>OV702280.1:351027910-352277910 GCA_916181665.1 Avena sativa | reverse complement strand
GACATAGTAATCTCAATATCCATCGGATCCCCGCAAACACAACATGCATGGTTACGAATAGATGAGATCTTGATCATGAACGGAGCTCACAAGATCTAGACATGAAAGCACAAGGAGGAGATACAACCATCTAGCTACTACATGGACCCGTAGTCCAAGGTGGAACTACTCACGCTTCATACTGGAGGCTGGCATGATGAAGAAGAAGGCCTCCGGGATGATCTCCCCTCCGGCAGGGTGCCGAGAAGAACTTCAGATCCCCCGATCTAGGGACGATGGTGGTAGCGGCTACATACGGTTTTGTGGAATATTGATCGGGTGCTTAGGGTTTAGGCATCGGGGTCTTCTTATAGGTGAAGAGGAGAGGCAGGAGGGCTGCCAGGGAGGCCACACCCTGCCCAGGCACGCCCAGGGTGGGCCCGCGCCTGGGGGGTGCAGCCGCCCTGTGGCGCCCCTCCGTCTCTCCTCTGGACTCCGTGTTCTCCTTGGTGAAATATTGACTTTGGCTTTTGTCCCGTCCAATTCCGAGAATATTTCCTTACTTGTTTTTCTGGAACCAAAAACAGCAGAAAATAGGCAACTGACACTGTGACAACTTGTTAATAGGTCAGTACACGAAAACATATAAAAAGCAACTCAAAGTGTGGACAAAGCAAAGCAAAGTAGATACTAAACAAGCATGGAACATCAAAAATTATAGATACGTTTCCGACGTATCACTGATGTAACACCCCGAAGGTATATACCAATTCACGTCATCATGCCGCCCCTAGGGATGAAGAAAACTCAAGGACCAAATTAAACAGTCATCATCGCAGGCCCGCGCGTGGATGGTCGGACGTCGTTCTAGCTGCCTTGCAGGACGCCATCAGAGCATTGGTTCCCCACCAACCCCTCGTCGGCAGAATAGTCGCCACAGGGAAAAAGAGGAAGCGCGACGCCAGCAAGAACGGGACCAGCAAAGGATGCCACCTCCTAGACACACTATCCGTCCAGCTAAACCTCGTCGCAACGACAATAATGCTGGATGAAGAAACGGTGAGGATTGTCCTGGAACGAGTCAGGATGGTGGTCGACATCATGACGACCCACCTTGGAGACATCGTAACGAAGCTCCAGGACCCCGTCTCTCAGCCGGAAATAACCCACTAGAGCCACCATCACCACCTAGAAGTGACCATGAAGGATCTCATCGTAGCCATGGAAGCCGCAGAGGCGGAGGAGGCAATGGTGGAAGAAGGAGCAGGAATCTGACTCCTCCACCATGTAGGCACAATGAGGACCTGAGGCGTAGATCACTCTCGCCCAATGATGCTCGCCATCGCATCCTATCTAACATAGAATCACGATGGTATGAGGAGGAAGATGTGTATGTGGGACACACGTGCTTTGGTCCATGTATCCGTTGAACAAAGTTTTTGACTTCTGCATCACCAAACACATTCAACCCTACGACGGTGCGGCTCAGCCAGATACCTGGATCCAGGATTTTTTCCAAGCTTGCTACATCGCCAAAGGAGGAAACAACCTGGTCGCAGTCCGGTATCTCCCACTTATGCTGAGGAAGACGACTCGGTCATGGCTCAATGAACTGCTAGAGAACTCGATTCACAATCGATATGATATGCAAAGTGCGTTCTTTTTGAACTTCGAGGGTACATACAGGAGGCCCTGCATAGTCAGAGACTTGCAGTGTTGCACTCAAAGACCTAAAGAAACCTGTCGGGATTACCTTGGGCGATGGATCGACACAAAGAACTCCCGTGAGGGTGTAAATGATCAGACCGCAATTGAAGCCTTCATCGCAGGACTCCCAGTAGGTTTATTGTGTCACAAGATAAAGCGCGACAAAGTTACTGACTTGGGAGCAATGATAGAAACGGCAAGAAAATATGGAGACGCCGATGATGATTTAGATGGATTGCTGAATGTCTTAGCTATTCCAAACGCGCACAAGAAGCCAAAGCAGCAAGCTCAGAAGCGCAAGACACCTCGGAAGATAAACCTAATCCAGATAATGCAGGAATCAATGCAAATTTCGGATTTGGAGGATGAGGAGGGCGCAGAGGCAGCTGGGGACAAGGCTATGGAACTTCCCGAATCCATGGCAGAGGAGATCAACAAACCGGAAAATCTTATTCCTGGGCTGACATTGCCAACAACCCTTGTGTACATCACCCGGATGGGAACGAGGGTTCTGCCCACACTAATATTGAGTGTCATTTTAATGACAACATCAAGAGAGACGAATCCGCTGGATACAGAGCCAAGCGACAAAAAGGAAAGAAAAATCCCAAGAAAATCAAGGAGGCCAAGGAAGATTCTGACAATGAAGAAGAGGACGCCGCATAGCCCAAGCTGGATGGAAAGAAGGATTATCCTACAAAGAAAGACACTTATGTCCGCTTCATTGGAACTCAGCCAGCTAAGGTCAGAAATGCGGTTCTCCATGAGCTCAATGCCACGGTTCTGGTTGTCCCCCAGTTTCTGGATTGGTCGGATATAACCATCACCTTCGACCAAAGCGATCACCCAAAGAATACACATCGTTAGGGAAAGTACCCTCTGGTCGTCAATCCTCTTATTTATGGCTGAGTTCTCTAAAACTCTCATGCATTGTGGTATCAACACCAATATCCTCTACATCGAGATGCTCCATCGCATGAAGATTCACGAAAGCCAGCTAAATCATGGCATTGTACCAGGAAGACAGGAAGATTCATTGGGTGAGATCACACTTGACATGACATTCGGGACTCCGAACAACTACCGGATCGAGCCACTCTCTTTTGAGGTGGTACCGTTGAAAAGTGCCTACCACACCATCTTTGGACGTCCAGCTTACTAGGCTTTCATGGACCGTCCCTGATACATCTACAACATGATGAAACTTCCGAGTCCCAAAGTCATCATCACCATCTGGGGAAACCCGAAGAAAGCACGAGATTGCGAAGATGGATCTTGTAACACCCCAGCCTCTCCGAACCGGCGGTTGTCACTCCTGGCAGCTCAATAGGATCTCTAGACTAAGCCCACAAACCAACACTAGTCTTTTTCTGCGCACTTTGTCCTCACTCGTGCGCATCCGGTACCCACTTCCTGGTCGATCACCCATCCTATAATTGCTCTAGGCCAAGCACACTTAACCTCAGAGTTCTTTTCAGATGAGCTTTCGAAAAAGAAGTTGCAACTTGTTGGTATGGGTATACTATCAATCCTATTAAGCCATACGTCAGGGTCTCACATACACCCACCCTTTAGAAGATCGATGCCCTCATTGATCAAGCACACCCCATGAACGTTCCCTCTTGGCACGTGTCTATACGTCCAGTGCCGGCACATGTGACATGTCGTGTCCACTCCGGGCCACACGCGCCATGCTCCACATGTCCCGCCACTGACCCACACACACCCGTTTAACTGCGAGGATCAGCTCTGATACCACTTGTAACACCCCGGCCTCTCCGGACCGGCGGTTGTCACTCCTGGTAGCTCAATAGGATCTCTAGACTAACCCCACAAACCAACACTAGTCTTTTTCTGCGCACTTTGTCCTCACTCGTGCGCACCCGGTATCCACTTCTCGGTCGGTCACCCATCCTAGAGTTACTTTAGGACAAGCATGCTTAACCTCAGAGTTCTTTTCAGATGAGCTTCCGAAAAAGAAGTTGCAACTTGTTGGTATGGGCATCCTATCAATCCTATTAAGCCATGCGTGAGGGTCTCATAGATCTGCCGCCTTTGCCGAAGCCGTGGTACACACCCAGGAGTACCAGGATATCAAGAAAAACACCAATCCGTCTAAGATTCCTGCTACAATGAACGAGGTGATAAAACCAAGTCTGTAGTTCAAGGCATCAGAATAGACAAAGAAGACGCAGTTTAAGGAAGACGATCCTTCCAAGGCGACCAATGTAGGGATAGGCTTAGATCCCAAATAGGAAAGTGCGCTCGTCGAGTTTCTCAAAGCTAATAAAGATATCTTCGCATGGCAACCTTCTGACATGACTGGAGTACCTAGGAAACTCGCTGAGCACTCTCTCAATGTTTATCCTGAGGCTAGACCCGTCAAACTGTCCTTATGACGGTTTTGTGTTGAAAAATGCAAAGCTATAGCTAAGGAATTAGCCCGACTAGAATTAGACGGATTTATCATAGAGGTCATCCATACAGAGTGGGTGGAAATTCCTATACTCGTCTCTAAAAATGGCACTATTGATTTCAAGATGTGTGTTGATTATACATCCTTGAACAAGGCTTGCCCTAAAGATCCGTTCCCTTTGCCGAGAATTGATCAAGTTATCGATTTCACGATAGTGTCGGAACTACTCTATTTTCTCGACGCATATTCCGGATATCACCAATACCGATGAAAAAATCGGATCAAATCAAGAAGTCTTTCATAACTTCTTTCAGAACCTTCTCCAACAAAACTATGCCTTTTGGCTTAAAGAACGTAGGGGCAACTTATCAACATACTATGCAGCGTTGTCTCAATGACCAAATTGGATGCAACGTCCATGTATACATGGATGACATAGCAGTTATGTCCAAAAAGAAGGAAACACCGATTTCTCACTTGGAGGAAACATTTGCTAGCCTACGAAAATTCAATATGATGCTTATCCTGAAGAAGTTCTTCTTTAGAATCCTAGCCGGAAAATTGCTAGGTTTTATCGTGTCTGAAAGAGGCATAGAGGTGATACGAGATAAAATCAAGGCTATACTAAACATTACCAGGCCGACTCGCCTAAAGGACATGTAATGACTCACTGGTTGCATCATAGCAGTGATCCGGTTCATCAGTCGGCTTAGAGAAAGAGCCACACCTTTATACAAGATCTTGAAGAAAACCGAAAAATTTGTCTGGACCAAGGAAGCCGATGTTTCCCTACAAAGTTTGAAAGATCTACTTTCAAATCCACCAATCCTTGCTGCACTAGAGCCACATGAGCCTATGTTACTTTACATCACATCGACAAACAGAGTCGTAAGTGTTGTAACATCAGTGGAACGTGAGGAGGAAAATAATGAGCATAAAGTGCAATGTCTAACCTACTATCTCAGTGAGGTCCTGAAAGAGTCGAAGCAAAGGTATCCACATTACCAGAAGCTAGCCTATGGAGTATTCTTTGCTGCCAGAAAACTACGACATTATTTTCAAGAACACAAGATCACAATTGTAACATCCCTAAAATCATGATTTCAAAGATTGCATATCATTCATGCATGCATATAGAACTGAGATCAATTTCAAACTCATTTCAGAAAACAGAAGCACATAGTGCTATCATTTTATGTGAGCAAACTTAAATCAAATGGCCATCCCCATTTGAGAGTTTGAATGTTTTAAACCTAGATTGTTTGTCTCCCTTGTTGATTGGTTTGAGTGTGGAGATAGAACAAAATTTTACAAAATAGAAATGGTTTCAAAAAAACATTTTCAAACATTTCCAAACCAAGTGCTAAGTCACTGTTGTTTTGCCTTTCCAAAAATGACCAAGCCAACTCAAAGTGACCACATGGTTTTATGCCAATATTGTGACTATTGCACACTGCAAAAATCCAGAAAAGATTTGAATTCAGATAGAGTTTGAATTCATTTGAAAACCATTCCTGAAAATCAGAAATAGAAAAAGAAAAGAGAAAAGAATTGGAAAAGGGCCGGCGCCAGGAATTTGGCCCAGCAACAGACGCAGCCCAACTAGCCCACCCGGGCCACCTCTCTCTCTCTCGCACGCGCGGACACACCCAGCAAGTCGCTGACACTCGGACCCCACTTCCCCTTTGCTCTATTCGCTGACAAGCGGGCCCCGTCCACGACGTCATCGTCTTCCCCAAAATTCCGCGCATGAACTCCGCCGCTGCCCGTTGCTGCTTTTATTTCGCGAGGTAATTGGCATTGAATCACTGAGCGTTTCTTGTCGAGCCTCTGCCTATTTAATCCTCTCTCTCTCTCGCGGCCAATTTCCCTCAACCAATTCCCTCTCCACGCCACCAGGCTGCTCGAAACTCGCCAGACGCCGCCGCTGTCCCGACGATCTCCGGCAGCAATTTCGGTGAGTCCCGACCGCCCCTGTGCCCCTGGTTCAAACGATTATGCTCAGCATGAGCTCGTGCATCTTCTAACACCCGTCGCTTGCCTGCTCGTGACCCAGGACGCCGTTCCCGTTCGTGCCCGCAACCGACCGAGCCGCCGCTCAACTCCGGCGACCAATTACGGTAAGCAGAGCGCGCCCCTTGCCCCCTCTTGCATACTAGGATGTTCGCCTTCGTCTTGTGCGTCTTCTAATCCCTCTGGTTCGTGCTAGGGCGACGCGAAACCTCGGCAACCAACTCGACAACAACCTCCCGACGTCGTGCGCAACTCCGACGAGGATTTTCGGCCGTGCCAGTACGCCCCTGTCCAAGCAAAGACCACGTTGAGCTTCCTCGTGACCGTGCGAGTCTGGTAAGCCATGCCACACACCCCAGCCCTTCCTGTATTCGCCTGACCATCACCGCCAGAAGCGCCGCCGCCGCCAGCAACCATTTGCGCCGCCCATCCTTGGTCGCACGCTTAGCAGCCGTAGGATCTAGATCCAGCGCTCTAGATTAGATCTGCATCGAAGGGGTAAGTGACAATCTGGGCCGTGCGCTTTAAGTTTGATCTGACGGTCCACACTGGTCGATCCACGTGAAGCGGTACCGACGAATCAGAGCGCGACGCGTGGCTAGGGTTTAGTTTAAAAACAGAATTTGAATCAGATTTAGATCCAATTTTGAAACAGCTATAACTTTTGATCCACACGTTAGAATTTGACAAATTTTATACCGTTGGAATCAGGGAGACAAACCCTTTCTGTTTATGCAATGTGTTTAGTGTTTAGTTTCTGTTAAAATGAATTTATATGCATAAACTTGTTTAGGACTATTTTGAGTATAGAAATTGTTTAGGAAATTATTTTAGTGTCAAATAAACTTGGTTTAGCAAGTTTTTGACTTGTTTATGGTTCAGTACTATGCACTTGCTTGGTTGGGTTTTAAAAATCATTCCTTAGCATCTTGCATGCATACATATATATATTTTTGATTGTATATGTTTTGTATGTGAATTTGGCTATATTTTATGTGTAGATTTTGGTGCTAGTGATTGTGATTGTGAAGAGTGCTACTCTCCCCACTACCAAGGCAAGTGGTACTTCATGAATATGTCTATCCCTATATTTTTATACAAGCATTAGAAATATTTTGCTAAGTCTTGCATGTTACTATTTTTGCCAAATGCCATGTTGGGAAATCCTAAGTAGTTGTAGAATTGCTAGGAAATTTCTAAGTTAAGTTACTATGCCATGCTTAGCCTAGCTAGTAGCAAACAAGGGTTGGTAAAGTATATACATGCTATGATGAAAATATTTCTAAGTCTTTAGACTTATGTTTTCTTAATAAAACAACTAAGTCAATGAATCACCTGGGTGGAAAGGGACTTGATTGGTGGTTTTTGGTTGAGTGGTTACACAAGGCCCATGGATATGGTTTACCTTGTGTATCTCACTTGTGGTATGCCACCCAGGAACAAAGGGATTTTAGAGGCCAAGTGTTGAGAAGCTTATAGTGCAGCCACTTGGCAATATGGGCTCTGCCTGGATCACATAAGTTGCTAGAACTTAGCCATTTGGACAGTTGGTGGTAGTGGGAATGATAGGTTGGAGCGCGTCCATTTGGTCTAAGGAAAGGCTTTTGAAAGGTCCTGTCTTGGGAAACCAAGTCTGGTGGGGAAAGTGCACAACCTCTGCAGATGGAAAAATCTAAGTACTTAGCCAAGTCCATGGCAATGGACAACTTGAGCATCAAGACATGGAAGCTATCAAGAATCTCATCACTCCAACTTCTAAGTAAAAACTTGTGGGTGAACAAGGGTGAAGGACCTCAATGTCTATTGATGGTTTCTTGGGAAAAGTTTTGACAAAGAAAAACTTAGTGATTTCAACTAATAGGAAAAACCTATTTTGAGCAAAGCAAGCCAAGCTACACTTAGCCAAATTGCATATAGTAATATAGTCCACTTAAAAAAAATACTAAGGTATCACTTGCCAATACTATTCCAAAGTATTGACCCACTGTGGCTGTAACTTGTGATGTTGCAGGTTACTCTGATGAGGATTAGGTGTTATGAGTCTACACTCAACATGTTTGCCTGTGGCACATGAAGATGAAGACTTTTATTTATTTACTTATTCAAACTCTTGTACTAGGCCTGTGGCCTTGGAGTTGTAAAGACTATGTTTATCTCTGGAATGGCTGTAATAAAGACCTTTGTATGTGTGTACTTCATCTTAAACTGTGGATGCTAGCATTTGATCCAGGGACTAGCATTGCAATCACAGGGATCCTTTTCCTTTATAAAGGAGGGATCTTACAGATGGTATCAGAGCACTGTGTTGCCTGTAGGATTATGACCCTAGGAATGGAAACCACTAAGGAAAAAATTTCAGCAACTTCTACACTTGTCTATTCTTCTCGTAAAACTTTTCTAATCTTCTCTCTCATCTCTATTTGTAGATGAACTCCATCAACGAAGCCGTAAGGAAAGGACCACTCATGACCATGACCTTGGAGTGTGAGACAGAGTTTCCCAAAATTCTCAAGGACCTCATGGTTGCATTAGAGATACAAGGTGCAGCTGTGTACAAGGGTTTTCCAGTGATGGATGAAGGAGTTGAGTACTGGTGGGTGCAACTTCACTTGTACAAAAAAAAGGAAGACAACCACAAAGAAACAGGATTCTGCATGTACACCAACACTGTGGTGCACACCACATTCTTTGAGTCAGCAAGAGAAGCAGCTTGGAGGACTATCAAAGAACTTAGTGCTAGAATCAAGTGCAGAATGCTCAACCTCCAAAAAGACATGAAGAAAGAGAAGGAACATACCCAAGAGTTGGAAGATACCAACCAAACCTTAAGAGGAGATTATATAGACTTAGTGATGGAATCATGTGAGCAAGATAGGCTGATTGCCTCTAGAAACATTGTGTTAGCCAACAGATCCAGTGAGATAGGATTGTAAACGTACTTCGTTAGTTGGACCACCACTTATCACCTTATTTTCCAAAATGTTACCTTAAAATAAGATTGGACCTTGGTTGATGTAATGGATTCATGTATGCATGACTTGTGTGATTTTGCTTCCCAAGGATATGTATGTGATGTTTTGTCTTTTGTTTTATCTTGAATTGTGTTGTTCTAACTTTTCTATCTTATAAATAGATGCCTATTACCATCAGCACTGTTGAGGAGTTCCAGGTTACCCGCTTTGGTCCTCGTATCGTTGAGCTTACTACTTTGCTCAATCTCCCTCTTCCCACCATCATGGTGCATCCCCTCACCAAGTTCGAGAGGAAGGACCTCTAGGGCTTCAAGGTGAACCAGCCCGGACGGCAGACAGAGCCTACTACGGAGGCCATCGTCTTCAAGCTTATGCACGATGACAGGGAGAGAGGCATGGAGGTAGTTATGCAGGATCTGATAGGACGTCTGCTAGGACGACACTCCCGACAGGTTAGAGGCACCCACTTTCACGTCTTCGGAAGACGTGATGAGGATGGAGAGTCCATCGACTTCAAGGACGATTCGAGGGACGCAGCAGAGCCGATACGCCTGTACCTCCAGGACTTAGAGTCTCTCATTAGGCACGTGGACACGGACAGGACCAATGTCATGCTCAGCAACGATGAGCTCCATGTGCAGCTTCGCGAGAAGGACAAGCTCTTCGCGCAGCAGGACGAGATAGTCAAGGAAATGGAGGCGAAGTTCGAGACCCAGGACAGGAAGTTCAAGAGTCAGGAGAAGCGTGTCCAGGATAGGAACAAGAAGATCCGGGATATGACTGAAGAACTACAGTCCAAGGATTTCGAGCTAGAGCAGCAGCAGACGGTGATTGAGAGGCTTCGTTCCCAGAAGAGGGCTCTCAAGGCCAAGATAGAGTCCTTGACCACTACCATTGAGGAGAACAAGACCGCGATGGAGAACGCATGTCTTACCTTTGTCGAGGAGGAGATTGACGCCGATGAGTAGATTTGACTACTCGTTTATCTTTTATTATCATACTTGTTATTTGAGAACTTGTTATTGGACCATCCGACATGTGGATGGCTTGCTACTTGTGTGTTTTACTTTGTAAACTTGTTATCCTGTTGTTGAACTTTTATCTTGTGTTGCATGTTATGTGTTTGCTTATGTGATGTAATGTGCATGAAAACATCTATGGGTATCTCATTCTTATCTCTATTTGAACAAACCACAGATGCCTCCCCGTCGTGCAAACCCCAACCCCAACAACAACAACAACATCACTCCAGAAATGCAACAAATGATGACTGCTCAAACACAGCTGATGCAGATGATGACAACATTCATCCAGAACCAAAACAATAACAACAACAACCCCAATAACAACAACAACAACCCTCCGGGCTTTGATATGCTCACCAGGTTCTTGAGATTGAGGCCAGCTAAGTTCTCAGGAACGACTGATCCCATGGTGGCCAATGATTGGCTACGTTCCGTGAACAAGGACTTAGTAACCGTGGGCTGCACGGATGCTGAAAAGGTCAGATTTGCAGCACATCTGCTGGAAGGGCCAGCCGCCACTTGGTGGGACAACTTCCAGATCACCACTCCCATAGATGAAGTGACATGGGCTATCTTTGAGGATGGCTTTCGCACTGCTCATATCTCATCAGGAGTGATGAGCCTGAAAAAGAAAGAGTTCCACAATCTGAAGCAGCGCCACCGCAGCGTGGCTGAATACATTGAAGAGTTCAACAATCTGGTGCGTTATGCACCGGATGAAGTTGACACAGATGCCAAGAGAAAGGAAAAATTTCTGGAAGGCTTGAATGATGAGCTGAATCTGCAATTGGCTGTGGCATATGTTCCCACTTATCAGTCGCTCTGTGACAAAGCTGCTATATTGGAGAACAAAATGAAGCAAGTCGAGAGTAGAAAGAGAAAGCACTCCGACAAGCACAGCTCGGGATCGTCTCACAAACGATCTCACTATGATGACAGCGGAAGCTTAGGATCCCACAAGCATGGGAAATTCAACAAGCACCACAACCACAACCGTCATGACAACAAGCATCATCGCAGTCATGACAATGACAAGTACAAGAACCACAAGAGTGGACATAAGAGCCACCACAATGGTAATGGTAGTGGCAGTGGAAGTCAGCCTGTTAAAAGAGACATCAGTCAGGTTGAATGCTTCAAATGCAAGAAGATGGGGCATTACGCAAACGAGTGCCCTGAAAAGAAAGTTGAAGGACCTATCAAGCCCAATCCTTTCCAGAAAGGACAGGTGAACCACATCAGTGTGGAGGAGGTCTATGAGGAGCCTGACGCTGTTGCTGGTAAGTTCAGACTCAATTCTATTCCAGCATTTGTTCTTTTTGATACTGGAGCATCGCATTCATTCATATCAAAAGAATTTGTTGATAGATTTGGGTTCCCAACTGAAAACATTGGGTGTCCAATAAAAGTTAGTTCTCTGGGTGGAGATATGATAGTAAGTCTTGGATGCCGGGATCTAGTAATGGAGTTTGGAAAACATAAGTTTCCAGTGAGTCTGATAATCCTAGATTCCCAAGGACTGGACGTAATATTGGGAATGGATTGGATGGCTAAGTATGAAGGAGTACTAGATTGTGCCAATCGTACTGTTGCACTCACAACCCCGGAAAGAAAAAGAATTAAATTCAAGTCCAACTTTGAATCTAAAGGAAGTAAGCTAAATTCTCTTAAGGGGGTTAGCATGGACAGTGTGCCAATTGTGAGTGAGTATCCGGATGTGTTCCCGGAAGAATTGCCAGGAATGCCACCTGATAGAGATGTGGAGTTTCTGATAGATTTGGTACCAGGTTCTGGACCAATAGCAAAGAGACCGTATAAAATGTCAGTTGATGAACTGAAAGAGCTCAAGAAGCAACTTGGAGAACAGTTGCGGAAAGGATTTATTCAACCAAGTTCTTCATCTTGGGGAGCCCCAGTCTTGTTTGTGGAGAAGAAAGATAGAAGTCAAAGGTTATGCATAGATTACCGTTCACTCAACGAGGTAACTATCAAGAACAAATATCCTTTGCCTAGAATTAATGACTTGTTTGATCAGCTAGAAGGAGCATGCGTGTTCTCAAAGATTGATCTAAGGTCAGGCTATTTTCAACTCAAGATAAGAGAACAAGACATACCTAAAACAGCATTCACCACAAGGTATGGATTGTATGAGTATACCGTAATGCCTTTTGGCTTGAAAAATGCTCCAGCATACTTCATGAATATTATGAACAAGGTGTTCATGGAATTTCTTGACAAGTTTGTTGTCGTTTTCATCGATGACATCTTAGTCTACTCCAAGAGCAAAGAAGAGCATGAAGGACACTTGCGTTTGATACTTGAGAAGTTGAGAGAGCATAAACTTTATGCCAAATTCAGCAAGTGTGAGTTCTGGTTAGAGGAAGTTGGTTTTATTGGTCATGTTATGACAAAGGATGGTGTAGCAGTTGATCCTGCTAAAGTTTCAGCTGTAACTGAATGGGAATCTCCCAAGTCCGTGAAAGAAGTTTGCAGTTTCCTTGGCTTAGCAGGTTACTACAGAAGGTTTATTGAGAATTTCTCTAAGGTAGCTAAGCCCATGACTGAATTGTTAAATAAAGACAAGAAGTTTGCTTGGTCTGAAGGTTGTGAACTCAGCTTTCAAGAATTGAAGAAGAGACTTGTGACAGCACCAGTCTTGTGTTTGCCAGATTTGGAAAAGGATTTCCAAGTATACTGTGATGCATCTCATCAAGGTTTGGGTGCAGTACTTATGCAAGACGGTAAATTTGTGGCTTATGCTTCGAGACAACTCAAAACTCATGAGGTAAACTATCCTACTCATGATTTAGAGTTAGCCTCTGTTGTCCATGCACTCAAAACATGGAGACACTATCTTTTGGGAAAGCGTTGTGAAGTGTTCACGGATCACAAAAGTTTGAAGTATATCTTCACCAAGAAGGAAATTAATATGAGACAAAGAAGATGGCTAGAGCTTATCAAGGATTATGACTTAAGTTTGCAATACCACCCCGGTAAAGCAAATGTTGTAGCAGATGCTCTAAGTCGTAAGGTATTTGTGAATGGCCTTACCAAAGGAGAATTGCCAGATGATCTGTGTACCCAATTCAGAAAACTCAGATTGGAGATTGTGCCTGAGGGACATCTCATGTCTTTGGATGTTCAACCCACTTTGTTGGACAAGATCAAAGAAGCCCAGAAGATTGATAAAGAAATCGAAGAGATTAAAGGAAAGATTGGCATGGGGAAAGCCAAAGGATTCCATGAAGACGAACAGGGTACTTTATGGCATGGGAAACGTATCTGTGTTCCACAAGATCCGGAACTGCGGAAACTGATTTTGCAAGAAGCACACAACTCTCCGTATTCTATTCATCCGGGTAACACCAAAATGTACATGGACATGAAGGAACGATTTTGGTGTAATAATCTCAAGAAGGACATCGCCGAACATATTGCTTTGTGTGATGTGTGTAGTAGAGTGAAAGCGGAGCATCAAAAACCAACATGTTTGCTTCAACCACTACCTATTCCTGATTGGAAGTGGGACAAGATTGGTATGGATTTCATTACCGGATTACCAAGGACCAGGTCAGGATATGATTCTATATGGGTAGTAGTGGATCTCCTAACTAAAGTGGCTCATTTCATACCCGTGAAGACAACCTATACAAGTGCTAAGTTAGCCAAAATCTACATGAGTAGAATTGTATGTTTACATGGAGTGCCCAAGAGTATTGTGTCAGATAGGGGAACTCAATTCACTTCCCATTTTTGGAGATAGCTACATGAGTCATTGGGAACGAGGATGGAATTCAGTACTGCTTTTCATCCTCAAACCGATGGACAAACAGAAAGAACTAATCAAATTCTTGAAGACATGTTGAGGGCATGTGCCCTAGACTATGGAGCCAGTTGGGATGAAAGTCTGCCTTACGCAGAATTTTCTTGCAACAACAGCTATCAAGCCAGCATTGAGATGGCACCGTTTGAGTTTCTCTACGGAAGAAAGTGTACCACCCCATTGCTATGGAATGGTGTGGGAGAAAGAAGTCTATTCGGACCAGATCTTATCAAAGAAGCCGAAGAGAAGGTCAAGTTGGTTAAGGACAGGTTGAAGATAGCACAGTCCCGACAGAAAAGCTACGCAGATCCTAAGCATAGAGAAGTCACCTACGAAGTTGGTGATAGAGCTTATCTTAGAGTATCACCACTTCGTGGAGTGAAAAGATTCGGAGTCAAAGGAAAATTGGCACCAAGATATGTTGGGCCATTCAAGATTCTGAGTCGCAAAGGAGAAGTTGCCTATGAAATAGAACTGCCAGAATCTCTATCAGCTGTCCATAATGTGTTTCATGTGAGTCAGCTTAAGAAATGTCATCCAGAAATGGAAGAAACTTCTTTGAAGGATAATATAACATTGGAAGAAGTTCAACTAGAAAGTGATCTCACTTATGAAGAGAAACCTATCAAAATTCTTGAGACTGTAGAAAGATTCACAAGGACAAAGACTATCAAGTTTTGCAAAGTGCAGTGGAATCATCATTCCGAAGAGGAAGCAACATGGGAAAGAGAAGATGATCTTCGGAATGACCACCCTCACCTATTTGCTAGCCAATCCGAATCTCGAGGGCGAGATTCACCTTAAGGGGGTTAGATTTGTAACATCCCTAAAATCACGATTTCAAAGATTGCATATCATTCATGCATGCATATAGAATTGAGATCAATTTCAAACTCATTTCAGAAAACAGAAGCATATAGTGCTATCATTTTATGTGAGCAAACTTAAATCAAATGGCCATCCCCATTTGAGAGTTTGAATGTTTTAAACCTAGATTGTTTCTCTCCCTTGTTGATTGGTTTGAGTGTGGAGATAGAACAAAATTTTACAAAATAGAAATGGTTTCAAAAAAACATTTTCAAACATTTCCAAACCAAGTGCTAAGTCACTGTTATTTTGCCTTTCCAAAAATGACCAAGCCAACTCAAAGTGACCACATGGTTTTATGCCAATATTGTGACTATTGCACACTGCAAAAATCCAGAAAATATTTGAATTCAAATAGAGTTTGAATTCATTTGAAAACCATTCCTGAAAATCAGAAATAGAAAAAGAAAAGAGAAAAGAATTGGAAAAGGGCCGGCGCCAGGAATTTGGCCCAGCAACAGACGCATCCCAACTAGCGCACCCGGGCCACCTCTCTCTCTCTCGCACGCGCAGACACACCCTGCAATTCGCTGACACTCGGACCCCACTTCCCCTTTGCTCTATTCGCTGACAAGCGGGCCCCGTCCACGACGTCACCGTCTTCCCAAAAATTCCGCGCATGAACTCCGCCGCTGCCCGTTGCTGCTTTGATTCCGCGAGGTAATTGGCATTGAATCACTGAGCGTTTCTTGTCGAGAATCTGCCTATTTAATCCTCTCTATCGCGGCCAATTTCCCTCAACCAATTCCCTCTCCACGCCACCAGGCTGCTCGAAACTCGCTAGACGCCGCCGTTGTCCCGACGATCTCCGGCAGCAATTCCGGTGAGTCCCGACCGCCCCTGTGCCCCTGGTTCAAACGATTATTCTCAGCATGAGCTCGTGCATCTTCTGACACCCGTCGCTTGCCTGCTCGTGACCCAGGACGCCGTCCCCGTTCGTGCCCGCAACCAACCGAGCCGCCGCTCAACTCCGGCGACCAATTACGGTAAGCAGAGCGCGCCCCTTGCCCCCTCTTGCATACTAGGATGTTCGCCTTCGTCTTGTGCGTCTTCTAATCCCTCTGGTTCGTGCTAGGGCGACGCGAAACCTCGGAAACCAACTCGACAGCAACCTCCCGACGCCGTGCGCAACTCCGACGAGGATTTCCGGCCGTGCCAGTACGCCCCTGTCCAGGCAAAGACCACGTTGAGCTTCCTCGTGACCGTGCGAGTCTGGTAAGACATGCCACACACCCCAGACCTTCCTGTATTCGCCGGACCATCACCGCCAGTAGCGCTGCCACCGCCATCAACCATTTGCGCCGCCCATCCTTGGTCGCACGCTTAGCAGCCGTAGGATCTAGATCCAGCGCTCTATATTAGATCTGCATCGAAGGGGTAAGTGACAATCTGGGCCGTGCGCTTTAAGTTTGATCTGACGGTCCACGCTGGTCGATCCACGCGAAGCGGTACCGACGAATCAGAGCGCGACGCGTGGCTAGGGTTTAGTTTAAAAACAGAATTTGAATCAGATTTAGATCCAATTTTGAAATAGCTATAACTTTTGATCCACACGTTAGAATTTGACAAATTTTATACCGTTGGAATCAGGGAGACAAACCCTTTCTGTTTATGCAATGTGTTTAGTGTTTAGTTTCTGTTAAAATGACTTTATATGCAGAAAGTTGTTTAGGACTATTTTGATTATAGAAATTGTTTAGGAAATTATTTTAGTGTCAAATAAACTTGGTTTGGCAAGTTTTTGACTTGTTTATGGTTCAGTACTATGCACTTGCTTGGTTGGGTTTTAAAAATCATTCCTTAGCATATTGCATGCATACATATATATATTTTTGATTGTATATGTTTTGTATGTGATTGTGGCTATATTTTATGTGTAGATTTTGGTGCTAGTGATTGTGATTGTGAAGAGTGCTACTCTCCCCACTACCAAGGCAAGTGGTACTTCATGAATATGTCTATCCCTATATTTTTATACAAGCATTAGAAATATTTTGCTAAGTCTTGCATGTTACTATTTTTGCCAAATGCCATGTTGGGAAATCCTAAGTAGTTGTAGAATTGCTAGGAAATTTCTAAGTTAAGTTACTATGCCATGCTTAGCCTAGCTAGTAGCAAACAAGGGTTGGTAAAGTATATACATGCTATGATGAAAATATTTCTAAGTCTTTAGACTTATGTTTTCTTAATAAAACAACTAAGTCAATGAATCACCTGGGTGGAAAGGGACTTGATTGGTGGTTTTTGGTTGAGTGGTTACACAAGGCCCATGGATATGGTTTACCTTGTGTATCTCACTTGTGGTATGCCACCCAGGAACAAAGGGATTTTAGAGGCCAAGTGTTGAGAAGCTTATAGTGCAGCCACTTGGCAATATGGGCTCTGCCTGGATCACATAAGTTGCTAGAACTTAGCCATTTGGACAGTTGGTGGTAGTGGGAATGATAGGTTGGAGCGCGTCCATTTGGTCTAAGGAAAGGCTTCTGAAAGGTCCTGTCTTGGGAAACCAAGTCTGGTGGGTAAAGTGCACAACCTCTGCAGATAGAAAAATCTAAGTACTTAGCCAAGTCCATGGCAATGGACAACTTGAGCATCAAGACATGGAAGCTATCAAGAATCTCATCACTCCAACTTCTAAGTAAAAACTTGTGGGTGAACAAGGGTGAAGGACCTCAATGTCTATTGATGGTTTCTTGGGAAAAGTTTTGACAAAGAAAAACTTAGTGATTTCAACTAATAGGAAAAACCTATTTTGAGCAAAGCAAGCCAAGCTACACTTAGCCAAATTGCATATAGTAATATAGTCCACTTAAAAAAAATACTAAGGTATCACTTGCCAATACTATTCCAAAGTATTGACCCACTGTGGCTGTAACTTGTGATGTTGCAGGTTACTCTGATGAGGATTAGGTGTCATGAGTCTACACTCAACATGTTTGCCTGTGGCACATGAAGATGAAGACTTTTATTTATTTACTTATTTAAACTCTTATAGTAGGCCTGTGGCCTTGAGTTGTAAAGACTATGTTTATCTCTGGAATGGATGTAATAAATGTCCTTTGTATCTGTGTACTTCATCTTAAACTGTGGATGCTAGCAATGATCCAGGGACTAGCATTGCAATCACAGGGATCCTTTTCCTTTACAAAGGAGGGATCTTACAACAATGGTGAGCACTGCTCCACTGCGAGATATAATCCACAATCACGATGCCACATGATGTGTTGCAAAGCGGGGAATAGAGCTTGCAGCTTTCGGCATTGAGTACAAGCCACATACAACAATAAAATCCCAAATACTTGCTGACTTTATCGCTGATTGGACAGAGACATAAGAAAATACAAGTCCTAAAGACCCAGAATTTTGGACCCTTCACTTTGACGGATCAAAAGCACGGGGAGGATCGGGGGCTAGCGTGGTGCTCAAATCACCCCAAGAAGATAAGTTGTTCTATGTGTTATAGATTTACTTCACGACAACCAATAATATTGCCGAATATGAAGCACTGTTGCATGAAATACGCATGGCCAAAGACATTAGCGTTACCCGACTCATGTGTTATGGAGACTCGGATTATTTGCACAACATGTACCTGATATATGTAACGCAAATAAACACATGGCAGCATACAAAGTTGTCGTGGATGAACTATCCAAATGGTTCGAGGATTTTGAGGTTAAACACATCCCTCGAGCAGAAAATGAGGAAGCGAATGCTCTATCAAGAATAGGCTCTGCGTGGAAACAAGTTCTGGATGGTGCTTTTCTAGAGCACTTAAAAGTCTCCTTCATTGTAGGAGTTGATGAGGACTATCCGACAAAATCCGACTCACCTTTAGTAGCAGTTCTGGCTGTGATTCCTAGCTAGACACAACACACAACCCTATATGGATTTCCTGATAGACAGAAAATTACCCAAAGACGAAGTTCTAGGCCGACAGATCGTGCGACAAGAAAAATATACGATTATCAATGGTGAGCTCTACAAGCGGAGTGTTTCTAGGGTTTTCCAGCGCTGTATTTCTCCAGAAGGAGTGGAAATCTTATGAGAGATCCATGAAGGCGAATGCGGTTATCATACTGCAGCCAAATATTTAGTGGCAAAAGCTTTTTGACATGGATTCTTTTGGCTCAAAGCTAAGTCAGATACCGAGAAACTGGTCAAATCGTGCAAAGGCTGCCAAAAGTACGCCCCTGAAGCACACGTTCTGGCTGATCAGCTGAGAACAATTCCTATTACATGGCCATTTGCAGTCTGGGGGCTTGACATGATAGGGTCATTTAGGACGAAAAAGTGTGGATTTACCCATATCCTAGTGATGGTGGATAAATTTACCATATGGATTGAGGCTAAACCCGTAACAAATTGCGATGGATCCACAACCAGAATGTTTGTCGAGGACGTAATTATCCGATTCATATATCCGTATAGTATTATTACTGACAATGGGAGAAAATTTTCCATGGGAGAATTAGCCGAATGCTGCAAAGATCAAGGGATCCGACTCTATATTGGATCAAGCGCACATCCACAAGCCAATGGACAAGTCGAAAGGTCAAACTGTATCATTTTACAAGGACTCCGACCTTGTTTTGAAGCACCACTTCATCATGCCGCGGGAGCTTGGGCGAAAGAATTACCATATGTGATATGGACTTATGAACAACTCCTAATAGGTCAACCAAATATACTCCTTTCTTCTTGGTCTACGGTGCAGAAGTAGTTCTTTCGAGTGATTTAATCCATCAATCTCCTCGAGTCAAAGTGCATATCAAAGAAGATGCAGAAGTTTCTTGACAAGATGATCTCGATATAATCGAAGAAGTTCGCGTCGTACCATAGTCATAGAGACCAAAATTGTTCTTTCAAAAAGGGTGATTTGGTTCTCCGACTCGTGCAAAAAAGAAGGCACAAACTTTTCTTGATTTAGGAAGAACCTTTTATGATTACCCGTGTTCTGCATAACGGGTCATATTATTTAACCCATATGAGACCAATCAAGAAAAGACCTGATACTCGGAAGAGAAAGAGAGCTGGTGGTAGTACAGACCCGGATGAATTAGACCGTCCTTGGAATATTGCACAACTACGTCCCTTTTATTCTTAGTTATATTTCCTTGTAATCATATGTACATGTTCAAAGTGAAATAAAGTATTGGTTCCCTCATAATTTTCTAAGAAGTTTTTTACCATCTTATTTCCAAAAGAGCATGTCAATTTTAAAAAATCCCAGGATGCTTGAAAGTACTTTATGGTCATGTTCATTCTGGTTATGATTTTTTTAAATCTATAAAAAATGTTACCTTCGGGTGTAAATATCATTTTATGTTTATACTTTGATTTTTATCCAATTGCTTAGGCACGGGCATTTTCCAAATAATGAATTGTTGTTAGTGAAAGCCGACTTTGTTTCCGAGTTTAAACTGGTTTAGCAATTGCGCTTTGTTTCTCAGCAAAGTTTATGTGGTGAAGGTTGGTTGGCTCATGAAACAGACGAGGCAGAGAGACAGATAAAATGACAAGTGTAAACACAAAATGCTTAAGCAATTTTAGAGCACACAAAAGTGCTAAGTAGTAAAGCATTAAGTTCTTACATACCAACACACATAGAAACACAAAATATAGTACCCATCATTACAGACCATGTGAATGTTTCAAGATAATACATCAAATGTTTTATGCTATAGATTCAGGTGGATGTGGTGGAGACCTTGGAGCGCTGGAGTCGATATCGTCACAGTCCTGCTCAGGAGACTCAGAAGTTTCTTCATCTTCAATGAGACTCTCTTCTGGATCTTTTGGCGTGGGAGGAACAATGATGGATTGGAAGAATGTTGTCGAGTAGTTCGTCATCTCTTCCAGGCGACAATCATAGCCTGCACAAGACTCTTGGATGGCCTTGATGTCTTGCAACTTACCCTCATCGTCTTTAGTGGCGATGCCCTTGGTGACGTGCCAAATTTGCATCTTGCTTTGGTGACTCATCACCATAGTGAGGGAAGTTTGCGATGCAGTCTGGGCGTATGCCATCTTCCAATCCTCGATAATTTTCGGAACCTCCTTTGCTATGTCCCTCATTTCTATTATTGGCAGCTTGTACAAATTGGAAAGTTCTACCGACTCACCAGCTTCTTCAAGAATCTAGCGAAAGTCATAGACAATATCTCAGATCGACTTAATGCACTCGGAACGAGGGTCGGAGGAAGTGGAGTCTGATAATTTCAGGGGATCTGGAAAAGAACAAAGTCAACAAAATCTGACTAAAAGTCAGAAATGGAAAGGAAAAAACCAATCTGGGGAAAATTACCAAGGACGAAGTTGTTCCACTGTGAATTCCCTACTGAAGAGAGTTTAACTCTGCTTCGGAGGCTTGTGCAAGATTTCGCTAGCTCTCAATATCCCTCTTCATATAATCATACTTCTTATCTTGGAGGGCCACCAATTTTCCGAGCCTCTCGGTCTCCATATTGCTCGAATCCAAGAGGTTGTTCATGTATTTCTCGTGCTCATCCTTCAGCTTCTTAAGCTCCTAGCAAAGTTCATCGTTTTCCATTTGGAGGACCTTGAAGTTCTCGGCCTCCTCCAGCATCTTGCTGGACTGCTGTAGCAATTCCGCAAAGGACAAAATATTAGTCATAAGAAATATTCGACTAAGAAATAATTGTGATTGAGTGTCAAAAAAAGTTTACCTTCTGCCTCATCTTTCTTAATCTACAACTTGGAATTTTCAAGACGCAAAGCTTTGATTTCTTTTCACTTGCTGCAAATGTTCCTGAGTAGTTCCTGGTTGTAAGATACAACTTTCTGTAAGTTAAAGACGGAATACCGTCAGACAGCTACTAAGACTCGGGCTGCAAATTTAACTAAGTTAAATTCCAGCACGCGCCTTGGGGGATACACTACATCGTTCTTTTGCATCCTATAAGCATTAACTCGGATCCTATGCTATGATCTTTATCAGACTTTATGCTTGGGGATTAGAGGATATGATAATAAATACTGCAAATGATAGTCAGAAAACTTACAATATGCTCCAAGTGCAGCTTTTCGAATGATCTTTGTGTTGTGGAAGACCTTCTCGGCAAGGGAGAGAGGAGAGGCAGTATTCGCTGGAACTTCTCTAGCTTCGATATTTTGATCTCGGACTTAGATTTGTTCCAGGAGGCTTTCCAGCTTCACATCCTCTATCTCCTGGCTTGCTTCTTCTGGAATTTGGATTTTTTTATCAAGACAAGTTTGAGCCAGCTTGATAATTTCTTCCTTCTTCCTGTTCATGCCGGGAGCAACAAAACGACAACTTTCACCACCTTCCCTGGAGACGCATCCATGGGATCAATACCCTTAGCGGGTTCACCCTTGTCAATGGTTTGGCTACCAGTGGTAACCAGAGATTGCGAGGCTATGGGAATGTCAAGGATGGTAGTGCCAGCACGCGGAGAGGTCGGAACCTCCGGTGCTGAAGACTCAGTAGTGGTTGGTGTTGGAGGGGGTACAACTGGGGACATTGCAAGCTTCTGCTAACGCAGTTTATTGACCGGTTTGCTCTCTTGCTTTAACTTGCTCTTCAAAATAGTTTTAGCTCTGAATCACATAAAGAACAAATGTTAGACATGACTCGGAAAGAATATCACGAGTACTGTAAGATACAAGGTACTTACTTTTTAACCACTCACGGCACTTGTGCGCCAGCAGTGATAACAACTTTCTTGTCCTTACGCTTCTTGGAAGCAGGACCAGAAACTTCTTTCACCTCGTCATCCTCCATCTCTTCTAATTCTTCTAGAGGATAACCCACAAGAGGGGCTAACTCGGACTCGGGAAGATCCTTAAGTTGATAAGTCATAAAACATCAGCACAACTAAAGACGAATAATGAGATAATGAGAAAAAATGAAATACAAGTCGAAAGGCTTACCAGAGTCAGAGGTCTGTCAACTGTGAACATGTGCATGGAGATCTCGGGAACTTTCTTGTTCACCCTCTCCTTGATCAACAATTTCATTTGGGATTTATAGTCCTTCACGGCAATGCGCGTCAAGCAAAACTTCATGTTGTCCTTCCGATCTCTAGTGACCATGTGCATCAGCCGGTCGCCGTGGTGCTGCAGCGGTTGAATCCGACGATCTAGCCATCAGTGAATTAAGTCAGAACCATGGAGACCCCGATGCTTCATAAAAAAATTTGATCTGCTTCTTGGCGATGACCAAATCTTTGGAAATTTCTGGCACTTCTGTGTCCCATGCATTCTTGTGGGGGGCATCACCGTCGATGAAAGACGGAACACCTTCCCTCTTTCCGAGAGCCGACATGTCTTTGTTGTAAAAGAATTTCGTGACCAGTTTTCTAACTGACCCACTAGTGAAGATCCTAGGGTAGACTCAGTCTCTCCTAAGAACTAAGCTAAGAGTGTCGGTAATGTAAGGAACCCCGACACTGATAGAATTTTTCCAAGTACCATAATAATACCGGAAAAGGGTGAGGTTCGGTCTAATGCCAAGAAATCCCTCACTAACAGTTGCGTAGGTGCTAAGCTTAAGCAAAGAATTTGGAGGAAGGTTATGTAATTGCACACCGTAATGTTGGAGCACCTCGGTGAGGAACTCCGATGGAGGAAAACAGAGACCATGATCGATGTGAGTCCTGAAAAGAACTCGCTCGCTATCGCAGGGCACGGGGAAGGGCTCGCCAAGGCTGCTCCGCCAGGCGCCGATAGTGAGGTAGCCCTCATTGTCCATGGATTGGAGTTTCTCGTTGTCTAGCGCATTGGGGATATAGAGTCCTTGGTGACTCATGTAGTTCACTGCCGTCGAAGCCTTCGCCACCGCACCTAAGATCGAAGGAGTAGGTCAAGAATTGGTGGCGCTGGAGGTTTTTAGTGGGTACGGTGAAACATGGGAACGCGAAGAGTACAAGGAGACGAAGGAAGACAATGACGAGGAATGAATCTGGGTAAGAGAGAAATTCTAAAACTTAACAACCTCCACGCCAAGATTCTTGCTAGGTGCGCGTGATTAGCGCCACACATATAGGAGAGAGAGAGGTGGCTTCCTCGAGAAGCCTCCGCCCCTCGATCTCTGTGCGTGCATTGAGACGTTGCCTCGGTCCACGTAATATGGACCCACCAACGGTCATGCTGACAAGATATTTGTCAGTGACATGACAGAACCTGAAAAGTTGTCACGCAAACATCACCAATTAAATTATGGCTCAAGTTTGAAATCGAGCATGGAAATAACTCAAGTCTACCAGACATATCCGACTCAGATGAGACTCAGAATCCTACACTATTGAATGAAGTTTTCGGGAACCCTTCAAGATTCTCAAGATGGAGAAACCATCAAGCTATATGATTATTCCGACTTTGCATCATGGAGACTTCCGGGGCTACTGTTGGGGATATACTTTCTGGGTACACCCATAGGACTCGCTGACCATGGTGGCCCACCAATGGGTTAGAGCTTTGCTTTATGGGCGTCCCAGTCAGGGAAAGAGAACGGAGTCAATTCCGGCTATGACAAGGACCAAAATACTTACCAACTTAGGCATGTATATTACTTATAGTCCAAGATGTACTTAGTTACCGACTCTACAACATATTCAGATAGGTATATCCTGTAACCCTAGGTCTCGGTGCCTATATAAACCGGACCCGAGGGAGCCTTTAGGGCACCAGATCATAGATCAACCATAACCAACTCGCACATGCGAACCTCTTTTGTAATCCAATGTAACATCCGTCTCTCGCCGATATATTAATGGGTTGCTACACGGAGTAGGATCCGATCACCGCAACCGTATTTGAACCTAGGTAAACTTGTGATCACCACTCCCAGAACACTGTATGACTCCCTGTATTCTCAGCGCCTTTAGGACCCCCTATGGCGTACTTTTCATCAATCTGATGGCATCTACATCTTTTATTGTTTTAATTGCTAACCAATAGCTTCATCTCCTCGTGGATTTGACAACCTTTTCTATATTGAAAGGTACTACAATAGATCTCTTGCACTTGGGAGACATCAAGATACTTTTCTGGCATTGTTGCCGTGGAGCGTAGCGCTAGTGGTAAGTTGGTTTGGTAAGGAAACTTAAAGGTTGTTTTTTTACTTTTGAGTGTTATACTCTACTTTTGTTATAATGAGTACTAAAATTGTCAAAGCTTCTCTTTTGATCTATGTTCACTCTGTTAAAGAAAAATCCATATAAACCTCCTTTTCTAGAGAGAGAGAGTATCAGATTCCTATGGTTGCAATTAAAAATGTTATGAAAAAGGCGATTTAAGGAGATGGATGTAAAGCTGCCTTTGAACCATTTAAAAATGATTGCCATTAAATATGTTAGAGAGAGTATCAAAATCCTATGTTTTCCATTAACGATGTTATGAAAAGGCTATTTAAGGTGATGTTCTCTATTTAAACTCTCTGGTATTTTTGGAGAAGTGAAAATGAAGTTATTATATTTATCTCTCACTCGGGATGCTCGCATATGGTTTAAATCTCTTAATAAAGAACATCATCTTGATTGGGAATTTCTAAAGAAGGGGCCTTCTATCTAAAATACTATTCTCCTATGAAGTCATATAGGATCGCTATCATATTTATAACTTTTGGCCTCATGTTGGAGAAAGTATTACTCAATCTTGGGGGAGATTGAAAGAGCTCCTTCGTAAGAATACTTATCATGGTTTATGTGAAAGCATTATATTGATCAATCTTTATGTGAGACTTCCTCAACATAAAAGGATTTTCTAGATAATTCTTCTAGAGGAAGTTTTTACTCATAAGACTAAGGAAGAAGCATGGGTTTATTGAATACGATACAGGACAATATTGATAACTGGGATCTTGACAAAGGTAATGAACTTGTTTAGAATATGAACATGCATATGTGGAGAATTTCTCTACTTTTGTTTTGAAGAATTAGGTGACAGGTTTGGTCTTGATCCATATGTTTTAGTAGAAGTTGATAAATCTTTTGCTATTCATATTGCTATTCCTAAAGAAGACTTATAGAATAAGTTGAGCCTATTAAGCATTCCATTATTATGCCTAAAATCATTAAGCAGTTTAGTAGTACTATTTCATCTACCGAAGCTAAAGAATATGTTGAAACTCCTCCATATCCAAGTAAAGTGAAGGAGAACTTACTACTATTGCAAATAGAAGTGTTGAAGATGTTGTATACCTTATGAACAAGTTGAAGTCCAACCTCAAGTTTCTCCTATTAAAGAACTAAATGAAGAAGATCCCTGTGATGTTTATCTATGTGAAGATTCCACCAAGGTAACTAAAGGAAAGACTACAAAAGTGGGCATGCCAATTATAACATGTGCCATTGGGACTTCATATTATCTTGGTGTTAACTAAAGGAAAGACTACAGAAGTGGGCATGCCAATTATAACATGTGCCATTGGGACTTCATATTATCATGGTGTTTGTGATATTGGAGCAAGCATAAGTGTTACAACATATTTCTTATATCTTGATATTAAGCCTGATATTGATCCAATACAAATGGAAGAGGTAGGGATGACCATTCAAATTGCTAATAAAGCATATATTTTCCTTCTTGGTATGGTTAGAAATGTTGAAGTACTTGTAGGGAAGATTAAATACCTTGCTAATTTTATAGTACTTGGTTCTCAAGATTCATTCTGCCCTATCATATTTGGTATGCACTTCTTGCATACTATAGGTGCTGAAATTAGTTTACCTAAAGATAAGGTGTTTATTAAATGTGCTTGTGAAAGCTAGAATTTAATTTTTCTAAGTTTACCAATAAACATATAAAAAAGAACCATTTGTTAAGGATGAAGTGGAAACCCTTACTTATGTAGTTGTTTCTTCATCGGACGTGATGGAGCAATATGTTCTTAACCAAGATGAATCCTTTACTAATGAAGAAAAGGAGGCTTTAGAACAAGTACTATCTCAATAACCTCCTATGTTGCAATTAAATATTCCACCTGATGATTTGGGAGAGTTACCTCCACCTAAATAGGACCCTAGTTTTGAAGTTAATCCTTTGCCCAATGATTTGAAATATGTATACCTTTATGAAAAGAATATTTATCATGTTATTATCAGTGCTAACCTTTCAGCTTAGGAGGAACTAAAGCTACTTGATGTACTACGTTCTTATTGACCAACAGTTGGTTATTCTCTTGAAGATTTGAAAGGTATAATCCCTACTTTATGTATGCATAAGATTAATTTGGAGGAAGATATGAAGCCTGTTGTTGATTACCAACATCGTCTCGATACAAGAATGAAAGAAGTGGTACGAAAAGAGGTAACTATAATCATATAAGTAAGCATTATCTATCATAATATGGCTGATAGTAAATGGGTTATTCATGTTCATTGTGTACCTAGAAAATGTGGAATTACTATTGTTCCAAATGATGAAAATGAACTTGTATCTCAGCATACTATTACAGATTATAGGATGTGTATTGATTTCATAAAACTAAATAAATCCAATCATAAAGATCATTATCCTTTACCATTCATTGATCAAGTTTCATAAAGGTTGTCAAAACATTCACATTTCTTTTATCTAGATGGTTATTTATGTTTTTCTCAAATTCTCATACATAAAGATGACTGAGAAAAGACAAATTTTACTTGTCCATTTGATATTTTTGCTTACAAGAGAATGCCCTTTGGTTTATGTAATACTCCTGCTACTTTCAAAGATGCATGAATGTTATATTTCATGATTATATTGAGAAAACTATAGAAGTTCTCATGGATGATTTTTTAGTGTATGGTACCTCTTTCAACAATTGCCTATTCAATGTGAACAAAATTTTGCAGAGATGTCAGGACCAACATTTAGTGTTAAACTAGGAGAAGTGACACTTTATGGTTATAAATGGTATTATTCTTGGACACCATGTTTCAGGAATAAGAATTGAAGCAAATCGTGCGAAAATAGAAGCTACCATATCCCAAAGATATAAGAGGTATAAGAAGCTTTGTTGGTCATGTTGCCTTTTGTAGAAGGTTTATCAAAGACTTCTCTAAGAAATCAAAGCCTCTAACTAATATTTTGCAAAAGGACGTTGCATTCTCTTTTAATGATGATTGATAGAGTACATTAATATTTTAAAGAATGCTTTAATAAGTTCTCCTATAATTCAACCACCTGACTAGAATTTACCTTTTGAAATTATGTGTGATGTTGGTGAATATGCAATTGGTGTTGTTTTAGGCCAACGAGATGATAAGAATTTAAATGTTATTTATAATGATAGAAAAACACTTGATGGTGCTCAAAAAAATTATGCTACTACTGAAAAATAATTCTTAGCGGTGATATTTGCATGTGATAAATTTATACCTTAGATTGTTGATTCTAAAATCATTGTGCACACTCATCATTCAGCCATTAAATATATTATGAATAAGAAAGATGTTAAGACTAGATTAATAATGTGGGTTCATTTACTTCAAGAATTTGATTTGCATATTGTTAATAGGAAAGGAGAAGATAATCATGTAGATGATCATCTATTGAGACCATATTTATATCCTGTAGATGATCATCTATTTAGATCATATTCATATCAATGATAGTTTTGTTAATGAATAAATTTAATGTATTTGGTGCTAGAGTAGTGATGAGTGCATATTTGCATCATGTTTTACATTATTATTTTGCATTGTAGATGTAGGATCTTGGTATTTTACGGCGTTCGCACGCATTTATGTTTATTTTCACCAGGATCAGATCAGATGATGGATCCAAAGGACACAATTCTTGGAGAAGTTGTACTGGAGAGAAAGGATCCAAAAACTACGTAAATCGCATAATTGGGAAACATTAATAATACCAGAAGAAAGCCCGAAGCGAGAAGCGAAGGTAGAGAGGTTAACGACCAACTATACGGGCGGCCACCGTATAGTTGCCGCTATATAGTTGGCGCCGCCTCCTCCTCCTCAAATAGTTTCACCCCGTGCAACTAGTTCAGGGAGACGACATACAGAACAAACAGAAATCGCCGAAACCTAACCTCCGGAAGGCATCTGGAGGGGGAACTTGCCCTAGGGATCCATCTTCGCGCTACGCAGATCTGGGAGGCCAAGACATCGATCTCCATATTCATCAACCGCTGCATCTTCATCACCACCATCATCTCCATCCATCCCATCTAGATCTTGTTGTAATTCTTGCACTAGTTGTGGATTTATACAAGTACTATTCATCAATGATCGCTTCCATTACCATTACTATGATGTTGTCGGCCTCCATGTCTGAGTAGATCATTAGTTCTTGGGGAGATGGAGAAACCCTAGTATGAGACTGGAATAAGATAAAGTTTATTATGATATTCATCGCTGTGACCAGGTGTTAGATTGTCTACATACTAATGTTGGGAGAAGTCGACCTCTCCAATATTTGCCTCTTGTGGGGACTTGATGTAGGGAACTACTTGTTGGTAGATGGAGGGATGTTAGAACTTACAGTGACTATAAATCTGTTGGAACCCCTTACTATCAACTTGGGAATCGAGGAAACGCACAAAACACTGTCCATGCCATGGGATATGTCATGCGGGATTACAACCCTTAATAGCGTAGTAATTCAATTGATGTTGATTGCTGTCTGTTGTGGTTATGAGGATGATTTGAGCAGTGGTTGCTGCCTCTCTGTCCAAATACGAATTTCCTCCCACACATACATAGTTGAGAATTTTCATGATGATAATCTTTACCTTAGCCCTTTATAATGCTAGTGGTGTATCCTCCAATCCCTGAGAACGCTTTCTCCCACTGAAGTCTCAAATATCTTTTACATACACGATAGTTATTTTCTGTATTCAGTTTTATTTACTTTACTCATTCCTCTCTTATACCAAAAATCAAAAACACATTTTTACACAATACTCGCGTTTTATCTTGTCACTTAGAACTTTATTTAGCATTTCTAGTTTCAGTATTTATTTCAAGAATTCTTAGACTTTGGACTCCTGCTCTCTGTGGGGTTGATATATTTATTTCAAAACTAGCTACATCCGATCTGTGAACTTGCAGTCGTGAAGCTATTTTCTAGCACTGTTGCCGGGGAGCTAAACGTTGTAGGTCTTTTAGTTTTTTTCTTATTTACTTTAGTTTTGTTAAGTTTTGTTTTGAGTTACAGGTTTCCACCAACATGATGGAGTTTGAGCATATGACTACTGCTAACCCACTCAACCACTTTGGGAAGCCCTATAATATTTATAAAAGAGACAACTCCAACGAGAAGACAAGGGGGTTTGAAATAAATCCTCTACTACTTGGTATTTTACACAAGAAGAAATTTACTGGAGATGACGAAGATCCTGATCCATTTTAGCATATTGCATGTTTTAAAGATATATGTGGAATGTTCCAACTAACAGGGTATACCGCCGATGAGGTAAGGGTTAAACTTTTTAGTCAAACTATGACAAGTACAACTCTCTCATGGTATAGATCTCTATCCTCAGAAGCCACTACTACTTGGGATAATTTAGCTTGCGAATTTATATCTAAATATTATCCTTTATCAAAATCTTTTGGAATCAGGCGTCTTATAATGACTTGGAAGAACCGTCCCAATGAAGGACTAGTAAGAGCTTATATAAGATTTACTTAGACAATGTCCTCATCATGATTTACCTGAATGGTATTTATTGCAAATATTTTATGGAGGTTTAATTAAACCTAATAAAATTGAACTAGACTCTTGCGCGAGAGGAGCTTTTTTGGATTTACCTATAACTAAAGCTTGGGTTTTACTTAATAGAATTCGCGAACATAGAGTTTCATGGAATTTTGGTCTAGGAAGTGAAGGAGGCACAAAAATAGATCATGAATGTATTCATGACTATACTAAAAAGGGACATGTTAATGAATTATCTAAAGATCTTTATTTATATTTAGATCTTGTGTTGCAAGTTGTTAAAGCTTTTATAGAACACATCGAAGTTCCAAAGGTGGGTTTGGTCAAGTTTGATCCACCACCTGAACATGAGAAGAAAAAATAAGTTATAGCAACTGTAGCCTCCCTATAACCAATGTATGAGATACCTTTCCCTAAGACTGCACAAAGCATATTTTGGAGTATGAACAGGTCAAGGCAGTACAAGAGGCGAAAGAAGAGCAAAGTGTTCCAATAATTGAAGAATGTCTAGATGAAACCAAAGATGAAGAGGTAACCAAGAAAGCAATCATGGCTATGTATGGACATTGTAACATAGTTGAACTTGATGAAGATACTTCTATATTGGTTGAAGGTAAAATTAAGGTAAAATATGTGGGTAAGCCTATTCTTCCCTGCATATTTAAAGAAACCTCGCATTACGGTTTATGTGATCTTGGCACCAAAGTTAATGTTATATCCTATGACTTTTTATTTGGAAATAAAAGAAGAAATAGCACCGACTACAATAGAAAATACTAATATGAAAATCATGTTAGCCAATGAAATCTTAGAATTCCAATGGGAGTAGTTGAAGATGTAGTTATCACAATTAACAATAAAAATTTCCTTATCAATTTTGTAGTTGTTGATATGCCAATTGATACTCTTTTCCAATCATATTTGGAAGAAACTTTTTGAGTGATATAGGTGCCATAGTTGACTTTAAAAACGATATTGTATCTCTTAAGCTTGGGAAAGCAGAAAAAGAATTCCACTTTTCCAAATTTAAAGACAAACCTCAACATATACAAGAAGAAGAAGAGAGAGAAGAATATCGAGGAGATGTCAACTCTTTTCTTAAATAATCAAGATGAAGAAATAAATGAAGACCCAAATTGTGAAGAAATAATTATGGAGGACAGAACTTTAGAAGAGTTAGAAAGTGAAGTTGATTCATTTCCCAATGAAGAACCTCAAACTGATGAAGCTTTTGAAGAGCCAGAAAAGAGAGGGGATGAAGAATTACCACCCCCAGAATTAAAAACTTTACCAGATAATCTTAAGTATAGATTCTTAGATGATACTAATAAATTCCCTGTTATTATTAGTGCTAAACTTTCAGGGGAAGAAGAATAAGAACTCATGATTGTACTAAAGGAGCACCGCATGGCCTTTGGGTGCTCAATGGATGACTTGAAGGGTATTAGTCCCATGATAGCCTCCCGTCGTATATTCATGGAGGAAGGTGCAAAACCAGTTGCAGAATTTAATAGAATACTAAAACCTAAAATGAAGGAAGTGGTAAGAAAGGAAATAGTACACCTACTTGACACAGGTATAATTTATCCTGTAAAAGAAAGTGAATGGGTAAGTCTTGTTCATTGTGTTCCAAAGAAAGGCGGCTTTACTATTGTTCCTAGTGAAAACAATGAATTGATACCCACTAGAACTATTGTTGGACATAGGATGTGCATAGATTTCAGGAAATTGAATAAGGAAACAAGGAAAGATCATTGTCCTTTACCATTCATAGATCAAACTTTAGAGAGGTTAGCAAACCACACTCATTTTTACTACTTGCACGGATACTCTGGTTTTTCCCAAATAGCTGTTCATCCTGAAGACCAACTTAAAACAACTTTCATTAGTCCTTATGGTTTACATGCTTACCGATGTATGCCTTTTGGTCTATGTAATGCTCCAGCTACTTTTCAAAGATGCATGACTACTATATTTGCAGATTTTATAGAACGGATAATGGAAGTATTTATGGATGATTTTTCTGTCTATGGAACTTCGTTTACTAATTGCTTAGATAATCTCAATAGAATCTAGCAACTTTGTGAAACAACTTATCTTGTCTTAAATTGGGAGAAGTGCTATTTTATGGTCAAAGAAGGCATAGTCCTTGGACATAAAGTATCAGGTAAGGGTATTGAAGTAGATAGGGCTAAAGTAGAAGCAATAGAGAGAATGCCACAACCAAGGGACGTAAAAGGCATAAGAAGTTTTCTTGGTCATGTAGGCTTTTATAGAAGGTTCATTAGGAATTTTTCTGGAATTTCTAAACCTTTGAATAATTTGTTGCAAAAAGGAGTAAGATTCAATTTTGATGATAAGTGCCTTATTGCTTTTGATAAACTTAAATATGCTTTGTCTCGTGCTCCTGTCATTAAACCACCTATATGGGATATGACTTCTTATTTAATATGTGAGGCTAGTGATGATGTTGTAGGAATAACTCTGGGACAACACATAGGTCACAGATTTAATATTATACATCATGCTAGTAGAACTCTCAATAGTGCTCAAAATAATTATCCTAAGGAAGAAAGGGAACTCTTTGCTGTATTTTTCTCTTGTGATAAGTTTCGTTCTTATATTGTTGATGCAAAAGTAAGAGTTCATACGGATCGTGATTGTTTTAAAATAACTCCTTGAGAGGAAGTTTCATAAGCCAAGACTGATCCGTTGGATCCTTTTACTTCAAGAATTTGAGTTGCAGATTATGTAGAGATATGAAGCAAAGATAGTAGATGCATCATCTATATTTACCTAGCAAGACATCGATCTTATTGAGAGAAGTTTTAGTCCTGGTGATTTTTGTTTTCAAGAATTACTATATGAGCTAAGGTCAAATCCTCCCAAGAAGAGGAAGTCCTTGTTGTTGGAGGAGCTTGTCACCCCTGACTAAGTAAACGGTAAGTGGAAGGTAAGCTTTCTAACTCTAATAAGTGTTTATTTTCATAGTTTCTACTATTAATTTTTTTGGCTTTGAATTTCTCCTGTTTTTCTGAAGTTTTTGAGGGGTTTCTCTAACTATACAGCCGCAAATATACGACCGGAGAAAATTATCCCGCTGTATAGTTGGTCATTAAATGTTTTGTATCCCCCTCATGAAATTTTTTTTGGGATGCAGCATCTATACGACCGCAACTATACGACCAGAGAGAAATGTCCCACCGTATAGTTGGTCGTCAAAGCTTCTGTATCCCCTTGCGAAATAATTTTCTAGGTACCGTATCTATACGGTCGCAACTATACGGCCAGAGAAAATTCTTCCGCCGTATAGTTGGTCGTTAAAGCTTTAGTACCCTCGATCCGTTTTCGTTATTTTTTATTATGAAAAAAGGGGGCTTTGTCGGTTTTTAGTCGTTAATATAACCGAATTGGGCTAGAAATATTTGGAAGTACCTATCCAGAACCAACTATACGGCCGCAACTATACGGGTAGCGACTGTATAGTTGATCGTTACGGCGTAGGACTTCTCCAAATCCGTGATTTATTTTTCTAGTCGGTTTGGATTGTTTTCTTGGAAGACAATTTGGTGTTTCTAGCGAGTTTTTCTGACCTCTAATCCCTCTTATATACTGCCCTATTGTGCCTCTCTAATCACAAATCACTAGGAACAAATCTAGCTATGCTATATCCTGTCACAGGCCATGAAATATATGGCTAGCTCCTTTGCACAACACTTAAACAAAAGTGTGAGCATGAATATATATAGGAAAAGAATAAAAATAAAGATGAAGAAAAAGAGTGAATGTGCAAAGAGCAAATAGGCATATACCACTATATTGTAGTAAGACGAAGAGACATTTGAGATTTTGAATCCCAAGTGAATATGTGAATTCTAAATACACTTGAGACTACCTCACTAACTCATGCAGTTGAACCGAATACTTTTACATCATGTTGACAATAATCTTTTGTGAACTAAGAATTGCTAAGGTGTGGAATCCTGCTGATATTATTCGGATGGTTTGAGTAAGGTACTATTCATGAACTCATTTATATGTATCTTTTATGATAAACACATGCTGCAACTGCCTCATTTATTTTATTGACTCAGCTTCATGAATATGAGGATCACATATATTAAGCTAAACTTGCTCGGGACGAGCAAGAGTCTTAGCTTGGGGAAGTTGATGAGTGCATATTTGCATCATGTTTTATATTATTATTTTGCATTGTAGTTGTAGGATCTTGGTATTTTACGGCGTTCGCATGCACTTTTTATGTTTATTTTCACCAGGATCGGATCAGATGATGGATCCAAAAGACACAATTCTTGGAGCATTTGTACTGGAGAGAAAAGGAGCCAAAAACTACACAAATCGCGTAATTGGGAAATATTAATAATACCAGAAGAAAACCCGAAGCGAGAAGCAGAGGCAGAGAGGTTAACGACCAACTATACGGGCGGCCGCCGTTTAGTTGCTGCCGTATAGTTGGCGCCGCCTCCGTCTCCTAAAATAGTTTCACCCCACGCAACTGGTTCGGGGAGACGACATAGAGAACACCCAAAAATCGTCGAAACCTATCTTCCGGAAGGCATCTGGAGGGGGAACTTGCCCTAGGGATCCATCTTCGCCCTACGCAGATCTGGGAGGCCAAGGCATCGATATACATCTTCATCAACCGCTGCATCTTCATCACCACCATCATCTCATCCATCCCATCTAGATCTTGTTGTAATTCTTGCACTCGTTGTGGATTTATACAAGTACTATTCATCAACGAGCGCTTCTATTACCAGTACTATGATGTTGTCTGCCTCCATGTATGAGTAGATCATTAATTCTTGGGGAGATGGAGAAACCCTAGTATGAGATTGGAATACGATAAGGTTTATTATGATATTCATCGCTTTGACCATGTGTTAGATTGTCTATATCTTGATGTTGGGAAAAGTCGACCTCTCCAATATTTTCCTCTTGTAGGGACTTGATGTAGGGAACTTGTCACATCCCAAGATTTTCCAAATCTTGTAATGTGAAAATAAATTAATAAAATAAAACTTTGTTTGAATATTTAGAGCCAGAAGAAACTTTTTGAATTTAAATGGAACCTCAAACCCATTTGAATCAAATAAAGTCCCAAAGGGATTTAAAAAGATAAACATTTTAAATAAAGGAAAACAAAAATGTTTTGGAAATACTATTTTAGATCTTTTAATAAAAGGATTTGGGTATTCAAAAGAAAAGCATGGATTTATAAATAAAGATTATTTTATAAGCCAAATTAAACCTTGGACAAGCTTTGGATTTAAAACATTTGTTTTGAATAAAAATAGCAAAGGTTAATTTAAATAAAATAATAGGGATTTAATATCCAACTTTATTTAGATAAAAGGTGTTACCAATTTAAATTGAAACATCAAAACTTATTAAATTATTTAAAATAAGTTTTCTCAATTATTTGAAATTCACAAATAAAATCTACTAAAATGTTTTGTCTTTATTTTAGATTCAAAATAAATATCTCAATAAAATAAAACTTATTTGAAATAATAATGAAAGTCTATTATATTTAATTATTAATGGACTCTATAATAAAATGTTATTCCAAGTATCTTATATTCTCAAATAAAACCTACTGATTTGGTTTTGAAAATATTTGGATTTCAAATGGGGATTTTATCTAAACCAAACCCTATTTTATTAATAAACCATAGTCCATTTTGTTTAATTAATAAATGGAACCTAAAAAGATTTAAAATATTATTTTATTTTGAAGTGTTGGATTATGTTGGTGAACAGAACCAAAAACACAAATGCAAAGTTTAATGATTGTTTGAATTGTTGAATTATTTGAATGTTTGAATAATTGTTTGAAATAACAAATCAGGAAATAGAAATAGAAAAAGAAAAAGAATTAGGCAGAAAAAAAATAACAACAGCCCAACAAGGCCCAGCCCAACAGCTCAAACAGCCCAGCTCCCCTCTCCCACGACGAAGCGTTTTCTACTCATTCCCAGACCCGCAAAGCCACTGACAACTGGACCCCTCCCCTTCTTCTTTTCTTTCACTGCCAGCGGACCCCACACTGCCTCCTCCTTCTTCTTCCTCGCGCGACCATGCCTCCCCCAGACGACGCTGCCGTTGCTGCCCATGAATGCCGTGATCAATTCGCCTTAACGCCGCGTTAATTCCTCGTCGCGACCACGCCCATTTAACCGCCTGCTCCTCCTCCTCCTTTTCCCCAGACGTCGCCTTCACTCTGCCCCTAGGCTGTCGCCAATCACTCCTGCACCGCCGCTGCTCCGAAGAGCTTCCATCTCCAATCCCAGCTAGTACACGCCACCCCTGCCTCCGAGAGCGCCCTAGCAAGCTTCCCCACTCCCAGACACACCTCCCCGTACCACCAGCTCGACCGCGGACGCCCCTGAGCCTCGCCTACGTCAAGCTTCCGGTGCCGCCGCGTCTGTCTTCAATTCCGGCAAGAACTCAGGTAGATTCCGACCGCCCCGTACCTTCTCGTTCATGCACGTGACCTCTCCGTGACCTCCCGCACTTAACCATGCCTCTTCGACCACGACTGAGACCACCCGACGCCGTCCTCCACTCCGGCGAGAAATCCTGCCAAGACCAGAGCGCCCCTCGCCAGACCAACACCTCCTCGAGCACCACCGTGACCTCCTGAACCCGGTGAGCTTCTTCTCCTCCTCTCTCGCTTCCTAGAACCACCGCGAACCCCTCGCCTGGACGTGCGCCGCCGCTAGCCGCCGTCGGCGCCGCTCACTTTTGGTCCAACGAGCCAGTACCGTAGGATCTAGTTTGAACGAGTGCGATTAGATCACTTACCGCGAAGAGGTACGCGTTCCATGCCGCACGATCCAACTTAAATCCAACGCTCCGCAGCACACGATCCAGACGAACCGGTACCGCCCAGTAGGAAACTGCCGCGTGTCACTGATCTGTTTAAAAACTGATTTGAAAACAGAATATTTTGCAAACTTCAAACCCTTATATCTTTGGATCCGCACGTCCAAATTTTACAAATTTTATGTCGTTGGATTCAGGAGAACAAGCCCTAGCCAACTGTGGCCTTAGTTTCGAAAATAGTATCTGTTAGCTTGTTTGAAATTGCAGATCCTTTTGTGAGCTTGTTTAGAGTAGAAAAATTGTTTAAATTTGATTTTAGGATTAAATCTTTTGCAAAATGGTTTTTAGTGACCATACTGACCCTAGGAACCAATCCTTGGTGTTAAAAAGGATTTTGGTAAAATATAGGTTGAATTATTTAACTTAGCCATTTTTCCAACCAAATAAAACTCATTGATTTTATTATGGAAACATTTTTTGCAAGGAAAACTTTGGGAAAATGTTTTGGACCAAACTTACTGACCCAAAACACCAAGCCTTGCCAAAGGGCAACTCACTTGGTGAAAAACCTAAAGTTTTGCTTTGTTAAGAATAGTTTTCACCACATAAAATGATGAATAGATTTTAAAATGGTCTTAAGATAAAACCCAATTGCAAATGACTTTGCCATTTTGGTAAATGACCAATTTGGGCCTTACAAAGTTTATAAACCTAGTAGAGACCAACCTTGCAAAAAGAACCCACCTTTGCATGACTTAGAATCCCTACTTTGTGTATGTGAAATGTTGTTTGTATATTGATTTGGAATGCTACTTGATACTATGATTGCTTGATTGACTTGTAGTGAAATTAGCAAAGAGTGAGTCTAGCAAGATCAAGAAGTAAAATTCTCATTCCCTACCAAAAAGGCAAGTTACACTATCATACAAAAGTCCTACTATTTTTATTATACTTAGTGAATTTTGAAAATATGCATGAAAAGATATTTCTGTACTTATGCTATGCTAAAATCCTAATAGGATTCCCTATACACTCCTTAGTGAAAATATTGAAGTTGTACATGCTTAGCCATGCTATATGCTATAATTTGAAAAAGAGATACATGTTGAGATTTTACAAAGGTTGAGAAAAGGACTTGTGTTTTACATAATAAAACAAGGACTCAATGAACCACCTAGGTGGAGGATACTTTAAGTTTTGGAGAAGGTGGCAACAAAAGGGAACCATGTCTATGACAATCACTTTGTGTTGTGCTCCAAAAGAAAACCACCTAGGAAACTTAGAGATCAAACATGCTTCTCCAATTGTGGCTTTCGTGTGCAACCACATGCTATTATGGCTCTGGCTTAGTCAATTACATTAGGAAGACCCATACATTGTCTTTAGTTACTGGACATGGGGATCTGGAATGCTTCATGGGGGCTGAAGACAAAGCTAGCAATGATGTATGGGAGAACCTTTTGGAAAGACTTCGTCACATTCTCAATCTGCCAGTACTCCATCTTGGTGAGCACTAATCCAGTAGGCCACTGGTGGCAAAAGGATGGGATTGTGACATGTGGGTAAAGTGTACTCCTTCTGCAGAAGTAAACAAAATCTAAGTACTTAGCCGTGTCCCCGGTTATGGACAATACTGAGCAACTAAAGTTTGAACCATGGGAGATCTCGACATTCCAACTTCTAATATAAAAACTTGATGCACTTGGGGGTACCAAGGAATTCAAAGAGATTTTGTAAAGCTTGTTGCACTTGGGGTTACCAAGGTGCTCAAGGGCATGATGTACTTGGGGTTACCAAGGAACGCATGAGATTTCATAAAACTTGTTGCACTTGGGGTTACCAAGTAGCTCAAGGGATTTTGACAAGGACTTGAACACTTGAGTTTCTACCAAGGAGTTCAAGGAACTTGGAAAAGAAATTTAACAAAGGACTTTAAAACCCTTATGAAAAGATAGGATAAAATATTGCTTTATGCAAATAAGCCTTAAACTCTACTTAGCCAAATATGCATATAATGATAGGACCCACTCATATTATACATAAAAGTGAAGCTTGCCAATACAATTCAAAATGTATTGACCCTTGTGGCTGTAACTTGAAATGTTGCAGGTTGATTGTTTTTAAATGAAGATTGTTTGATTGACTAGGACTACAAAGTCTACAACCAACATCTGCCTGTGGCACTTTGAAGATGAAGGACCCATGATTTTATTTATTCCGCTGCAATGTATTGTAATAGCCAAATGAGCTATGTTTGATGTAATAAACTTATATTATTCCTGGTTATAAATTTATATTATGACCTTTGTATCTTGATATTACATCTTAACTGTGGATGCTAGCTATTGATCCAGGGACTAGCATTGTAAACACAGGAGGAACCTAACTTATTGGGTTGGGACCTCTATAGATGGTATCAGAGCATTGTGTTGCCTGTAGGATTTGTAAACCTAGGATTGGACAAAAACCCTTAGAAAAATAGGAGTTTTACTTGTTCCAAAAACTTATTTACAAAAACACTTGTAAACTCTTTCCTCAATCACTTTGGTTTCAACTCTACATCTCTTCTACTTCAACTTGATGGAAAAACCTACCCCATGGCCCAAGACTACACCATGTGCAAAGGACTATTTCAACCTCTTCAACTCTAATGACTTCAACTTCTTCAACTCTAATGACTTCAACATCTTCAGCATATTCCCAAGGACTTCCAACTTAGAAACTACTAAGGACCACAAGTGAAACAAGAAATCTTACTCAAGATTTAGAGACTAAGGGAATGCAAAATAAGAAGGAATCATCAACAACTTTGAAGTATTGTGACCAAGAGTTTTCTCAAGGAAACCAAGATCTCAAGTAAGAAGAATCATGAAGGAAGGAAAGATCACAAGTGAACCATGTAGATGGACCACCATTTATAGTTAAGTCAAACACACCAACTTATGTGGTGTAACAAAAATATTTTGTTGCCTAAAAATGTGCTTGAACTTTGTTGTTTGAGTGAAAAGTTGTTTGTGATTGCATGCACATAGTTTGTGTGAATTGTGATGTGTGTGATTAGAAATAATTCCTTAGAAATATCTTGCCTATTCTAAACTCCCTTCAAACCCAAACAGATGACTACTCCAAAAGACTCCAAGGTTGATGACATCAACACCAACCAAGCTGACAGCATGAAAGAGCTCATAGCAACCCAACACCAGTTGAACCAACTAACAGCTCAGTTCCTAGTCAACAATAGTGATAAGGATCCAGCACTGCAAAGGTTTTTGGAAGAGCAGTCTCAACTGATGCTTAAGGTGACTAATCAAATGATTAGCATAGAAGAAAGCTATCCAAAGAGGGTTTATGATAACAAGGATGAAAAGAATATTGTTCTAGATGGAGCCCCAGCTTGCACTATATGTGGAGACAAGGATCATACTTCCAAGGAGCATGAAGGACAATGCCCCAATTGTGAAGAAGTTCATCCTGTTGGACAATGTCCCACCTCTCAAGCTACTTGCTACCTTTGTGAAGGAAGTGATCATACTCCAGGTCTATGTCCTATCTATGCCATGGTGGAACAAAGGAAACAAGAAGGATCCAAGTCTACCAAAGGAAAAGGACCACTTCTACATCCAAACAAGACAACCCAATTCAAAGGATCAAAGAAAATCAAGAAGCCCAAGCAAGACATGAGCCTTGTACAATGTCGTAAATGTAAGGAAATGGGACACTACTCCAGTGGATGCCTAGAGAACAAGAAGAATAAAGAGATTGACCAAGTGTGGTGCAACAACTGCAAAGAACCAGGCCACTATGTAGCAACTTGCCCACAAGAGCAACGCAAAGAACTCAAGGACATTCATTGTTTCAACTGCAAGAATCCAGGACATTATGCAAGTAACTGTCCAGAAAGGATGAAAAACAAGTTGAACAAGCCTATGGAGAAACTCAACCTTGGCCCATGAGTCAAGTATAGAAATCAAGGACACCATGCAAATGTTGCTTAGAGAAATTTCCCAGGATCCCAAGAAGGCTAATATGTAATTTTTGTTTGAAATTTTTTTTAAGGGTGGTAGTACCCTAGTTGTTTTGAACTTGCTTGTAACCCAGCCTTCCCAAATCTTGGGACGAGATTTATTTTAAGGGTGGTAGCCTGTCACATCCCAAGATTTTCCAAATCTTGTAATGTGAAAATAAATTAATAAAATAAAACTTTGTTTGAATATTTAGAGCCAGAAGAAACTTTTTGAATTTAAATGGAACCTCAAACCCATTTGAATCAAATAAAGTCCCAAAGGGATTTAAAAAGATAAACATTTTAAATAAAGGAAAACAAAAATGTTTTGGAAATACTATTTTAGATCTTTTAATAAAAGGATTTGGGTATTCAAAAGAAAAGAATGGATTTATAAATAAAGATTATTTTATAAGCCAAATTAAACCTTGGACAAGCTTTGGATTTAAAACATTTGTTTTGAATAAAAATAGCAAAGGTTAATTTATATAAAATAATAGGGATTTAATATCCAACTTTATTTAGATAAAAGGTGTTACCAATTTAAATTGAAACATCAAAACTTATTAAATTATTTAAAATAAGTTTTCTCAATTATTTGAAATTCACAAATAAAATCTACTAAAATGTTTTGTCTTTATTTTAGATTCAAAATAAATATCTCAATAAAATAAAACTTATTTGAAATAATAATGAAAGTCTATTATATTTAATTATTAATGGACTCTATAATAAAATGTTATTCCAAGTATCTTATATTCTCAAATAAAACCTACTGATTTGGTTTTGAAAATATTTGGATTTCAAATGGGTATTTTATCTAAACCAAACCCTATTTTATTAATAAACCATAGTCCATTTTGTTTAATTAATAAATGGAACCTAAAAAGATTTAAAATATTATTTTATTTTGAAGTGTTGGATTATGTTGGTGAACAGAACCAAAAACACAAATGCAAAGTTTAATGATTGTTTGAATTGTTGAATTATTTGAATGTTTGAATAATTGTTTGAAATAACAAATCAGGAAATAGAAATAGAAAAAGAAAAAGAATTAGGCAGAAAAAAAAATAACAACAGCCCAACAAGGCCCAGCCCAACAGCTCAAACAGCCCAGCTCCCCTCTCCCACGACGAAGCGTTTTCTACTCATTCCCAGACCCGCAAAGCCACTGACAACTGGACCCCTCCCCTTCTTCTTTTCTTTCACTGCCAGCGGACCCCACACTGCCTCCTCCTTCTTCTTCCTCGCGCGACCATGCCTCCCCCAGACGACGCTGCCGTTGCTGCCCATGAATGCCGTGATCAATTCGCCTTAACGCCGCGTTAATTCCTCGTCGCGACCACGCCCATTTAACCGCCTGCTCCTCCTCCTCCTTTTCCCCAGACGTCGCCTTCACTCTGCCCCTAGGCTGTCGCCAATCACTCCTGCACCGCCGCTGCTCCGAAGAGCTTCCATCTCCAATCCCAGCTAGTACACGCCACCCCTGCCTCCGAGAGCGCCCTAGCAAGCTTCCCCACTCCCAGACACACCTCCCCGTACCACCAGCTCGACCGCGGACGCCCCTGAGCCTCGCCTACGTCAAGCTTCCGGCGCCGCCGCGTCTGTCTTCAATTCCGGCAAGAACTCAGGTAGATTCCGACCGCCCCGTACCTTCTCGTTCATGCACGTGACCTCTTCGTGACCTCCCGCACTTAACCATGCCTCTGTATTGTCCTAGGACGATCTACAACGTCGTCTTCGACCACGACTGAGACCACCCGACGCCGTCCTCCACTCCGGCGAGAAATCCTGCCAAGACCAGAGCGCCCCTCGCCAGACCAACACCTCCTCGAGCACCACCGTGACCTCCTGAACCCGGTGAGCTTCTTCTCCTCCTCTCTCGCTTCCTAGAACCACCGCGAACCCCTCGCCTGGCCGTGCGCCGCCGCTAGCCGCCGTCGGCGCCGCTCACTTTTGGTCCAACGAGCCAGTACCGTAGGATCTAGTTTGAACGAGTGCGATTAGATCACTTACCGCGAAGAGGTACGCGTTCCATGCCGCACGATCCAACTTAAATCCAACGCTCCGCAGCACACGATCCAGACGAACCGGTACCGCCCAGTAGGAAACTGCCGCGTGTCACTGATCTGTTTAAAAACTGATTTGAAAACAGAATATTTTGCAAACTTCAAACCCTTATATCTTTGGATCCACACGTCCAAATTTTACAAATTTTATGTCGTTGGATTCAGGAGAACAAGCCCTAGCCAACTGTGGCCTTAGTTTCGAAAATAGTATCTGTTAGCTTGTTTGAAATTGCAGATCCTTTTGTGAGCTTGTTTAGAGTAGAAAAATTGTTTAAATTTGATTTTAGGATTAAATATTTTGCAAAATGGTTTTTAGTGACCATACTGACCCTAGGAACCAATCCTTGGTGTTAAAAAGGATTTTGGTAAAATATAGGTTGAATTATTTAACTTAGCCATTTTTCCAACCAAATAAAACTCATTGATTTTATTATGGAAACATTTTTTGCAAGGAAAACTTTGGGAAAATGTTTTGGACCAAACTTACTGACCCAAAACACCAAGCCTTGCCAAAGGGCAACTCACTTGGTGAAAAACCTAAAGTTTTGCTTTGTTAAGAATAGTTTTCACCACATAAAATGATGAATAGATTTTAAAATGGTCTTAAGATAAAACCCAATTGCAAATGACTTTGCCATTTTGGTAAATGACCAATTTGGGCCTTACAAAGTTTATAAACCTAGTAGAGACCAACCTTGCAAAAAGAACCCACCTTTGCATGACTTAGAATCCCTACTTTGTGTATGTGAAATGTTGTTTGTATATTGATTTGGAATGCTACTTGATACTATGATTTCTTGATTGACTTGTAGTGAAATTAGCAAAGAGTGAGTCTAGCAAGATCAAGAAGTAAAATTCTCATTCCCTACCAAAAAGGCAAGTTACACTATCATACAAAAGTCCTACTATTTTTATTATACTTAGTGAATTTTGAAAATATGCATGAAAAGATATTTCTGTACTTATGCTATGCTAAAATCCTAATAGGATTCCCTATACACTCCTTAGTGAAAATATTGAAGTTGTACATGCTTAGCCATGCTATATGCTATAATTTGAAAAAGAGATACATGTTGAGATTTTACAAAGGTTGAGAAAAGGACTTGTGTTTTACATAATAAAACAAGGACTCAATGAACCACCTAGGTGGAGGATACTTTAAGTTTTGGAGAAGGTGGCAACAAAAGGGAACCATGTCTATGACAATCACTTTGTGTTGTGCTCCAAAAGAAAACCACCTAGGAAACTTAGAGATCAAACATGCTTCTCCAATTGTGGCTTTCGTGTGCAACCACATGCTATTATGGCTCTGGCTTAGTCAATTACATTAGGAAGACCCATACATTGTCTTTAGTTACTGGACATGGGGATCTGGAATGCTTCATGGGGGCTGAAGACAAAGCTAGCAATGATGTATGGGAGAACCTTTTGGAAAGACTTCGTCACATTCTCAATCTGCCAGTACTCCATCTTGGTGAGCACTAATCCAGTAGGCCACTGGTGGCAAAAGGATGGGATTGTGACATGTGGGTAAAGTGTACTCCTTCTGCAGAAGTAAACAAAATCTAAGTACTTAGCCGTGTCCCCGGTTATGGACAATACTGAGCAACTAAAGTTTGAACCATGGGAGATCTCGACATTCCAACTTCTAATATAAAAACTTGATGCACTTGGGGGTACCAAGGAATTCAAAGAGATTTTGTAAAGCTTGTTGCACTTGGGGTTACCAAGGTGCTCAAGGGCATGATGTACTTGGGGTTACCAAGGAACGCATGAGATTTCATAAAACTTGTTGCACTTGGGGTTACCAAGTAGCTCAAGGGATTTTGACAAGGACTTGAACACTTGAGTTTCTACCAAGGAGTTCAAGGAACTTGGAAAAGAAATTTAACAAAGGACTTTAAAACCCTTATGAAAAGATAGGATAAAATATTGCTTTATGCAAATAAGCCTTAAACTCTACTTAGCCAAATATGCATATAATGATAGGACCCACTCATATTATACATAAAAGTGAAGCTTGCCAATACAATTCAAAATGTATTGACCCTTGTGGCTGTAACTTGAAATGTTGCAGGTTGATTGTTTTTAAATGAAGATTGTTTGATTGACTAGGACTACAAAGTCTACAACCAACATCTGCCTGTGGCACTTTGAAGATGAAGGACCCATGATTTTATTTATTCCGCTGCAATGTATTGTAATAGCCAAATGAGCTATGTTTGATGTAATAAACTTATATTATTCCTGGTTATAAATTTATATTATGACCTTTGTATCTTGATATTACATCTTAACTGTGGATGCTAGCTATTGATCCAGGGACTAGCATTGTAAACACAGGAGGAACCTAACTTATTGGGTTGGGACCTCTATAGATGGTATCAGAGCATTGTGTTGCCTGTAGGATTTGTAAACCTAGGATTGGACAAAAACCCTTAGAAAAATAGGAGTTTTACTTGTTCCAAAAACTTATTTACAAAAACACTTGTAAACTCTTTCCTCAATCACTTTGGTTTCAACTCTACATCTCTTCTACTTCAACTTGATGGAAAAACCTACCCCATGGCCCAAGACTACACCATGTGCAAAGGACTATTTCAACCTCTTCAACTCTAATGACTTCAACTTCTTCAACTCTAATGACTTCAACATCTTCAGCATATTCCCAAGGACTTCCAACTTAGAAACTACTAAGGACCACAAGTGAAACAAGAAATCTTACTCAAGATTTAGAGACTAAGGGAATGCAAAATAAGAAGGAATCATCAACAACTTTGAAGTATTGTGACCAAGAGTTTTCTCAAGGAAACCAAGATCTCAAGTAAGAAGAATCATGAAGGAAGGAAAGATCACAAGTGAACCATGTAGATGGACCACCATTTATAGTTAAGTCAAACACACCAACTTATGTGGTGTAACAAAAATATTTTGTTGCCTAAAAATGTGCTTGAACTTTGTTGTTTGAGTGAAAAGTTGTTTGTGATTGCATGCACATAGTTTGTGTGAATTGTGATGTGTGTGATTAGAAATAATTCCTTAGAAATATCTTGCCTATTCTAAACTCCCTTCAAACCCAAACAGATGACTACTCCAAAAGACTCCAAGGTTGATGACATCAACACCAACCAAGCTGACAGCATGAAATAGCTCATAGCAACCCAACACCAGTTGAACCAACTAACAGCTCAGTTCCTAGTCAACAATAGTGATAAGGATCCAGCACTGCAAAGGTTTTTGGAAGAGCAGTCTCAACTGATGCTTAAGGTGACTAATCAAATGATTAGCATAGAAGAAAGCTATCCAAAGAGGGTTTATGATAACAAGGATGAAAAGAATATTGTTCTAGATGGAGCCCCAGCTTGCACTATATGTGGAGACAAGGATCATACTTCCAAGGAGCATGAAGGACAATGCCCCAATTGTGAAGAAGTTCATCCTGTTGGACAATGTCCCACCTCTCAAGCTACTTGCTACCTTTGTGAAGGAAGTGATCATACTCCAGGTCTATGTCCTATCTATGCCATGGTGGAACAAAGGAAACAAGAAGGATCCAAGTCTACCAAAGGAAAAGGACCACTTCTACATCCAAACAAGACAACCCAATTCAAAGGATCAAAGAAAATCAAGAAGCCCAAGCAAGACATGAGCCTTGTACAATGTCGTAAATGTAAGGAAATGGGACACTACTCCAGTGGATGCCCAGAGAACAAGAAGAATAAAGAGATTGACCAAGTGTGGTGCAACAACTGCAAAGAACCAGGCCACTATGTAGCAACTTGCCCACAAGAGCAACGCAAAGAACTCAAGGACATTCATTGTTTCAACTGCAAGAATCCAGGACATTATGCAAGTAACTGTCCAGAAAGGATGAAAAACAAGTTGAACAAGCCTATGGAGAAACTCAACCTTGGCCCATGAGTCAAGTATAGAAATCAAGGACACCATGCAAATGTTGCTTAGAGAAATTTCCCAGGATCCCAAGAAGGCCAATATGTAATTTTTGTTTGAAATTTTTTTTAAGGGTGGTAGTACCCTAGTTGTTTTGAACTTGCTTGTAACCCAGCCTTCCCAAATCTCGGGACGAGATTTATTTTAAGGGTGGTAACCTGTCACATCCCAAGATTTTCCAAATCTTGTAATGTGAAAATAAATTAATAAAATAAAACTTTGTTTGAATATTTAGAGCCAGAAGAAACTTTTTGAATTTAAATGGAACCTCAAACCCATTTGAATCAAATAAAGTCCCAAAGGGATTTAAAAAGATAAACATTTTAAATAAAGGAAAACAAAAATGTTTTGGAAATACTATTTTAGATCTTTTAATAAAAGGATTTGGTATTCAAAAGAAAAGAATGGATTTATAAATAAAGATTATTTTATAAGCTAAATTAAACCTTGGACAAGCTTTGGATTTAAAACATTTGTTTTGAATAAAAATAGCAAAGGTTAATTTAAATAAAATAATAGGGATTTAATATCCAACTTTATTTAGATAAAAGGTGTTACCAATTTAAATTGAAACATCAAAACTTATTAAATTATTTAAAATAAGTTTTCTCAATTATTTGAAATTCACAAATAAAATCTACTAAAATGTTTTGTCTTTATTTTAGATTCAAAATAAATATCTCAATAAAATAAAACTTATTTGAAATAATAATGAAAGTCTATTATATTTAATTATTAATGGACTCTATAATAAAATGTTATTCCAAGTATCTTATATTCTCAAATAAAACCTACTGATTTGGTTTTGAAAATATTTGGATTTCAAATGGGGATTTTATCTAAACCAAACCCTATTTTATTAATAAACCATAGTCCATTTTGTTTAATTAATAAATGGAACCTAAAAAGATTTAAAATATTATTTTATTTTGAAGTGTTGGATTATGTTGGTGAACAGAACCAAAAACACAAATGCAAAGTTTAATGATTGTTTGAATTGTTGAATTATTTGAATGTTTGAATAATTGTTTGAAATAACAAATCAGGAAATAGAAATATAAAAAGAAAAAGAATTAGGCAGAAAAAAAAATAACAACAGCCCAACAAGGCCCAGCCCAACAGCTCAAACAGCCCAGCTCCCCTCTCCCACGACGAAGCGTTTTCTACTCATTCCCAGACCCGCAAAGCCACTGACAACTGGACCCCTCCCCTTCTTCTTTTCTTTCAATGCCAGCGGACCCCACACTGCCTCCTCCTTCTTCTTCCTCGCGCGACCAAGCCTCCCCCAGACGACGCTGCCGTTGCTGCCCATGAATGCCGTGATCAATTCGCCTTAACGCCGCGTTAATTCCTCGTCGCGACCACGCCCATTTAACCGCCTGCTCCTCCTCCTCCTTTTCCCCAGACGTCGCCTTCACTCTGCCCCTAGGCTGTCGCCAATCACTCCTGCACCGCCGCTGCTCCGAAGAGCTTCCATCTCCAATCCCAGCTAGTACACGCCACCCCTGCCTCCGAGAGCGCCCTAGCAAGCTTCCCCACTCCTAGACACACCTCCCCGTACCACCAGCTCGACCGCGGACGCCCCTGAGCCTCGCCTACGTCAAGCTTCCGGCGCCGCCGCGTCTGTCTTCAATTCCGGCAAGAACTCAGGTAGATTCCGACCGCCCCGTACCTTCTCGTTCATGCACGTGACCTCTCCGTGACCTCCTGCACTTAACCATGCCTCTGTATTGTCCTAGGACGATCTACAACGTCGTCTTCGACCACGACTGAGACCACCCGACGCCGTCCTCCACTCCGGCGAGAAATCCTGCCAAGACCAGAGCGCCCCTCGCCAGACCAACACCTCCTCGAGCACCACCGTGACCTCCTGAACCCGGTGAGCTTCTTCTCCTCCTCTCTCGCTTCCTAGAACCACCGCGAACCCCTCGTCTGGCCGTGCGCCGCCGCTAGCCGCCGTCGGCGCCGCTCACTTTTGGTCCAACGAGCCAGTACCGTAGGATCTAGTTTGAACGAGTGCGATTAGATCACTTACCGCGAAGAGGTACGCGTTCCATGCCGCACGATCCAACTTAAATCCAACGCTCCGCAGCACACGATCCAGACGAACCGGTACCGCCCAGTAGGAAACTGCCGCGTGTCACTGATCTGTTTAAAAACTGATTTGAAAACAGAATATTTTGCAAACTTCAAACCCTTATATCTTTGGATCCACACGTCCAAATTTTACAAATTTTATGTCGTTGGATTCAGGAGAACAAGCCCTAGCCAACTGTGGCCTTAGTTTCGAAAATAGTATCTGTTAGCTTGTTTGAAATTGCAGATCCTTTTGTGAGCTTGTTTAGAGTAGAAAAATTGTTTAAATTTGATTTTAGGATTAAATCTTTTGCAAAATGGTTTTTAGTGACCATACTGACCCTAGGAACCAATCCTTGGTGTTAAAAAGGATTTTGGTAAAATATAGGTTGAATTTTTTAACTTAGCCATTTTTCAAAACCAAATAAAACTCATTGATTTTATTATGGAAACATTTTTTGCAAGGAAAACTTTGGGAAAATGTTTTGGACCAAACTTACTGACCCAAAACACCAAGCCTTGCCAAAGGGCAACTCACTTGGTGAAAAACCTAAAGTTTTGCTTTGTTAAGAATAGTTTTCACCACATAAAATGATGAATAGATTTTAAAATGGTCTTAAGATAAAACCCAATTGCAAATGACTTTGCCATTTTGGTAAATGACCAATTTGGGCCTTACAAAGTTTATAAACCTAGTAGAGACCAACCTTGCAAAAAGAACCCACCTTTGCATGACTTAGAATCCCTACTTTGTGTATGTGAAATGTTGTTTGTATATTGATTTGGAATGCTACTTGATACTATGATTGCTTGATTGACTTGTAGTGAAATTAGCAAAGAGTGAGTCTAGCAAGATCAAGAAGTAAAATTCTCATTCCCTACCAAAAAGGCAAGTTACACTATCATACAAAAGTCCTACTATTTTTATTATACTTAGTGAATTTTGAAAATATGCATGAAAAGATATTTCTGTACTTATGCTATGCTAAAATCCTAATAGGATTCCCTATACACTCCTTAGTGAAAATATTGAAGTTGTACATGCTTAGCCATGCTATATGCTATAATTTGAAAAAGAGATACATGTTGAGATTTTACAAAGGTTGAGAAAAGGACTTGTGTTTTATATAATAAAACAAGGACTCAATGAACCACCTAGGTGGAGGATACTTTAAGTTTTGGAGAAGGTGGCAACAAAAGGGAACCATGTCTATGGCAATCACTTTGTGTTGTGCTCCAAAAGAAAACCACCTAGGAAACTTAGAGATCAAACATGCTTCTCCAATTGTGGCTTTCGTGTGCAACCACATGCTATTATGGCTCTGGCTTAGTCAATTACATTAGGAAGACCCATACATTGTCTTTAGTTACTGGACATGGGGATCTGGAATGCTTCATGGGGGCTGAAGACAAAGCTTGTTGCACTTGGGATTACCAAGGTGCCCAAGGGCATGATGTACTTGGGGTTACCAAGGAACGCATGAGATTTCATAAAACTTGTTGCACTTGGGGTTACCAAGTAGCTCAAGGGATTTTGACAAGGACTTGAACACTTGAGTTTCTACCAAGGAGTTCAAGGAACTTGGAAAAGAAATTTAACAAAGGACTTTAAAACCCTTATGAAAAGATAGGATAAAATATTGCTTTATGCAAATAAGCCTTAAACTCTACTTAGCCAAATATGCATATAATGATAGGACCCACTCATATTATACATAAAAGTGAAGCTTGCCAATACAATTCAAAATGTATTGACCCTTGTGGCTGTAACTTGAAATGTTGCAGGTTGATTGTTTTTAAATGAAGATTGTTTGATTGACTAGGACTACAAAGTCTACAACCAACATCTGCCTGTGGCACTTTGAAGATGAAGGACCCATGATTTTATTTATTCCGCTGCAATGTATTGTAATAGCCAAATGAGCTATGTTTGATGTAATAAACTTATATTATTCCTGGTTATAAATTTATATTATGACCTTTGTATCTTGATATTACATCTTAACTGTGGATGCTAGCTATTGATCCAGGGACTAGCATTGTAAACACAGGAGGAACCTAACTTATTGGGTTGGGACCTCTAGAGAACTACTTGTTGGTAGACGGAGGGATGTTAGCACTTACAGTGACTATAAAGCTGTTGGAACCCCTTACGTATCAACTTAGGAATCGAGGAAACTCATAAAACACTATCCATACCATGGGATACGTCCTGCGGGATTACGTCCCTTAATAGCGCAGTAATTCAATTGATGTTCATTGCTGTCTGCTGTGGTTATGAGGATGATTTGAGCGGTGGTTGCTGCCTCTTTGTCCAAATACGGAGTTCCTCCGACACATACATAGTTGAGAATGTTCATAATGATAATTTTTACCTTAGCCCTTTATAATGCTAGTGGTGTATCTGCCAATCCCTGAGAACGCTTTCTCCCTCTGAAGTTTCAAATCTTTTTTACATACGCGATACATATTTTCTGTATTCAATTTTATTTACTTTACTCATTGCTCTCTTATACCAAAAACCCAAAAACACCTTTTTACACAATACTCGTGTTTTATCTTGTCACTTAGAACTTTATTTAGCATTCCTAGTTTCAATATTTATTTCAAGAATTCTTAGACTTCAGACTCCTGCTCTGTGTGGGATCGATATCTTTATTTCGAAACTAGCTACATCCTATCTGTGCACTTGCAGTCATCAAGTACCATCTCCATGGTTTGCTGATTATGCTAACTTCATTGTTGGTCGAGTAATTCCACCACACTTTAATTATTAGCAAAGGGATCCTTTTATGATCATAGACATTATTTTTGGGATTATCAATTCTTGTATAAGAAAAGTATTGATGGTATTATTATACATTGTGTATCTAAATATGAGCAACACAAAATTATAAGAGACTATCATGCCAACCCTTATGGAGGACATCATGCAGGGAAGTGCACAACTGCAAAGGTATTACAATCTGTTTTTTTTGGCCCATGATACGTCGGAAACGTATCTATAATTTTTATGTTCTATGCTTATTAGTATCTACTTTTCTTTGCTTTGTCTACACTTTGAGGTGCTTTTTACATGTGTTTCTGGTACTAACCTATTAACAATTTTCCACAGTGCCAGTTGCCTATTTTCTACTGTTTTTGGTTTCAGACAAGACATATTCTCGGAATTGGACAGGACAAATGTCAAAGTCAATTACTTTCCGTGGGGAACAAGAAGTCCAAAGGAGAGACGGAGAGACGTGCCAGGGAAGCCAGACCCCCTAGGCGCGACCAGGGGTGGGCCCGTGCCTAGGAGGGGTGTGGCCCCCCCTGGCCACCTCCTCGGCCTCCCCCTTCGCCTATAATAAGCCCCCGATGCAGAAACCCTAAGCACCCGATCAAATCTCCACGAAACCGTCTATAGACGCCGCCACCATCGTCCCTAGATCAGGGAGGGGGGGTCTGAAGTTCTTCTTGGCACCCTGCTGGAGGGGAGATCATCTGTAACATCCCAGGATTTAGCACCTAGAAATAGAGAGGACACAAGTTTGTGCATTGCATTCATGCATAAGAAAATCCGGGGAATTTTCGCGCAAAACTAAAAGAGCTATGGAGGGATCGGGATCTCTCTTGTACTGAAGGAAACTTCGGAGCAAGTGCGATAGATTTCGATATGACCTTTGTAGAATTCTTTGTTTCAGGGAAAATTTGTTCAAACATGTATTTGAATTTCAAATGAATTTATAAAATTCACAAATAAGAATTGGAAATATTTAATAACTTGAAATAAAATGATTACATAAATAATATAACAAGGATTCTTTATTAATATAAATATATATGCATATAGTATTATTTTACAATAGATAAGTAAAAGAATTCTTTATATAAGACCTTGTCTTTACAATTAGAAAACAAATAAGTAGGAAAAAGAATTACAATTGAAATAAATAACAACATTCTTTATTACAACAATATATTTGACATTGTCCTTACGAAAGAATTGTAAAATAAAGAAAAAATGAAATAAGTAAACTTTATTGAATTGAATACAATAATACAATGTTTTTTTACAATATATAAAACAAAATATAAATTACAATATCTCAACATTATTCAATCAGAAAAGAAATTACATATATTTGTATAAAAGAGAAATCCTAAACTAGTGTTCCTAAGATACTTCTTTATCTTGTATCCTTTACCCCAGATGGTTCCTGCAAAAACAAACAACTAAAAAAATAAAATACAGGGGTTAGTTTTGGGATTAGATTACTCTCAGAATTAGCATACTAATGATATGCTTAAGCTCATCATTGAGTGATTTGAAATGGAACAAATGTAGTATCTATTCTTGTTCTATCTAATGACCTCAGCACAACATCATAGGTCAAAAAGGGGCAAGTTTCACCTTGATAAAATAGTAAAAGAATCAAGCTTCCACTTGGTAGCATCCAAAAATATAGCTCAACTTCAGATAATATCAAATTAGCTGAACACATTCAGGGCAAAAGATCTCCTAGATGAAACCTGGACAAGGAGAAGGTTCCCGGACCATACCAGGCAAACTCACAGGTAGCACTATCACCACATGCAGCTGTGAGCTGTCAACACCACAGCTAACCAGGAAACCAGATAAGAAGGAAACAGCCGTAGACAACAAGTACTTGCCCACACTCCACAACACATTCACACAACATTACCACCAGAGTGTCAAACCACACCACCATAGCTCTGGTTGCTCCCAGGAGCCATCCTAGAGCTAGGACAAGGGGAAATCAAGGCCAGATGTACCAAGGCAAGATTAATATCCAGCAGAATGGACATGAATCAATCAAGATCCATCACAAGGGCAAGACAATAACAACAGTAGATCAAGAGCAGCTACAGCTTAACCACAATCTCACCAAGTCAAGCTAATCTACTTTGCATATCAGGTTACCAACTTATAATAGTAACAGCACATGCTCATTTCATCTTTTAGAGCATAAGTGTTAGTGGGGGAAAATGGAGAACTCTCAGACTAGCATAGAAGTGTTATGCTAGTCTCATCATTGAGTTAGAAAGGATAAACCTGTAGCATCTGTTTCAATCATCATTAGGGCCTCAGCCTTTGCATCATTGGCAGGGGCAAGGGCATCAGGTCATATACACTATGATCATACCACTGTGCACACTCCCAGATGAGGCGCCACAGTAGTAGGATCACAACCAAAGAAAATATCATTAATCCTTAATCATCCCAAGCCTAGGTCTCAGTCTTTGCATCCTTGACCTAGTCTACAGCAAGGAGAAGATATAGCCAAGCAGGAGAGCTGTCACTTATTGGCTAGCTAATACTAGGCACAATCCAAATGTGGGAAGCACCTCAGTAGTAACCTAGCCACAAGTGCCACTAGAGCCTGAGTTTACTAACTTGACTATAGTTTAGCATTCACCAACAATCTCCAGATTAAGGGTCTCATTCAAATCATTTTACTAAAAATAAACATTAGGAATCAGAAAGATATGTAATCACTGCTCCACATAATGGAAGCTAGAATATTAACAACTTAATCATATTTTCCACACAGCTAATCACAACAGTGATAACCAGGCACAATTGTGCATGCTTGGTTCAGGTGCTAGTTAACAAAGATCATTTAGGGCCATTCAGGATCCTCCTCAGCACAAAATCATCTTTTACTTAACCAACAACTAGAAACCATGTGAACACTGTCTTGCTGACAGTAGGTTAGGAAGTAATTAAAGTAATCACCAAGCAAATGATTCCAGAGTAGCAACTATACTCAATCAATTATTCCTCCAAAAGATTTAGGAATCAATCCATCATATTTCCTTTCTACCATACTAGCAGCATAAACTTAAATTTATACTGAATGAAGAATCAGAGTTAAATCACTTAACAAATATATATTTATTTGAGACTATGGCCAACTCCTTTGAATTCATATTGTCATATGAATTCTATAAAATGTATGCACTGTTCAAATTTCAACATCACCATGGTATGAAGATTACAGTAGAGCCAAGGATACCAGGAGAAACTGGACCCTTACTTATCGAAATAAAGGAAACCCCACTAGCAAAAGGTCAATAGCACACAACAATAGCAATACTAGATTTTGTACATGAACTCTGGAAATTACTATGCGAGGTTAAACAACCCAGAAAAGCATCTCCTATATTTCAAAGCACATTATCATGTGTACATGCTAATTATCAAGGACAATTCTTTTGAATCAAAACTCTAAACAGAGTTAGCATACCAATTTCACAACACATGAGGTCCATAGAACATTTAGTGATATTGCCAACACTAGCAGTAGATCATCACAGCATAACCATGGATCAAAGTTATCAACACGAAGGCTGGTCACAGAGAAGAGAGGGGGGGTAGAAGGAGCACCTACCTGGGGGCGAGTCCTAGCTCGCCGAAGAGGAAGCAGAGTCCACGAGTGCAGCAGCACGGCGGCACGGTGGGCAACTAAGCACCTGCACTGTGCCAAGCCGTCCCAGCAACATCTGCGGCGCGACGAGTGTCGTAGCCAAACCGCAGCATCCAACACATCACCGGTGAACGGCGGCGCCGCGGGCACCACAAACCCTAGCACCAGAGAGGGCCAGATATGACCTGCTAGAGGAAAGAATCTCAAATCGAGTTGGAGGGCAAGGTTCGTCTGGGGAAGGAGGAGCTCCGGTAGCCAACGGAGGCGGTCGCAGCGGCCTGCCTCGCCGGAATCAAGCCGGCGGTGGCAGCGTCCAGGAGCGCGAGGAGAAAGGAGGGAGGAGGAGATAAGCTTCGGGGGGATGAGGTGAGTACGGGATGGTTCGGTTTGACCGATCCAGTAACCCCTCTGCTGGGCCAATTTAGCCCAATGTTGGGTACTAGGCCCATTTCAAAATAAAATAAGAAATGAAATAAAAGTAAAATAAATAAATTACCAAAATAACCTTTAAACATTTTAAGCTATAGAAAATTATAGAAAAATCATAAAAACAATTAATATGTTAAAATTATCACAAAAATAATATCCACCTAAGAAAAATATAACTTTACTTATTTAAGTTAATAAAATGCAAATAAAGATTTAACCCTATTAAATCTTAAATGAAAATTCATTTAATAAGGAAAAATCCTAAAAATAAATAAAAATCATTTTCGTATATAAAAATAACTTTACTATTTTATAAAAATACTATCTTAGAGTTTTTACAAATAAAATATAAATCAAATAATTAAAGACACTTAATTCTTTGAAGAATTTTCTAAAAATAAAGGTAAGACTTAAAAATAAATAAAATTCATTTTAAGATCTTTAATAAGTATATTTCATTATAAAAATACTATGTATACTATTCAAAAATATTTTAAGATAAATAAAATTCATTACTTACATTACTCAAATAAGATGCCCACTTTGTTAATTTTTAAAAGTATTTCTTAAGTAAGATATAATCACATTTTCTTATCAAATACTAAAACCTTTAAAATTCAATTACTAAGTCTAAATCCATAAGCAAAATAAAACTTAAATATAACTATTAGCCTTTTAATGTTTTTAAATCTTAAATTCAAATTAAACTCCTTTTAAATATATATAATATATCACTCATGTATAAGGGGGTAAATAACATCCATCCCTCAACCACTCTTAAAAATAACTCTAAACTCAAATAAATTTGTAAGATCATCTAATTATGCTCCCATTAATAAATTGCATATTATTAAATTTATCTTTCACTTAAATTAAAAGGGATCATCCCTAATCATATTTGCCAAAACCCTAAAACTAGATGCTATTCTAAAACTCATCATATCTTACAATTCACTTCTATTTTTATAGTTAATTTTGGTTTAAACAATCATAAACATCTCATTTGAAGTTTATTCATGTTTTAAAGTTAACTTTAGTCACTTGTATCATCAATTAAAATATGACAAGTTAACACCATTCATAACCATCACCAACCCTAATGTAAAACCTAATAAACCTTAAGACTAATTAACCTTAACTAAATACTAGTTTCTTCAAATGTTATTCTTTTTGCCACTTCACACAAACAAGTCTATATTAGTTCCTTCAGCTCTTAAGAACTCAACTCAAGGACTTTTTATCCCAATCACTAGATAACAATTAATCATAATCACATTATTTTATTAGTACTTGTATACTTTGGATTGTTAACACTTAAGTTCCTTATCAATGCCTACGCTTATGAAATAAACTTAAAGCTAAACCCAATCTTTAAGAAGATACCTAAGAACAACTTATTAAAAATACTAAGGGTTTCACTTTGGGAATTATAAAATTACATATCTTTAATTATGCATAATGGCATCTTGATTCTTTAAACATTAGTCCTTACCGGACCAATGATGCTGATTTTAGATATTAGATCTTCTATTATCTCGAAGACCGTGAGTGCATAATCTTGCAATCACAAAAGGCAAGTTCACACTTGCTCATGTCCTTTGATTATTTTCTATAAAGTATTTTGCAAATCCAGTGTTGTCATCACCTGCATTTGAAAAAGATCAGAAAACACTATTTTCATAATAATATGATTATAGGTTATTTACCATGAGGTAATAATCTACTATGAAAGTTCTGGTGGTAAAGGAACATATTATCTAGGACTTAACAACCAATGTCGCTAGTGATTCTTGCGCCGTATATTACGCGTTAACCATGAGATTTGGAATGAGATGGAGAAGTCAGCTGGATTGGCTCCCGTTCGCATGCATTGGACACTGTTCTAGGAATTTGTAAGTTGCAGATCATGGGTATAGCCGTTTTATATGGGGGAAGTATACTGTGGATCTAGGCTTACAAAAGACAAATATCTAGTGTTAATGGTTGTTGTTTTTGTATCCAACTAAGGTATAGCCGTTTTATACGGGGGAAATTATATCTTGAGTTTGGACATCCAACAGTTGTGGTGTATGCGGGGTCGCGGAGAAGGACAACGATTGGCTTGGATCTTAGTCTGGGCCTCATACCAAGGAAGTGCGAACGAGCCTATAACTCTGATGTGCAGCAAAGCTAAGATCTCTCATGGGTAAAGTTACGCACCTCTGCAGAGTGTAAGAACTGTAACTTGTTACTCCCTGTTCCAGGAAGGAGCTGCGAATGCTGCGGGAAAGGAACTCCATGAAAGTTCTGGTAAACCTGTGAAGGCTGATGGACATAGCTTTTCAGAATAAAATCAACCTTTGAAGAAATGTTTACGAAAACTTGCATTGCCTACGACCTATTGTCTATGGCTGTAGATAGTGCATCAAACACTTCTCTTTAGTGAATTTGCTGAGTACGCTCGTACTCAACGTATCTTCTTAACCCTTGCTAGCTCTCGGAGAAACCAATGACGTTTCTAGGAAATAAGTCACTTGAAGAGTTGAATATATCTAAGGGAGATCAACGGAGTCGAAGACCTTACCAGAATCTATCGAAGACAAGCTAAAGCGTAGAATAGAAATAAAACTCCTAGAATCTAGAACCTACTTCTCTAGACCAATACTATAGTAGTACTTTCAAGCCTTATACATATATTAATAGTAGTACTTCTAAGGTAACTCCGAGTGGATCTTTCTGGTTCTTTCTGTATAATATTCCTCACTGTCAGAGGAAGCTCTCTAGATCTTTTGTAATATGCTATATGTAATATAAAGTGTTGTCTTGGACCCGCGATGTTTCTGTTGTACCACTCCGAGGGATATAATGCGGATGGAACGGTGTTCCATTGGTATTATATCAACGACTATAGTGTACTACACCATGCAGTGGTATGCTGGGTCACCGAAGTTGGTATCAGAGCATATGCTTTGACCTTAGGTTGGAAACCTAGTAAATGGGTAGAACCTGTAGGTTGGATAGTGACTTTAGGAAGCCATCTTATCTACACTATATTTCCTTGTACATGTGATGGATATTCACTTGAGAATAACTTTGTCACACCTTATTAAAGTTCTTAGATTACTTCTTTTCTTATTAATGATACCTATCTACTATTTGTAGTAGGAAGTACCTATCCAGTATTTCGTAAGTAGGCAATATATCTTCCAGTAGACTATTCTATACTATCATTAAATGAAAGTAGCATATCACCAAGTCAGGGTACCTCATAAGGGAGTAGTAAATCATGGTGTTATCTTACTAAGAGAAGCCATGAAATGAAGTAAAACTTTGTTATTATCTTTATACTAGTGGTAAATACCAGGGGAGTATGCCCCAAAACATTAAACAACATGTTATTATAGGGGAAGTAAGTAATGTTTTGTTTAACTAAGAGCTATTATATAAAGAATGGAATATTATAGAGAGTAACAAATAGGGTTATGCTTATCTAACCCCATGTAATATGCCAAATTTATAGTGGCATGAATGAAAAGGCAGTATTCTTGTAGTACAAGTAGATCTATATAGGTTATGAAACTGGTTAAAATTTGAGAATTATTCGTTGTTATAATCAATGTGCTTAGGGAAGTTAAGATTAGAAACAAAGGGTAGAAATGTGAGGATGATGTTTAGTATATAACTCCAAGGATAATTAAGTATAACCAATTATAGTGATTTAACCAACTATCTCTAGAGTCGGATCAAATTTTACCAAAAGTTATCCCGTTGCAAATGGGCAAATGGTGTAATTTCAGAGACCAAGAACATTATGAGCCATACAAATAGGTATATAGCGGTAGAATTCCATACACTATATGTATCAAAAATTGTAGTGTATAACATCAAAGCCTAAGTACAAGAGATGTTTTACTCGAAGTACTGTTTCTACAGGCCTTTGATGTATGTTTGCTAGAGGTAACATTTGGATTTGTTGGATTTTATTGGATTTTATTGTGTGACTAGGACTGTGCATGAAGTTTGAACTTTATGGGCATATGCATGATGTTTCATGGAGTCCTTACTTGATGTACAAGTCTAGAAGGGAAAATGGGTTCGCGTGAGGGAGAGGCGAATTATCATTTTAATGTTGGGAAGATGAAGGCTCATGAGATGTTGGTGATACAACAAAAGGAGGCTAACCAGGCAATTCTGAAGGAAGGATCAAATCAAAAGCCATATTTAACTACTAAAGAGGAGGTTCTTCAATATATGAGGAGTATGTAAGAAGGAAGAATGGTTGAAACCGAGAGGCAGAACCAGTTTTATCGGGAGACATTAAAGGTTAGGAAAGGGAAGCAATTCAAGGAATTACATCCAAGGGTTAAACTAGTGGAATTCTTAGAAACCAAACCCTGGAGTTTTTCCATGGTTGAAGAACCTATGGAGGCGGAGAATTGGTTGATGGATACATCCCGTAAGCTTAAAAGTGTGGGATGGAAAGATGAAGAAAAGGTGCGCTATGCAACTTATCTATTGACAGGAACCGCAGCCACGTTCTGGGAGAAATCCAAGTTTGTGATTCCGGAAGGAGGTCTCAATACCTGGGCTGAGTTCAAAAATAAGTTTCGAGAAGAATTTGTTCATCGGGACAATGGTAAAAGGAAGGAGAGTGAAGACTTAGAGAACAAGAATCTCCCGGTCCTGAAACATGTACGAGAATTTAACCGTTTATCCAAGTACATTAGTGAGAAAGTAAACATGGAGGTGAAACGACAAAAGAAGTTCATGAAAGGACTACAAGCAATTAAGAAAATGCAGCTCAAGATTGTGCGTGCAAAGGAGTTCCAGGAATTGGTGGATAGTGCACAAATATCAGTAGATAATGAAATTGATGCACCTGAAGGAAAGAAAAAGAGAATTCAAGAACAGACCACAACAGGTCAGGTCCGAGGACATATGATGAAGAATTGTCCGAATCCACATATAACATATAAAACAGAGAATATATGTAAAAACTGTGGAATTCGGGGCCACGTTTTGAAGGAGTGTCCAAAAACTAAGATAGTATGTTACCAATGTGGAGAACCAGGACACATGAAAAGGAACTGCCTAAAACCGCAGTTAACTCATGGATGGACATCAGGAGTAATAGAACCAATAATGGGGTTATCATCTACTCAAAATATTCCGCCCAATGCAAATGGATAAAGGGATGTAGGAGCATTTCAATGGAAATGTAATAAGTGTGGAATCCTAGGACACGAGAAATCATGTTGTCTAGAACATCAGGAGGATTATGGAACATCAGTGGGAAGAGACATAACATCCACAAAATCACCATCAAAGGAGGGCGTAGGTGAAAAAGATACATCCTCAGGAAAACGGAAGTATGAAACCATAAATGAAGTCAATAACATCAACAATCACAACAAAGCAAGTGGTAAGTCAAAACAGTATCAATGATATAAGTTACCTTATACATGCATTTAAGGAGTTAGAGATTTTGCACCACTATTTCCCAAGTATGTGGGTGTACCATCTGTTCCTCATGAGACCATTAGAAAATCTCAAGGGGGAGAGTGAATAATGAAGCATCAGAAGTTGAGATCTGGAGTAAGGTTTAGGGAAAGCTAAAACATTGTTAAAAAGTAAGCCATAAGGACTAAGTATACCATAAATAAATGAATAATAGAGTCAAGATATATTTAGCCAAAGTATAAACCAGAATCTTACCTTAAGGAGAGTTTCTAAAAACTTAGACACTTCTTAAATAGATGTCCTAAACTGAAAACATTCAAGAGGATCTGATCAGGGCTGAAGTGCTAGATTTCAAAGAAGTTTATACATCAAATGGAATTAGAAGCTAGCTCATTTCAAATCAGAAGAGGATCCACGGAAAAGCTTAAATGAAGATATAACAATTATCTTCCTCCCGGATTTAAAAGAGTCACTAGGATCTGAAGAAGTCAATCTTATCTTCCGAAACGTAAGAGGGTGCGAACTTCGAGGACAAAGTTTATTTTAAGGGGGAGAGTCTGTAACATCCCAGGATTTAGCACCTATAAATAGAGAGGACACAGGTTTGTGCATTGCATTCATGCATAAGAAAATCCGGGGAATTTTCACGCAAAACTAAAAGAGCTATGGAGGGATCGGGATCTCTCTTGTACTAAAGGAAACTTCGGAGCAAGTGCGATAGATTTCGAGATGACCTTTGTAGAATCCTTTGTTTCAGGGAAAATTTGTTCAAACATGTATTTGAATTTCAAACGTGCAATTCAAATGAATTTATAAAATTCACAAATAAGAATTGGAAATATTTAAAAACTTGAAATAAAATGATTACATAAATAATATAACAAGGATTCTTTATTAATATAAATATATATGCATATAGTATTATTTTACAATAGATAAATAAAATAATTCTTTATATAAGACCTTGTCTTTACAATTAGAAAACAAATAAGTAGGAAAAAGAATTACAATTGAAATAAATAACAACATTCTTTATTACAACAATATATTTGACATTGTCCTTACAAAAGAATTGTAAAATAAAGAAAAAATGAAATAAGTAAACTTTATTGAATTGAATACAATAATACAATGTTTTTTTTACAATATATAAAACAGAATATAAATTACAATATCTCAACATTATTCAATCAGAAAAGAAATTACATATATTTGTATAAAAGAGAAATCCTAAACTAGTGTTCCTAAGATACTTCTTTATCTTGTATCCTTTACCCCAGATGGTTCCTGCAAAAACAAACAACTAAAAAAATAAAATACAGGGGTTAGTTTTGGGATTAGATTACTCTCAGAATTAGCATACTAATGATATGCGTAAGCTCATCATTGAGTGATTTGAAATGGAACAAATGTAGTATCTATTCTTGTCCTATCTAATGACCTCAGCACAACATCATAGGTCAAAAAGGGGCAAGTTTCACCTTGATAAAATAGTAAAAGAATCAAGCTTCCACTTGGTAGCATCCAAAAATATAGCTCAACTTCAGATAATATCAAATTAGCTGAACACATTCAGGGCAAAAGATCTCCTAGATGAAACCTGGACAAGGAGAAGGTTCCCGGACCATACCAGGCAAACTCACAGGTAGCACTATCACCACATGCAGCTGTGAGCTGTCAACACCACAACTAACCAGGAAACCAGATAAGAAGGAAACAGCCGTAGCCAACAAGTACTTTCCCACACTCCACAACACATTCACACAACATTACCACCAGAGTGTCAAACCACACCACCATAGCTCTGGTTGCTCCCAGGAGCCATCCTAGAGCTAGGACAAGGGGAAATCAAGGCCAGATGTACCAAGGCAAGATTAATATCTAGCAGAATGGACATGAATCAATCAAGATCCATCACAAGGGCAAGACAATAACAACAGTAGATCAAGAGCAGCTACAGCTTAACCACAATCTCACCAAGTCAAGCTAATCTACTTTGCATATCAGGTTACCAACTTATAATAGTAACAACACATGCTCATTTCATCTTTTAGAGCATAAGTGTTAGTGGGGGAAAATGGAGAACTCTCAGACTAGCATAGAAGTGTTATGCTAGTCTCATCATTGAGTTAGAAAGGATAAACCTGTAGCATCTGTTTCAATCATCATTAGGGCCTCAGCCTTTGCATCATTGGCAGGGGCAAGGGCATCAGGTCATATACACTATGATCATACCACTGTGCACACTCCCAGGTGAGGCACCACAGTAGTAGGATCACAACCAAAGAAAATATCATTAATCCTTAATCATCCCAAGCCTAGGTCTCAGTCTTTGCATCCTTGACCTAGTCTACAACAAGGAGAAGATATAGCCAAGCAGTAGAGTTGTCACACTTATTGGCTAGCTAATACTGGGCACAATCCAAATGTGGGAAGCACCTCATTAAGTAACCTAGCCACAAGTGCCACTAGAGCCTGAGTTTACTAACTTGAGCTATAGTTTAACATTCACCAACAATCTCCAGATTAAGGGTCTCATTCAAATCATTTTCCTAAAAATAAACATTAGGAATCAAACATATATGTAATCACTGCTCCACATAATGGAAGCTAGAATATTAACAACTTAATCATATTTTCCACACAGCTAATCACAACAGTGATAACCAGGCACAATTGTGCATGCTTGGTTAAGGTGCTAGTTAACAAAGATCATTTAGGGCATTCAGGATCCTCCTCAGCACAAAATCATCTTTTACTTAACCAACAACTAGAAACTATGTGAACACTGTCTTGCTGACAGTAGGTTAGGAAGTAATTAAAGTAATCACCAAGCAAATGATTCCAGGGTAGCAACTATACTCAATCAATTATGCCTCCAAAAGATTTAGGAATCAATCCATCATATTTCCTTTCTACCATACTAGCAGCATAAACTTAAATTCATACTGAATGAAGAATCAGAGTTAAATCACTTAACAAATATATATTTATTTGAGACTACGGCCAACTCCTTTGAATTCATACTATCATATGAATTCTATAAAATGTATGCACTGTTCAAATTTCAACATCACCATGGTATCAAGATTACAGTAGAGCCAAGGATACCGGGAGAAACTGGACCCTTACTTATCCAGATAAAGGAAACCCCACTAGCAAAAGGTCAGCAGCACAGAACCATAGCAATACCATATTTTGTACATGAACTCTGGAAATTACTCTGCCAGGTTAAACAACCCATAAAAGCATCTCCTATATTTCAAAGCACATTCTCATGTGTACATGCTAATTATCAAGGACAATTCTTTTGAATCAAAACTCTAAACAGAGTTAGCATACCAATTTCACAACACATGAGGTCCATAGAACAATTAGTGATATTGCCAACACTAGCAGTGGATCATCACAGCATAACCATGGATCAAAGTTATCAGCACAAAGGCTGGTCACAGAGAAGAGAGGGAGGGGGGTAGAAGGAGCACCTACCTGGGGGCGAGTCCTAGCTCGCCGAAGAGGAAGTAGATTTCACGAGTGCAGCAGCACGGCGGCACGGTGGGCACCTAAGCACCTGCACCGCGCCAAGCCGTCCCAGCAACATCTGCGGCGCGGCGAGTGTCGTAGCCAAACCGCAGCATCCAACACATCACCGGTGAACGGCGGCGCCGTGGGCACCACAAACCCTAGAACCAGAGAGGGCCAGATATGACCTGCTAGAGGCAAGAATCTCAAATCGAGTTGGAGGGCAAGGTTCGTCTGGGGAAGGAGGAGCTCCGGCAGCCAACGGAGGCGGCCGCAGCGGCCTGCCTCGCCAGAATCAAGCCGGCGGTGGCAGCGTCCAGGAGCGCGAGGAGAAAGGAGGGAGGAGGAGATAAGCTTCGGGGGGATGGGTGAGTACGGGCTGGTTCGGTTTGACCGACCCAGTACCCCTTCTGCTTGGCCAATTTAGCCCAATGTTGGGTACTAGGCCCATTTCAAAATATAATAAGAAATGAAATAAAAGTAAAATAAATAAATTACCAAAATAACCTTTAAACATTTTAAGCTATAGAAAATTATAGAAAAATCATAAAAAACATTTAATATGTTAAAATTATCACAAAAATAATATCCACCTAAGAAAAATATAGTTTTACTTATTTAGTTAATAAAATGCAAATAAAGATTTAACCCTATTAAATCTTAAATGAAATTTCATCTAATAAGGAAAAATCCTAAAAATAAATAAAAATCATTTTTGTATATAAAAATAACTTTACTATTTTATAAAAATACAATCTTAGAGTTTTTACAAATAAAATATAAATCAAATATTTAAAGACACTTAATTGTTTGAAGAATTTTATAAAAATAAAGGTAAGACTTAAAAATAAATAAAATTCATTTTTAAGATCTTTAATAAGTATATTTCATTAGAAAAATACTATGTATATTATTCAAAAATATTTTAATATAAATAAAATTCATTACTTACATTACTCAAATAAGATGCCCACTTTGTTCATTTTTAAAATTATTTCTTAAGTAAGAAATAATTACATTTTCTTATCAAATACTAAAACCTTTAAACTTCAATTACTAAGTCTAAATCCATAAGCAAAATAAAACTTAAATATAACTATTAGCTGTTAAATGTTTTTAAATCTTAAATTCAAATTAAACTCCTTTTAAATAAATATTATATATCACTCATGTATAAGGGGGTAAATAATATCCATCCCTCAACCACTCTTAAAAATAACTCTATACTCAAATAAATTTGTAAGATCATCTAATTATGCTCCCATTAATAAATTGCATATTATTAAATTTATCTTTCACTTAAATTAAAAGGGATCATCCCTAATCATATTTGCCAAAACCCTAAAACTAGATGCTATTCTAAAACTCATCATATCTTAAAATTCACTTATATTTTTATAGTTAACTTTGGTTTAAATAATCATAAACATCTCATTTGAAGTTTATTTATGTTTTAAAGTTAACTTTAGTCACTTGTATCATCAATTAAAATATGATAAGTTAACACCATTCATAACCATCACCAACCCTAATGTGAAACCTAATAAACGTTAAGACTAATTAACCTTAACTAAATACTAGTTTCTTCAAATATTATTATTTTTGCCACTTCACACAAACAAGTCTATATTAGTTCCTTCAGCTCTTGAGAACTCAACTCAAGGACTTTTTATCCCAATCACCAGATAACAATTAATCATAATCACATTATTCTATTAGTACTTATATATTTTGGATTGTTAACACTTAAGTTCCTTATCAATGCCATCGCTTATGAAATAAACTTAAAGCTAAACCCAATATTTAAGAAGATACCTAAGAACAACTTATTCAAAATACTAAGGGTTTCACTTTGGTAATTATAAAATTGCATAGCATTTTTTATGCATAATGGCATCTTGGTTCTTTAAACATTAGTCCTTACCGGACCAATGATGCTGATTTCAGATATTGGATCTTCTATTATCTCGAAGACCGTGAGTGCATAATCTTGCAATCACAAAAGGCAAGTTCACACTTGATCATGTCCTTTTATTATTTTCTGTAAAGTATTTTGCAAATCCAGTGTTGTCATCACCTGCATTTGAAAAAGATCAGAAAACACTATTTTCATAATAATATGATTATAGCTTATTTACCATGAGGTAATAATCTACTATGAAAGTTCCGGTGGTAAAGGAACATATTATCTAGGACTTAACAACCAATGTCGCTAGTGATTCTTGCGCCGTATATTATGCGTTAACCATGAGATTTGGAATGGGACGGAGAATTCAGCTAGATCGGCTCCCTTTCGCATGCATTGGACACTGTTCTAGGCATTTGTAAGTTACAGATCGTGGGTATAGCCATTTTATACGGGGGAAGTCTACCGTGGATCTGGACTTAGAAAAGACAAATATCTAGTGTTAATGGTTGTTGTGTGTATCCAACTAAGGTATAGACGTTTTATGCGGGAAAAAGTATATCTTGAGTTTGGACATCCAACAGTTATGGTGTATGCGGGGTCGCGGAGAAGGACAGTGATTGGCTTGGATCTTAGTCTGGGCCTCATACCAAGGAAGTGTTAATGAGCCTATAACTCGGATGTGCAACAAAGCTAAGATCTCTCATGGGTAAAGTGACGCACCTTTGCAGAGTGTAAGAACTGTAACTTGTTACTCCCTATTCCGGGAAGGAGTTGCGAACGCTGCGGGAAAGGAACTCCATGAAAGTTCTGGTAAACCCGTGAAGGCTGATGGACATAGCTTTTCAGAATAAAATCAACCTTTGAAGAAATGTTTACGAAAACTTGCATTGCCTACGACCTATGGTCTGTGGCTGTAGATAGTGCATCAAACACTTCTCTTTAGTGAATTTGCTGAGTACGCTCGTACTCAATGTATCTTCTTAACCCTTGCTAGATCTCGAAGAAACCAATGATGTTTCCAGGAAATAAGTCACTTGAAGAGTTGAAGATATCTAAGGGAGATCAACGAAGTCGAAGACCTTACCAGAATCTATCGAAGACAAGCTGAAGCGTAGAATAGAAATAAAACTCCTAGAATCTAGAACCTACTTCTGTAGACCAATACTATAGTAGTACTTTCAAGCCTTATACATATATTAATAGTAGTACTTCTAAGGTAACTCCGAGTGGATCTTTCTGGTTCTTTCTGTATAATATTCCTCACTGTCCGAGGAAGTTCTCTGGATCTTTTGTAATATGCTATATGTAATATAAAGTGTTGTCTTGGACCCATGATGTTTCTGTTGTACCACTATGAGGGATATAATGCGGATGGAATGGTGTTCCATTGGTATTATATCAACTACTATAGTGTGCTACACCATGAAGTGGTATGCTGGGTCACCGCATCATCTCGGAGGCCTTCTCTCCGGTATGATGCGTGAGTAGTTCCACCTTGGACTATGGGTCCATGTAGTAGCTAGATGGTTGTATCTCCTCTTTTGTGCTTTCATGTATAGATCTTGTGAGCTCCGTTCCTTGATCAATATCTAATCTATTTGTAATCATGCATGTTATGTTTGCGGGGATCCGATGGATATTGAGATTATTATGTTGGTTTGATTAATAGTTTTGTATTTATGATTCTATCATGTCTGTGCTGTTTGTGATCTTTCATTCTCTCCGTTGTTAGTGGCTATCTTGGCCAAGTAGTTGCTAGTGACTCCAAGAGGGGGTATTTATGCTCGATAGTGGGTTCATGCCTCTAGTTTCCAAGGGAAGTGACAATAATCTCTTCGGTTGTAGATGTGTTGTTGCTACTAGGGAGAAAAAACGTTCTCTTGTTCATGGAACATGTGGACTGTTTACTTTACACACTTTGCTTAAAGCAGTTGTCTGTTGCTTGCAACTTAATACTGGAGGGGGTTTGGATGATAACCTGAAGGTGGACTTCTAGTCATAGATGGAGTTGGATGGCGGTCTATGTATCTCATTGTATTGCCCAATCGAATCTCATAGGATCTCTCTGACTAGTATTGCATTGTTATGCCTTGATAAGTTCCTGTCAATTACCCTGCTGTAATTTGTTTACACTTCATGCTATGTTGTTTATCTAAGGAGAGCACCTCTAGTGAACTACCGACCCCAGTACAATCTTTACCATTGATACATCTTCCACTGTTACTTGTTTACTTGCTGCAAACCATTACCTTCCACACCATACGTTTAATAATTTGTTACAGCAAACCAGTGAGCTTGACAACCTCATTGATTCGTTGGAACAAAGTCTTGAGTTTGTGTTGTGCAGGTTTCCATGTTGCTTGCAACACCTTTGAGACGTTTCCTTCCTCCTTCTGGTTCGATAACCTCGGTCTCTAATGAGGGAAACTTGCTGATGTGCTCATCACACCTTGCTCTTGGGGTTCCAACAAAGTGTCCCACGTCAACACTGGGTGCATGCATCAAGATTTCTGGCGCCGTTGCCGGGGAGGCTAAGGACGTCTTCGCAAGGGGAGTCCTCCACTTCCTTTCTCTTTACTTTGTTTTTAGTTTTCTTTGTTTCTTTTGCTTGGTTTTGTTTGCCTTTTTCAAAAAACAACCCAAAAAATTAGTCTAGTTTGGTTTGGTTGCATTATTCAAAAACACAAAAAATTAGTTTCTGCTCTAGCTGCTGCTGCTGTTTTTGGCTTGCCCACCTTTGCCAAAATGAACTCTGCTGAGAACACCAAGTGTGTGACTTCACTAGCACCGACAACAATGATTTCCTTAGCACACATATTGCTCCACCTGCTCCTGATGCTAGCTTTTATGAAATTAATCCTGCTTTGTTCAATCTTCTAATGAGAGAGCAATTTTCTGGTGCTAGTTCTGATGATCCTGCTGTCCATCTCAATAGCTTTGTTGAACTTTGTGAGATGCAAAAGTATAAGGATGTAGATGGAGATATTATTAAGCTCAAGCCTTTTCCTTTCTCCTTGAGAGGAAAAGCTAAAGAATGGTTGCTATCCTTGCCTAAAATTAGTATTGATTCTTGGACTAAGTGAAAATGCTTTTATTGGAAAGTATTATCCTCCTGCTAAGATTATTTCTATGAGAAGTGACATTATGAAATTTAAACAACTTGATAGTGAACATGTTTCTCAATCTTGGGAAAGAATGAAAATTTTGGTTAAGAATTGTCCCACTCATGGACTCACTGCTTGGATGATTATCCAGACTTTTTATGCAGGTTTGAACTACTCTTCAGGGAACCTGCTGGATTCAGATGCGGGAGGTACGTTCATGGGCCTCACTTTAGGTGCTGCAACAAGGCTCCTTGGTAATATGATGGTTAACTACTCTGAATGCCATGTTGAGAGAACTCCACATGCTAAGAAGGTAAATTCTGTTGAAGAAACCTCCTCTTTGAGTGATAAGATTGATGTTATTATGGCTATGCTTGTTAATGGGAAAACTCCTTTAGATCCTAATAGTGTTCCCTTAGACTCTTTGGTTGCTCAAGAAGAGCAAGTTGATGTGAACTTCATTAGAAACAACAATTTCAACAACAATGCCTATAGGAATAATTTTGGTAGCAACAACAATTATAGGCCTTATCCTCCTAATAATGCCAATTCCTATGGAAACTTCTACAATAATGCTAGAAGTGCCTCCTCTGAACTTGAAGTCATGCTCAAGGACTTTATTAGTAAACAAACCACTTTCAATAAGGCTATAGAGGAAAAACTTTTAAATGTTGAGAAAAATATATCCTCTTTGTCCGAAGCTCAGTCTTCCTTGATTAATAAAATGGCTGCTAAACCTGAAACTATGGAAAACACCTTTGCTACTGCTCATGCCATACAAGGTACTATTTGTAACATCCCTAAAATCATGTTTTCAGAGCTTGCATATCATTCATGCATTCATAATCATTTTAGGATCAATTGCAAAGTCATTACAAAATCAGGAGCATTTGAATGCCTATTATTTTATGTAAGCAAAGCATTGATCCAATGCTACTCTCTAGTAAAGAGATTATTTGTTTTAAACCAAAGATGTTTGATCATAAGTTTGTTTGATAATTTCCAAAGCTTGGACAAATATTTCAAAACAAAGAAACAAATTTAAACCATTTCTATGTCTTTATTAAGCAATGGGTAAAAACATTGTCTATTTTAAAATTACAAACATTGTTCTGCAACCAAATGTGTACAAATTTCACTTTACAAAATCCAGAAGTGGTTTGAGTTCAAACTTATTTGAAATTCATTTGAAAATGTTTCCTGGAAAATCAAACAGAAATAGAAAAGGATAAAAGAATAAGAAATGGGCCAGGCGCCACCCTTTTGTCCTAGTAGCCAAAACAGCCCACCCGGGGTTTTCCTTTCCCCTCTGTTTCTCACCGCAGCCGCGCGCACCCACCTGCTGACATCTTGGACCCACCTTGCCCCATCATCATCGTCCTTAATCACCGCGCGACGACCACTCCGCTGTTACCACCGCACCAGTGACGCCGCGTTTAAAACCTCGTTAAATCCCATTGATTCAGCGCGTAACTCTCGCCCCCGCTCCGGCTACTTAATCCCCTCGCCACCACGGTCATTTCCCCCCACTTTCCTCGCTCACTCCGCCACCAGGCTGCGCGCAATCAAGCTCAGACCACCGCTGTACCGACGACCTCCGGCGACTGATTCCGGTGAGACTCGACCGCCCCTTTGCCTCTGCTTCAAATGAGCGTGACCAGAAAGTTCTAGCGCATCCCTTGACGCCTTTCGTTTGTTTTCTCGTGACCCAGGTCACCGTCCCCGTTCGTGCCTGCAACCGTCAGTGCCGCCGCCCAACTCCGACGAGAAATACTGGTAATCTTCGAGCGCCCCTTGCTTTCCCTTTGACTCTGTCGTGTTTGCCACAACCTTGCGCTCCTCCTGACACAACTGGTTCGTGCTAGGGCGGTCTATATCGTCGGCAACATCTTCGTCTGCAAGCACCCGACGTCGTTCGCAAGTCTGACGAGCCCCAGCAACCTCTACAGCGCGCCCCGACCCTGCCCGTCTGCACGTTGAGCTTCCTCGAGACCTCACGAGTCTGGTAAGCCCCTCTGCTGACCCCAGCCCCCTCCGTAGCCACCAAAACACCACTGGCAGAGCTGCGCCGCCCATCCGTGGTCGCGTGCTCGACAGCCGTCAGATCTGAATCCAGCGCTTAGGATTAGATCTGTAGCAAGGGGGTACAATTTAATCTGGGCCGTGCGCCGTTAGTTAGATCCAATGGTGCACGAGCGTGATCCCGTGCGAAGCGGTATCGTCCAATCAGACGCTGTCGCGTGGCCTGTTATTTATTTTAAAAATCTGATTTAGATCTATTAGATATTCAAACTTGCAAAATTCATAACTTTTAATCCACACGTTCAAATTTTGCAAATTTAATATCATTGGAATCAGGATAAAGAATTATATCCATTTATACAATGTGTTTAATGTTTTGCTTCTGTAAAATTGATTATTTTTGCAGGGACATTGATAGGCTTATTTTGAGTAGAGAAATTATTTGAAAAATGATTTAGAGAATAAATAAAGTTTGTTTAGTGTGTATTTGTCTTGTTTATGATTCAGTACTGTTTCACTTGTCTTGTTTGATTTAGAAAAATCATCACATAGCATTTGCATGCATTCATATATTTTTGCTTGAATATTTTGATATGTGATTTTGGTGCCAATATTTTATGTGTAGATTTTGGTGCTAATAGTTATTGTGGTTGTGAAGATTATTTCTACTCCCCAAACTACCAAGGCAAGTGGTGCTTCATGTGTTTATCCCAATATTTTTACCTATGCATTAGAAATATTTTGTATAGGACTTGCATGATTATTTTGCTAAGTATCTATATGCTATGCTTGGGAAATCCTAGTAGTTGTAGTAATGTTAGAATTTTCTCTAAGTTAAGATACTTGCTATTGCCATGCTTAGCCTAGCTAGTAGCAACCAAGGGTGGATTATATATTCATGCTATGAGGAATATTTCTAAGTCTTTGACTTATGTTTTGCTTAATAAAACAACTAAGTGAATGAAACACCTGGGTGGAATGGAAAGAATGGTTTGTGTTGAGTGGTTACACAAGGCCCATTTCTATGGTTTACCTTGTGTATCTCACTTGTGGAAAGCCACCCAAGAACAAAGGGATTTGAGATGCCAAATGTTAAGAAGCTTCTAGTGCAGTCACATGGCATTATGGGCTCTATCTGGATCATATAGGTTGCAATAACTTAGCCATTTGGACAGTTGGTGGTAGTGGGATGATAGGTTGGAACGCGTCCATTTGGTCTAAGGGAAGGCTTCTGAAAGGTCCTGTCTTGGTGAAAATCAAGTCTTGTGGGGAAAGTGCACAACCTCTGCAGATGGAAGAATCTAAGTACTTAGCCATGTCCCTGGTATTGGACAATTGAGCATCAAGACATGGAAGCTATCAAGAATCTCCTCATCCCAATTTTCTAAGTTAAAACTTGTGGTTGAATAAGGGTGAAGGTTCACCAATTTCTATTGGTGGTTCCTTGGGAAAGTTTTGTCAAAGAAAAACTTAGTGTTTTCAACTAATAGGTAAAACCTATTTTGAGCAAATCAAGCCTAAGCTACACTTAGCCAAATTCATGTAGTAACTAGATGTTAATATTCTACTAAGGTATCACTTGCCAATACTATTCCAATGTATTGACCCACTATGGTTGTAACTTGTGATGTTGCAGGTTACTTTGATGATGATTAGGGGTTATGAGTCTACACTCAACATGCTTGCCTATGGCACATGAAGATGAAGACTTTATTTATGTTGTTGTGAATGAACTCTTGTATTAGGCCTATGGCCATGGAGTTGTAAAAGACTATGTTATCTCTGGAATGACGATGTAATAATGACCTTTGTTTCTGTGTACTTCATCTTAAACTGTGGATGCTAGCAATTGATCCAGGGACAAGCATTGCAATCACAGGGATCCTTACCTTTATAAGGGAGGGATCTTACAGATGGTATTAGAGCACTGTGTTGCCTGTAGGATTATGACCCTAGGATTAGATTAGAAACCACTAAACGAAAAATTTCAACAATTTCCACACTTGTCTTATTCTTCTCATAAACTTTTCTAATCTTCTTTCTCAACTCTATTTGTTGATGAACTCCATCAACGAAGCCGTGAGGAAGGGACCACTCATGACCATGACTTTGGAGTGTGATACAGAATTCCCCAAAGCCCTCAAGGACCTCATGGTTGCCATGGGAATACATGGTGCAGCTGTGTACAAAGGTTTTCCCGTGATGGATGAAGGAGTGGAGTACTGGTGGGTGAAACTTCACTTGTATAAAAACAAGGAAGACAACCACAAGGAATCAGGATTCTGCATGGTCACCAACTCAGTGATGCACACCACATTCTTTGACTCTGCAAGAGATGCAGCTTGGAAGGCCATCAAGGAGCTTGGTGATAGACTCAAGTGCAGAATGCTTAACACCCAAAATGACCTTAGGGAATAAAAGAAGCATACCCAAGAGTTAGAGGCCACCAACCAACATTTAAGAGAGGACATCATAGACTGTAGGGATGCTCTGTTAGCCAACTTGGCAAGTGAGATGGGATTGTAATGTACTTCGTTAGTTGGACCACCACACTTATTGTTTTATTTCCAAAAATTTTGTATAAGTTATGTTGAACCTTGGATGCTTGTAATGGATTTATGTATGCCATGATTTGTGTGTTTGTTTGCCAATAATATGCTTGTGATACTTTGTCTTGTGATTTTCTATTGATGTTGATTCTAACTTTTCTCTATCTTATAAATTAGATGCCTAATGTTACTATCAGCACGGCTGAAGAGTTCAAGGGAACTCGTTTTGGCACTCATCTTATTGAGCTCACTTGTGCTCAATCTTCCGCTTCCTAGCATCATGATGCTTCCCCTCACCAAAAGTTCGAGAGGAAGGACCTTTGGGGCTTCAAAGTTACTCAGCCAGGACGCCAGACTGAGCCAGCCACGGAGGCTATCACTTTCAAGCTAATGCATGACGACAAGGAGAGAGGCTTAGAGGTAGTCATGCAGGATTTACTTGGGAGTCTGTTAGGGAGGCACTCCAGAGAGCTTAGAGGTACTCACTTTCACGCCTTCGGAAGACGCGACGAGGAGGGTGAGGCTATTGAGTTTGAGGATGCTGCTAGAGAGACGGCAGAGCCGATTCGTCTGTATCTTCAGGACCTAGAGGTTCTTCTTAGGCACCTAGATACTGATAGGACCAACGTCATGCTTAGCATTGACGAGCTCCAGGTGCAGCTTCGTGAGAAGGACAAGATCTTCGCGGAGCAAGACGAGATAGTCAAGGAAATGGAGGCCAAGTTTGAGAGACAGGACAGGAAGTTCAAGAGCCAGGAGAAAGAGTCCAAGATAGGAACAAGAGGATTCGAGAGATGAATGCGGAACTAGAGGCCAGGTACTTCGAGCTCGAGCATCAGCAGGGTGTGATTGAGAGACTTCGTTCACAGAAGAGGGCTCTTAAATCCAAGATAGAGGCCTTGACTACCAATGTCGAGGAATACAAGACGGCTATGGAGAATGCAGGTCTTACACTTGTTGATGAGGAGATTGATGCAGAAGAGTAGTGATGACTACTCATTTCCCTATCATTTACCATGCTTGTGATTATTGAGTCGCAATGACCATCCAACATGTGGATGGCTTGCTATGGTGTGTTTGTTCCTTCAAACTTGTTGTTTTTGTCGTTGAACCTTATGTTTATTTTGATGCTTGTTTGGTGATTGTCTATGTAATGTATTGTGCATGTTAAGCATCTATGGGTATCTCATTCTTATCCTTATTGAAAACCACAGATGCCTCCTCGACGTGCCAACCCCAACCCGAACAACAACAATGTCACCCCCGAGATGCAGCAGCTGATGACAGCACAGGCACAGCTGATACAAATGATGACCACTTTCATGCAGAATCACAACAACAACAACAACAACAACAACAACAACAACAACAACAACAACAATAACAACAACAATCAGAACAATCCACTAGGATTTGACATGCTCACCAGATTCCTAAGACTGAGGCCTACAAAGTTCTCAGGAACCACTGATCCCATGGTGGCCATTTATTGGCTACGCTCGGTGAACAAGGATTTGGTAACTGTCGGCTGTACCGACGAGGAGAAAGTCAGGTTTGCAACACACCTGTTGGAAGGACCAGCAGCTACTTGGTGGGATAACTTCCAGATCACCACTCCCATTGAGGATGTGACATGGGCTATCTTTGAAGATGGTTTCCGTACAGCTCACATCTCATCCGGAGTGATGAGTTTGAAGAAGAAGGAGTTCCATAACCTGAAGCAGCGCCACCGCAGTGTGGCTGAATATATTGACGAGTTCAACAATCTGGTGCGCTATGCACCGGATGAAGTTAATACCGATGCCAAGAGGAAAGAGAAGTTCCTCGAAGGACTGAACGGTGAACTGAATCTGCAGTTATCTGTGTCCTATGTCCCCACCTACCAATCCCTTTGTGACAAGGCTACCATCTTGGAGAACAAGATGAAACAGGTTGAAAGCAGAAAGAGGAAGCACAGCTCTGACAAGCACAGCTCGGGATCGTCTCACAAGCGTTCCCATTATGATGATAGTGGGAGTTCCGGATCCCACAAGCATGGAAAGTACAACAACCACAACCGCTATCATGACAACAAGCATCACCATAGCCATGGCAATGACAAGTACAAGAACCACAAGGGTGGATACAAGAGCCACCATAATGGAAGTGGAAGTGGTAGTGGAAGCCATCCTGTCAAGAAGGATCTCAGTTAGGTTGAATGCTTCAAGTGTAAGAAGATGGGGCATTATGAAAATGAGTGCCCAAAAAAGAAGGTTGAAGGTGCCAACAAGGCCAACCCTTTCCAGAAGGGACAGGTGAACCACATCAATGTGGAAGAGATCTATGAGGAACCTGATGCTGTGGCTGGTAAATTCAAACTCAATTCTATTCCAGCACTTGTTCTTTTTGATACTGGTGCATCGCATTCATTCATATCAAGAGCGTTTGTTGAAATAAATGAACTTCCAGTTGAAAATATTGGGTGTCCCATAAAAGTAAGCTCTCCTGGTGGAGAAATGATAGTGAACTCAGGATGTCATGACCTAGTCATAGAGTTTGGAAGTATAAGTTTCCCGTTAATCTGATAATCCTAAATTCCTAAGGATTGGATGTCATTTTGGGAATGGACTAGATGACTAAGTACAAGGGAGTACTAGATTGTGCCAATCATACTGTCACACTCACAACCCTGGATAATAAAAGGATAAGATTCAAGTCCAACTTTGAATCAAAAGGGAGTAAGTTAAATTCTCTTAAGGGGTTAGCATAAACAGTGTGCCAATTGTGAGAGAATATCCGGATGTGTTTCCGGAAGAATTTCCAGGAATGCCACCAGATAGAGATGTGGAATTTCTGATTGACTTGCTACCAGGATCAGGACCAATAGCAAAGAGACCTTACAAGATGCCAGTTGATGAGTTGAAAGAACTCAAGAAACAACTTGGAGAACAGTTGCAGAAAGGATTTATTCAACCAAGTTCTTCATCTTGGGGAGCACCAGTCTTGTTTGTGGAAAAGAAAGATAGAAGTCAAAGGTTATGCATAGATTATCGTTCACTCAATGAGGTGACTATCAAGAACAAATATCCTTTGCCTAGAAATAATGACTTGTTTGATCAGCTAGAAGGAGCCTGTGTGTTCTCAAAGATTGATCTCCGGTCAGGTTATTTTCATCTTAAGATAAGGGAACAAGACATACCTAAGACAATTTTCACCACTAGGTATGGATTGTATGAGTATACAGTGATGCCATTTGGTTTGACCAATGCACCAGCTTACTTCATGAATATGATGAACAAGGTGTTCATGGAGTTCCTTGACAAGTTTGTTGTCGTTTTCATCGATGAAATTTTGATCTACTCCAAGAGCAAAGAAGAGCATGAAGGACATTTACGATTGATACTTGGGAAGCTTAGAGAGCATAAGCTGTATGCCAAATTCAGCGAGTGTGAATTCTAGCTAAATGAAGTTGGATTTCTTGGACACGTTGTGTCAGGAGATGGTGTAGCAGTTGATCCCGCAAAAGTGTCACCTGTAACTGAATGGGAATCTCCTAAGTCACTAAAGGAAGTTCGTAGTTTCCTTGGCTTGGCAGGATACTACAGAAGATTCATTGAGAATTTCTCCAAGGTAGCTAAGCCAATGACGGAGTTACTAAAGAAAGACAAGAAATTTGCTTGGTCTGAAGGATGTGAACTCAGTTTCCAAGAATTGAAGAAGAGACTAGTGACAACACCAGTCCTATGTCTGCCAGATTTAGAGAAAGATTTCCAAGTGTATTGTGATGCATCTCATCATGGATTAGGTGCAGTTCTAATGCAAGAAGGGAAAGTTGTGGCTTATGCCTCGAGACAACTCAAAACTCATGAGGTAAATTACCCTACTCATGATTTGGAGTTAGCCTCTGTTGTCCATGCACTCAAAACATGGAGACATTATATTTTGGGAAAACGATGTGAAGTGTTCACATATCACAAAAGTTTGAAGTATATCTTCACTCAGAAATAAATCAACATGAGACAAAGAAGATGGCTAGAACTCATCAAGGACTATGACTTGATTTTGCAATACCATCCCGGTAAAGCAAATGTTGTAGTGGATGCACTAAGCCGTAAGGTATTTGTGAATGGCCTTACTAAGGGAGAGTTGCCAGATGATCTGTGTGCCCAATTTAGAGACCTCAGATTAGAGATTGTGCCTGAAGGACATCTCGTGTCATTGGATGTTCAACCCACTTTGTTGGAAAAAATCAAGGAAGCCCAAAAAACGGACAAGGAAATTGAAGATATTAAGGAAAAGATTGGCAAGGGAAAAGCCAAAGGATTCCATGAAGACGAACAAGGTACATTATGGTATGGAAAACGTATCTGCGTTCCGCAATATCCAGAGCTTCGGAAAATGATTTTACAGGAAGCACACAACTCACCATATTCCATTCATCCGGGTAACACCAAAATGTACATGTACATGAAGGAAAGATTTTGGTGGAATAATCTCAAGAAAGACATCGCCGACATATTGCTTTGTGTGATGTATGTAGTAGAGTGAAAGCGGAGCATCAGAAACCGGCAGGATTGCTACAACCACTACCTATTCCTGATTGGAAGTGGGACAAGATTGGCATGGATTTCATTACCAGATTGCCAAGGACTAGGTCAGGATATGATTCTATTTGGGTAGTAGTGGATCGCCTCACTAAAGTGGCTCATTTCATACCCGTGAAGACAACTTACACAAGTGCTAAGTTGGCCAAGATCTATATAAATAGGATTACATGTCTGCATGGAGTACCCAAGAGTATTGTGTCTGATAGGGGAACTCAATTCACTTCTCATTTTTGGAGGCAACTACATGAGTCATTGGGAACGAGATTGGAATTCAGCACTGCTTTTCATCCTCAGACTGATGGACAGACAGAAAGTACCAACCATATTCTAGAAGATATGTTGAGGGCATGTGCCCTAGACTACGGAGCTAGTTGGGATGAAAGTCTGCCTTACACAGAATTCTCTTACAATAATAGCTATCAAGCCAGTATTGAGATGGCACCATTTGAGTTTCTCTATGGGAGAAAGTGTACTACCCCATTGCTATGGAATGTTGTGGGAGAAAGAAATTTGTTTGGACTAGTACTGATCAAAGAGGCTGAAGAGAAATTCAAGCTAGTAAAGCACAGATTGAAGATAGCACAGTCCCGACAAAAGAGCTACGCAGATCCTAAGCGTAGAGAAGTCACCTATGAGGTGGTTGATAGAGGTTATCTTAGAGTATCACCACTTCATGGAGTGAAGAGATTTGGAGTCAAAGGAAAATTGGCCCCAAGATATGTTGGACCATTCAAGATTCTGAGTCGTAAGGGAGAAGTAGCTTATGAGATTGAATTTCCAGAATCATTGTCTGCCGTTCACAATGTGTTTCATGTGAGTCAGCTAAAGAAATGCCATCCAGAGATGGAAGAGACTTCTTTGAAGGATACTATTCCTTTGGAGGAGGTCCAATTGGAAAGTGATCTCACATATGAGGAAAAACCCATCGAGATTCTTGAGATTGCAGAAAGAGTTACTCGGACTAAGACTATCAAATTCTGCAAAGTTCAATGGAGCCATCATTCCGAAGAAGAAGCAACATGGGAAAGAGAAGATGATCTTCGGAAAGACCACCCTCACCTATTTGCTAGCCAATCCGAATCTCGAGGGCGAGATTCACCTTAAGGGGGTTAGATTTGTAACATCCCTAAAATCATGTTTTCAAAGCTTGCATATCATTCATGCATTCATAATCATTTTAGGATCAATTGCAAAGTCATTACAAAATCAGGAGCATTTGAATGCCTATTATTTTATGTAAGCAAAGCATTGATCCAATGCTACTCTATAGTAAAGAGATTATTTGTTTTAAACCAAAGATGTTTGATCATAAGTTTGTTTGATAATTTCCAAAGCTTGGACAAAGATTTCAAAACAAAGAAACAAATTTAAACCATTTCTATGTCTTTATTAAGCAATGGGTAAAAACATTGTTTATTTTAAAATTCCAAAGTGCCAAATTATTTTAAAGTGTACAACATTGTTCTGCAACCAAATGTGTACAAATTTCACTTTACAAAATCCAGAAGTGGTTTGAGTTCAAACTTATTTGAAATTCATTTCAAAATGTTTCCTGGAAAATCAAATAGAAATAGAAAAGGATAAAAGAATAAGAAATGGGCCAGGCGCCAACCTTTCGGCCCAGTAGCCAAAACAGCCCACCCGGGGGTTTTCTTTCCCCTCTGTTTCTCACCGCAGCCGCGCGCACCCACCCACTGACATCTTGGACCCACCTTGCCCCGTCATCGTCGTCCTCAATCACCGCGCGACGACCGCTCTGTCGTTACCACCGCACCAGTGACGCCGCGTTTAAAACCTCGTTAAATCCCATTGATTCAGCGTGTAACTCTCGCCCCCACTCCGGCTACTTAATCCCCTCGCCACCGCGGTCATTCCCCCCCCCACTTTCCTCGCTCACTCCGCCACCAGGCTGCGTGCAATCGAGCTCAGACCGCCGCTGTACCGACGACTGATTCCGGTGAGACTCGACTGGCCCTTTGCCTCTGCTTCAAACGAGTGTGGCTAGCAAGTTCTGGCGCATCGCCTGACGCCTTTCGTTTGCTTTCCCGTGACCCAGGTCACCGTCCCCGTTTGTGCCCGCAACCGTCAGTGCCGCCACCCAACTCCGACGAGAAATACTGGTAATCTTCGAGCGCCTCTTGCTTTCCCTTTGACCCTGTCATGTTCGCCACAACCTTGCGCACCTCCTGACACAAATGGTTCGTGCTAGGGCGGTCTATATCATCGGCAACATCTTCGACTGCAAGCACCCGACGTCGTTCGCAAGTCAGACGAGCCCCAGCAACCTCTACAGCGTGCCCCGACCCTGCCCGTCTGCACGTTGAGCTTCCTCGAGACCTTGCGAGTCTGGTAAGCCCCTCTGCGGACCCCAGCCCCCTCCTTAGTCTGGTAGCACCACTGGCAGAGCCGCACCGCGGCACCACCGTCGCTAGCGCTGCCCATCCGTGGTCGCGTGCTCGACAGCCGTCAGATCTGAATCCAGCGCTAAGGATTAGATCTGTAGCAAAGGGGTACGTTTTAATCTGGGCCATGCTCAGTTAGTTAGATCCAACGGTGTGCGAGCATGATCCCGTGCGAAGCGGTATCGTCCAATCAGACGCTGCCGCGTGGCCTGTTATTTATTTTAAAAATCTGATTTAGATCTATTAGATATTCAAACTTGCAAAATTCATAACTTTTGATCCACACGTTAAAATTTTGTAAATTTTATATCATTGGAATCAGGAGAAAGAATTCTATCCATTTATGCAATGTGTTTAATGTTTTGCTTCTGTAAAATTGATTATTTTTGCAGAGACATTTATAGTCTTATTTTGGGTAGAGAAATTATTTGAAAAATGATTTAGAGAATAAATAAAGTTTGTTTAGTGTGTATTTGTCTTGTTTATGATTCATTACTGTTTCACTTGTCTTGTTTGATTTAGAAAATTCATCACATAGCATTTGCATGCATTCATATATTTTTGCTTGTATATTTTGATATGTGATTTTGGTGCCAATATTTTATGTGTAGATTTTGGTGCTAATAGTGATTGTGGTTGTGAAGATTGTTGCTACTCCCCAAACTACCAAGGCAAGTGGTGCTTCATGTGTTTATCCCAATATTTTTACCTATGCATTAGAAATAGTTTTTATAGGACTTGCATGACTTTTTTGCTAAGTATCTATATGCTATGCTTGGGAAATCCTAGTAGTTGTAGTAATATTAGAATGTTCTCTAAGTTAAGATACTTGATATTTCCATGCTTAGCGTAGCTAGTAGCAACCAAGGGTGGATTATATATTCATGATATGAGGAATATTTCTAAGTATTTGACTTATGTTTTGCTTAATAAAACAACTAAGTGAATGAAACACCTGGGTAGAATGGAAAGAATGGTTTGTGTTGAGTGGTTACACAAGGCCAATTTCTATGGTTTACCTTGTGTATCTCACTTGTGGAAAGCCACCCGGGAACAAAGGGATTTGAGATGCCAAATGTTAAGAAGCTTCTAGTGCAGCCACATGGCATTATGGGCTCTGCCTGGACCATATAGGTTGCAATAACTTAGCCATTTGGACAGTTGGTGGTAGTGGGATGATAGGTTGGAACGTGTCACATCCCAAGATTTTCCAAATCTTGTAATGTGAAAAATAAATGAATAAAATAAAACTTTGTTGATCTTCAGGGTGAGAAGAAACTTTTTGAATCTATTTATAAACTTTCAAAACCTATTTGGATCAAATAAATCATAAAGGGATTTACAAAGATAAAACATTTAATAAAGGAAAATAAAAAAATATTTGAAATTACTATTTTTGAATATTTTAATAAAAAGATTTGGTTTTCAAATGAAAAGGAAGAAGTTAAATAAGGAATATTTTATAAGCCAAATTAAAACTTGGCCAAGCCTTTGAAATAAAAATATTCCTATTTGATAAAAATAGTAAAGGTTTATTTAAAATAAAATAATAAGGATATAATATCCAAGTTTATTAAAAATAAAGGTTTTACTATTTTAATTAAAACATCAAAACTTATTTATTTATTTTAGACAAGTTTTCCAAATATTCTTTATTTTCAAATAAACCTACTGATTTGGTTTTGAAAATATTTAGACTTTAAATGGAGTTTTAAAATAAATTAAAACCCATTTGATTTAATAACCAATGTCCATTTTATTTAATTATAAATGGACTCTAAAATAAAAATATTATTTTATTTTGGGAATTGGTTTATGTTGTTAAACAGAACCAAACTCAATTGTAAAGTGTGGTGAATGTTTGAATTAATTTGGATGCTTAATTGGTTGTTTGAAATTCAAAACAGAAAATAGAATTGGAAAAAGATAAAACAATCAGGAAGAAAAAAAGTAGAAATGGACGCGGCCCAACTGGCCAACGAGCCCACCTAGCCCAACTTCTCTCCCCCACGCGCGAAGTGTTTTCTACCTAAACGCACACCCGCAGAGCGACTGACGAGTGGACCCCTCCCCCTCACTCCCTTTCTCGCTGACAAGCATGCCCCACCTCTCCAACTCATCTTCTTCCCCCCCGCGACGACTACGCCGGCCGTTTCCTGCCGTTGATGCCGCGGTTAAATTCGCCTTAACGCCTTCTCCATTACTCGCTGCGACCACGCACGTTAAAGCGCCCACTCCTCCACTTCCTTTCCCCTCAGACTCCACGCCCTGAACGCCACCAGGCTGCCCTAAATCGAAGCAGCAACGTCACTGCTCCGACCATCGTCCCTCCTCGATTCCGGCCGAACCGTGCCACCTCCTGCCGCCCTGAGCACACGACCGTAATCCCCACTCCCAGGCGCACCTGTCTGTGCCCTCCGTTCAACCGCGGGCGCCTCTAAGCGTCGACTTCGACAACCACTGACCGCGCCACCGCGTCTGCCTCTCTCCGGCAAAGTTCCCTGGTAAGAACCTACCACCCCGCACCCTCTCCTTCACGCACACAGCTTCGCCTTGATCTTGCGCTTCTAACCGCATCCTCGTTTTGCCTCGGAGTGAACCACAACACCGCCCACGACGACCACCTGACGAACCCGACGCCGTTCCCCACTCCGGCGAGCAATCCCGCTAGAACCAGAGCGCCCCTCGCCAGACAAACACCACCTCGAGCTCCACCGTGAACTCCTGAACGCGGTGAGCACCTCCCCTTCCCTTCTTGCTTCCTAGAACCGCCGCTAGCCCACCGTCTGAGCGTCGCCGCCGCCGGCCGCCGCACAGCGCCGCCCGTTGTTGACCAAGTAGTGGTGTCCGTAGGATCTAGATCGGACGCACACGATAGAAACTAGGCGAAGCGGTAAGTAGCGTCTCAGCGCCGTGCGATCTGTTTGGATCCAACGCCCCGCAAAGCACGATCCGACCAAAGCGGTACCAGCCAATGACATCGCGACGCGTGGCCAGTCTTCGATTTAAAGACAGATTTGAAACCAGATTTGTTTGCAGATTTGAAACCCTTGTAACTTTTGATCCACACGTCCAAAATTCACAAACTTTATATCATTGGAATCAGTGGAACAATCCCTAGCCAACCATGCAATTTGTTTAGTAAAAAGTTTCTGTTAGATTGTTTGTTTTTGCAGAAACATTTGTATGCATGTTTAGGTTGTAAAAATTATTCCAAAATGTTTTTGTGGTTGAAATCTTAGAAAATTGGTTTGTTGTGAACCTACTGACCCTAGGACCAACCCATGGATTTAAAAATGGATTTTGTGAAGTTTACGAATAAAAACTTGATTTAGCCATTTCTAGCCAAATAAAAATATCGATTTTGCTATGGAAATGACTTTGGAGTAAAAACTTTGGGAAAATGATTTGGATCAAACCTACTGACCCTAAAACACCAAGTTTTGAGAAACAACAACTTATTTGGTGAACAACATAAAGTTGTTGCTTTGATAAAAACCTTTTCCACCACATAAAATAATGATTGAATTTAAAAATGGTTTATGGATAAAACCCTTTTGCAAATGAATTTGCCACTTAGAAAAAATGACCACTTTGAACCTTAGAAAGTTTAGAAGCCTAGTGGAGACCACCTTTGCAAATAAACCTATCTTTGCATGCTTGCATGCATGACCTAGTTTCTCTTATTTTATGTGTGTGTTTGATTGTTTGAATATTGGCTGGAATGCTAGTTGATATTTTGTTTGCTTGATTTATTTTTAGTGAAGTTAGAAAAGTGTGAATCTAGCAAGATCAAGAAGTGAACCATCATTCCCTACCAAAAACGCAAGTGACACTATCATCTAAAGTCCTACTATTTTCATTATACTTAGTGGATTTTGAAACATGCATGAAAAGAATTTCTATACTTATGCTATGCGAAATCCTAATAGGATTCCCCCTTATACATTCCTTAGTGAAAACAATGTAGTTGTTACATGCTTAGCCATGCTATATTTTGAAAAGAGATACATGTTGAGATTTTATGAAGTTGAGAAAAGGACTTGTGTTTTTATATAATAAAACAAGGACTCAAGGAACCACCTGGGTGGACAAGGACTTTGAGTTTTGGAGAAGGTGGCAACAAAAGGAACCATGTCTATGGCAATCTCTTTGTGTTGTGCTCCAAAAGAAAACCACCCAGGAAACTTAGAGATTGAACATGTTTCTCCAATTGTGGCTTTCGTGTACAACCACATGCTACTTATGGCTCTGGCTTAGTCAACTACATTGGGAAGACCCATGCATTGTCTTCAGGTTACTGAAAATGAGGGACCTGGAATCCTACATGGGTACTGAAGACAAGCTAGCAATGGTGTATGGGAGGACCCTCTGGAAAGACTTCGTCACATTCTCAATCTGCCAGTACTCCATCTTGGTGAGTACCAATCCAGCGGCCACTGGTGGCAACAAGATGAGAGTGTGACATGTGGGTAAAGTGTACAACTTCTGCAGAAGATAATAAAATCTAAGTACTTAGCCGTGTCCCCGGTTATGGACAATACTGAGGAACTAAAGCTTGAAGCTATGGGAAATCTCGACATTCCAATTTCTAAAAGAAAAACTTTTAAATGATAACAAAAGACTTGCAGCACTTGGGGGTACCAAGGAGCTCAAGAGATTTGGATAAAAACTTGCAGCACTTGGGGATTTACCAAGGAGCATAAGAGATTTTGATGAAAACTTGAAGTACTTGGGGGTACCAAGGAATTCAAGAGATTTTGACAAAGACACTTGGGGATTTACCAAGGAGTTCAGAAAGATTTTACAAAGGAAACAAAACCATTTGAAAAGATAGGATAAATTATTGCTTTATGCAAATGAGCCTAAAACCCTACTTAGCCCAATATGCATGTAATGATAGGACCCACTTATATTCTACATAGTAGTGAAACTTGCCAATACAATTCAAATGTATTGACCCTTGTGGCTGTAACTTGTAATGTTGCAGGTTTGATTGATTTTAGTGAAGATTGATCGATTAGGATTACAAAGTCTACAACCAACATGTTTGCCTGAGGCACTTTGAAGATGAAGGACCCCATGCTTATAGTTATTCTGCTGCAATGTAATGTAATAGCCAAATGAGCTATGTAAGATGTAATAAAATTATGTTATTCCTGGTTATAAAGTTATATTATGACCTTTGTTTCTTGATATTACATCTTAACTGTGGATGCTAGCTATTGATCCAGGGACTAGCATTGTAAACACAGGGGACTCTACCTTATTTTTGAAGGTTGGGACCCTTACAGATGGTATCAGAGCATTGTGTTGCCTGTAGGATTTGTAAACCTAGGATTGGACAAAAACCCTTAGTAAATTAGGAAATTGTTTTGTTCCAAAATTTATTTACAAACAATCTTGTAAACTCTTTCCTCAACCATTTTGATTTTGACTCTACATCCCTTCTATATTCAACTTGATGGAAAAACCTACCCCATGGCCAAAGACTTCACCATGAGCTAAGGACTTCTTCAACTCTAATGACTTCAACTTCTTCAACTCTAATGACTTCAACTTCTTCAACTCTAATGACTTCAACTTCTTCAACTCTAATGACTTCAACTTCTTCAACTCTAATGACTTCAACATCTTCAGCATATCCACCAAGGACTTCCACCTTAGATATCACTAAGGACAAGTGAGACAAGAAGTCTTGCTCAAGATTTGGAGACTAAGGAAACACAACTTAGAAGGAGCCCACATTACTTGAAGTTTTGTGACCAAGAATTTTTCCCAAGGAAGCCATGATCTCAAGTAAGAAGAAGCAACCAAGAAGGATGGAAAGATCACAAGTGAACCATATAGATGGACCACCAAATCTAGCTAAGTCAAACACACCAACTTATGTGGTGTAACAAAATAATTTGTTGCCTAAAGATGTGCTTGAACTTCGTTGTTTGAGTGAAATGTTTGGCTTGTGATTGCATGCACATTGCTTGTGTGAATTGTGATGTGTGTGATTAGAAATACTTCCTTAGAAATATCCTGCCTATTCTAATCTCAATTCAACCCCAAACAGATGAATACTCCAAGAGACTCCAACATCAAGGTTGATGACACCAACACCAACCAAGAGGACAACATGAAAGAACTCATAGCAACCCAACACCAGTTGAACCAAATGACAGCTCAATTCATAGCCAACACCAGTGGGGAAGATCCAACCCTGCAAGGATTTTTGGAAACTCAAGCCCAATTGATGCTTAAAGTGACTGATCAAATGATCAACATGGAAGACAACTATTCCAAAAGAGTTTGTGACAACAAGGATGACAGAAATGTTATTCTAGATGGAGCCCCAACTTGCATTATTTGTGGAGACAAGGATCATACTTCCAAGGAGCATGGAGATCAATGCCCCAACTGTGAAGAGAAACATCCAGTAGGCCAATGTCCCACCTCTCAAGCTACTTGCTACCTATGTGAAGGAAACAACCATGTTCCTATCCAATGCCCCATCTATTCCATTGTGGAACAAAGGAAACAAGGTGGAGTGCAACAAATGATTGCAAACTATCAAGAAGGATCCAAGTCTACCAAGAAAGTTGATGACAAAGGAAAAGGTCCACTTATACCTCCATGCAAAACAACCCAATTCAAAGGACCAAAGAAAGGGCATCTGAATTATCCAAAGAGCAATAGAAGGTCCAAGAAACATGTAGACATTCCTACCTATCAGATAACATATGAACAACATGAACTGGATGCACTCCTAGCTTTGGAGAAGCCCAAAAAGCAAAAGAAAGACAAAAGCCATGTGCAATGTCATCGTTGTAAAGAAATGGGACACTATTCCAGTGAATGCCCAGAGAACCAGAAGTATAAGGAAATTGGCCAAGTGTGGTGCAACAACTGCAAAGAGCTAGGCCATTATGCAGCAACTTGTCCACAAGAGACACGTAAAGAACTCAAAGATATCAACTGTTTCAATTGCAAAGAACCAGGACATTATGCAAGCAATTGTCCAGAAAATATGAAGAACAAGTTGAACAAGCCTATGAAGGATCTCAACCTTGGCCCATGAGTCAAGAGTGGAAACAAAGGACACTAAGCAGATGTTTGCCCAGAGAAGTTTTCCCAAGATTCCAAGAAGGCCAATATGTAATTTAGTTTAAAATTTTTTAAGGGTGGTAGTACACTAGATGTTTTGAGCCTACTTGTAACCCTAGCCTTCCCAAATCTCGGGACGAGATTTATTTTAAGGGTGGTAGCTTGTCACATCCCAAGATTTTCCAAATCTTGTAATGTGAAAAATAAATGAATAAAATAAAACTTTGTTGATCTTCAGGGTGAGAAGAAACTTTTTGAATCCATTTATAAACTTTCAAAACCTATTTGGATCAAATAAATCCTAAAGGGATTTACAAAGATAAAACATTTAATAAAGGAAAATAAAAAAATATTTGAAATTACTATTTTTGAATCTTTTAATAAAAAGATTTGGTTTTCAAATGAAAAGGAAGAAGTTAAATAAGGAATATTTAATAAGCCAAATTAAAACTTGGCCAAGCCTTTGAAATAAAAATATTCCTATTTGATAAAAATAGTAAAGGTTTATTTAAAATAAAATAATAAGGATTTAATATCCAAGTTTATTAAAAATAAAGGTTTTACTATTTTAATTAAAACATCAAAACTTATTTATTTATTTTAGACAAGTTTTCCAAATATTCTTTATTTTCAAATAAAACCTACTGATTTGGTTTTGAAAATATTTAGACTTTCAATGGAGTTTTAAAATAAATTAAAACCCATTTGATTTAATAACCAATGTCCATTTTATTTAATTATAAATGGACTCTAAAATAAAATATTATTTTATTTTGGGAATTGGTTTATGTTGTTAAACAAAACCAAATTCAATTGTAAAGTGTGGTGAATGTTTGAATTAATTTGGATGCTTGATTGGTTGTTTGAAATTCAAAACAAAAAATAGAATTGGAAAAAGATAAAACAATCAGGAAGAAAAAAAAATAGAAATGGACGCAGCCCAACTGGCCAACGAGCCCAGCTAGCCCAACTTCTCTCCCCCACGCGCGAAGTGTTTTCTACCTAAACGCACACCCACAGAGCAACTGACGAGTGGACCCCTCCCCCTCACTCCCTTTCTCGCTGACAAGCATGCCCCACCTCTCCAGCTCATCTTCTTCCTCCCCGCGACGACTACGCCGGCCGTTTCCTACCGTTAATGCCGCGGTTAAATTTGCCTTAATGCCTTCCCATTACTCGCTGCGACCACGCACGTTAAAGCGCCCACTCCTCCACTTCCTTTCCCCTCAGACTCCACGCCCTGAACGCCACCAGGCTGCCCTAAATCGAAGCAGCAACGTCACTGCTCCGACCATCGTCCCTCCTCGATTCCGGCCGAACCGTGCCACCTCCTGCCTCCCTGAGCACACGACCGTGATCCCCACTCACAGGCGCACCTGTCTGTGCCCTCCGTTCAACCGCGGGCGCCTCTAAGCGTCGACTTCGACAACCACTGACCGCGCCACCGCGTCTGCCTCTCTCCGGCGAAGTTCCCTGGTAAGAACCGACCACCCCGCACCCTCTCCTTCACGCACACAGCTTCGCCTTGATCTTGCGCTTCTAACCGCATCCTCGTTTTGCCTCGGAGTGAACCACAACACCGCCCACGACGACCACCTGACGAACCCGACGCCGTTCCCCACTCCGGCGAGCAATCCCGCTGGAACCAGAGCGCCCCTCGCCAGACAAACACCACCTCGAGCTCCACCGTGAACTCCTGAACCCGGTGAGCACCTCCCCTTCCCTTCTTGCTTCCTAGAACCGCCGCTAGCCCACCGTCTGAGCGTCGCCGCCGCCGGCCGCCGCACAGCGCCGCCCGTTGTTGACCAAGTAGTGGTGTCCGTAGGATCTAGATCGGACGCACACGATAGAAACTAGGCGAAGCGGTAAGTAGCGTCTCAGCGCCGTGCGATCTGTTTGGATCCAACGCCCCGCAAAGCACGATCCGACCGAAGCGGTACCAGCCAATGACATCGCGACGCGTGGCCAGTCTTCGATTTAAAGACAGATTTGAAACCAGATTTGTTTGCAGATTTGAAACCCATGTAACTTTTGATCCACACGTCCAAAATTCACAAACTTTATATCATTGGAATCAGTGGAACAATCCCTAGCCAACCATGCAATTTGTTTAGTAAAAAGTTTCTGTTAGATTGTTTGTTTTTGCAGAAACATTTGTATGCATGTTTAGGTTGTAAAAATTATTCCAAAATGTTTTTGTGGTTGAAATCTTAGCAAATTGGTTTGTTGTGAACCTACTGACCCTAGGACCAACCCATGGATTTAAAAATGGATTTTGTGAAGTTTAGGAATAAAAACTTGATTTAGCCATTTCTAGCCAAATAAAAATATTGATTTTGCTATGGAAATGACTTTGGAGCAAAAACTTTGGGAAAATGATTTGGATCAAACCTACTGACCCTAAAACACCAAGTTTTGAGAAACAACAACTTATTTGGTGAACAACATAAAGTTGTTGCTTTTATAAAAACCTTTTCCACCACATAAAATAATGATTGAATTTAAAAATGGTTTATGGATAAAACCCTTTTGCAAATGACTTTGCCACTTAGAAAAAATGACCACTTTGAACCTTACAAAGTTTAGAAGCCTAGTGGAGACCACCTTTGCAAATAAACCTATCTTTGCATGCTTGCATGCATGACCTAGTTTCTCTTATTTTATGTGTGTGTTTGATTGTTTGAATATTGGTTGGAATGCTAGTTGATATTGTGTTTGCTTGATTGATTTGTAGTGAAGTTAGAAAAGTGTGAATCTAGCAAGATCAAGAAGTGAACCATCATTCCCTACCAAAAAGGCAAGTGACACTATCATCTAAAGTCCTACTATTTTCATTATACTTAGTGGATTTTGAAACATGCATGAAAAGAATTTCTATACTTATGTTATGCTAAATCCTAATAGGATTCCCCCTTATACATTCCTTAGTGAAAACAATGTAGTTGTTACATGCTTAGCCATGCTATATTTTGAAAAGAGATACATGTTGAGATTTTATGAAGTTGAGAAAAGGACTTGTGTTTTTATATAATAAAACAAGGACTCAAGGAACCACCTGGGTGGACAAGGACTTTGAGTTTTGGAGAAGGTGGCAACAAAAGGAACCATGTCTATGGAAATCTCTTTGTGTTGTGCTCCAAAAGAAAACCACCCAGGAAACTTAGAGATTGAACATGTTTCTCCAATTGTGGCTTTCGTGTACAACCACATGCTACTTATGGCTCTGGCTTAGTCAACTACATTGGGAAGACCCATGCATTGTCTTTAGGTTACTGAAAATGAGGGACCTGGAATCCTACATGGGTACTGAAGACAAGCTAGCAATGGTGTATGGGAGGACCCTCTGGAAAGACTTCGTCACATTCTCAATCTGCCAGTACTCCATCTTGGTGAGTACCAATCCAGCGGCCACTGGTGGCAACAAGATGAGAGTGTGACATGTGGGTAAAGTGTACAACTTCTGCAGAAGATAATAAAATCTAAGTACTTAGCCGTGTCCCCGGTTATCGACAATACTGAGCAACTAAAGCTTGAAGCTATGGGAAATCTCGACATTCCAATTTCTAAAAGAAAAACTTTTAAATGATAACAAAAGACTTGCATCACTTGGGGGTACCAAGGAGCTCAAGAGATTTGGATAAAAACTTGCAGCACTTGGGGATTTACCAAGGAGCACAAGAGATTTTGATGAAAACTTGAAGTACTTGGGGGTACCAAGGAATTCAAGAGATTTTGACAAAGACACTTGGGGATTTACCAAGGAGTTCAGAAAGATTTGACAAAGGAAACAAAACCATTTGAAAAGATAGGATAAATTATTGCTTTATGCAAATGAGCCTAAAACCCTACTTAGCCCAATATGCATGTAATGATAGGACCCACTTATATTCTACATAGTAGTGAAACTTGCCAATACAATTCAAATGTATTGACCCTTGTGGCTGTAACTTGTAATGTTGCAGGTTTGATTGATTTTAGTGAAGATTGATCGATTAGGATTACAAAGTCTACAACCAACATGTTTGCCTGAGGCACTTTGAAGATGAAGGACCCCATGCTTATAGTTATTCCGCTGCAATGTAATGTAATAGCCAAATGAGCTATGTAAGATGTAATAAAATTATGTTATTCCTGGTTATAAAGTTATATTATGACCTTTGTTTCTTGATATTACATCTTAACTGTGGATGCTAGCTATTGATCCAGGGACTAGCATTGTAAACACAGGGGACTCTACCTTATTTTTGAAGGTTGGGACCCTTACAGAACGCGTCTATTTGGTCTAAGGGAAGGCTTCTGAAAGGTCCTGTCTTGGTGAAAATCAAGTCTTGTGGGGAAAGTGCACAACCTCTGTAGATGGAAGAATCTAAGTACTTAGCCATGTCCCTGGTATTGGACAATTGAGCATCAAGACATGGAAGCTATCAAGAATCTCCTCGTCCAAATTTTCTAAGTTAAAACTTGTGGTTGAACAAGGGTGAAGGTTCACCAATTTCTATTGGTGGTTCCTTGGGAAAGTTTTGTCAAATAAAAACTTAGTGTTTTCAACTAATAGGTAAAACCTATTTTGAGCAAAGCAAGCCTAAGCTACACTTAGCCAAATTCATGTAGTAACTATATGTTAATATTCTACTAAGGTATCACTTCCCAATACTATTCCAATGTATTGACCCACTGTGGCTGTAACTTGTGATGTTGCAGGTTACTCTGATGATGATTAGGGGTTATGAGTCTACACTCAACATGCTTGCCCGTGGCACATGAAGATGAAGACTTTGTTTATGTTGTTGTGAATGAACTCTTGTATTAGGCCTATGGCCATGGAGTTGTAGAAGACTATGTTATCTATGGAATGACGATGTAATAATGACCTTTGTTTCTGTGTACTTCATCTTAAACTGTGGATGCTAGCAATTGATCCAGGGACTAGCATTGCAATCACAGGGATCCTTACCTTTATAAGGGAGGGATCTTACACTATTGATGAAAATGTTAGGTTGTTAGCTCAACTCCATGCTAATGTTTTCTACTAGATGGAGATAATACCATCCTATCCGGAAAATTGGTCCATTTGTCTCATTAGACTTTGACGCCTCAAACAAAAGGCATAGTGAGCAGAAGGCCTGTGGTCTACGATCCCCCCGAGTGAGTCAAAAGGTTTTAGCTATGCTATATCTCCTGATGAAACAAAAATATATGATCCATAGGTTAAAGATAACGGTGCTGATGTTTCCCCTGGTTTATCAGTTGCAGGTGAATCCTGTGAAACATCTCTCTCGAGGACACTTGGAAATGCAAAATGAGCTTAGCGCCAGCACCGGTTCCTCGATCTTCCTACTGGTCTTCTTAGATCCATTTCATTCATTCATTGTTCTGCTGTGGATTCGAACCACTAGCACAAATTGGATTTCGAGTCCAGGGCGCTAAACAAGGATCCAGTCTTTTTACCTTTCAGAACCTCTCTTTCTAAGTTATGGAAAGGGAAGCTAAAATTGATAGAAACAATAGTGTGTGCACCATCACCACTAAACCACAAGTAGTCCCTATTCCTCCTCATACTATGCCTAAGCCTATTGAGCCTACTACTAGTGATGCTAAGTTTGACTTTGATATTGATGGTTGCAATATTTCTGAAGTGATTATGTTCCTACAAAAGCTTGCTAGAAGTCCCGATGCTAGTGATATGCATGTTGCTTTCACTAAACACATTGTAGATGCTCTTGTTAAGATTAAGGAAGAGAAGTTAAAACACAAAGATTCTATTCCTAGGAAAGTAGAAGATAGTTGGGAACCCATTATTAATATTCAAGTGAATGACTTTGATCTCAAAGCTTCATGTGATCTTGGTTCTAGTGTCTCTATTATGCCTAGGAAGATTTATGAAATGCTTGATTTGCCACCATTGGAAGATTGTTATTTAGATGTCCCACTCAATGATAATGCTAAGAAGAAAATCATGGGGAGTATTAATGATGTTCTCATTATGGTTAACAATGCTTATGTCCCTCTTGCTTTCTAAGTTTTGGATGTTGAATACAATGTTCCTTGTCCTATTACTTTGGGAAGACCTTTTCTTAGAACAGTTGGTGTCATCATTGATATTAAATAAGGCACCATTAAATATTATTTTCCATTCAATAAAGGTATTGAATACTTCCCTATGAGGAGAGAGAAGTTTCTTTTTGCTCCTCCTTTAAAAGCAAGGTTTGATGTTAATGCTTCATCATTTGAAAATACTTGATTCTTCTTGCTTCTTGTGCCTAACTTAAAGGCGTTAAAAAAAGTACTTGTTGGGAGATAACCCAAGAGTTTCCTTGAGTCTTGGAAGTTATTTACTTCAGTAATGACCTCTCCTTATCTTTTTTGTTTGCTTTTTGTGCCAAGAATGACCTCTAATGAGAGGGAAGTAAGATTTGGGGAGTTGCAGTCCCGAAACAGATTTCTGTCCTCCACCATAAATATTCGTGAGGAGTCTCTGTAACTCGGATTGAGCTCAAAATTTAATAATAAATCCCCCAGTATGTTAGCTAACTTTCGTTAGTACGACACGTTTTTATTTGAGCAACATAAGATTTTCGGAAAAATTGGTTTCTGCATGCTAGTCTGTTTTGACAGATTTCTGCCATTATTTGCATTTGCTCCTTATTGATTCCTTTTTGAGTTCTCTTTTGGGGAATTGAGATTATTGAAGGAGTTACTACAGTATCTTGTGTTTTTAGTGAAAATTTTTGATGTTCCAAAGCTTTGCCAGAGGTCTAATATCTTTTGATTACACTAATGTTGCTAATGAAGATTGTGTGAAGTTTTGTATGAAGGAAAAATTTTAGGTGTAGAGAGAGAATGATGCAATGAGATGAAGAATGGAAAAAAGCTCAAGCTTGGGGATGCCACCATGGTGTCACCCCTAGAAATATCCAAGAGGTACAAGCGTCAAAGCTTGGGGATGCCCAAGGCATCCCCTTCTTCATCAATAAAAAGCCCAGGTCTGTCTAGACACTTCACTTTTATTGTTTCATGCACAGTTGTGTTGTTCTTGGAGCGTCTTAGTTTTAATTTGCTTTGCTTAGTTTGTTTAGTTTGCTTGAGTAGTTTGGACCCCCGCTTTCGCTGTGTTGTTACAAATAAGTTTGCTTGGTGTTGAAAAGGAGTATAAAGTTCTTGCTTGGAAGTGCAAGAGGAGCTTGCATTGACTATGACTTAGACTTTATCATGCCATGCTAGGTGTTGTTTTGAACTTATGCTTAGTAGTTATTGTTGTAGCATGGCTTGCTCCAAATCATTGGGATTTCTTAGTGTGGCTTTAATAGATTATGCGTTGTTTTAGCATGCAAAAGCTTAGTATTGTGGTATTCTCCTTTGAGGTTTGTTTGGGTTGACTTAGCACATGCTCACACCATGTTATGACTCTCACAAGTCACCAATAGCCTCTATGATCATTTAGTCCTTGACTTGTAGTACCACTCTATGATTTGATTAGTAATGTTTTGTCGCTCTGCATGATTATGGCCACTATTGCTCTCTTATTTGGTTATGAGAAAGCTCCTATACCATATGCAAGGGGTACCCCATTGGCGGTTCTCAATGATACGCAAATACTTACAATGACAAGAACTTACCTGGGCCTGAACTTGAGTAGCATGAGGTGTGGCCCTCATATTCAAGGAACTTTAGATTGCGAACTTGTACTTTGTGAAGCATATACTCCATAGTTTGTTCACTTTAACCTTAATCACTTCAAGATGCTTATGATAGGGGCAATGAGGGCTGAAAGCTAACAAGTACCATAATTTTTTGAAGCTCTTTTTGAAACTTGAAATCCCTGCTTCCTTTACAAAAAGGCCTTTCTTTCACCACTATTGAGTCTCCACCTTCTACCTTTAGGCACCATTAATAGAGCATAGTTGCCATTCTTAGTTTTATGTGCAGTGTCCCAAAGCTTATTGATAGATGCATATTGTGATATTACTTGTTCTTGTGCTACTTGTTTCTAGTCACCCTTGTGAACTTTGAAGGTGTCCTATGCATCTATTTGCTACTCTATGAGGGACAAGATGATTGCCACTATGCTATGTTTTCTTTATGTGAAACAAACAAATGTTTTTCAATGCATGTTATTCATGATCTTTGTTTGTATCTTGTCTTGTTGCAACAATAGTTGCTTTGTCTTACTGTTAGAACTCCATTCTTTCGTATTCATGTTTATATTTCTTTGATCCCAGCTTTCAATGCTTGCAAATGGTTAGATCTTTATTGTGAGGGTGCATGTTACCTCAAAAATTATTATTTTTTATCACTTACCTACTTGAGGACGAGCAGGAGTTAAGCTTGGGGATGCTTGATACGTTGGAACGTATCTATAATTTTTGATGTTCCATGCTTGTTAGTATCTACCTTTCTTTGCTTTGTCTACACTTTGAGGTGCTTTTTACATGTTTTCTGGTACTAACCTATTAACAAGTTGCCACAGTGCGAGTTGCCTGTTTTCTGCTATTTTTGGTTCTAGAAAAGTTAGTAAGGAAATATTCTCGGAATTGGATGGGACAAAATCCAAAGTAATTTTCTTTCCGTGGGGAACAAGAAGTCCAGAGGGGAGACAGAGAGGAGAGCCAGGGCCGCCACACCCGCCCTAGGCACGGCTAGGGGTGGGCCCGCGCCTAGGCAGGGTGTAGGACCCCTGGCCACCTCCTCGGCCTCCCCCTTCGCCTATAAGAAGCCCCCGATGCCTAAGCTCTAAGCACCCGATCAAATCTCCACAACACCATCTGTAGTCGCTGCCACCATCGTCCCTAGATCGGGGGGATCTGAAGTTCTTCCCGGCACCCTGCCGGGGGGGGGGAGATCATCCCGGAGGCCTTCTTCTCCGGTATGATGCGTGAGTAGTTCCACCTTGGACTATGGGTCCATGTAGTAGCTAGATGGTTGTATCTCCTCCTTTATGCTTTCATGTATAGATCTTGTGATCTCCATTCATGATCAAGATCTAATCTATTTGTAATCATGCATGTTGTGTTTGTGGGGATCCGATGGATATTGAGATTATTCTGTTGGTTTGATTAATGGTTTTTTCTTTATGATTCTATAATGTCTGTGTTGTTTGTGATCTTGCATGTTCTCCGTTGTTAGTAGCTATATTGGCCAAGTAGTTGCTAGTGACTCCAAGAGGGAGTACTTATGCTCGATAGTGGGTTCATGCCTCTAGTTTCCAAGGGAAGTGACAGAAATCTCTTCGGTTGTAGATGTGCTTTTGCTACTAGGGAGAAAACAACGGTCTCTTGTTCATGTAACATGCGGACTATTTACCTTACACACTTTGCTTAAAGAAGTTGTTTGTTGCTTGCAACTTAATACTAGAGTGGGTTCGGATGATAACCTGAAGGTGGACTTCTAGTCATAGATGCAGTTGGATGGTGGTCTATGTATATTGTTGTATTGCCCAATCGAATCTCACATGATCTTTCTGACTAGTATTGCATTGTTATGCCTTGCTCAGTTCCTATCAATTGCCCTGCTGTAATTTGTTTACCCTTCATGCCATGTTGTTTTCTAAGGAGAGAACATCTAGTGAACTATGGACCCCGGTCCAATCTTTACCATTGATACACCTTCCACTATTACTTGTTTACTTGCTGCAAACCATTACGTTCCACACCATACGTTTAATCCTTTGTTACAGCAAACCGGTGAGCTTGACAACCTCACTGATTCATTGGGGCAAATTCTTGAGTTTGTGTTATGCAGGTCTCCACGTTGTTTGAAATACCTGTGTGATGTTTCCTTCCTCCTTATGGTTCGATAACCTCGGTCTCAACTGAGGGAAAACTTGCTGCTTGCTCTTCACACCCTATGCTTGGGGTTACCAACAAAGTGCCACGTCGAGCACCATCAAGTCTTTTTGGCGACGTTTCTAGAGATTCTAAGGACGTCTTCACAAGGGGATTCCTCCACTTCCTTTCTTTTTACTTTGTTTTTAGTTTGCTTTGTTTCTTTCTGGTTTTATTTGCCTCTTTTCAAAAAGCACAAAAAAATTAGTTCCTGCTCTAGCTGCTGCTGCTGTTTTTGGCTTGCCCACCTTTGCCAAAATGAACTCTGCTGAGAACACCAAGTTGTGTGACTTCACTAGCACCAACTACAATGATTTCCTAAGCACTCATATTGCTCCACCTGCTCCTGATGCTACCTTTTATGAAATTAAGCCTGCTTTGTTGAATCTTGTGATGAGAGAGCAATTTTTTGGTGCTAGTTCTGATGATCCTGCTGCCCACATCAATAGCTTTGTTGAACTTTGTGAGATGCAGAAGTATAAGGATGTAGATGGATATATTATTAAGCTCAAGATTTTTCCTTTATCCTTGAGAGGAAAAGCTAAAGAATGGTTGCTATCCTTGCCTAAAAATAGTATTGATTCTTAGACTAAGTGCAAAGATGCCTTTATTGGAAAGTACTATCCTCTTGCTAAGATTATTTCTATGAGAAGTGACATTATGAAATTTAAACAACTTGATAATGAAAATGTTTCTCAAGCTTTGGAAAGAGTGAAAACTTTGGTTAAGAATTGTCCCACTCATGGACTCACTGCTTGGATGATTGTCCAGACTTTTTATGCAGGTTTGAATTTCTCCTCAAGAAACCTGTTGGATTCAGCTGCTGGAGGTACCTTTATGGGCCTCACTTTGGGTGATCCAACAAATATCCTTGATAATATGATGATTAACTACTCTGAGTGGCATATTGAGAGAGCTCCACATGGTAAGAAGGTAAATTCTATTGAAGAAACCTCCTCTTTGAGTGATAAGATTGATGTTATTATGGCTATGCTTGTTAATGGGAAAGCTCCTCTAGATCCTAATCATGTTCCCTTAGACTCTCTGGTTGCTGAAGAAGAGAAAGTTGATGTGAACTTCATTACAAACAACAATGCTAGAAGTGCCCCCTCTGAACTGGAAGTCATGCTCAAAGACTATTAGTAAACAAACCACTTTCAATAAGGCTATAGAGGAAAAGCTTTTAAATGTTGAGAAAAATATATTCTCTTTGTCTGAAGCTCAGTCCTCCTTGATTAATAAAATGGCTGCTAAACCTGCAACCATGGAAAGTACCTTTGCTGCTACTCATGCCATACAAGTTACTATTGATGAAAATGTTAGACTGTTAGCTCAACTTCATGCTAAGTGGGAAAGGGAAGCTCAAATTTATAGAAACAATAGTGTGTGCACCATCACCACTAAACCACAAGTAGTCCCTATTCCTCCTACTACTATGCCTAAGCCTATTGAGCCTACTACTAGTGATGCTAAGTTTGACTTTGATATTGATGGTTGCAATATTTTTGAAGTGATTATGTTCCTACAAAAGCTTGCTAGAAGTCCTGATGCTAGTGATATGCATGTTGCCTTTACCAAAAACATTACAGATGCTCTTGTTAAGATTAAGGAAGAAAAGCTAAAACACAAAGCTTCTATTCCTAGGAAAGTAGAAGATAGTTGGGAACCCATTATTAATATGCAAGTGAATGACTTTGATCTCAAAGCTTCATGTGATCTTGGTTCTAGTGTCTCTATTATGCCTAGGAAGATTTATGAAATGCTTGATTTTCCACCTTTGGAAGATTGTTATTTAGATGTCACACTCAATGATAATGCTAGAATAAACTCATGGGGATTATTAATGATGTTCTCATTATGGTTAACAATGCTTATGTTCATGTGGGTTTCTATGTTTTGGATGTTGAATACAATGCTTCTTGTCCTGTTTCATTGGGAAGACCTTTTCTTAGAAATGTTGGTGCCATCATTGATATGAAAGAAGGCACCATTAAATATCAAATTCCATTCAAGAAAGGTATTTTACACTTCCCTATGAGGAGAGAGAAGTTGTTTTTTTCTCCTCCTTTGAAAGCAAGGTTTGATGTTAATGCTTCTTCATTTGAAAACACTTGATTCTTCTTGCTTCGTGTGCCAAACTTAAAGGCGTTAAAGAAAAGTACTTGTTGGGAGATAACCCAAGAGTTTTCTTGAGTCTTGGAAGTTATTACTTCAGTAATGAACTCTCCTTATCCTTTTTGTTTGATTTTTGTGCCAAGAATGACCTCTAATGAGAGGGAAGTAAGATTTGGGGAGTTGCAGTCCCGAAACAGATTTCTGTCCTCCACCATAAAAATTCGTGAGGAGTCTCTGTAACTCGGATTGAGCTCAAAATTTATGAATATATCCCCCAGTATGTTAGATAACTTTCGTTAGTTCAACACTTTTTGATTTGAGGAACAGAAGATGTTCGGAAAAATTGGTTTCTGCATGCTAGTCTGTTTTGACAGATTTCTGCCATTATTTGCATCTGCTTCTTATTGATTCATTTTTGAGTTCTCTTTTTTGGAATTGAGCTTTTTTAAGGAGTTAATACAGTAGCTTGTGTTTTTAGTGAAAAGCCTTGTTGTTCCAAATCTTTTCCAGAGGTTTAATATCTTTTGAATAAACTAATGTTGCTAATGAAGATTGTGTGAAGTTTTGTATGAAGGAAAAATTTCAGGTGTAGAGAGAGAATGATGCAATGAGATGAAGAATGGACAAAAGCTCAAGCTTGGGGATGCCACCATGGTGTCACCCCAATAAATATCCAAGAGGTACAAGCATCAAAGCTTGGGGATGCCCAAGGCATCCCCATTCTTCATCTATAAAAAGCTCAAGTCTGTCTAGACACTTCGTTTTTATTGTTTCATGCAAAGTTGTGTTGTTCTTGGATCGTCTTAGTTTTTTTTTGCTTTGCTTAGGTTGTTTAGTTTGCTTGAATAAAGTAGTTTGGAACCCCGTTCTCGCTATGTTATTTTGCAAATAAGTTGCTTGGTGTTGGAAAGGAGTAGTAAGTTCTTGCTTGTAAGTGCAAGAGGAGCTTGCATTGACTGTGAATTAGAATTAAGCATGACATGCTAGGTGTTGTTTTGACCTTATGCTTAGTGATTATTGCTGTAGCATGTCTTGTTCCAAACATTTGGGATTGCCTAGTGTGCCTTGAAAAAATTATGCGTTGTTTTAGCATGCAAAAGCATAGTATTGTGGTATTCTCCTTTAATGCTTTGTTTGGGTTGACTTGGCACATGCTCACACCATATGATGACTATGAACAAGTCACCATAGCCTTTATGATCATTTAGTCCTTGACTTGTAGTACCACTCTATGCTTTGATTAGTAATGCTTTGTTGCTCTGCATGATTATGGCCATTATTGCTCTCTTAGTTGGTTGCTCTCAGTCCTTTGCTAGCCTCCACTTGTATGAGTAAGCTCTACTCATGCTTCCAACTTCCAAGAAACCAAGTTATTCCAAAGTGTCCACTATAAACTCCTATGCATGGTGTGTTACACCATTCCAAGTATATTCTTGTTTTCAGCTATCTTCCAATTAAAAACTATTTTGTTATGTGAAAACTTAATGATTAAAGCCCTCACAAACTTGATGGCACACTTTATATTCCTTGCCCTTAATAAACTTGAACCATTGTGGCGCTATGTTGTATATGCTTGCACTTATACATTGGAATTAGCAGAACCATGCTATCATGGGGAACGTTTTCAACATTGGACTTGTACTTTGTACTCAGTTGATATCATGCTCTTTTGTCTGTGGATGTCACCAGTGTGAAATAAAAAGGGAACTTGTAAGTCCATGGAGTTTGTATTCTGTGTTAGAGAAACGCCAGGGCCGCTAGCCTAATCCATGCCTAATCATGGTGGAAACTTTTAGCACCACAATAGTGAGATATCTACGAAGCATCCTCAATAAAAAGCTATGCATATAGTAAATAAAAAGATTGTTGAGATGCTCATTGTATGCTTGCCTTGTCATTTTGGTTATGGGAAAGCTCATGTACCATGTGCAAGGGGTACCCTGTTGGCGGTTCTCAATGATATGCAAATACTTACAATGACAAGAACTTACCTGGGCCTAAAGTTGAGTAGCATGAGGTATTGCCCTCACATTCAAGGGACTTGAGATTGCCAGCTTATACTTCGTCAAGCATATACTCCCTAGTTTGTTCACTTTAACCTTAATCACTTGAAGATGCTTATGATAGGGGCAATGAGGGCTGAAAGCTAACAAGTACCATAATTTTTTGGAAGCTCTTTTTGAAACTTGAAATCCCTGCTTCCTTTACAAAAGGTTTTTCTTCCACCATTACTTGAGTCTCCACCTTCTACCTTTAGGCACCATTAAGAGAGCATAGTTGTCATCCTGTGTGCACTGTTCCAAAGCTTATTGATTGATGCATATTGTGATATTGCTTGTTCTTGTGCTATATGTTTCTAGTCACCCTTGTGAACTTTGAAGGTGTCCTATGTATCTATATTGCTACTCTATGAGGGACAATCTGATTGCCACTATGCTATGTTTTCTGTATGTGAAACAAATAAACTTTTTTCAATGCATGTTATTCATGATCTTTTTTGTAGCCTTTCATATTGCATGCATAGTTACTATGTCCTATTATAGAACTCCATTCTTTAATGCACATGTTTAGAGTTCTTTGATCCCATCTTTCAATGCTTGCAAATGGTTGGATCTTTATTGTGAGGTTGTGTGTCACCTCAAAAATTATTATTTTTATCACTTACCTACTCGAGGATGAGCAGGAGTTAAGCTTGGGGATGCTTGATACGTTGGAAACGTGTCTATAATTTTTGATGTTCCATGCTTGTTAGTATCTACTTTGCTTTGCTTTGTCTACACTTTGAGGTGCTTTTTACATGTTTTCTGGTACTAACCTATTAACAAGTTTACACAGTGTCAGTTGCCTGTTTTCTTCTGTTTTTGGTTTCAGAAAAGCTAGTAAAGAAATATTCTCGCAATTATACGGGACAAACGTCAAAGTCAATTACTTTCCATGGGGAACAAGAAGTCCAGAGGGAAGATGGAGAGGCGATCCAGGGCAGCCAGACCCCCCTAGGTGCGGCCAGGGGTGGGCCCGCGCCTGGGAGCGGTGTGGCCCCCTGGCAACCTCCTCGGCCTCCCCCTTCGCCTATAAGAAGCCCCGGATGCAGAAACCCTAAGCACCCGATCAAATCTCCACGAAACCGTCTGTAGCCGCCGCCACCATCGTCCCTAAATCAAGGGAGATCTGAAGTTCTTCCCGGCACCCTGCCGGAGGGGAGATCATCCCGGAGGCCTTCTCCCCGGTATGATGCGTGGGTAGTTCCACCTTGGACTATGGGTCCATGTAGTATCTAGATGGTTGTATCTCCTCCTTTGTTCTTTCATGTATAGATCTTGTGAGCTCCGTTTATGATCAAGATCTAATCTATTTGTAATCATGCATGTTGTGTTTGCGGGATCCGATGGATATTGAGATTATTATGTTGGTTTGATTAATGGTTCTGTCTTTATGATTCTATCATGTCTGTGTTGTTTGTGATCTTGCATGCTCTTCGTTGTTAGTGGCTATCTTGGCCAAGTAGTTGCTAGTGACTCTAAGAGGGGGTATTTATGCTCGATAGTGGGTTCATGCCTCTAGTTTCCAAGGGAAGTGATAATAATCTCTTCGGTTGTAGATGTGATGTTGCTACTAGGGAGAAAACAACGGTCTCTTGTTCATGAAACATGTGGACTGTTTACCTTATACACTTTTCTTAAAGGAGTTGTCTGTTGCTTGTAACTTAATACTGGAGGGGGTTCGGATGATAACCTGAAGGTGGACTTCTAGTCATAGATGTAGTTGGATGGCGGTCTATGTATCTTGTTGTATTGCCCAATCGAATCTCATAGGATCTTTCTGACTAGTATTGCATTGTTATGCCTTGCTCAGTTCCTGTCAATTGCCCTGCTGTAATTTGTTTACCCTTCATGCTATGTTTTTTATCTAAGGAGAGCACCTCTAGTGAACTATGGACCCCGTTCCAATCTTTACCATTGATACATCTTCCATTGTTACTTGTTTACTTGCTGCAAACCATTACCTTCCACACCATACGTTTAATCCTTTGTTACAGCAAACCGGTGAGCTTGACAACCTCACTGATTCGTTGGGACAAAGTCTTGAGTTTGTGTTGTGCAGGTTTCCATGTTGCTTGCAACACCTTTGAGACGTTTCCTTCCTCCTTCTGGTTCGATAACCTCGGTCTCTACTAAGGGAAACTTGCTACTCTGCTCATCACACCTTGCTCTTGGGGTTCCAACGAAGTGTCCCACGTCAACACTGGGTCCACGCATCAACCCAATTTATTTAAATATTTTAGTGAATTTTTTAATTCCTATGATAAATGCAAAAGAATAGGAAGTATTGGTAAAAGAAATGAAATACCTATGGATTACTCTTTACCTCTTGAACATTTTGATGTGTGGGGATTTTACTTCATGGGGCCATTCCCACCCTTAAAAACAAAACATACTCACATATTGGTTGTAGCGGATTATGCAACTAAATGGGTAGAAACAATTCTATCCAAAAGTGCAGATCATGCCACATCAATGAAGATGCTTAAGAAGATAATTTTCCCAGGTTTGGAGTACATAGATTTTTAATTACTGGTAGTGTTCCCATTTCTTGCATGGTGTTCTTAGGAAGACTTTAGCTAAGTATGGTGTTAATCATAAAGTTGCATCTCCATATCACCCTCAAATTAGAGGGCAAGTTGAGTTAAGTAATAAGGAAATTAAGCTAATCCTGGAAAATACAGTTAACAAGTTTAGATATAACTGTCCAACTAAAATTAATGATGCTTTGTGGGCTTATAGAACTTCTTTTAAAAATCCGTCTCCTTGTAAAATGGTTTATGGTAAAGCTTATCATCTTCTAGATGAATTAGAACATAAAGCTGGGTGGGCTATTAAGCAACTTAACTTTGAATTAAAACTGCTATTGAGAAGAGAATCTTAGATTTAAATCTGTTAGATGAATGAAGAAATGAAGCTTATGAGAGTGCAAGGTTATTTAATGAAAAAAGTTAAGATTTGGCATGAAAATAAAATTAAAATAAATGATTTCAAGTAGGTGATCAAGTATTATTGTTCAACTCTCATTTCAAGTTCTCTACAAGGAAACTAGTATCAAAATGGCAGGGTCCATTACTGATACAAGAGCTGTATCTCTCTGGAGACATTAGACTCCATGGAGATGTCAAAGGTAAAACTCATGTAGTTAATAGACAACACCTTAAGCACAATATTGCAGGTAAAAAATTGTTTGACATGTAGAGGATATAAATCTACAAAATCTTGAGGATGTGATGTGATCTCCATGAAATAACACCTGCTAGAAACTCCGAAATCAGTGAAAGGTAACTTTGAGGTTCGTAATCATGTCGGAATGTCGTAAGATTCTAGGACACTTATTATTTTGTAATTTAAATCCTCGTCAAAAAAGAATTTGGTGAAAAGGAGTCCCGAGTAGGGAAATATCCAAGTGGTGTGGGACCCTATGATGGCCACGCCACCTAGGCTCTTTCAGCCCTCTGGACTCCGTGTCTCCTCCGTTTTGACTTGAACTCTTTGTTTTACCCTATAACCCGTCAATATATACCTCTCTTTGCTGATCTAATATTGCACCTAGTCTTTTCGAGGTGAATATTGTTTTGTGGTCCCGCCCTTTCAGCTTTTAGCCATGGCAATCCCCGGATCTAATGAAGGAGGTGACAAGATCGAGAACAAAGGAGTAGTGAACCATTACTTCGACTGTGTGATGGCTCCCCTAAAAACCTTGAACTTTAAGGAGGGGTTGCTACTCATAGAAGAGGTGAAAGCACCCAAGATCGAAGGCACCTTGGAGGAGAGGCTAAACAAATTTGAGGAAACTAGTTTCAGGTATGGCGTAGTGGTTGAGAGTACCCTCGGTGCTCATCACCACATGAATCTCGAGCTGGATAAGAAGTTTGAAGCATATGAAGGAAGGAATTAAGGATCTGGAGGAGAAGTATGCATATATCCTCTCGCAGCTATATAGGTTCCAAGCCCTCATGTGGGATGTGGAAAACTAGAATTGTGAATATGAAAATCGTTTCAAGAATATTGCAAAGCTGCCTCCACCAATTTCAATGATCCACCATTATCGTTTTACAATGGGATACCTTATCCCTGGAAGCTCACGGAGTGGGATGCCCATTATGAGGAGAATAATGCACACGAGGAGGAACTTGCATCAACAATCTAAGCTTGGGGGAGTTTCACCTAGACTTTTATGCCTTTTAGTTTATCACATTGCATATAGTTATCGTTTTAGTATGGGAGTATTTTTAATATTTTATCTATCTTTTATCTTTAGTTTATGAAAGATCTTAGAGCAGTATCATGTATCCTTGGTTGAGTGGTTTATAATGAAAATATAAAGTATGGTGTCATCCATTGTTCCATTACTTGGAGATTTATGAATAACACTCGTGTAGATGCTCACACCATGTTTAGAAGTTTCGCTTGCATCTTTTCTTGAAAATAATTACTTGAGCATGTTGGACAAGCATAGAATTAATCTTAATAAATAAAGGGAAAGTAATGAATCGATCAAAGAAGGCCACTGCTAGATGGATATTAAATTTGGATTTTGTAGGAGAGATGTGGTATTGAAGGATAAAAATCTAGAAAGAGATGCTAACAAGGAGGCATGAGATACTCTAATTCGTTCTTAACCACAATCACCAACTAAGTCATTTAAGGATCTTGTAACACACTTTAGGATAAGGGAAATAAAAAAAGAACAAGAAAACAAACCAAAAGGAAAGTAACAAAAAGGAAGATCTATTGCAATATTTGTGAATAATAGGCATGGTTTGAGGTTATCAATGATTATATGGTTAGCCGATACCATGTTTAGTGGTTAAAGTGTTCAACTGTACAAGAAAAATACTTGGTCCTATGGTTGAAATTCAAGTCTATCTTGTTTTCTCTACTCTCCTCTTTCATTTGGTTATCCTATGAAAGTTTATCTCTTTTAAAAAGTCATTTAGTAAAGTTTTGAATAGTACAATGGTTACTATTGAAAGTTAATATGAAAGTAAAAGATGATTCAATTGTCCAACATGCAATGGTTATACTAGTTCAAAAGAAAGATGTATTTTCTAGAGCTTGTATTTATGTTGTCATCATTTGTATGCCTATTAGTTTGTAAATCTTAGTAGATAATTGAACATGCATAGGTTGATGATACAATGCTCATATTTCTTTTACCAACCTGAAGCTAATTGATGCATGATATGATATATTTGCTTATTTTACCGAGGACGAGCAAAGGTTTAAACTTGGGGAGTTGATACTTGCATTTTGTATCATCATAATAGCCACCTATATGACTAGTTTATATTGTTATTTGCATTGATATATCACTATTTATGCGTTAAATGATCTATGGGAGTTTGCTATAAAGTCCCTTGTTTTCGTATTTAATTTCTAGGAGGTAGGAAACCTCCTTTTTCATATTTTGATGTTTCCAGGACTTTCTGGACACCAATTAATTCGTTAAAAATATGATGGAAGTTTTTCATGAGAAAATAGACAATGGGCATTGGAAACACACGAGGGGATCCACGAGGGCCGAATGATACATAGTGGCGCGACCCACCGCCTAGGTTGCGTCACATTGACTCATTCCATCCTCGAGCATCGTCTCAGATCCTCCTTTTTACACACTCCTATGGTTTTATAGAAAACGTACACCCAATATTTTCATGATTTACAGAGGCGGTGGTGGAGGCAAAATTATTCTCCTACTTTAGGAGAGGTTAGATCCTGCTGCTCCGAGGCCGTCGGAGAGGAGGAAATAGAAGCCATCATCACCAGAAACTCCTCCTTGGCTTAGGGGAGTCTTTCCATCACCATATACATTGCCCCCAACATTAGCACCATCTACATATCGAGATCGACATCATCCACCTCATAGTTTTTGGTAGATTGAACCCTGGAATATTGTTTAAGTGTTGCAATGCATGGTTATGCTTACTTGTTATTATTTTGTGGTGAAGTTATACTTTTAAATTGTGTTGAAACTTTAAGAGATGGTTGGACTTTTATGTCTTAATGAATCCTTTGCTTGCACATGAAAATGGCCTTAGGATCAATCATTAGTGGTGTACTTGCACATGTATATGGCTGCACCTATTTTGCTCTTCAAGTACGATTTTGCGCGTTCTATATGGCCAGTCATCCAACTGGCATCGACCTTATATCCGCCACGCACATGGTATCTAATATATTTGGCAATTAGTTGCGCGACATACAGATAGAATCCACATAAGGGTGTTAGTGATTGACTTATTATGGTCACTATGACTATGTATAGATGACATGGTTTTTAATGCTAAAAATCTTCTTCTATACAGGTTATCTTCTAGTGTACTCACTATCTATAGTCGCGGTCTACTCTTTAGAGCCGAAACACCGCACCCTATTTACGGAGATGTGCTCCCGGATGGTGCATGTGGAGAATGATAGTTTTACCCTACGTGGGGGGCGGCTTAGTAGTCTCCGGAGGTCAACTATCACCATAGGAGATTTCCATGGTCACATGTGACATGTATTTTCGCCCTATGAGTTCCCCTCCATCTTCCTTCTCTCTTCCGTCTCTCTTCCTTCCTGATTTAGCAGTTGTTTGCATCTTTGTGGTGTAGATGCCATGCATGGACACTATGATTGTATCTTCTTGATGTATATTTTTGAGTCTAATAAATAGTGCCATTTAAAAAATAATATACAACATGTGTTGTTTTGATCTTTCAATTTTCTTCATCTTGATTCATGTTACTTAACGATACAATCTCCCATGGTAACAATTAATATGCCAACTCTCTCCAACCACGTTGGTGTGCTAGTTATGTTTCTGATCGTAACTAGTGATCCATCCATTCAACCATCCATATATTTGTGTTTATTAAAATAAACTAAATATGTCTTACCATTTGATGTTGTATGACCGATGAACGTGGTTGTTGTTACACATGTGGCAACACAATCAACAAAACAATTTAGAAAGACTTTCAATCAAAATAGAATTAGAGAAGTTGGAAACGGTAATTTTTTTTAAAACGAGTATTAGCAGATGAATTATTGAAATATCTAATTCCTTACTTATGAAATTTCCTATTTTTCTCTAGTTCTAGTATTCCCATGCTTTTTCCTAACTTATCTACACCATATTACATCATTTTTATTTTTAGGTATTCCTTATGTGTCTCCTAGTTTCCCAATTTTTGCGAGTTAATTTTAATATTTTAAATGTTGACTGCATTGTCACATATGTTAAACCCCTACCACACACCAACTTGTTTATATGCTATTGTTGAGCATGTTTTCTCACTAAAAACTATTACATCCAAGTATTACTCTGTGCTTTCTTGAAGAAGGCATATAAATTTTATCCAATGCCAAACAATGTAAGTTTTCCTAGTTTTATCGAAAAACTACAACACCTACGATGCCAAATCATCAATATTTATGAAATATATCTTCATATTATCTCTATATATGTGCAATTGGAAAAAACCCAGTTGCAACCCATGTGGAATTCCCATACATTAAAATCACAACGCAAATCCAATGACTGGATGACCGAGCTCTAACTTAATTCTTATCATTTTTATCGGTTAAATCATGACCCAAATTAAATCTAAGGGTTGAGGACTTGACCGAGCTCTAACTTAATTTTCATCTAAATGAAGATAGTGATCCCATTTTCTTATAAAATTGGTCAACTTTACATTGTCTGACTTTGAACAAAACTTATACACATTATTTTCATGAAAGGAGTGAGTAGCTTATAATAATTTTATGATTGATACATCTCCATCCATTTCAAAATGCATATAATGTTTTCTCAGATAAAACACACCATTCTTTCTCCAACCCATGTGCCACAATAAGGGCTCGTTGATTGAAAGGGTTTGTAAAACATATGAATAGGAAAAGTGCAGGAATAGAGAATGTCATGACTCTTAGAATCCTATAGGAATGAAAAATGCAAGAATCGGTAAGATAAGTTGTTTGATTCCAAAATCATAGGAAATTTTATATAGTTTAGGTACATTTCATAGTTGTCATAGAAACATAGGAAATTTTCCAAGAGGTCTCACCTCTTGTTAGAAATCCTATAGGATTGTAGGGCATGTTTGATTCAAAGGATTTACAAATGAATTTTGTAGGATTCTTACCCATAGGATATTTTTCGATAAAGGCCATTTGATTCAAAGGATTCAACCCTTAAATTTTTTTATGGATTCGTTTCCTATACTACATTTCCATAGGATTTCTAACAATAGCTTAGACCTCTTGGAAAATTTCCTATGTGTCTATGACAACTATGCCATGTACTGAATCTATATACAAATTTTTGGGAATATTCCCTAAAAGCAATAATGTATGATGTAATTCCCAATGTATTCATAAAGTTATTAAGTTGTCCTTGTATGAACATCTGATGTATATCATTGAATATGTGATTCAGTTATGGAACTATGCATTTATGTTATTCATACTAAATATCCTTGGTCATTGAGGTTGTGCTGGACACACAACTTAGACTCATGTGAAAGTTGGCTGATGACTCGATTCCACTTGTCATGGGCATGGTGATGTCATTCCGACTTACACCGATTTAGCTAAAGAGTTTAGCGAGTCGGATTGAGCCATATTGAGACACAACGAACAAGTTGACATTTTATTTCTCAATCAATGTAATACTTAGACCTGAGATTGTTGCACAATCCGAGTTTTGGATCACCGACTTAGGTTCTGTCAAACGTTGTTCCATCACAGGGCAGTTATAAAGGCAGAGTTTGGGTCGACTGAGAATCAAGCCGCATGATGTGGATAACCAAGATAGGATTTTGCCCCTCCAACTGGAGAGATATTCTATGGACCCTCTCGTGTGATGTGATTCATAAAGCATGACCATACATGAGTCAGTTAAGTGTTAACCGAGGCGATCGACTAAGAGTTAGTCAGATGAATCACATATCATATATTGAGAAGAGAGTCGGACTATTTAAGGGATGACGTTTATTCGCCTATAGTTCGACAAGGTATATCGTGAGGCAAAAGAGACTTGGATGTAAGTTGCATTAGAAGGTATATCATCATGACTCTTTGGTACTAGGAATTGACACGTTTTGCTAGAAGTCACTACTGATTGATCGATTGCGAGTCGGACTCCAATCGTGCCTAAGTTGCCATGAGCCTACGGGGTCACATACTTAAGAGCAGGAGCAGGTCGTTTGGGTTAGACCCGAATCAGACACGGACTAAGTTAGTGAGTTGGACTCGTAGTGACTCGTATAGGCTTTAGTGGATGGGACACAAGTGAGTGGAACCCACTTTTACTATCTATATATACTGGAGCACGGGATGCCCAAAGGACACTGTTAGATCCCTCCATGTGTTGGAAACCCTAGCCCCACTCAGTCTAGCCGCCGCACCAGACCTAGTAGTTTGCTGAAGGAGCTCCACCTCGTACGCGTGGATATCGGCAGAGGTGTTGTACGTTCAGCACTTCAACGATCGTGGGATTAGATTGGATCGAGACGACTGCACTGCATCAACTGACGCGCTTCATCAGTAATCTGCAACCGCGCGTCTAATGGTAATCCTCGTGGCATTCTACCTTAGCTAGATTTTCGGATCACCATGTAAGGAAAAATATTTTGTTTATCTCTGCGTGGCCCAACACAAATTTCTTGCGTTTTTCCTGTAGTGCAACCAAACGACTTCTGCATCTAATTCCTGCGTTTTTTGTTCATGTAGGATTTTACATGTCATGATATTACCATTCCTATGGTTTTCCTATTCCTATCCTTTTAAAATCCTTTGAATCAAACATGCCCAGTGTAGAAAAAATGCATAGAAATTTTGTAGGATTTATTTCTTTGAAACAAACACATGATATTGGAGAAATTTCCTATAGATTGAGATCCTATAGAATTCTTTTGAAAATCTTTTGAATCAAACAGACCCTAAGTGTAACACTGTTATGTAGTATGAAACGTAGGGACAGTGTTTCTTGAGGTTTACAAACACGTCTCTCAGTGGAAACAGCTGCTAATACAGTGCTTTATCATACGTTAAATCAAGAGATCTTACAATCAAGCGAGAGACTGCACCAGTATCACACATGGTACATATATTTATCTCGCACAAGATGCTTTGGGTCGGTAGGTTGGTCAGACACCCCAAATAAAGTAATCCCTCTTTAGCTCTTGTCACAGACATGATCACGAGCAATTGTTTGGCAACTCCTCAATCGTCAATTTCTTCGAAGAGATCTGGTCAAGTATAGTAGCGGCACATGGCTGGCTGGCTGGCCCTAGAAGCATGGCCAGGCTCTTGGCACCAATAATGAAGCATGCCTTGCTCAAGTAGCTAGCTAACTCTTTTCCAAGAGGCGAACTGTTAATTGATTGCATAGCTGATAGCTCGCTTGCTCATTTGTACCACTAGCACTACTTAACCGGCCGGCCGGGCCCTAGCCAAAAGATTCCTACCTGTGCAGCAGTAATGCCTCTTTGGTGCCAGTCACTTCGGCAATACTGTACACACCCTGTTCAACATATCAAATGTACACAGCTAACTGGTTGCTAGTCCCATCAGTCTAACATTAGACCTTACTTAAGTATCATTAATTACTATTTTTCTTGCGATTTTATGTGATTGATCATCAAATAACAGATCAACATCACTCTGTTAAGATATTCTTGTGTATACGTCTAATTTTTCTTCCCTTCCCAGAACGAAACAAGTGAGGAATTAGCCAATGCTTGCATGACATCTACAGAAGAAGAAACACCCTGCATCATCTAACAAGCAAGCAAGCAAGCTAGCACCAAGAGCAACATACAGGTGCACATGCGCTTCCGTACTATCGGCCACAACTTGTTGTTCATATATAGATAGTCCATCAGAACACTGCGGAAGAATGTACGAGAGGAATTGATTCGTACACCACGATGGAGGCAAGTCCCAAGATGAATGGACATATCAGTCCTGCCATCGAATCATGAATTCCTGTATCAAGAAAATCTATGAAGTTTTTTCTATTCGTTTTTTGATAGACGACAGTACTCCCGTGGCGTCGGGATATGCAGAGCTCCTAGCTAGCGTGTCTGCGCTTATTTCTGTGGTGGACATATCACCTGTATCTTTTTTTAACAGACACCTGTGCTAACTTCATTAAGGCTGATCATAGTGGGATATCATATTAAGTATATAATACTTGTATATAATACTATATCTTTAGCGTAGGGTATCATAACCTTAGTGGGGTAGTTAATTATTTTATAGAATCTCAATGCAAACATGTGTGCAAGATCTATTTATCATTAAAAAAGTTACTTTTATGTACAATATCATATTATGATACCACTATCACCCCTCTTTTTATTAAATGATGTGCCATATCAGATTTTTGCATGCATGTTATGTATAATACCATCTATCATAGTCCCACTAGGACCAGCTTAATCTACATATATAGATTTTTAAGCAGACACCACAGAATTTAACGTGTAGGTGCGCTACGAGCCGCATATGCAGTTTTTTAGGAAACCGTAAGCTTTATTAATTAGGCAAAAAAAACAGATTAGAATCGTTCGTGACCATGAGGCGGTGTACACATGACAATGAGTGACAATATCTTCTTTTATATTGTGGGGAACGAGTCATATATCAATAATTCAGTAGCATGCCTCGATCGCAATCAACCATATTGGTTAGCCATGCGTCCTAAATTTTAGCTACACTATTTATGTGATGGGATGTTTGTTAACTTTACAAAATATCTTGCAAATAATTGTTCTAGGAAAAGAAAAAACCGCGTCGTCGCCTAGTTATGCATTCTTTTCTAATAAGGCTTCAAATTTAAGCCGCAATCTCTTACGGAAATGGGAAATCCTAGGTACCTTTCGGCGGAAAGTTTGAAAAGACCTCATTGTCCAGTTAGTCATCTCGATAAGATAGAATGACAATAATTGAATAAGTAACCCTTTTGCAGCAACCAAAATTGTTATAAAGTCTAAAACAGACTAGTACTTGTTTTCTTGACGCATCACCTAAATGAATAGGAGTTTTTATTGTAACGTATACTATAAATTAGATATTTAATTCAGTAAATCAAAATAATTGGAGGTTGTGGCATTTTGTCACGCGAAATATAACCATGTGCCCCGTACACAAAATGAAAGATAACCACCAATCTGCATACATAACCACCAAACAACAAACCTATCTTTAAAAGACACAGGCACATGAGCACAGTTACAAATGTATTAAAATATAATATAGATGGACCCTATGACTATTTATTAACTAAATATGAAGCAAATATGACCTTGCACATAATTTGTCTCCTATTTCTATGATTCGTTTTGTACTTCATGTCGGGTAACATTTTTCACGCCATGATCATTTCTTGCTAATTAATTATTGTACATTTGAGTGCATATGTGAACTTGATATGTCAATGTATGCACGCAACGTTAGCTCTAGAATGTAAGAGTAAGTTGTCTACGATATTGGTCTTCCTTTTAGGATCTATTTGGTTCAAAAGATTTTCATAAGAACTTTGAAAGATTGTTATCCTTGGATTTGTTCCTTATGATGATTGTTTGATTTATATATTGAATTGTATCACGGAGAAAGTTTTTGCAAGGTTTGATTGCACTACATCTCATAGAAAAGTTAACATCGTCTCATAACTCTTGGGATGAATGCTTTATTTTACCTATGGCGTAGTCAAAACAGTATTGGTGTGAATTCAATGCTTCAAGAATGCTTCACTACAATCCTTCGGTTTTTCCTAATCTTGCGTTTTAGAAATCATGTGTACCAAAGAGGCCCTTAACGTTTTAGTACGATATCTCGAGGCAACAATCACAAAATGACTCAAAGTTATGGTAATCTCATACAAATGGAAATCAATGATAATGATAAATCTAATAATATCATCTGAAGAGTGATGCTCCATAGAACATATGGTCACATTTTTTTCACATGTGAATCCATGTCTTCTGACCTACTGTATAGTCGCTACTTTCCATGGATTATTCATGCAAAATATATATTGTTTCACCTCTAGGGTAATTTTATCACTCAACTTTGTGTATTTGGTACATCAACATGCACGTTTGGAATTGAGAACCGTCCATCCTATAACAGTACCAAAATTAGGTGAAATAAACCCTGGGTCCATAGGTGCTCCAGTCACATGGACGGTGGCATATAATGTCCATGACATGCCTGGATTTTATATTGGACCACATGCCTGGAATGGTTTTGCTAGTGATTTGTTCGCCGGCATTGTGTGGTATTTTTAGGATACTATATAATAGAGATATTGTTGCTAATTTTTGTTGGTCAAGCATTATCTCGAGGCGTGCTTGTGTCTTATTCATAGAAAGGAGGTACTAGTATATATATGGAAAATTTGATTTATTTTGTTAGTGCAATAAAACGCTTAGTAGTACGGAGAACTGTTTAGGAGTATGTTAGTGCAATAGAATGGTGAATGATACTTAGTGCCAAGTACTGTTCCGCAGTGTATTTAGTGGACTATTTTAAGGAACTTAATTACTTGAGGAAATTCAGTGCCAAGTTGCTATGATTGTGAAATACCCGTGACATCAAATGACTATCAGTTAGAAACAAGTCGCCACCCCCAATTATGCCGTACGACGTACAGCCACCTATCAATTATAAAAAATATTTACTTTAGTCATGTCACCTTTCAACCCTCTCAGTCGGTGTCCCTTTTCCACCCTTCAGCACCAAAAGCCCTAGCAGTACTAGCAGTGCATCTCTCCTCCCCTCTCTCTCTCACTAGTCACTACTGTGTACTCCATGTCTCAGTCATTTCACATCTCCCCTTTTTAGGCCAAACAACACATCCACCACTCCCAGCATCCCCCCCTAAAAATAGAAGCAGCAGCATACAATTCCCCCCACACCATCACAAACAGATGATGAAGCTGCTGCTCAATCACCAGATGGACCTATGAGAGAGCCAGCAGAAGCAACTCTTGGCTGTTGCTACCACCACCACCAGCAGCACTGAGTAAGAAGCAACAGATATGAGCTGATCCAGATCACTATCCCCCCAAACAACCACTCTTGAGTAACTTCATTTATGTGTCATCTGATGTTGCATTTTTCTGCAGAGTTTCAAGTCAGCCTCCTCTCCCAGTACTTAGCTTTCTCAGTAACTCTCGCAGCGCCAATCCAACCAAGATCAGCTGCGCTCTCCGGCAAATTAAGGTGAATCCAAGAAATCCCTTTCTGCAAGATCTTCTTCAAGTTTTTGTTGGACCAAAATATTTCTGCTTCCACTACTTAAAAGTTCAGAACATCTGGTATGTTGTGGTGCATGATGAGAGCGCTAGATCCCAAATAGATCACCACTACCTCCAGTATGTACATGTTCATATGGGCATACACATGTAATCATTGACCTCATCATGCTTTTAGAATATGGAGTAGCAAGCAGTATTTCCTCCTTTTATAATAGCAAGCAGTAAGTAGCTTATTTCATTTGTTTATGCAAAGGGAAAGCCCTACAGAGGTTTCAGATCACAGTCGTCGTCCCAACACTCCCTTCTCCTTCCATCTTCCTTCTCTGCAGGCAGCCGATCCATGGACCTGTCGGCGAACCCGGACAGTCCTCTGTCAGGAGGGGGCGGGTCGAGCAGCATCGGGTCGAACAGCATCAGCTCGTCGCTCTCCGTGGGCTCGGGCGGCGCCCCTCAGTCGCCCAGCCGGTACGAGGCGCAGAAGCGTCGCGACTGGAACACGTTCGGGCAGTACCTCCGGAACCATCGCCCCCCGCTGAGCCTGGCGCAGTGCAGCGGCGCCCACGTCCTGGAGTTCCTTCGCTACCTGGACCAGTTCGGCAAGACCAAGGTGCACGCCGCGGCGTGCCCCTTCTTCGGGCACCCTTCCCCTCCGGCGCCGTGCCCGTGCCCGCTCCGCCAGGCCTGGGGCAGCCTGGACGCCCTGGTTGGGCGCCTCCGCGCCGCCTACGAGGAGAACGGCGGCAGCCCGGAGTCGAACCCCTTCGCCGCGCGCGCCGTCCGGCTCTACCTCCGCGAGGTCCGCGAGCACCAGGCCCGCGCCCGGGGCGTCAGCTACGAGAAGAAGAAGCGCAAGAAGCCGCAGCAGCAGCTGACCGTGGGCGACAGCAGCGGCGGCTTCCGCGGCAACCACCACCACCAGCCCCCTCCCGGCCCGCCTTCCGCCTCCTGCTGAGCTAGCTGATCGGCGATCAACCTGTCCACCAGCCAACACAAGCCGGTCGATCTACTACTATTTGGCCGCCGGTACGGTATGCCAGATATATTTTATGTAAGTTCGCGTATGCATGCATGCAATGCATGCCTGCGCGTTGTCATGGCTTTGCACTTGTGATTCCGTTGTGTGTGTGTGTGTGTGTGTGTGTATCAACTACTAGTGCTGTAGTAGTCGTACGCTACAGCATAGCTCGTGTTTCGATCGGATCTTAATTAGCTAGTAGCTTAATTGGTTCATGTTCTAGCAGTCGAGTTCATCGATTTGCTTTTCATCATGTAGTAGGAGATCGAGTACTACTCAAGTAAAATGATTTGCTGTATCCTATTATTCCTGTGTCTGAACTAGCGTATAGTAGCAGCTGTATATATTGTGATGAGAGATCGAAGTAGCTAGCACTGTATTGTGCCTATAGCGTAGCATATGCAGCTGCTGCATCTGTGTCATGCATATTCGTGTGCAAGCAGATGTAAAAGTCTGTGCAGTGTCGTCGTCCGTTCTTCTGCGGTCTGTGCATCATGTGTCAACTCGAGATCGAGAATCTTATTGTTTCTTGTTTTGCTTCCTATTCCGTTTCCTTTTTATGGTACCGAAAGATGCAGTAGTGGTTCCGGCCCGCCGGGTACTGGACTATACTGGCCGGCTGGGTTGATGTGAACGGTGCATGACAAGTTGGGGATGGCACAGTGCCTTTGCCTCGCACCAAATGAGGAGGTACAAAGCTTGCATGCATATATGTATACTATTCTCTGATGCAGCTAGCTGGGTATGGTGGCTTGTGGTTTTCGCATCCATCATTTCGCTTGGATTTCTGAATAGTTGTGTCCTATCATGCAACAGAGCTAGCTAGCTCTGTGTGTTTTTACCACACGTGTGTGTTCTTGTGTGTTTCTGGTAGTACTTGAAGCATCTCTTATGGTGGGTATATATGGACATTAATTCCTGGTATTTGAAGCATATCCTATATATGCCTGTATGGCATGGAGGGGTGGAAGTTGCCTATGCCAAGTATCCGCCGTGCGCTTGTGGTTTCTGATTTTCATTAGTCAAAACTTTTTGATACAGTTTCAAGGATTTTAGTAAGAACATATGAATCTAAACACAGGTATATGACATATACTCCCTCCTTCATATTGCATGTGGGGGCTTTGTTTTCCGTGTTTTAGCTTTGACCATGATCAAATATGAATGCATTTTTGTAATTGTCATGGCATATAATTCATGTTTCCTTGATCAAATTGATGATCAAACCTTTTCTTTTCGAAATGGGGTACGTATTCCCTGGCCTCTGCATCGATTGATGATCAAACATATACCTCAAAAACATCCGTGTGCCACCTAAATGGGGATGGAGGAAGTAGGCTCAAGCTTTCATAGTTTGAAAATACAGCACCATCAAACCATTTGTTGGTGGCACTATTTTTATTGTAAATAATACATTGACATTGCAAGAACATGGTTTATATAAGAGACTGGAAACACAGGCTAACAAGTAGAACATCCCAAAACTTAACTGGACATTTGTAACTGATATAGCTAATGGTTAATTTGGACATGCATGTGCTATAAATCCACAAATGGCATACCGTCTGTAGGTAGCAAGGACTATCTCTATTTGGTTTTGACAGAATGCTCCACGGATCATATTTAAGCTTCCATATAAAAAAATATTTAGTGAACGGTTGCAAATGCAAAAAATTAATATATTATGCCATCTCTGATCTCATGTGGATTTTGGAGGATTTTGTTCCTTCAGAATGTTGCTATGAAGTACGTTCGATTCTACTTGAAACAATAGGAACCATTAATCGTCTACTATGTTTATATGCTTAACCAAGTTTGTTTGATTCTTAGGATTGGAAACCATAAGGACTTCTATGCCTACTTTGAACCATTCGATCTACCTTATGGAAAATTTCTTCTGCATGACAACTATATCATACACCTTATATTAGTGCTTATAAAATATTGCAACTTCCATGTGGCGCAGCCAAACATGTAATACAATTTTATGTGTCTCAATTTCTATAGGCTTCAACATTACCATGCCATTGAATTCCTATATTTTTGTAATGCCGCATTTTTTAAAATCCAGTGAACCAAAAGGGCTCATAGGAATGAAACGTAGTATTCAAGCCTTTACAATACTATTCAAACTTCATAGATCCACGGATTTATATGCTAGATAATTTCTATGGTAGAAGGTTAATATTTTGTCAAGCGGCAATATTGTTAAAATAGACCGAAAACCATAAGCGTATGCGCTGTTGAGCCATCATCACAATTTCCATAGCTTGAGTTTGTAATAATAAGTATAAAATTAGATGACACAACCATGTTTCTCCCTACATGGCAATCGGTATAGGGCTACAACACCAGGACCCCGAATTTGCTAATATATATATATGGAACACTTTCTTCTCTTACAGATACTCAATATTGGCTAAAACATAATGTCGTAAGTGTATACGTATGTATAGACTGGTTACAATCTCGGCCATTTTATCCTAATGGTAATGTTCGATTGGGCTATGGGCACCTCCTATAGACCTTTCAGAGAAAAAACGATCATAGTGTTTCATTAACCTAAAATTGCTTTGTTTGTAAAACATCTATGATAGGATATATAGTCGACTCAAGATAAAATGGCAAAGTGGTACCAAGGGGTATTAACGTCTGAAATAATTGCCACTAGACTTTGTAATCAGTAAATATCCACTTAATTAAACAAGTAATGTTTGTTAAATAGATTAATTAATGATAAAGATTGATGTGACAATTTATATCAATGAATGTAAATAGTGAAAAGGTTTAATGATCGCATGCTCTTCGCTTTCACTAGCAATACTCCCTTGTGTTTTGATTGGTTACGACAGAGGGAGTAGCAACTATGTGCATATCTATCTCAAAGAAAGAATTCCACATAAAAAATGTATAGCAATCATATCGAGGTGGAATTCCATGGCAAAGCATTAACGTCTGATGTCCCACTAGCAAAAACGGAAACGAAAACGTAAATTATTGATTCTTGGCTGATCTACATAAAACTAGCTATGTGTTCTCTTTGTAACACTACGGGAATGGCAGACGCTGCCAACCGTAATAGCTACGCCCATGGCCAATAGTCGGGGCAGTCGGCGTAGCCGAGTTATGCCCATGGCAAGAAAATTACCCTTGCCGTAGCTAGACCGTCAGCGTAGCAGGAGGGATGCCGATGACCACCGCCAGTCCAATATCACCGTCGGCGTAGGTCATTGCCACGTGGTCTTCCTGTCCCTTTTGAAAACGGAACATAGAGGGTGTCCTACAAAGGCTATGCTGACGGTCTTACCGTCGGCACAACGCAACATCAGAACTATGCCGACGGCCTTAGCATCAGCACATCACAACATCAGAACCTGACCGGGTAAGAATGTGTGGCCTCCTTCACCGACGGCATTGCCGTTGGCATAACTATAACAGTGCTCGGGACATTGATGCCGACGGTGCCGTCGGCCTTACCACTGCGCCATCTTCCTGTAAGCAAGAGACACCGACGGTATTGCCGTCGACGTTACCACTGTGCTACCTTCCTGTAAGCAAGCTATGCCTACGGTATTGTCGTCGGCGTTACCACTACGCTACCTTCCTGTAAGTAATCTACGCCTATGGTATTGCTGTCTACCCAGGACGATGGTTCCTCCCGCCTGGCAGGTATAATAATACAACCCCTACGACACAATTGAAACCAATTGTCTCTCACTTCAAAGATGGGCCCTATGTTCCTCTAAAATGCCTTTGATACATCAATTTTGCACTTTTGAAAGTGAAGATCTAGGTCTTGTTAACCAAGAGGAATGAAATGAGCATACCGGAAGTTGTCTCTTAACATGTCATATGAAGAATACTGATTTTCAGAGAGTGCCTCCAGGTTCTCTAGTAGCTATATCAAACCACAATATGTACTAGCCAAGAGGCTTCGGTACTAACCAACTGTTGGAGATATGCTAAATGGGTATCACCATAGCATATCTCTAATCCGGATAATCCAGGTGGCCCACAATTGGTAGCAAAGCCCATGGCCTGCTGGGCGGCCCAGTTAGATGGATCCAGAAGGGAGGCCCATGCCAGATGAAAGAAGGCTACGAAGGAGTCACCGACGTACCCGGAGCCTTGGAGTGCAATACACGTTAGACTAGTTGTGTACCGTGTAGGACTCTGTAACCTATCCGGCTAGGACTTTGCCTGTAACCCTAGGATCTGGCGACTATATAAGCCGAACCTATGGGAGCCTTTAGGGCACGCACAACTCATATCGCGCACAGCGAACCGATCTCTATAACTCGGCGTATTGCCATTATAGTGATTTATAGCAGGAGTAGGGTCCCGCCACCGTCATGGGATCTGAACCTGGGTAAGCTGTGTTACCTCGTACCCTCCAACCTTCCGCCTTACCCCACGTATCTAAACACGCTCTGTGAGGACCCCTCCATGGCGTACTCGTTGGCAATACCACGATAGTTGGCGCCCATCGTGGGGCAAGAGGTGCTCCAGGCTCTACAACGGGCGAGGTCCAAGCTCTTCGCGAGAATCGGTGAAACTGTAGCCATCGGCCGTGTTCTCTTCTCCGACAACGTTCTGATCGTCCCTCCCGACGAGTTCTGGATCCCGGCGAAGACGAACCCCACCCGTTGTTCGATCATCCCAATCGGGGACATCCACCTCTTCATCGGCGAAACCGACTCGGGCACTAGTTCCCTGGAAGTCGGAGGAGCGTTAAGACCCGCACGGACCGCCTACGGGCAGGATACGTTCGCGGAAGGATCGAAGCCGGATCTCTCTTTGGAGTTTGCCGGCATAGATCGGAAAAATTCAAGGCCTACCCAAACCGCCCCTGCATAGGATATAATGGTGGAAGATCGCTACAAGTCTGCCGGCTTCGCCCTGCGTCTGGACAGCAGAGATCCAACTTCGTCGGCGTGGTAACTATCTTCGATCTGGCGCGTTGCGTTCAGAGAGGGGGTGAAAACCATCGCGACTACCTAGCCAGATGGCTCTGTATACGGGCCGACCTGGAGCATTACCCCAATAATGATGCCATCTATCACTTTGTGGAAGGACTGGACCGCGGTATGCTTCTCCGGTATACGCTAAGACGATAGGGGGCCGCTGGTCTCCTCACTTTCGAGGGCATGGTTCACACCGTCAACAACTACGTGGCAGCTGAAGTAGAGGCTCAGGAAGTGCTTGCCGCCATACTCGACGCCCCGCCGGCTCAGCCACCTCCTCCAATCGTCGTTGTTGCAGCGCCGCCTCTAGTCATCGTCGCACCACCACCACCCATCATCGAGGAAGCCCCGGCACCCTCCGACTCTGTCCTGGACACGCTCTACACCGACATCAGCGCTGACTTAGAGGAGATAGACTTCAGCCCGGAGGAACTCTACTCTGGTATGCAGGAGATGGAGAAGGATATCAGATGCGGCGAGCAGGCCGATAACGCCATCACATCCCGAGAGGTGTTCGTCGCCATTGGGACCGTGATGGAGGAAGATCAACCTGGACAAGCTTCGCCTAAATCTCTGGACAAGGGGAAGGGACCACCCGTTGCTTCCGACAAAGATCGTGCAAAGGCCATGCCCCCTCCGCCTAACCCAGTGCAACAGCCGCAGGAACTCAACATCGTCCGAGTAACAACAACACCGCAAACTCGTCGCCTCCGGCATCTACGTCCGCGGCCGCCCAGATCACTCCAGCTGATAGAGTGATGTACGGCAAGTTTCTCGTCAAGCCCATGACTGTGGCTCATATACGAAACGTAGTCCAGCTTGACGAGAAGCGCCAACAGTTGCTAGAGGAAGCGCAGGCCATCGCGGAGCAAGGCGCAAAACTGGATCAAGATCTGGCCAAGGCGCATAAGTCAATAGAGAAAGCTAGAGCCATGGAGGCCGAGTACAAGACTCCGCTCAAGCAGCAGAAGGCTAGGAAAGCTCCGGCTCGCGTCATCAATGATCCTAGCGTACGACGATACCTAGGATGGGCTCCCCCGAAGTCGCCACAAGCCAAGCCATACATTGACAGCGAAGGCAGGCAGGTCATGCCCACTCCTATTCTCAACCTAGCCATCACCAAGACCCTTCTGGAGCAGGATAGATCACCCACAGATGTGGAACAGGTCTATGACCATGTAGCAAAGGCGGTGAAACAGCAGGAAAATGCCACCTCTCAGAGGCTTGAGTCTGACCCAGCGTATTGCCAGTCTAGCAATCCTAAGCTGCCAAGGGACCGATCTCCTCAGGATGTCGGGTCTCAGACGGGTTCATCAGAACAAAGACGGAGGGATGCACGCAACAAGAAGGACGCTATCCCCATATCATCTGACCACGGAGGCAAGGCTCATCCTCGTCGCCCATCTCCACCGCCCCGATCTCCCTGACATCGCGAAGACCCCAAGGCTCACCATCGTACAAATATGCCTCCTCCAAGGCAGAGCGGCATTGTTATTCGCGACAAGGCGGAGCAGCCCCGTCACGATGGAGAGCACAACCAAGGGCATAAGAGCAGGTCGCGCCATGACCATCTGCGTCCGACAAGCAACCGCGACAAGCGTGAGGCGTCGCAGGAGGGTAATAGCAAGAAGGCTAACCCTCCACCACATTGGCCTCCGTCACCCTTAGCAGCCACCATGGCGTAGGAGGCCCGCGTCATTCACGCAGCCCATCCCCTGGTGGCAAGAATAAAAGAACAAGCCCGGAGCCACACGACGCACGTTCACGCCTAGACAAGATTCACGAGGACCGGGAAGGATAACACCTGGGACCACGTTGCTTTGGACCTGTGATATGGACCTGCAACTTACCCCAGGGGTTTCCGGATTGACAATTGTTGGAATTATGTCCTAGAGGCAATAATAAAGATGTTATTATTATAATTCTTGTTCATGATAAAGTTTATATTCCATGCTAGAATTATATTAAGCGGAAACTTCAATACTTGTGTGGTTTATGAACAACACCGTGTCCCTAGTATGCCTCTATGGACTAGCTCATTGATTAATGATGGTTAAGGTTTCCTAACCATAGACATGAGTTGATGATTAATAATGAGATCATATCATTGGGAGAATGATGTGGTGGACATACCCAAACTAAGCGGAGCAATTAGATCGTGTCATCGTGTTCATCTTTGCGAAGCTTTTCTTATGTCAAATATTGTATTCCTTAGACCATGAGATAATACAACTCCCTGGTATCGGAAGAAAGCTTTGAGGTCATCAAACGTCATCCTATGAGAGGGTGATCATAAAGGTGTCTCTCAGGTGATCGGAAAGTACCTGTTGGGTTGTATGTATCGAGATGGGATTTGTCCCTCCCAAGTCGGAGAGATATACTTCGGGCCCACTCAATAATCGATATCAACACCGCTTTCAAGCATGTGGTTAAGGAGTTAATCACAAAGTGATATCGGATTACGGAACGAGTAAAGTACTTGCTGTGGACGAGATTGAACTAGGTATGACGGTACCGACGATCAAATCTCGGGCAAGTAAAATATCGCGAGACGAAGGGAATATATATATGGGATTGATTGAATCCTGACATCGTGGTTCATCCGATATGATCATCGATGAATGTGTGGGAGTCAATATGGGTTTCCAGACCCCGCTATTGATTATTGATAGACAATCATGTCTGCATATTCTCGAAAAAGAAGGGTCACACACTTAACGTGTCTCGACGCTAGGATAGATTGGATAATTGGTTTATGAGTTTTTGTTCAGAGTCTCGGATGGGATCCGGGACATCACGAGAGGTTCCGGAATGGTCCGGAGAATAAGATTCATATAAGGCAATGCAGTTTTTTGGAGTTCAGAATTGTTTCGGGTTAATCGGTATTGTACCGGAAGCTTCTAGAACCTTCCGGAGGGGGACCAACGTGGCCCCACCTGCCGGGAGGGGGCATGGGCCTATGAGGGAGTGCCCTGGCCGCATTGGGCTAGGGGCACAAGGCCCCATAGGGCCCAACCGGCCAAACCTAGGGGAAACCCTAGGGGAGCTTCTAGAAGGGGGGGGGGGAAACTTGCCCCCCACTCCTCCCTCCTTGGCCGCCGGCCTAGGGCTTGGGGGAGGGGCAAGGGCTGGCTGCCCACCCCTCTATATAAAGAGGGCTGGGGGCGCACCCCCTCACACACCTCCTCCTCAAGCCCTAGCCGCCCTGCCGCCCTCCTCTCTCTCTCCCTCCCGACTGCACGTAGGCAAAGCCCTGCTGCAGAAACTCTCCACCACTTGCACCGCGCCGTCGCGTTGTAGATCCAATCCGTCTCTCCACCATACTTTCTGGACCGAGGAAGGAGGAGACGTCGAGGTGTCGCACGTGTGCATCTCTCGGAGGCATCGCCACTTGCGGTGTTAGATCAGATCAGATCGCGAGGAGGAGAAGCGAGTACGACTACATCACCCACGTTCCGTCGAACGTTCCGCTGTGCGAATCTTCAAGGGTATGAAGATCTCATCTATCCCCCCTCGTTGTTTGCATCTCCTAGATTAGATCTTGGCTTTCCCGTTCGCATCCATAGAAACTTTTGATTTACTATGCTGCGAAACCCATCAGTGGTATCAGAGCTAGATCTATGCGTAGATGTGTTTCACGAGTAGAACACAACATGGTTGTTGCGGGCATTGATGTTTTTTGTTGCAAGCCTCTTGTTTGTGTTCTTCTTATGACGCGGGATAGTGAGATCGAAGCGGTCCAGGCTAACTTTACGCGACGTCGTTCGCGAGACCGGCTCCGCACTTGACGTGTGGCTTGTTCCACACATGCGGCTGGTGGATGCCAGTTTCTCTCACTGTAGTTGTCATGGGATTTACACCGGAGTTTGGAAACCATAATATCACCGTTGTGGCTTTCCATAGGTATGAATCATTCTTAGCTTGCTACTCCCATAAGCCACGTAAAACATGCAACAACAAAGTAGAGGCGTCTAACTTGTTTTTGCAGGGAGTGTTTTCTGTGATATGGTATGGCCCAAGATGTGATGTGTATTTTGTATGCAATGATCATGTTTTGTAATGTTTCACGACTTGCATGTCGATGATTACACAACCGGCAGGAGCCATATGGTTGTCTTTATAATTGTGTATGACCTATGTGTCAACTTCTTATACGCCATGTAATAGTTTTCACTTTATCGCTAAGTAGTTAGCAATAGTTGTAGTTGCTATTCGTGGTGGAGGCAATATGGTGGAGTGATGGAGATCATGCCGGCACACACAAGATGGAGATCATTGCGCGAAGATTGCCTATACCATGTCACATAAGTTATATGCATGTGATGTTTATCCTTTTATGTATCTTATTATGCTTAGATCGCGACGGTAGCATCATAAGATGATTCCTCACTTAAAGATCAAGATAAAACTGTGTTCTCCCCATGTATGCACCGTTGCGAAAGATCGTCGTGTCCAAGAATCACGTGATGATCGGGTGCTATAGACTCTACCTTCACATACAACGGGTGCAAGCCAGTTTTGCACACGCGGAAATACTTGGGTTTAATGACGAGCCTAGCATGTACATACATGGCCTCGGAACACAAGAACCGAAAGGTTAAGCATGAGTCATATGAATGATATGATCGACACTTTGTTGTCCACCATTGAAACCACATCTCTTCTCGTGAAGATCGGATTAGGTGTGGTGAATTTGGATCATGTTCACTAAACAACTTGAGGGATGTTGAATTTAGTGGGAGTTCATCTAGTAATTTGACTAAGTTGAACTAGTTATCATGAACATAGTCTAATTTGTACTTTCAAATATTGTAGATCAAATGGCTAAGTCCAACTTCAACTTCAACGTTTTTGCTGAGAAAGAAAAGCTTAGAAACAATGGGTCTAACTTCACCAACTGGTTCCGCAATCTAAGAATCATTCTCTCTGGCGGACAAAAGGACTATGTACTTGAGAATGCGCTAGGTGACGCCCCTGCTGTAGATGCGCCGGCTGATGAGAAAGCTGTCTATCAGTCGCACAAAGATGATTATGGTGTGATTAAGAGCACCATGTTGTTTGCTATGGAATCGGACCTTCAAAATCGTTTTGAAGACTATCCCGGGCCCTTTGAGATTCTTGAGGAGCTAAAAACTATGTTTCAGACTCAGGCCCGTTCTGAGAGATATGAGATCTCTGAGAAATTCTTTAACTGCAAGATGGAGGAAGGGAGTTCCGTTAGTGAGCACGCCATAAAGATGTCGGGCTACAATCAACGGCTTGAGCAACTGGACTGCAAGATTCCAGAGGAGCTCAAGATTGACAGGGTTCTGCAAATCACTCCCTCCCAGCTAAAAAAGTTTTGTAGTGACTCATAATCAAATAGGTTCCACTGATACGATCACCGAGCTCTTCGCAAAGCTGAAGGCTGCGGAGGTGGACATCAAAAAGGATAATCATGTGTTGATGGTCAACAAGCCCCCCACCTTTAAGAAAGGTAAGGGTGCAAAGAAGCCCTTCAAGAAAGGTGGCGACAAGCGCGTTGCCCCTGCTGAGAAGAAGCTCAAGTCTGGTCCTAAGCCGGACACTGAGTGCTTCTATTGCAAGGAAAAGGGTCACTGGAAGCGCAACTGTCCGAAGTACTTAGCGGACAAGAAGGCTGGCACCATCAAAGGTATATTTGATATACATGTTATTGATGTTTTCCTTACTAGACCTCGTTGTAGTGCCTGGGTATTTGATACTGGTTCAGTTGCTAATATTTGTAACTCGAAACAGGAGCTACGGAATAGACGACGGCTTGCGAGGGATGAGGTGACGATGCGCGTTGGCAACAGATCAAGAGTTGATGTGATGGCCGTCGGCACGCTCTCCTTAGTTTTACCTTCGAGATTAGTTTTAAACCTTAATAAATGTTATTATGTGCCTGCAATGAGCATGAACATTATTTATGGATCGTGTGTATTGCAAGACGGTTATTCATTTAAATCGGAGAATAATGGTTGTTCTATTTATATGAGTAACATCTTTTATGGTCATGCACCTGCTATGAATGGTTTATTTCTTCTGAATCTCGAAAGGGATGAAACACACATCCATAACATTGAGGCTAAGAGATGCAAAGTAGATAGTGATAATACTACTTATTTGTGGCACTGTCGTCTAGGTCATATTGGTGTAAAACGCATGAAGAAACTCCATTCTGATGGACTTTTGGAGTCTCTTGATTTTGCATCATTTGACACATGCGAACCATGCCTCATGGGCAAGATGATCAAAACCCCGTTCTCCGGAATGATGGAGCGAGCAACGAACTTGTTGGAAATCATACATACCGATGTATGCGGACCGATGAGTGTTTCGACGCGCGGTGGATATCGCTATTTTCTCACTTTTACCGATGACTTAAGTAGATATGGGTATATCTATTTAATGAAAATTAAATCTGAAACATTTGAAAAGTTCAAAGAATTTCAGAATGAAGTGGAGAACCATCGTAACAGAAAGATTAAGTTTCTATGATCCGATCGTGGAGGTGAATATTTGAGTTATGATTTTCTCACGCATCTTAAAGCAAGCGGAATCGTTTGCCAACTCACGCCACCCAGAACACCACAGCGCAATGGTGTGTCTGAACGCCGGAATTGAACTCTATTAGATATGGTCCGATCGATGATGTCTCTTACTGATTTGCCGTTATTATTTTGGGGTTATGCATTAGAAACCGCTGCATTCACTTTAAATAGGGCACCATCTAAATCCGTTGAGACGACACTGTATGAACTGTGGTTTGGTGCTAAACCTAAGTTGTCGTTTCTTAAAGTTTGGGGATGCGAAGCTTACGTCAAGAAGTTGATGCCGGACAAGCTCGAACCCAAAGCAGAGAAATGCGTCTTCATAGGATACCCTAAGGAAACTATTGGGTATACCTTCTATCACAGAACCGAAGGCAAAGTATTTGTTGCAAAGAACGGTTCCTTTCTTGAGAAGGAGTTTCTCTCGAAAGAAGTGAGTGGGAGGAAAGTAGAGCTAGACGAGGTTGTTGAACCTTCTCTTGAGTTGGAGAGTAGCGCAGCACCTCAAATTGTTCCAGTGCCGCCTGCACCAACAATAGAGGAAGCTAATGACAAGGATCATGAAGCTTCGGACGATGCTGCTACTGAATGTCGCAGGTCGACAAGGTCGCGTGCTCCTACTGAGTGGTACGGCAACCCTTTCTTGACTGTCTTGTTGGTAGAAGACGGTGAACCTACAAACTATGAGGAAGCGATGATGAGCCCAGACTCTGAGAAATGGCTAGAGGCCATGAAATCCGAATTGGGATCCATGAGCAAAAACCAAGTATGGACTTTGGTGGACCCTCTAACCGACCGAAAGGTCGTTGAGTGCAAATGGATCTTCAAGAAGAAAACAGACGCGGATGGTAATGTTACCGTCTATAAAGCACGACTTGTCGCGAAAGGTTTTCGACAAGTTCAAGGTGTTGACTACGATGAGACTTTCTCTCCCGTAGCGATGTTTAAGTCCATTCGGATTTTATTAGCAATTGCTGTGTTTCATGATTATGAAATATGGCAGATGGATGTCAAGACTGCGTTCCTCAATGGCAACATTGATGAAGAGTTGTATATGATGCAACCCAAAGGTTTTGTCGATCCTAAGGATGCTGATAAAGTATGCAAACTTCAGCGTTCCATTTATGGACTGAAGCAAGCATCTCGGAGTTGGAACCTTCGTTTTGATCAAGTGATCAAGAGCTTTGGATTTGTTCCAAATTGCTATGAAGCTTGTATCTACAAGAAAGTGAGTGGGAGCTCGGTGACATTTCTGGTACTATATGTGGATGACATATTGATTATTGGAAATGACATTAACATGCTTAACGATGTGAAGAGTTATTTGAACAAGTGTTTTTCAATGAAAGACCTAGGTGAAGCTGCTTATATATTGGGCATCAAAATCTATAGAGATAGACAAAGATGCCTGATAGCTTTAAGCCAGAGTTACCTAGACAAAGTTCTGAAAAGGTTCAGAATGGATAAGGCAAATAAAGGTTCAGTGCCTATGTTGTCAGGTAAGATATTGAGCAAGGCTCAGTGTCCAGCTACGGTAAATGATAGAGAAGCTATGAGCAAGGTGCCTTATGCCTCGGCCATAGGTTCTATCATGTATGCCATGCTGTGTACTAGACCGGATGTGTCCAATGCTCTTAGTTTGACGAGAAGATACCAAAGTGATCCAGGAGTGGAACACTGGACAGCCGTGAAGAACATCCTAAAGTACCTAAATAGGACTAAAGAAATGTTCTTAGTCTATGGAGGTGATGAACAGCTCGTCGTAAAAGGTTACGTCGACGCTAGTTTCGACACCGACAAGGATGATTCTAAATCTCAGACAGGATACTTTTATATTTTGAATGGAGGAGCTGTGAGTTGGAGAAGCTGCAAGCAAAGCGTGATCGCGGGATCTACAGTAGAAGCGGAATACATGGCTGCTGCAGAAGCGTCAAGTGAAGGAGTTTGGATCAGGAAATTCATCACTGAGTTGGCGTGGTTCCAAGTGCATTGGACCCACTGGAGATATTGTGTGACAACACTGGCGCCATAGCACTCGCTAAGGAACCAAGATATCATCCAAAGACCAAGCATATCAACCGCAAGTTTCATATAATCCGATATTATATAGCAGATGGAGATATGAAGATTAGCAAAGTACATACAGATCTGAATGTCGCAGATCCATTGGCTAAACCTCTTCCACGTGCAAAACATGATCAGCACCTTAGTGCCATGGGTGTGAGATTTTTACCAAATGTAAACTAGATTATTGACTCTAGTGCAAGTGGGAGACTATTGGAATTATGCCCTAGAGGCAATAATAAAGATGTTATTATTATAATTCTTGTTCATGATAAAGTTTATATTCCATGCTAGAATTGTATTAAGCGGAAACTTTAATACTTGTGTGGTTTATGAACAACACCGTGTCCCTAGTATGCCTCTATGGACTAGCTCATTGATTAATGATGGTTAAGGTTTCCTAACCATAGACATGAGTTGTCGATTAATAATGAGATCATATCATTGGGAGAATGATGTGGTGGACAGACCCAAACTAAGTGGAGCAATTAGATCGTGTCATCGTGTTCATCTTTGCGAAGCTTTTCTTATGTCAAATATTGTATTCCTTAGACCATGAGATAATACAACTCCCTGGTATCGGAAGAAAGCTTTGAGGTCATCAAACGTCATCCTATGAGAGGGTGATCATAAAGGTGTCTCTCAGGTGATCGGAAAGTACCTGTTGGGTTGTATGTATCGAGATGGGATTTGTCCCTCCCAAGTCGGAGAGATATACTCCGGGCCCACTCGGTAATAGATATCAACACCGCTTGCAAGCATGTGGTTAAGGATTTAATCATAAAGTGATATCGGATTACGGAACGAGTAAAGTACTTGCTGCGAACGAGATTGAACTAGGTATGACGGTACCGACAATCAAATCTCGGGCAAGTAAAATATCGCGAGACGAAGGGAATATATATGGGATTGATTGAATCCTGACATCGTGGTTCATCCGATATGATCATCGATGAATGTGTGGGAGTCAATATGGGTTTCCAGACCCCGCTATTGATTATTGATAGAAGATCATGTCTGCATATTCTCGAACCCGAAGGGTCACACACTTAACGTGTCTCGGCGCTAGGATAGATTGGATAATTGGTTTATGAGTTTTTGTTCAGAGTCTCGGATGGGATCCGGGACATCACGAGAGGTTCCAGAATGGTCCGGAGAATAAGATTCATAAAAGGCAATGCAGTTTTTGGAGTTCGGAATTGTTTCGGGTTAATCGGTATTGTACCGGAAGCTTCTAGAACCTTCCGGAGGGGGACCAACGTGGCTCCACCTACCGGGAGGGGGCATGGGCCTATGAGGGAGTGCCATGGCCGCATTGGGCCAGGGGCACAAGGCCCCATAGGGCCCAACCGGCCAAACCTAGGGGAATCCCTAGGGGAGCTTCTAGAAGGGGGGGGGGGAACTTGCCCCCCACTCCTCCCTCCTTGGCCGCCGGCCCTAGGGCTTGGGGGAGGGGCAAGGGCTGGCCTCCCACCACTCTATATAAAGAGGTATGGGGGCGCACCCCCTCACACACCTCCTCCTCAAGCCCTAGCCGCCCTGCTACCCTCCTCTCTCTCTTCCTCCCAACTGCACGTAGGCGAAGCCCTGCTGCAGAAACTCTCCACCACTTGCACCGCGCCGTCGCGTTGTAGATCCAATCCGTCTCTCCAACATACTTGCTGGACCGAGGAAGGAGGAGACGTCGAGGTGCCGCACGTGTGCATCTCTCGGAGGCATCGCCACTTGCGGTGTTAGATCGGATCAGATCGCGAGGAGGAGAAGCGAGTATGACTACATCACCCACGTTCCGTCGAACGTTCTGCTATGCGAATCTTCAAGGGTATGAAGATCTCATGTACCCCCCCTCATTGTTTGCATATCCTAGATTAGATCTTGGCTTTCCCGTTCGCATCCGTAGAAAAATTTGATTTACTATGCTGCAAAACCCATCAACAATACCATCAACCCCTATGACGGCACCACCAAACCAGCTATGTGGTTGCAGGATTACGAAAACACGGTGGAGATCGCCGGGGGTAACCCCAACGTTTACGTCAAGTACCTCCCACTGATGTTGATGGGCACGACCCGCCAATGGATTGATGACTTGCCGGAGAAGTCCATCTGCAACTGGTTGGACATGCAAGAATCGTTCACCAAAAACTTCGAGGGTACGTACAAGCGTCCATGCACTGTTGGTGATCTACAGCGGTGCGTGCAAGAGAAGACGAGTCATCTCGCGCCTACCTTTCTTGCTGGCTGGATATGAAGAATTCCTGCACAGGAGTGCACGCCCAGACCGCCATGGCCGCCTTCATCAATGGGTTGGAGAAAGGTACGTTGCTCCGACATAAGTTGAAGCACCTGCAGGACAATCACAGGCTCGATCTCAACCAGATGATCCAGTTGGACAGTGAGTTCGCGGCTGCTGACGGTGATGCTCGTGGCTCCTTGATACGTCGGAAACGTATCTATAATTTTTGATGCTCCATGCTTGTTTAGTATCTACTTTGCCCTGCTTTGTCTACACTTTGAGGTGTTTTTATATCTTTTCTAGAACTAACCTATTAACAAGTTGCCACAGTGTCAGTTGCCTGTTTTCTTCTATTTTTGGTTCTAGAAAGGCAGAAAATCAATATTCCCGGAATTGGACGGGACAAAAGCCAAAGTCAATATTTTACCATGGGCGACACGAAGTCTAGAGGAGAGACAGAGAGGCGAACCAGGGCCGCCATACCCCCTAGGCGCGGGTGGGCCCTACCCCGCGCCTGGATAGGGTGTGGCCCCCCTGGCCGCCTCCCAGCCTCGCCTCTTCGCCTATAAGAAGCCCTCGATGCAGAAACCCTAGGCACCCGATCAAAACTCCACGAAACCTTCGGTAGCCGCCGCCACCGTCGTCCCTAGATTGGGGGATCTGAAGCTCTTCCCGGCACCCTGCCGGAGCGGAGATCATCCTGGAGGCCTTCTTCTCTAGTATGTTGCGTGAGTAGTTCCACCTTGGACTATGGGTCCATGTAGTAGTTAGATGGTTGTTTCTCCTCCTTGTGCATTCATGTATAGATCTTGTGAGCTCTGTTCATGATCAAGATCTAATATATCTGTAATCATGCATGTTGTGTTTGCGGGGATCCGATGGATATTGAAATTACTATGTCAAATTGATTAATGGTTTTGTCTATTTGATACTATCATGTATGTGTTGTTTGTGATCTTGCATGCTCTCCGTTGTTAGTAGTTATCTTGTCCAAGTAGTTGCTAGTGACTCCAAGATGGGGTTTTTATGCTCGATAGTGGGTTCATGCATCTAGTTTCCAAGGGAAGTGACAGAAATATCTTCGGTTGTATATGTGTTGTTTCTACTAGGGAGAAAACAACGGTCTCTTGTTCATGGAACTAGTGGATTGTTTACCTTACACACTTTACTTAAAGCAGTTGTCTATTTCTTGCAACTTAATACTGGAGGGGGTTCAGATGATAACCTGAAGGTGGACTTCTAGTCATAGATGTAGTTGGATGGCGGTCTATGTATATTGTTGTATTTCCCAATCGAATCCCATAGGATCTTTTTGTCTAGTATTGCATTGTTATGCCTTGTTTAGTTCCTGTCAATTGCCCTGCTGTAATTTGTTTACCCTTCATGCCATGTTGTTTATCTAAGGAGAGCACCTCTAGTGAACTATGGACCCCTGTCCAATCTTTACCATTGATACATCTTCCACTGTTACCTGTTTACTTGTTGCAAACCATCATCTTCCACACCATATGTTTAATCCTTTGTTACAGCAAACCGGTGAGCTTGACAACCTCACTGATTCGTTGGGGAAAAGTCTTGAGTTTGTGTTGTGCAGGTTTCCATATTGCTTGCAACACCTTTGAGACGTTTCCTTCCTCCTTCTGGTTCGCTAACCTCGGTTTCTTACTGAGGGAAAACTTGCTGCTGTGCTCATCACACCTTGCTCTTGGGGTTTCCAACGAAGCGTCCCACGACAGTGCTGGGCGTCATCACTCCTTGCCTGCAATAGCCGTTCCAACTCAAGCTAAGAGGAACAACAACACCAAGCTGAAAAATCCGCCAGAAGAAAAGAAAACCTCCGACATGGTCGCCATGACATTTGTAGGACGAGGTGATGGCGGACAGCATGGCCGAGTACGGGGGGGGGGGGGGGCTGGTGTGGGCAGCAGCGAGGTAGTGAAACTACCCCGGCAGTGCTCCGTTTTCCCCAAACTTACAAGGAGTACTGTGATATGCCATGCCTTGTACACCTCGATGCCAACGACAAAGCCACTCACACCAATCGCCATAGCAAGTTCGTCAGCGACCTCAAGGTGGACCCAGAGTCTGGTTACAAGCAAAGTCGGAAGAACAGACCGTGAGGCAAGGGAAAGGGGAAGAAGAAGGAAGAGGAGTCCAAGGATTCAAGTGACATGGACGAGTATGTTGACCCCAAGCATGCCGATAAGAGCGATGGCAAGGGCAAGAACCCCTTCGAGAAGAAGGCTGTCGTCTACCACACTTCCCTTGGCACCCCTACTGTCCAGCAACATAAAACCTCCATGAGGATACTGATGGCCACTCTACCCCCAGTTCCCTAGTACCTGTGCTGGTCGGAGATTCTAATCACATGGGGGAGGAAGGATCACCCAGACCTTATCCCTATGGAGAACCAGTACGCCATGGTCATCAACCCCCTGATTGACGGCAACGAGTTCAACAAATGCATGGTGATGGGGATATGCCTACCGGGGTATACCCAGCAGGACGTTTCTGACCGGCCCAGGAACTGGCGAGTGGGCCTGCAGGACGGCGACTGGATCAAGACCTGGCGTGGATCCAAGCGACTGGAAGCTGAAGGCCCAGGCGAGTAGATAGGCCCAGTCGGATTAGGTTAAACAAGTACCGAAGCCTTAACTGGTTCGGTTGAGATATGTAAACCCTAGGGGGAGGTGAGTCTATATAAACCTCCCTACAGGGCGTGTAGAGGATACGTTCCATCATCCACCCAAGCGACTCGCCGCCTAGCCGTCGAGCTCGCCCCATTGTACCTTCATCATAATACAATCTAGCAGGAGTAGGTCTTTACCCTCTGGGGGGCCGAACCTGGGTAAACCCCTGTGTCTCCGCCCTCATCTCGCACCTTAGATGGCTGGCCGCCCTTGCCCTTCGTTCTACTACTCGCTGCCGATTGCGGCATCTGCGGTGGTCATTCCCACGATAGTGGCGCCCACCGTGGGGCCTGGCCGGTCTGGCCGGTGTTCTGCGGCGAGATCCAATCTTCCCATCAACGAGATGATCGCCACTGGCCGCATGATAGCGATCGGCGAGATGCTCCAGATCTTGCCGAGCAGCTACGTCCCGGCGGCGTGACCCGTCACGCACAGCATGATCTTGCCAGTCGGCACGATCAGCCTCTTCGTCGGCCTCACCGACGTCATCGTCTCGGAGGACTCGGCTCGCATCCGCGAGTCGCCGCCACGCGACCGGCTCTCCGAGAGCCAGGTTCGCACGATCCATCGCCTCGCCTCCGAGTACAACTCGGCCCACAGCGACGTGGCCGAAACCACCGCGGCTGCGGAAGACGCGGCCCTCAACGACGACGCCGACTCAGCGACCCCGACGTCACTCGCCGGATCCATCACCGCGGCCTCGCCCGCAAGCTCCATCACCCAGGTCTCCAACATGGGAGACTTCGAGGACCCCTCCATCCTCGGGATCTTCGACTTCGACTCCGGGTCGGAAAACTCCGCCAATCTCCGCGATGGGACCGGTCGCCACGCCGCGACCTACATGGCGACCGACACCGATCCGCTGGAGGATCCCTTCTCCACCCCGATCCCTCCTAACGCCACGGCAACGGAGGTCGAGGAACTCCGCCTGAAGCTGGCGGAGGCAGTCCGCAAGGAGCAAGCCGAGCGCGAAAAATTTCGCCTCGGGCAGGTGACGGCGCAGGAGCTGCCGCGCTACCACCAGCAGCGAATCAGGTCGCGCTTGAACCCCACCGTCCAGGGGCGCGCCCTGAACTTCGACGACGAGAACGACCTGGCCCGCGTGGCCGAGCGCGCGATCTGCGAGAACGCGCCACCAGGAGGAAGCACCCGACCCCCACCAGGGTCGACGGCGAACGGCGCCCCACCTCCACCCAACCGCACACCCCCCAGGGATCAGCCGCGGATAGTGGTCTCCTCACAGGAGCGAGACGCGAACGGCCTACCACTGTTCTCCACCCCGATGGACAACCTCATGGCAGGTCGAGCAGCGGCCGACAACATCACGGCCACCGGTGACGGCGCCCTACAGATCCAGTATGTCAGGGCCCTGCTCGTAAAGGCGGTCGAGCAACAAAACGTAGGCCCCGACTCGCAGGGACGGGTGTACTCGCGTTCGTCGGGCAGCAGAGCCGCTGCAGCTCCAACACCGACCGCTGCAGCTCCAACACCGACCCGCGAACGCGGCACTCTCCACCAACGACCCCAGTCCAGCGACCAACTTTGTCGCCGCCAACGGTCAGCTCGTCGACGCCCGCACCCACATCATCAACAACCAAAGATGGCGCGCACGCCAGCCTGACGACCTGCGACACACCCTAACCAATCGCCGCGACGGCGAGCCAATGGGGTCGCTAAGCCGACCCGGGCCCTGGTGCTTCGGACCGATGATCCGAGGCGAAAAATACCCGGCGAACTTCAAAGCGCCAAAAGAAATAGAGAAGTATGACCCCTCGTACGACCCCTCCGTGTGGCTGGACACCTACCTCATGGCAATGGGGATCGCTGGCTACACCGACCTGCTAGCCGCCCGTTACCTCCCCCTGATGATGGAGGGAACGTGCAGGCATTGGATCAACACCCTTCCTCAGGATAGCATCGACTCCTGGGAAGAGATGCGAGATGCCTTCGTCAGGCACTTCGAGTGCTCCTACACGCGCGCCACCACCATCGAGGACCTGGAACGATGCGTCCAGGGACCCCGCGAGTCGACCCACAACTGGGTACAGTGGTGGCAAGAACTATGGTACAACGCGGTCGGCATCCACCCGGACACCGCAATCCACTGCTTCAAGACCTCGTGCCGCTACGAGCCCCTGGTCGCCAAGATCAAACGACACTCCCGCACGCTCGACAACATACCGGATCTCCTCGAGATCGCCAAGAGATACGCGGAGGAAGACCCAAACTAGGAAACCGACGACGAGTCGGGAGGCCAACGCCGCACGAGTGGCAACGACAATGGACGACGGTCCGACCTACGCTACAGCAACACTTGCCTCGCCGTCAAGCGCCGCAGTGACGGGCGAGTCGACTTCGTCGCCAACGCCGGGCACGCGCAGCGCGAGCCTAAGAGCTTCCGCTGCGACGGCAGCAATTACAAGGCGAAACCAAGGTTCGACCCTGCAGCCCTCCTTAACCAACCTTGTGTGTTCCACAGTAGGGAAGGGAAGACCGCCACGCACACGACCGCCGACTGCCACTCTCTCAAGGAGATTGAGAAGGCACGACGAGCGTGGGAGGACCCCGACAATAACCCGCCAAACGGCGCAAAATTCGGCAGTGTGGCCGGCTTGCTCCACACCTTCACAGGCTTCAACACGAAGCGTGAGAAGAAGGTCATCGCCCGCGCCGTCGCTGTCAACGCGGTGTCCCAGGTGGACGTTCCCCAGTTCCTCAACTGGTCAGAGCAGCCCATCACCTGGAGCCGCCAGGACCACTCGCCACGCATCGAGTACCCAGGCCGAGTGGCCCTGGTGGTCAAGCCCAAGGTGGGAGACTACTGGCTCCCCAAGACACTGATGGACGGCGGCAGCTCCATCAACATCCTGTACCTGGACACCTTCAGGTGACTGCGGCTCCCGCAGTCGATGTTCGAGACGACCTACACCACGTTCCACAGCATCGTCCCCGGTCGGAAGGCGTACCCGATCGGCAAGGTCACGCTGTCAGTCACCTTCGGCACACTAGCAAACTTCCGCACCGAGCGGATCGTCTTCGAGCTGGTACCCTTCGACAGCCCCTACCACTGCATCCGGGGGTGCTAGGCGTTCGCCGAGTTCATGGCAGCGCCCAACTACGCGTACAACGCGATGAAGCTCCCCGGGCCGCGCGGCGTCATCACCGTCAACGGCGACCCCGACATGATCGCTCGACTCGGCAAACCCGAGTGCCTGCGCGACGTCCAGAAGCTGGCCGGGCGAGTCGCGGCTCTCTGCCGCTTCATCCCCCGATTGGGCGAAAAGGCGATGCCCCTATACCGCCTGATGCGAAAGAACCCCACCTTCCAGTGGGATAAGGAGGCAGACGACGCACTCCGCGACCTCAAGAAGGTGCTACTCGCAGCACCACTACTCGCCGCCCCCGTCGACAAAGAACCCACGCTGGTCTACGTCGCGGCTTCCGAGCGCATCGTCAGCGCCGTCATGGTCGTTGAGCGGCCGGAGGAAGGGAAGGAGCGCCCGGTATAGCGACCGTTGTACTACATCAGCGAGGTCCTCAACGAATCGTGCCAGCGGTACCCGCAATACCAGAAACTGGTATACGCAGTCTTCAGAGCACAGCGGCGACTGCCACGCTATTTCCAGGAGCATCCGATCACGGTCGTCTCCTCAGCACCGTTGCATGACATCATCCGCAACCGTGAGGCGACCGGGAGAGTCGCCAAGTGGGCCGTCAAAATCGGCGTCCACAACATCAAGTACGAGCCACGAAAAGCGATCAAGTCGCAGGCTCTCGCGGACTTCATCGCCGACTGGGAAGAGGCCCAGCAGCCGGAAAAGCTGCCATACCTCCACTACTGGAGCCTGCACTTCGACGGCTCCAAGAACGTGGACGGCGCAGGAGCAGGGATCGTGTTGACTTCCCCGAAGGGCGACAAGCTCCGCTATGTCCTCTACCTCGACTTCACCCCCTGCACCAACAACATGGTCGAGTACGAGGAACTACTCCACGGCATGAGAGCTGCCAAGGAAATGAACGTCAACCGCCTACGCTGCTACGGAGATTCCGACCTCGTCGCCGGACAAGTCGCTGGCACCTGCGACGCCGTGTCCCCCACCATGGCGGCGTACCGCGAAGCAGTGGACAAGCTGGGCGGACACTTCGCAGGCTACTCCGTCGAATGGATTGACTGGTGGAAGAACGAGGAGGCCGACGCACTCTCTCGCATCGGGTCGGCTCGACTCGCACCACCTGCTGGCGTCTTCCTCGACACGATCACCAAACCGTCAGTCTCTCCCCCAAGGGAGATCGACATTGGAGTCCCGCTGCAGCCAGAGGCAGCCCTGGTCGCACTCATCGCCGAGCCAGACGACTGTACCAAGCCGTACATCGCCTACCTGGAGGCTGGCACCTTGCCGGCGGACGAGACAGACGCCCGGATGGTTGCACGGCGATGCAAATCCTTCACCATCATCGACGGAGAGCTCCACAAGCGCAGCGTGACCGGCGTGTTCCAACGCTGCGTCCAACCCGCCGAAGGACGCAAGATCCTCCACGACATCCATTCCGGCGACTGCAGCCACCATGCCGGAGCCCGCTCTCTAGTCGCAAAGGCTATGCGACACGACTTCTACTGGCCCACCGCACACGCCGACGCCGTCGACATCGTCCAGCGGTGCGTCGGGTGCCAGAAGTATGCCAACCAAACACACGTGCCGAGCTCAGGGCTCAAGACCATCCCCATCACCTGGCCATTCACCGTATGGGGCATGGACATGGTAGGCCCCTTCAAAAAGGCCCCCTCCGGCTTCACCCACCTCCTGGTCGCGGTCGACAAATTCACCAAGTGGGTGGAGGCCAAGCCAGTCCGGAAATGCGACGGGAAGACCGCCACAAAATTCCTACGCGAGCTCATATATCGCTACGGGTTCCCAAACAGCATCATCATGGACAACGGCACCAACTTCGCCAAAGGAGCCATGGCCGAGTTCTGCGAGGAACACCACATCCGGCTCGACCTCGCGTCAGTCGCCCACCCGGAGTCCAACGGTCAGGCGGAATGGGCCAACCAGAGCATCCTCCACGGCCTGAAGCCGCGGCTCCAAGTACCACTCGAGCGCACCGCCGGGTGCTGGGTCGAGGAGCTACCCTCTGTCATCTGGGGTATCCGCACCTCACTTAACAGGTCGACAGGGTTCACCCCCTTCTTCATGGTGTACGGCGCCGAGGCAGTCATGCCCACCGACCTCGAGCAGGACTCGCCAAGGGTCGTCCACTACACGGAGGCTGTGAACGAACTCGCACGTCAGGACGGAGTCGATCAACTCGACGAGGCACGCGACCTAGCTCGCTCTCGCACTGCCATCTACGAGCAAGGACTCTGCCGCTACCATAGCCGGCGGGTGAAAACTCGCACCTTCCAGGAAGGCGACCTGGTGCTACGACTCATCCAGGACAGGAAGGGAATGCACAAGCTCTCCCCCCCATGGGAGGGACCATTCGCCATCGGGCAAGTACTCGGCAACGACGCCTACTACCTCATCGACGTCCGCGGGGACGGAAAACTCGACGTTAAGCGACCATGGAATGTAAACCTCCTACGGAAGTTCTACTCCTAGAACTCCACATATGTATCCCCCAGTCGCTACGAAATAAAAATATTGGTTACCGCACATTGCGTCTACTCTCAGTGTCTTGTGCCACTCGCACTCATAGAAACAGCACCAAGCTAACTGTAGGAGTCAACCTCTGGTACAACGATCGGCACGGCCAAGTAGTGCGCTACAAGGGCACTGGGTTACCCCAGGTCTTGTAATGTCCACGAAAAACGCCTACCCGGAGCCCCATTGGAGTCGCCTAGCTCGACTGGATTAACGAGCCAAGACAACTGCCTTCGCTCCTCACAGCGACCGTGATCCTCCGCATCCTCGTCATAGCGACTCGAACGGCCAAGTACCACGCTCGGGGACTGACGACCAGTTCAGCGCGAGCGGCTAGGGAAAACACCAAGTATGAGAGCATGCCCAGGACTCGCCATGCGACTGACCCGACGGGCCAGGCAGGAGTGATGCGCTCACTCTAACGCGCCAAGTCCTCACCCACCCTAGAGTCACGCCTAGAACAACCAAGTACCATGCTCGGGGACTCGGCTACCCGACCTCGTTCGCGCAAGGGAAAACAGTGAAGTACAAAGCACTCATGGGAGTCGCCTTGCGACTGGCTTTCCAAGTTCGGGCGAGTCGACCTCAATAACAAAACATTCAAAACCGCAAACACATAACAAACAAGGTAAACCCCATAAAAAGGGCGGACGCGCTCGGGGACTCGCTCAACCCTCAATCACCAACACAAGACAATTCAGAAACTGAAACGATATCTCATTATAGCATATCACAAATGTCACAAAATACAAAGTATGCCCAACGGCAGAACTGCTACTAACGCCCCAGGGCACAATACTTTACTCCGCAGGCTTCGACGACGACTCGCCGCCACCCTTGCGGTTGCGAATGAAGGGAGTGTACGGGTTCGACGGGTACGTCCTCAGCTCACCCGCCATCGCCGCACGGAAGGGCTGCTCGATATTGAAATCCCGGTGCTGCGGCTCGGGGTCGTTGGGTGCGACGATCGTCTCCTGATAAGGAAGGAGATCGCCCATCGCCCAGACACGATCGGAGTACACCGCGGCGCGGTCCGTCAGCTTCAGCACCTCAGCGATCTCCACCTAGCCGGTCGACGACGGGTAGCCACTCGTCACGTCGTCCAGATCGAAATCTTTGGGGAAGTGGGCGAGCCCAAGGCTCAGCGCCGTCGCCGCCCCGCGTCGGAACGCCGACCGCGTCATGAACTCGACGACTGATGGCGCCTTCTCCAAGTACCGCCACACTTCGACGAGGTCGCTGGGAATTACTTCCGTGGGCGACATCTCTTGAAGATACGCCCGAATACAAGTCGCGGACAGCGTGGCCGAGTCGACCAGAGTGGCCACGCACTGCCGCGCGTCGAACGACTGCGCCTCTTCCGCGCTATCAATAATCCGACCTGTGGACAGGAGGGGTAGTGAGTACATCAAAGATTACACAATGGAAATATTATAGGCAGAGGCGGTACACATACCAATCAAAGGACGGGAGAGCTCCGTGATGAAGTTTTGAAGAGAGGTGTAGTCGTCTTGAAGCCTAGCAACAAGGGCGTCGGAGACCTTACGCTCCTCAGCGGCGGCTATAACGGCAGCCTTGGCTCGCCCATCCGCTGAGCTCGCCTCCTCCTTCGCGTCCGCAAGCTCGCGCTCAAGGTTGGCGATCCGCTTCTCCGCCAAACTCAATGCAGATTGCGCCGCCGTCAGCTCACTCGCCGGGACAAGGCCCTGGCGAACCTCTTCTGCCTTCGCAGCAATCACCTGGAGTCCCTTGTTTGCCTCTTGAACGGCGACAAGGTCCTTCTCCGCGCGACACTTCGCAGCAAGCCGGTCGGCTGATTCACGCTGCAAACCCTGTGCAAAGGTCATACAGTTAACAAAAACGAAATCCTAAAGTGCCCACTCGCTGAAATTCAGCGACTGGACACTCGGGGACTGGAGATCAAAAAACCTAAGTGCCTACCCGCTGAAATTCAGCGACTAGACACTCGGGGACTGGCGATCAAAAATTCTGAGCGCCCACCCGCTGAAATTCAGTGAATGCGCACTCGGGGACTGGGCGCAAGAAATAAAAGCACAACACTAAAAGAATCTGACCACTGCAATTCAGTGGCCCGATCCTCGGGGACTGGACATACCTGGATGGCTGCGCCCAGCATGCTATGAAGTTGCAGTGCGTCCACGGATGTGAGAAGAGCCGGAGTATGCCCGTGATGCTGCTCGACCTCCGTCTCGGCGACCCCAGGTGCGCGGCTCGATGGCGTGGTACCACTCGCCGTGGCCACTCTGGCCATGAAGTGGGGGAAGGTCGCGATGGATGCGCCGGCACCAAAAGAGGCTGGCTCAGCCATCCCAGGCGAGGAAGCACCCTCCTTGGTCGCCGAGGCCGCCCCCGCCGCAGGATCACTTGGAGCGATCGTTGTGTCGTCAGACACCGTAAGGACTTCGTCGCTCTTGGCCTTCTTGGCACTGTCTACGGGGGCAGCGACCTCATCAGCCTTCCTCTTCCGAGAGGAGGCCTCCTCGGCGACGACTGGCGGCACCTTGGCCACGGACAGGTGGCCTATCTTCTTAACCCCAGTCCTGCAAATCGATTACATGAGCAAAGTGCTTCAAGAACAACGAAAAATAAAGCAGATGAATAAAACTCACTTGGCAACTGGTATGAACTGCAGCCCTGTGCGAATGCTAGCCGGCTTCTCCAGTTCGGGGCCCAGCTGCCGACTGAGGACCAACTCCAGGACGTCATGCGCCCAAGACACAGACGGCCTCTTCGTCGACGAGGCCGCGACAGGAGCCTCCGCAACATTTTCGGCAGAAGCTCTCCTGGGAGGCGAAGCTGCCGCGGCCGGAGCGACCCCCGACCTAGAGTCTGGGGCGAATGGGGGAGGCATTGAGGCCAGAGTCACCTCACTCAGGACGGTGGTGACATCCGGTGCTGCCATCATCTGTGGCGCTTCATCCTTGGCCAGGCTGGTGCCGTCGGAGCTGCTCGCCGAATGAGGCGGAGATGCCTGCCTCGCCGGCTTTGTCTTCCTCTTCGGAGGGGCCTTCGCCTCCTTCTCCTTCTTCTTCTTCTTTGACGGAGTGGCCTCGCGGCATGAGGTGAGCTCGGGAAGATCGTCGTCGTCATCATCATGACGTTCGAGGCTTCTGTTCGCTTCGAGTTCACGCTGACGCTGTCCGCGAGTTTTGCGAACCAGCGGGGCGACCTCTTCCTCGGACTCGTCGTCATCGCCGCTCCTGTCACTCTTGATGCCGCCCCATGCAGGAGGCGATTCGCCCCCCTCCTGGACGGACGAGCTCGAATTCTCGTCGTCCGCGGGTGGAAGCCACCCTTCCACCACTTGAAATAACTGCAATAGGAATAAGACAATATCAGTATAACCGCGACAGCATCAACTGCGACTGCGAATGATAGAAAGGTGACTTACCGTCGGGGCTGGATGCTTCGCGGTATAGGGGGCGACCCCGGCCTTCGCATCCAGGTACACCTCCTGGGTGATCTTCTTCAACGCCAGGATGTAGTCTTTGACTTTCCACTCGGCGAGGCGGGATTTCGTTGAGTCCTCCCGACCTGTGTACTCGTACATGTAATGGTCACGGCAGGCCAGGGGAACGAGCTGCCACCCGAGCCAGCAGTTGTACAAGTTGATGGTCTGAAGACCCTTCTTCTTTAGGCCGTGGATGGTTTGAAGCATCTCATCCACGACCATCCGCTGGTCCATTGGAAGCTTGCCTACTTGAAGTCGGCGCAGCTCGGGCCGGTCGGTGGAGTATCTCGGAATCGCTACCTCGCCGTCTGGATTCGCCTCGCTGACGTAAAACCAAGACTTCTTCTACTCGCTCGCCGCCTTGGCAGGTAACATCAGGTCAAAAAAGGAGGCCTTCGACTTCAACTGAAACGTCAGGCCGCCCGTAGCGAGCATTGGGCCGCCTGCTTCTTCGCGACTGACCCTTCCGTGCAACAGATCTTGCCACAGGGGGAAGTAGGGCCTGCAGCCCAGGTAGCACTCACAGAACGCCACGAAAATGGCGAGCTGCTCGATGCTGTGCGGGCCCAGGTCCGATGGCTAGATCCCGTAGAAGGCGCAGAAGCGCCGGAAGAAGAGAGACGTGGGGAATCCTAGCCCCCGTTCTAGGTGGCTGGTGAAGCAGAAGAATTCTCCCTCGCGCGGGTCCGGAGTCACCTCTTCGGCCACGGGGATGCGCCACCTGCCGGCGCGCAGGATCCCGGCCTCCTCGAAGGACGCCAGTAACGCTCTCGTACACTTGGACCTGCCCCATGGTTCGGTGGAGGGGGCCATTGGCGGAAGGGTTCGTGGAGGTCGGAGGTTTTGGATCGGCTGAAGTCGTGATGCGGAGGAAAACGAGGTGCACGCAATCGGAGGAAATGACGAGGAGATGGCTTTCCGATCGCCTGCCATTCCCTTTATATAGCGGTTGTTACCCGCCAAATCAGGAAGCCGTTATTACGAGATGATTACGCCAAAAGTTACCGTTGGATTACCCCAACGGCTAGTTTTGACTGCGTTTGACGGTCCAACTTCAGCCACTCGGTTCGCCGACCCGACCACTACAACAGTGGCTAAATATTTCGCCGACCTATTCGCCGAGCTGCGACCAGAATGACTTGTTTTTTTTCCTTTATTCAGGAGCCCGCCGCCGATTCGACTGAATGTCCGCATTGGACCCGAATGCTCCGACTGCCAGCAACCACCTGCGCCCAATCGACGACGGCCTCGGGGACTAGTGATGGGGATATGCCTACCGGGGTACACCCAGCAGGACGTTTCCGACCGGCCCAGGAACTGGCGAGTGGGCCTGCAGGACGACGACTGGATCAAGACCTGGCGTGGATCCAAGCGACTGGAAGCTGAAGGCCCAGGCGAGTAGATAGGCCCAGTCGGATTAGGTTAAACAAGTACCGAAGCCTTAACTGATTCGGTTGAGATATGTAAACCCTAGGGGAGGTGAGTCTATATAAACCTCCCTACAGGGCGTGTAGAGGATACGTTCCATCATCCACCCAAGCGACTCGCCGCCTAGCCGTCGAGCTCGCCCCATTGTACCTTCATCATAATACAATCTAGCAGGAGTAGGTCTTTACACTCCGGGGGGCCGAACCTGGGTAAACCCCTGTGTCTCCGCCCTCATCTCGCACCGCAGATGGCTGGCCGCCCTTGCCCTTCGTTCTACTACTTGCTGCCGATTGCAGCATCTGCCGTGGTCATTCCCACGACACATGGTGGATAGTGGAAGCAACATCAACATCATGTACCTGGATACGCTGCACAAGATGAACTTAACAGGCGCCAACCTAAGGCGGACCAGCACCGTGTTCCATGGCGTAGTTCCTGGCCGGGAGGCTCGGTCCCTTGGGTACATCACACTTCAGGTCGCTTTTGGCGATGTTAATAATTACCGCCAAGAACGCATGACCTTCGAGGTGGTCCCCTTCAAGAGCGTGTACCACGTCATATTCGGACGCGACATCTTCCACGCCTTCTTGGCCAAGCCATGCTTCGTCTACAACAAGCTCAAGATACCTGGACCAAATGGTATCATCACTGTATCCGGAAGCTTTACCAAGGCAAGGGACTGCGAGATTGGAGAAGCAGCCTTTGCAGAAGCTGTCCTTTACAGTGAATAAATCAAGGAGATCCAGAGCAAGGTCGATGCCATGGAGATGCTTCCATTGAAGAAGCAGATATCTGACTCTACCCCCGCCTTCAAGGCCGCCATCGAAACCAAGCCGGTGGAACTTGTGGTAGGCGATGCCTCCAAGACCACCGCCATTGGGATGAACCTGGACCCTAAATAGGAAAGAGTGATCGTCTAGTTCCTCCGTGAGAATAGGGACATCTTTGCCTGGCAACCTGCCGACATGAAAGGTGTACCTAGGGAACTTGCCAAGCATAGCTTGAATATTGATCATAAATGCAAACCGGTGAAACAACCTCTACGACGCTTCGGAGACGAGAAGAGACGTACCATAGGTAAAGAGATAGCTAGGTTACTTAAGGCTAGTTTTATCCGAGAAGTCCTTCACACCCGATGGGTGGACAATCCTGTACTTGTCCCCAAAAAGGTAACCAAAGAATTAAGAATGTGCGTTGATTACACCGACTTGAACAAAGCGTGTCCCAAAGATCCGTTTGCTTTGCCTCGCATTCTCCAAGTCATTCACTCGACGGCTGGCTCGAAACTTTTGTGTTTTCTCGATGCATACTCAGGATACCACCAGATAAAGATGAGGAAGTCGGACCAATTGGCCACTTCATTCACCACACCTTACGACACGTTTTGCTATGTCACGACGCCCTTTGGGCTGAAAAACGCAGGTGCTACGTACCAGCGGACTATGCAGTGTTGCCTACACGATCAAATTGGTTGGAATGTTCATGCCTATGTGGACGATATAGCGGTGATGTCTAAAAAGTTAAACGACTTAATCTCTGACTTAAAAGAAACCTTAGATAATCTCCGGAAATACAACATGATGCTTAACCCAAAGAAGTGTGTCTTCTGGGTTCCAGCCGGCAAATTGTTAGGCTTCATCGTTTCCCAACGTGGTATCAAGGTCAACCCGGAGAAGATCAAGGCCATCCTAAACATAAACCTTCCGACATGCCTGAAGGACATACAACGACTTACAGGCTGCGTTGCAGCGGTAAGCCGGTTCGTCAGCCGACTTGGGGAGAAGGCTCGGCCGCTATACAAGTTGCTGAAGAAGGCGGACAAATTTACATGGACGGACAAGGAAGATGCAACACTAAAGAAGCTAAAGGATATACTCTCCTCGGCACTTATACTTGCAGCACCCGAGCCTATGGAGCCTATGTTGATTTACATGGAGGCCACCAACTGGGTAATCAGCATCGTCGTCGTGGTAGAGCGGAAAGAACCAGGGCATGAGTACGGAGTTCAACGACCATTTTACTATGTAAGCGAGGTCTTGACAGAGTCCAAACAGCATTACCCACACTACCAGAAGCTATCTTATGGAGTGTTCCTTGCTTCTCGGAAGCTAAGACACTATTTCCAGGAGCACCCTATCACAGTTGTGAGCAAAGCTCCACTGTCCGACATCATCAACAACAGCGACGCTACAGGAAGGATCGCGAAGTGGGGCATTGAGCTTGCTGGCTTCAAGATCACCTACAAGAGACGCGACGCTATCAAATCACAGGTCTTGGCGGATTTTAATCGCAGATTGGACGGAGATGCCAAATGCTACCCCTATACCAGAGCCAGAATACTGGGTGATGCACTTTGACGGATCAAAGCTACTCAACGGCTCGAGGGCTGGTGTACTGCTACAGTCACCAATAGGGGAGAAGCTACACTATGTTCTGCAGATCCACTTCAAGGCTACAAATAACATGGCGGAATATGAAGCACTCATTCACGGACTTCGCGTAGCAAAGGATGTGCATCAAGCGCGTAGTTTGATGTGGAGATTCTGACTTGGTTGCCCAGCAGGTGGCTAGCACCTGGAACGCGTGGAACCCTATGATGGCGGCATATCGAGACAAAGTGGATGATACGTCGGAAACGTATCTATAATTTTTGATGCTCCATGCTTGTTTTGTATCTACTTTGCTTTGCTTTGTATACACTTTGAGGTGTTTTTATATCTTTTTTGGAACTAACCTATTAACAAGATGCCATAGTGCCATTTGCATGTTTTCTTCTGTTTTTGGTTTCAGAAAGGCAGAAAATAAATATTCTCGGAATTGGACGGGACAAAATCCAAAGTCCTTATTTTTCCCGGAGCAACACAGAACCACGAAGTAGAGCCGGAGGGGGGCCACAGGGTGGCCGCAGCCCCTAGGCGTAGGAAAGCCCTGGTGGCGCCTACAGGGGGTGTGGGCCCCCTGGCCCCCCACCGACTTTGCCTCCTTCGCCTATAAGAAGCCCCCGGGGAGAAAACCCTAAATAATCCATCATACTTCCAGAAAAACCTACGTAGCGCCGCCGCCATCGAAAGGGAGATTCGGGGGACAGAAAGTCTCTGTTTCGGCACCCTGCCGGGACGAGGAAGTGCCCCCGGAGCCATCTCCATCAATCTCCATCGCCATCTTCATCACCGTTGCTGATTCCCATGATGAGGAGGGAGTAGTTCTCCCTCGAGGCTAAGGGCTCTACCGGTAGCTATGTGTTCATCTCTCTCTATGCATGATCTTGTTGTGGTCATGAGCTTTATAATCAAGTAGATCTACCTTGCTACTCAAGTGCTTCAATAGATCTCTGCTCTCCCGATGTGTGTGAAAGTGATAGCGAGAACGCCATGGTGGCACTTAGGTTTGAGTCTACATAAATATTCTTTGTGCTTTAATAGATCTATGCTTTTCCCCACATGTGTGAAAGTGACAGCGTGCATACCATGTGTGGCACTTTGGCTAGATTGAATATTTGTTATGAGTTATATTTGGAGTTGGATGTCTCTATGAAATTGTGGTGTTTGTTGGAACCATCTAGCGCTCAAGGTGACAGTGTGGGGTTATCTAGATTGGGGAAGGTCCTACCATGGATTAGAGTGTCCAACCAGAGAGTAGTTAAGAGTAGTATCATTGAAGAGAGGATATCTATATGAGAGAGTGTTCACTAGTGAAAGTATGATCCCTAGGCCTTGTTTCTAAGCATTGAAACACCGTTTTCTACTAGATCTGTTGCATGTTTGCTTGCTTTAGTCTTTACCTCACTCACACACGTTACCCCACGTCAACAACAAGTCAGAAGCTATTTTCTAGCACCATTACCACTTGTTTTTCACTATCTCTTCGCCGAACTAGTGCACCTATACACCTGACAAGTGTATTAGGTGTGTTGGGGACACAAGAGACTTCTTGTATCTTGATTGCAGGGTTGCTTGAGAGGGAATACCTTTGACCACTTCCTCCCTGAGTTCGATAAACCTTGGGTAATCCACTTAAGGGAAACTTGTTGCTGTTCTACAAACCTCTGCACTTGGAGGGCCAACAACTGTCTACGAGAATAGAAGTGCGTAGACATCAGTGGACGAGATAGCCAAGAGCTTCTTGGGCTACGAAGTTAAGTATGTCCCGAGGGAGGAAAATGAGGCGGCCAATCTACTGTCAAAGCTTGGATCAGGGCATCTACGGACACCATCCATGAAGGGAGCGGACCCCGAGAACTCGGATAGAGTTGACTCTTTCGTTCACACAGTGACAAAAGTCCCTCCGGCTTGGACAAAACCGTTCATGGAATATCTTGTACATGGAACCTTGCCCATCGATGAGGTCAAAAGTCGACAAATAGTATGTCGAGCAAAGGGCTATACCACAATCAATGGACAACTCTACAAAAGAAGCACCACTGGTGTATACCTCAAGTGTGTTTCCTAGCAAGAAGGTATTGAAATCCTACGTGAGATCCATCTCGGAGATTGCAGGCATCACGCCGCTCCTCGATCGTTGGTCTCCAAACCCTTCTGGCAAGGATTCTACTGGCCGACCGTGAAGGCAGACGCTGACAAGCTGGTTGAGACATGCATGGGATGCCAGTATTATGCCCGACAACCACATGTTCCAGCTAAAGAATTGCGAACAATACAAATAACTTGCCCGTTTGTAGTCTGGGGGCTAGGCATGGTTGGTCCATTACAGAAGCACCATGTGGGTTTACGCATCTGATGGTAGCAGTTGATAAATTCACCAAATGGATAGAAGCTAAACCCATTAGAAAGCTTGATGGGGCAACTGCCCTTAGGTTTGTCCGGGATCTAGTGGTGAGATTTGTCTCCCACATAGCATTATCACCGACAACGGCAGCAAATTATCACTCGGAGAAGTGGAAGCTTATTGTTGGGAGAAGGGCATCCGACTTGACCTAGCATTTGTGGCACATCCACAGTCCAATGGCCAATTTGAGTGAGCCAGTGGATTAATTCTGCAGGGAATCAAGCCACGTCTTGAGGCACCGCTACATAGAGCAGCTGGAGCCTGGGCGGAGGAGTTACCATATGTTCTGTGGAGTTTACAAACTACACCTAACAGATCTACCGGCTACACCCCTTATTTCATGGTATATGGAGCAGAAGCCATCCCACCTTCCGACAACCTTCACAATTCACCAAGAGTTGTCGCCTATGAAGAAGATGACACTGAAGAATCCAGGCGCCTAAATGTGGACCTTCTAGAGGAAGAGCGCGTATTGGCATGCCAAAGATCCGCCATCTACCAGCAGAAGCTACGCAGCTACCATAGTCGTCGCGTCCGGCATCGCTCATTTAAAGAGGGGGATCTAGTGCTCCGACTTAAGCAGAAGAAGTCACACAAATTATCCCCGCCATGGGAAGGACCGTTCATCATAAACAAGGCGCTACTCAATGGGTCTTACTACCTCGTTGACAATCGTGAGCTTGAGGATAGACCCAGCGATGATCATAAGCGTAAACGACGTGACCCGGATGATAACTACCCGGAGCTTGATCGGCCATGGAACATAGCACAACTACGTCCTTTTTACACTTAGCATATTTTTTATCTATTATGTACCTCTTATATGATCAATGAAATAAAGATTTTTGGTTCACTCATATTCTTGAGTCTTTTACCTCCTTTAGTGTTCATTTTTGGATCATATAAAACCTTTATGCGCAAGTTTTGCATTTGCACTTGTGAAAAATCCGCCTACGGGTGTTAGCTTAAGTTTTCTGGTCTACACATTCTTTGTTGTTTCTATGTGGATTCTAGAGTAGTGACTTTTGGCACTTAAAGTCGGCGATTTTGTGCTTAGGTTTTAACGGTGCCATTGGGCATCATCACTTGAGCGCATGGTTCCGACTACGAGTCTTCCGACTCATGAAAAGTCAATCATAAAAACCAAAGTAATGGATAAGCCAGCACTTGCTTAAAAAATATTTACATGCTGGAACTAGTAGTTGAGTAGCAGGAAACATACATCTATTGTTTTTCCACCTTAAGATTAACACAGTAGTTTTTCCGCATACATACATCCAGAGGAGACAAATATTACAAAGTGTTTTTCATTCCTCTGGCGCAGGAGACTTTGAGGTAGCATCGTCGGTAGCAGGAGAGCCATCCTGGTCATCTTCAAAGTCAGTGGTCTTGAGGGACTCGGAGGAGCTGGGCTGGTCGCCATCGATGATCTCAAGAGGCACAAAGGAGTTTGGATCGACCAACTCGGCGACCCTGGTGTCATAGCCGGCGAGCAATGCCCAGATAGCTTTATGATCAATCTTGTGGCTGTCATCGTCTACGTCGGGCAGACCCGAGGTCATCGTGTTGATGTCGGCATTCTCATAGTGGGCCTTGACCATTGCCAGCGACATTCTTGCACCAGCCTGGGTACATGAAGCTTTCAATCATACGATACGCTCGGGGGCTTGGCGCAGAATCTCCGAGTACTTCATGACGGAAACCACCGCCTTGATGTTGATGTTCAGGGGCTTGGCAATCTCTTTGGCTTGCTTGACGGCGGTACTGATGAAATTGCCAGCAAGGACCATGCATTCCTTTGGCGGAGGAGGCATATTGGTTAAACCAATAGGAGCTGCATTTACGGCAAGCAAAGGAGTACATGAGTTCAGTAACACAAAAAAAAATCAGAGTATCTGGCTTAAAGAAGTACAATACGGAGATCGCTTGCCAAAGATGCTTGCCTCTTCTTGTTGGAGCGTCTCCGCCATGGAGTCCCGTTCTTGTCGAAGAACTTTGTAAGCCTCAAGGTTGCGATGATTCTGCTCTTCGGCAGCGTTCTTCTGCTCCTTGAGGATTGCAATTTCCTCATTCAGTCGGTTGATCTCCGTGTTGGCAGACTCCTGCAAGGCCTTCATCGAATCTTCATGCATCTTCAGAGTGTCAGCCCTCTCCTGCTTAAGGATCTTGTTATCGATATCCAGCAGTTATATGTGCTTGGATTGCTCGACAATGCCCTTCTCCTTGGCAATAGTTTCTGCAAGCCGGAGAAATGACAGCACACAATGAGTAGTCAGAGAGTGATGGCACAAGACTAAGTTTGAGCACGAAATTGAAAGGAAAAATAGACTCTTGCTCTTGGTGATTTGATCCTTCAAGAAGGCAGTTTTACCCTTTTCAGCTTCTAGTTCAGCGCGCATCTTGTGGAACTTCTCATTGCGACGCCTCTCTGAGCATTCTCACTCTATGGAAAAAAGATCAAAGTTTCTTAGTCTACTTGGAGCATATCCACCTAGAGGCTTGGGGGCTGCAGTGAGAGTTTTTAACTCGGCAATATGCTTAGTCTTTCTTTAAGCATCTAGTCGGAACTAATTCTGTTTCAACTAGAGGCTTGGGGGCTATAGTATTGAAATTTACAAACACTGCGTATGCTACTCTAAAAGTATATAGTCGGAATAATTCATTCAAACTAAATACTTGGGGGCAACAGTGCGAAGTTTTCTAGCTTAGTCACTCTTAGGGCTTTCATATGCAAAGAGCTATGGTTTTGCGTCTAAATCCTCGGGGGCTAAAGTGGGATACTACATGTGAAATGCAAAAGGCAAATAAAACTTACAAGTGAGATGATCTTGAGGTTGGTGGCGCTCTCGGCAAAGATCTTGCTGAAGGAAAGACTATTTCCGCGCAGCATATCCGCTTGCCTGAGCAACTCCTCAAGATCACAAGTCGGAGAAGTTGGCGCTGCACCAACAGCCAAAGCTGAGCTACTCGGCGTAAGCGCCGGGTAGACAATCTTTGGAGCTTTGTTGGCGTTTTGGATGAAGTGGCGCCGCCTTCGGAAGAAGTTCCGCCTTCCACCATCGCCTTACCGCTACCAGTGGCATCCTTAGCCGGAGCTTCAGCCACTTTGGATGCGGTGCTTTCTTGTGTTGCCTGCTCACCGACAATAGCAAGATCCGCGGTGACACCTGGGTCCACTTCCATGGCGGAAGGGCCAGATGCTACCTTAGCAAGAGAGCTTGTTGGTGCGGCAGCAGGCTAGACGTTGGGAGTGGTAGGGGCGATGGCGGGAGACGCTTGGTGCAACATATCTTTAATGTTTTTAGAAGCCCCCGATGCTTTGGAGGTCTTCTTCAAACTCAAACTAGCCTTCTTCCTGAAACTTGAAAAAGTATAAGTATAGGAATAAGATGAGCAAGAGACAATGTCGGATGATAAGAAGCTTACACAACAGTCGGTGCTTTGGTAAACGGGATGCCGGTGATTCTTCTTTTCTCCGCCTCCAGGGCGGCAGTGGACTTCTTGGAGGCTCCACCCTCCGTATTCTTCTTCTTGCCTCCGTAGGCAGTGTAAGAGGTGGAGCTCTTCCGCTTACGCGCCAATGGGACATCATCGCCGCACACGGCGGTGACTTCCTTCATCTTGGGGTCGTAGATTTGGATAGCCATGCTATCGTCCTCTATGCTTTGTTTGGGTTGACTTGGCACATGCTCACACCATGTTATGACTATGAACAAGTCACCATAGCCTCTATAATCATTTAGTCCTTGACTTGTACTACCACTCTATGCTTTGATTAGTAATGTTTTGTCGCTCTGCATGATTATGGCCATTATTGCTCTCTTAGTTGGTTGCTCCCAGTCTTTTGCTAGCCTCCACTTGTATGAGTAAGCTCTACGCATGCTTCCAACTCCCAAGAAACCAAGTTATTCCAAAGTGTCCACTATAAACTCCTATGCATGGTGTGTTACATACACCATTCAAAGTATATTCTTGTTTTTAGCTATCTTCCAATTAAAAATATTTTGTTATGTGAAATCTTAGTGATTAAACCCCTCACAAACTTGATGGCACACTTTATATTCCTTGCCCCAAATAAACTTGAACCATTGTGTCATCTATGTTATATATGCTTGCACTTATACGTTGGAATTAGCAGAACCGTGCTGTCACGGGGAACGTTTTCAACATTGCACTTGTACTTTGTACACAATTGATATCATGCTATTTTGTTTATGGATGTCGCCGATGTGAAATAAGGAGGGTGCTTGTAAGTCCATGGAGTTATGTATTTTGTGTTATAGAAACGTCTAGGCCGCTAGCCTAAGCCATGCCTAATCATGGTGGAAACTTGCAGCATCACCATAATGAGCATTTGTGAAGCATCCTCAATAAAAAAGCTATGCACATAGTAAATAAAAAGATCGTTGAGATGCTCATTGTCTGCTTTCCTTGTCATTTTGGTTATGGGATAGCTCCTGTACCATGTGTAAGGGGTACCCCGTTGGCGGTTCTCTATGATACACATGTACTTACTATGACAAGTACTTACAGGTGACTGAAGTTGAGTAGCATGAGGTGTGGCCCTTGTATTCTAGGGACATGAGATTGCCAACTTATACTTTGTCAAGCATATACTCCATAGTTTGTTCACTTTAACCTTAATCACTTCAAGATGCTTATGATAGGGGAAATGAGGGTTGAAAGCTAACAAGTACCATAATTTTTGGAAGCTCTTTTTGAAACTTGAAGGGTCTTTCTTTCCACTATTATTTGAGTCTCCACCTTCTACCTTTAGGCACCATTAAGAGAGCATAGTTGGCATTCTTAGTTCTATGTGTAGTGTCCCAAAACTTATTGATTGATGCATATTATTGATATTGCTTGTTCTTGTGCTACTTGTATCTAGTCACTCTTATGAACTCTGAAGGTATCCTATGCATATATTTGCTACTCTATGAGGGACAAGCTGAATGCCACTATTCCATGTTTTCTGTATGTGAAACAAAAAAACGTTTTTAAATGCATGTTATTCATGATCTTTGTTTGTAGCCTTTAATGTTGCATGCATAGTTACTTTGTCCTATTGTTAGAACTCCATCTTTCATGCACATGTTTAGAGTTCTTTGATCCCAGCTTTCAATGCTTGCAAATGGTTTGATGTTGGTTTTGATGGTGCATGTCACCTCAAAATTATTCTTTTATCACTTACCTACTCGAGGACGAGCAAGAGTTAAGATTGGGGATGCTTGATACATCGGAAACGTATCTATAATTTTTTATTCTCCATGCTTCTTGACTATCTACTTTGCTTTGCTTTTTCTACAATTTGAGGTGTTTTTATATGCTTTTTGGTACTAACCTATTAACAAGTTGCCACAGTGCCAGTTGCCTGTTTTCTTCTGTTTTTGGTTCTAGAAAGGCAGAAAATCAATATTATCGGAATTGGACGGGACAAAAGCCAAATTCAATATTTTACCGTGGGGAACACGAAGCCGGAGTACGAGACGAAGGGGCGCCACAGGGTGGCCAGACACCTCCAGGAGCGTCCTAGGTGGGCCCGTGCCTGGGCAGGGTGTGGGCCCCTTGGCGCCCCCTGCCTCGCCTCTTGGACTATAGGAAGCCCCCGATGCAGAAACCCTAGGCACACGATCAAAACTCCACGAAACCGTCTGTAGCCGCCGCCACCATCGTCCCTAGATCGAGGGGATCTGAAGATCTTCCCGGCACCCTGCCGGAGGGGAGATCATCCCAGAGGCCTTCTTATTCATCATGCCAGCCTCCGGTATGAATCGTGAGTAGTTCCACCTTGGACTACGGGTCCATGTAGTAGCTAGATGGTTGTATCTCCTCCTTGTGCTTTCATGTATAGATCTTGTGAGCTCCGTTCATGATCAAGATCTAATCTATTTGTAATCATGCATGTTGTGTTTGCGGGGATCTGATGGATATTGAGATTACTATGTCAAATTGATTAATGGTTTATTCTATTTTGATTCTATCATGTATGTGTTGTTTGTGATCTTGCTTGATCTCCGTTGTTAGTAGCTATCTTGGCCAAGTAGTTGCTAGTGACTCCAAGAGGGGGTATTTATGCTCGATAGTGGGTTCATGCCTCTAGTTTCCAAGGGAAGTGACAGAAATCTCTTCGGTTGTAGATGTGTTGTTGCCACTAGGGAGAAAACAACGGTCTCTTGTTCATGGAACAAGTGGATTATTTACCTTACACACTTTGCTTAAAGCAGTTGTCTGTTGCTTGCAACTTAATACTGGAGGGGGTTCGGATGATAACCTAAAGGTGGACTTCTAGTCATAGATGTTGTTGGCTGGCGGTGTATGTATATTGTTGTATTGCCCAATCGAATCTCATAGGATCTTTTTGTCTAGTATTGCATTGTTATGCCTTGCTCAGTCCTGTCAATTGCCCTGCTATAATTTGTTTACCCTACATGCCATGTTTGTTTATCCAAGGAGAACACCTCTAGTGAACTATGGACCCCGGTCCAATCTTTACCATTGATACATCTTCCACTGTTACTGTTTACTTGCTGCAAACCATCATCACCTTCCACACCATACAGTTAATCCTTTGTTACAGCAACCGGTGAGATTGACAACCTCACTATTTGTTGGGGCAAAGTCTTGAGTTTGTGTTGTGCAGGTTTCCATGTTGCTTGCAACACCTTTGAGACGTTTCCTTCCTCCTACTGGTTCAATAACCTCGGTTTCTTACTAAGGGAAGACTTGCTGCTGTGCTGCTTCACAACTTGCTCTTGGGGTTTACCGACTAAGTGCTCCACGTCAACAATGAGTCATCAGTGTCAGGACCAGTTTTATGTCTACCTGATCTAGAGAAGGACTTCCAAGTCTATTGTGACGCATCTCACCAAGGATTGGGTGGAGTGTTAATGCAAGAAGGGAAAGTTGTGGCTTATTCCTCGAGACAACTCAAGACTCATGAAGTAAATTATCCTACACATGACTTAGAGTTAGCCTCTGTTGTCCATGCACTCAAAACATGGAGACGTTACCTTTTGGGAAAGCGTTGTGAAGTGTTCACTGATGACATGAGTTTGAAGTATATTTTCACCCAGAAAGAGCTCAACATGAGACAAAGGAGGTGTCTTGAACTTATCAAGGATTATGACTTGAGTTTGCAATACCATCCCGGTAAAGCAAATGTTGTAGCCGATGCTTTAAGCCGTAAAGTTTATGTGAATGGCCTCACTGAAGGAGAATTGCCAGATGATTTGTGTGCCCAATTTAAAGAGCTAAGATTGGAGATAGTGCCTGAAGGATATCTCATGTCATTGGAAGTTCAACCAACACTGTTGGATATGGTCAAAGAAGCCCAAAAGTTAGACAAGGAAATATAGGAGATTAAGAGTAAAATTAGTAAAGGAAAGGCAAAAGTATTCCATGAAGATGAACAAGGTACTTTATGGTATGGAAAGCGTATCTGCATTCCACAAGAACCGGAGCTTCGGAAATTAATTCTGCAAGAAGCACACAATTCACCATATTCTATTCATCCGGGTAACACCAAGATGTACATGGATGTGAAGGAAAGATTTTGGTGGAACAATCTCAAGAAAGATATCACGAAACACATTGCTTTATGTGACGTGTGTAGTAGAGTGAAGGCGGAACATCAGAAACTGGCAGGGTTATTGCAACCACTACCTATTCCTGATTGGAAGTGGGATAAGATTGGTATGGATTTCATCACAGGATTGCCAAGGATCAGATCTGGATATGATTCTATATGGGTTGTTGTGGATCGCCTAACTAAATTGGCTCATTTCATACCCATGAAGACTACTTATACAAGTGCTAAATTAGCCAAGATCTATATGAACAGGATTGTGTGTCTGCATGGAGTACCTAAGAGTATTGTGTCTGATAGAGAAACTTAGTTCACTTCACATTTTTGGAAACAATTGCATGAGTCATTGGGAACTAGACTAGAATTCAGCACAACATTTCATCCTCAGACTGATGGACAGACAGAAAGAACCAATCAAATTTAAGAAGATATGTTGAGAGCTTGTGCGCTAGATTATGGATCTAGTTGGGATGAAAGTCTGCCATACGCAGAATTCTCTTACAATAACAGCTATCAATCAAGCATAGAGATGGCTCCGTTTGAATTCCTTTATGGAAGGAAGTGTACTATGACATTGCTATGGAGTGGAGTAGGAGAAAGAATTTTGTTCGGACTAGAACTGATCAAGGAAGCTGAAGAGAAAGTCAGAATGGTAAAGGACAGATTGAAGATAGCCCAATCCCGACAAAAGAGCTATGCAGACCCAAAGCGTAGGGAAGTCACCTATGATGTAGGTGATAGAGCCTATCTTAGAGTCTCACCACTTCGTGGTGTGAAGAGATTTGGAGTCAAAGGGAAATTGGCACCTCGTTACGTAGGACCATTCAAGATTTTGAGCCGCAAAGGAGAAGTGGCCTATGAGTTAGAACTACCAGAATCACTGTCAGCAGTTCACAATGTGTTTCATGTAATTCAGTTGAAAAAGTGTCATCCAGAGATGGAAGGAAGTTCGTTAAAAGATACTATACCATTGGAAGAAGTTCAGTTGGAGAGTGATCTCACTTATGAAGAGAAACCTATCAAGATTCTAGAGACAACAGAAAGATTCACTCGTACTAAGACAATCAAATTCTGCAAAGTACAGTGGAATCATCACACCGAGGAAGAAGCAACTTGGGAAAGAGAAGATGAGCTTTGGAAAGATCACCCTCACCTATTTGCTAGCCAATCCGAATCTCGAGGGCGAGATTCATCTTAAGGGGATAGATTTGTAACATCCCAAATTTCATCAAATTCAAAACCATGTTGTTGCATTCATATCATCATGGCATGACTACATTGCATAAAAAATTTCAAAGCTTAAACCCAAAATAAAATTATATTTAAACCCCTTCTTATATTATATAATATGGGGCAAGGTTTTATTTTATTTTATGACCCCAAAATGATTTTAGAGTGATTAGTTGTGTTTGACACACTCTTACACACTAGATTCACCTCACAAAATAGTGTGAAAGTTTGAATTCATTTGGATTTGAAATGGCCATTCAAATCTGATTTAGAAAATCAGAACAGAAAAGGAAACAGACAAAAGCAGAAAAAAATAGAGCCGGAAATCCTTCTAGCCCAGGCCCAAATGTAGCCCACGGCACACCCGAGAACAACCCTCTCCCTGTTTCTCACCCGCGCGAGCGCACCCCTCCGACTAACAAGCGTACCCCGCAACCACGTCACCCCTTCTTCCCCAAATCTCGCACGACGACCGCGCCGCTGCCGTTTCCTCTGTTGTCACTACTGATTGATTTTGATATTAATTGCCGATGAATGCGTGTGTAATTCTCGTCCCCGCTCCGGCTACATAAACCCTTCCCCCTCCGCAACATTTCCCCCAACACTGCAAGCACAGAGCGCCGCCAGTATAGTTGAATTCCGCCACCGCCGTAGCACCGAGTAGCTCCGGTGAGCTATTCTGGTAAACCTCGTGCGCCCCTCTGCCTCTCATTGATGCAGTTGTGCTCGCCTTTTCCTTGCACATCTCCTGATACTTTCCACTTGTCTTCTCTTGCACCAGAGCGTCGTCTTCGTCTCCAACCGTGAGCATCTGTTGCACAGCCGAACTTCGGCGAGCCATTCCGGTGAGCATCGTGTTCGCCTCTTCCTCTAATTCAAATGAGCATGTTCACCTGCTTCTTGCGCATCTTCTAAAACCTGTCGTTTGTCCGTTCACACCCCAGGTCGTCGCCCTCGTTGTCGTCTGCAAGCAACCGAAGCGCGGCCGAACTCTGACGAGCGTTTGAGCCCGTGTCCGTGCACCCCCGCCCCAGCCGCATCCACGTTGAGATTCGCCATTTCCTCGCGACCTCAGTAAGCATCAGCGCCCCTCTCCTAACCCCCTAGCCTTGTCGGTGCGTCACCGTCAGTAGCGTCGCCGCCGTGCCTGCCATGCGCGCCACTAGGTTTAGGTCAGAGCATTGTGATCCACTGGATCTAGATCCAGTGGCTGCGATTAGATTTAGCACGAAAGGGTATGAGTAGATCTAAGCTGGTGGATTTCCTTTAGATCTAACGGTACTGAAGCGTGATCCAGCGCGAACTGGTACGCGCCAATCAGAACACGCCGCGTGGCAGTGATTTTGATTTAAAATCCAGGATTTTATCTATTAGATGTTTAAACTTGTATATTCAATAACTCTTGTTCTGTTTATCCAAAAATTACAAATTTTATATCAATGGATTCAGAAAAATGAGCCCTTTGCATCTATGGCCTTGGTTTGGCCATTTGATTCTGAAAAACTTGGATTTTATGCAGAAGCATTTGTAGATTTATTTTGGCTATAAAAATTATTTAGAATATTATTTTTATGTGGTTTTTATTTTATTTAGACTTTAGAAAGAATGCTTTGTATTCAGTACTGTTTAGTTTGTTTTGAAAAGTGTGACAAATAATTCATTGCATTTTGCATGCATTCATATATTTTTTTTTTGTATATTGATTTTGAATATTATTGTATGAATTTGTGTGTAGATTTTGTGGATTGTGGAGAGTGTGATTGTGAGGATTGTGCCTATTCTACTAGCTACCAAGGCAAGTGATGCTTAATCTTTTTGTCCTACTATTTTAACTATGCACTAGTGATATTTTGAGTAGGATTTGCATGGTAAATTTCAAAGTATATGCTATACTATGGTGGATCCTATAGATGATATCTTGCTAGGAATTTTCCCTAAGTTAAGAGACTTGCTATGTTAGCATGATTAGACTAGCTAGTAGAATGCAAGGGTGGAATATTCAAGTTATGATATTATGCAAAGTCTATGACTATGTTTTGGATTAATAAAAAAACTATGTGAACGAATCACCTGGGTGGAATGGGAAGATTGGTTTGTGTTGAGTGGTTACACGAGGCCCATGTATATGGTTTACCTTGTGTATCACACTTGTGGATGGCCACCCAGGAACAAAGAGATTTGAGATGTTTAGTGTTGAGAAACTTCTAGTGCAACCACATGGCATATGGGCTCTGCCTTGACTAACTAGGTTGCAAGAACTCAGCCATATGGACAGTTGGTGGTAGGGTTGACAGGATGGAACACGTCCATGGGGGTCTGAGGGAATGCTTCTGAAAAGTCTCGTCTTGATGCATGTCGAGTCTTGTGGGGAAAGTGCACCACCTCTCGAGAGGGTAAAACCTAAGTACTTAGCCGTGTCCCCGGTATCGGACAATTTGAGCATCGGAAACATTGAAATGATCAAGGATCTCCTCATCCCAATTTATCTAAGTTAAAACTTGTGGTTGGACAAGGGTAATGGTTCACCAATGTCTATTGGTGGTTCCTTGGGTGTTTTGTCAAACAAAAAACTTAGAGTTTTTCAACTAATAAGACAAACCTTATTTTGAGCAAAGCCAGCCTGAACTACACTTAGCCAAATTCATATAGTTATTAGATGTTACTATACTACTATGGTATCACTTGCCAATACAATTCCAAATGTGTTGATCCTCTGTGCCTATAAATTATGATGTTGCAGGTTACTCTGATTGTGACTAGGGTTATGAGTCTATACTCAACATGTTTGCCTGTGGCACATGAAGATGAAGAATTTATTTATTTTGTTAAGTATTGTGAACTCTATGTATTAGCCTTGAGCTAATGAGTTGTAAGGACTATGTATCTCTGGATATTACGATGTAATAATGACCTTTGTATCTATATACTTCATCTTAAACTATGGATGCTAGCAATTCGATCCAGGGACTAGCATTGCAATCACATGGGCCTTTACCTTAAATGGTGAGGTCTTACATGGACCTAGGTCAAATGCAATCTTGACGACTATATAGGAGAAGGTTGTGAGAAGTTTCAACTTAAAGAAGCATATCATTGTCCTTTTTTGCTGATGAAAAAGAGAATGGAGAGGTACATATTCTGGTTCAACCACTTTCACCAGGCAGCCCATTATAAATGCAATGCTGGTTGCTAGAGAGTACTAGTTACGCTTGTTTGATGTATGGACTCCACTTTGTATGTACTATCATAAATTAATCGCTAAATATGTATGGATTACCCCAATTATCTAGCTAAGGTTAATTATTAATATAATGGTCTTCTTATTTGGCTGGTTGCTAAGTACTTGAGCTAATCTGTCTATCCATTTTCTGGCTGATGAATCATGATTATTTTTCATGTCTGTTATGATTGAGTTTGAATTAGCATGATGTGAACTATTTAAAAGAGTTTGTACATACTAGAGAAGATCACATTAACCAATCGCCTCAAGCTACATACTGTTGGAGGCAGCCATGAATAACCACCGATTTGAGGTGTCCTTGTTCTAGAGACTGTCTTGATTTGAATCCGAATCCGGGTGCCATACTATTGGAGAAGGTCCCTACTAGAAGTCGTCTAAGGGTGAGGAGTTCTTGCAAGAAGTCAAGACTAATAGTCGTCTCTAGGTCATACATCTTAGAGGCGTTTACATTTTTGTACCGCCTGCGGTCATGTATCTTAGAGCCGGAATGGAAAACCGGCTCAGATTGGTGCGCTCTTAGGGGATATGCGTTGGAGCCAAAACGAGAAACCAGTTGATGCCTATAGGCTATAACCGTCTCTAAGTAACGCTTTTGTACTAGTGATTGCTGCCATGTTTGTATATTTTGAGAGGTGGCATTAAGTTATAACCCCTCATTTGATGAACTTGTTGATACTTGCATTTTGCGTCATCATTTTTAGGACTTATATGTTCTGTTTAGAATCATGTTTATCATGATCTATCATTATTTATGCATATTTAGTTGATTTATGGGACTTTCCTACAAAGTCCCTTTCATTGGTATTTAATTTCTAGGAGGTATAAAACCTCCTTTTCATGTTTTTGCTATTTCAGGACCTTCTGGACGTCAATAAATCGAAGGAAAAATACCTGATGAGTTTTTCACCTGGAGAAGGACTTTGGGCCAAAGAATGAAGCGAGGGGAGCCATGAGGCCCGAAAGAGAACATGTGGTGTGCCACACATGCTGTTTTGGCCCATGAGCATCGCCTCGACTCCTCCTTTTTACAGATGCCTCCGTATTGCCAAAAAACCTACGCCATATTTTTCCCACGATTTACAGAGCCGGCGGCGGAGGCGAAAGTCCTCTCCTACTCTAGGAGAGGGTAGATACTGCTGCACCGGAGCCTCCGATGAGGGGGAAATTGATGTCATCGTCATCACCACTCCTAGGCGTAGGGGCAGGCCTCTCCATCAACATTTCCACTAACACCATCATCACCATCTCCAAGATCCATCTTGTTCCCCTCATAGTTTGTGATTGATTGAACCCCGAATATTGTTTTAAGGGCTATTTACATGTTTGTGATTGGCATCTTGTCTTTATTTGGTGGAGATATTATATTTTCAGATTGTGTTGTATTCGATATGATACTGATCCATATCATGTTTGCCACTTGTGAGTAGATCCCCATGTTCCTGATGGCATAGGATGAATTGGCTATGATTTCCATATAATATGCAATGAGTATGAGGTCCGATTTTTATCTTTTATATTGTTCTATGATGATTTTATGCGAATGTTGAGTGCATATTACTTCACCTATATGGGCTCATAGGTTAATATTTGATGCAATGATAGGGGTTGGAAGGAACGAAATTGACAGAAACCGTTTTCCAATACTTTGAATTGCATTGGAGGGATTATATGTCGAGGACCAATGAACTTATTGCTATGGCAGGACATTATGTCTTAATTATTCTTATATGTTCATGTGAATGGCTCTAGGATCCATCATAAGTGGTGTATTTTGCTCATATTTATGGGTGCACCTAATTTAGGCTCCGCCCTAAGGGAATGAAAATTGAAAACATCTTCACCATATTGTATAGAAATCTTTATGCTAAGTAAATCCATGCCGCCCTCGGAAACGCTTGTCACATATAAGTTCACACACACACTTCAGCTTGTCCTCTTGCTGCATAGAGGATTGGGCTTTCGCTCATTGAGAGCATTTACTTATTGCTATTTACTTTCAGTATTTTATATTCTTGCAAAATAGAAACCCAAAAACACCAAACCTACTGCATTTACTATTATTTTCTTTATCAAACTTGCTAATAAATACCCTCAGCTCCGTGTGGGTTCGACAACCTTTCTTTATTGAAAAGTACTACAATTGATCTCCTTCACTTGGGAGCCATCACTTGTGCTACGTCACGGGTACTTGTTTGTGTAGTCATGGTGAAGCACTGACATCGCGATTGTATACATTATCTAGAACTGTTGTATTAGTCATCCCCCTTTCGCAATTCTATGAGACACATTCTCAGTCTTGTTCTTATGATGGGTAAGCTTAGGGTTGCAAGCAAGGCGAGCTTGCATGCAGTGATTTAGCTCAGCTCACCTACATGTAGTGCAATTTGTAGAAAAGTTATAATTGTTGCATGTCGTATAATTTGTACTGACCATCCTGTTTGCGGGTCTACACAGGACAATCACCAGCAACCCTTGGTAATCTCACTAACATAGGCTATAAGGTGACATTTTCAACCCAAATGCATGTAATCAAACTACTAGCATTTAGTAAAAACGCAAACTTCAAGCAACCAATCACCTGGGGTTTGGCTTCTCCTATGATGCAGGGAATAAAATATAGACAATCAAATTAGTCACACAATAAAAATTAGAGGTTGTTATATGTGCGTGCAGCTTTGCCAGAGTCATGTTCCCCAGAGGCTCAAAGTCGAAGTAGGCAACCAAACACGCCCCACTATGGAAAAACGTGTAGACGCCTGATACGTCCAAAATGTATCTACTTTCTCGAACACTTTGCTATTGTTTCTTCTCTAAACTTGTGTGATTTGGATACAACTAACACGGACTGATGCTGATTTCAGTAGAATTACCTTGGTGTCTTGTTTTTGTACAGAAAATCAACTATCAAGATAAATCTCGGAAAATATGCCAAAACTATTTTTCACCAGAATATCCACAGAGCCAGAAGGGGAGACAGAGAGGAGGCCTGGGGGCCCACACCCACCCCAGGCGCGGTCCCACCTGATCCAGCGCCTGGAGGGGGTGCAGCCACCCCAGGCACCCCATCAGCCTCCCTTTGCGCCTATAAGTTGCCTTTCGACCTAAAAACCGAGGGGGGTTTGATAGTTTTCCAAAAAGAGTTTTGCTCCGCCGCCGCCACCAGAAACCAAGATTCAGATCCAGAAACTCCATTCTGGCACCCTGCCGGGACGGGGAATTTGGAGAGGATCATCACCATCTTCATCACCCCGCTGTAGGCTTGGGGATGGTAGGGATTGGATGAGTTCTATCATGTAATCGAATAAGATCTATTAGGGCATAGTGCCTAGTATCTCTATTAGTGCTATTTGACTTTGTTGCAACTTGTTGTGCTTAATGCTTGTCATTAGGGCCCGAGTGCCATGATCTCAGATCTGAACTTATTATTGAATCATGATGATAGTATTGGTTGTGATCTTACCTGCAAGTTGTGTACACATATCATTGTCCGGATCCAAAGGCCCCAAAGTGACAATAATTGGGACAACCGGAGGGTATGGCTGTGGTGTGAGGATCACATGTGTTCATGGAGTGTTAATGCTTTAATCCGGTGCTCTATTAAAAGGAGCACCTTAATTTCCAGTAGTTCCCTAGAGGCCCCGATGCCACGGGCTGGCTGGACAGAAGATGTTGTGCAAGTTCTCATTGCGAGCACGTATGACTATATTTGGAGCACATGCCTAGGATTGTTAAGTACTTGGATGCTTGTTATTATTTATCTGCAATGCCTAGATCTTGAAGTTACACGTTTAGACTCGTCCATGCAACGCCCGTCCATTCATCCCTGTTGCTGTTACTGTTGCTGTTGATTTGTTGTTGCTACTACAAATTGTTGCTACTGATAAACTGCTATGAGCAAGAACTATTTCGAGGTGCAGCTGAATTGACAACTCAGTTGTTAAGGCTTGCAAGTATTCTTTGGCTCCCCTTGTGTCGAATCAATAAATTGGTAATACTACCCGCGAAGACTGTTGCGATCCCCTACACTTGTGGGTCATCAAGACTACTTTTTGGCACTGTTGCCGGGGAGCATAGCTTTATTTGTAAGTTCACTTGGATCTATTATTGTTCACCGCTACTCCTTTCATCATGGGGAAGTCTCGTGATGGAAAGTTCCCTATTTTACCATCCACTACAAGAAGAGGTACAGTCCTAAACACCTTTGTTTCTCTTGATTCATCGTCTGTTATAAGTAAGCTTGTCAAACCACCACCACATACTCATGCTACACACGCTGCTACTACTGCTGAATCTGAAACTGCTTTTGATGCTCATGATGTTACTTCTACTGTGCTTGATGCGAGTGGTTCATTAGGTCCTTTTCTAGATGCTACTATGGCTAGTCTAGGAAATACCGAAACTCCTAGTGAAGCCACTGTTACACCTGTTAGCTCACCTGAGGCTAGTGAGAGTTATGATATTAATGATGGTTACATTGAGTTCACCGATGAATTTGTTGAAGAGTGCCAAAACTCACATGGTACTAGTGCTATGAAGAGTCTCCTTGCTAGACGTACTATTATGCCTAAGTTGTCCTATGATCCTAAGTTTGCCACTTCTCCCATAGATATTAAAGATGAAGATTATGATTTCTCTCTTGATTTGTCTTATTTAGATATTGTTGAGAAATAACCTTTTTGTGGGACTGAAAATGAGAGTGTTGTGGCTCATATGAATGAGCTTTCTACTATGAGTGCTTTGTTCTCTGATGATTTTAAGATGCGCAAGTACTTTGTTGCTAAGATCTTCCCTTTTTCACTAAAAGGAGAAGCTAGGGCTTGGTTTAATAGATTACCTCCTGGTTCCATTGATAGACCTGATTGCTTGATTGCTTCTTTCTTCCAGAAATATTTTCCTCCCAGTGCTAGACATGCTGCTTTGCAGAGACTTTTTGATTTTAAACAGGAAGAAGAAGAGAAATTGCCTGAGTCATGGACAAGGTTCTGTGCCTTGATTCATGCACATCCTGGATGTCCAGTGCCTAAGAATGAGCTTCTTGATATTTATTATAATGGACTAACTGATGATTCTAGGACCTACCTAGATAGCTTTGCTGATTGTGTTTTCATGAAAAGAACTTGTACAGATGCTGAAGAATTAATGGCTAAGATAAGCAAGAATTATGATGATTGGACTTCAACTGAGCTGAATGCACCTGAGCCTATTACTCCTGAACCAGTTGTTCCTGAACCAGTTCCAGCACCAATGACAAAGAAGAGGGGAGTTATTGCATTAAATGATGAAGTGGTGAAGGAAGCTAAGAAGTGTCTAAAGGAGAAAGGTATTAGAGTGTGAATAATTTACCTCCTATAGAAGAATTATGTAAGCCAATTCCCCACTTATCTACTATTGAGGTACACTCTCTCCAATTTAATGAAGGTGATATTCCTTATGGGAAGCCTCCTGATCAATGCTTAGAGGAACTTGACACATTTATTGTTAAACAAGGTAATTTTAACAAACAAGTTCAGAATCATTTATTGGAAAACTCTAGAGTTATCCATGAGTTGAAAGATATTGTGTAAAGAACTTCTAATGATATTAAAATTCTTTGTATACACTTTCAAATGGTTCAAACCCAACTTGATCAACTTGGTAAGGTGCAAAAGGATATGCTAGTTAATGCTTTAGGAAATAAACATGCTTATGGAATTAGAACTAGTAGTGGTGCAGCTACTCAAGATCCTTTATATCCTGAAGGACACCCTAAAAGAATAGAGCAGGGTTCCCAACAAGGTGAAGATAGTGCTAGTCCTCGTAAGAGGAAGAAAAAGAAACATAAAGTAGTTGCGGAACCACTTGAACCTATTGTAGATCCTAATAGTATATCTGTATCTGATGCTGAAACAGATAGTGGTAATAATAATGAGTCTCCTGATAAGGAGGAAGGTGAGGAAGAACCTGATAAACACACTAAGAACACTAGGTACACAAAGGCGGATTTTATTGCTAATAAACATGGTAAAGAAAGAGAACCTTAGGTGCAGAAACCTATGACTTTTCTATGTAAGAAACACAAGTCAAAGGAGGAAGAACACTACAAAAAGTTTTGTGAGTGGATGAAACCCTTATTCTTGCAAATTCCGTTGACTGATGCTATTAAGTTGCCTCCTTATTCAAAGTATATGAACGATATTGTCTCTAATAGAAGGAAGATTCCTAATGAGGAGATTTCTACTTTGCTTGCTAATTACTCCTTCAATGGTAAGGTTCCAAAGAAACTTTGTGATCCAGGTATACCAACTATTCCCTGCTCTATTAAAAACAATTATGTTAGAACTGCTTTATGTGATTTGGGAGTTGGAGTTAGTGTTATGCCTTTTTCTCTCTACAAGAGACTCCATCTAGAAAAGTTGATACGAACTGATATATCATTGCAAATGGCTGATAAGTCAACTACTATTCCTGTTGGTATATGTGAGGATGTTCCTGTTCAAGTTGCTCATAATTGCATGGTTTTAACTGATTTTGTTGTGCTTGAAATGCCTGAAGATGATAATATGTCCATTATTCTTAGGAGACCTTTTCTTAATACTGCAGGTGCTGTCATCAATTGCAATCAAGGAAAAGTAACATTCAATATTAATGACAAAGAGCACACTGTCTATTTCCCCAAGAAGGTTGTTAGAAGCTATTGCGTGAATTCCATTGAAAATATTGAGAGCATCAAGTTGGAGAAATATATTGTCCCATTCCACAAGAAATTTTTGAAACTATTATGATTGGGACCATTGCTATCAAGTATGAGGTAACATAATCACCTTGTGGAATGCAAAGTTTTGTTTCATATAAGATTGTTTTGGTAACAAGACTTGATCAACCTTGTTAACAAAAGGATTTTAATGAACAAAATAATGTTTCCACTATGGTTATACTTGCTTTCTTTTACTTTTCTCCTTCCTAGCCTTTGCTTTAGTTTTAGTTTTGCTAGTTGTTTGCTTGCTTGAGTTTCTTAGAGATCCTGTAGTTTGGCTTTTGGTTTGCTTTTGCTTCTTCTGAAAAAACTATTTCTGCGAGAAAATCAATTTTCATACCCTGAAAATTGGCCAAAAATATAGTTCCCCGAAAAATCCTAGAAAATTCAAAATAATTTTTTCCTTGAAAAAAGGGGCAGAGAGGCACCAGAGGTGACCCAGGGGGCCACCCTAGGCCACCACACCCATGGTAGGCGCGGCCTACCAGGGGGTGGCGCCTAGGGGGTTTGGCCCACCTGGCCCCCTCCAGGTTGCCTCCTCAAAGCCACCTTCTTTCTCTCTTCTGAAAAACACCGGAAAATTTCTCAAGCTCGAGTTCTTGATGTTCTTGCTCACAATTTTTCATCTCCTTGTTCAGCCCATCTCAAGTGCTAATTTTTGGAGGGATTGCTCCTTGGTATGTTCCTCCTCCACTTGTCCAATTAGATTTGTGATTGGTAGATTGTATCTTGAGTATTTTACGGCTATAGGTGACAGGTTGTTTGAGCTTGCATGCTTGTTCTTTGCTTAGAAACTTTTTTTTGATGCATGTGTAGTCCTCTAGCAAGTTCCTATAGTATTTGCTCATCATTTATCAACTTAGAAATCACTTGGTTTGATGGTTGTCTAAAAATTTCAGCAAAGTGAAGTCATGGACCACCACACATTTGGTGATATATTTGAGAGTGATGCACCTAGAAGGGCAAGGATTCCAAGGTCATCTACTAGTACTAGACCCTCATATAATGAGGATGTCATCACTCCGCGATTTGGTGATGAGGGAGATGAAGGGGATGCGCACCCCTCCTCCTTTCCTTGCCAAACTTTCTTGCAAGTTGCTGGGATTCTTAACGATTTTATGACTTTGATTCAAACGGCTGGTCTAACAAGTTTCATGCAGGATGAGAGTGCACAATATGTTGTGCTTACTAAAACATTTGCGGAGAAGTTTGTCCTTTACTAATAGCATGTCCAAGCCCTCGGTGTCTTTCAAAATTTATGACAGGGCTCATTCTATGACTCTGAAGAAATTTTGCAAGGCCTTGGGACTTGGTACAGCTGGGTCATCAAAGAAGATTCAAGCTCTTCCAGCTGATTTGTTGGAGCTTTACCGAGGAATAACCAATGATGATGACCACAGAGCTCAACGAGGGAAGATAAAGAATATTCAACTTCCAACCATCAGGTACTTTGCCTACTATTTTACCACCAGTCTTCTTGGTAGAGAGAACACTAGTAATATTTCCAACTATCAATTGGCCTTCTTAGCTGCTGCGCTCAACAGTGAGGATAAGTATAATCTTGGTTCCCTCATTGCTCGTCGTTTAGCCGCTAAGGTACCCATTTATGGGGGAATTATTGCTACCCGTATTGCTGCTGCCTTGGACGTTGTTGTTGATCCACATGATACAGGTTTGGCTCCTCATAGGCTTGATCTTGCTGCCATGAAGGCGCACCACTTTGTCACCACCAGCTCTACTCTTGATAACTTGGTTTATAGAATGTCGTTTATTGACGGGGAAGAGAGAGAGATCCCTCTACCCCAAACCACTTTGTTCCGTATTTCTTAGGGACCTTGGTCACACTCGAAGGCGGAGATGGATGACACGCTGCGCTCTCTTAACTTCCATGGGCGCTATCAGGAGGAAGCGCCCTCATATGACCCTGCGGTACACTATACCGGGGAGTCCTCGAGCTCGTACCAGGACGAGGGAGCCTCCTCGACATACTACGGAGGTGCATCTACTTGGGCACCATGGGATTGAGCCCCACTTAGGCCAAAAGCCTAAGCTTGGGGGGAGGTATACCGACATCACACTCATATATATCATGTTCGGTCTGCTCTTTGTATATCCATTGTTTCGCTTTTTTTTGGTTATTGTTGCTTCTTTCTCAAAAACACAAAAATACCAAAAATATTTTCGTTGTTTCTCTTGGTTTGTTTCTTTGCTTTGGTTTGCCTTAAAACAAAAATCCAAAAAGATTTTGCTTTGTTTGTTTTTGTTTGGTTTTTCTTTGTTTGCTTGTTTCTAAAAAAATCGAAAGCACCAAAAATATTTGTTCTTCTTCTTTGGTTTTGTGAGTTCTTTGCAGGGTTTAGCCGTCCTCAGTGGATTTTGGTTTTCATGTTAATTATTCAAGTCACACAAGTGAAGGGAAATAATGAAGATTAAGACAACTCGAGGTGTGGTAAGAGGCTGGTAACGAACTCTATTTGTTTCATTTTTGTACATATACTCATCATTGTGAGCATGCTTAGCCTGTTTGTGTAAGGTGTATGTCATTATGGATGCTTAGTAGTTCTTGCTTGTCTATGATTAGCTCCAGCTTGCTAATAGTTTGTAGCATGTCATATGAATGTTTGCTTGCATTGCTTCATTCATACTTCGGTACGACATTGTGGCATCCTCCTCTGACTATTCATGTGAATCGACTTGGCACATGCTCACGCATGCATCTGACTAATCAATAGTCAGTAAGCCTCGATGATTTATTTTGCCTCAGAGTTCTTGTATCACTTTCATGTCATAATTAGTCATGTTTTGTTGCAAGCATGATTATGACAGTTATTGCTCTCTCGTTTGTCGCTCCCTCTCTATTTGCTAGCCTTCACTTGCACTAAGTATGTGCTCTACCTGTGCTTCCAACTCCTCAAAACCAATATTGCCAGCTGTGTCCACCATACCTACCCATTAGCATCGTTTGCTACTTCAGTGCATATTTTATATATGCCGTGTTTTCTTCCAAAATAAAATGTTTGTCTGTTTTGAGAAAGTTAGTTAGTAAAGCTCTCACGAACTTGATGGCACACTTTATTCCTTGCGCTTAATAATCTTGAACCATTGTGACTAGTCCATGAAAGTTATATGCTTGCTTATTATATGCTGGGAGTCAGCAGAACCATGTTATCACGGGGAACGCTTTCAACACCTGTTGGATATCTCATCCAGTTGATTCTTTGCTCTTTTGTTTACGGATGTCGATGATGTGAAATAAAAGGGGAGGTTGTGAGCTCATGGAGTTTATACATTGTGTTAGAGAAACGCATGGGCCGCTAGCCTAAGCCATGCCTAATCATGGTGGAAACTTGCAGAATCACTGTAATGAGCATCTAGGAAGCATCCTCAATAAAAAGCTATGCATATGGTAAATAAAAAGATTGCTGAGATGCTCATTGTCTGCTTGCCTTGTCATTTTGATTATGGGAAATCTCCTGTACCATATGCAAGGGGTACCCCGTTGGCGGTGCTCGATGATATGCATGTATTTACAATGACAAGAACTTTCAGGTGACCAAAGTTGAGTAGCATGCAGAGCGGCCCTCGTACTCAAGGGACTTAGGATTTCCAGTCTATGATCTGTCAAGCATATGATTCAGAGTGGACCTCACTTTCACCTTAACCACATGAAGATGCCTATGATAGGGGAAATAAGAGCTCAAAGCTAATGAGTACCTTCCTTTCAGCATTAGGAAGCCTTTCAAACCTTCACAAAACAGTTTTCACAATTTTGTTGAGTCACCACTTATTCTCTGAGCACCTTCTTGAGAGCATAGTTGTCATTCTTGTGTTTGTTCCAAAACTTGGTTAATTATATCATGACTTTGATCTTGTATCTCTTATATCTTTACCTCTAGTCTTCACTTGAACTTCAGAGGTGCCTTGGCATTCATATTGTGCTCTACAAACAAAGGCAAGCGAGATACCACTTTATCATACCTTATTATGAGCATTGCAATGTTGCTTATGTTTATGTTTCATGCTACTTATTATTACTGAGTTGGTTTATCTTCATAGCTTGCAATGATTATTGAGTAGACGTAGTTGCATACTTCTTATTATGAATTGTCTAAGCATCTACTCTTGTGCTGAGAATATATACATCATATGAAGCAAAGTGTTCATGAAAGTTCTTTTATCGCACTCGGTTTTCAACTGAATTGCTTGAGGACAAGCAATAAGCTAAGCTTGGGGGGAGTTGATACGTCCAAAACATATCTACTTTCTCGAACACTTTGCTATTGTTTCTTCTCTAAACTTGTGTGATTTGGATACAACTAACACATACTGACGTTGTTTTCAGCAGAATTACCTTGGTGTCTTGTTTTTGTGTAGAAAATCAACTATCAGGATAAATCTTGGAAAATATGCCAAAAACTATTTTTCACCAGAAGATCCATGGAGCCAGAAGAGGAGACAGAGAGGAGGCCTAGGGGGTCCACACCCACCCCAGGCGCGGGCCCACCTGACCTCGCGCCTGGAGGGGGTGCGGCCACCCTAGGCACCCCCTCGGCCTCCCTCTGCGCCTATAAGTTGCCTTTCGACCTAAAACCAAGGGGGTTTTGATAGTTTTACAAAAAGAGTTCTGCTCCGCCGCCGCCACCAGAAACCAAGATTGGGATCCAGAAACTCCATTCTGGCACCTTGCCCGGACGAGGAATTTGGAGAGGATCATCACCATCGTCATCACCCCGCTGTTGGCTTGGGGATGGTAGGGATTGGATGAGTTCTATCATGTAATCGAATAAGATCTGTTAGGGCATAGTGCCTACTATATCTATTAGTGCTATTTGACTTTGTTGCAACTTGTTATGCTTAATGCTTGTCACTAGGGCCCGAGTGCCATGATCTCAGATCTGAACTTATTATTGAATCATGATGATAGTATTGTTTGTGGTCTTACCTGCAAGTTGTGTACACATATTATTGTCCGGATCCAAAGGCCCCAAAGTGACAATAATTGGGACAACCGGAGGGGATGGCTGTGGTGTGAGGATCACATGTGTTCATGGAGTGTTAATGCTTTGCTCCGGTGCTCTATTAAAAGGAGCACCTTAATTTCCAGTAGTTCCCTAGAGGCCCCGCTACCACGGGCTGGCTGGACAGAAGATGTTGTGCAAGTTCTCATTGCGAGCATGTATGACTATATTTGGAGCACATGCCTAGGATTGTTTAGTACTTGGATGCTTGTTATTATTTATCTGCAATGCCCTAGATCTTGAAGTTACATGTTTAGACTCGTCCATGCAACGCCCGTCCATCCATCCCTATGCCTACCGCACTCGAATCCCACTGTTACCATTACTGTTACTATTGCCACTGTTTCACTGTTGCTGTTACTGCCGCTGTTGCTTTGCTGTTGCTAGTACAAACTATTGCTACTGATAAACTTCTGTGAGCAAGACCTATTTCTAGGTGCAGCTGAATTGACAACTCATTTGTTAAGGCTTGCAAGTATTCTTTGGCTCCCCTTGTGTCGAATCAATAAATTGGGTAATACTACCCGCGAAGACTCTTGCGACCCCCTACACTTGTGGGTCATCAACGCCGATAGCCAAACACTATGTCGACGACCATTTGTCGCATCTTCAGCATAATCCTGGGGGTGAATTTGGTGAAGGGACGATACATGTGTGTGTCAGAGTCAAAGGAAAACAAGGGCGTGTTTGGTAGGCCAGTTTTCATTTCTCGCATCCAGCAACAAGAAATAAGCCCGTTTGGTTATTCATCCTGCATGAGTTTGCTGCATGGCACAAGTTTTAAAGCAGGCCAAATGTTGGCCTGCAGGGAACACTGAAATCAGCCGTTTCCATGGAGCTAGGCTCGAACGAACTTTAAAACTGGAAAAAAGCAAGCAACTTTTCTCTATAGATATCGGTGGTTGACTCAGGGAGTGCATGCCTCTTTCTTAATTACTGTGACTAATCTCGTCCCTATCGTATCGTCTTGACGACCTCGTCCTCCTGGCCAATTGCCGCCGTTGTCCATACCTTTACCCTCGTCGTGCGTGCCCTTGCCCATCGAGCTGCAGCGGGAGGCGGCCATGGCGGCGGGCTCGTGCGCAGCAGGGCGATCACCGTCTTCTACATTGACGCATGAGGCGACCAGGCTAACACCGGGCGATAGGAGGCGCAATTCACCCGTGGCGTACCATATCATCCACAACGAGATGACTCTTGACGGGTGAACCCGGTGTCCTCCGTCACCAGATGAGGTGCTTTTCCCTCATCCGTACGTTGGAGGCGTGAGTCCGCCGTCCACGAGTCGTTGCATGACACCAAGCTGGGCGAGCGGAAGTCGTGTGCGGCAGGCACGACGTAACCACAGGGCACCATGATCCCGGCAAGACGTGATACAATGGCAACTCATTGTCATGCGGCAACTGCGTGTGGCACGCACGGCTTTTCCCTCCTTTTTCTTGATTTGAACTTCCTTTTCTTTGTTGTTTATCGGGGAGAGATCAATACATCAGATGACATGCCACAACGATGTGGAGGTCCCAACCTTTAATAAGGTAGAGATCCCTGTGTTTGCAATGCTAGTCCCTGGATCAATAGCTACCATCCACAGTTAAGATGTAATATCAAAAAACAAAGGTCATAATACAACTTTATAACCAGGAATAAAATAATTCATTACATCTTACATAGCTCATTTGTCTATCTCATTACAATGCAGCAGAAAAAAACTATAGAATGGATTCCTTCATCTTCAAAGTGCCACAAGCAATCATGTTGGTTGTAGACTTGTAATCCTAATCAACACACTTCACTAACATCAAACAAACCTGCAACATAATAAGTTACAGCCACAAGGGTCAATACATTTGAATTGTATTGGCAAGTGATACTATGGTAGTATAGTGGAGTCTATCATCTATATGCATTTGGCTAAGTGGAGCTTAGGCTTGATTTGCTCAAAATATATTTTCCTTATCATTTGAAAACACTAAGCTTTTGCTTGTCAAAAATTACCCAAGGCATCTCCCAATAGAAATTGGTGATCCTTCAACCCTTGTTGACCCACAAGTTTTTAACTTAGAAATTGGGATGAGGAGATTCTTGATAGCTTCCATGTCTTGATGCTCAAATTTTCCATTGTCGGGGACACGGCTAAGTACTTAGATTTTTCCTTCTGCAGAGGTGGTGCACTTTCCCCACAAGACTCGACATGCATCGAGACAAGATCTTTCAGAAGCCTTCCCTTAGACCAGAATGGACGCGTTCCAACCTATCATCCCCTACCACCAACTGTCCATTTGGCTAAGTTATTGCAACCTATATGATCCAGGCAGAGCCCATAATGCCAAGTGGCTGCACTTGAAGCTTCTCAACATTTGACATCTCAAATCTCTTTGTTCCTGGCTGGCATTCCACAAGTGTGATACACCAGGGTAGTCCAGTGAAATGGGCCCTAAGTAACCACTCAACACAAACCATTCTCACCATTCCACCCAGGTGATTCATTCACATGGTTGTTTTATTAAACAAAACACAAGTCATAGACTTAGAAATATTTCATAGTATGAATATAATCCACCCTTGTTTTCTACTAGCTAGGCTAAGCATGATAGTAGTAGGAATATTAACTTAGGAAAATTCTACTAAGGTTTCATATACTAGGATTTCCCATGGCATAGTTTATACTTAGAAAATTCCATGCAAGTCCTACTGAGAAAATATCACTAATGCATAGTGAAAATAATGGGACAAAAGTATGAAACACCACTTGCCTTTTGGTAGAGAATATTAGTTCACTCCTTGACCTTGCAACAGTCACACTCTTCAAAGTTCACTACAATTCAATCAAGCAAATATTCAATCTACCATTCAAGCAATCATCACATAGAATAATAAAAATAAAGCAATGCATGCAAGCATGCCAAAGATTGTTTTATTTGGAAAAGTGGTTTCCATTAGGCCATAAACATTCTAAAGAATCTATTGGTCATTCATAAAAGTAGAAAAACCATTTGATATTAAGTTAGTGAAAATGGCCATTTAAATTATTTTTGTTTTGCTAGAAATGATCTAAATCAAAGTAATATTTTCTAGTGTTTGACAAATATATTTTTAAACACAAATGTTAGTGTTTTATGGTCAAGTGTTTATTATTAAAATCATTTGCAAAAGGTTTTATCTAAGAACCATTTTTAAATCAAACAACATTTTATTTCATTAGAAATGCCTTTAAACAAAGTAATAATTTTCTAGAGTTTACCAAATATGTTTAAAACTCATAAAACTTGGTGTTTAGGGTCAGAGAGTTTAAATCAAATCATTTTCCAAAGGTTTTGCTCAAAAATCATTTTTAAAACATAAATATTATTTTTATTTAACTAGAAATTCTTTTATTCCAAGATTTATTCTTTAGCTTCACAAAATTCACTTTTAAGTATACAAGTTGGTTTCTATGGTCAGTAGGTTCAAAACAGTCCATCTACCAAAGATTTTATCACAAAAATAATTTTAGAATGAATTTTATATTCAAAATATGCCTACATGTTTCTGTAAAAACAACTAAGTTTACAGAAGCAGATTACTAAAAAAAAGCACATGGTTGGATAGAATTCTTTTTGCTGATTCCATTGATATAAAGTTTGCAAAATTTGGATGTGTAGATTTAATGTTATGATTTTTGCAAGTTTGAACATCTAATAGAAAAGTTTTTGTCTTTTAAATCAGAACTGTGCCACACGTCTTGTTCTTATTGGCCGAAAACGGTTCGTGCGGATCGGCTGTTGTGATGCCTTGGATTAAAAGGGGATCGTGCGTCTCTGATCTAGCGTACCCCTTCGCTTAAGTCAATCTATCCTACTCATTGGATCAACATCTAACGTCCAGAGCAGCTGGTCATGAACTGGCGGCGCTGGCGGTGGTAAACGGCGGTGGCGCGCTCAGACGAAGGAGTTGCCAGCAATTCAGGAAGCAAGAGAGACAGGGGAAGGGCTCACCGAGGTCGTCGTGGCATGGGGATGCTCGAGGTGGTCTTTTCCTGGACAGGGGAGCACGAGGACAATAGAAATTTCTCGCTGGAGTTCGTGTCTGCGTCAGGCACACACTGCTGTGGTCGAAGACGAGCGCCTGGGATGCAAGGGAAAGAGGGAAAGTGTCAGAGGGATGCGCACGGTCTCGGGGGTTGTAGGGATACTCACCAGATCACGCGGGGCGCACGGGGTTGTCGTCAGTAGCTCGCCGGAGTTGGAGCAGATGGCGGTGGCGTTCAGGCGATGACGTTGTCGACGATAGGGGCATGCGTGGGCGAGTGGTTGGTGCTGGGAGGTGCGCAGGAGTCTGGGGATCAGTCTCGTGTGGTCGAGGGGGCGAGGGGTGACGGTGTCTGGCCAAAATCGGAAGAAAAGTTCGCCGGAGACAGAGGGGTTTCAAGGTAAATTCAGGGCGGCCTGGGGGCGTAGAGGAGATGGTGTCTGGGGGGGAAGATAGATGGGGCGTGGGCGTTTAAGGGAGCATGGTCGCAGGGAGTAAAGGTTGTGGCATTGACGCGAATTCATGCCAGCAATCAACGATAAAAAACAGCCGGGGGGAAGGCGCGGTCACCGCGGGGTGGAGACGACGACTGACGGGTGGGACTGCTTCGTCCGCGTTAGAGAGAGAGAAAGGGTGGGGTCCGGGGTTCAGTGTCTGCGCGGGTGTGTTCTGCGGTGAGAAAACGCTTCGCGTTTGAGAGAGAGGGAGTGGGCTAGTTGGGCCAGTGGGATGGGCTTGCTGGGTTGGGTCGTCTCTTTCATTTTTTTTGTTCTGTTTCATTTTTCTTTTTCTGTTTTCATTTTTCTGTTTTGAATTTGTTCAATGGATTTCACACTCTTTTTCATTTCAAAACTTTCCAAACTTTTTAGTAGGTTTTTAATATGGTTTAAACATGTATTTAAAGTCCTTTTTAGGAATAAATCCTTTATTCATTTATGGGTTATATTTTATTTAAAATGGGCACTTTCCTTTATTCAATGAGATTTAATTATATTTTCAAACCCTTATTTGAATTCCAATTTTTCACCAAAACCTTTTCAGTAGGTTTTATTCATTTAATAGGGAGTTAAATAATTCATTTTGAATTATTTGAAATATTTTTAATAGGGTTTATTAATCATTTAAAATGAGCAAATGTCTTTATTTAAATCAAATATGTTTTTAATTCCATATAAATTTTTATTCAATTAATTCTTTTAAGTTAATTGATAACCTTTTAATCCACTTGGATAAATTTCCATTTATTACTTTCTCATGATTTAATTAATCATTTCTATTAGGTATTTTATCTTTATCCATATATAAGTAGAATATGTTTTAATGCCATATAATTTTATTGGAATAATCTTTATCCTATTATTTTATTTGGGTTATCTTTATTTTCATTTGCTTATGGATTTGGCCAAAATTTAATTTGGCTTTTAAATATTCCTTATTTATTTCTTCCTTTGTCTTATAAAATCCATATCTTTCTTTATTTAAAGATCCAAACTTGGTGATTCCAATTTGTATAATCTTATTTAATATTTGTTTATCCTTTTATATCTCTTTAGGATTAATTGCTCACATTTTGGTATGGATTTTAGATAGGAGCTTTATTAGCTTTGGAAATTATTTCTTTTTAACTTATTAAATTCATAAGTTTTTATTCATGGTTCCAAATTGAATGAAATCAATTTCTATGATCTTATAATATTTTTGTTTGTCATTTTTTATCACTTATAAATGTTTGTTGACAAATTTTATATGGAACAAATCCATAGTCTTAGAGAAATCTTGGAATGATTTATTCCATTAGGGTTTTGGTTTATTTTTTCCAGTTTGAATTTCAAGATACATTCAACGATTTATGCATTTCACTTGATTGAAATTTGTTGGATTCCATTTTGTTCAAAGTTTGTTCAATATGGGTTTTAATGTTTCCATTTAGAAACAAAAAGTTTCTTTTCACCCTAAATTTCAACAATTATTTATTTTGTTTATTTATTTTTCCACATTACAAAATTTGGAAAATTTTGGGATGTGACAGGCTACCACCCTTAAAGAACTCTCGTCCCGAGATTTGGAAAAGCTAGAGGTTACAAGTTGGCTCAAGGCAACTAGGGTACTACCACCCTTAAAAAATTTCCACTAGATTACATCTTGGCTTGCTTGGGATCTTGATGAAACTTCTCTGGGCAAACATCTGCATAGTGTCCTTTGTTTCCACACTTGAAACATGTGACAAGGCTGAGATCTCTCATAGGCTTGCTTGTCTTGTATCTCATCTTTTCTGGACAATTGTTTGCATAATGTCCTTGGTCGCCACAATTGTAACATGTGACAAGGTTGAGTTCTTCATGTATCTTCTGTGTACAAGTTGATATATAATGGCCTAGCTCTTTGCAGTTGTTGCACCACACTTGGCTAATTTCCTTATTCTTCTTCTTCTTGGGTTTCTCCAAAGCTAGGAGTTCTTCTAGTTCATGTTCTTCATATCTCACCTCAAAGGTGGGAAAGTCTCCTTGTTTCCTTAATCGTTTCCTTGGATAATACATACGTTTCCTCTTTTGTCCATCAAGGTGAGTCATAATGCATGCAGGTTGTCACATCCCAAGATTTTCCAAATCTTGTAATGTGAAAAATAAATAAACAAAATAAATTATTGTTGAATTTTAGGGTGAAAAGAAACTTTTGTTTTTAAATGGAAACTAAAATTCCATCTTGAACAAACTTTAATTAAAGTTTGAATTCAACAAAATCTAAATCAAGAGAAATGCATTCCTCAATAAATGTATCTTGAAATTTAAACACTTGGAAAATAAATCCAAACCCTAAGCCCCAAGGGAATAGAAATCATTTCCAAGTTATCTCCAAGTCTATGGATTTGATCCATATAAAAATTTGTCAACAAACATTTACAAAAGATCAAGAAAGACAAATAGAAATATTATAAGACCATAGAAATTGGTTTCACTTAATTTAGAGCCATGGATAAAATCTTATGAATATAATAAGATAAGGAAATTAAATTTCCAAAGCTAATAAAGCACTTATCTAAAAATCCAAACCAAATGGTGAGCAATCAAACCTAAAAATATTTAAAGTGATAAATAAATATCAAATAAGATTTCACAAATTGGAATCACCAAGTTTGGATCTCTAAATAAAAAGATATGGATTTTATAAGATGAAGAAAGAAATATTAAATAAGGAATATTTAAAGACCAAATTAAAACTTGGCCAAATCCATAAACAAGTGGAATGATTATAATCCAAATCCAAATAAAATATTGGATAAAGAATTTCCAAAATAAAATAAAAATGGCATTAACCATTCTACCCCTATTTTAATAAAGACAAGTCTCGAATAAGAATAATTATATAATTCATGAGAAAATAGTATTTTGGGATTTACCCAAGTGGAATAAAAGTTGTTTAATTAATTTAAAAAAAATCTTCCAAATAAAATTTAGGGAATTAAAACTATATTTAATTCCATTGGAATTAAAACAAATATCCAATTCAAATGATTTATGAATCATATTAAATACCTTCCAAATAATTAAAGATGAATTATTTGACACCCTAGTAAACAAATAAAAACCTACTGAAAAGATTTGGAAAGTTTCAAGAATTTAAATGGTGTTTGAAATATTATTAAATCTTATTTGATTTAAAACAAGGGCCTAATTAAATAATTTAAAAACCCCAAAAAGAATAAAAGATTTATTCAAAAATTGACTTCAAAATGTGTTACTAATCAGTATTTAAACCTACACAAATTTTGGTTGAGGTTTGAATTCAAATGGATGATTGAATTGATTACATAAAATCAAAACAGAATATTAGAAAAGGGAAAAAGAAAAACAATCTGAATAAAAAAATGAAACAGACTCGACCCAATCAGCAGGCCCAACTAAGCCCATCAGCAGCCCACTCCATCTACCCCGCAGTGAAACGTTATTCACTCGCCAACGAACCCGCAGAGACACCGACGGATGGACCCCACCTCCTCTCTTCCTCTCTCGCTGACGCCAGGTCCCACCGCTAGCTCCCTTCTTCCTCACCCTCCCGCTGACCTCGCCGGCCGTTGCTGCCAAATGAATGCCGGCGTGAATACGCGTTAACCACGCTATTAAACGACCCCTCGATCACGCGTACTAAAGCGCCTTCGCCCCCTCTCTCTTTCCCCTCCATCGCCATACTTTCCTCACCACCGGGCAGCACTAATTCGCCCAGATACCACGCACTGTTCCGACGAGCTCCGCGAGAAATTCCGGCAGCCCCGCGTCGCCCCTTGCCTCCTCAACCATGCTCACTTGCTCCCCACCCCCTGGCGAACCTCCCCGTAGCTCCAGCTCGCCCGCGCGTGCCCCCTAGCATCGGCAACAACAACGACCAGCAGCGTCACCGTCTGCCATTTCTCCGACGACGCCTCCAGGTAGTCTCTGACCGCGCCGCCCCTTCTCTGTGATGCTCCCGCATTCCCTAATCTTCTACACATCTAACACTACCATTATTTTGCCTTCTCGTGCGCTGTAGCCTCGCCCCCGTCGACGTCTGAGCGCACCCGACGCCTTCGCGAACTTCGGCGAGCAATCGCCAGCACATGCGAGCGCCCCTTCGTCTACAACCAGCACGTCGAGCTTCCCCACGTCACTGCGATCACGGTGAGCTATCCCTCTTCCCTTCTCGCTTCCTGCATCGCCAGCTCCGCCGCCGTCTGACCGCGCGCCGCCACCTGCCGCCGCCAGCGCCGCCCATCTCTGGCAAGCATGCTAAGCACCGTCAGATCTCGATCGCACGGTTAGAATAGGTTAACTTAAACGAAAGGGTACGGGCGTCTCTGCACCGCTCGATCTAAATTAGATCCAACGCCTCACAATGCTTGATCCATGCGAACCGGTACCAGCGAATAGAAACACGACACGTGGCCTGGAGTTCGTTTAAAAAACAGAAACTTGTCTATCTGATGTTCCAATTTGAAAAATTCATAACTTTCAACCCACACGTCCAAAGTTTGCAAATTTTATATCAATGGATTCAGCAAAACAAGTAATTTCTGACCATGCACTTTGTTTAGTAAAATATTTCTGTTAAATTGATTGTTTTTGCAGAAACTTGTGTATGCATGTTTAGAATATAAAAATTGTTCTAAAATGATTTTGGGGATAAAACCTTTGGCAAATGGTTTGTTTTGAACCTACTGATCATAGAAATCAATTTGTGGTTTCAAAAATATATTTGGTGAAGAAAAAGAATAATCCTTGATTTAAACCATTTCTAGACAAATAAAAATAATGTTTATTTATTAAAAATGCTTTTGGAGGAAAACCTTTGAGAAATGTTTTGAATTAAACTCTCTGACCCCAAGCACCAAGTTTTATGATTTAAAAATGTATTTGGTGAACCCTATAAAGATTGCTATTTTGATAAAGGCATTTTCAACCACATAAAATAATGATTTGGTTTAAAAATAGGTTATAGTTAAAATCTTTTGCAAATAGTTTTGCCACTTTATAAAATGTCCAATAAGTGTTTTAGAATGTTTATAACCTATTATAAACCACTTTTGTAAATAAAACAAAGTTTGGCATGCTTGCATGCATTGTTTTGATTCTATTATTTTATGTGATGTTGCTTGAATGGTAGATTGAAATTGTGCCTTGCTTGATTGAATTGTAGTGATTTCAAGAGTGTGATCATGTCAAAGACAAGGAGTGAACTTATATTCTCTACCAAAAAGGCAAGTGATGCTTCATACTTTGTCCCATTATTTTCACTATGCATTAGTGATATTTCTAAAGTAAGACTTGCATGGAATTTTTGCTATGTATTACCTATGCTATGGGAAATCCTAGTAGATGAAACCTTAGTAGAAATTTCCTAAGATAAGACTCCTACTACTATCAAGCTTAGCTTAGCTAGTAGAAAACAAGGGTGGAATATATATTCATGCTATGGAATATTTCTAAGTCTGAGGACTTATGTTTTGTTTAATAAAACAACTAAGTGAACGAATCACCTGGGTGGAATGGAAGGAATGGTTTATGTTGAGTGGTTCACAAGGCCCATTTCTATGGCTTACCTTGTGTATCTCACTTGTGGATGGCCACCCAGGAACAAAGAGATTTGAGATGTCAAATGTTGAGAAGCTTCAAGTGCAGCCACTTGGCATTATGGGCTCTGCCTGGATCATATAGGTTGCAATAACATAGCCAAATGTACAGTTGGTGGTAGGGGAATGATAGGTTGGAACGCGTCCATTCTGGTCTAAGGGAAGGCTTCTGAAAGATCTTGTCTTGGTGAAACCAAGTCTTGTGGGGAAAGTGCACCACCTCTGCAGAGTGTAAAATCCAAGTACTTAGCCATGTCCCTGGTAAAGGACAATTTGAGCATCAAGACATGGAAGCTATCAAGAATCTCCGCATCCCAATTTCTAAGTTAAAAACTTGTGGTTGAACAAGGGTTGAAGGATCACCAATTTCTATTGGGAGATGCCTAGGGAATGATTTTGTCAAGCAAAAACTTAGTGTTTTCAAATGATAAGGAAAATCTATTTTGAGCAATGCAAGCCAAAAGCTCCACTTAGCCAAATGCATATAGATGATAGACTCCACAATATTACCATAGTATCACTTGCCAATACAATTCAAATGTATTGACCCTTGTGGCTGTAACTTGTTATGTTGCAGTTTTGTTTGATATTAGTGAAGTAGGATTACAAGTCTACAACTAACATGTCTGCCTGTGGCACTTTGAAGATGAAGGACCCCATGCTATTGTTATATTCTGCTGCATTGTAATGAGATAGCCAAATGAGCTATGTAAGATGTATTAATTTATTTTATTCCTGGTTATAAAGTTGTATTATGACCTTTGTATCTTGATATTACATCTTAACTGTGGATGCTAGCTATTGATCCAGGGACTAGCATAGTAAACACAGGGATCTCTACCTTATTAAAGGTTGGGAACCTTACAGATGGTATCAGAGCATTGTGTTTCCTGTAGGATTGTAACCCTAGGATTGGACAAAACCCCTTAGAAAAATAGGAGTTGTATTTGTTCCAAAACTTATTTACAAACAATCTCGTAAACTCTTTCCTCAACCATTTTGGTTTTGACTCTACATCTCTTCTATTTAAACTTGATGGACAAAGCCTACCCCATGGCCAAAGACTTCACCATGTGCAAAGGACTTCATCAACTCTAATGACTTCAACATCTTCAAGTGATTTCAACCTTATTCTCAACAAGGACTTCAACTTTGGATATCACTAAGGACTACAAGTGAGACAAGAAATGTTGCTCAAGATTTGAAGACTAAGGAAGCACAACTTGGGAATATCATCACCTTTGAAGTTTTGTGACCAAGAATTTTCCCAAGGATACAAAAAAATCTTGTTCAAGAAGAATCAACCAAGAAGGATGGAAAGATCTCAAGTGAACCATATAGATGGACCACCATATTTAGTTTAAGTCAAACCCACCAACTTAAGTGGTTTAGCAAAAAAAATACTTTGTTGCCTAAAAATGTGTTTGAAACTTGTTGTTTGAGTGGAGTGCTTGTTTTTGATTGCTTGCACATTGCTTGTGTGAATTGTGATGTGTGTGATTAGAATTCTTACTTAGAAATCTTTTGCCCATTCTAATCCTAATCCAACCCAAACAGATGACCACTCCAGGAAACTCCAACATCAAGGATGGTGACAACAACAACCAAGAGACCAACATGAGAGAACTCATAGTAACCTGTAACACCCTCAGAATCGACCCTATGCAAGTTTTAGCGCTTCCCGCCAAACCCGCATAGAAACGATTCAAAGGTGCCCACAGGCACTTTCGTGCGGGTGGAAAACGAAGTAATAACATTACACAACAGTCCTCGATGGGACCCACAGAACAGATATATATACAGCAGCGTCTCAATGAGTCAAGAATACAGATATAATATATACAAAGATCCAAATCACCTTGAAAACGATAGAGCGTCCAGCTACGGACAAGATGCAAATGGGGCTAAGAGCCCGGAAGAATAACCAATGGCGTCCATAACCCTGCCCAGGCCAAGCCGGAAGGGTAACCCTGCTAAAGACGTCGATCTCAAAACCTGCTAAAACAAAAGGGGTGCCGACAAAGGGCAAAGGAAAAAGAGGAGCGTCAGTACTGAGGCCAGTACACGGCAAGACTAGAATTCGGCGGTCCTCGCCTACATAGGTATGGTGGACTGAGCGGCAGCGGCAGCACAACATGCACTAAACAACCTATAGAGACTCGATAAAACAGGCGGCTATCAGAGGGGGGGGGGGGTAAGAAAGACCTATCCGGAACCAACCCGATACTAACACCAAACAATCCCATCCTGGTATTCCCCCGCGAGACCAAACGAGGAAGTCAACCGAGGAACTCACACAGTTGGCAGTTTTATTTATTCAGTTATTGTTGCAGCAATTACTAGTCAGGTGTAGATAATCGTCCTGATAAAATAAACAGTGGGCCGTTTTAGTTAACCATTCCGTTGTAATTGCGACACTTACTAGTCAAATACAATTAGCATGAGATATCCCAAAACCCAGCAGTTGTTGGTACTTTTATTCAGCCATTCCGTTATAGTTGCAATACTTACTAGTCAGATACAATGGTCGCAAGCGACGACCCAAACAAGCAATTGTTGGCAGTTTTATTTAGCCATTACATTATAGTAAAGCTGATTACTAGTCATTATAAAGTCAAATTTATAGCACTACTTTAGTTATAGTTGTCTATGATCGAGATACTGTGCTCCAAGTCGTCCATAACCGCGGACACGGCTTTCAGAAAGTTTTACCCGGCCGGGGTGCACAAATAGCAACACACACTCGATCAACCTCGGAAAAACCAAATCAAAACCCAACGAGGCCTTCACGACAAAGCAATCACAGGATTCAGAATTATTTCAGGGGGCCACCCCTTAAAGTAGACCCGCAACGAAGCCGACCGGCTCCGAGACGGACTCAAGGTTGTGGGGACGGCTGTAAACGACTAGGAACCCAAAACTGGGCTTGTCGATACCGCGGAATCGTGCCACGATCCTAAACAGTACAGGTGCTCCTCGCACAATCGTAAATAAAGCAGTAGCATGGCATAAGTACAGGATAGTAAATAAAACCTCAAACTAGTTTGTGGCCCCAAGAAATAAGAATGAATCAAGCTCTGGCTCAGGGGGGTCCCATAAGCCTCCCGGATGTGGATAGCGCGAATATTCAAGGAACAGGTATCAAGTACTCGGGGTCCTACGGGACACAAGTGGACGGTTAACAACCAAATAACATCTATTGCCCACCTGTGCCTCTGCTTACTTACTTCAATTTTAGTTGTTTAAACAGTAATTAAAGTAAACGATAATGAAAGCCATGATCATCTCCAACCTTAAGCATGCGGCAACACTCCAACAACTGTGGTACTTGACGACACGCAACAGCACTTGAGCAAGAGACTACAACGCGCAGGTCCAACTATCTACCAAACAACGGTGATAGGAGGTGTCCAAGGCAATATAAGGCTGCAAGGGGTATCACGGATACGAAAGCTAGAGCAACGCAACACAGATAGCAATAGATCAACAGGAGGGAATAAATACTATAAAAGTAAGATAGGTAGAAAGGGGGAGATGCTCGCCTGAAAACATTGCCGAAGGTTCAACCGAAGATCGGGTCGAAGCTCACATCAACTCAACGGCCTTATCCGCGAAGAAGCAAAACACTAGAAGAAACACCGGATGCAATATTTAATACTACGGCAAAAGATCGGGCATGATGCATGTATGATGTATGACATGGCAAAGGTGCGATGCAATTAGGTCATATCAAGCGGATTCGGGGTCCCGACATTTAATTAAACGGTTCAAGTTATTTATCTACCCCGCAATTAAATGTTGTCTTAACATGGCAAAAGATAGCACCGATTCGCCACCCAAATTTAAATGAGGCCAATATAAGACTAGATTTGCCCGCATATGGGCCCCATATTTAATTAGAGGTGAATCGGCATAAGGCCCCCAAACCACATGATATGAATGCGAGATGAACAATTAATATGCGACAAGTTGTATGATAAAATAGGGTTTCGGGAAGGGGTTCACACATTAGAGGGTCTCGACGAACTTGGGGTTCCGAGGTTCGGGGTTCGGTCTCAGGGTTCGGGGTTCGACGGAATCGGTCTCGGGCAACAGAAGCAGATCTTGTCGCATCCGCGGTAGTCGGGTCATGTTGTCGGTCTTGTCGTCTCACGTGAAGATCTTGGCGTCCGGGTCACGGCGTCTTCGGGTCCGTGTAGATGGTCATGGCGTCCCGAGGAGAAGATCTCGTCGCTCCAGGAGAAGATCTTGGGGTTCCGCGTCGACGGCCTTCGGGTACGGGGGTCTCGGCGGTGTTCAGGTTCGGATCCGGGTCTTGATGTCCATGTAGAAGTACTTGGTGCTACGTGACGGAGATCTTGAGGGTCCATGTTCTCGGCTTACTTGACGTACTCCAGGTTCGGGTCCAGGCGCCCGAGAGGAAGTACTTGATCGTTCCGATAAGGAGGTCCTGGCGCTTCGGATCGGTCTTCAGGGCACGCCATATTTGTCGCGAAGATCTTGACACGGCCAGCAGCTACAGGGAACACGCGGGAGCATCTCAACCGGCTCTTGAGCATCATCACAGGAGCATGCGGTCGAGGCAGCGCTGATGCGGGCTTGGGTCAGATGAGGCCCAGAGGAAAAAGGCCGATCGAGCGCTGGCGGCCGGAGCAGGGCGGTTCAGGGTCGACGAGCAGCGCCAAAAGAGAAGAGGGCGACAGTAGAGGGGGTCGCGCGTCCCTGGCGGCGGCGGCACCGGAGAGACGGGGCGAGGCCGCGGCAGCAGGGGCTCGCCGAAAGGAGCCTGGGCGGGGCGGACGGCGAGGGGAGGAGGCAGAGGTGGCGTCGGACGGCGAGGGGGCGCAACAGGGGGAGGCGGAGGTCGCGTGGAGGCGGACGGTGGAGAGGAAGGAGGCGGTGGCGGAGGTCACCAGGGCGCCGGCGAGAGCGGAAGGGTCCCGCGGCGGCGGGTGCAGCTCAGGGAGAGGAGGGCCAGGGCGGCGGCTAGGAGCACCGAGCGGAGGGCAGAGACGGGCGGTGGCGCGGTCGGAACGGAGGAGGGGCCCGGCGGTGGGCGCCGCGGAGGAGGAAGGGCGAGGGAGGAGGCGCGAGCGCGCGGCCGGCTGGGGTCGGGCGGAGGCCGGAGAGGAGGTAGGAGGGGGTGGGGCGCGTCGGTGGGGAAGGTGTGTAGGGTTCGCAGCATAGAAAACAAAAAAATTTCCTACGATGGGAACAACTATGTACCAAGATCTATCTACTAGATACAAACAACGGGCGGATGTATATCCGTAGAGAACATACCCTTGAAGACCGACAAAGCTTAACGAGTCCAAACTCGTGGTTGATGTAGACGATCTCTTGCCGATCTCAAGATCGAGAGGAAGTCCTAGCGCCGCAAAATAGCAGCGCATCCGTGCTCGCACACACGTTCAAGGCACCGAGCAACCTCCGCCTCCTCGCTCCAGCGATGCAGCGGAAGCACAACTCTTTCTTGCCGAATAGCCACCGGGAACATGTATCTCGCTAGTCCGAGACCATGGGGGATAAATTCTAGAGGGGGAGAGAGATCCTTCACGAGGAGGTGTCAGTGAGAAGTGAGAGGAGGGGCTCCTTATATAGGTGAGGGGGGCAGCCCAAGGGGGCATGGCCGCCGGCCATGGAGGGTGCCCCCACCTCTCCCTCATTCATGTGGGTGGACACTCCACTCACACAAAAGCCTTTCAATTCCCTCCACTCAAAAACCCACTCAAATTCCCATTAAATTTCCACCAAATTTAATGCAAACTCTCATTAAATAAAACTCTTTTATTTTATTCAGAATTTTGTCAATTACTTTAATGACAAATATTCACAAATAACCCCTTGCTAGAATTCTATTTCACATGCATAACCACTTTATGCAATTTCACCCGAAAACCCGTTTCGGTATCTAGTGAAATAAATTCCTGCGCTTGTTATTCTTTTCGGCATGAAACTTTTGCTCCAAATGGATGTCGGTGTCTCTTAAGTGTGTCACCCTACGGTTCGCGAATAATGCGGACATGATCGAGACCCCTCTCGGATCAATAATCAGAAGCGGGATCTGGAGACCCATACTGACTCCCACACATTCAACGATGACTTTCTTGTGATCGTCGGAACCTTTTTACGCTAGTATCTTAATCCTTTTGTTTCGCGATATATTACATGTCCGAGATTCGATCATCGGTATCTCCATACCTAGTTTGATCTCGTTACCGACATGCACTCTTTTCTCGTTCCCGTGATATAACATTCTAGTGATCAAATCACTTGCTTGCAAGCTAATCAATGTGATATCACCGAGAGGGCCCAGAGCATATCTATCCGTCATCGGGATGAACAAATTCCACTCTCGATCCATGGGCCTCAACATAACACTTTAGTAGTTCTGAATCCATCTTTATAATCACCCTATTACGGTGTGACGTTTGATGTTATCAAGAAACTCTTCCGGTGTTAGTGATTGACATGATCTCATGGTCTAAGGATTAGGATCACTTCGTAAGTTGTTATAGCAATATAAACTCAATGACTTTGATCGTAATGCTATACTTCGGATGAATGTTCATCACACCACTACACTAATGTTGTGACCTCGTTATTAACAACATCCAATGTCCATGATCAGGAAACCTTTGATCATCTTGTTAATCAACGAGCTAGTTTATAAGAGAGGCATAACTAGGAACTTCCTTTTGTTTATTAAACACACATGTATTAACGTTTCCGTATTAATACAATTATGGCATGCAAAATAAACATTTATCATAAATAAGGAATACGATAATAACCACTTTATTATTGCCTCTCGGGCATATTCCCTTCAGTCTCCCACTTGCACTAGAGACAATAATCTAGTTTGAAAACTTTGCGTATTGAACACTTATGGCTTTCTGGTGTTCCATATACACAATTGCAAGTGGTTAACATAATCTATGGATCTGACGCTTCAGGTTCGTGTGTATTTGCATGTCTTTGCGTCTCCACGCATCACTCGTTCTCTAATGAGATGGCGTTGTATAAATTTTGTCTTTTGGTGAGACCTTTAGTTCCTTGGGGTTAAAACATGTCGATACTATTGTCGTACAATATATCTTTAGTGTTAGCCCGTTGCGAACCACACCTTAGTTTGATAACAAACTACTTGACACAAATTCCCTCCTATGCTGCTACTATAGCAGTCATATACTTAGCCTTTTGTTGTAGTATTCGTCACAATGTCTTAACTTTGGAACTCTTCCAAATCCATCATGGAATCTCCTTTCCATTACATTGTGCCACCCATAGTTTAAATTGAGATAAACTTAATTTGTATCTTGTGACAAAACTAGTATCAATGTAACGCTTTACAATGAACTATTTGTAATTGTTTGTCACCTCTACACAAATATATTCTTAGTTCTTCCAAAAGATCATAAGAATATCCTCACTATCGTCCAATGATCATTTTATGATTCATTCTGGTATATGCTCATAACTCTTAGAGCATAGGACATATCTGGATGTGTACATATCATGGTATGATTGATCAAGACATTCTTGTGATTTTACTCATCAAGTGTCAAAGCACTTGAATCTTGTTTCACTTATCAAGTGTCGATACGCTTGAATCTTGATTCAATTCCTTTCCATGCGACCAGAACTGTTTCTTGTCGTTTCTATATTGAACTCCTTCAATATCTCATATATGTACGTTTGGCATAAACATATTAGCGTTACAGTCTATCCACTATAGACATTCATGCTAAATATTCGGGTTTTGCCCAAGTCTTTCATCGAAATGAAATTCTTAACCTTTGTCAATAAAAGATACATCATTTCTAATCAACAAGATGTCATCCACATAATGTATTAGAAATGTGTCTTAGCGTTCCCACTTAATTTCTTGCAAATGCAAGCATCTTCATCGTCTCCTGATGAAAACTCTTTTTCATCACGGTGAAGATTCCAACTCCACGATGCTTACTTCAACCATTGAAGTTTGCATGCCCTTTTAGCATCCTTTGAATTTAACAAAACCCCTTGGACCGTGTCATGTACACGTCCTAGGTAACCATTCTATTAGAAGAACTTTGTTTTGTTTATTCATCTACCATATACCAAATTATATGTAGTGGTTGCTACTTTAATCCGTACAGACTAAATATCGCTATGAAAGATCAAATCTTGTCATAGTCAACTCCTTGAACATTGTCATAACATACTTTTCAACATGTCGACTATTTCATAGATGTGAAACATCCATGTCTGTTTCTTTATAGATCCAAATACGACCGATAGGTTTTTACACCTTTCCGGAGGGTCTTCCAAGTTCAAAACTTGATTTCTCGTGTATGGAACTATCACGGATTTTATGGCTTCAAGCCATTTGACGGAGCCAGGGCCCATCATCGCTTCTTTGCATATAGTCGGTTCATCATTGTCAAACAATAATGATTTACTCTCGAATCAGTATTTGAGTGTTTATCCGACCGACTTGGTTCAATAAGAACTTAGATCTCCGTGACCACAACCTTTGAGGCACATAAGCTATGAGCATTATGGCAGCCTCCGGAACATTTTTCGGCGCTGCGCAACTCAGCACATATAGCTAAGGTTCGTTAACCTTATAAAAGTTCTATTGTCCTCCCACTTAACATTTATGAAAAATTCCTTCTTCAAGAAACTTCACGTTTCAAGCGACAAACCCTTTTGTCCTCGCTGTTATGGAGGAATAACCAATTGTTATTCGAAATAACCTACAAAGACATGCTCATCCGACTTTGGTTGTAAACATCTTACTTATGTTTAGCATACCAAAATTTAAGAAAGGACAACTTGGATTTTACCCCAAACCATAACTCATATGGTATCATTTCAACGGATCAAGATGGAGCTCTTTTCAGTGTAAAAGCGGTAGTCTCTAAAGCTTTAATCTTTTAAAACATAATGGCAGTTTTATAAATAACACCTTTGATCCAACCATGTCTCACAAGGTTTCATTACAAATCTCAAACACTCCATACTCCTATGGTGTTTCGGGAGATGTAAATCTAGGTGTTTTGCTAAACTTGCAACTCAAATAAATCCCTTTATGATAAAATCATAATTCATTTATTTTCTTGTTACACTTGTAACTCAAATAAATCCCTTTATGATCAAATCATAATTTATTTATTTTTCTTGTTACAATGATTTTCCACTTCATCTTGAAAGTCTTTGAAACATTTTCAAATATTTCATACTTCTTTCTCATTAAGTGAACATTCACTCAGAATTCCGGAGAAAGCATATGAAGTTGAAACCCATCGCTTACGACTACTCATAATGGACTACATACATCGATATGTATAAATTCCAATAATTTAGTCGTTCGTTCTTCTTTGGCCTTTGAACGAAGTTTTAATTATCACGTGGAAAGTCTCACAAGCGTCACTTGATCAAATCAAAGACTCCAAAAATCCATGAATATGGCGATTCTTCATGTTTTCTTTCCAATATAATTTAAACAGCGATGTCACTTCATAAGTGATCTTTCAATCATTTGTCTTGCGACATTTTAGCATTAGGTTTTATGGATGTGATTTCTTCAACTAGATTTGTAAATCATCCATCTTATATGGAATACGGTAATTATTTGAACAACCTTTGTTCTTATAATACCTGATTCAAATAACAATTATTAAAACAAATCTTGAAGTCAAGCTTTGATGTCAACGAGAAATACAAACAACGGTTTGTTTGTTTTCGATGAACATCATCACATATTCTCTTGCTAGTTACTTAGGCCATTGTGGTTCATGAATTGCGTCATTCCGTATGAAATTTCATACCAACCAATTCAGTATCCAATACCCAAGAACCACATTGTTTAACAAGCAAAGAATACAACCATAACATGTATATCATCCATATACCTAAATTGGATATTTCCAATCTTTTCTTTTTTGCCAAATATATTTTATAGATTCTCTTTCAGCATTTCCTTTTCCTTTTAAAAGAATCTATCAACATCAAAAGTGGCGCCATATACATGACACATAGTCCAAAGCGTGTATATTCAAATAATAATACCTTTGGACTTGCACTTTGAAGTAGATCACCATCATCAAAATGATCGGTATTCTTTCAAAATCCATTCTTTAGTAATCTTTTAGTGTAGTAAACACTTTACATACATCTTCTATTCATCCTTATCATGACGACTTTCATGATCAAGCCAATTTAGCTTATAAAGGAGAATCGTGAGTATAACATTACTTTCCAAAACCCTTTTGGATGATTAGGATGTCTAGCATCTCCAACCTTCGTAAATTCTCATCCAATATGAGAACATATATTATACTCTATCATATTGCAACCAAAACATCGTTTCAGATATCGTTATATCTGCCACACATGATGGTTTCTGAAACAATTCTTTCAGCTCCTAGATAAACTTGATATTAAAACAATCAAGAATCGTGGAGGCAAACATGATACTTAAGATACTAACACTGGAATTGTTACTCTCGATTTAATACCAATTATTAAATTTCACGGAGTAAATAGAGTTTGCTGAAAGTTTGCAATAGGACTTTAAACTTTGATTGACACTCAACACAATACGATACCAGTTCGTAAAGTAAATATCCAGAATTCTATAGTTCTATTATCTCAATTACAACTATGCATAAGGTGGTGAACGAATGCCAATGACTACAACAAATTATGAAAATTCACTTTGATTTAATTTATGATAAATTGAGTTCTACTAATCCAAATTAGAAATAAACTCCCACTCAAAAACGACATCCCTCGTGTCCTTTTGGTGATTACATGAACCAAATCCACTACACCAAGTCCGATCATCACGTGAGTCGGCGTAGCTTCAAAGGCGAGCATCCATATGGTCATCATATCAAAACATATGACTCATGCTTAACCTTTCGGTCCGTGTTCCGAGGCCATGTCTGTACATGCTAGGCTCGCCAAGTAAGAACCTTAGTATTCGTGTGTGTAACTGTCTTACACCCGAGATATGCTCGTGGATTCAAGTACACCCGATCATCACGTGATGTCTTGAAGCGACGAAACATTGTCGGTGCATACTTAAGGAAGAACACATTTTTATCTTGATATATAAATGAGGGATCATCTTATTATGCTAATAAAACGCCAAACAAGCAATATAAGATGCTATCAAACATCACATGTTTATTAGTGGAATGATATGGTTCTCGCATATGATCTCTATCATGTGCACCGTGATATGTGTAAATCCAAGGTCTATGGAGTTTACACGTTATGTATGTTGTAAGAGTATCATCTCATACTTCTACTTACAACATCACCATATCATAACACTAGCCCAGCAACAATCTAAACTAGACGCCTCTAATTTATCCATTGCAAATTTTACGTGGCTTAGGGCTTTCGAGATAGAACCGTTCTTACCTACGAACATGAACCACAACGAGGATAACCAAATTGTTGGCAACTCGTTGCAAATTAGATATTGACTATAGTAGGAGAGACAGACACCCGCTAGCCACTTATGCAAAACTAGTTGCATGTTAAGCGTGGAACAGGTCTCATGTGCGAGGACATGTAAAGTTTGTCCGGGCCGCTTCATCCCACTATGCCACCAATATCCAAAGTACAACTAAGAAGCAATAAAATGATCATCATCGCCCACATACTCATATGTGTACTACCCGTGCAAAGTATCTACGCATAGATCCGGCTCTGATACCACTGTAGGGTTCGCAGCATAGAAAACAAAAAAATTTCCTACGATGGGAACAACTATGTACCAAGATCTATCTACTAGATACAAACAACGGGCGGATGTATATCCGTAGAGAACATACCCTTGAAGACCGACAAAGCTTAACGAGTCCAAACTCGTGGTTGATGTAGACGATCTCTTGCCGATCTCAAGATCGAGAGGAAGTCCTAGCGCCGCAAAATAGCAGCGCATCCGTGCTCGCACACACGTTCGAGGCACCGAGCAACCTCCGCCTCCTCGCTCCAGCGATGCAGCGGAAGCACAACTCTTTCTTGCCGAATAGCCACCGGGAACATGTATCTCGCTAGTCCGAGACCATGGGGGATAAATTCTAGAGGGGGAGAGAGATCCTTCACGAGGAGGTGTGAGTGAGAAGTGAGAGGAGGGGCTCCTTATATAGGGGAGGGGGGCAGCCCAAGGGGCATGGCCGCCGGCCATGGAGGGTGCCCCCACCTCTCCCTCATTCATGTGGGTGGACACTCCACTCACACAAAAGCCTTTCAATTCCCTCCACTCAAATTCCCATTAAATTTCCACCAAATTTAATGCAAACTCTCATTAAATAAAACTCTTTTATTTTATTCAGAATTTTGTCAATTACTTTAATGACAAATATTCACAAATAACCCCTTGCTAGAATTCTATTTCACATGCATAACCACTTTATGCAATTTCACCCGAAAACCCGTTTCGGTATCTAGTGAAATAAATTCCTGCGCTTGTTATTCTTTTCGGCATGAAACTTTTGCTCCAAATGGATGTCGGTGTCTCTTAAGTGTGTCACCCTACGGTTCGCGAATAATGCGGACATGATCGAGACCCCTCTCGGATCAATAATCAGAAGCGGGATCTGGAGACCCATACTGACTCCCACACATTCAACGATGACTTTCTTGTGATCGTCGGAACCTTTTTACGCTAGTATCTTAATCCTTTTGTTTCGCGATATATTACATGTCCGAGATTCGATCATCGGTATCTCCATACCTAGTTTGATCTCGTTACCGACATGCACTCTTTTCTCGTTCCCGTGATATAACATTCTAGTGATCAAATCACTTGCTTGCAAGCTAATCAATGTGATATCACCGAGAGGGCCCAGAGCATATCTATCCGTCATCGGGATGAACAAATTCCACTCTCGATCCATGGGCCTCAACATAACACTTTAGTAGTTCTGAATCCATCTTTATAACCACCCTGTTACGGTGTGACGTTTGATGTTATCAAGAAACTCTTCCGGTGTTAGTGATTGACATGATCTCATGGTCTAAGGATTAGGATCACTTCGTAAGTTGTTATAGCAATATAAACTCAATGACTTTGATCGTAATGCTATACTTCGGATGAATGTTCATCACACCACTACACTAATGTTGTGACCTCGTTATTAACAACATCCAATGTCCATGATGAGGAAACATTTGATCATCTTGTTAATCAACGAGCTAGTTTATAAGAGAGGCATAACTAGGAACTTCCTTTTGTTTATTAAACACACATGTATTAACGTTTCCGTATTAATACAATTATAGCATGCAAAATAAACATTTATCATAAATAAGGAATACGATAATAACCACTTTATTATTGCCTCTCGGGCATATTCCCTTCAAGGTGGGGAGCGGGGGCTGGGGGCGAGCGGAGGCGAGGGAGATGGTGGAGGACGGCGGCTCGCCGGTGGACGGGTGCGCCTGGGCGGCAGAAGGCGAGCAGAGGCAGGGTGGGCGGCGAGCAGAGGTGAGGGAGGGTTGCGGGAGCGGGGAAATGGGGAGAGCGAGGAGGGAGACGGGGTCAGGGGACGCGGGGCCAGGGGTGGGGCCAGGTGGGGTCCAGGCGGGGTGAGTGGAGAGAGTGGGGCTGTGGGGTCAGGGTGGGGCATGTGTGTGTGCTGCGCAGGTGTGAGAGCAGGTGGGGAGAGGGAGGGAGGTGAGGTGGCGGGTGGCTACTGGTGGGGATTTGGGGAGGGGTGAGGTGGCGACATAGGATAGGTTGGGGTGAGGTGGCTGGAGGGGTGGGTAGACTAGGTTGGGTAGTTTTAGGATTTTGGTGGACCGATTGGTTTTGTACGGGGGGTGGTCGACTGGGTCGAATCGGCCCGTTCGACTGCCCCCTAAAAATAATATCGGGTTTTATTTAATTTAAAAATAACTTTTTTATTTAGTTTTAGACAAACAAAATATACGGAAACATCCGGGGGTTTAATTTGAAATAGAAGGAGGGCTAATTTTAGAAAACCATAGTCTTTCGCAACATAGTTTTTAGGCAAAATAATATGCATGATGATGACGATGCTCAAATGCAATGTGGCATGATGACATGAGCATGCGGTCATGATGATGCAATGCACAAAAACAACGCGATTTTCTAGTAGTGGTTTTGCGGGATGCCACATAACCCAAACCCAGTTGAACCAAGTGACAGCTCAATTTTTAGCCAACACCGGTGAGGTAGATCCAACCATGCAAAGGTTTTTGGAAACCCAAACCCAATTGTTGCATAAGATGACAGATCAAATGATCAACATGGGAGACAACTCTTCCCAAGGAGTTTGTGACAAAAAGGATGTCAAGGATGACATTCTAGAAGGAACCTAAGCTTGCAACTTTTGTGGAGACAAGGATCACACTTCCAAAGAGCATGAAGATCAATGCCCCAATTGTGAAGAGAAACATCCAATTGACCAGTGCCTCACATCTTGTATCATCCCAAAAATACCAAACTTAGATCATCACAACACTAATCATCAAGATTAGGGTTAACAAAAACTTTTCTAAGTAAACCCATGAATGCATGTATATCTGTATGCATGGATTTTGAATTTCTTTAAAAAACACCTTGTTTGTGTGATCCATTGCTTGTAAAATGTTTCTTAGGTGAAATTAACATCATCTAAAACATTTCCCACACTTTTCCTAAAGATAAGTAAATCAAAACAAATATATGAAGTGAATGGTCACTTTGACCAATTTAACTCCCATGCCTACTTTGGCTATCTCAAACTTTCAAAACCTAACAGAAACTTTTCTAGATCTTTGCACCCCTTGAATGTACTCATAACAAGGTATCAAGGCCCACTTTGTGATCATCCAGAAACTTTCAAATGCATATTTTAAATGACAATTCAAAATTGAATCTTCTTCATATGGGAAGATCCCACTTTTTCAAAACCCACTCAAACAAGCTCAACTTTCAAAACCCAAGCATCTGCAGACTCACCAGAACCAATCTAGCAAACCCACCAAAAATCATTTCAAAATTCAAAACTTGATTTCATGCAGCCATTTCATCAAACAGGTTGCAGACACAAATCAAACAAAACATCAAACACTATAGTGTGCAGTGATTCTTGCCTAACTTGTTCCCTAGTTAGCTCACACACAACCCAGTAGATCATCTAGAAAGATTAGCCCAACACTAGCACCCCTGTGAGCTTGCCATTGCCATTAATGGTGAACAGCCGAGCACCTCAATGCCACCCCATTGTGGACAGCAAGCTAGGAGCAGCAGCAAGCCTAGCCAGCATGTCTGGGAGGCAGCCCACCATCCACCGCCACTCCCTGTCCCAGCCTTAAGCGTTGCCAAGCCCTGGACCACGCGCACAAGACACGCCTAGACCATGCCGAGCGTGCGCCAGAGCGCCACCCTCGACCATCACCCACAGACCGCGCGCCGCCCTCACCGCGTGCACACACGATCACCACCGACCCAGGAGACCGCCAGACATCCCCGTTTGCCGCCCCGTGCCATAGAGCCACCGCCCGCCGTCGAAGACGCCGCCTCTGTCGCGCAGAGCACCGGCCGTTCCAGACCAAACCACACCGCCCCATGCCTCGCGACCATGTCGTTGAGCATCGCCAGGAGACACAGCACCGTCTCCTACCCTTGCCCATGCCATTAGCCGCCTATAACGTTGCCCCCGACAAGCTCACCGTGCGCCCCGACGGTCCCCTCGCTCGACTATAAATAGAGGCCACCCCCGCACGATTTCTTCACACCATCTCACTCCCCTCTCCCCACTGACCGTGCCACACCATTCTCAGAGCAAGGCGAGCACCACCTCGCCGTAATTTCACCTGAGCCTGCCGCTGCCGGAGAAGAAAGGAGCCAGCGATTGGAGCCGCCCCAGGAGAAGCCACCGGTACCAGGAGGTTCGCCATCGTCGACTTCGTCGTTCGCCCGCCTCGCTGACCCTCGCCCGTACCCCGGTGAGCCCCCAGCACCCCTCACTGGCCGCGCTAGGTTTCGTTCTCGCCGGAGCTGTCTCGCGTCGACGATGACCCTCAGCCGTTGGATTAGAACTAGATCGAACGATCCACGTTGCCCCATACCGCTTCGCCCAGCCCCGTGTCACTGACGAGTGGGGACACCCACTTAAGCAGCCCGCGGGAGCACTGCGCTTAGCAAGCCGGCCCGTTAGAATTTCCCGCGCTTCCCAGCAATTCAAATTAAAACTTTTTCTATTTCATTTCAAACACACTTCAGCACCCAACTTCAAAAATCAACCCAGATCGATTCAATGCACCAAATTGGATGAAACCAATTTTTTTGGAAAGGTCTGTGAATGCTTAATCCAAGCCCGTTGGATTCAAGTCATTTGGATCTGTAGATCACCCATAGTAAAAATAACAAGGCAGAAGCTTTTCTGCATTCAAACATTTTTCAAATTTAAACCGTAAATGCTTTTGAGTTGATTCCAACTCTCAAAAATCACATTTAACCATACCTTTCAGAATATATAAAAGTATATAGGTTTACTTGCAGAAATATTGTTCAAGGAATAAAAGAATGCTACATAAGAATTTCTAGCCACTTTAATTAATTAAAATAAAAGGGTAAAACCTTATTAAATTGTGACACCACTTTAAATCACATTCCCATGGACTACAATATGTGGTGATGACATGTGTCAAAATGATCCCATATTTGGTTTGGAGAATATTAAATCTTAAGTAGTTTTTCAATGAGTAGAAATTACTTTTCTAAAAATAAAAGGAATTAAATCAAGCCTTAACCTTGTAATGTTAGGGATGATGCTAGATCATCCATAGGACCCTTGTGTGTGGTGATTGCAAGTAGTTAAGTATTGTTTGGTGATTGTGTACCTCGTATTTATTCATAGACGCTAGTACCGACCAAGGATACTACGAGGAGGAAGGAGGATACTACGAAGAGGAAGCCGAGGAGAACTTCAACCACTGCTCTGCACAAGGCAAGCTAAAACTTGCAAGACACTCTACTTTAGCAAGCTAGTAACTATGCAAACTTTTACTGATATTGTGCAAGCTAACACTTGCAAAATACCCTACTGATGCCACAAACCCATACCTGTGATCCTACCTACTGGTTAAACCAATCCTAGTTTTATGGCAAGCTTCTTACTTTATTTCTTTATCAAAGCTTACTTAGAGTCTACCTAAGAGTGTGGTAGATACCAGACAGTTGTGCTGAAGGTTGCATAAAGAGCATCAAATTTGGCCTAAGCTAGAAACCTTGATATCAGCCTAAGATATAAGGTTGGACTTAGTGAAACTCCACTAGTTACCACCCCTCATCATTACTACCTCCACCTGTAGATGCTAGTGCTAAGCTTAAAACTTGATCAACCTTTAGATGGGAATACTTGGTGGAAAAATGGTTATGAAAACCTTGGAATGATGGATCATTCTATTGAAATGTTTTGGACAGGTGTTTCCAAACACTTGATGATTTTGGTGATGAAAATGTTGAGGCATGAGCGTTAGCCCTATATAAAACTGATGGTTGTCTGGATGCGATACCATTCCAATTTTAGCGTACAACCACAATACCCAAATATTGGGTAGGGCTTGACTGGAAACTTATATACCTTAGTATTGGTTCCCTCTCGGCCAAGGTCTGAGCTGAGGCTACCTTGTGAAGATTGTCCACCTGTGGAGTACCCAAGATGACAGTGGTCATGATTGGGAGGCCAAACTCACATGAGAGGTGCTTATACTAGGGCGTGTAATTGAAAAGTTAGGATTGATTATCCGCATACTGAGTATGGTGAATTCAGGATTTGTTCCTGACGGATGTATCGAATGTTGTGGTGAAAGTGTACAATCTCTGCAGAGTGTCAAACTATTCGAATAGCCGCGTCCGCGGTTATGGACAGTTGGAATGGCCATATTGTTCCCCCGTCAGACTTAGCAAAATGACTTGTGAAATGAATTGAGACTTTGACTTGAACACAACAGAGTTGTGACTTGAATTACAAGTTCCCACTTAGGAATTATAAAAATGTGACTAGTTTTGGAACCTAGTAGAGATAAATCTGGCTTTTGCAAAACAACCCTAGAGCCTAGTGTCCTATTATACAAAAACCCCTTGACTTGTTAGTATTAGTTTGCGAGTACTTAAAGAGTACTCATGGCTTTGTCCCTGGCTATTCCCATGGCCAGACTATGAAGAGGAGTACCTGGAAGATGGACCCTAGGAAGGTTACGACAACTAGGAGCATCTCCCATCGTCAGCATTGCCTGTGACCCTGAAGATGGAGCTTCGCCTACGCTACCGTTATTATTACGTATTCCGCGGCTTGATGTTTAATTAAGAACTGGATCATGAGATCCCTATTTGTGTAAGAACTTATGTATCGTTTGTAATGGATGAAGTACTATGGTATCCAATTCTGTTATATCTCGCAAAAATGGTAATCCTGGGATTGCTATGTATGGCATAACAGGCATCTAGAATTGAAAAATCCGGGTGTTGACAAGTTGGTATCAGAGCCATCCTGACCATAGGAGACCCTAGTTAGATGGGACGTTGAACCAAAAACTTAGTTTCAAAACCAAAGAACAAAAATATTTACGAAAAATTATCCTCATTCTTACCTCTTTAATTCTTTAATAAAACTTCATGTTCCTCAAAAACTCTTGCAAAATAGATAAAATTTTGACACACTTGATCACTCTGCTAATCTACTCATCCTCTATTTTTATAGATGGACGTGAAGTACAGCAAGTTTTATCAACTCGGGAATGGAGGAGACCTTATCTTTGAGAGGGATCTGGATCAGCTTTCGGAAATTCTGGAGCGTCCGCACCCCGAGTTCTTCGGAGCTCAGCTCAATGATCAAGGAGGAGAAGATCTGCAGTGGATAATTGTTGCAAGTCTTCGAGGAAAGATTGAACCTCCCACTGCGGAGGGAATTCAGTTTACCTTGAGGGAAAACAACTGGCTCGATGGACTTGCCAGAGCAATGCAGGAAGCTCTTTCCCGTCTGTGTGGGCAGAGCATCAATCAGATCAAGGGTACTCGCTTTGAGTTTTGCCCAAGGCGTGATGCAAATGGACAACCACTGGAAGCCCCATACCACCCTGAGCTGAAGACTCAATTGGACCACCTTAGCTTCATGATGTATGATCGTCAGCAGGAGTTGGACAACTGCCGTGACTATTGCAACCACAAGTCTGCCATCATCAAGACGAAGGACCAGACCATCGCCATGCTACCAAAGGATCGCAAGCCTCGCCTCCGTCAGCTCGACAAGAAGGAGCGCATTATTGCCCGTCTTCGCCACCGCATCTCATCTCTGGAAGAGACCATCCACGAGAGAGACATGCAGTTGGAGGAAAGGGAGAATGCCGGAGAAGATCTTCGTGGAGACCCTTACTCCTATCTCAGCGATGACGATGATTTTCTGGAGTATCAGGCCATGGACTTCTTCACCGATGAGGATGATTTCGCCTTCATCGATGATGCGGAAGATGATGAAGCCACAGACTCCGAGGAGTAGTAGCACTGAGCACTAGCGTAGTGAGTAGTAGTCGGTCCCACTGTATCGTAGTTCCAGAATGGTTCTTAAAACCATCTGTTTTTCTTTGTTGTGGTGTGTGTTGTACTGTGTGCTATGAGTGATTGAATGAAAAAGCAGTTGCTAGAAAAACCTGAGTCAAACTCTAAAAACTTTTCAAAAACCCAAAACCTTAGCAATTTCCCTCTTTTCTCCTAATCTATATCAATCTTCAGATGCCACGTGGAGGAAGTGGTTCAGCCCCGGACCCGATGTTGCAGATCCTGCAAATGTTGACTTCTGACCGCGAAGCTGAAAGAGCGGAACGTCAAGCCAACCTATCCACTCTGCAACAGATAGCCCAGCTAGCCCACAACAACCAAGGCCACGGAAATCAGGACAACCATGGATCTAAGCTCAAGAATTTCCAGAATACCAACCCACCCGTTTTCACCAAGTCAGAAGAACCCCTAGACGCCGATGATTGGCTGCAAACCATGGAAAATAACTTAGAAGTAGCCGGAGTGGAAGCCAACGAGAAAGTCCTATTCGCCACCCATTATCTAGCCGGAGATGCCAGGGCATGGTGGAACAGTGTTCGTGCAATGACCAGAGGCCAGATGATGACCTGGGAGGAATTCAAAGTCAAGTTTAGCAGAACCCATGTGCCACCAGGTCTGATCAAGAGAATGAGAGACGAGTTCAGAGAGCTAAAGCAAGGAAGGATGACTGTAGTAGAATACCGTGACAAAGTTTTGTCATTAGCTAGGTATGCCCCGGACGAGATAGACACCGAAGCCAAGAAGAAAGAAAGATTCCTGAATGGTCTGCATGACGAGATGCAGACAGTGTTAGTCAATATCCCCTTTGCGGATATTGAAGCCCTTGTCGACTCCGCTATCCAGATGGAAGGAAAGATCAACCAGGCCAATGAGAACCGCAAGCGTCGCATGATGCATCAACCAGGAACCCATCAGACCCCAAAGTATCGCCCCAACCCATCTCGAGGATTTTCCCCAAGAACCAACAGACCCCCTATGACCCGTCCAACCTATCCCAACCATGGAAACCCTAGAACTGTAGGAAATCACAACAACCCCGGCAACTCTAGCAATTTCACCCGTGCCCCACCCAAGTTCAACACCAACAATGCTACCGCCAACCCCAACACTGCCCCGAGGACTGGAAGCAATGTTGTGCCTGTCGCAGCCAAGGACAAGTCACAAGTGACCTGTTATGACTGTGGAAATAAAGGCCACTATCCCAACGAATGCCCCAACAAGAAGAATGCTACAGCCCCCAACGCCAATGTCCCAGCTCAGCAGCAGCGTCGTGTCCAGCCAGGGAGAAGATTTGCCCCAGGGAATTCACTCAACCGCAATGGCCGTCTTTTTCTCATGCATGCTGAAGAAGCTCAGGAAGCGCCAGACGTCGTGCTGGGTATGTTTTCTGTTAATTCAGTACTTGCAAGAGTGTTGTTTGATTCTGGTGCACCGCATTCATTTGTCACCGAAGAATTTTCTTGCACTAGTAAAATTCAACCAACCAAATTGAAGCATGTGATGATTGTACAAATTCCCGGATCAACCACCAAGGCTAGGCAAATTTGCAAGGCCGTCCCTATCCGAATCCATGGCATAGATTTTTATGCTAATCTAATAGTACTCGGAACTAAAGGTTTGGAAGTAGTACTAGGAATGGATTGGATGTCCAAACATAAAGGATTGATTGACTGTGCCAAGAAAGCCATCACCATGACCAGTACCACCGGAATATCAGTCGAGCATATATCTGAAACCTTACCTCGTCAATTCAAGTGTAACAAGAGTCTAGCCCAACCTAACATTGACCAAGTTCGGATAGTCTGCGAATACCCCGATGTATTTCCAGATGTTTTGCCCGGTATGCCCCCAGATCAGGATATCGAGTTTATCATCGAACTAATCCCCGGAACAGGACCCATAGCCCAGAGACCCTATAGTATGAACCCGTCAGAACTAGAAGAACTGAAGAAGCAACTGGATTCCATGTTGGAAATTGGATTGATTCAACCAAGTGCGTCCCCATAGAGATCCCCTGTCTTGTTTGTGGACAAGAAGGATGGAGGTAACCGTTTGTGTACGGATTATCGAAAGTTGAATGATGTCACCATCAAGAACAAGTACCCCTTGCCTAAGATAGAAGATTTGTTTGATCAGTTGACCGGTGCCCAGGTGTTTTCTAAGATTGATCTTAGAACTGGTGTAAGAGGGAGTGTCCCAACCTTACAACAATATAAGGTGGAGTCCCCTGTGTTTACAATGCTAGTCCCTGGATCAATAGCTAGCATCCACAGTTTAGATGTAATATCAAGAAACAAAGGTCATAATATAACTTTATAACCAGGAATAACATAATTTTATTACATCAAACATAGCTCATTTGGCTATTACATTACATTGCAGCGGAATAACTAAAATCATGGGTCCTTCATCTTCAAAGTGCCACAGGCAGATGTTGGTTGTAGACTTTGTAATCCTAATCAATCAATCTTCACAAAAAAATCAATCAAACCTGCAACATTACAAGTTACAGCCACAAGGGTCAATACATTTTATTTGTATTGGCAAGCTTCACTACTACGTATAATATGAGTGGATCCTATCAATACATGCATATTTTGGCTAAGTAGAGTTTAAGGCTTATTTGCATAAAGCAAAATTTATCCTATCTTTTCAAAATGGTTTTGGTCCTTTGTCAAATCTCTTTTTCCAAGTTCCTTGAATTCCTTGGTAGAAACTCAAGTGTTCAAGTCCTGGTCAAAATCCCTTGAGCTCCTTGGTAACCCCAAGTGCATCAAGTTTTGTCAAAGTCTCTTGAGCTCCTTGGTAACCCCAAGTGCATCAAGTTTTATAAAATCTCATGAGTTCCTTGGTAACCCCAAGTGTTCATGTTTTCATCTCTTGAGTTCCTTGGTAACCCCAAGTACATCAAGTTTTGTCAAAGTCTCTTGAGCTCCTTGGTAACCCCAAGTGCATCAAGTTTTTAAAAGTTTTTCTTTTAGAAATTAGAATGTCGAGATCTCCCATAGCTTCAAGCTTTAGTTTCTCAGTATTGTCCATAACCGGGGACACGGCTAAGTACTTAGATTTTATTATCTTCTGCAGAAGGAGTACACTTTACCCACATGTCACAATCCCATCCTTTTGCCACCAGTGGCCACTGGATTAGCACTCACCAAGTTGGAGTACTGGCAGATTGAGAATGTGACGAAGTCTTTCCAAAGGGTCCTCCCATACACCATTGCTAGCTTGTCTTCAGCACCCATGAAGCATTCTAGATCCCCATGTCCAGTTAACTGAAGACAATGCATGGGTCTTCCCAATGTAGTTGACCAAGCCAGAGCCATAATAGCATGTGGTTGCACACGAAAGCAACAATTGGAGAAACATGTTCAATCTCTAAGTTTCCTAGGTGGTTTTCTTTTGGAGCACAACACAAAGTGATTCCCATAGACATGGTTCCTTTTGTTGCCACCCTCTCCAAAACTTAAAGTATCCTCCACCTAGGTGGTTCATTGAGTCCTTGTTTTATTATGTAAAACACAAGTCCTTTTCTCAATCTTCATAAAATCTCAACATGTATCTCTTTTCAAAATATATATATAGCATGGCTAAGCATGTAACAACTACAATATTTTCACTAAGGAGTGTATAGGGAATCCTATTAGGATTTACCATAGCTTAAGTATAAAATTGTTTTCATGCATGTTTTCAAAATCCACTAAGTATAATGAAAATAGTAGGACTTTAGATGATAGTGTAACTTGCCTTTTTGGTAGGGAATGAAGGTTCTCTCCTTGATCTTGCTAGTCTCACACTTTGCTAATTTCACTACAATCAATCAAGCAAACACCAAATCAACTAGCATTCCAAATAATCAATCAAACAACATTTCACACACACATAAAACTATGGGATTTAAATCATGCATGTAAGCATGCAAGAGATGGTTCTATTTGCAAAGATGGTCTCCACTAGGCTTCTAAACTTTGTAAGTTCCAAAGTGGTCATTTCCAAATTGGCATAGTCATTTGCAAAAAGGCTTTTGTTTCAGAAACTATTTTAAAATCCATCATCATTTTATGTGGTGGAAAACATCTTTATCAAAGCAAAACTTTATGTTTTTCACCAAATGAGTTGCTATTGCAAAACTTGGTGTTTTGGGTCAGTAGGTTTAGTATAAAGCATTTTCCCAAAGTTTTCTTTACAAAAACATTTTCATAATAAAATCCACAATTTTAATTGGCTAGAAATTGGCTAAGTCAATTAATCCAACCTAAATTTTACCAAAATCATTTTTAACACCAAGGGTTGGTTCCTAGGGTCAGTATGTTCACAACAAACCATTTTTCCAAGGTTTCAAACTTAAAAACATTTTTGAATCATTTTTCTAATCTTAACAAGCAATCAAATGTTTCTGCATAATCAACCAATCTAACAGATACTACTTGCTAAACCAAAGGCATGGTTGGCTAGGGTTTGTTCCACTAATTCCAACGGTATAAAATTTGTAATTTTTGGACGTGTGGATCGAAAGTTACAAAGGTTTGAAAATTTAATCTATAACAGATTCAAATCTGTTTTTAAAACGAAACCTGGCCACGCATCGTGTTCTGGTTGGACGGTACCGGTTCGGCTGGATCAGCAACGAGGTGCGTTGGATCTAATTAGATCGTGCAGTCCTGATCGCGTACCCCTTCGGTGATTAAGTGGATATGTTTCGTTCGCTCGATCTAGATCCTACGGTTGCTAGCATGCTTGCCAAAGATCGGCAGCGCTGGCAGCGGCTAGCGGCGGCGCACGGCCAGGCGGTGGCGCTACGGCGGTTACAGGAAGCGGAGAGGGGAGGGAAGATGCTCACCAGAATCGCGAGGAAGGGGTGATGCTCGACGTGTGCTTGTCGTGGCAAGGGGTGCTCTGGTACAGCTGCGATTGCTCGCCGGAGTAGAGAACAACGTCGGGTGGTCCTGGTCGTGGTCGGAGTCGTCGCTACAGGTCACGAGAAGGCCAACCGAGGGTATGGTCAGGTGTGTAAGACCAAGGCGAAGATGCTCGCATGATCGAGACGTAGAGGGGCAGTCGAGGCTTACCGGAGGAGCTCGACGGAGATGAGGCAGACGGCGGCGCTCAGAGCTTTGTCGAAGACGGCTCCCTGGGGCGCCCGCGGTCGAACAAAGAGTACAGGCAGATGCGCCTGAGAGTGGTGAGTGTGTGTGCGTGGTTAACGAGACAAGGGGTGGCGCTGAGTCGCCGGAATTGACCGGAGATGGTGGTCGGAGCAGAGGGTGTGCAAGCTCGATTCAGGCAGCCTGGGGGCGCATTTGGGGGAGGAGACAGAGGGGAAAGGAGGAGAAGACGCTGGCGTTTTAACGTGCGTGGTCGCGGCGAGATTAAAGCTCGGTATTATGGCGAATTGAACGCGCGGATTGAATGGCAGCAACGGCAGCGAGGTTTGGGGGAAGGAGGTCGCGCGGGTGAGGAGGATGAACAGGAGAGTGGGGTCCAGTCGTCAGTGAGAAAAAGAGTGAGGGGAGGGTCCACTGGTCAGCCTCTGCATGGGTTAGAACCTGAGTACGAATCGTTTTCTTCGGGGGGAAGCTGGGCTGGCTTGCTGGGCTTGTGGGCTTGGCCGACTGGGCTAGGTCCAATTCCATTTTTTTCTGCCTGGAACCTTTTTCCTTTTCTAATTCTTTTTCTGTTTTTGAAATTCAAACAATGAAACAACACTCAATTTGATTCAAACAATCACTAAACTTTGTAACTTTGAATTTGGTTCTGATTATCAACATAAACCAAATCCCAAAATAAAATAATAATTTTTATTCTTTTTAGGATCCATTCTTTAATTAAATAAAATGGAACTTTAGTTATTTAATAAAATAGGGTTTGATTTAATTAACAAAATCTCCATTTGAAATCCAAATATTTTCAAAACCAAATCAGTAGGTTTTATTTGGAAATAAAGAATACTTGGAAACTTGTTTAAAACAAAATAACCTTTTATTTTAGGGTCCATTAATAATTAAATACAATAGACCTTCATTATAAAATCAACTAGGATTTATTTTATTTAAAATATTTATTTTGAAATCTAAAATAAAGCCAAAACACTTCAGTAGGTTTTATTCGAGAATATAAAATATTTGGAAAACGTATTTAAAATAATTTAATAAGTTTTTGATGTTTTAATTAAAATGGTAAAACCTTTTATTTAGATAAAATTGGATATTAAATCCTTATTAATTTATTTAAATTAACTTTTGCTATTTTTATTCAAAACAAAATGCTTTAATTCCAAAGCTTGGCCAAGGTTTAATTTGGCTATATAAAATAATCTTTATTTATGAATCCACCTTTTCTTTTGAAAACCAAATCTTTTATTAAAAGATCCAAAATAGTAATTCCAAAACATTTTTAATTTCCTTTAATAAATGTTTATCCTTATAAATCCCTTTAGGATTTATTTGATTTCAAATTGGTTTGAAGTTTCCAATTAAATTCAAAAAGTTTCTTCTGGCCCTGAAAATCAAACAAAATTTTATTTTATTCATTTATTTTCACATTACAAGATTTGGAAAATCTTGGGATGTGACAACTGGCTATCATCAACTCAAAATTCGTGTAGAGGATATTCCAAAGACTGCCTTTACCACCAGATATGGATTGTATGAGTATACAGTCATGTCTTTTGGATTAACCAATGCCCCCGCTTATTTCATGAACCTCATGAATAAGATTTTTATGGACTTCCTGGATAAGTTAGTCGTTGTTTTCATCGATGACATTCTAATTTATTCCAAATCAGAAGAAGAACAGGAGCTACACCTAAGGACCATTCTTGGAACCCTTAGAGAGCATCAGTTGTATGCCAAGTTCAGCAAATGTGAATTCTGGTTACAGGAAGTAGGATTCCTCGGTCACATTGTATCAGCCGGAGGAATGGCCGTTGACCCTGCCAAGGTGAAAGATGTAGAAGATTGGCAAGCCCCAACCACTCAAACCCAAGTTCGTGCTTTTCTCAGATTGGCGGGATATTACCGCAAATTTGTAGAAGGATTCTCTAGTATCGCCAGACCCATGACCCAATTGCTGAAGAAGGACAAGAAGTTTGAATGGACCGACAAATGTGAAGCGAGTTTTCAAGAACTCAAAAGGAGATTGATCTCAGCCCCAATCTTAATCATGCCGGATATCACGAAGCCCTTCGATGTGTATTGTGACGCATCCAAGATTGGTCTCGGATGTGTGCTAATGCAAGAAGGCAAAGTTATATCTTATCTATCGCGACAATTGAAGCAACATGAACAAAATTACCCAACCCATGACTTCGAACTCGTAGCCGTAGTTCTAGCCCTGAAGACATGGAGACATTACCTTATGGGAAATCGTTGTGAGATTTATTCGGATCACAAGAGCCTAAAGTATATATTCATTCAGAAGGAGCTGAATATGAGGCAGAGAAGATGGATTGAGCTCATCAAGGATTACGACCTGGACATTCACTATCACCCTGGTAAAGCAAACGTGGTAGCTGATGCCCTTAGCAGATTGCCGTGCCACTTGAACTCCATGATTTTGAAGGAGCAACCAAGTTTGCACAAAGAGATGGAAGATTTTCGAATGGAATTAGTAAGTGAAGGATTTTTGGCTAGCATAGAACTTCAGCCCACTTTGATCAGTCAGATTAAAGAGGCGCAGAAAGGAAATGCTAGTATCGACGGAATCAAGCGTCGTATCGGTACAGGCAAAGTACCCGGATTCACCGAGGACGAAGAAGGAGTTTTGTGGTACAAAGGACGCCTTTGTGTACCATCAGATTCTGAGTTAAAAGAAGTTATCTTGAAGGAGGCTCATGATACTCTTTATTCTATCCATCCCGGAGGAACTAAGATGTATCAAGATTTGAAAGAGCAATTTTGGTGGCATAAGATGAAGAGAGAAATCGGAAGCTATATCGCCAAGTGTGATATATGTCAGCGAGTCAAGGCAGGACATCAAAGACCCGCTGGACCGTTGCAACCTTTGCAAATTCCGGAATGGAAATGGGATTCTGTAGGAATGGACTTTATAACTGGACTACCTACTTCTAGTAGGGGAAATGACTCTATTTGGTTCATAGTGGACAGATTGTCCAAAGTCTCCCATTTCTTGCCCATTAAAACTACCTATCAGAGTTCGAAGCTAGCAGAGTTGTACATCGCTAGAATCGTTAGTTTGCACGGAGTCCCCAAGAACATAGTATCGGATCGAGGAACTCAGTTTACCTCGAGATTCTGGAAGAAAGTCCAAGAAGGTTTAGGAACCCGCCTAGATTTCAGTACCGCGTATCACCCTCACACCGATGGACAAACGGAGCGAGTAAACCAAATACTCGAAGATATGCTTAGAGCATGTGTGCTAGAATATGGATCCAAGTGGGAAGACTGTCTGCCGTTTGCAGAATTTTCTTACAACAACAGTTACCAAGCCAGTTTTCAAATGGCCCCATTTGAATTCATGTACGGAATAAAGTGCCGCACCCCTTTGAACTGGTCGGAAGTAGGAGAGAGTCAGATCTTCGGACCCGACATCCTACGAGAAGCAGAAAAGAAGGTTCACAAGATTCGTGAGCACCTCAAGACCGCCCAATCCCGACAGAAGAGTTACGCCGACAAGAGACGTAGAGACCTCGCCTTCAACATCGGAGATTTTGTTTATCTGGAAGTGTCGCCATTGAAGGGAATGCAGCGTTTCCAACTCAAAGGAAAGTTAGCCCCCAGATATATCGGACCTTTCAAAATTCTGAACCGTCGAGGAGAAGTATCGTATCAATTGGAACTACCTGAAGAGATGTCAGCTGTGCACAATGTGTTCCATATCTCGTTACTTCGCAAGTGTCTCGAAGTCCCCGAGAAGACCGAAGTGTTCAAGAATATCGATCACCGGACCATAGAGATCAATGATGACCTGACCTATCCTGAAGTACCCATCCGTATATTGGAAGAAGCCTTTCGAACTACCAGAACCCGAAGCATCAAGTTTCTCGAGATATAGTGGAGCAACCACACAGAAGAGGAAGCTACCTGGGAACGCGAAGATCACATCAGGACGGAGTTTCCAGATCTCTTCAAATCCTAGGTAATCTTTTCGTCCTTTTTCAAATCTCGGGACGAGATTTTGTTTAAGGGGGGAAGGTTTGTAACATCCCAAAAATACCAAACTTAGATCATCACAACACTAATCATCAAGATTAGGGTTAACAAAAACTTTTCTAAGTAAACCCATGAATGCATGTATATGTGTATGCATGGATTTTGAATTTCTTTAAAAACCACCTTGTTTGTGTGATCCATTGCTTGTAAAATGTTTCTTAGGTGAAATGAACATCATCTAAAACATTTCCCACACTTTTCCTAAAGACAAGTAAATCAAAACAAATATATGAAGTGAATGTTCACTTTGACCAATTTAACTCCCATGCCTACTTTGGCTATCTCAAACTTTCAAAACCTAACAGAAACTATTCTGGATCTTTGCACCCCTTGAATGTACTCATAACAAGGTATCAAGGCCCACTTTGTGATCATCCAGAAACTTTCAAATGCATAGTTTAAATGACAATTCAAAATTGAATCTTCTTCATATGGGAAGATCCCACTTTTTCAAAACCCACTCAAACAAGCTCAACTTTCAAAACCCAAGCATCTGCAGACTCACCAGAACCAATCTAGCAAACCCACCAAAAATCATTTCAAAATTCAAAACTTGATTTCATGCGGCCATTTCATCAAACAGGTTGCAGACACAAATCAAACAAAACATCAAACACTATAGTGTGCATTGATTCTTGCCTAACTTGTTCCCTAGTTAGCTCACACACAACCCAGTAGATCATCTAGAAAGATTAGCCCAACACTAGCACCCTTGTGAGCTTGCCATTGCCATTAATGGTGAACAGCCGAGCACCTCAATGCCACCCCATTGTGGACAGCAAGCCAGGAGCAGCAGCAAGCCTAGCCAGCATGTCTGGGAGGCAGTCCACCGCCACTCCCTGTCCCAGCCGCGAGCGTTGCCAAGCCCTGGACCACGCGCACAATACATGCCCAGACCATGCCGAGCGTGCGCCAGAGCGCCACCCTCGACCATCACCCACAGACCGCGCGCCGCCCTCACCGCGTGCACACACGATCACCACCGACCCAGGAGACCGCCAGACATCCCCGTTTGCCGCCCCGTGCCATACAGCCACCGCCCGCCGTCGAAGACGCCGCCTCTGCCGCGCAGAGCACCGGCCGTTCCAGACCAAACCACACCGCCCCATGCCTCGCGACCATGTCGTTGAGCATCACCAGGAGACACAGCACCGTCCCCTACCCTTGCCCATGCCATTAGCCGCCTGTAACATCGCCCCCGACGAGCTCACCGTGCGCCCCGACGGTCCCCTCGCTCGACTATAAATAGAGGCCACCCCCGCACGATTTCTTCACACCATCTCACTCCCCTCTCCCCACTGACCGTGCCACACCATTCTCAGAGCAAGGCGAGCACCACCTCGCCGGAATTTCACCTGAGACTGCCGCTGCCGGAGAAGAAAGGAGCCAGCGACTGGAGCCGCCCCACGAGAAGCCACCGGTACCAGGAGGTTCGCCGTCGTCGACTTCGTCGTTAGCCCGCCTCGCCGACCCTCGCCCGTACCCCGGTGAGCCCCCAGCACCCCTCACTGGCCGCGCTAGGTTTCGTTCTCGCCGGAGCTGTCTCGCGTCGACGATGACCCTCAGCCGTTGGATTAGAACTAGATTGAACGATCCACGTTGCCCCATACCGCTTCGCCCAGCCCCGTGTCACTGACGAGTGGGGACACCCACTTAAGCAGCCCGCGGGAGCACTGCGCTTAGAAGGCCGGCCCGTTAGAATTTCCCGCGCAGCCCAGCAATTCAAATTAAAACTTTTTCTATTTCATTTCAAACACACTTCAGCACCCAACTTCAAAAATCAACCCAGATCGATTAAGTGCATCAAATTGGATGAAACCAATTTTGTTGGAAAGGTCTGTGAATGCTTAATCCACGCCCGTTGGATTCAAGTCATTTGGATCTGTAGATCACCCATAGTAAAAATAACAAGGCAGAAGCTTTTCTGCATTCAAACATTTTTTAAATTTAAACCATAAAAGCTTTTGAGTTGATTCCAACTCTCAAAAATCACATTTAACCATACCTTTCAGAATATATAAAAATATATAGGTTTATTTGCAGAAATATTGTTCAAGGAATAAAAGAATGCTACATAAGCATTTCTAGCCACTTTAATTAATTAAAATAAAAGGGTAAAACCTTATTAAATTGTGACACCACTTTAAATCACATTCCCATGGAATACAATATGTGGTGATGACATGTGTCAACATGATCCCATATTTGGTTTGGAGAATATTAAATCTTAACTAGTTTTTCAATGAGTAGAAATTACTTTTCTAAAAATAAAAGGAATTAAATCAAGCCTTAACCTTGTAATGTTAGGGATGATGCTAGATCATCCATAGGACCCTTGTGTGTGGTGATTGCAAGTAGTTAAGTATTGTTTGGTGATTGTGTACCTCGTATTTATTCATAGACGCTAGTACCGACCAAGGATACTACGAGGAGGAAGGAGGATACTACGAAGAGGAAGCCGAGGAGAACTTCAACCACTGCTCTGCACAAGGCAAGCTAAAACTTGCAAGACACTCTACTTTTTGCAAGCTAGTAACTATGCCAGCTTATACTGATATTGTGCAAGCTAACACTTGCAAGATACCCTACTGATGCCACAAACCCATACATGTGATCCTACCTACTGGTTAAACCAATCCTAGTTTTATGGCAAGCTTCTTACTTTATTTCTTTATCAAAGCTTACTTAGAGTCTACCTAAGAGTTTGGTAGATACCAGACAGTTGTGATGAAGGTTGCATAAAGAGCATCAAATTTGGCCTAAGCTAGAAACCTTGATATCAGCCTAAGATATAAGGTTGGACTTAGTGAAACTCCACTAGTTACCACCCCTCATTATTACTACCTCCACCTGTAGATGCTAGTGCTAAGCTTAAAACTTGATCAACCTTTAGATGGGAATACTTGGTGGAAAAATGGTTATGAAAACCTTGGAATGATGGATCATTCTATTGAAATGTTTTGGACAGGTGTTTCCAAACACTTGATGATTTTGGTGATGAAAATGTTTGTCTGGATGCGATACCATTCCAATTTTAGCGTACAACCACAATACCCGAATATTGGGTAGGGCTTGACTGGAAACTTATATACCTTAGTATTGGTTCCCTCCCGGCCAAGGTCTGAGCTGAGGCTACCTTGTGAAGATTTCCACCTGTGCAGTACCCAAGATGACAGTGGTCATGGTTGGGAGGCCAAACTCACGGGAGAGGTGCTTATACTAAGTCGTGTAATTGAAAAGTTAGGATTGATTATCCGCATACTGAGTATGGTGAATTCAGGATTTGTTCCTGACGGATGTATCGAATGTTGTGGTGAAAGTGTACAATCTCTGCAGAGTGTCAAACTATTCGAATAGCCGCTTCCGCGGTTATGGACAGTTGGAATGGCCATATTGTTCCCCCGTCAGACTTAGCAAAATGACTTGTGAAATGAATTGAGACTTTGACTTGAACACAACAGAGTTGTGACTTGAATTACAAGTTCCCACTTAGGAATTATAAAAATGTGACTAGTTTTGGAACCTAGTAGAGATAAATCTGGCTTTTGCAAAACAACCCTAGAGCCTAGTGTCCTATTATACAAAAACCCCTTGACTTGTTAGTATTAGTTTGCGAGTACTTAAAGAGTACTCATGGCTTTGTCCCTGGCTATTCCCATGGCCAGACTATGAAGAGGAGTACCTGGAAGATGGACCCCAGGAAGGTTACGACAACTAGGATCATCTCCCATCGTCAGATGCATGTGACCCCGAAGATGGAGCTTTGCCTACGCTACCGTTATTATTACGTATTCCGCTGCTTGATGTTGTATTAAGAACTGGATCATGAGATCCCTATTTGTGTAAGAACTTATGTATCGTTTGTAATGGATGAAGTACTATGGTATCCAATTCTGTTATGTCTCGCAAAAATGGTAATCCTGGGATTGCGATGTATGGCATAACAGGCATCTAGGATTGAAAAATCCGGGTGTTGACACATCTCAAGCTACTTGTTTCCTATGTGAAGGAAATAATCATGTCCCTATCCAATGCCCCATCTATTCCATAGTTCAACAAAGGAATCAAGGTGGAGTGCATCAACAGTTTGTAAACCCTCATGAAGGAACAACTTCTATCAAGAAGTATGAAGGCAAAGTCAAAACTATGCACCATAAGGCCAAATCCAAAGTGACCACAAAGTGTTGCTACTCTTGTGGAGAAGAAGGTCATATCTCTAGTAGCTGCCCCAAGAAGAGAAAAAGATTTCCCACCTTTGTGGTTAATTATGAAGAGCATGAACTAGAAGAACTCCTAGCTTTGGAGAGACCCAAAAAGAAGAAGAAAGGACATAAGCCAGTTGCAATGTTACAATTGCAAAGAAATGGGACACTATGCCAGTGATTGCCCAGAAAAGAAGAAGAACCAAGGAAATAAACAAGAGGAATTGATACCAAAGAAGAAGAAGAATAATAGCCAAGTGATGTGTTTCAAATGCAAAGAGCTAGGGCATTATGCAGACAAGTGTCCAGAGAAGCTTCAATAAGATCCCAAGAAAGCCAAGATGTAATCTAGTTGGAAAATTTTTAAGGGTGGTAGTACCCTAGATGCTTTGGGCCAACTTGTAACCCCTAGCCTCCCCAAATCTCGAGACGAGATTTATTTTAAGGGTGGTAGCCTGTCACATCGCAAGATTTTCCAAATCTTGTAATGTGAAAAATAAATAAACAAAATAAATTATTGTTGAATTTTAGGGTGAAAAGAAACTTTTGTTTTTAAATGGAAATTAAAATCCCATCTTGAACAAACTTTAATTAAAGTTTGAATTCAACAAAATCTAAATCAAGATAAATGCATTCCTCAATAAATGTATATTGAAATTTAAACACTTGGAAAATAATCCAAACCCTAAGCCCCAAGGGAATAGAAATCATTTCCAAGTTATCTCCAAGTCTATGGATTTGATCCATATAAAAATTTGTCAACAAACATTTACAAAAGATCAAGAAATATAAATAGAAATATTATAAGACCATAGAAATTGGTTTCACTTAATTTAGAGCCATGGATAAAATCTTATGAATATAATAAGATAAGGAAATTAAATTTCCAAAGCTAATAAAGCACTTATCTAAAAATCCAAACCAAATGGTGAGCAATCAAACCTAAAAAGATTTAAAGTGATAAATAAATATCAAATAAGATTTCACAAATTGGAATCACCAAGTTTGGATCTCTAAATAAAAAGATATGGATTTTATAAGATGAAGAAAGAAATATTAAATAAGGAATATTTAAAGACCAAATTAAAACTTGGCCAAATCCATAAACAAGTGGAATGATTATAATCCAAATCCAAATAAAATATTGGGTAAAGAATTTCCAAAATAAAATAAAAATGGCATTAACCATTCTACCCCTATTTTAATAAAGACAAGTCTCTAATAAGAATAATTATATAATTCATGAGAAAATAGTATTTTGGGATTTACCCAAGTGGAATAAAAGTTGTTTAATTAATTTAAAAAAAATCTTCCAAATAAAATTTAGGGAATTAAAACTATATTTAATTCCATTGGGATTAAAACAAATATCCAATTGAAATGATTAATGAATCATATTAAATACCTTCCAAATAATTCAAGATGAATTATTTGACACCCTAGTAAACAAATAAAAACCTACTGAAAAGATTTGGAAAGTTTCAAGAATTTAAATGGTGTTTGAAATATTATTAAATCTTATTTGATTTAAAACAAGGGCCTAATTAAATAATTAAAAAACCCCAAAAAGAATAAAAGATTTATTCAAAAATTGACTTCAGAATGTGTTACTAATCAGTATTTAAACCTACACAAATTTTGGTTGAGGTTTGAATTCAAATGGATGATTGAATTGATTACATAAAATCAAAACAGAATATTAGAAAAGGGAAAAAGAAAAACAATCTGAATAAAAAAAATGAAACAGACTCGACCCAATCAGCAGGCCCAACTAAGCCCATCAGCAGCCCACTCCATCTACCCTGCAGTGAAACGTTATTCACTCGCCAACGAACCCGCAGAGACACCGACGGATGGACCCCACCTCCTCTCTTCCTCTCTCGCTGACGCCAGGCCCCACCGCCAGCTCCCTTATTCCTCACCCTCCCGCTGACCTCGCCGGCCGTTGCTGCCAAATGAATGCCGGCGTGAATACGCGTTAACCACGCCATTAAACGACCCCTCGATCACGCGTACTAAAGAGCCTTCGCCCCCTCCATCGCCATACTTTCCTCGCCACCGGGCTGCACTAATTCGCCCAGATACCACGCACTATTCCAACGAGCTCCGCGAGAAATTCTGGCAGCCCCGCGTCGCCCCTTGACTCCTCAACCACGCTCACTTGCTCCCCACCCCCTGGCGAACCTCCCCGTAGCTCCAGCTCGCCCGCGCGTGCCTCCCAGCGTCGGCAACAACAACGACCAGCAGCGCCGTCGTCTGCCATTTCTCCGACGACGCCTCAAGGTAGTCTCTGACCGCGCCGCCCCTTCTCTGTGATGCTCCCGCACTCCCTAATCTTCTACGCATCTAACGCTACCGTTATTTTGCCTTCTCGTGCGTTGTAGCCTCGCCCCCGTCGACGTCTGAGCGCACCCGACGCCTTCGCGAACTTCGGCGAGCAATCGCTAGCACATGCGAGCGCCCCTTCGTCTACAACCAGCACGTCGAGCTTCCCCACGTCACTACGATCACGGTGAGCTATCCCTCTTCCCTTCTCGCTTCCTGCATCGCTAGCTCCGTCGTCGTCTGACCGCGCGCCGCCACCTGCCGCCGCCAGTGCCGCCCATCTCTAGCAAGCATGCTAAGCACCGTCAGATCTTGATCGCACGGTTAGAATAGGTTAACTTAAACGAAAGGGTACGGGCGTCTCTGCACTGCTCGATCTAACTTAGATCCAACGCCTCACAGTGCTTGATCCATGCGAACTGGTACCAGCGAATAGAAACACGACACGTGGCCTGGAGTTCGTTTAAAAAACAGAAACTTGTCTATCTGATGTTCCAATTTGAAAAATTCATAACTTTCAAACCACACGTCCAAATTTTGCAAATTTTATATCAATGGATTCAGCAAAACAAGTAATTTCTGACCATGCACTTTTTTTAGTAAAATGTTTCTGTTAAATTGATTGTTTTTGCAGAAACTTGTGTATGCATGTTTAGAATATAAAAATTGTTCTAAAATGATTTTGGGGATAAAACCTTTGGCAAATGGTTTTTTTTGAACCTACTGATCCTATAAATCAATTTGTGGTTTCAAAAATATATTTGGTGAAGAAAAATAATAAATCTTTGATTTAAACCATTTCTAGACAAATAAAAATAATGTTTATTTATTAAAAATGCTTTTGGAGGAAAACCTTTGAGAAATGTTTTGAATTAAACTCTCTGACCCCAAGCACCAAGTTTTATTATTTAAAAATGTATTTGGTGAACCCTATAAAGATTGCTATTTTGATAAAAGCATTTTCAACCACATAAAATAATGATTTGGTTTAAAAATGGGTTATAGGTAAAATCTTTTGCAAATAGTTTTGCCACTATATAAAATGTCCAATAAGTGTTTTAGAATGTTTATAACCTATTATAAACCACTTTTGTAAATAAAACAAAGTTTGGCATGCTTGCATGCATTGTTTTGATTCTATTATTTTATGTGATGTTGCTTGAATGGTAGATTGAAATTGTGCCTTGCTTGATTGAATTGTAGTGATTTGAAGAGTGTGATCATTGCAAAGACAAGGAGTGAACTTATATTCTCTACCAAAAAGGCAAGTGATGCTTCATACTTTGTCCCATTATTTTCACTATGCATTAGTGATATTTCTAAAGTAAGACTTGCATGGAATTTTTGCTATGTATAACCTATGCTATGGGAAATCCTAGTAGATGAAACCTTAGTAGAAATTTCCTAAGATAAGACTCCTACTACTATCAAGCTTAGCTTACCTAGTAGAAAACAAGGGTGGAATATATATTCATGCTATGGAATATTTCTAAGTCTGAGGACTTATGTTTTGTTTAATAAAACAACTAAGTGAATGAATCACCTGGGTGGAATGGAAGGAATGGTTTATGTTGAGTGGTTCACAAGGCCCATTTCTATGGCTTACCTTGTGTATCTCACTTGTGGATGGCCACATAGGAACAAAGAGATTTGAGATGTCAAATGTTGAGAAGCTTCAAGTGCAGCCACTTGGCATTATGGGCTCTGTCTGGATCATATAGGTTGCAATAACTTAGCCAAATGGACAGTTGGTGGTAGGGGAATGATAGGTTGGAACGCGTCCATTCTGGTCTAAGGGAAGGCTTCTGAAATATCTTGTCTTGGTGAAACCAAGTCTTGTGGGGAAAGTGCACCACCTCTGCAAAGTGTAAAATCTAAGTACTTAGCCATGTCCCTGGTAAAGGACAATTTGAGCATCAAGACATGGAAGCTATCAAGAATCTCCTCATCCCAATTTCTAAGTTAAAAACTTGTGGTTGAACAAGGGTTGAAGGATCACCAATTTCTATTGGGAGATGCCTAGGGAATGATTTTGTCAAGCAAAAACTTAGTGTTTTCAAATGATAAGGAAAATCTATTTTGAGCAATGCAATCCAAAAGCTCCACTTAGCCAAATGCATATAGATGATAGACTCCACAATATTACCATAGTATCACTTGCCAATACAATTCAAATGTATTGACCCTTGTGGCTGTAACTTGTTATGTTGTAGTTTTGTTTGATATTAGTGAAGTAGGATTACAAGTCTACAACCAACATGTCTGCCTGTGGCACTTTGAAGATGAAGGACCCCATGCTATTGTTATATTCTGCTGCATTGTAATGAGATAGCCAAATGAGCTATGTAAGATGTATTAATTTATTTTATTCCTGGTTATAAAGTTGTATTATGACCTTTGTATCTTGATATTACATCTTAACTGTGGATGCTAGCTATTGATCCAGGGACTAGCATAGTAAACACAGGGATCTCTACCTTATTAAAGGTTGGGAACCTTACAGATGGTATCAGAGCATTGTGTTTCCTGTAGGATTGTAACCCTAGGATTGGACAAAACCCCTTAGAAAAATAGGAGTTGTATTTGTTCCAAAACTTATTTACAAACAATCTCGTAAACTCTTTCCTCAACCATTTTGGTTTTGACTCTACATCTCTTCTATTTAAACTTGATGGACAAAGCCTACCCCATGGCCAAAGACTTCACCATGTGCAAAGGACTTCATCAACTCTAATGACTTCAACATCTTCAAGTGATTTCAACCTTATTCTCAACAAGGACTTCAACTTTGGATATCACTAAGGACTACAAGTGAGACAAGAAATGTTGCTCAAGATTTGAAGAATAAGGAAGCACAACTTGGGAATCATCATCACCTTTGAAGTTTTGTGACCAAGAATTTTCCCAAGGATACAAAAAAATCTTGTTCAAGAAGAATCAACCAAGAAGGATGGAAAGATCTCAAGTGAACCATATAGATGGACCACCATATTTAGTTTAAGTCAAACCCACCAACTTAAGTGGTGTAGCAAAAAAAATACTTTGTTGCCTAAAAATGTGTTTGAAACTTGTTGTTTGAGTGGAGTGCTTGTTTTTGATTGCTTGCACATTGCTTGTGTGAATTGTGATGTGTGTGATTAGAATTCTTACTTAGAAATATTTTGCCCATTCTAATCCCAATCCAACCCAAACAGATGACCACTCCAGGAAACTCCAACATCAAGGATGGTGACAACAACAACCAAGAGACCAACATGAGAGAACTCATAGTAACCCAAACCCAGTTAAACCAAGTGACAGCTCAATTTTTAGCCAACACCAGTGAGGTAGATCCAACCATGCAAAGGTTTTTGGAAACCCAAACCCAATTGTTGCATAAGATGACAGATCAAATGATCAACATGGGAGACAACTCTTCCCAAGGAGTTTGTGACAAAAAGGATGTCAAGGATGACATTCTAGAAGGAACCCAAGCTTGCAACTTTTGTGGAGACAAGGATCACACTTCCAAAGAGCATGAAGATCAATGCCCCAATTGTGAAGAGAAACATCCAATTGACCAGTGCCTCACATCTCAACCTACTTGTTTCCTATGTGAAGGAAATAATCATGTCCCTATCCAATGCCCCATCTATTCCATAGTTCAACAAAGGAATCAAGGTAGAGTGCATCAACAGTTTGTAAACCCTCATGAAGGAACAACTTCTATCAAGAAGGATGAAGGCAAAGTCAAAACTATGCACCATAAGGCCAAATCCAAAGTGACCACAAAGTGTTGCTACTCTTGTGGAGAAGAAGGTCATAACTCTAGTAGCTGCCCCAAGAAGAGAAAAAGATTTCCCACCTTTGTGGTGAATTATGAAGAGCATGAACTAGAAGAACTCCTAGCTTTGGAGAGACCCAAAAAGAAGAAGAAAGGACATAAGCCAGTTGCAATGTTACAATTGCAAAGAAATGGGACACTATGCCAGTGATTGTGGGGAAAGTGCACCACCTCTGCAGAGTGTAAAATCTAAGTACTTAGCCATGTCCCTGGTAAAGGATAATTTGAGCATCAAGACATGGAAGCTATCAAGAATCTCCTCATCCCAATTTCTAAGTTAAAAACTTGTGGTTGAACAAGGGTTGAAGGATCACCAATTTCTATTGGGAGATGCCTAGGGAATGATTTTGTCAAGCAAAAACTTAGTGTTTTCAAATGATAAGGAAAATCTATTTTGAGTAATGCAAGCCAAAAGCTCCACTTAGCCAAATGCATATAGATGATAGACTCCACAATATTACCATAGTATCACTTGCCAATACAATTCAAATGTATTGACCCTTGTGGCTGTAACTTGTTATGTTGCAGGTTTGTTTGATATTAGTGAAGTAGGATTACAAGTCTACAACCAACATGTCTGCCTGTGGCACTTTGAAGATGAAGGACCCCATGCTATTATTATATTCTGCTGCATTGTAATGAGATAGCCAAATGAGCTATGTAAGATGTATTAATTTATTTTATTCCTGGTTATAAAGTTGTATTATGACCTTTGTATCTTGATATTACATCTTAACTGTGGATGCTAGCTATTGATCCAGGGACTAGCATAGTAAACACAGGGATCTCTACCTTATTAAAGGTTGGGAACCTTACAGAGGTGCAAGCTGAGATTTTCCTTTGTCTTCATCCTTCTTGGTAGAAGTTGTTTCCTCATGGAGGTCTCCAAACTGTTGATGCATTCCACCCTAAACCCTAAACCCATAGATGGGACATTGGATAGGGACATGATTATTTCCTTCACATAGGAAACAAGTCACTTGAGATGTGGGGCATTGTTTAGTTGGATGTTTCTCTTCACAATTAGGGCATTGATCTTCATGCTCTTTGGAAGTGTGGTCCATATCTCCACAAATATTGCAAGCTTGAGTTCCTTCTATAATATCATCCTTGACATCATTGTTGTCACAAACTCTTTGGGAAAGGTTGTCTCCCATGTTAATCATTTGATTTGTCACTTGTTGGGTCTAACTCATTGTTGTTGGCTAAAAACTGAGTTGTCACTTGTTTCAACTGGGTTTGGGTTACAATGAGTTCTCTCATGTGCATCTCTTGGTTGTTGTTGTCACCATTCTTGATGTTGGAGTTTCTTGGGGAAGTCATCTGTTCGGGTTGGACTGGGATTAGAATAGGCAAAATATTTCTAAGGAAGAAGTCTAATCACACACAACAATTCATACAAGCAATGTGCAAGCAATCACAAACAAACATTCCACTCAAACAACAAGGTTTAAACACATTTTAGGCAACAAAATATTTTTGCTACGCCACATAAGTTGGTGTGTTTGATCTAAACTTTAGTATGGTGGTCCAACTATATGGTTTTCTTGAGATCATTCCATTCTTCTTGGTTGTTTCTTCTTGAACGAGATCATGGTTTCCTTGGCAAAATTCTTGCATCATGGTCACTAAGCTTCAAAGGTGATGATGATTTCTTCTAAGTTGTGTTTCCCTAGTCTTCAAGTCTTGAGTAATATTTATTGTCTCACTTGTAGTCCTTAGTGATGTCCAAGTTGAAGTCCTTGTTAAAACTAAAGTTGAAGTCATTGGTGATGTTGAAGTCTTTGTTCAAGTTGAAGTCTTTGCTGAAAATAAAGTTGAAGTCATTGATGATGCTGAGGTTGAAGTCATTTGAGCTGGTGAAGTCCTTTGCTCATGTTGAAGTCTTTGTCCATCAAGTTTGAAAAGGGAGAGATGTAAAATCAAAACAAAAAGGTTGAGGAAAGAGTTTACAAGATTGTTTGTAAATAAGTTTTGGAACAAATACCACTCCTATTTTTCTAAGGGGTTTTGTCCAATCCTAGGGTTACAAATCCTACAGGCAACACAGTGCTCTTATACCATCTGTGGAGGTACCAACCTTTAATAAGGTAGAGATCCCTGTGTTTACAATGCTAGTCCCTGGATCAATAGCTAGCATCCACAGTTAAGATATAATATCAAGAAACAAAGGTCATAATACAACTTTATAACCAGGAATAAAATAATTCATTACATCTTACATAGCTCAGTTGGCTATCTCATTACAATGCAGCAGAAAAAAACTATAGCATGGAGTCCTTCATCTTCAAAGCGCCACGGGCAATCATGTTGGATGTAGACTTGTAATCCTAATCAACACACTTCACTAACATCAAACAAACCTGCAACATAATAAGTTACTGCCACAAGGGTCAATACATTTGAATTGTATTGGCAAGTGATACTATGGTAGTATAGTGGAGTCTATCATCTATATGCATTTGGCTAAGTGGAGCTTAGGCTTGCTTTGCTCAAAATAGATTTTCCTTATCATTTGAAAACACTAAGCTTTTGCTTGTCAAAAATTACCCAAGGCATCTCCCAATAGAAATTGGTGATCCTTCAACCCTTGTTGACCCACAATTTTTTAACTTAGAAATTGGGATGAGGAGATTCTTGATAGCTTCCATGTCTTGATGCTCAAATTTTCCATTGCCGGGGACACGGCTAAGTACTTAGATTTTTCCTTCTGCAGAGGTGGTGCACTTTCCCCACAAGACTCGACATGCATCGAGACAAGATCTTTCAGAAGCCTTCCCTTAGACCAGAATGAACGGTTCCAACCTATCATCCCCTACCACCAACTATCCATTTGGCTAAGTTATTGCAACCTATATGATCCAGGCAGAGCCCATAATGCCAAGTGGCTGCACTTGAAGCTTCTCAACATTTGACATCTCAAATCTCTTTGTTCCTGGGTGGCATTCCACAAGTGTGATACACCAGGGTAGTCCATTGAAATGGGCCCTGAGTAACCACTCAACACAAACCATTCTCACCATTCCACCCAGGTGATTCATTCACATGGTTGTTTTATTAAACAAAACACAAGTCATAGACTTGGAAATATTTCATAGTATGAATATAATCCACCCTTGTTTTCTACTAGCTAGGCTAAGCATGATAGTAGTAGGAATCTTACCTTAGGAAAATTCTACTAAGGTTTCATCTACTAGGATTTACCATGGCATAGTTTATACTTAGAAAATTCCATGCAAGTCCTACTTAGAAAATATCACTAATGCATAGTGAAAATAATGGGACAAAAGTATGAAGCACCACTTGCCTTTTGGTAGAGAATATTAGTTCACTCCTTGACCTTGCAATAGTGACACTCTTCAAAGTTCACTACAATTCAATCAAGCAAATATTCAATCTATCATTCAAGCAATCATCACATAGAATAATAAAAACAAAGCAATGCATGCAAGCATGACAAAGATTGTTTTATTTGGAAAAGTGGTTTCCATTAGGCCATAAACATTCTAAAGCATCTATTGGTCATTCATAAAAGTAGAAAAACCATTTGATATTAAGTTAGTGAAAATGGCCATTTAAATTATTTTTGTTTTGCTAGAAATGATCTAAATCAAAGTAATATTTTCTAGTGTTTGACAAATATATTTTTAAACACAAATGTTAGTGTTTTATGGTCAAGTGTTTATTATTAAAAACATTTGCAAAAGGTTTTATCTAAGAACTATTTTTAAATCAAACAACATTTTATTTCATTAGAAATGCCTTTAAACAAAGTAATAATTTTCTAGAGTTTACCAAATATATTTTAAAATCATAAAACTTGGTGTTTAGGGTCAGAGAGTTTAAATCAAAACATTTTCCAAAGGTTTTACTCAAAAAGCATTTTTAAAACATAAATATTATTTTTATTTAACTAGAAATGCTTTTATTCCAAGATTTATTCTTTAGCTTCACAAAATTCACTTTTAAATATACAAGTTGGTTTCTATGGTCAGTAGGTTCAAAACAATCCATCTACCAAAGATTTTATCACAAAAATAATTTTAGAATGAATTTTATATTCAAAATATGCCTACACATGTTTCTGTAAAAACAACTAAGTTTACAGAAGTAGATTACTAAAAAAAAGCACATGGTTGGATATAATTCTTTTTGCTAATTCCATTGATATAAAGTTTGCAAAATTTGGACGTGTAGATTTAATGTTATGATTTTTGCAAGTTTGAACATCTAATAGAAAAGTTTATGTCTTTTAAATCAGAACTGTGTCACATGTCTTGTTCTTATTGGCCGAAAACGGTTCGTGCAGATCGGCTGCTGTGATGCGTTGGATTAAAAGGGGATCGTGCGGCTCTGATCTAGCGTACCCCTTCGCTTAAGTCAATCTATCCTACTCATTGGATCAACATCTAACGGTCCAGAGCAGCTGGTCATGAACTGGCGGCGCTGGCGGTGGTAACCGGTGGTGGCGCGCTCAGACGAAGGAGTTGCCAGCAATTCAGGAAGCAAGAGAGACAGGGGAAGGGCTCACCGAGGTCGTCGTGGCATGGGGATGCTCGAGGTGGTCTTTTCCTGGACAGGGGAGCACGAGGACGATAGAAATTTATCACCGGAGTTCGTGTCTGCGTCAGGCACACACTGCTGTGGTCGAAGACAAGCGCCTGGGATGCAAGGGAAAGAGGGAAAGTGTCAGAGGGATGCGCACGGTCTCTGGGGTTCTAGGGATACTCACCAGATCACGCGGGGCGCACGGGGTTGTCGTCAGTAGCTCGCCGGATTTGGAGCAGGTGGCAGTGGCGTTCAGGCGATGACGTTGTAAACGATATGGGGCATGCGCGGGCGAGTGGTTGGTGCTAGGAGGTGCGCAGGAGTCTGGGGATCAGTCTCATGTGGTCGAAGGGGCGAGGGGCGATGGTGTTTGGTCGGAATCGGAAGAAAAGTTCGCCAGAGACAAAGGGGTTTCGAGGCAAATTCAGGGCGTAGAGGAGATGGTGTCTGGGGGGAAAGATAGAGGGGGCGTGTGCGTTTAAGGGAGCGTGGTCGCGGGTGGTAAAGGCTGTGGCATTGACGCGAATTCATGCCGGCAATCAACGATAGAAAACGGTCACGGGGAAGGCGCGGTCACCGTGGGATGGAGACGACGACTGACGGGTGGGGCTGCTTCGTCCGCGTTAGAGAGAGAGAAAGGGTGGGGTCCGGGGTTTAGTGTCTGCGCGGGTGTGTTCTGCGATGAGAAAATGCTTCGCGTTTGAGAGAGAGGGAGTGGGCTAGTTGGGCCAGTGGGGCGGCCTGGGGGCGTAGAGGAGATGGTGTCTAGGGGAAAGATTGAGGGGGCGTGGGCGTTTAAGGGAGCGTGGTCGCATGGAGTAAAGGCTGTGTCATTGACGCGAATTCATGCCGGCAATCAACGACAAAAAACCCGGGGGAGGGGGGAGGCGCGGTAACCGCGGGGTGGAGACGATGACTGACGGGTGGGGCTGCTTCGTCGGCGTTAGAGAGAGAAAGGGTAGGGTCCAGGGTTCAGTGTCTGCGTGGGTGTGTTCTGCGGTGAGAAAACGCTTCGCGTTTGAGAGAGAGGGAGTGGGCTGGGCTTGCTGGGTTGGGTCATCTCTTTCATTTTTTTTGTTCTGTTTCATTTTTCTTTTTCTGTTTTCATTTTTATGTTTTGAATTCGTTCAATGGATTTCAAACTCTTTTTCATTTCAAAACTTTCCAAAAGTAGGTTTTTAATACATTTTAAACATGTATTTAAAGTCCTTTTAGGAATAAATCCTTTATTCATTAATGGTTTATATTTTATTTAAAATGGGCACTTTCCTTTATTCAATGAGATTTAATTATATTTTCAAACCCTTATTTGAATTCCAATTTTTCACCAAAACCTTTTCAGTAGGTTTTATTCATTTAATAGGGTGTTAAATAATTCATTTTGAATTATTTGAAATATTTTTAATATGGTTTATTAATCATTTAAAATGAGCAAATGTCTTTATTTAAATAAAATATGGTTTTAATTCCATATAATTTTTTATTCAATTAATTCTTTTAAGTTAATTGATAATCTTTTAATCCACTTGGATAAATTTCCATTTATTACTTTCTCATGATTTAATTAATCATTTCTATTAGGGATTTTATTTTTATCCATATATAATTTAAAATATGGTTTTAATTCCATATATAAAATATGGTTTTAATGCCATATAATTTTATTGGAATAATCTTTATCCTATTATTTTATTTGGGTTATCTTTATTTTCATTTGCTTATGGATTTGGCCAAAATTTAATTTGGCTTTTAAATATTCCTTATTTATTTATTTATTTATTTATTTATTTCTTCCTTTGTCTTATAAAATCCATATCTTTTTTTATTTAAAGATCCAAACTTGGTGATTCCAATTTGTATAATCTTATTTAATATTTGTTTATCCTTTTATATCTCTTTAGGATTAGTTGCTCACAATTTGGTATGGATTTTAGATAGGAGCTTTATTAGCTTTGGAAATTATTTCTTTTTAACTTATTAAATTCATAAGTTTTTATTCATGGTTCCAAATTGAATGAAATCAATTTCTATGATCTTATAATATTTTTGTTTGTCATTTTTTATCACTTAGAAATGTTTGTTGACAAATTTTATATGGAACAAATCCATAGTCTTAGAGAAATCTTGGAATGATTTATTCCATTTGGGTTTTGGTTTATTTTTCCCAAGTTTGAATTTCAAGATACATTCAATGATGAATGCATTTCACTTGATTGAAATTTGTTGGATTCCATTTTGTTCAAAGTTTGTTCAAGATGGGTTTTAATGTTTCCATTTAGAAACAAAAAGTTTCTTTTCACCCTAAATTACAACAATTATTTATTTTGTCTATTTATTTTTCCACATTACAAAATTTGGAAAATTTTGGGATGTGACAAACGACAACTCATCGGTGTCATCTCCGTTGGGATATGATAAATGGGTATCACCATTGCATGTCTCTAATCCAGCTAACCCGGGTGGCCCACAGTTAGTAGCATGGCCCATGGCATGCTGGAAGGCCCATTTAGAAGGATCCAGAAGGAAGGCCCATGTCGGATAAAGGAAGGCTATGGCGTAGTCACCGACCAACCCGGAGCCTTGGAGTGCAAGCCACGAAGACTAGTTAGTATTAGTGTAGAACTCTATAACCAGTCCGGCTAGGACTCTTCCCTGTAACCCTATGTTGTAGCGCCTTTATAAGCCGAACCTTTGGGAGCCTTTAGGGCACAACTCATATTATTGCGCACAGCGAACCGATCCCTGTAACTCGGCGTATTGTCATTATAGTGATTTATAGAAGGAGTAGGATTCCGCCACCGTTGTGGGATCTGAACCTGGGTAAGCTGTGTTACCTCGTACCCTCCAACTCACCGCCTTCCCCCACCTCTCTAAACACACTCTGCGAGGACCCCTCCATGGCGTACTCATCGGCAATACCATGACAATCTGTCTAAACGAAATTTCCTCACTTGTTTCTGAATGATTTCGGGCCACACGCCAATCCAATCTCGGTGCTTATCTTAGTTTGTCTAAACTCTAAATCCCCTTCATCTTCTTGTTCTGAAAATTCAGTCTAGGGTATGCTTGTCTGATACTCACTTGTGCAAGATGAAACAAACTAGCTTTACTTTGCTAGACAATCAAATTACAACAACTTCATTACATGTTGAATTATAGTATTCCAAAGTTTCTTTTCTGATACTCACGAGCATCTTGCACCGCGACTCAATTGATAAGCAGCTTTCTTTGCCTCCTCACAATATGATATATGTACACCACCACCGTTGTTCTCGCCGAGCTTGCCAGCGTCCGCGAAGCAGAAGTACGAGATGTAGAACATGTGCAAGCGAAAGTACCACCTCCTCGACAACATCGTCTCCGACAAACATGGGCGGTGACAGCGGCAGAACATCGAGCAGATCACTACTAAGGTTAGAGTAGATTAGCGGTGATAAATCATCCATGTGTATGCGAACCAAATAACCAAACTTTGCCTCTGAAGACTAAAAGTAGACAACCAAACACCGAGGTTAAGTTTATGTCGGTCTCCCTAACAATGTCAATATGGACAACCAAATAAAGAGGATAAATTGGCTCAAAGCCTAGTCCACGCATGTAGTCACCACGCATGCAAGTGCCACTATTGGGAAAAAACAAGCCGGAGTAAGCAAACACGCCCCAAATGTGAGTGAACCCGTAGATGATTTGTATATGGCGTGTTTGGTTGCTCGTTTCCCTATTTCTTGCATGGGTCCGGAATAAATAAGGGCGTTTGGTTCCGCATGATGGATGGAATCGTTGCATCGCACGAGTTTTAAAGCGTCCCTCAGCCTAGCCCTGGAGGAACGATAAAATCGGGCGTTTCCATGGAGCCAAGTTCTTCTCGCGATCGCGGGGAAGAAGCTATACGCGATCGTGCAAGGGAGGGATGGCGGGAGCTCACAAAATCCGGAAGGAGAAATTGGGTTACCGCCCTCCGATTCGCCGCGGCTATTTACACCGCTCCTCCATCGGCTCCAAAAGCCCCGCCACCATTTCCCCCAATTTTGACCTCTCCCTCCAAATCCTCTTCCTTGTCGACGAGCAGGTAAGCGGCGCCCCCTACTCCGGTGGGTCTATCTCATCTCCGGCAAGTATTCCTCCTCGGCTATGTCGGACATGTCGTCCTCGTCAGGTGAGATTGAGATCGTGGTAAGAAACACCTAACCCTAGCTCTCGCAGTTTAGATCTGTTGCCATGTTCTTGCTCACAGTTCTAAGCTATGAGCTAGTGTTCTAGATCTGGACCTGAGCATTTTGGCAGTCAATATTCATGTTGTCCTGTGAGGATTGCCATGTGTTGTAGGTAGGATTAGTGTTATAAGTATAGTTCTTCCCTTAGAATTGAACACATTATTATCCCTACTGCCGTAGAAGAAGTTTGTGTCGCCTGATCTATTCACAACCTCTGTGTTACCTCTGTGTTATGTGCCGATGCCTGATACGGTGGCCAGGAGGAAGTTGGCCATGTCATGGCCAGCATCTTTATCCACCTTCATCCTGAATCGGGTCATCCAGTTGATCGAGAAAGGGGGTTTAGTAGTGCGGGGATTCAGACATGCGGACATGCACTTGGTTGCAGATGATGTCTTCACGTTCTGTGGCCAGATAGTCACTCCGAACCAGGTGTACAAGCACATGAGGCACTGGAGAGTGTGTTGGATTCGGGTGCTAAGGATCAAGAGGCATGCGAACGTGCGCTGGGTTGAGGAGACCTCTGCTATCATGATGAACGATGAAGCTTACTATGAGCACATCAAGGTATGATATATTTGCACTTGCATCAGTTTTTGTGATGCTCACATATGGACTACATGTCATGAACTAATTATGATTCTCATGTAGGCTCAGCCATCGGACACCGAGTTGATCAACAAGCCCATTGAGAACTATGCTCAGATGAAGATGATCTACGGTCCTCGCATTTCCATTGCGCCCGTCTCTATGACGGCGATACACCGTGCTCTTACCCACCTGATGGAGCACAGCGGACAGGCGACCAGGTATCTTGCCATGACCCCTAAGCGCAAGTTAAGGTGGTTCACGGCCTTCCTGAACAAGCACTACCTCTGAGCAGCGGATTGACCTGTTCGAGGAGGTGCTGGTAGCGGTGTTGATGATGATGGATGTGATGTGTATTTTGGGAGTAGCTAGGCTCATGAACTATGGTTACGATGACCTATAAACTTTGGTCTGTATATTTTGGAAGGTGGTATTCAGTTATAATCCCTCAATATGTGATGAACTAGTGCTGCATCACGGGCAGTTGCTCGTGAACTCGTGCTACAGCACACACGCCATGACTTATTATGTCGAAATTGTGTTAATATAAGCTAGTAGTTTTCTGAATTGCACTTTTCTAAACTTTGTTCTCTGACTTGATGATGTTGGGTAAGCTCACATCACTAGTCGGGAGGTAAGGCTAGCAAGGACAATGCAGCTAGCCAATCAAGTACCAATTTACTAAAATTCTAGAATGCATCGAACCAAACGACTGAGCCTAGACTTCTCAACCTCTAAGAAAATAAGAATACTTGAAACCAAACGAATGGCCTTTTAACACGAGAGGTTAAATTGCCGCACGCAACTTTCATGGAGCCATGATTTTATTTTCAGGTGCGAGTAAAAGCCATATATAACCAAACACGCATGGAATATCACATGCATTGGTTGCAGCCGGGTTAGTAAGGCAACGATCAAAGTAGTAAAAGCTTGGTTGTGGGGATGAGAAAGATTAAGAAAAAAGGGATCTCGGATCAAGATTCAAGACAAGGACAAATCTGACAAATTGACAGGATCGATCGGGCGCTGGACGATTCACCTGATTGGTACGCGCGCGTCGCGTAGCAGTAGGGCCTGCCGTTGCATGTACTGTACGGGCGAGCGGGCACTGTGCAGCCTACAGCTGCCGGTCTCGGCGTCTCCGCGGCCTGCCTGCGCCCTGTGAACCTTGACAGGTTTCGCTTGACGAGGTGCTACGCGTTTGACTCGATCGGCCGGGACGAGCCGGCATGCACCGCGGGGGATGGGTCCCCGCCCGGCCGCGGGTCACCGTCGCGCGTGGGTCGCGGTACTTGATGTCGGAGCCATCGGCCGGGGAGCGGTCTGCAGCTGTTGCCCAGGCCCCACGTCGCGCGTGGTGGGCTCCGGTTCCTCCCGTACGTAGGACGCAGGATTAGCTCCAGCGGACGACTCGCCGCTACTGGTCGCGGCTCATTTTTCAGCGCGCCCAGGTCGAGCGAACGTGCCGGCGCCCGCCGTGGGCGGGGTAGTCTCGCGCGCGCTCCTCCGTCGGCTGCGCGACACTTGCCGTGCGCGGAGTCATGGGATCGACCGTCGACGACGAGAGGGCGGCGCGCGGAGGAACGCGGAAAGAAGAGAATCTTCATTTTTTCTGTTGAGTCGATGTGGAAGGGAGCGAGGCTGCGCGTGCGGATCACGAACATAATTGGGAGGTTAAGCGAGCCCATACGCGGAACGGCCTGGTGTCACCCCATGGCTATATCTTAGTTGGGCCGGAAAGTATTGGTGAGCTGACCATGGACCTAAAGGGCTGCAAAGGTGAAGCTCTCATGATGGGCTTAATCATCCCACTGATTCACAAGAAAAACAAATCTGAGGATGAAGCCTACTCAGCAAATTCAGGATATCTCATCCGATTTCAGGGAGAAATTCACGTTCATGGTCGTGCTCTCATCTAGAACGCTTGAGGAAATTGAAGCTTTCACCATGTCTTACTCTATGCATTGCACTAACCACCACTTGGACGATTTTTTTTGTAGTTTCCACCTAGTGATGGTCTAATATTTTACAGTTTCTACTACTTGATCATCTAATCGGACAGAACTAGCAGCTAGCCTCACATATCAATGCTTCAACTGATGTAAAAAATCATTAAAAAATGATTAGTCATCCTTTTCTATTGTGGATGCATGCTAAGACAACATCTCCCAAGAATTCATTGCTTGGCTTGCAATCCGAGGACAATGCATGACAACAGACAACGTGCTCATGCCAATAGTTCCTTATCATTCCAAATGTTCTTTTTGCCATGGCAAGCCGTAATTGTGCTTCACATGGGTGAACCCAATCTGAGTAGGGTTATCACTCGTTCGGACTCCCTTTCGACACTCTCTCAACGACTACAAGCATCAAATAGCAACAACAACGGGGCAACAACAGCTACACCACCTAGTGATTATAGTACCCATTTAAACTCCCAACGGCGGCTCGGTGAGTTGGAGGTGATCGTGAGTTCTTTCCCGCCAAGGAGTTTGATTCCTACCATCTACCCTCTCCACATGACGGGATCGGGTCAGCTACAAGGGGTGGACTCGGTCTACCTGCCCGGCTCGTTCTTATTGTTCACGGCGGAAGGCATCTAGGGTTTATGTGGGCGATATGAATGGTTCCTGATCGATTGATGATTTGGCGAATAGTGAAGCAGTGGCGATGGCTGCTGCAAGGGTATGGATCAAAGGAATCCTCCTATCTTCGACCCTTTTACTAGGATTTCGCATTCCTATTCCGATTGGCAGAAGCCTTTCTTTCTATTTGTGCCGCCCTATGGCGACGACGAAGGAGGATGGTGGTAGCATGGGAGACGTCTCGTGGCCGGCGGGAGAGAGCTTATCCATGATGGGTGATCGCCAGGAGGAGAACATTGATTACCTATTTCAGAACTTGGAAATCGAAGAGGATGGGTTCGATGACTTGGTTCTGGAGGAAGGAGAGGTGGATCTGCAAGCAAACACCAGATTATTACCGGTTGCTAGAGTTAATTGCGAGAAAGGGTTTAGTCATGAAGCTTTCTTCCAACAGATGCAATTTTCTTGGAATTCAGCGAGGGAAATCACCATCAGGGTTGTTGGTGTCAATCGATTTGTAATTCAATGTCGCTGTCTAGGGGACTGGGATAAAGTCACTGAACGTGGTCCTTGGTTGTCAGATAGTGAGCGGTGATTATTGCCCGCTATGATGGTTTTCCGGATCCTTTTTCAGTTGATCTTCATATGATGCATGTATGGATCCAAGTGCACAAGCTTCCAGAGGTGTATCGCAATAAGGAGGTAATAACTAAGTTGGTGGAAAGGACAGTTGGGAGAGTCATTATTGTAGATATGATCCCATCAGGCAGTTGTTAGGAGACTTTGTGCATCTTTGCATCGCTCAAGATGTATGCATGCCTCTTACTCATTTTATATCAATTTCTATGAACGGGAAGCGGTTTTATTTGCCGTTAAATATGAAAAACTAGGACAACTTTGCTATACTTGTGGTCTCATTGGCCACGATCTGAAGGAGTGTGGGGATGGTCTGCATGATGAGCAAAAGCTTAAATGTGGTGATCGGATTTATGTTGGTGGCCGGTCCAAGGGCCCTAACACTGTCTGTGGTGGTATGTGGGGTGGCAACAAAGGTGTGTCGGATGGTTTTGGTGGTCGGGGCCATGGGGGTTTTGCTGACAATTCGATGAGAGGGAGGGGTGCTGATTCTGAGTGGAGCCCACACGTGGGAAGGACAAGTACTCCTGATGCTCATGATAAGGAGCTTGTTGATACGGCCACTAGCCCAATCAAAATGAGGGGCATGGAGATGTCAGAGGCGGAAAATATTGCAAAAATGGAGAATTGGCTTTGAGGAGGAATTGAATGTTGTGCTACAAGAAGCTACTGATACCGCTGCCAATATGGCGATTGACGGAGTGGTGAATCAGGAAGTTATGACCAGTGAGCTCTCAGATGGGAGTGTATCCAAAAGACAGAAATCAAAGGATGGAACACCAATTGCTACTGAATCAGGATCGGCGGCATCCCTCGAGGATGGCCGTCGGGTCCAGTGAATTGGGGGATCCTAAACTGTTATGGCACCGGGAACTCTGCGATTGTTCAAGAGGTTTGTGTTATCTAGAGGAAACATGGATTTTAGATTATATTTCTATGTGAAACAAAGAAAAATAAGGACTGACTTTGTAGACTTCACACTCGTCTTGGTTTGCGGGGGTTTGCAGGTATTGATAGCAATGTCATGAGAGGAGGATTAGCCCTATTCTGGAATAAGAATTGTTATGTAGACATCTAAGAAGTCACAGAAAGGTTTATTGATGCATATATTAGATTGACACCAGATGAGCCATTGATACACGTGATCTTTTTCTATGGAGAACGTCATACAGAAAATAGACATTGAATGTGGGATCAACTTGGGTTACTACGGTCCTCGTTGTCCCTACCGTGGGTTCTTCTTGGTGACTTCAACGAATCCCTCTAGCAATATGAACACTTTTCAGGGACTCTTCGATCAGAGACATGGATGGCGGCGTTTCGAGATTGTTTGCAGATTTGTGAGCTAAAGGACCTTGGTTTCTCGGGTCTACCTTTCACTTACGGTAATGGAAGGGCTAGGTCACGCAATGTATGCATGGGACTAGATCGTGCTGTAGCGGGTGATTCTTGGATGGATATTTATTCTGCAGCAAGTGTGGTGAATTTAGTAACTTCGTGCTCAGACCATGGTGCTGTTTTGTTATGTCTGAAGCGGGAAACTAGACTTTGTGTTCCAAAATGCTCCATACAATATGAGATCTATTGGGAGCGGGACCTGGCTTTCAAGGAAGTTCTTGACAGGGAATGGAGGGGTTTGGGGAAGAAATCAAACCTGGGCGAGTTGAACAAAGGCCTTGACACTTTGATGTCAAAGTTGCATTCACGAGGGAATAATAAATTTGGCAATATTACCAGGGAAGTATCCCGTTTACGTGAAAAGCTTGAACAACTTCATTCCATTAATGGTTCTAGAGAGGAGATTAGAGCAACAACTGACCTTATGAATGAAGTTTTGTACAAAGAAAAGATGTTGTGGCTACAACGGTCTAGAATTTACTGGTTGAAAAAAGGCGATATGAACACAATTTTTTTCATCATCGTGTTGTTTCGAGGGCTAGGAGGAATAAAATTTTCAAATTGAAAGATGATGAGGGAGTGGTGAATATAGTACCTACTGACATGCAGCACATGGTAGGTTCATATTTTAAATCCCTGTATACGAGGAATCCATCTCTCAATGCTGAGGGAATTACTAGTCTTACGCCTGCACAAATTACACAGGAGATGAATCTAGACCTCTGTAAGGATTTCAGTGATTAGGAGATAAGCAATGCTTTATTTCAAATCGGGCCGATCAAGGACCGTGGTCCTAACGGTTTCCATGCGAGGTTTTATCAACGCAATTGGCATCTATGGTATGTTTCTCCTCCAATGGATCTTATGTATGTTCCTACGATTTCCTCGCACACAAGTGATCTACGGTATGTTTTTTCTCCGATCCTCCAATTAATTTTTGCAAATTCATCTTAGATTTGTTGTCATTATCAATCTAGGAGGAGACCTATTTTGAACTAATTGCCATGTTTCTCTTGCCTAGATTATTATTTTGAGGAGATTTTTTAGTGTGCTAAGATGAGGAATATGTTATGTTTATTACTATTGGATCGAAAAGTTTTATTTTTATTTTTTATTTTTATTTTAGATGATGAACAGAAGGAGCCAATCGCGTGCGCGTGTCACCACGAGTTTTTCTCTGGTTGCCGCTGCAGCTCAGGACCGCATGGAGATACGGTTTAGGGATGAGCTCCAACGTGATCGCTTCAACAAGATCAAGAACCGAGAAGTGAAGACAACCAAGTGGGCTTGTCCCATTATATTGAATCAACTCGGTATTTCTAATGACTTCAGTTTACTTTTCAATAGAGTTGGCCTGCAAAACTTTGTATTCCAAGATGTGCCTACTTATCTCCGGCTAACTCTTGAATTTTTAAGTTCTTTGAAAAGCACCGTTAAAACATAGTAAGGAGAGGACATTTCTTTCCGACTTATGAATAACAATTATACATTATCACTTGATGAATGGTGCAATTATTTTAATTTACCAAACAATTATGTTAATACTTTACGTGCATCTTTTCCTGGCATGCGCCCTTCCCGGATTATTATTATAATAGAATGAGTTTTACCTCTAGAATCAACAAGGGGAAGAATATTCAGGATCCTGGTATTCGCTATTTTTTCCTTGCAGGCACGAAATAAGTTTACAAGACTCAATGAGAACGACATCTTGGTCCTCGCAAAACCTTCTTTTAACAATAACAACTTGTCACTCAACTTGGGCGTAATTCTTGTGCGCTACTTGGAGCACCAATCCTTCCAAAGCCAAGGGTCAATAACATGTGGAGGCGTCATCACCGTGCTTGCCATTGACTTGGGCATTGACCTAGGTGAGTTTCAACCATTGCTAGGTGAGCGACGTGTTGATTTCTCTATTTTAAAAGCTTGTGGAATGCTCACTAGGAGAGGTGGTGGTTATTACTTGCATATTGCAGGAGCTGGACGTCTTTACCCCGCTCCTTTGCCTAATGATCTTTTCTCTATCGAGGAAGGATATTTGCTATATGATTTGCAGTTTGAACAACACCAACTAGAGGAGGAGATTCTAGATGAGGATGAAGACCAAGAAGAGGATCAAGAAGTTCCTGATCAAGAGGAGCATCCATCAAACCGATTCGCTACATATCAAGATTTTCAAGAACTTGGAGGAACTATGGAGGGGATGCATAATCTCGCCCTGAACCTCCGCGAAACCACTAGTAATTTATTAACTCAATTTGCGAACTGGAGCCACAACTTTGTTTTCGCCACCACAATGATTTAAAGGGCTTGCAAAAGGCTAAGTTTGGGTAAGTCTCCCCATTATCTTTATTTGGCGTTTGTTTTTAAATATTTCGAGGAATGCTTTTAGTTTGAATTTATAAGTACTTGTGTTGGTTTCCCCAACACTTTATCTTGAGTTATTTTTATTTGTTTTCGAGATTTTCTAGCCGAGATTTGTCGCCAATTTTCAATTCTTTAACTCCCTCTCTTAAAAAAACAACAAAAAGATTTTTCCATTAATCTTTATCTCACCTCTTCTTTTTTCTATTCTCCTCGTGGTTCTTGCATATTTGCAGGAGAGTGGTCGACTTCGAGTTTTGAAGAAATGAATAAAAGGGGAATATAGAAGTGGAACAAATAATGATAGGTATTTCCTTATGGCTCCCCACTTTTTAAGTTTGAGAAATCCATGCTACACTACTAGAAAACAGTTAATTCGTGGCGCACCTGTTTTGGCCATCTGTGGCGCACTAGGGGTGCGCCACAAAGCGCGCGCTGCGGCTAACTTTTAGTCGTGACGCACTAGGTGGTGCGCCACGCGTATGAAAAGATAACTGTGGCGCACTAGGTGTTGTGCGCCACGCATATGAAAAGATAGCCGTGGCACACTAAGTGCTTTGCGCCACAGATACAAATTTCAAAATTCAAAAAAATGAGAGATCTGGATCTCGTCGGTTCCGTCGCCGCCAGTGTCGTAGCTCGTCGGTGTCGTCGTCGTATCCTCGTCGGAGTGGGTCCACTGCCGTCGGTGGTCACCGCTGTCGCTATTGCCTCACCTCGTCGGAGAGGCAATAGCTTGTCGCCGTCGGAACTGCAAGGATGAGGAGGAGGAGAGATTCCGATGTCGCCGTTGGAACTGCAAGAAGGAGGAGAAGGATGAGGAGGAGAGAGCCCGCCGTTGCCGTCGCCGTCGTCACTGCAAGGAGGAGGAGGAGGAGAAGGAGCCCGACGTCGTTGTCGCCTTTGCGAGGAAGAGGCCGCCGTCACCATCTTCACTGCAAGGAGGAGAAGGACAAGGATAAAGAGAAGGAGGCGGAGGAGGAGGAGGAGGAGGAGGAGGAGGAGGAGAAGGAGAAGGAGGAGAAGAAGAAGGAAAGGAGAAGGGAGGAAAAGGAAAAGTAGAAGGGAGGAAAAGGAAAAGGAGAGAAGGGGGAGGGAAGAGTAGAGGGTAGGTGGGCGGGGTGGGGATTCAAATTTTGAATCCCGCCCAACTTACTCGTAGCACGCTAGGTGGTGATGCACTACGGGTAAGTTGTCATCTATTTTTTTTCTACAGGAAAAAACGGTCTTTTGACCGTAATTTTTTACCCTTTTTGAATTTCGAAAATCTAAATAATCGCTAAACGATTTTTTTCGACATCGTATGCAAAAGTTACGGCCATTTTACCGTGGCATGACTTTTTTCGCAGCAAAAGTCGAAACTCATATTTGTTAATTTTCCTAGAAACTAGACCATATTATCTACCTAAATATGAAATGATTTTATTTATTGAAGTGTTTTTCATTTTATTTTATTTTTTGCAAAGCCTAAAAAAGCGATCCACCGGGGGGTGGAGTTGGTGCAGGCCACTTAGCCGTAGGGCACTAGGGCAGAGTGCCCTACGGCTAAGTTGACCCAGCAGCTGCAGCACACATACCCGTAGCGCACTAGGACAGGGTGCGCTCGGCTAAGTTTCACATCCGTAGCGCACCTTGACCTAGTGCGCTACGGGTACGTGTGTTGCGGCCACATGTGCCCTGGACCATACATAGCTATGGCGCAGCACCCTCATGTGCGTCATGCTTACGGCAGTTAACCGTAGGGCACCTATGGACAGCGCGCCACGCCTATTTTACCCGTGGGGGCACCACTAGCACGTGCGCCACGGATGTGTGGATTACCTATAGCCGTTTTCCTAGTAGTGCTAGTTAGTAGTAAATGTTAAGACATGATATTGGTAGAGTGAGTCTTATATTGGAGTAAAATTTGTTTGCATGGGTATTTAGTTGAGTATGTTTTGTTCCAGCTCTTTTAGTTAACCAAGTCTTGCCTTAAAATTTGCTAAACAATTGTAATAAGAAAAAATCTCACAATTGAAGGCTTGGGTGTTGAACTGTTTAGTCTTGAAAGCTTATTCCTAGAGACACTCAACATCATGGAAATAATTTTTGACTTCATAGCTCTCTTTGAAAGGTTTTGTTCAATAGAATTAATGTTTAGCGGTTTTTGTGAGCATGCCCAAGTTTGACTTGTGAATCATAAGAATGATATAGTTTTATGCGTGTCAAACTTCATGGGATGCCAACAACTCCGCTAGCCTACGAACGATCTTTATGGGCGAACTCCTAGATTTTGGCTATGAGTTGATTAAACATATGTATCAGCAATGCTATAATGGGTAAGATTCTTGGCATCCTTGTGTAGATGTGTTCATGATGGAAATACTCCGCTGACTGATATGAGTAATCATTATATAAAAGGAACAAAAACCTTGGTAATGTCACGAGTGTCCATCACAGCCCGATGAACTAATTTTTTTTGGCATGCTCTCAATTACTTAAGATCTGAAATTCTTGAAGGACAATGAATAGAAAAGTAGCGCTTGAAAATTCTTGACTTATTGATGTGGGATAATTGAGATACTTTAGTGTATATGCTTTTCATGACAAACTCTCACACTCTCAATTTTACATGGTCATACTTTATTGTTCAAAGGCAAGCTTATGAGTTGATTACATGACATGGGATAGAGTTTACTCATTTGAATCATCCATGCTAACAATAATCTTGCTGCTCTATAAGGATTCATTAAAACCCATATGATATGCTTGCCATTACTCTATCTATGCTGAGTTTTTCAGATTAATAAAGTGGAGGAAACATGAGCTACCTATCATGAGTAAGATCGTCATCTCGTTATTTTAGTTTAAATGTTGAGTTCCCTTTTTTATTTTGGTTTTCTTGCTCGAGGACGATCAAGTTTAAGCTTGGGGAGGTTGATGGCTATGAAATATAGCCATCCACATCCACATTTAAACTAGATAATATTCATAATTTTGATGAAATATCTCTCTAAATCCTACCACTAATGCCTAATAATCAAAGGGGTATGCAATCCTGTCTTTCTAATTTTTCCCTGCGTAGGAAATGACGTTTGATGATGGGAATCACAGCGTTAAAGTCTAAGATACGAGATTTCCAACAACACAAAGAAACCAGGGGTCGTGAAAAGAAAACCGTGGCTTTAACGACAAACTATACAGTGGGAATATTTATGATTGTTGATCTCATCTCCAATTGGCGACATTATAAGACAATTGCTATCAATCTCATGATTTCGAATACAATGTTTATGATTGTTGATCTCATCTCTATGTGTAAGTAATTCTCCTTGGGATAAGGGCTTCGGCCTAGCCATGTAGTTTGTGCGTGTTATTTATCATAGATGGGATCGTGTATTAGTTTGTATGACATGATGATTATTGTATCCTATCTTGCCTCAATCTAAGGACTCGTCAGGTATAACTTAGGATCAGAGGACAACTTAGGCATAATAGTACGTCTAGCAAGGAGACTCTTAATAGCACTAGTACCATGTGTGTTTCGGAACTCTTCAACAAAATCATCAGTGAACTCAATGTAGCCATCATTAATATCATAACTCTCACTAGACTCAGGTGAGCTCACAGGTGTAACAATGTCTTCACTAGGAGTTTCGGTATTTCCTAGACTAGCCATATTAGCATCTAGAAAAGGACCTAATGAACCACTCGCATCAAGCATAGTAGAAGTAACATCATGAGTATCAAAAGAAGTTTCAGACGCAGCAGTAGTAGCAGTGTGTGTAGCATGTGTATGTGGTGGTGGTGTGACAAGCTTACTTATAACAGACGGTGAATCAAGAGAAGCAGAGATGTTTAGGACGGTACCTCTTCTTGTAATGGATGGTAAAATAGGGAACTTTCCATCACGAGACTTCTCCATGATGAAAGGAGTAATAGTGAACAATAATAATTCCAAGTGAACTTACAAATAAAGCTATGCTCCCCGGCAACGGCGCCAGAAAATAGTCTTGATGACCCACAAGTATAGGGGATCGCAATAGTCTTCGCGGGTAGTATTACCCAATTTATTGATTCGACACAAGAGGAGCCAAAGAATACTTGCAAGCCTTAACAACTGAGTTGTCAGTTCAGCTGCATCTAGAAATAGTTCTTGCTCACAAAAGTTTATCAGTAGCAACCATTTGGTAGTAGCAACAGCAAAGAAACAGCAACAGTGAAACAGGAGCAATAGTAACAGTAACAGTAAACAGTGGAATTCGAGTGCGGTAGGCATAGGGATGGATGGACGGACGTTGCATGGACGAGTCTAAACCTGTAACTTCAAGATCTAGGGCATTGCAGATAAATAATAACAAGCATCCAAGTACTAAACAATCCTAGGCATGTGCTCCAAATATAGTCATACGTGCTCGCAATGAGAACTTGCACAACATCTTTTGTCCAGCCAGCTCGTGGCAGCGGGGCCTCTAGGGAACTACTGGCAATTAAGGTGCTCCTTTTAATAGAGCACCGGAGCAAAGCATTAATACTCCGTGAACACATGTGATCCTCACACCACAGCCATCTCCTCCGGTTGTCCCAATTATTGTCACTTTGGGGCCTTTGGATTCGGACAATGATATGTGTACACAACTTGCAGATAAGATAAAAAACAATACTATCATAATGATTCAATAATAAGTTCAGATCTGGCATTCGGGCCCTAGTGACAAGTATTAAGCACAACAAGTTGCAACAAAGTCAAATATCACTAATAGAGATACTAGACACTATGCCCTAACAATCTTATTCGATTACATGATAGAACTCATCCAATCTCTACCATCCCCAAGCCTACAGCGGGGTATTACTCACTCATGGATGAGGGAAACATAGGTGATTGATGGAGATGCGTTGGTGATGACGATGGCGATGATCCTCTCCAAATTCCCCGTCCCGGCAGGGTGCCAGAATGGAGTTTCTAGATCCGAATCTTGGTTTCTGGTGGCGGCGGCGGAGCGAAACTCTTTCTGGAAAACTATCGACCCCCCCATTGGTTTTTAGGTCGAGATGCAACTTATAGGCGCAGAGGGAGGCTGAGGGGGTGCCTGGGGCGCTTGCACCCCCCAGGCATGGGCAAGGCCCACCCGCGCCTGGCATGGGTGTGGGCCCCCCAGGCTCCTTCTCCGCCTCTTCTTCTGGCTCCGTGGATCTTTTGGTGAAATATAATTTTTGGCATATTTTTCGGGGGTTTTCCTGATAGTTCATTTTCTGTACAAAAACAAGACACCAAGGTAATTCTGCTGAAAACAATGTCAGTCCGTGTTAGTTGTATCCAAATCACACAAGTTTAGAGAAGAAACAATAGCAAAGTGTTCGAGAAAGTAGATATATTTTGGACGTATCAGAGATTTGCGAAATTCATACCATCACATATATATATATTACATCAATTACGAACTAATCGGAAATACATGTATCCTATGTGCATTGTTCAAACAAAAATAATGAAACACCTCCATGATTATGGCTTCACTACTTAAAGGACATGGATGTCGCCTAGATGGGTAATAGGCGATTTAACCAATTACAATTTTTGTCTCTAACAAATGCGGAATAAAACTAGTGTTTAATTTATAAAAAACATAACTTAAATATGCTAGATTAAACTATGTGTCCCAATAACTTATGCTAAGAAAAATAAGAAACTATGTGATAACAAGATATATAACTTCAAGCATGAAGGCTATTACAAAGTAAAATTCCTAAGTGAAGAGCTCAGATAATGGAATAATCGAGGCAAGCGGAGCTGATGATGTATCCTGAATTTCACACCCTTGTAGGTGATACTCCTTGTTGGCGCGGTGTGGAGGCACAAGGTTCCCCAAACTCCACAATGGCTCACCGTATAATCCTCAAGTCCTCTCACCGAAGGGAAGTCCTGTTGGAATTATGCCCTAGAGGCAATAATAAAGATGTTATTATTATAATTCTTGTTCATGATAATGTTTATATTCCATGCTAGAATTGTATTAAGCGGAAACTTTAATACTTGTGTGGTTTGTGAACAACACCGTGTCCCTAGTACGCCTCTAAGGACTAGCTCATTGATTAATGATGGTTAAGGTTTCCTAACCATGGACATGAGTTGTCAATTAATAATGAGATCATATCATTGGGAGAATGATATGGTGGACAGACCCAAACTAAGCGAAGCAATTAGATCGTGTCATCGTGTTCGTCTTTGCGAAGCTTTTTCTTATGTCAAATATTGTATTCCTTAGACCATGAGATAATACAACTCCCTGGTATCGGAAGAAAGCTTTGAGGTCATCAAACGTCATCCTATGAGAGGGTGATCATAAAGGTGTCTCTCAGGTGATCGGAAAGTATCTGTTGGGTTGTATGTATCGAGATGGGATTTGTCCCTCCCAAGTCGGAGAGATAAACTTCGGGCCCACTCGGTAATCGATATCAACACCGCTTGCAAGCATGTGGTTAAGGAGTTAATCACAAAGTGATATCGGATTACGGAACGAGTAAAGTACTTGCTGTGAACGAGATTGAACTAGGTATGACGGTACCGACGATCGAATCTCGGGCAAGTAAAATATCGCGAGACGAAGGGAATATATATATGGGATTGATTGAATCCTGGCATCGTGGTTCATCCGATATGATCATCGATGAATGTGTGGGAGTCAATATGGGTTTCCAGACCCCGCTGTTGATTATTGATAGAAGATCATGTTTGCATATTCTCGAACCCGCAGGGTCACACACTTAACGTGTCTCGACGCTAGGATAGATTGGATAATTGGTTTATGAGTTTTTGTTCGGAGTCTTCGATGGGATCCGGGACATCACGAGAGGTTTCGGAGTGGTCCGGAGAATAAGATTCATATAAGGCAGTGCAGTTTTTGGAGTTCGGAATTGTTCTGGGTTAATCGGTATTGTACCGAAAGCTTCTAGAACCTTCCGGAAGGGGACCAACGTGGCCCCACCTTCCGGGAGGGGGCATGGGCCTATGAGGGAGTGCCCTGGCCGCATTGGGCCAGGGGCACAAGGCCCCATAGGGCCCAGCCGGCCAAGAGAGGTTTAAACTCGAGATAGACCTTCTAGAAGGGGGGGTTTCCTTGCCCCCCACTCCTTATCCTTTGGGGCCGCCGGTTTGGGCTTGGGGGAGGGGCTAGGGCTGCACCCCCCTCTATATAAAGAGGGGTGGGGGCGCACCAACCCCCCACACCTTCCCCTCCAACCCTAGCTGCCCTGCTGCCCTCCTCTCTCCCTCCCGACTGCTTGTAGGCGAAGCCCTGCTGCAGAAATTCTCCACCAATTGCACCGCGCCGTCGCGTTGTAGATCCAACCCATCTCTCCACCATACTTGCTGGACCAAGGAAGGAGGAGACGTCGAGGTTCTGCACGTGTGCATCTCACGGAGGCACCGCCACTTGTGGTGCTAGATCGGATCGAATCGCGAAGAGGAGAAGCGAGTACGACTACATCACCCACGTTCTGACGAACGTTCCGCTGTGCGAATCTTCAAGGGTATGAAGATCTAATCCAATCTCTCTCGTTGTTTGCATCTCCTAGATTAGATCTTGGCTTTCCCTCTGTTCGCATCCGTAGAAAATTTTGATTTACTATGCCGCGAAACCCTTCAAGTCCTTCATCCACCATGGAAGTATGGGACCGTTAAGGGCAGTCACCAAACATGTACAAGGTTGGGGCAATCTCCACAACTTATTTGGAGGCTCCGAAGTAATCTCCACCAAGGCTTCAAGCTTGGTAAAATCTCCACAACTTAATTGGAGACCTCAAGAAATCCACAAAGCCACTAAGCCATCTAGGGTTCCAAAAACCCAAAGAGTAACAATCTCACTTACTTTCACCAACCTATTCTCCATGGAGAACTCAAATCGATGCACCTAATGCAATGGCAAGAACTCAAGTTCCCAAGTCCTTGACTCACAATTTCCACCAACACAACACAACCTTTTGGGGGATAAGGTAGGAATAACACAAGATTAAATCCATAAAATAATCCCCAAGATCTAGATCTAAAAGGTTCCCCTCACTTAGAAGAGAGAATGATTGATCGAAATGTAGATCTAGATATCCTCTCTAGTTTGCCTGGAAAAGATGCAAGAAACATGGGTGGAATGGAGGGAGAAATCTTTTGAGGCTCAACAATGGAGGAGAGATATAGAGGAAGAGTCAACTAGCTAATGGGGAAGAAGGGAGCCTTATATAGGTCCCCACGAAATTTTTCAGTTGCAGCCACGGGATACCGTACATTCTGGTGTAAATGAGCCGGAATGTTTAGATGAGCCAGAATTTCTGCCCCCAAACTTCAGACTGTATTCGGCCCTTATTCTAGGAGGCACAACACTGGGTTGTACATGGAATGGACATTTAGACCAGATATTCTGGTCGAGGTGAATATTCCAGTGTACCCGGGTCGGATATTGCGGCCTCCCAAAAATTGTCGGACAACCAAAGTGAGAACAGTGACAAATTTAGCATTCAGACTCTGACTTCGATGAACTTGGGCTCATTTAGAAGATAAAAAACTCTATAAGATCATAGAGAGAAACATCATAGTACAACAAGGGAGGATAAAACCACAGGATGAAAGGTTTGACCTCTCTAACATGACAAACCGTAGAACCACCAAACATAAAAAGCATTAAGATATTCATTGTAAATCCTTTTTTAGGAAATTGAGCTTGTTAAGAATATAATAAAAAGTACTAAAATTTAACATGGATAAGATCCAAATAACAATCAATAAAGATGATGTCAATTATGCAAAGGTTTGAGATGTGAACGATGCGGTTAAGCTGGTCACTTCAATAGCTCCTCGTGATGGTACGACTATCAATTCTATAACCCGGTCTTCCAACTAATAATATGAGCACGTTAAAATAGAAAACCTACCAAGATCATACTTTTTCCTTCCACATTCCACTTGAGCTAGATGGTGATGATCTTTTCTTCCTCAAGATGAACATCTTTCTTGATCGTGCAAGTTTGATGAAGGCTCGTATATTGCTTCCCATAAACCACTATGGGAGAGGTATATCTTCACATGTTCATCATCTCCAAATGGACAACAAACTTTAAGCATATAGTATTTTTGAGATATCCATCTTGATCAACCTTGAATCTTATATCCTCTCTTTATAATGATGTCTCGAAGGTAAACATAGATGCTCATGCTTTTCTTTTTCAAGACATGCTTTCAATAGGCTCAACTCTCACATGAACATTCTCTCGATCTCATTATGAAAATTATCTTGGTCATCACTGAATCGTCTTTGCTTTATTCTTCTTTTCACCTTCAAACCAACATATGGTCTACAAGGATTGTCTATGGACAAAACCTTCAAGCGTAACTCAATGCTAACATTAACCCATAGTCATTGTCATAATTACCAAAACCACACATACGAGCACACATGCTCTCTCAACTGCACCATAGACTATATTTTCCCGGCCCGCACATTGTCACGGGCTCCTCCATCTTTCACGTCACATTTAGCTCCCCATTCCACCTCCCTTGGTGGTAGGATGACCCTCCGCCAGAAAGACCGTTATGACGACTTTTGCTTTGGTGCCCGATATACTCTAAAGTTACGAAACTGAAGACACAAGGACGATCAGGATTGGCCGGTAACTCTTCGGTTCGGAATGCATGGAGATGTATCGGCCAATTGGCCACGGCAGAGATTTAAGCCGTTTTCCTGCCGCGGCAGAGATTCAGGCCGTTTTCCTGCCGCGGAACGAACCGGTGTTAAAGGGGGGGGGGGGGGGGGCTGAGCCCTGCGGCAGCCCCACGTGCGCCACCCTTTAACATCGGTTCGGTGTTAAAGGGGGCCCCCCTCTAACACCGAACCCTCAACAGCGGTTGTAGAACCGCTGTTAGAGGGCCCTCCCAACCGGTGTTAGAGGGGGGGGTCTGCACTAGTGCAATCTTGATTGTTCTTATGTTTTCAGTTTCATAAAGTTTGAAGAAGGATAAATGGGGCACCGAAGCACGTTAATCATGACTTTTGGAGTCAAAGATTGACTGAAACCGGCTATGTGCCAAAATATATGATGCAGTGACTCAACAACAACCAACAAATCACGTAGGCAGGTACATAACCAGTGCAGTACGTACAACAGTGGACTACATTATTCGGTTTGTAATAAAGACTACATGCGCATAAACTAACATGCTGCTTTATGTAGGACGGTTTGTTGGCCAGGAGGAATTTTCATCCTTTGTACCTTGAGGCACAAGGGCGACCCGATAAAGCGTATGTGGAGGCAGGTTGGAGAGAGAGTACGTACGTACTTGCGCCTAGTATACGCCACTGCGTACATGTGTCCTCCCTCGATACACAATCTCGAGCAGCCCTCAGATCAGATATATTCGAGACACCAACTTGGTCTTCCGTCTAACACAGGTATAGACGGACGACGGCAACTTGGCGAGAGAATTATGGGGAATATTGCCTCTGCCGCTCTGCGTATGCAATAGAAAATGCGTCAAGATTCCGATGCATGATTGGTGGCGGTTTTTGGCCTGATGCAAGAGGACCGCGGAAGATCGGTCGATCCATCGATGGGTGTGGCAGTTTTCATGGAGAACGAGATCGATCGCAGTACGTAGCTAGCCTCGTTGCGGGCCAGCAGATTGATTCTCACTTCACATACGTGTCTGTCTCTGCAAGATCCAAAGCCTCCTCTGGAGCTGCAAGCAACGGCGCCCCTCTCACATGACGCGGATCAACCTGACGCCACATACGCATATACACCCTGGCGCTAGCTTCGGAACTCCGCGAGCTTTGAAGTGGACGGGGTGTAGAAGAGAACATGCATATGTACCAGTACACCAAGTTCTTCACCTTTTCTATATCCAAGAAATATGGCATTATGCAATCTGGACTGCATATCATGTAGGCTCGTGCTAAATTTGGAATGTTTACGCATGCACTGGTCTCAGTGAAGTTGAAGCAAAAAAAAAAGGAACATTGATAACCTCACACACGGTAGAGCGGATTTTCAATACCTGGTCAAACATGTTTTCCAAATTTCAGCCGCAGACCAGTTCGTGATTCGGGATTACACCAAACTTACATCACACCATGATCTAGTTTTAAAAATTAATTTGTAACTTACAAATAAAAAAACTTTCTAATGGCCATGGTATTATTTTAGGGAAGTTAGCATAGTTAAGCTTAACTCAAAATCTTTGTGTGTGATTTTTTTTAGATTTGACAAAACCTAGAAACATATTTTGCTATGGTCTACAAATGTGTGCACCTAAACCTATATTCTATTACTATTATTATTATCATCATCATCATTATGTGGCATGGATCCTCTGAGATTTTGAGTTTGGCCACCCCTAGGATGAGATTCACATTTCTTTTCCAGAAGACAATAAACATATAGTTGTAGCATGCATGAAAATAAATAGGATACGGGTGATTATGATTCAGTCTACTGAGATTCTCAATCTAACTAACTAATTTTTTCATATAATGTACTATAAAAAAGATTCAATGTGTTGTATTAACTTTTTCATATCTAGCAACTTAGTCCAGACATTTCTATGAAATTGTACACCGATACGTTTTGTTTATCTAGTGGAAAAACAATACTATAGTATTTGTTCTAAGAGTTCAAACCAATATTAAATCTTCCATGGATCTCAATGTTGATCAATGGTTCTTGATGTCATATGAGAATTAAGAAGTCCTTAGTTGATCGAGAATTAACAAAACCGATAGGTTATATATATTCACGGTCATGAAGATTATATTCTGGTTCAAATTAAAGTAGAAGATTAAAAACAGAAGCTACGATATCTACTGTGGGAGAATCAGCTTTCTTAGCGCCTCGAACATGTGTACCGTAATCTAAACTGAGCTGTATTAATTTACATATGAGTATGAGCGATACATTTTGATTGCACAATACATGGCGTCATTGGAGGGGAGCCGAAACCATGTCATGCAGGAAGTACGTACACACTCTATCATTTTTCCAATATAATCTAAACCTCACACTATTACCTACAGTACCAATGGAAAATAATTAATCCAATCACCAATCTACTTCACAATTCACAACGATTACTAGCTCACTGAATGATAGACCAGCGCCATCAGCTCCAGCCTTGCGGGAACCGCATGCCCCCGAAGTTAGGCATGTCCTCAAAGCCGCCCGAATCGAGGAAGAACCCGCACTCGTCTCCGACTCCTCCCCTGGCCCCTAGCCCCATCATCGCCGGCGAGCTGCCCACCATCTCTTCCTGTGGGAACTGGTCAAGAAGAACCGAGTTATACTGCTGCCACATGGCCACGCTCATCGTCAGCGGGTTGGAGCCACAGATCATCTCCTGCTGCGGCAAGAAACCGACGGCCGAGCCCATCTGGTCCCTGCTTGCGTCCATCACAGGGATCTCCTGCACCGCCTGAGAGCAGCCGGCTAAGGTCGGCGAGGAGGAACGGGCGTTGTCTTGCTCGCCGTCCCCCTTGGGTTTCTGGAACACCCTACATAGCACCCAGTCCTCCTGCAGAATTGACATGCAGTTCGTGCATCCAAATCAGCAACGGTGATGGACGGAGCAGCGGAGAACTATATACAGTTAGTAGTAGTCGGTACCCTTGGTGGCAGGTGCGGCGAGTCGAGGCGGAACTCGTGCATGACCCAGCTGGTCTTGGAGCCGTTGGGGGCGCGGCCCTGGTAGAAGACGAGTGTCTTCCTCATGCCGACGATGGCGCGCGTGGCCGGGCTGCGCACCTCGCGGTCCTTGCCGGTGGCCTTCCAGTAGCCGGTCTTGGTGGCGCGGTTCGTGCGCGACCCTGTTGCGTACTTGCGGTCCCTGAAGCTGAAGAAGTACCACTCGCTGGCCGTCAGCTTCGCCACGTCTGTGCCCAATAAAACCGTAACAATCTTAGTGAAAAAGTGAATACATATGCACAAACTTCATAAATTTTCCATGATAAGAACTACGAAAAGCTGCAATTGCAAGATGATGTGCGCATAGGAAAAGGTTTCAGTTAATTACCGGAAAGCGAAACTATTTTTTGTTTTTCTGTGATGTATAGCCGAAAAGTTTCAGTTGATTACGTGAAAACCAAACTACTTTTAATTTCTCTACGAGAGGAAGCTGAAGAGTGAAGTGTGACAATTACGCGTGTGACGTCGCTAAGACATGGACAGCAGGGCCGATCGAGGGGGCGTCATCAAGATATGTTCACGAGTACACAGCACACTTCGCGTTCCGATCGATCAGTTGATGCATTATTGCAAGTGATCATTAATTCCACGCTTGGTTAATGAGCTTGGGACAGTAACAAGCGGATTTAGCTACAAAAACTCAAACAAATATAGACGATTGGACTGATGGATCAGGAAATCCTTTTCCTGTTCAGTATCATGACGGCGCGCGCTACCGGCTATCACCACGGGAAACCGATATGGGGACAAAGATCATCATAGTACTAATCTGGATTTCAGCACGTAGATGGCTCGATCCTCACTTGGGCTAGCAATTAATCTGGATTCTTGTCCTCGCACAGTACCTCGCGCATATATCGATCTAATCCTGAAATATTTATATACTGAATCTATACGAACCCAGCCGGACGGACAAGCCAAGAGAGAAATCTATCGATCGAATTCAGAGAGTGAGATGAACTCGTGAAGAGCTAGCAATAACAGCTGATCAGTAACGTGAATACATACACAGAGTGAGGACTCACCTGGAAGCTCCCATGGCTCGCGCGCGTGTAGGTCGACCTCGACGAGCGTCCCCTGGTCGGCACGCTCGTTGGCCACCTTCTTGTAGAGGTAGTGGCAGACCAGCTCCTGGTCGCTGGGGTAGAACCTGAACCCCGGCGGCAATGTCGACTCGACCTCCCTCAGCCCCATTGTGACTTGTGAGTACGTACGTCGTCTGAGCAACCAAGCCGCCGCCTGATCAGATCATGATCGAATCCAGAAAAATTAGGCTCTTAGAGCTGCAGGAGTTGTGTATATCACGGAGAGGAGCGCTGGAAGAAGCAAGACGGAGAGTGTGGGCGGATGAGAGTTGGCTGGATCGGGTCTCTTTTATAGCGGGAGGAGGGGAACAAGCAAGGCAGCGGAAGAGAGACAAGTCGATATATTCATGTCGCGTCAGGGAACAGTGGAGCCGTGGGGAGGCCAGCTCTACTTGCTCGGTCGCTGTCCCGGTATCCCCCCTATCTATCTGCTGAGTGCCGAGGCGTGGGATACCTACGTACAGCTACAGCCTGCCTGCCTATGTGGAAGATTCGAACACTACAGGTCGACGTGTTGCCATGCTTGTGCCACAAGAACTACGCCCCTGCAGAGCAGAAGATCCATCGAGGAGGCGCAACCTCGCAAGCTAACGCTTCCCGATCCCAGCAAGTCATGCCGTGGAACGCTGCTACGTGGCACGCCATCGATATGATGTGTTTCTCCTTTTCAGACTCATTTTTTTGGTTGGTCTTTTTCTTCTTGATGTTTTCTGCACCTATCCAGGTAGGGATGGCACCCGCCGGGTTCGAGGCCGGGTCCGCCCTCCATACCCGTCCCGTTTATATAGTCAGATCCATAATTTCTCTAGGCCCGCGACCCGCCGGGTACCCGGACCCGATGGGTACCCGCGACGGCGGCAGCGCAACGAGCTCGCCGGAGGAGGCGGAGCACCGCGGGCGGCAGCGTGGCTAGGCGTGCAGCGAGCTCGTTGGAGGCGGCGTGGCGCAGGCGTGCAGCAAGCTCGCAGGAGGCGGCGCGACGCGGTGTACTCGCGGGAGCTAGCGAGGCACAACGAGTTCAAGGGAGGCGGCGTGGCTACGAGAGGTGGGATTAGGGTTAGGGAGGTCGGGGGCGTGGGACATGGGGGATCGCTCGGGAATAGGGAGATTGAGGGACACGGGTGTGGGCCGGTGGGGGTGGTTTGGGACGTGGGCCGGCGGCTGGGTGTGGGATGCGGGTCTGCGGGTTTGGGTCCGACACCCCCATACCCGCCCCGTTTATTTTGACGGGTCTAATTTTTTACTAGACCCGCCCCATTTAAGGCGGGTACCCGTCAGGTTAGTGGGTTTTGGAGCCCCATTGCCATCCCTACATCTAGGATGCACATGACCCAAAAGAGAAAAAGAAAAAAGCCCCACCATGGTAATCAAATCCTCACAGCAGTAGCCTAATAAACCACCATCAAAGACAACACCCAGAATTTTATGAGGTTATTCAAAAGCTACTCCTCCAAGAAGGGAAACAGTGCACATGCGTTATCGTCGCCGATCTGAGGTCTTAGGTTTTCACCCTAGACAAAGTCTAAACTTTCAAAACAATACCTTCAAAAACGCCATTTCTAGGCACTACACCTGACCCAAGGTCTTAGGTTAACCAATGAAGGTCATACCTTGGGTTTATACCCTGGAAGTCAAGACTCGTCACTCAAGGAGCGTCACCAAACTTGAAATCCTCCAATGCTGCCGCCCCCACTTGCCATGGTTTTTTCTACAATTCATCAAACACCGGGCTCACAGGTACCAAGACGGGTCCTATGAAGCATAGTATTCATCGCCTCGAAGTCAACCTCTGGCAACATTATTCTTCCAATCTCAGCCACCATGACCTTCTCCACCGTTGTGTACGGCATGGTGATGACTGCAAGTGCACAGATCAATTGTAGCTAGTTTCAAAAGTAAGAGTATCGAACCACAGAGAGCTATTGGTAAAGGTATTTGTGCCCCTCGTTACTATCTATAAAAGGATACTTGAAGATGCCCTTGATCTCAAGTAAGAGTGTTTTAAAAGAGTTTTGTTTGTTTGCAAAAAGTAAAGATTGCAGTAAAGTAAACCAGAGCAGTGAGAACTGTAATGGAACTTCAGTAAGGCTAAATGTTTTGGGGGTTTTAGGATCGATCACTAGTAGAAAACATGCCTTTCATTCGCTCGCGCCCAGATCATTTTCCCGGTCACGCCATAAACCGGGACTAATGCCAGCGTTTGTCCTGGTTCGAGCGTCCGGAGAGTCGCTCGGGAGCCGGAGGGCATTGGTCCGGGTTCATAAGGGACTATTCGTCCCGGTTTGTGACACAACCCGAGACTAAATATGTGCGGCAGGCCACATGTCCTGCCGCACACCTTTAGTCCCGGTTTGTGTCACAAACCAGGACGAATGGTCTGCCTGCCTATAAATACACATCCATCCCTCTCCATCCCTCCTTTGTTTTTTCTTGGTGAAAGGTGTGAGATGTGTGTGTTAGTTAGTTAGTTTGATTTCCTATGCACGCGAGGTGTTCGATGAAATGACTGAGTGAATGATGCTGCTTGATTTCACACAAAACAACAGCCTAATAAATCATCACCATGGTAACAATATTGAACCACAGAGAGATATTGGTAAAGGTCTTTGTGCCCCTCGTTACTATCTATCAAATGATACTTGGAGATGCCCTTGATCTCAAGTAAGAGTGTTTTAAGAAAGCTTGGTTTGTTTGTGAAAAGTAAAGATTGCAGTAAAGTAAACGAGAGCAGTGAGAACGAACTTCAGTAAGGCTAAATGTTCTCGGGGTTCTAGGGTCCACTCTAGCATTGGTATTAACTATGAGTAGGATAAATCTATATCTTATGTTATGATATGTGTGGGAATAGCTCCATAATAAGATTTGCCCAGAAAACCATCGGTCATCACATCTCTAAATAACCATTGCAACGATCTTTAGCAACCACCTATGGATCCATTGCAAATAAGGGTTACCCCGTGGATATTGATATGAGCTTAGTGAATCCATCCTTATCCCCCTTTTTCCATATGGTAAAGCACCGAGCATTGTGTGTCACTTCCCGTCGTACACAATTCCATACTTCCAAGGGTTATTCCTCTCTAGTGCTGAAGGCAAATATTACATGGTCGGATTCACATAATACCTAGAAAGAGAGAGAGAACTCACACATATTCACATAGCACTAAGTTATAGATCATCTTCATTTCATATTATAATATTGATAGGGTTTCTCCATCTCCCCAAGAACAAGATAAACTACTCACACATGGAGGCAATCAACAACATCATCATAATCATGCGGATGGGATGAAAGTGCATGGATGAATTAGAATACAAATCCACAATGTCAATTACAAATATAACTAAATGAGGTAAGTAGGATGGAGGAATGGTGTTGATGATGGAGATGCAGGGGTTGATGAAGAAGGGGATGATGTTTTTTCCTCCAACGATCCGTGTAGCAGCGAGGATGATGCCTCTCTATGAGTTCCTCCTCCAGATCCCTTTTACAGGTGAAGTTTAGGTGTTTATGGTGTCTATGAATGTCGGATCTGTTGGAGATATGCCCTAGAGGCAATAATAAATGTAGTTATTATTATATCTTTGTGTTTATGATAAATGTTTACATTCATGCTATAATAGTATTAACAAGGAAACCATTAATACTTGTGTGAATTGTAAACTTAAATTGAAGTCCCTAGTATAGCCTCTATACTTCACTAGCTTGTTGGTTGATTAATGATTGTGGTTTCCCTATCATGAACATTAAGATGTTATCAACAACAAGATCATATCATTAGGAGAATGATATGGTGGACATACTCCTATTGATAAGCGTAGCATAAAGATCAAGTCATTTCAATAGTTCAATTGCTATATGCTTTCTGATACATAGTAACCTAATTCCTTCGACCATGAGATCATGCATATCACCTTTACCGGATGGATGCTTTGATGACATCAAACACCACACCGTAACTGGGTGGTTATAAAGGTGGCATTGAGTGTTCGGAAAGTATTGGTTGAAACACATGGATCAAGAGTGGGATTTGTCCATCCATATGACGGATAGATATACTCTGGGCCCTCTCGGTGGAATGTCATCCAATTGGCTTGCAAGCATGTGACTGGCTCACAAGGGATCACATATCACGGGAACGAGAAAAGAGTACTTATCAGTAGCGAGGTTGAACTAGGTATGCAGAGATACCGACGATCATAACCTCGGATAAGTAACATATCGTGAGACAAAGGGAAATTGGTATCGTATGTAAGTGGTTCATTCGATCGCAAATTAATCGTAGAAATATGTGGGAGCCATATGAATTTCCAGATTCCTCTATTGGTTATTGTTCGGAGAAGTGTCTCGATCATGTCCGCATAATTCACGAACCGTAGGGAGACACACTTAAGGATTCGACGTTGTTTGAGTAGTTATGGTATTATGAGAAAGAGACCGAATGTTGTTCGGAGTCTCGGATGGGATCCGGGATATCACGAGGTGATCCGGAATGGTCCGGAGAATAAGATTCATATAAGGAAAGTCCCGTTTCGGAGTTCGGGAATGATTCCGGTGTTTTCATCGGGAATGTTCTAGAAGGTTCCGGATTGTCCGGCACTCCGGGGGGAGAGGGTACATGAGTGTGTCATTGAATGATTGCATCATGTACTAAGTGTTCTTGCTGTTCCAAAAACATGAAAGTCAAATTGCCAGTTTGAAAGTCAAACGGCTAAAACAGGAAACTGTGGGAAACAAGCAAGAGGAGTTGGAACCAACTTGGAGGAGGAGTCCCACTCCTCCAAACCGTCGCCCAGCCCAAGGCCGACTTGGGGAGGGACTCCCCTCCCCTGGCCGCGCCTCCCCACCCATAAAAGGAGGGGCAGGGCTCCCCTCCTAGAACACACAAGTTCCTATCTTCTACCTCCGGTTTAGAGCCGTTTTGGTTTAGAGCTTCTAATTGCTTTAGCCAGCGGTTTAGAGCCTTCTAATTGGTTTAGAGCCTTCTAATTGGTGTGTCTAATTACTAGACCACTAATAGCCTCTCTCATAAGCTCCACCATACTCGCACCGGCTTAAGGCGAAGCCCTGCGGGATCTCCCCTCTACTTCCGGTACCACGCCGTTGTGCTGCCGGAATCGCGAGGAGAGTGCTACAACCTCCGCTGCCTGCTGGAACAAGGGAGAGGAAGGTCTTCGTCGAGTATCGAACGTGTGACCGACTGCGGGAGCGCTGCCGGAACGTGGCGCCGGAAGGATCGTCTACGCGATCTTGAGATCGGAAGTGTACGACTACATCACCCACGAGAATCTGCTCTCGTTAAACGCTTTGGAATCTTCGAGGGTAAGTTATTCCATCGACTCGTTGCTACAATCTAGTAGATAGATCTTGGCTTGTTTGTTTGTATGCGATAGAAATTTTTTGTTTTCCATGCTACGAACCCCTACAGGATCTCAAATCCGTCTACGCTAGGTGAAAGTATTTGACGAGACGAGGCCAACGACGGTCCGTATGGGTGCATGATACGAATGGAGTCCGCATATAACGATGCTCATTATGGGCTCAGATGCTTCTCCTTGCGTCCTCTTTTTACCCAGGTGCGTGGAAAAAAATTTAGATGACTTTTATCACGTTAAAATATCATATTAAAACATAATATAATAGTTCTTATTGACATGTTCATCATTAACTTGGTATTTCGGGATCCTGCGAAAAAACAGCCTAAAACATGCGAACAAGCGCGATAAAATGCCAAAATCCTACCAGTACACATGTAAAAACATAAGATAAAAATTCTTCAAAGATACACTCATCACATAGAAATTGAAAATCCCATGTATCCCATGTTTATAACTACCAGCAGAGCTTCACGTGTTGGGTAACGTGCTATGCCAAACAAAAAATCTAGCGCCTAACCAGGATCATATGCAAGGGGAGAGGAAATGGATCATACCCTCGAAGATCGATCTAGCATAAGTTGTCGATGACGAGGTTGAACGAGCGTCGATCCCCGTAAGACTTGTCAAGTTGCGAGGAGATGTATTATCCCTCGAATCGCTCCATGAACATGCACCGATGAAGATGTCATTGTCGAAGTAGTTGGTCCATCGGTTCTCGGAACTATTCGATTAGCATCGATTCCCATAGATTTCTTGTAACACCCTCAAAATCGGTCCTATGCAAGTCTCAGTGATCCCCGCCAAACCCGCATAGAAATGATTCAAAGGTGCCCACCAGGCACTTTCGTGCGGGTGGAAAACGAAGTAATACCATTACACAATAGTCCGCGATGGAATCCACAGAACAGATATATACAACAGGGACTAAAAGAGTCAAGAATACAGATATACAATACAAAGATCCAAATCACCTTGAATACGATACAGCGTCCGAGTACGGACAAGATGCAAATTGAGCTAAGAGCCCTGAAGAATAACCAATGGCGTCCATAACCCTGCCCAGGCCAAGCCGGAAGGGTAACCCTGCTAACGACGTCGATCTCAAAACCTGCTTAAACAAAAGGGGTGCCGGCAAAGGGCAAAAGAAAAAGAGAGCGGTCAGTACTGAGGCCAGTACACGGCGAGACTAGAATTCGGCGGTCCTCGCCTACATAGGTATGGTGGACTGAAGCGGCAGCGCATCATGCACTAAACAACCTATAGAGACTCAATACAACTGGCGGCTATCAGATAGGGAAAAGAAAGACCTATTCGGATCCAACCTAAAACTATCACCAAGCATACCCATCCTGGTATTTCACCCTCGAGACCAAACGAGGAAGTCAACCGAGGAATTCACACCGTTGGCAGTTTTACTCATTCCGTTATAGTTGCGGCAATTACTAGTCAGATATAGATAGCATGAGTCATCCTGATATAATAAGCAGTGGGCAGTTTTAGTTAACCATTCCGTTGTAGTTGTAGTACTTACTAGTCAGATACACATAGCATGAGGCATCCCACAACCCAGTAGTTGTTGGTACTTTTATCTAGCCATTCCGTTGTAGTTGCAATACTTACTAGTCAGATACAATAGTAACAGGTGACAACACAAACCAGCAATTGTTGGCACTTTTATTTAGCCATTCCATTAAAGTGAAACTGATTACTAGTCATTATAAAGTCCAATTTATAGCACTACTTTAGTTATAGTTGTATATGATCGAGATACTGTGCTCCAAGTCGTCCATAACCGCGGACACGGCTTTCAGAAAGTTTTACCCTGCAGGTGGGCACAAATAGCAACACACGCACGATCAACCTCGGGAAAAACCAAATAAAACCCAACGAGGCATCACGACAGAGCAATTGCAAGATTCATATAAATTTCAGGGGGCCACCCCACCAAGCTACCCGCTACGAAGTTGGCCGGCTCCGAGACGGACCCAGAGGTTTGTGACGACGGCTGTAAACGACTGGGAACCCGAAAGTGTGACTGGGCTTGTCGATACCGCGAAAACATGGCACGGGGTTCCAAAATAGTACAGGCGCTCCACGCGCAATCATAAATAAAGCAGTAAAGCATGGCATAAGTACAGGATAGTAATAAAGCCCCAAACTACTTGTGGCCCCAAGAAATAAGATATGACTCAAGCTCTGGCTAGGGGATTCATGGTCCCACATGCGGATAGTGCGAATATTCAAAGAACAGGTATCAAGTACTCGGGGTCCTACGGGACACAAGTGGACGGTTAAAAACCAAATAACATCTATTGCCCACCTGTGGCTCTGCATTATTTACCTACTTCAATTTTAGTTATTAAACGATAATTAAAGCCATGATCATCTCCAACATTAAACATGCGACATTACTCCAACAACTGTGGTACTTGACGACACGCAACCGCACTTGAGCAAGCGACTACGACACGCAAGTCCAACTATCTACCAAACAACATGTAATAGGATGTGTCCAAGGCAATATAAGGCTGCAAGGGATATCATGGGTACGAAAACTAGAGCATCGCAACACAGATAGCAATAGATCAACAGGAGGAAATAAAGACTAGAAATGTAAAATAGGTAGAAAGGGGGAGAATGCTCGCCTGAAAAATAATGCCGAAGGTTCATCCGAAGATCGGGTTGACACTCGCATCAACTCAACGACCTTATCCGCGAAGAAGCAAAACACTAGAAGAAACACCGGATGCACTATTTAATACTACGGCAGAAGATCCGGCATGATGCATACATGAGGTATGACATGGCAAAGATGTGATGCAACTAGGTCATATTAAGCGGAACCAGGGTCTCGACAATTATTAGGTTCATGTTGTTTAGATACCTCGCAATTTTAAATGTTGTATTAACAAGGCATAATATGTCACCGATTTGATGCACAAATTTAAATGGATCCAATATAAGACTAGATTCGCCTGCATATGAGCTCCATATTTAATTATGAGGTGAATTGGCAAAATCCCCCAAACCACGAGCATGTATGCAACATGAACATTTTATATGCAACAAGTATATATTATATATTATAAAAATAAAGGTCTCAAGAAAAGGATCACACATGGGGAACTCGGCGATCTTGGGGTTCCGAGGGTTCGACGGGTTTCGGCTCGGTCTTCGGGAAGGTCTTCGGGTTCGGTCTTCGGACTCCGGGATCGGTCTTCGCCACCGGGAACGGGATCCTCGATCCGGGCGGGAGAGCTCGGGGCCTTGACGTTCCATGTCGACGACCTTGGCGTTTCAGGATGAAGATCTTGACGGTGTCGATGGGAATATAGTTAGAGGTGTGGGTACCGAGTGTAGGTCTCGAACATAAGCATTCGCACAACCTGGCATGCAGCTAGACGAAATGATGTACAATTGCAAGCTCCTGGGACATGCACGGGCTAGCACCAAAACACAACGACAACATCATGCAAAGCAGTAGAGTCCAAGGGAAGGGCGACGAAGGCTCTGCACAATGATGCCAGAGATGGCCGGCATGGAGGCTCAGACGCAGCGGGCTCGGGACGCTGGTCGGAGACGGCGCCCGCAGAAACGAGGTCGGCGACACGGCCATCGGTGGACGCACGCACGAGGCCGATGCTGCAGACAACAAGGTCGGTGGCGGTTGCAGACGATGTCGGGGCCGACGGCAGCGGTGCTCGCGACGGATGTTGGAGGCCGAAAGTGGAGGTAGAGGGAGGACTGGCGATGGCATCGGGGTGAGGCCGGGCTGCAGAGCGGCGCCCACAACAGAGGACACGGGCGCTGGTCGCTGTGTGGGAGAAGCTGACGAGCAACAGCGGGCACCAGCGGGACGGCGTCGGCGGGGTTGCTTGGCGCAGACGGAGACGGCGTAGCACGGGCGAGCCGGTAGGAGGCGGCAGTCGCAGGGAGGCGCGAGTGGAGGGTTCGCAGCATAGAAAACAAAAAATTTCCTACGATGTGAACTATATACCAAGATCTATCTACTAGATACAAACAACGGGCGGATGTATATCCGTAGAGAACATACCCTTGAAGACCAACAAAGCTTAACGAGTTCAACTCGTGGTTGGTGTAGACGATCTCTTGCCGATCTCAAGATCGAGAGGAAGTCCTAGCGCCGCAAATCAGCAGCGCATCCGTGCTCGCACACACGTTCGAGGCACCGAGCAACCTCTGCCTCCTCGCTCTAGCGATGCAGCGGAAGCACAACTCTTTCTTGCCGAATAGCCACCGGGAACATGTATCTCGCTAGTCCGAGACCATGGGGAATAAATTCTAGAGGGGGATAGAGATCCTTCACGAGGAGGTGTGAGAGACAAGTGAGGAGGGGGGCTCCTTTTATAGGAGGAGGGGGGCATCCAAGGGGGTGGCCGCCGGCCATGGGGGCTGCCCCCTCCCCTCCTTCATTCATGTGGGTGGACACTCCACTCACAAAATGCCCTTTAAAATCCCTCCACTCAAAAGTCCACTCAAATTCCCATTAAATTTCCACCAAATTTAATGCAAACTCTCATTAAATAAAACTCTTTTATTTTATTCAGAATTTTGTCAATTACTTTAATGACAAACATTCACAAATAACCCCTTGCTAGAATTCTATTTCACATGCATAACCACTTTATGCAATTTCACCCGAAAACCTGTTTCGGTATCTAGTGAAATAAATTCCTGCGCTTGTTCATTCTTTCGGCATGAAACATTTGCTCCAATTGGATGTCGGTGTCTCTTAAGTGTGTCACCCTACGGTTCGTGAATAATGCGGACATGATCGAGACCCCTCTCGGATCAATAATCAGAAGCGGGATCTGGAGACCCATACTGACTCCCACACATTCAACGATGAATTTCTTGTGATCGTCGGAACCTTTTACGCTAGTATCTTAATCCCTTTGTTTCACGATATATTACATGTCCGTGATTCGATCATCGGTATCTCCATACCTAGTTTGATCTCGTTACCGACATGCACTCTTTTCTCGTTCCTGTGATATAACATTCTAGTGATCAAATCACTTGCTTGCAAGCTAATCAATGTGATATCACCGATAGGGCCCAGAGTATATCTATCCATCATCGGGATGAACAAATTCCACTCTCGATCCATGAGCCTCAACATAACACTTTATTAGTTCTGAATCCATCTTTATAATCACCCTGTTACGGTGTGACGTTTGATGTTATCAAGAAACTCTTCCGGTGTTAGTGATTGAAATGATCTCATGGTCTAAGGATTAGGATCACTTCGTAAGTTGTTATAGCAATATAAACTCAATGAATTTGATCGTAATGCTATACTTCGGATGAATGTTCATCACACCATTACACTAATGTTGTGATCCCGTTATTAACAACATCCAATGTCCATGATCAGGAAACCTTGATCATCTTGTTAATCAACGAGCTAGTTTATGAGAGAGGCATAACTAGGAACTTTCTGTTTGTTTATTAAACACACATGTATTAACGTTTCCGTATTAATACAATTATAGCATGCAAAATAAACATCTATCATATACTTGGAATACACATAATAAACACTTTATTATTGCCTCTCAGGGCATATTCCCTTCAGTCTCCCACTTGCACTAGAGACAATAATCTAGTTACATAGTGATAAATCTAACACCCATTGAGTTCTGGTGTTGATCATGTTTTGCTCTAGGGAGAGTTTTAGTCAACGGATCTGCTACATTGAGATCCGTATGTACTTTACAAATCTTTATATCTCCATCCTTGACACGCTCGCGGATGGAGTGAAACCGGCGCTTCATATGCTTGGAATGCTTGTGAGACCTTGGCTCTTTGGCATTGGCAATGGCACCATTGTTGTCACAATAGATCACCATTGGGTCCAACGCGTTTGCCACCACTCCTAGTTCGGATATGAACTCCTTCATCCAAACTGCTTCCTGAGCCGCTTCTGAAGCAGCAACATATTCGGCCTCCGTTGTTGATCCCGCTACCACAGGTTGTTTGGAGCTCCTCCAACTAACCGCTCCGCCATTCATGAGAAATACGTATCCGGATTGAGACTTAGAGTCATCCGGATCGGTGTCAAAGCTAGCGTCGACATAACACTTAGCGACGAGCTCTTCTTCACCTCCGTATACAAGAAACATATCCTTAGTTCTTCGTAAGTACTTAAGGATATTCTTGACCGCTATCCAGTGTTCCGAACCTGGATCCGATTGGTACCTACTAGTCAAACTAATAGCATGTGCCACATCCGGTCTTGTACATAGCATGGCGTACATTATAGAGCCTATGGCTGAAGCATAGGGGACTTTGTCCATTATCTCTCTTTCTTCCGCCGAAGCCGGACTTTGAGTCTTACTCAATGTCTTGCCTTGCAACATAGGTAAGAACCCCTTCTTACTTCCGTCCATTTTAAACTTCTTTAAAATCTTATCAAGGTATGTACTTTGCGATAGCCCTATTAGGCGCCTAGATCTATCTCTATAGATCTTTATGCCTAATATGTATGACGCTTCACCTAGGTCCTTCATTGAAAATTTGCTGTTTAGATAACTTTTAAGACTGTTTAAAAGATCTATATCATTTCCGATCAATAATATGTCATCCACATATAATATCAAAAATGCCACATTGATCCCACTCACTTTCTTGTAAATACAAGCTTCTCCATAAGTTTGGACAAATCCAAACTCTTTGATCACCTCATCAAAGCGGAGATTCCAACTTCGTGATGCTTGCTTCAATCCATAGATGGATCGCTGAAGCTTGCACACCTTGTTAGCATCCTTAGGATCGACAAAACCCTTTGGTTGTATCATATACAACTCCTCTTCAATATTACCATTGAGAAACGCGGTTTTGACATCCATCTGCCATATCTCATAATCGAAATATGCAGCAATTGCTAACATAATCCTAACTGACTTTAGCATCGCTACGGGAGAGAAAGTCTCATCGTAGTCAACTCCTTGAATTTGTCGAAACCCCTTTGCGACAAGTAGAGCTTTATAGACGGTCACATTACCATCAGCATCAGTTTTCCTTTTGAAAATCCATTTGTTCTCCACGGCCTTTCGGTCGTGAGGTAATTCCACCAAGTTCCAAACTTGATTTTCATACATGGATTCCATCTCGGATTTCATGGCTTCTAACCATTTGTTGGAATCCGGGCTCATCATCGCTTCTTCATACGTCGCAGGGTCATCATTTTCATCAACCATGAAATTCATGACAGGATTTCCGTACAGCTCGGGAGCTGCACGCGTCCAGTTTGACCTGCGAGGTTCGGTAGTACTCTCTTTCGGAGTTTCATGATCATTATCATTAGTTCCCTCTTCAACAGGTGGAGCCAACTCCGGAACAACTTCCGGTGCTGCGCTACTCACCATACTTTGAAGAGAAGGTTCCACAACCTCTTCGAGTTCTACCTTCCGACTACTCACACCTTTCGCGAGAAACTCTTTCTCTAGAAAGGATCCATTCTTGGCAACAAAAACCTTGCCCTCGGATCTGTGATAGAAGGAATACCCAATAGTTTCTTTAGGGTATCCTATGAAGACGCATTTTTCCGCTTTGGGTTCGAGTTTATCCGGTTGAAGTTTCTTCACATAAACATCGCATCCCCAAACTTTAAGAAATGACAGCTTAGGTTTGTTTCCAAACCACAATTCATACGGTGTCTTTTCAACGGATTTAGATGGTGCCCGATTTAAAGTGAATGCAGCAGTTTCTAGTGCATAACCCCAAAATGACAACGGCAAGTCCGTCAGAGACATCATAGATCGAACCATATCTAATAAAGTACAATTACGACGTTCCGACACACCATTTCGCTGTGGTGTTCCGGCAGGTGTGAGTTGTGAAACAATTCCACACTCTTTCATGTGAGTGCTAAACTCGTAACTTAGATACTCACCTCCACGGTCGGACCGTAGAAATTTGATCTTTCTATTACGATGATTTTCCACTTCATTCTGAAATTCCTTGAACTTTTCAAAGGTTTCAGACTTGTGTTTCATCAAGTAGATATAACCGTATCTACTCAAATCATCCGTGAAAGTAACAAAATAACGATATCCACCTCGCGCCGACACACTCATTGGACCACATACATCAGAATGTATGATTTCCAATAAATCTGTCGCCCGTTCCATTGAACCGGAAAACGGCGTTCTAGTCATCTTGCCCATAAGGCATGGCCCACATGTATCAAATGATTCATAATCAAGTGATTCCAAAAGTCCATCCGAATGGAGCTTCTTCATGCGTTTAACGCCAATATGACCTAGACGGCAGTGCCACATATATGCGGATATATCATCATTAAGTTTAATCCTTTTAGCATCAACATTATGAATATGTGTAACATTATCATCGAGATCTAATAGAAATAAACCATTCATCATCGGTGCATGACCATAAAAGATTTCATTCATATAAATGGAACAACCATTGTTCTCGGATTTAAATGAATAACCACTTCGCATGAAACACGATCCAGATACAATGTTCATGCTTAGTGCAGGCACCAGATAACATTTATTCAAGTTTATAACTAATCCCGACGGTAAGTGGAGAGGCAGCGTTCCGACGGCGATCACATCAACGCTTGATCCATTGCCGACACGCATCTTGACCTCACCCCTTGCTAGCGGTCGCTTGTTCCGCAGCCCCTGATTCGAGTTACAAATATTAGCAACTGAACTGGTATCAAATACCCAGGTGCTACTGCGAGCACTAGTCAAGTACACATCAATAACATGTATATCATATATACCTTTGTTTGCCTTGCCGGCCTTCTTGTCTGCCAGATACTTGGGGCAGTTGCGCTTCCAGTGGCCAGTCCCCTTACAATAGTAGCACTCGGAATCAGACTTAGGTCCAACTCGGGGTTTCTTTTCAGGCGCGGCAACAGGCTTGCCGCCCTTACTTCCCTTCCGTTTTCCCTTCTTGTCTTTCTTGAATCCAGTGTTCCTATTGATCATCAATACTTGATGTTCCTTTTTGATCTCCACTTCTGCAGTTTTAAGCATTGACAGAAGCTCGGGGAGAGACTTCTTCAAGCCTTGCATATTATAGTTCATCACGAAGCTCTTATAGCTAGGTGGCAGAGACTGCAGAACACGATGGATGCCTAAGTCAATGGGAATCGATATTCCCAAGGACACAAGCTTATCGGCGTAACCCGACATCTTGAGTACATGCTCACTAACGGAGCTGTGCTCTTCCATCATGCAGCTAAAGAACTTTTCTGAAGCGTTGTAGCTCTCTACAGCAGCATGTGTGTCGAAAATCATTTTCAGCTCACCCATTGTATCAAATGCATTGCCGTTTTCGAAACGCTTTCGAAATTCCGGCTCTAGCCCATACAATATGCCGCAATGAACTAATTTGTGGTCCTCCTGACGAGTCTGATAGACATTCTTCTCCTCGTCAGGGGCATCATCTAAAGGTGGGGGGCCTAACGGCGCTTCTAGCACATATTGCTTTTGTGCAGCAGAGAGGAGAATCCTCAAATTCATGGCCCATTCGGTAAAGTTGCTACCGTTCGTTGCTAGTTTCTCTTTCTCCATGAACACATTGAAATTAAAAGCAGGTGGTGCCATCTACAACAGAATTTGTAAAGTTTAGACTAAGTGTATGATAGATTGAGTTCAACTAATCTATATTACGAATGAACTCCCACTCAAAAACGACATCCCTCGTGCCTTTTTGGTGATTACATGAACCAAATCCACTACACCAAGTCCGATCATCACGTGAGTCGGTATAGCTTCAAAGGCGAGCATCAAATGGGCATCATATCAACTATATGACTCATGCTTAACCTTTCGGTCCGTGTTCCGAGGCCATGTCTGTACATGCTAGGCTCGCCAAGTTAGAACCTTAGTATTCGCGTGTGTAACTGTTTTACACCCGAAATATGGTCGTGGATTCAAGAACACCCGATCATCACGTGATGTCTTGGAGCGACGAAAACATAATCGGTGCATACTAAAGGAAGAACACATTCTTATCTTGATATTTAAATGAGGGATCATCTTATTATGCTAACAAAGCGCTAAACAAGCAATATAAGATGCAATCAAACATCATATGTTTATTAGTGAAATTATATGGTTCCCGCAGATGATCTCTATCATGTGCATCGTGGTATGATCACTATCATACCTATATGTGTAAATCCAAGGTCTATGGATTTTACACGCTATGTGTGTTGTAAGAGTATCATCTCATACTTCTACTTACAACACTACCATATCATAACACTAGCCCAGCAACAATCTAAACTAGACGCCTCTAATTTATCCATTGCAAGTTTTACGTGGCTTAGGGCTTTCGAGATAGAACCGTTCTTACCTACGAACATGAACCACAACGAGGATAATCAAATTGTTGACAACTCGCTTGCAAAATAGATATTGACTATAGTAGGAGAGACAGACACCCGCTAGCCACTTATGCAAACTAGTTGCATGTCAAGCGTGGAACAGGTCTCATGTGTGAGGACATGTAAAGTTTGTCCGGGCCGCTTCATCCCACTATGCCACCAATATCCAAAATTACAACAAAGGAGCAACAACATGATCATCATCGCCCACATACTCATATGTGTACTACCCGTGTAAAGTATCTACGCATAGATCCGGCTCTGATACCACTGTAGGGTTCGCAGCATAGAAAACAAAAAATTTCCTACGATGTGAACTATATACCAAGATCTATCTACTAGATACAAACAACGGGCGGATGTATATCCGTAGAGAACATACCCTTGAAGACCGACAAATCTTAACGAGTTCAACTCGTGGTTGGTGTAGACGATCTCTTGCCGATCTCAAGATCGAGAGGAAGTCCTAGCGCCGCAAATCAGCAGCGCATCCGTGCTCGCACACACGTTCGAGGCACCGAGCAACCTCCGCCTCCTCGCTCCAGCGATGCAGTGGAAGCACAACTCTTTCTTGCCGAATAGCCACCGGGAACATGTATCTCTCTAGTCCGAGACCATGGGGAATAAATTCTAGAGGGGGAGAGAGATCCTTCACGAGGAGGTGTGAGAGACAAGTGAGGAGGGGGGCTCCTTTTATAGGAGGAGGGGGGCACCCAAGGGGGTGGCCGCCGGCCATGGGGGCTGCCCCCTCCCCTCCTTCATTCATGTGGGTGGACACTCCACTCACAAAATGCCCTTTAAAATCCCTCCACTCAAAAGTCCACTCAAATTCCCATTAAATTTCCACCAAATTTAATGCAAACTCTCATTAAATAAAACTCTTTTATTTTATTCAGAATTTTGTCAATTACTTTAATGACAAACATTCACAAATAACCCCTTGCTAGAATTCTATTTCACATGCATAACCACTTTATGCAATTTCACCCGAAAACCTGTTTCGGTATCTAGTGAAATAAATTCCTGCGCTTGTTCATTCTTTCGGCATGAAACATTTGCTCCAATTGGATGTCGGTGTCTCTTAAGTGTGTCACCCTACGGTTCGTGAATAATGCGGACATGATCGAGACCCCTCTCGGATCAATAATCAGAAGCGGGATCTGGAGACCCATACTGACTCCCACACATTCAACGATGAATTTCTTGTGATCGTCGGAACCTTTTACGCTAGTATCTTAATCCCTTTGTTTCACGATATATTACATGTCCGTGATTCGATCATTGGTATCTCCATACCTAGTTTGATCTCGTTACCGACATGCACTCTTTTCTCGTTCCTGTGATATAACATTCTAGTGATCAAATCACTTGCTTGCAAGCTAATCAATGTGATATCACCGATAGGGCCCAGAGTATATCTATCCATCATCGGGATGAACAAATTCCACTCTCGATCCATGAGCCTCAACATAACACTTTATTAGTTCTGAATCCATCTTTATAATCACCCTGTTACGGTGTGACGTTTGATGTTATCAAGAAACTCTTCCGGTGTTAGTGATTGACATGATCTCATGGTCTAAGGATTAGGATCACTTCGTAAGTTGTTATAGCAATATAAACTCAATGACTTTGATCGTAATGCTATACTTCGGATGAATGTTCATCACACCATTACACTAATGTTGTGATCCCGTTATTAACAACATCCAATGTCCATGATCAGGAAACCTTGATCATCTTGTTAATCAACGAGCTAGTTTATGAGAGAGGCATAACTAGGAACTTTCTATTTGTTTATTAAACACACATGTATTAACGTTTCCGTATTAATACAATTATAACATGCAAAATAAACATCTATCATATACTTGGAATACACATAATAAACACTTTATTATTGCCTCTCAGGGCATATTCCCTTCACGCAGGAGGGGCAGAGCACCAGGGGAGCGGCAGGGTGAGGCCGAGGCGCGGCACGGACAGGCAAGGAAGACAAGGGCGACGCCGGGATGACGGGGAAGCTGCGGGGAGATGAGGGCGTCCCTGGCGACGGGGACGCGCGGCGCACGCGGATTGACGCAGGAGGCAGAGGCGGGGGTCAGTGCAGAGGCAAGGTCGGAGGTGGCCTGGCGCGCGCAGCTAGGGCGGCAGCGTCGAGGTCGCGTCCAGGCGGCGTTGCTGGAGGGCCAGGGCGCGCGGAAGGCGACGACGGGTGGCCGGGCTTGCTGCCGAAGCGGGAGAGGCGGTGGCCGATGACGGCCGTTGTAGGGGAGGTCGCACGGCGAGGGCGGTGGAACCCGATGGAGGCGACGCAGAGGCTCTCGGGCCACAGCTGGGTAGGAGGAGGGTCGATGGCTCGGGAACCGGGAGGGTGCATGGCTGGCGGCGGACTGGGAAGATAGGCGGGGTTGGGGACTCGTGAGGTGGAGGGGTTCGTGACGGGGACGGGAGCGTGGGCGACGGGGTGGTGGGGCCAGGGGAGCAACATGAGTTATGGGGATCGCGTGGGGGGCGCGTTGACGGGGTGGACCGGGTAGTGGCGGCGGCTGCTGCGGAGTGCGGGTGCGTGGGGAGAGTGACGACGGGGTGGATGGGAAGGAGTGGAGGCTGTGGTAGGTCTAGGTTAGATTATGGTTAGGGTTTGGCTGGTTGATTTGGTCAAAATGGGCTGGGCCAGCCGGGGTAGTAGGTGGCCTGGCCTACGGGCCGGGCTGCCTCCCCTATAGAAATAGGTTTTTATTTATTTTCTTTTAAAGTAAAACATTTTTAAATAGGTGCTTAGACAAATAAAATACTCTGAACAAGCCCGGGGTTTGATATTTGAAATAAAGAGAGGCTATTTGTAGAAAATAAAATAGGGCTTTTCAAGAATATTTTTAGGTGAAATTTATGCATGATGTCATGACGATGCACAAAATATAAACAACATGTGATTTTCTATTAGTGGTTTTCCCCGGGGTGCTACAATTCGACACCACTAACAATGGATCTCGCCCTCGAGATCCGCCTCATGGTACGAGGAAGAAGCCGATGGTCTGAATCTTCTCGTTTCCTGTAGATCCTCGCGACACCACTAACAAAGATTCTTCTTCATCTTGAAATCCGCGACACCACCAACAAGGGTTGTTGATCATGTTCGTCGAGCGAACACACTGGGAACAAAAGACGAAGGCAAAGATCTCGAAAAATAAGGCCACCTTTAACTTCTGCGGATGGAGTAAAATTGCTTGATCCACCGAATCAATGCACAAGAGCGAATGATAAGAGTAGTCGGATGGTGATCAGTCCATCGCGCACCCAAAGCATTACTCTGCACATGAATGGCAAAATTATGCAACCAACTCTCGGAATTCAGACTGAAGATCTCGACAAGCGAGGTTCGGAAAACAAAGGGGTGATGCAGGTCCTCATCAGATTTAACGTAGGTGACATCATCATTTTGAAAACACCGGGAGATACAAAGAAAAAGAATTAGTGAATTTTCGGTCCACTGAAAGATACAACAGATGAAAGACTCATCCGATGGCATGAAGACTGGATGTAGAAGCACCGTTACAAGAGGTGGAAGCAAAACCCTGAAGGTACTACGAAAACCCAACCACGAGAATTCCTGGACTCGAAGAAAAGATAAGGGGTAGATTCAAAACACGTCGAGGTAAGAGGAGAGTAGCAGAGGGGTAAGGAGTAAAAGTAGACCTAATCAGATCTATCCAACCGATTTTCCAAAATAGTTTTGACACTCTACATCGTCCGTTATCTAGGTTATCCTACAGGCTGGACCAGTGGGGTATCGTAACTGCTGAGCTTCGATACCAGTCTGTAACACCCTCTGAATCGGTCCTATGCAAGTCTCAGCGATCCCCGCCAAACCCGCATATAAACGATTCAAAGGTGCCCACCAGGCACTTTCATGCGGGTGGAAAACGAAGTAATACCATTACACAATAGTCCGTGATGGAACCCACAGAATAGATATATACAGCAACGACTAAAAGAGTCAAGAATACAGATATACAATACAAAGATCCAAATCACCTTGAAAACGATACAGCGTCCGAGTACGGACAAGATGCAAATTGAGCTAAGAGCCCTGAAGAATAACCAATGGCGTCCATAACCCTGCCCAGGCCAAGCCGGAAGGGTAACCCTGCTAACGACGTCGATCTCAAAACCTGCTTAAACAAAAGGGGTGCTAGCAAAGGGCAAAAGAAAAAGAGAGCAGTCAGTACTGAGGCCAGTACATGGCGAGACTAGAATTCGGCGGTCCTCGCCTACATAGGTATGGTGGACTGAAGCGGCAGCGCAACATGCACTAAACAACCTATAGAGACTCAATACAACTGGCGGCTATCAGATAGGGATAAGAAAGACCTATTCGGATCCAACCTGAAACTATCACCAAGCATACCCATCCTGGTATTTCCCCCTCGAGACCAAACGAGGAAGTCAACCGAGGAACTCACACCATTGGCAGTTTTACTCATTTCGTTATAGTTGCGGCAATTACTAGTCAGATATAGATAGCATGAGTCATCCTGATATAATAAGCAGTGGGCAGTTTTAGTTAACCATTCCGTTGTAGTTGTAGTACTTACTAGTCAGATACACATAGCATGAGGCATCCCAAAACCCAGCAGTTGTTGGTACTTTTATTTAGCCATTCCGTTGTAGTTGCAATACTTACTAGTCAGATACAATGGTAACAGGTGACAACACAAACCAGCAATTGTTGGCACTTTTATTTAGCCATTCCATTATAGTGAAACTGATTACTAGTCATTATAAAGTCCAATTTATAGCACTACTTTAGTTATAGTTGTCTATGATCGAGATACTGTGCTCCAAGGCGTCCATAACCGCGGACACGGCTTTTAGAAAGTTTTACCCTGCAGGGGGGCACAAATAGCAACACACGCACGATCAACCTCGGGAAAAACCAAATAAAACCCAACGAGGCATCACGACAGAGCAATTGCAAGATTCATATAAATTTCAGGGGGCCACCCCACCAAGCTACCCGCTACGAAGTTGGCCGGCTCCGAGACGGACCCAGAGGTTTGTGACGACGGTTGTAAACGACTGGGAACCCGAAAGTGTGACTGGGCTTGTCGATACCGCGAAAACGTGGCACGGGGTTCCAAAACAGTACAGGCGCTCCACGCGCAATCATAAATAAAGCATTAAAGCATGGCATAAGTACAAGATAGTAATAAAGCCCCAAACTCCTTGTGGCCCCAAGAAATAAGATATGACTCAAGCTCTGGCTAGGGGGATTCATGGTCCCACATGCGGATAGTGCGAATATTCGAAGAACAGGTATCAAGTACTCGGGGTCCTATGGGACACAAGTGGACGGTTAAAAACCAAATAACATCTATTGCCCACCTGTGCCTCTGCATTATTTACCTACTTCAATTTTAGTTATTAAACGATAATTAAAGCCATGATCATCTCCAACATTAAACATGCGACATTACTCCAACAACTGTGGTACTTGACGACACACAACCGCACTTGAGGAAGCGACTACGACACGCAAGTACAACTATCAACCAAACAACAGGTAATAGGATGTGTCCAAGGCAATATAAGGCTACAAGGGATATCATGGGTACGAAAACTAGAGCATCGCAACAAAGATAGCAATAGATCATCAGGACGAAATAAAGACTAGAAATGTAAAATAGGTAGAAAGGGGGAGAATGCTCGCCTGAAACACATTGCCGAAGGTTCATCTGAAGATCGGGTCGACACTCGCATCAACTCAACGGCCTTATCCGCGAAGAAGCAAAACACTAGAAGTAACACCGGATGCACTATTTAATACTACGGCAGAAGATCCGGCATGATGCATATATGAGGTATGACATGGCAAAGATGTGATGCAACTAGGTAATATTACGCGGAACCAGGGTCTCGACAATTATTAGGTTCATGTTGTTTAGATACCCCGCAATTTTAAATGTTGTATTAACAAGGCATTATATGTCATCGATTCGATGCACAAATTTAAATGGATCCAATATTAGACTAGATTCGCCCGCATATGAGCCCCATAATTAATTATGAGGTGAATTGGCAAAAGCCCCCAAACCATGAGCATGTATGCAACATGAACATTTTATATGCAACAAGTATATATTATATATTATAAAAATAAAGGTCTCAAGAAACGGATCACACATGGGGAACTCGGCGATCTTGGGGTTCCGAGGGTTCGACGGGTTTCGGCTCGGTCTTCGGGAAGGTCTTCGGGTTCGGTCTTGGGACTCCGGGATCATTCTTCGCCACCGGGAACGGGATCCTCGATCCGGGCGGGAGAGCTCGGGGCCTTGACGTTCCATGTCGATGACCTTGGCGTTTCAGGATGAAGATCTTGACGGTGTCGATGGGAATATAGTTAGAGGTGTCGGTACCGAGTGTAGGTCTCGAACATGAGCATTCACACAACCTGGCATGCAGCTAGACGAAACGATGTACAACTGCAAGATCCTGGGACATGCACGGGGTAGCACCAGAACACAACGACAACATCATGCAAAGCAGTAGAGTCCAAGGGAAGGGCGACGAGGGCTCTGCACAATGATGCCAGAGATGACCGGCATGGAGGCTCAGACGTAGCGGGCTCGGGACGCTGGTCGGAGACGGCGCCCGCAGAAACAAGGTCGGCGACACGGTCGTCGGTGCACGCACGCACGAGGCCGATGCTGTAGACAACAAGGCCGCCGGCGGTTGCAGACGATGTCGGGGCCGACGGCCGGAAGTGGAGGTAGAGGGAGGACTGGCGGTGGCATCGGGGTGAGGCCGGGCTGCAGAGCGGCGCCCACAACAGAGGACACGGGCGCTGGTCGCTGTGGGGGAGAAGCTGACGAGCGACGGCGAGACGGCGTCGGCGGGGTTGCTTGGCGCAGACGGAGACGGCGCGGCATGGGCGAGCCGGTAGGAGACAGCGGTCGCAGGGAGGCGCGCAGGAGGGGAAGAGCACCAGGGGAGCGGCGGGGTGAGGCTGAGGTGCGGCGCGGACAGGCAAGGAAGACGAGGGCGTCGCCGGGACGGCAGGAAATCTGCGGGGAGATGAGGGCGTCCCTGGCGACGGGGATGCGCGGCGCACGCGGATCGACGCAGGAGGCAGAGGCGGGGGTCAGTGCAGAGGCAAGGTCGGAGGTGGCCTGGCGCGCGCAGCTAGGGCAGCGGCATCGAGGTCGCGTCCAGGCGGCGTTTCAGGAGAGCCGGGGCGCGCGGAAAGCGACGGCGGGTGGCCGGGCTTGCTGCCGAAGCGGGATGGGCGGTGGCCGATGACGGCGGTTGCAGGGGAGGTCGCATGGCGAGGGCGGGTGGAACCCGATGGAGGCGACGCAGAGGCTCTTGGGCCGCAGCTGGGTAGGAGGAGGGCCGGCGGCTCGGGAACCGGGGGGGTGCATGGCTGGCGGCGGACTGGGAAGAGAGGCGGGGTTGGGGACTCGCGAGGTGGAGGGGTTCGTGACGGGGACGGGAGCGTGGGCGACGGGGTGGTGGGGCCAGGCGAGCGACAGGAGTTGTGGGGATCACGTGGGGGGCGCGTTGACGGGGTGGACCGGGTAGTGGCGGCGGCTGTTGGGGAGTGCGGGTGCATGGGGAGAGTGGCGACGGGGTGGATGGGAAGGAGTGGAGGCTGTGGTAGGTCAAGGTTAGATTATGGTTAGGGTTTGGCTGGTTGGTTTGGTCAAAACGGGCTGGGCCAGCCGGGGTAGTAGGTGGCCTGGCCTACGTGCCAGGCTGCCTCCCCTATAGAAATAGGTTTTTATTCATTTTCTTTTAAAGTAAAACATTTTTAAATAGGTGCTTAGACAAATAAAATACTCTGAACAAGCCCGGGGTTTGAAATTTGAAATAAAGAGAGGCTATTTGTAGAAAATAAAATAGGGCTTTTCAAGAATAGTTTTAGGTGAAATTTATGCATGATGTCATGACGATGCACAAAATATAAACAACATGTGATTTTCTATTAGTGGTTTTCTCCGGGTGCTACATTTATCCTTGTGAAGATCCTCATGATCAAATTCTCCAAGTGTAGCACCACTACCGGTGTCCACATATACGAGATCAACGGCATCGCGGAGAGGTGTGATGAAGAACATGGTCAAAGTGGAAACGTGTCGATGAAGATCTGATATCACTTCCACGGTCCGATTAGATTATCTACACAGAGGTAGAACTCAGAAAATGATCTGGCATCATAGTAGACGAATAACCTAGGGAACGTGGCCCTAGGGTTTAGATCACCACCAAGGAGGGGTTGAGAGAACAGGGTTACTGCGGCGATGACATGCACGGGCAGCGGTGATGCACATGGGCGGTGGCGGCACGCGCGAGGCGGCGACGGTGCTGCGACTTGAGAAGGCTTAGGCCACGGTTTGTACCCATCTTGGGGTGCCTTTGGGTCTCCTTTATTAGGTCACCAAGCCCCTTGGGCGGTGGTGAAGGATGAATTTTTTTTAGGTTGGGCGACCTCTAAAGCATTCAAAAAATTTATGGAAAAAATAAAAATTGTCTCGACACAATTGTAATAGCATAATCACTTAGTAATTGATAATATCAACATATTTAAATCAATGTAAAAACACCAATAATAAACATGTTTAAATCAATGTAGATCATACAAATGTACCTATAATAAAGATTTAATATTAAAATGACAAAGCTCTACCTTCCTTTTAAAATCCTTTATAAATTTTACCAAGATCTAGATTTTTGATCTTCCACTTGTTCCGTGTTAGTGAGCATATAATTTCAGATCTATCCTTCCACTTCTTGTTTTTATAGTTTCCTCATGCTTCCTTTATTTGGAGCTATTACCACAAGCAAGTGACACAAAATATCTCTTCGAATCTGCAATTGAAAACATGAAAGAGATAAGTAGTTGCCTATTTTATCTAGAAAAAAATTCATAGATTCAAATTTCATCCAATTGACCACTAAATCAAAGAATTATACCTTCCCCTTTGCAACTGCAAATTTCTACCCCTTCGTATCCATCTTAGTTTTTGAGTCCTGGCCACGAAATCAGAGTGTAACCCTAAAAGGTAGAACTGTACATAGAGGCCTAGAGCCTATAGCTAGACCCTATCGGCGCCGGAGATGCTAGAGGAGTGGAAGACCAGGGGCGAGATGGGCGGCGGTGGGAGTCATGATGGAGGGATCTTAGCCATCGATGGCTCCAGACGCAAGGCACCATTTTCCATCGTCCAGGGCTCGCCAGTTTGCTCTATCGCTCCTACCACCTAGACATGGAGTCGTTCCTTTTGATCGAAGAGGAAGGGGCACACACGCACAGTCGCTGAGGACACGAACGGGGCCTTCTCCTCTCCACCGTGCGCGTCCAGCTAGGAGGCATGCCCATATTGGCAGGAAAGTGATGCCTATTTAGCCATATTCTTTCATTTTCTTATTCAGAACATAGAAAAACTATCCATATGTTTGTATATCGACATAAGCATATATATATATGCTATTTTTTGCTAAAATTAAAGGTATGTAAAGTGCCATACCTTGCCCAAAGGGGGCTTTTCCCCCGCCCTTGGGTAATCCAAGACCCAGCCCCAAAGTTTGGACGAGTTTTGGTAGGTTTAGGACAACTGAAACCTACTAGAAAACAACCTCCCTTGACCAATCCGAATTGGGATAGGGAAACTTTCTTTACCCCTTGGGGAAATGTGGATGCACCTATTATGGAACCTTCCAGACATCCTGAGATGGCTCGGGTCACCTCGGTACCTTCCATAACCTTTGATAACATTACGATCCTTCCAAAACCTTCCATATATGCTTGAAACCATTCTAGAGACTCCCAGGAGCATTTCAGAACCTTCTAGGATTATCCAGGACCTCTCGGAACCATTCCGAGATCATACGGGACAATCTCGAAACCCTATCTCATTCTATAAATTCTCAAAACTCATTTCGAACAATCTCGGCAATATTTCGGACATCTCTGGTTTACTCTGATACCTTCCGAACAAGTTCAGAATTGCTTCCCTACTATATCTTCATTCGCACTCACATTCTAAATGTGGCTAAACTCTTAAGTTTGTAACACTATGGGTTCGGATATATGCGGATGTGTTCGGAACTCATTCGTTCCTACACGATGATCACCATCGGTACCTTGATGCACATAGTGATCCCCACATATAATCACAAAGTTATTTTATCGTGTGAACCTTTTGTATTACTCCGATATACATCGCATTGCTTCTCGATACTTGTTATAGCTCAAAGTGTAACACTAGGTTATCCTCGTTACCTGGCATGTACTCCTTACGTACTCATCCCATATTATCGATGTTCTAGTGATTAACTACTTGATCATGTGTCTGACCAGACGATGAAGAACATTATAATACATGAGTGGGCCCAGAGTGTATCTCTCCATCGTTAGGAGTAGCAATTCCCATAACTACATCGCATTAGTCATTGGCATACTATCTAGTAAGAGCGAAGACTGACTTTATAATTTATGTCTACGCACGCTTCTATTCTTGTAGACAATGTTGGGCCTCCAAGTGCAGAGTTTTGTAGAATAGCAGCAAGTTTCCCTTAAGTGGATCACCCAAGGTTTATCAAACTCAGGGAGGAAGATGTCAAAGGTATCCCTCTCAAGCAACCCTTCAATCAATATACAAGAAGTCTCTTGTGTCCCCAACACACCCAATACACTTGTCAGGTGTATAGGTGCACTAGTTCGGCGAAGAGATAGTGAAATACAAGTAATATGGATGATTATAAGTGGTAATTACAATCTGAAATAAAAATGGCAGCAAGAAAACATGTAACAGGAGTGATTGTAAATGATGTTTCAATGCTTAGAAACAAGGCATAGGGATCATACTTTCACTACTGGACAATCCCATATAAATATCTTCTCTTCATTATGCTACTCTGAACTACTCTTCGGTTGGATAACTCCAATCCACGGTAGGGCTACAAAATCTCTCCTTAAAGTTTGCATTCGCCATCTAGGTAACCCTACACCGTCACCTTGAGCGCTAGATGGTTCCAACAAACACCACAATTTCATAGAGACATCCAACTCAAAATATAACGCATGATAAGTATTTTTGTAATCTTTAGCCTAAGTGCCACACGGTGTGCACACTGTCAACTTCACACACGTGGGGATAAGCGGAGATTACAATAATTAAAGAACTTGAGTAGAAGAGTAGATCTACTTATTCAACTAGATTACAAAGCTCATGATCTCAATAAGATCACGCATATAGAGAGAGATGATCACATAGCTACCGGTAGAGCCCTTAGCCTCGAGGGAGAACTACTCCCTCCTCATCATGGGAGTCAGCAACGGCGATGCATATGGCGGTGGAGTCAATGGAGATGGCTCAGGGGATAATTCCCCGTACCGGCAGGGTGCCGGAATAGAGACATCTGTCCCCCGAATCTCCTCTTCGGTGGTGGCGGCGCTGTGGAACTTTTTGTGGATTTCTGATCTGCGTGCTTAGGGTTTCTGCCTCGAGGAGTTTATATAGGCGAAGGGGCGAGGTCGGTGGATGCTCGAGGGTCCCACACCATGGGGCGGCGCGCTCTACGCCGGCCCTAGGTGTGGCCGCCTCGTGGATCCTCTTTGTCTCCCCTTCGGTCTCCGTGTCGTGTCGGGTAAAATATTGACTTTGGCTTTTGTTCCGTCCAATTCCGAGAATATTTCCTTACTAGATTTTCTGAAACCAAAAACGGCAGAAAATAGGCAACTGGCACTGCGGCATCTTGTTAATAGGTTAGTTTCAGAAAATGTATAAAAATACCTCAAAGTGTAGACATAACATAAGAAAGTTGATACAAAACAAGCATGGAGCATCAAAATGAAGGGTTTCACAACATAGTAAATCAAAAAAAATTCTACGGATGCGAACGGGAAAGCCAAGATCTAATCTAGGAGATGCAAACAACGAGGGGGGATAGATGATATCTTCATACCCTTGAAGATTCGCATAGCGGAACGTTCGACAGAACGTGGGTGATGTAGTCGTACTCGCTTCTCCTCCTCGCGATCCGATCCGATCTAACACCGCAAGTGGCGATGCCTCCGAGAGATGCAGACGTGCGGCACCTCGACATTTCCTCCTTCCTCGGTCCAGCAAGTAGGGTGGAGAGCTGGATTGGATCTACAACGCGACGGCGCGGTGCAAGCGGTGGAGAGTTTCTGCGGCAGGGCTTCGCCTACGCGCAGTCGGGAGGGAGAGAGAGAGGACGGGCAGCAGGGCGGCTAGGGTTGTGGAGGAGGTGTGGGAGGGGTGCGCCCCCAGCCCTATTTATATAGAGGGGTGGGCGGCTTGCCCTTGCCCCTCCCCCAAGCCCTAGGCCGATGGCCAAGGAGGGAGGAGTGGGGGGGCAAGTCCCCCCTTCTAGAAGCTCCCCTAGGGTTTTGCCCTAGGCTTGGCCGGCTGGGCCCAATGGGGCCTTGTGCCCCTGGCCCAATGCGGCCAGGGCACTCCCTCATAGGCCCACGCCCCCTTCCGACAAGTGGCGCCACGTTGGTCCCACTCCGGAAGGTTCTAGAAGCTTCCGGTACAATACCGAATAACCCGAAACAATTCCGAACTCCAAAAACTGCATTGCCTTATATGAATCTTATTCTCCGGACCATTCCGGAACCTCTCGTGATGTCCTGGATCCCATCCGAGACTCCGAACAAAAACTCATAAACCAATTATCCAATCTATCCTAGCATTGAGACACGTTAAGTGTGTGACCCTTTGGGTTCGAGAATATGCAGACATGATCTTCTATCAATAATCAACAGCGGGGTCTGGAAACCCATATTGACTCCCACACATTCATCGATGATCATATCGGATGAACCACGATGCCAGGATTCAATTAATCCCATATATATATTCCCTTCGTCACATGATATTTTACTTGCCCGAGATTCGATCATCGGTACCGTCATACCTAGTTCAATCTCGTTCACAGCAAGTACTTTACTTGTTCCGTAATCCGATATCACTTTGTGATTAACTCCTTAACCACGTGCGTGCAAGCGGTGTTGATATCGATTACTGAGTGGGCCCGAAGTATATCTCTCCGACTTGGGAGGGACAAATCCCATCTCGATACATACAACCCAACATGTACTTTCCGATCACCTGAGAGACACCTTTATGATCACCCTCTCATAGGATGACGTTTGATGACCTCAAAGCTTTCTTCCGATACCAGGGAGTTGTATTATCTCATGGTCTAAGGAATACAATATTTGACATAAGAAAAGCTTCGTAAAGATGAACACGATGACACGATCTAATTGCTCCGCTTAGTTTGGGTATGTCCATCATATCATTCTCCCAATGATATGATCTCATTATTAATCGACAACTCATGTCTATGGTTAGGAAACCTTAACCATCATTAATCAATGAGCTAGTCCATAGAGGCGTACTAGGGACACGGTGTTGTTCACAAACCACACAAGTATTAAAGTTTCCGCTTATACAATTCTAGCATGGAATATAAACTTTATCATGAACAAGAATTATAATAATAACATCTTTATTATTGCCTCTAGGGCATAATTCCAACAGTCTCCCACTTGCAGTAGAGTCAATAATCTAGTTTATATCTGGCAACAATCTAACACCCATGGCACTAAGGTGCTGATCATGTTTTGCACGTGGAAGAGGTTTAGTTAATGGATCTGGGACATTCATATCTATATGTACTTTTCTAATCTTTAGATCTCCATCTGCTATATAATCTCGGATTATATGAAACTTGCGGTTGATATGCTTGGTCTTTGGATGATATCTTGGTTCCTTAGCTAGTGCTATGGCGCCAGTGTTGTCATACAATATCTCCAGTGGGTCCAAGGCACTTGGAACCACGCCAAGCTTAGTGATGAAGTTCCTGATCCAAACTCCTTCACTTGACGCTTCTGCAGCAGCCATGTATTCCGCTTCTACTGTAGATCCTGCGATCATGCTTTGCTTGCAGCTTCTCCATCTCACAGCTCCTCAATTCAAAATATAAACGTATCTTGTCTGAGATTTAGAATCATCCTTGTCGGTGTCGAAACTAGCATTGACGTAACCCTTTACAACGAGATTTTCATCACCTCCATAGACTAAGAACAATTCTTTAGTCCTATTCAAGTACTTTAGGATGTTCTTCACGGATGTCCAGTGTTCCACTCTTGGATCACTTTGGTACCTGCTCGTCAAACTAAGAGCATTGGACACATCCGGTCTAGTACACAGCATGGCATACATGATAGAACCTATGGCCGAGGCATAAGGCACTTTGCTCATAGCTTCTCTATCATTTACCGTAGCTGGACACTGAGCCTTGCTCAATATCTTACCTGACAACATAGACACTGAACCTTTCTTTGCCTTATCCATTCTGAACCTTTTCAGAACTTTGTCTAGGTATGTACTCTGGCTTAAAGCTATCAGGCGTCTTTGTCTATCTCTATAGATTTTGATGCCCAATATATAAGCAGCTCCCCCTAGGTCTTTCATTGAAAAACATTAGTTCAAATAACTCTTCACATCGTTAAGCATGTCAATGTCATTTCCAATAATCAATATGTCATCCACATATAGTACCAGAAATGTCACTGAGCTCCCACTCACTTTATTGTAGATACAAGCTTCGTAGCAATTTGGAACAAATCCAAAGCTCTTGATCACTTGATCAAAACGAAGGTTCCAACTCCGAGATGCTTGCTTCAGTCCATAAATGGAACACTGAAGTTTGCACACTTTATCAGCATCCTTAGGATCGACAAAACCTTCGGGTTGCATCAGATACAACTCTTCATCAATGTTGCCATTGAGGAACGCAGTCTTGACATCCATCTGCCATATTTCATAATCATGAAACGCAACAATTGCTAATAAAATCCGAATGGACTTAAACATCGCTACGGGGGAGAAAGTCTCATCGTAGTCAACACCTTGAACTTGTCGAAAACCTTTCGCGACAAGTCGTGCTTTATGGACGGTAACATTACCATCCGCGTCCGTTTTCTTCTTGAAGATCCATTTGCACTCAACGGCCTTTTGGTCCCTAGGAGGGTTCACCAAAGTCCATACTTGGTTTTCGCTCATGGATCCCAATTCAGATTTCATGGCATCTAGCCATTTCTCAGAGTCTGGGCTCATCATCGCTTCCTCATAGTTCGCAGGTTCACTGTCGTCTACTAACAAGACAGTTAAAACAGGGTTGCCATACCACTCAGGAGGGGCACGCGACCTTGTCGACCTGCGACGTTCAGTAGTAGCATCTTCCGAAGCTTCATGATCCTTGTCATTAGCTTCCTCTATTGTTGGTGCAGGCGGCACTGGAACAATTTCAGGTGCTGCGCTACTATCCAACTCAAGAGAAGGTTCAACAACCTCGTCTAGCTCTACTTTCCTCCCACTCACTTCTTTCGAGAGAAACTCCTTCTCAAGAAAGGATCCGTTCTTTGCGACAAACACTTTGCCTTCGGTTCTGTGATAGAAGGTATACCCAATAGTTTCCTTAGGGTATCCTATGAAGACGCATTTATCCGCTTTGGGTTCGAGCTTGTCCGGCATCAACTTCTTGACGTAAGCTTCGCATCCCCAAACTTTAAGAAACGACAACTTCGGTTTAGCACCAAACCATAGTTCATACAATGTCGTCTCAACGGATTTAGATGGTGCCCTATTTAAAGTGAATGCAGCGGTTTCTAATGCATAACCCCAAAATGGTAACGGAAAATCAGTAAGAGACATCATTGATCGGACCATATCTAATAGAGTTCGATTCCGGCGTTCAGACACACCATTGCGCTGTGGTGTTCCGGGTGGCGTGAGTTGCGAAACGATTCCGCTTGCTTTAAGATGCGTGAGAAAATCATAACTCAAATATTCACCTCCACGATCGGATCGTAGAAACTTAATTTTTCCGTTACGATGGTTTTCCACTTCATTCTGAAATTCTTTGAATTTTTCAAATGTTTCAGATTTATGTTTCATTAAATAGATATACCCATATCTACTTAAGTCATCAGCAAAAGTGAGAAAGTAACGATATCCACCGCGCGTCGAAACACTCATTGGTCCGCATACATCGGTATGTATGATTTCCAACAAGTCCGTTGCTCGCTCCATCATTCCGGAGAACGGGGTTTTGATCATCTTGCCCATGAGGCATGGTTCGCATGTGTCAAATGATTCAAAATCAAGAGACTCCAAAAGTCCATCAGAATGGAGTTTCTTCATGCGTTTTACACCAATATGACCTAGACGGCAGTGCCACAAATAAGTAGTATTATCACTATCTACCTTGCATCTCTTAGCCTCAATGTTATGGATGTGTGTTTCATCCCTTTCGAGATTCAGAAGAAATAAAAAATTCATAGCAGGTGCATGACCATAAAAGATGTTACTCATATAAATAGAACAACCATTATTCTCAGATTTAAATGAATAACCGTCTTGCAATAAACACGATCCAGATATGATGTTCATGCTCAACACAGGCACATAATAACATTTATTGAGGTTTAAAACTAATCCCGAAGGTAAAACTAAGGAGAGCGTGCCGACGGCCATCACATCAACTCTTGATCCGTTGCCAACGCGCATCGTCACCTCATCCCTCGCCAGCCGCCGTCTATTCCGTAGTTCCTGTTTCGAGTTACAAATATTAGCAATTGAACCAGTATCAAATACCCATGCACTACAACGAGGGCTAGTAAGGAAAACATCAATAACATGTATATCAAATATACCTTTGATGGTGCCAGCCTTCTTGTCCGCTAAGTACTTCGAACAGTTGCGCTTCCAGTGACCCTTGTCCTTGCAATAGAAGCACTCAGTGTCCGGCTTAGGTCCAGACTTGAGCTTCTTCTCAGCAGGGGCAACGCGCTTGCCGTTGACTTTCTTGAAGGGCTTCTTTGCACCCTTACCTTTCTTAAAGCTGGGGGGCTTGTTGACCATCAACACATGATTATCCTTTTTGATGTCCACCTCCGCAGCTTTCAGCTTAGCGAAGAGCTCGGTGATCGTATCACTGGAACCAATCTGATTATGAGTAACTACAAAACTTTTGTAGCTAGGAGGGACTGATTGCAGAACCCTGTCAATCTTGAGCTCCTCTGGAATCTTGCAGTCCAGTTGCTCAAGGCGTTGAGTGTAGCCCGACATCTTTATGGCGTGCTCACTAATGGAACTCCCTTCCTCCATCTTGCAGTTAAAGAATTTCTCAGAGATCTCATATCTCTCAGAACGGGCCTGAGTCTGAAACATAGTTTTCAGTTCCTCAAGAATCTCAAAGGGCCCGGGGTAATCTTCAAAACTATTTTGAAGCTCCGATTCCATAGCAAACAACATGGTGCTCTTAATCACACCATAATCATCTTTGCGCGACTGATAAACAACTTTCTCATCAGCCGGCGCATCTACAGTAGGGGCGTCACCTAGCGCATTCTCAAGGACATAGTCCTTTTGTCCGCCAGCGAGAATGATTCTCAGATTGCGGAACCAGTTGGTGAAGTTAGACCCATTGTTTCTAAGCTTTTCTTTCTCAGCAAAACGTTGAAGCTGAAGTTGGACTTAGCCATTTGATCTACAAAATTTTGCAAGTACAATTTAGACTATGTTCATGATAACTAGTTCAGCTTAATCAAATTACTAGATGAAATCCCACTAAATTCAACATCCCTCAAGTTGTTTAGTGAACATGATCCAAATTCACCACACCTAATCCGATCTTCAAGAGAAGAGATGTGGTTTCAATGGTGGACAACGACGTGTCGATCATATCATTCATATGACTCATGCTTAACCTTTCGGTTCGTGTGTTCCGAGGCCATGTCTGTACATGCTAGGCTCGTCAAGTCAAACCCAAGTATTTCCGTGTGTGCAAAAACTGGCTTGCACCCGTTGTATGTGAACATAGAGTTTATAGCACCCGATCATCACGTGATGCTTGAACACGAAGAACTTTCGCAACGGTGCATACATGGGGAGAACACAGTTTTATCTTGATCTTTAAGTGAGGAATCATCTTATAATGCTACCGTCGCGATCTAAGCATAATAAGATACATAAAAGGATAAACATCACATGCATATAACTTTATGTGACATGGTATAGCCAATCTTCGCGCAATGATCTCCATCTTGTGCGTGCCGGCATGATCTCCATCACTCCACCATGATTGCCTCCACCACGAATAGCAACCACAACTATTGCTAACTACTTAGCGATAAAGTAAAGCTATTACATGGCGTATAAGGAGTTGACACACAGGTCATACACAATTATAAAGACAACCATATGGCTCCTGCCGGTTGTGTACTCATCGACATGCAAGTCGTGAAACATTACAACACATGATCATCGCATACAACTTACACATCACATCTTGGGCCATACCATATCACAGAAAACACTCCCTGCAAAAACAAGTTAGACGCCTCTACTTTGTTGTTGCATGTTTTACGTGGCTTATGGGAGTAGCAAGCTAAGAACGATTCTTACCTACGGAAAGCCATAACGGTGATATTATGGTTGCCAAATTCCGGTGTAAATCCCATGACAACTATAGTGAGAGAAACTGGCATCCACCAGCCGCATGTGTGGAACAAGCCACACGTCAAGTGCGGAGCCGGTCTCGCGAACGATGTCGCGTAAGGTTGGCCTGGACCGCTTCGATCTCACTATCCCGCGTCATAAGAAGTACACAAACAAGAGGCTTGCAACAGAAAACGTCAACGCCCGCAACAACCATGTTGCGTTCTACTCGAGAAACACATCTACGCATAGATCTAGCTCTAATACCACTGAAGGGTTTTCCAGCATAGTAAATCAAAAAAAATTACGGATGCAAACGGGAAAGCCAAGATCTAATTAGGAGATGCAAACAACGAGGGGGGATAGATGAGATCTTCATACCCTTGAAGATTCGCACAGTGGAATGTTCGACGAAACGTGGGTGATGTAGTCGTACTCGCTTCTCCTCCTCGCGATCCGATCCGATCTAACACCGCAAGTGGCCATGCCTTCGAGAGATGCACACGTGCGGCACCTCGACGTCTCCTCCTTCCTCGGTCCAGCAAGTAGGGTGGAGAGATGGATTGGATCTACAACGCGACGGCGCGGTGCAAGCGGTGGAGAGTTTCTGCGGCAGGGCTTCGCCTACGCGCAGTCGGGAGGGAGAGAGAGAGAGAGGAGGGGCAGCAGGGCGGCTAGGGTTGTGGAGGAGGTGTGGGACGGGTGCGCCCCCAGCCCTCTTTATATAGAGGGGTGGGCGGCTGGCCCTTGCCCCTCCCCCAAGCCCTAGGCCGGCGGCCAAGGAGGGAGGAGTGGGGGGGGGGCAAGTCTCCCCCTTCTAGAAGCTCCCCTAGGGTTTTGCCCTAGGCTTGGCCGGCTGGGCCCTATGGGGCCTGGTGACCCTGGCCCAATGCGGCCAGGGCACTCCCTCATAGGCCCACGCCCCCTCCCGACAAGTGGGGCCACGTTGGTCCCACTCCGGAAGGTTCTAGAAGCTTCCGGTACAATACCGAATAACCCGAAACAATTCCGAACTCCAAAAACGGCATTTCCTTATATGAATCTTATTCTCCGGACCATTCCGGAACCTCTCGTGATGTCTTGGATCCCATCCGAGACTCCGAACAAAATCTCATAAACCAATTATCCAATCTATCCTAGCATCGAGACACGTTAAGTGTGTGACCCTTCGGGTTCGAGAATATGCAAACATGATCTTTTATCAATAATCAACAGCGGGGTCTGGAAACCCATATTGACTCCCACACATTCATCAATGATCATATCGGATGAACCACGATGCCAGGATTCAATTAATCCCATATATATATTCCCTTCGTCATACGATGTTTTACTTGCCCGAGATTCGATCGTCGGTAGCGTCATACCTAGTTCAATCTCGTTCACAGCAAGTACTTTACTCGTTCCGTAATCCGATATCACTTTGTGATTAACTCCTTAACCACGTGCTTGCAAGCGGTGTTGATATCGATTACCGAGTGGGCCCGAAGTATATCTCTCCGACTTGGGAAGGACAAATCCCATCTCGATACATACAACCCAAAAGGTACTTTCCGATCACCTGAGAGACACCTTTATGATCACCCTCTCATAGGATGACGTTTGATGACCTCAAAGCTTTCTTACGATACCAGGGAGTTGTATTATCTCATGGTCTAAGGAATACAATATTTGACATAAGAAAAGCTTCGCAAAGATGAACACGATGACACGATCTAATTGCTCCGCTTAGTTTGGGTCTGTCCATCATATCATTCTCCCAATGATATGATCTCATTATTAATCGACAACTCATGTCTATGGTTAGGAAACCTTAACCATCATTAATCAATGAGCTAGTCCATAGAGGCGTACTGGGGACACGGTGTTGTTCACAAACCACACAAGTATTAAAGTTTCCGCTTAATACAATTCTAGCATGGAATATAAACTTTATCATGAACAAGAATTATAATAATAACATCTTTATTATTGACTCTAGTGCATAATTCCAACACAAAAATTATAGATACGTTTACGACGTATCAAGCATCCCCAAGCTTAACTCCTGCTCGTCCTCGAGTAGGTAAGTGATAAAAAGAATAATTTTTTAGGTGACATGCACCAACACAATCTTGGTCAAAATATTGTAAAGCATTGATAGCTGGGATCATATTACTCTATAAATGAGCATGAAAGATGTAGTTTTAACAATAAGACAAAGAAACTAAGTTGTAACATGGAAAAGTACAAACAAAAGATCATGAATAACAATGCATTGACAGACATTTGTTTGTTTCACATATAGAAAACATAGCATGAGTGGTATTCATCTTGTCCCTCATGGAATAGCAAAACATAAATGCATAGGACACCTTCAAAGTTCATAAGGGTTACTAGATACAAATAATTTAAGAACAAGCAATACCATGATTATGAATTAATCAATAAGTTTTGGGACAATGCACATTGAACTAAGAATAACAACTATGCTCTCTTAATTGGTGCATAAAGATAGAATATGGAGACTCAACATAAAAGTAAAAAGAAAGGCCCTTCATAGAGGGAAGCAGGGATTTCAAGTTTCATAAAGAGCTTCCAAAAATTATGGCACTTATTAGCTTTGAGCTCTCATTGCCCCTATCATAAGAATCTTGAAGTTATTAAGGTTAAAGTGAGACAAATATGAAGTATATGCTTGACAGATCATAAGTTGAAAATCTCATGTCCCTTGAGCACGAGGGCCGTTTCTCATGCTACTCAACTTTAGTCACGAGCAAGTTCTTGTCATTGTAAGTATATGTGTATCATAGAGAACCGCCAATGGGGTACCCCTTGCCCCATGACACAGGAGATATCCCATATCAAAATGACAAGGCAACAGACAATGAGCATCTCAGCGATCTTTTTATTTACCATGAGCATGGTGCCTTTTTTCTCTTTTTTATATTTTTTTTGAAGATGCTTCATAGATTTCTCACTATAGTTATGCTGCAGGTTTCCACAATGATTAGGCATGGCTTAGGCTAGCCGCCTAGGCGTTTCTCTAACACATATACAATACTCCATGGACTTACAAGCTCCCCTTTTATTTCACACCGCTGACAACCATAAACAAAAGATCATGATATCAATTGGATAGATATGTACAAGTGTTAAAAGCGTTCCCCATGACAGCATGGTTCTGCTAACTCCTGATACGTCCAAAACGTATCTACTTTCCCGAACACTTTTGCTATTGTTACTCCTCTAAACTTGTGTGATTTGGATACAACTAACCCGGACTAACGCTGTTTTCAGCAGAATTACCTTGGTGTCTATATTTTGTGCATAAAATCAACTACCAGGAAAAAACTCGAAAAATATGCCAAAAATCCTATTACACCAGAAGACTCACGGAGCCAAGTACGAGACGGAGGGGAGGCCTGAGGGGCCCACCCCCCTGTCGCGCAGGTGGGCCCAGGTCGCGCCTGGAGGGGGTGTGGCTGCCCCAGGCACCCCCTCGGCCTCCCTCTTCGCCTATAAGATGCCTCTTGACCTAAAAATCGAGGGGGTTCGACGTTTTTCTAGAAAGAGTTCCGCTGCGTCGCCACCACCAAAAAGAGTTCTGGCACCCTACCGGGACGGGGAATTTGGAGAGGATCATCGCCATAATCATCACCGACGCCTCTCCATCAACCATCCACGTTTCCCCCATCCATGAGTGAGTAATCCCCCGCTATAGGCTATGGGGATGGTAGGGATTGGATGAGTTCTATCATGTAATCGAATAAGATTATTAGGGCATGGTGCCTAGTATCTCTATTAGTGCTATTTGACTTTGTTGCAACTTGTTGTGCTTAATGCCTGTCACTAGGGCCCGAGTGCCATGATCTCAGATCTGAACTTATTATTGAATGATTATGATAGTATTGTTTGTGATCTTATCTGCAAGTTGTGTACACATTTCATTGTCCGGATCCAAAGGCCCTGAAGTGACAGAAATTGGGATAACCTGAGGGGATGGCTGTGATGTGAGGATCACGTGTGTTCACAGAGTGTTAATGCTTTGCTCCGGTGCTCTATTAAAAGGAGCACCTTAATTGCCAGTAGTTCCCTTGAGGCCCCGCTGCAACGAGCTGGCAGGACAAAACATGTTGTGCAAGTTCATGACTGTATATGGAGCACATGCCTATGATTGTTTAGTACTTGGATGCTTTATCTTATTTATCTGCAATTTCCCTAGATCTTGAAGTTACATGTTTAGACTTGTCCATGCAACGCCCGTTCATCCATCCCTATGCCTACCGTGCTCATATCCTATTGTTTGCTACTACTATTACTATTGCTCTTGTTTTACTACTGCTGTTACTTTGCTGTTGCTACTACAAATTGTTGCTACTGATAAACTTCTGTGAGCAAGAACTATTTCCAGGTGCAGCTAAATTGACAACTCAGTTGTTAAGGCTTGAAAGTATTCTTTGTCTCTCCTTGTGTTGAATCAATAAATGGGGTAATACTACCCTCGAAGACTATTGCGATCCCTTATACTTGTGGGTCATCAAGACTATTTTCTGGCGCCGTTGCCGGGGAGCATAGCTTTATTTGTAAGTTCACTTGGATCTATTATTATTCACTTCTATTCCTTTCATCATGGGGAAGTCCCGTGATGGAAAGTTTCCTATTTTACCATCCATTACAAGAAGAGGTACAGTTCTAAACACCTCTGCTGTTCTTGATTCAACGTCTGTTATAAGTAAGCTTGTTACACCACCACCACATACTCATGATACACACACTACTACTACTGAATCTGAAATTGCTTCTGATACTCATGATGTTACTTCTACTGTTCTTGATGCAAGTGGTTCATTAGGTCCTTTCCTAGATGCTACTATGGCTAGTCTAGGAAATACTAAAACTCCTAGTAAATACACTATTACACATGTTAGCTCACCTAAGTCTAGAGAGAGATATGATATTAATGATGGTTACATTGAGTTGACTGATGATTTTATTGAAGAGTGCCGAAACACACATGGTACTAGTGCTATTAAGAGTCTCCTTGAGAGACGTACCATTATTCCTAAGATGTCCTCTGATCCTAAGTTTGCCACTTCTCCCATAGATATTAAAGATGAAGATTATGATTTTTCTCTTAATTTATCCTATTTAGACATTGTTGAGAAAGAACCTTTTTGTGGGACTGAAAATGAGAGTTTTGTAGCTCATATGAATGAGCTTTCCACTATGAGTGCTTTATTCTCTAATGATTTTAAGATGCGCAAGTACTTTGTTAAAAATATCTTCCCTTTTTCACTAAAAGGAGAAGATAAAGTTTGGTTTAATATATTACCTCCTGGTTCCATTGATAGCCTTGATTGCTTGATTGCTTCTTTCTTCCAGAAATATTTTCCTCCCAGTGCTAGACATGCTGCTTTGCAGAAACTTTTTGATTTTAAACAGGGAGAAGAAGAGAAATTTCCTGAGTCATGGAAAAGGTTCTGTGCCTTGATTCATGCACAACCTAGATGTCCATTGCCTAAAAATGAGCTTCTTGATATTTATTATAATGTACTAACTGATGATTCTAGGACATACCTAGATAGTTTTGCTGATTGTGTTTTTAGGAAAATAACTCCTATAGATGCTGAAGAATTAATGGCTAAAATAAGCAAGAGTTATGATGATTGGACTTCAAATGATCTAAATACACTTGAGCCTATTACTCCTGAACCAGTTGTGCCTAAACCAGTTCTAATACCAACACACCAACGAAGAGGGGAGTTATTGCATTAAATGATGAAGTGATGAAAGAAGCTAAGAAATGTCTTAAGGAGAAAGGTATTAGAGCTGAAGATGTGAAGAATCTACCTCCTATAGAAGAATTATGTAAGCCAATTGCCCACTCATCTACTATTGAGGTACACTCTCTCCACTTTGATGAAGGTGATATTCCCTATGGTAAGCCTCCTGATCAATGCTTAGAGGAACTTGACACATTTATTGTTAAACAAGGTAATTTTAATAAACAAGTTCAGAATCATTTATTGGAAAACTCTAGAGCTATTAATGAGTTGAAAGATATTGTGGAAAGAACTGCTAATGATATTAAAATTCTTTGTAAACACTTTCAAATGGTTCAAACCCAAATTGATCAACTTTCTAAGGTATAAAAAGATATGCTAGTTAATGCCTCAGGAGATAAACATGCTTATGGAATTAGAACTAAGAGTGGTATAGCTACTCAAAATCCTTTATATCCTGAAGGACACCCTAAATGAATTGAGCAGGATTATCAACAAGATGAAAGTAGTGGTAGTCCTCGTAAGGGAAAGAAAAAGAAACACAAAATAGTTGAGGAACCACTTGAACCTGCTGTAGATCCTAATAGTATATCTGTCTCTGATGCTGAAACTGAGAGTGGTAATGATAAAAATGATGCTCCTGACAAGGAGGAAGTTGAGGAAGAACCTAAGAAGCACACTAAGAACACTAGATACAGTAAGGAAGATTTTATTGCTAAAAAACATGGTAGTCAGAGAGAACCTTGGGTGCAGAAACCTATGCCTTTTCCCAATAAGAAACACAAGTCAAAGGAGGAAGAACACTACAACAAGTTTTGTGAGTGGATGAAACCTTTATTTTTATAAATTCCTTTGACTGATGCTATTAAGTTGCCTCCTTATTCAAAGTATATGAAGGATATTGTCTCTAATAAAAGGAAGATTTCTAATGAGGAAATTTCTACTTTGCTTGCTAATTACTCCTTCAATGGTAAGGTTCCAAAGAAACTTGGTGATCCAGGTATACCAACTATTCCTTGCTCTATTAAAAATAATTATGTTAGAACTGCTTTATGTGATTTGGGAGCTGGAGTTAGTGTTATGCCTTTTTGTCTCTATAAGAGACTCCAGCTAGAAAAGTTGATACCAACTGATATATCTTTGCAAATGGCTGATAAGTCAACTACTATTCATGTTGGTATATGTGAGGATGTTCATGTTCAATTAGCTCATAATTGCTTGGTTTTAACTGATTTTGCTATGCTTGAAATGCCTGAAGATGATAATGTGTCTATTATTCTTGGGAGACCTTTTCTTAATACTGCAGGTGCTGTCATCAATTGTAATTAAGGGAAAGTAACTTTTAATATTATCAACAAAGAGCATATTGTCTATTTCTCCCAAGAAGATTGATAAGAGCTATTGCCTGAATTCCATTGAAAATATTGAGAGCATCAAAGTTGGAGAAATATATTGTCCCATTCCACAAGAAAGTTTTGAAACTATTATGATTGGGACTATTGCTATCAAGTTTGTGGTAACATAATCACTTTGTGGATTGCAAAGTTTTGTTTCATATAAGATTGTTTTGGTAACAAGACTTGATCAACCTTGTTAACAAAGGGATTTTAATGAACAAAACAATGCTTTCACAGTGCTTATACTTGCTCACTTTTATTTTTCTCCTTCTTAGTCTTTGCTTTTTCTCTTGTTAGCTTTAGTTTTGCTAGTTGTTTGCTTGTTAAGAGTGTCTTAGAACTTCTGTAGTTTTGGTTTTTGTTTGCTTTTGCTTCTTCTAAAAAAATATTTTCTACGGGAAAATCAATTTTCATACCCTGAAAATTGGCCAAAAATAAAGTTTCCCGAAAAATCCCAGAAAATTCATAATAATTTTTTCCTCTAAAAAGGGGCAGAGGGACACCTGGAGTGGCCCAGGGGGACCCCCCCCAGGCCAGCACAACCCCTAGTGGCACGGCCAGCCCAGGGGCGCGCCTGGCATGGGTGGGACCCACCTGAGGCCCTCCAAGTTGTCTCCTCCCAGCCACTTCTTTCTCTCTCCAGAAAAACACCGAATTTTTTTCTCAAGCTCGAGTTCCTGATGTTCTTGCTCCCGATTTTCGATCTCCTTGCTCAGCCCATCTTTGTTGCTGATTTTTGGAGGGATTGCTCCTTGGTATGTGCCTCCTCCGCTTATCCAATTAGATTTATGATTGGTAGATTATATCTTGAGTATTCTGCTGCTATAGGTGTCAGGTTGTGTGATCTTGCATGCTTGTTCTATGCTTAGAGATTTCATTTTGATGCATGTGTAGCCCTCTAGCAAGTTCCTATAGTAGTTTCTCACCATTTATCAACTTGGAAATCACTTGGTTTGATTTTTTTCTAGAAATTTCAGAAAGGAGGATGAGTGCATACCCACTGAATCAATATAATTTGATGGTACCTGAGCCAATGAAAGTCCATCATGAGGAAGGAGTCTTCCCTTCCATTTATCCATGCCCTTAATTTATGAGAGTCATGGGAATCTTCCAAGATTTCCAGGCTATGATTACTAATGCAGGGTTGGAACACTTTGTGGAAGATGAACCATATCAGTATGTTAAGCTAACCATGGATGTGGTACATGACTTTTGATTTACTTGGTCCTCGTATAATCCCATGGACCATTATAAAATCTACAATCTAGCTATCGACCTGCTTTTTGCTGATTTCTGTGCAGCTATTAGAGTGCCACATTGGGGATCTTATAAGAAGATCAAGGAGAGGCCTAAGTCTCTTATGGATTTATATGCTGAAATTTGCCAAGGTTTTGACTTCTCGAAGGAAAGTGGTAAAATTCGGAACATTCAGTTCCCATCCATTAGGTATTTTGCCTATTTCATTACCAAGTGTGTTCTTGCTAGAAAGATTGCTAGAAAGTTATCTTCATTTGATCTAGAGTTTCTCTCAGCAGCTTTGAATAGGGATAGATCTTATAACCTGGGTGCTTTGATAGCTTACTGTCTTACCACTAACCGCGAGAAGGGTGGAATTTGCGGAGGTGTCATTGACCCTAGGTTGCTAGCTTTCCATGGTTTAGATCCTCACCATTCAGATTATCGGTTCCCCATAGAGAGGCTTGATCTTGATTCCATGGTTCAGCATAATTTTGTTTCTTCTTGGGCTACTGTGATAATTTTACCGTATGAGTTATCCTTTGTCAAGCGTGGTTGGAGAGGGAGTAGGACTGAGAAAGTAGTCTAGTTGCCTGCACCTACTTTGTTTAATTTTGATAACTGGCAAGGTCGCTCACGGAGGAGGAGTTTGACACTTACGTGGCGGAGCTCTCCCAGCAAGAGGAGAATGTTGGAGAGGATGCCAAAGATGATTCGGTTCAGCCCTCCAACATGGGGGAATCTTCATACCAGAAGCCCTCCTATGATTGGGGCGCGTCTTCTTCTTCATCTCAAGCGCCTGATTATGATCATTCCTATGATGACCCACCAGCTTGGGGTTACTACCCGCGCTATTGAGCCCCACTTAGGCTAAACGCCTAAGCTTGGGGGGAGGTGTACCGACATCACACCCATCTATATATCATGCTTCGTCGGTTCTTTGTATATCCATGTTTTGCTTTCTTTTTGGTTTTTGTTCCTGCTTTCTCAAAACACAAAAATACCAAAAATATTTTTGTTGTTTCTCTTGGGTTGTTTCTTTGCTTTTTAGCTTTGGTTTGCCTTAAAGAAAAATCCAAAAAGGTTTTGCTTTGTTTGTTTTTGCTTTGTGTGTATTTGTTGTTCTTCTTTGGTTTTGTGAAGTTCTTTGCAGGGTTCAGCAGTCCTCAGTGGAGTTTGGTTTCATGTTATTATTCAAGCCACACAAGTGAAGAGCAATAATGAAGATTAAGACAACTTGAGGTGTGGTAAGAGGCTGGTAACGAACTCTTTTTGTTTTCATTTTTTGTAGATATACTCATCATTGTGAGCATGCTTAGTCTGTTCACGTAAGGTGTATGTTATTTATGGATGCTTAGTAGTTCTTGCTTTCCTATGATTAGCTCCAGCTTGCAAATAGTTTGTAGCGTGTCATATGAATGTTTGCTTGCATTGTTCTATTCATAACTTGATATGATATTGTGGTATCCTTCTCTGAATGTTTCATGTGAATCGACTTGGCACATTCTCACACGTGCATATGACTAAACAATAGTCAGTAAGCCTCGATGATTTATTTTGCCTGAGAGTTGTTGTATCATTTTCATGTCATAATTAGTCATGTTTTGTTGCAAGCATGATTATGATAGTTATTTCTCTCTCGTTTGTCGCTCTCTCTCTATTGCTAGCCTTCACTTGCACTCAGTATGAGCTCTACTTGTGCATCCAACTCCAAAAAACCAATATTGCCAGCAATGTCCACCATACCTACCTAATAGCATCATTTGCTATTCCGTGCATATTCATTATGCCTTGTTTTCTTCCAAATAAAATGTTTGTCTCTTTTGGGAAAGTTAGTTAGTAAAGCTCTCACAAAATTGATGACACACTTTATTTCTTGCGCTTAATAAACCTGAACCATTGTGACCTGTCCATGAAAGTTACATGCTTGCAAATTATAGGCTGGGAGTTAGCAGAACCGTGCTGTCACGGGGAACGCTTTCAACACCTGTAAATATTATACCCAGTTGATATCATGCTCTTTTGTTTGCGGATGTCGTCAGTGTGAAATAAAAGGGGAGCTTGTAATTCCATGGAGTTATGTATATGTGTTAGAGAAACGTTTGGGACGCTAGCCTAAGCCATGCCTAATCATGGTTGAAAATTGCAACATAACCATAATGAGCAATCTATGAAGCTTTCTTCTTATAAAAAAGAGACATGATGAAAAGAGGAAAGAGAGAAAAAAGCGCCATTTTCCCATGGCAAATAAAAAGATTGCTGAGATGCTCATTGTCTGCTTGCCTTGTTATTTTGGTTATGGGATAGCTCCTGTACCATGTGCAAGGGGTACCCCGTTGGCGGTTCTCAATGATACGCATGTATTTACAATGACAAGAACTTACCGGTAACTAAAGTTGTGTAGCATGAGGAGCGGCCCTCGTACTCAAGGGACATGAGATTTTCAGTTTATGGTTTGTCAAGCATATAACTCAGATTGGACCTCACTTTCACCTTAACCATTTAAAGATGCCTATGATAGGGGCAATGAGAGCTCAAAGCTAATGAGTACCTTACTTCAAGCATTTGGAAGCCTTTCAAACTTTTCAAAATCTTTTTCACTTCCTTATTGAGTCACCACTTATTCTATGAGCACCTTATTGAGAGCATAGTTTTTATTCTTAGTGTAATGTGCTTGTCTCAAAACTTGGTTAATTATGTCATGACTTTGATGCTTGTATCTCTGATATCTTTACTTCTAGTTGATACGTCGGAAACGTATCTATAATTTTTGATGTTCCATGCTTGTTAGTATCTACTTTGCTTTGCTTTGTCTACACTTTGAGGTGCTTTTTACATGTTTTTTGGTACTAACCTATTAACAAGTTGCCACAATGCTAGTTGCCTGTTTTCTGCTGTTTTTGGTTTTAGAAAAGCTAGTAAAGAAATATTCTCGGAATTGGACGAGACAAAACCCAAAGTCAATTACTTTCCGTGGGGAACAAGAAGTCCAGAGGGGAGACGGAGAAGCGTGCCAGGGCGGCCGAACCCCCCTAGGCGTGGCCAGGTGTGGTCCCACGCCTGGGTAGGGTTTAACCCCCTGGTCGCCTCCTCGGCCTCCCCCTTCACCTATAAGAAGCCCCCGATGCAGAAACCCTAAGCACCCGATCAAATATCCACAAAACCGTTTATAGCCGCCGCCACCATCGTCTCTAGATTGGGGGGGGGTCTGCAGTTCTTCCCGGCACCCTGCTAGAGGGGAGATCATCCCGGAGGCCTTCTCTCCGGTATGATGCGTGAGTAGTTCCACCTTGGACTATGGGTCCATGTAGTAGCTAGATGGTTGTATCTCCTCCTTTGTGCTTTTCTGTATAGATCTTGTGAGCTCTGTTCATGATCAAGATCTAATCTATTTGTAATCATGCATGTTGTGTTTGTGGGGATCCGATGGATATTGAGATTATTATGTTGGTTTGATTAATGGTTTTGTCTTTATGATTCTATCATGTCTGTGTTGTTTTTGATCTTGCATGCTCTCCGTTGTTTGTAGCTCTCTTGGCCAAGTAGTTGCTAGTGACTCCAAGAGGGGGTATTTATGCTCGATAGTGGGTTCATGCCTCTAGTTTCCAAGGGAAGTGACAGAAATCTCTTCGGTTGTAGATGTGTTGTTGCCGCTAGGGAGAAAACAACGGTCTCTTGTTCACGGAACATGCGGACTGTTTACCTTACACACTTTGCTTAAAGCAGTTGTCTGTTGCTTGCAACTTAATACTGGAGGGGGTTCGGATGATAACCTGAAGGTGGACTTCTGTAACACCCTCGCCTGATAAGGCTGAGTTCATATGTATAGTGCCAATCCCTGGATCGGTTCACTGGCACACACAGTACAGATGAATACCCAAGAATTTAACAGTGCATCATAAATAACGAATTGATCCAGAATTTGTAATTATTACAATAAAGCTTAGCACGCAAGCTAGCTAAAATAGTTTAATAGCAAACGGAAGCTTAAATATATAGTAGACTCCATCTTCAATTGCCCACAAGCGAACAAATGTTGAGTGGAGCATCGTAACCTAGTCGATCACTCATAATCGGAATCATAACCTGCAACATAAAACGTAGCAGCCCCGAAGGGTCAATACATGGAATGTATGGCAAGTAGAGCTATTAAAGGAGACAATAAACCTAGCATCTACATCAATATTTGGAAAGTGGAACTGTGGCTAGCTTGCATTTGCAAATACCTTTGTCCTACTTTCATAAACATGTTTTGATTTTTCTTTGAAAAGATCCCAATTAAGTTAACCCATCAACATTAAATCAATTATGAAATTAGAATGGGCGAGAAACATGTCATGAATACAATATCAAGCAACTCAGATGTCCATAACCGGGGACACGGCTAATCGATTAGTTTATACACCCTGCAGGGGTTAGTACACTTTACCCATGTGACTTGGCCAGCCCAGCTCGTACCACCACTCTCATATTGGGTGATGATAGGGAGGAGTCCAAGAAGGGACCATTCGGGAAGTAGCTCCCCAAACCCGACACGCACCGGTCCAACCTACCAAAATTCTACATCTCTGGATACGTGGGTTCGAGTTACCACAACCTACTGAGTCCAACCAACCACCCATTTCATTATTGGCACATGGTTGTACACGTAAGCTACCAAATAAAGAAGCCAATCATTTTCTCTTGATACCTGGGTGCCTTTCCGCAATGATACCACCAAAAATTATCAATTCCATCACACCCAGGAGATTCATTGATTAATTTGTTTTTAGTTTTCGCAAACCAACACATTTAGAAACCACTTTCAGTGATGTAACCCATCCCTCGTTCATCATAGCATGGCTAAGCACATCTACCAACGGTGGCTCATCTACAGGAAATCCATACCACATAGTAGGACATAGCATAGCGATTGAAAATAGTAGGACAACATCATGAACAAAGTAGCATCTACTTGCCTTGGTAGTTGGTGAAGTCGTTCAAACACTCGTTGCAATCACACACGTTGCACTCCTCGCAATCTATCGAGCAAACAATTGCATACAACATAAACAATAGCACATAGAGATCAAACAAATGCAACAAATGCATGCATGATAATTTAATAAGTCACAATGGTTGCTACTTTAGTTCTCTAAATAATACTGAAGTATATGATGCATGCAAGAGGCCAATTAATGCAATGGTGTACTTGTTATTAATAATTACTTGCCAATATAGGGTTTTTAATAGTTCTGTTGTAACACCTCTTCTAACTGTCGAATTAAATTTGTTTCTTGGGTTTACTGGATAGAGGACATTAATACGAACCAGTAGGCGTTGGATTCACCCTAATCGGAGTTATAGATCTTTTTGTATGATTTTTATAGTGTTTAATGGGTTTTAAATGATTACTATACTTTATGTTGCCTAAAAATCAAACTAAAATTATATCTGAAATCTCCACGGAATTGTGATTCCAGGTACATATTATTTGTAATTTTCTGAGCAGTATTCGATTTTAATACTCTAAATAAGCCACTAATCTATTTATTTAATTGCTGCGAAACCTTACAGTATTTGCCTGAACCATTTGCATATTGATGATCTACATGGAACCAGCTTTCCATCGGTATATCATTTATATTTTTGTGATATGCAAATAATTCACTATGATATTAATGATTTCTAAAGCCATTAAAATTAATTGAATCACTACGGGGTAAATAATCAGCAAAGGCTGGATCCAACCAGATACTATTAATCTACTTTATAGTAGGTTCAATTTGATATATTGTTCTATTTTTCGGAGTTACAGATAATTTCCTATGAATTTATTAACCTAAAAGACCATTAAAACTAATTAAGTTACTGCAGTAAACGCATACGGTAAAGGTTGAATCTAATGCCATATTAATATTCTACACGTTTTTCTGAATCAATTGATATATAATTTGCTATTTTTGGATCTACGAATCTTTTTATATGATTTTTGCAAGTTTACACAATTTCCTGCAATTTAAATTCAATTTCAAATCTACAGGGAATATTTCCTGGGAATATTCTATGCTGACTGGGACGCGGGGCGGACCTGGCGTTGACACGTGGCGAGATCCGGTTGGCTCGTACCCCTTCGTTGATAAGCTCTAATCTTGACCGGCGGGATGAGATCCAGTGGCTAGGAGAGGAGATTGACCCGATTTTGGCTCAGAATAGACAAGAAATAGATCTGTGTTAGAGAGACAAATCCATAGGTCAAATTGAAAAACTTACTACATGAAAGTTGTGGGCAATCATTAGTCCTACCTTCTCACCAAAGGAATTTGGATTTGAAGAAACGAGCGCGGGTACATCTTGGATTTACACCGTCATATCTGAAATATTGTGATGCGAAATTATCCGGCTGTGGTGGATGAAAAGAGGTGAGGTTTGTCGGGATTGAAAGATTTCGACGAGATCTACAACTTTCGTTTTTTGGCCGAAGGCAAAAAATGAAGTCTAGATGGATGAATAAACGAAATAAGATTCGGATATGTGTAGATTCGGGATTTCGAGAAGGGAAACTCATATAGTTGTGGCTCCACGGGTTTATATGGATCTTTAGGACGGTGTATAGATAGATAGGTATTGGAGTAGGGAACAAGTATAAATAAACGGAAGTCGATTTGGAGTTGTAGATAAAAAGATATAAGAGTTTGAATAGAGATAGGTTTGAGAAAAACTGATTTGCACGCCTTTTAAAGCATCCCATGGGATCGATCAGTGCCCGTGCGCGTGGGTGCTCTGGTCGGCTGGCTTGGCCGCCGACTGGCTTGGCCGTCCCAGTTAGGTTTTTTTTCTTTTTCCTTTTCCATTTTCTATTTATTTTTTTCCCTCATAACTTTCACATACAAACTCCAAATGACATGATTCTTGTTTCTAAAATTTTCTAAAATCGAATAGATCATTATAGGATCAAATTTGTAATCTTTTCACTAGCTTGGAAGTAGTGGATTTATAAATCCTTTTATATTTTATTTTATTTATATCTTTATTTGTTTGTATTTATTCCATAACTTTTTCATAATAGCTCCAAATGAGCTCAATTTTGTTTCTAAAATTTTGTAATATTCATTGGATATTTTTAGGCTATAATTTAGCAATAATCGCTGCCTTAGCAATAGTGGGTTTTATAAAACCAATTTAATTCCCTTTAGGAACAAAGTGGCATATACTATTTAGGGTTTTAGTCCTTTATTTTGATTTAGAATTTTTTCTTGATGCAAATATGCAATGCAATGTTGATGAATGTCATGCAAATAATTTTTTTTCTAGTCCCAATTTCTAAAATCTTGGCATGTGACAACTTCTAGTCATAGATGCAGTTGGACGGCGGTCTATGTATCTTGTTGTATTGCCCAATCGAATCTCATAGGATCTTTCTGACTAGTAATTGCATTGTTATGCCTTGCTCAGTTCCTGTCAATTGCCCTGCTGTAATTTGTTTACCCTTCATGCCATGTTGTTTATCTAAGGAGAGCACCTCTAGTGAACTATGGACCCCGGTCCAATCTTTATCATTGATACATCTTCCACTGTTACTTGTTTACTTGCTGCAAACCATCACCTTCCACACCATACGTTTAATCCTTTGTTACAGCAAATCGGTGAGATTGACAACCTCACTGATTCATTGGGACAAAGTCTTGAGTTTGTGTTGTGCAGGTTTCCACGTTGCTTGCAAAACCTTTGAGACGTTTCCTTCCTCCTTCAGGTTCAATAACCTCGGTCTCTACTGAGGGAAACTTACTACTGTTCTCGTCACACCTTGCTCTTGGGGTTCCAACGAAGTGTCCCACGTCAACACGAGGCGCCGCATCAAGATTTCTGGTGCCTTTGCCGGGGAGGCTAAGGACGTCTTCACAACGGGAGTCCTCCACTTCCTTTATCTTTACTTTGTTTTTAGTTTGCTTTGTTTCTTTTGCTTGGTTTTGTTTGCCTCTTTTCAAAAAACCCAAAAAATAATTAGTCTAGTTTGGTTTGCTTGCTTTATTCAAAAACACAAAAAAAATAGTTCCTGTTCTAGCTGCTGCTATTTTTGGCTTGCCCACCTTTGCCAAAATGAACTCTGCTGAGAATACCAAGTTGTGTGACTTCACTAGCACCAACAACAATGATTTCCTTAGCACACCTATTGCTCCACCTGCTCCTGATGCTACCTTTTATGAAATTAAGCTTGCTTTGTTGAATCTTATGATGAGAGAGCAATTTTCTGGTGCTGGTTCTGATGATCCTGCTGCCCATCTCAATAGCTTCGTTGAACTTTGTGAGATGCAGAAATATACGGATGTAGATGGAGACATTATTAAGCTCAAGTTTCTTCCTTTCTCCCTAAGAGGAAAAGCTAAAGAATGGTTGCTTTCCTTGCCTAAAAATAGTATTGATTCTTGGACTCAGTGCAAAGATGCTTTTATTGGAAAATACTATCCTCCTGCTAAGATTATATCTCTGAGAAGTGACATTATGAAATTTAAACAACTTGATAGTGAACATGTTGCTCCAGCTTGGGAAAGAATGAAGTCTTTGGTTAAGAATTGCCCTACTCATGGACTCACAGCTTGGATGATTATCCAGACTTTTATGTAGGTTTGAACTTCTCCTCAAGAAATCTGTTGGATTCAGCTGCTGGAGGTACTTTTATGGGCCTCACTTTGGGTGCTGCAACAAGGCTCCTTGATAATATGATGGTTAACTACTCTGAATGGCATGTTGAGAGAGCTCCACATGGTAAGAAGGTAAATTCTATTGAGGAAACTTCCTCTTTGAGTGAAAAGATTGATGTTATTATGGTTATGCTTGTTAATGGGAAAGCTCCTCTAGATCCTAATAGTGTTCCCTTAGCCTCTTTGGTTGCTCAAGAAGAGCAAGTTGATGTGAACTTCATTAGAAACAACAATTTCAACAACAATGCCTATAGGAATAACTTTGGTAACAACAATTATAGGCCTTATCCTCCTAATAATGGCAATTCCTATGGAAGCTCCTACAATAATGCTAGAAGTTCCCCCTCTGAAATTGAAGTCATGCTCAAGGAATTTATTAGTAAACAAACCACTTTCAATAAAACTATAGAGGAAAAGCTTTTAACTGTTGAGAAAAATATATCCTCTTTGTCCGAAGCTCAGTCTTCCTTGGTTAATAAAATGGCTACTAAACCTGAAACTATGGAAAATACCTTTGCTACTACTCATGCCATACAAGTTACTATTTATGAAAATGTTAGGCTGTTAGCTCAACTTCATGCTAAGTGAGAAAGGGAAGCTGAAATTGATAGAAACAATAGTGTGTGCACCATCACCACTAAACCACAAGTAGTCCCTATTCCTCCTCCTACTATGCCTAAGCTTATTGAGCCTACTACTAGTGATGCTAAGTTTGACTTTGATATTGATGGTTGCAATATTTCTGAAGTGATTATGTTCTTGAAAAAGCTTGCTAGAAGTCCTGATGCTAGTGATATGCATGTTGCTTTCACTAAACACATTACATATGCTCTTGTTAAGATTAAGGAAGAGAAGCTAAAACACAAAGCTTCTATTCCTAGGAAAGTAGAAGATAGTTGGGAACCCATTATTAATATGCAAGTGAATGACTTTGATCTCAAAGCTTCATGTGATCTTGGTTCTAGTGTCTCTATTATGCCTAGGAAGATTTATGAAATGCTTGATTTGCCACCATTGGAAGATTGTTATTTAGATGTCCCACTCAATGATAATTCTAAGAAGAAACTCATGGGGAGTATTAATGATATTCTCATTATGGTTAACAATGCTTATGTCCCTGTTGATTTCTATGTTTTGGATGTTGAATACAATGCTTCTTGCCCTGTTACTTTGGGACGACCTTTTCTTAGAACAGTTGGTGCCATCATTGATATGAAGGAAGGCACCATTAAATATCATTTTCCATTCAAGAAAGGTATTGAAAACTTCCCTATTAGGAGAGAGAGGTTGTTTTTTGCTCCTCCTTTGAAAGCAAGATTTGATGTTAATGCTTCTTCATTTGAAAATACTTGATTCTTCTTGCTTCTTGTGCCTAACTTAAAGGCGTTAAAGAAAAGTACTTGTTGGGAGATAACCCAAGAGTTTCATTGAGTCTTGGAAGTTATTACTTCAGTAATGACCTCTCCTTATCCTTTTTATTTGCTTTTTGTGCCAAGAATGACCTCTATTGAGAGGGAAGTAAGATTTGGAGAGTTGCTGTCCCGAAACAGATTTCGGCCCTCCACCAAAAAAATTCGTGAGGAGTCTGTTTAAGTAGGATTGAGCTGAAAATTTAATCATAAATCCCCCGGTATGTTAGCTAACTTTTGTTAGTTCAACACTTGTTTATTTGAGCAACATAAGATGTTCGAAAAAATCATTTTCTGCATGCTGGTCTGTTTTGACAGATTTCTACCATTATTTGCATTTGCTTCTTATTGATTCCTTTTTAAGTTCTATTTTGGGGAATTGAGTTTTTGAAGGAGTTCCTACAGTATCTTGTGTTTTTAGTGAAAAGCCTTGCTGTTCCAAAGCTTTTCCAGAGGTCTAATATATTTTGAATAACTAATGTTGCTAATGAATATTGTGTGAAGTTTTGTATGAAGGAAAAATTTCAGGTGTAGAGAGATAATGATGCAATGAGATTAAGAATGGACAAAAGCTCAAGCTTGGGGATGCCACCATAGGTGTCACCCCAATAAATATCCAAGAGGTAAAAGCGTCAAAGCTTGGGGATGCCCAAGGCATCCCCTTCTTCATCAATAAAAATCTCAGGTCTGTCTAGACACTTCGTTTTTCTTGTTTCATGCACAGTTGTGTTGTTCTTGGAGCATCTTAGTTTTTGTTTGCTTTGCTTAGGTTGTTTAGTTTTCTTGAATAAAGTAGTTTGTACCCCCATTCTCGCTGTGTTGTTTTGCAAATAAGTTGCTTGGTGTTGGAAAGGAGTAGTAAGTTCTTGCTTGAAGTGCAAGAGGAGCTTGCATTGACTGTGACTTAGAATTTAGCATGACATGCTAGGTATTGTTTTGGCATTATGCTTAGTGATTATTGCTGTAGTATGTCTTGTTCCAAACAATTTTGCTTAGTGTGCCTTGAAGAAATTATGCGTTGTTTTAGCATGCAAAAGCATAGTATTATGGTATTCTCCTTTGATGCTTTGCTTGGGTTGACTTGGCACATGCTCACACAATGTTATGCTATGACAAGTCACCATTAGCCTCTATGACCCTTTAGTCTTTGACTTGTAGTACCACTCTATGCTTTGATTAGTAATGCTTTGTTGCTCTGCATGATTATGGCCATTATGCTCTCTTAGTTGGTTGCTCCAAGTCTTTTGCTAGCCTCCACTTGTATGAGTAAGCTCTACTCATGCTTCCAACTCCCAAGAAACCAAGTTTTTCCAAAGTGTCCACTATAAACTCCTACGCATGGTGTGTTACACCATTCCAAGTATATTCTTGTTTTCAACTATCTTCCAATTAAAAACTATTTTGTTATGTGAAAACTTAGTGATTAAAGCCCTCACAAACTTGATGGCACACTTTATATTCTTTGCCCCCAATAAACTTGAACCATTGTGGCTCTATGTTGTATATTCTTGCACTTATACGTTGAAATTAGCAGAACCGTGCTGTCACGGGGAACGTTTTCAACATTGCACTTGTACTTTGTACTCAGTTGATATCATGCTCTTTTGTTTATGGATGTCACCGGTGTGAAATAAAGAGGGAACTTGTAAGTCCATGGAGTTTGTATTCTGTGTTAGAGAAACGCCTGGGCCGCTATCCTAAGCCATGCCTAATCATGGTGGAAACTTGCAGCATCACCATAGTGAGCTATCTATGAAGCATCCTCAATAAAAAATTATGCATACAGTAAATAAAAAGATTGTTGAGATGCTCATTGTTTGCTTGCCTTGTCATTTTGGTTATGGGAAAGCTCATGTACCATGTGCAAGGGGTACCCCGTTGGCGGTTCTCAATGATATGCAAATACTTACAATGACAAGAACTTACCTGGGCCTGAAGTTGAGTAGCATGAGGTGTGGCCCTCATATTCAAGGGACTTGAGATTGCCAGCTTATACTTCGTCAAGCATATACTCCCTAGTTTGTTCACTTTAACCTTAATCACTTCAAGATGCTTATGATGGGGGCAATGAGGGCTGAAAGCTAACAAGTACCATAACTTTTGGAAGCTCTTTTTGAAACTTGAAATCCCTGCTTCCTTTACAAAAAGGCCTTTCTTCCACCATTATTGAGTCTCCACCTTCTACCTTTAGGCACCATTAAGAGAGCATAGTTGTCATTTTGTGTGCAGTGTTCCAAAGCTTATTGATTGATGCATATTGTGATATTACTTATTCTTGTGCTATTTGTTTCTAGTCACCCTTGTGAACTTTGAAGGTGTGTTATGCATCTATATTGCTACTCTATGAGGGACAAGCTGATTGCCACTATGCTATGTTTATGTATGTGAAACAAACAAACGTTTTTCAATGCATGTTATTCATGATCTTTGTTTGTAGCCTTTCATGTTGCATGCATAGTTACTATGTCCTATTGTTAGAACTCCATCTTTCATGCACATGTTTAGAGTTCTTTGATCCCAACTTTTAATGCTTGTAAATGGTTGGATCTTTATTGTGAGGGTGCATGTTACCTCAAAAGTTATTATTTTATCACTTACGGACTCGAGGACGAGCAGGAGTTAAGCTTGGGGATGCTTGATACGTCGGAAACGTATCTATAATTTTTGATGTTCCATGATTGTTAGTATCTACTTTGCTTTGCTTTGTCTACACTTTGAGGTGTTTTTTACATGTTTTCTCGTACTAACCTATTAACAAGTTGCCACAGTGCCGGTTGCATGTTTTCTGCTGTTTTTGGTTTCAGAAAAGCTAGTAAAGAAATATTCTCGTAATTGGACGGGACAAAAGCCAAAGTCAATTACTTTCCATGGGGAACATGAAGTCTAGAGGGGAGATGGAGAAGCGTGCCAGGGCGGCCAACCCCCCCCCCCCTAGGCGCGGCCAGGGGTCGGCCCACACCTGGGTAGGGTTTAACCCCCCTGGTCGCCTCCTCGGCCTCCCCCTTCGCCTATAAGAAGCCCCCGATGCGGAAATCCTAAGCACCCGATCAAATCTCCACGAAACCATCTGCAGCCGCCACCACCATCGTCCCTAGATCGGGGGGTCTGAAGTTCTTCCCGACACCCTGTCGGAGGGGAGATCATCCCGGAGGCCTTCTCTCTGGTATGATGCGTGAGTAGTTCCACCTTGGACTATGGGTCCATGTAGTAGCTAGATGGTTGTATCTCCTCCTTTGTGCTTTCATGTATAGATCTTGTGAGCTCAGTTCATGATCAAGATCTAATCTATTTGTAATCATGCATGTTGTGTTTGCGGGGATCCGATGGATATTGATATTATTATGTTGGTTTGATTAATGGTTTTGTATTTATGATTCTATCATGTCTGTGTTGTTTTTGATCTTGCATGCTCTCCGTTGTTTGTAGCTCTCTTGGCCAAGTAGTTGCTAGTGACTCCAAGAGGGGGTATTTATGCTCGATAGTGGGTTCATGCCTCTGGTTTCCAAGGGAAGTGACAGAAATATCTTCGGTTGTAGATGTGTTGTTACTACTAGGGAGAAAACAACGGTCTCTTGTTCATGGAACATGTGGACTGTTTACCTTACACACTTTGCTTAAAGCAGTTGTCTGTTGCTTGCAACTTAATACTAGAGGGGGCTCGGATGATAACCTGAAGGTGGACTTATAGTCATATATGCAGTTGGATGGCAGTCTATGTATCTTGTTGTATTGCCCAATCAAATCTCATAGGATCTTTCTGACTATTAATTGCATTGTTATGCCTTGCTCAGTTCCTGTCAATTGCCCTGCTATAATTTGTTTACCCTTCATGCGATGTTTTTATCTAAGAAGAGCACCTCTAGTGAATTATGGACCCCGGTCCAATCTTTACCATTGATACATCTTCCATTGTTACTTGTTTACTTGCTGCAAACCATTACCTTCCACACCATATGTTTAATCCTTTGTTACAGCAAACCGGTGAGCTTGACAACCTCACTGATTCATTGGGGAAATGTCTTGAGTTTGTGTTGTGCAGGTCTCCGCATTGCTTGGAACACCTGTGTGATGTTTCCTTCCTCCTACTGGTCCGATAACCTCGGTTTCTTACTGAGAGAAAACTTGCTGCTGTGCTGCTTCACACCTTGCTCTTGAGATTCCCAACGAAGTGCTCCTACATCAACTCACCGCTGCATCACTAGTCTTCACTTGAACTTCAGAGGTGCCTTGGCATTTATATTGTGCTCTACAAACAAAGGCCAGCAAGATACCACTCTATCATACCTTTTTATGAGCATTGCAATGTTGCTTATGTTTATGTTTCATGCTACTTATTATTATTGAGTTGGAATCTCTTCATACCTTGCAATGACTATTGAGTAGACTTAGTTGCATACTTCTTATTATGAATTGTCTAAGTATCTACTCTTGTGCTGAGAATATTTACATCATATGAAGCAAATGTGTTCGTGAAAGTTCTTTTATCACACTCAATTTTCAACTGAATTGCTTGAGGACAAGCAATAAGCTAATCTTGGGGGGATTTGATACATCCAAATCATATCTACTTTCCCGAACACTTTTGTTATTGTTTCTCCTCTAAACTTGTGTGATTTGGATACAACTAACCCGGACTAACGCTATTTTCACCAGAATTACCTTGGTGTCTAGTTTTTGTGCAGAAAATCAACTATCAGGAAAAATTCCGGAAAATATGCCAAAAATCCTATTTCACCAGAAGACTCACGGAGCCAGAGTACGAGACAGAGGGGAGGCCTAAGCGGCACACACACCCTGCCGCACGGGTGGTCCCAGGCCACGCCTGGAGGTGGTGTGGCAGCCCTAGGCACCCCCTCGGCCTTCCTCTTCTCCTATAAGACGCCTCTTGACCTAAAAACCGAGGGGGTTCGTCGTTTTTCCAGAAAGAGTTCTGCTGCGCCGCCACCACCAAAAACTATGATTTGGAACCAGAAACTCTGTTCTGGCACACTGCCGGGACGGGGAATTTGGAGAGGATCATCGCCATCATCATCACCGACGCCTCTCCATCAACCATCCATGTTTCCCCCATCCATGAGTGAGTAATCCCCTGCTGTAGGCTATGGGGATGGTAGGGATTGGATGAGTTCTATCATGTAATCGAATAAGATTGTTAGGGCATGGTGCCTAGTATCTCTATTAGTGCTATTTGACTTTGTTGCAACTTGTTGTGCTTAATGCTTGTCACTAGGGCCCGAGTGCCATGATCTCAGATCTGAACTTATTATTGAATGATTATGATAGTATTGTTTGTGATTTTATCTACAAGTTGTGTACACATATCATTGTCCCGATCCAAAGCCTCCGAAGTGACAGAAATTGGGACAACCTGAGGGGATGACTGTGATGTGAGGATCACGTCTGTTCATGGAGTGTTAATGCTTTGCTCCGGTGCTCTATTAAAATGAGCACCTTAATTTCCAGTAGTTCCCTTGAGGCCCTGCTGTAACGGGATGGCAGGACAAAAGATGTTGTGCGAGTTCTCAATGCGAGCACGCATGACTATATATGGAGCACATGCCTATGATTGTTTAGTACTTGGATGCTTTATCTTATTTATTTGCAGTTGTCCTAGATCTTGAAGTTACATCTTTAGACTTGTCCATGCAACGTCCGTCCATCCATCCCTATTCCTACTGCGCTCATATCCTACTCTTTGCTACTACTGTTACTATTACTCTTGTTTTACTGCTGTTGTTACTTTGCTGTTGCTACTACAAACTGTTGCTACTGATAACTTCTATGAGCAAGAAATATTTCCAGGTTCAGCTGAATTGACAACTCAGTTGTTAAGGCTTGCAAGTATTCTTTGTCTCCCCTTGTGTCGAATCAATAAATTGGGTAATACTACCCTCGAAGACTGTTGTGATCCCCTATACTTGTGGATCATCAACTCCCAACTTATAATTTGCAAGCATATAAGCAACATAGATGGGCACAATGGTTCAAGTTTATTAAGTGCAAAAAAGTAAAGTGTGCTATCAAGTTTGTGAGAGCTTTAATCACTAATTTTCACATAACAAGTTTAATTTGGAAGATAAATAAACACATGAATATACTTGGAATGGTGTAACACACCATGCATAGGAATTTATAGTGGACTCTTTGGAATAACTTGGTTTCTTGGGAGTTGGATGCACGAGTAGAGCTCATACTCAGTATAAGTGGAGGCTAGCAAAAGACTGGAAGCAACCAACTAAGATAGCAATAATGGTCATAATCATGCAAAGTGACAAAACATTATTAATTAAAGCATAAAGTGATATCACAAGTAAAAAACTAAATGATCATAGAGGCTAAGGTGACTGGTTATAGTCTTAACATGGTGTAAGCATGTGCCAAGTCAACCCAAATAAAGCATCAAAGGAGAATACCACAATATTATGCTTTTGTATGCTAAAACAACGCATGATTCTTTCAAGGCACATTAAGGAATCTCAATTGTTTGAAACAAGTCATGCTACAACAATAATTACTAAGCATATGGTCAAAGCAACATCTAACATGGCATAATAAAGTCCAAGCCACAGTCAAAACAAGCTTCCTTTTGTACCACTATAAGCATGAAACTTTCTACTCTCTTCCAACACCAATCAACTTATTTGAAACAACTCAGAAAGATAATAATCAATAAATACCAGTGAGCTTGTATCACAAATCTTCACACAAATCTACAAAGAAAAACTAAAAAGTTCTAAGCACAAAGCAGAATAAAACTAAAGCTAAACACAGTGCTAGCAAAAGTGAACACTCATAGAATAATAAGAGTGAAAACTAGAGTGTTCTAAACAATAAAAATGGAGCGTGTCTCTCTCCAAAAGAAGTGTGATGGGATCCAACCAACTTATTGCAGCAAATAATGTTTATAAAACTAAAAACAAAAACAAAGACGCTCCAAGAACAACACATAGTGTTTTGAAAGAAAACCTGGGATTTTTCTTGATGAAGATGGGGATGCCTTGGGCATCCCCAAGATTTAACGCTTCTACCTCTTAAATATTTCTTAGGGTGACACGGGTGGCATCCCCAAGCTTGAGATTTTGTCCATACTTCATCTCATCACATAATTCTCTCCCTACACTTGAAAATTTCCTTCATACAAAACTTCACACAATCTTCATTAGCAACATTAGCGTATTCAAGATAATAAGCCTTTGGGTTCAGTTTCAAATCAAGTAAATCATCCATTAAAACATAGTATACCGTAGAAAGCCCTTTTAAAAGCTCAAGTGATCAAAAAGAACTCAAAAGAAATCGACTAAGAGGCAAATGCAAATAATGGCAGAAATCTGACAAAACAGACCAGCAGGTAGAGACCATTTTTTTCGAAAACCTTATGTTGCTCAAATCGATAAGTTCAAATAACTAAAGTTGGGTAAATAACACGGACATGCACAAAAAAATACAGATCAATCTGACATATTGGGATTTTTCAGTATTTTTTTATAGTGAAGCACAAAAATCTATTTCGGGATAGCAACTTCCCCAAATCTTACTTCCCTCTCATTAGAGGCTATTCTTGGCACAAAAACCACACAAAAAGGAGGTTATTAAAGATTCAATAACTTCCAAGACTCAACAAAACAAAAATAAACTGAAAGCAAAAATATAAGGGTTTGTCTCCCAAAAGCCCTTTCTTTATAGCCATCAATATAGGCATGATAATTTCGATGATCCTCACATAAGAAATATGAATTGAAGTAAAAGAGAGCATCAAGAAGCAAATATAAAACAAATTTAAGTCTAACCCACTTCCTATGCAAAGGAATTTTGTAAGAAAACAAATTATTGAAACAAGAGGCTACTATCATAGGAAGGCAAAACAAGTGCACCATCAGAAGTTTCAACATAAAGAGGGGAAACTTAATATTATTGAGATGCATAAAACCATGTTTCCCTCTCTCATAATAACTTTCAGTAGCATCATGAATAAAATTAACAATATAACTATCACATAAAACATTCTTATCATGAGCCACATGCATATAATAATTATTACTCTCCACATAAGCATAGTCATTCTTATTAATTGTAGTGGGAGAAAATTCAACAAAATAGCTATCATTACTATTATCATCACCATAATCATCAAATATAGGAGGCATATTGTAATAATAATTAATTTTCTCCTCAATAGTAGGTGGACTGAAATTATCATATTCATCATTGTAATCATCATATATTGGAAGTATAGTATCATCATAACAAATTTTCTCCTCTAAAGCTGGGGAACTAAAAAGATCATTTTCATAAAAACTAGCTTCCCCAAGCTTAGACGTTTCCATAGAATTAGAAATAATGGTGTTCATAGAATTTATACTAATAACATTGCTATTAGCATGCAAATAAAGTTCCATAGGTTTTTTAATTTTCTCTTAAAACACTTCATGTCCTAACTCAAGATAAATACTATAAAGCTCTCTAAATTTTTTGTTGTTTTCCATTAAGCCTAACTAGTAAAAATAAAAACAAGAAACAAAAAGATTTAATTACAGAATCTAAAGGAAATAACTTCGAGCACTCACACACCAGCAACAATACTAGAAGATAGCTTAGTAGCCAGAGGATGTGAGTAACTTTTACCTTAATCCCTGGCAACGGCGCTAGAAAAGTCCTTGATGTCTACGCACGCTTCTATTCTTGTAGACAGTGTTGGGCCTCCAAGTGCAGAGGTTTGTAGAACAGCAGCAAGTTTCCCTTAAGTGGATCACCCAAGGTTTATCGAACTCAGGGAGGAAGAGGTCAAAGGTATCCCTCTCAAACAACCATGCAATCAAGATACATGAAGTCTCTTGTGTCCCCAACACACCCAATACACTTCTCAGGTGTATAGGTGCACTAGTTTGGAGAAGAGATAGTGAAATACAAGTAATATGGATGATTATAAGTGGTAATTGCAATGTGAAATAAAAATGGCAGCAAGCAAACATGGAACAGGAGTGATTGTAAACGGTGTTTCAATGCTTAGAAACAAGGCATAAGGATCATACTTTCACTACTGGACACTCTCATATAAATATTTTCTCTTCATTATGCTACTCTGAACTACTCTTCGGTTGGATAACTCCAATCCACGGTAGGACTACAAAAGCTCTCCTTAAAATTCGCATTCCCCATCTAGGTAACCCTACACTATCACCTTGAGCGCTAGATGGTTCCAACAAACACCACAATTTCATAGAGACATCCAACTCAAAATATAACTCATGATAATTATTTCTGTAATCTTTAGCCTAAGTGCCACACGGTGTGCACACTATCAACTTCACACACGTGGGGATAAGCGGAGGTTACAATAATTAAAGCACTTGAGTAGTAGAGTAGATCTACTTATTCAACTAGATTACAAATCTCATGATCTCAATAATGTCACGCATAGAGAGAGAGAGAGAGATGAAAATATAGCTACCGGTAGAGCCCTTAGCCTCGAGGGAGAACTACTCCCTCCTCATCATGGGAGTCAGAACCGGCGATGGAGATGGCAGTGGAGTCAATGGAGATGGCTTCGGGGGCAATTCCCCGTGCCGGCATTGGTGCCGGAACAGAGACTTCTGTCTCCCCGAATCTCCTCTTCGGTGGTGGCGGCACTGCGGAACTTTTTGTGGATTTCTAATCTGCGTGCTCAGGGTTTCTGCCTCGAGGTGTTTATATAGGCGAAGGGGCAAGGTCGGTGGATGCCCGAGGGGCCCACACCATGGGGCGGCGTGCCCTAGGGTGGACCCGCGCCGGCCCTAGGTGTGGCTGCCTCGTGACTCCTCTTCGTCTCTCCTTCTGTCTCCGTGTCGTGTCGGGTAAAATATTGACTTTGGCTTTTGTTCCGTCCAATTCCAATAATATTTACTTTCTAGCTTTTCCGAAACCAAAAACAGCAGAAAACAGGCAAATGGCACTGCGGCATCTTGTCAATAGGTTAGTTCCAGAAAATGTAAAAATACATTAAAGTATAGACAAAACATAAGAAAATTGATACAAAACAAACATGGAGCATCAAAAATTATAGAGACGTTTATGACGTATCAATAATTACTCATTCTTAGGGTAACGTTTGAAGAATCCCGCCACATCCATATCGTAGCCAAGTTCATATGTGTCTTGTGATCTAACGATCTTATAGTGACAGTAATACTTGTTAATGAGAAACTACTGATAACAATATTGATGATGTGTTTCATCGTATATCATGTTGGGTCTATCCATCGTTGTTGTAATCTTAACAACTCTGATCTCATATATCATCGGCATCTATACAAAAATTTGTACTTTGCCCATAATCATGAAACCGAGACTATAATAATACACAGACTAGTCTTAGAGCTGAGATTAGGGATATCTAATGCGGTTTATAATTCCACACATGTATTAGGGTTGTCCTCCAAATACTCATTATTGAGAACTAATACAATTATAGCACAAAACAATAAACTTAATTATAAAACAAGAAATATTAAATAATACAACTTATTATTGACTCTAGGGTACATTTCCATCACCGCGTCACACCCTCATGAATCCACGCGAGATGATATGGGAGCACACGACCGGATTCCATCCTTAACAGATATCTAGGGGCTTCATGCCAATCTGTGACAATCTCTTTTAGAAGAACCTGAACACGTTGATGTTTATATCGAAGAGGATCAGACTTGTAGAAAGATGTCTTGCTGCGAGAAGAACACAAGCACCCAGCCACCGCTTTTATTCCCAAGATGAACAGCCCCGAGCCGCCAGTCAAATCCGAGCCGGATGGAGCGCGCAAGATAAGGCAACACCCCATGGTAGCAGCCTGACGCCGATGTACCCGAAGCCAGCTGACCCAGATCGTCCCAGCGGCCTAGATCTATCGTTCTTGCCGGAGCCGACCACGCACCAGCCCCTCCTTGGCACCAATTTGCCAAAGACACTCATTCCTCGACCGCTATGAACGACACGCCCTGTGCCCACGTAGCCAGCGCCCCACCTTCTCCTATGATGCTCCACTGGGATCGCCTCTCATGTCCTCTGTCTTCGACGGGAAGGCGCCGCTACTGCCACCGACACCGGTAGAAGCGGCGGCCTCAGGGGAAGACATCGACGTTTTTTAGGGTTTCGTGGGGAGCCTCCAGGGCCGCTCGGGAGGGGAGCAACCCCGGAGGGAGAACTCCTTTCTTATTTTGAGACCTTACATCATCGAAAATACATCCTTCCGTCCCTCTAGATACATTTTATGTCTGTAACAAAATTTGTTGCTTCTTTATCTTTGGGATGTGCATGTATTTCTGCTACTCCTTCCGTGCCTCGAGGTTCATGCATATCTAGACAAAATTGCATCACTTATTTTCAGACGGAATGAGTATATAAATAGAGGCGACGATAGATAGTACTCACACTCCGATCTAACAAACTACTTGTTGCAGCTTTAGGCAAATGTTGCATAAAATCTATCTAAGTTAAATAAAGCTGTGACAAATAATTTGGATCTGATGCAGTACTGAATTTGGGATAGTGGATTATCACTGAATATATATAACCTCGTGTAGACGCGTACTGCGTACACCCACGGCACACATACATGTCTTTTTCCCATGTTGGTGTCGGGTCACCCTACACGCTGCTTGCTCAATGAAGGGATCGAAAAGGGAAATTAATTGGGTCTGTGGGAAAGGAAACGAGAGGGTCCTTTTAAGGTTGTTAGATCAACCCGTATGATTAGAGACGACGACGGCGACGTGACGGCGTTCGTGTACACAGTGTAGTAGTGTGTGCGATCGAGGGCGTGAGGGGGTGTACAATCTCCTGTCAAGGCATAAATAATGCAGTTGTGCAGTGTACTACGGTGGGTCTGGGTCCCGCCCGCCGGCCGAGTATTCCTGCATCATGGACGCCGGCCGGTCTGATGGATGGATGTGCACACGGAAGTGATGATTCACTACGTTCATTATTAGTGGCCGGTTCATTAAGTTCTAGGAGGACTGTTGTAGACTGTAGTACTCATACGTATAGCTAGCAATCGGTAACGATGGCCATATTTCTTAATTATGGCGGGAAAAGACTACGCCTACTGACCCATCTTTTTTCCTTGCAAAATTAACTTGGTCCTACTTGCTGACAGGTGGGGCCATGTTTGATGGATCAAATTGTTGTGGTTTAGGGTGTGTTATTTTTATCTCATCTCATTAGGACTTTATTTTATGTATTCTTTTGAGAAATTGTTTTAGGGATTCACAAACTAAACATGGATATTGAAGCAGGAAAATTTTCCGGATGTGTAATGAACACATATACTCCCAAAATATATCTCAGATCTATTTATATCGATTTCTTCTTGTATTTCTTCGTGTTTATATTTTTGTATATATACTTAATTAAACTTCGGAAAACATTGAATTTTTTACTCAATTTATATGCCACATAATTGGGACAGAGGGAGTATCTATTTGGATAATGGAAGAGAACAATTCACCGATGGAATGCAATACATATGTGCCTTAGAGATTTTAAGTGCATAAACAAAACACAACAAGATATGTGAGGCGTATTGCACAACGTGAGTACCGCATCCAAATCGTCCTGTACTCTCGTATAGACAAAGTAATTCATGTGAAAATGAGGTAGGACTCATGGGTTGACGCCCTGGATCCAATAATCATATCCCATGACATATACATCATCACTAAGAGAAAGTTGTAAACTATCCATGCTAAAATTGCAGACATTAGTTGGATCAAACTTTTTTTTGACAAACTTAGTTGGATCAAATAAACTCATAGGGGGGGGGGGGGGGGGGGGGATCTCCAAAGTATTGACCTTCTTGAATTTGTCTCTCTGGATCCAAGCCAGGGGGAGTTTCTAGTCTCTTCGCATAGCCAAAGTCCACCCACTTTACCTCATTTTTTTCCTTGCAACAGAGATCCTGCCGTTTAGAGAAAAAAGATGGTACAAAAAAAATATAATTAATGCAACAAAAAAAACAGTACATATTCTAGATGCATATATGCATTTATCTCTTGAACTAGCCTTGCCAACTGCGATCGCTGAATGAAAAACAATTATGAAGCTGTCTACTCCCAGGGCTCATCATGCATATGTATATGCAATTCGACCTGCATTCGGATATGGTTACATGGAAGTGATGCATGACGCATGCAAGGTCAACGTCACGTGAAGAGCGAGCCTACTTTTGATCATTCATCATCTGAATTTATTAACATACATAGCCATGGCAAGTTCGCTCGTACGTCATACAGGAACACGCATAGCCACATATGCAGGATATTAGCTGTTCACGGATTCACTGAACTGATTCATCTGAATTTATTGGATTTGATGTAGAGCACTTATTAAAGCTAGCTAGGCCTAACTTATTACGTACTTCTAGATGGATTCGTTGCAGGCTTCGTGGCAATATTTCCAGAGGCTGATCGAGAAAGAATGTTGACTGAATGTGTTGTTCATAACCGCAGAAATGATTACGCTCCTTGCATTATCAGTAGGACGCTGCTAACTTGGAAATGCTGCTTTACCCCGTTAACGATATCGATGATGTGGAGTCAGAAAGTGGTGCTCAATAATTACGCAAATACCCAGAACGCGTCTTGACTCGTCATCTGATAATCTTCTTCTTGAGGTCGTGAAGTCACAAGTGATGGAGAAATGTGCACGATCTCATTATGGCGCCAGGCCCGCGCAGAATGATATGATTCTAGTCTAGACATCATGGTCTACTATCAGTCCATCGACGAACTAATAGAGGCCCCACTAAAACGAGTGAACTTGGGTCAACTTGCCAAAGATACGCGTAAAAGAAAAATTTCCAAGTCATAGTACAACACAAGCATTTAATTAATTTGGAAATGTAGGAACAGAAAAAACACACGACGGAGTTACAATGTACTAGTACCTTGGATTCCAAAATGATTTTATAACTCATTAACTCTGTAATATATAGGTATCTTAGGATGAAGCGCTAGAAATAAACACGTGAATTTTGGACCACTGAGGAGGGAGAGTGGAGGGAGATAGAGTAAAAGTGCATTTGACTTCTCAAAGAAAAATTAAAATGAGGTTTAATCTCATGTTAAGATTCCCATGAAACGGGGGTGAATGGATTCCATATGAATTTGTAAGCCGAATCCTGTTGTCCAAATGGCTTAAACAAAAAAAAATGTCCTTGTGACTATATCCCTTCAAAATTCCTATGAAAAAAATCCTACAAATCAAAGAGGTTCTGAAAGTGTTTGATAAGTGATGTCAGACATTTCATTCGTTCTAAAAACCAAATATATTTTGAAGCAATCCTCAAACTTATCTTAAGAAACCTACTTAGCACTTATTACTCCCTTAGTTCCATTTTAATCTATTAAAAAAGTCAGACAAACTAGTACTGCATTTATTAGTACTACTTAAATATGTGAACAACCAATCCAAACTACACTGAGAATGATGACATCTAATAGAGAGAGTAGAATCACTTCCGTTTATGTGTTCTTGTTGATTAAAAGTTAGAATGTAGTTTATTTCAGAACAAATTTTGGCTCTAGAATGTAGAGTATTTCGGAACGGAGGGAGTACTTATATAACCAACTTGCACCCGGGGAAATTCTTATGACCAGTATATACATGCGTGGAATTTATGAAAACATCTCAATGAAATAAAAATAGTACCCCCAAGCTATATATCTAACTGTTTGTATGGTCGGTTTATACGGTGTCTCTATAAACTCATCTACATGGTTTTGTTTTGCGAAAATATGTCAAGTGTCTCAGTAAATACTGCTGAGAGCATATTGCTCCATATTTATGACAAAAGTACCCTACTTAGTGTATGACACCTTTTATTATATGTTGCCTCGTCACGAAAAGAATGGGTGGCTCTACATGATTATATGACAGTTCAATAGAGGTGAATCGTGTTGTGCCTCTACAGAAGTGTTACTACACGACAATTATATTGTAGTGGTAATATAAGGTAATCTCTGAATTAAGGTAAAAATAAAAAATTATAAAACAAATTCAAATGCCCGAAATTTATTCATAAAATAGTGCTGCTAATATATAGTATTATCCTGATTTCTAGGTATATACTAAAAGTGTGTCACTGTGTGTTGAAAAGGAACAAATGCCAGCACACGCTGATCAACAGTAGAATGTGTGAACATATATGGATGTAAATGTGAAAGCCGTCAAAATCAGATTCCTTCGGGCGGTTAGTTTCACATTACACGTGCCCCTGTGAGGATAAATACATGTATCCAGTCCAAATGGGTCATCTTGCATGCGAACACACAAGTACAATATTTTAGAAAGAATCTCAAGGACGTGTGGTGCTAGTGCTACCGGCCTAGTATATGTAAATTCTGAATTTCAAACTGCACGGACTGCATGAACTGAGATGGTAAATCGGTAATTCCATGTATCAAGTCGAAATAATGGGTCATGCATCTCACATGCGAACATACAAGGTACTCCCTCCGATCCTAAATAAGTGTCGCGGTTTTGAATAGGATCAGAGGGAGTACAACTTTTCAAAAAGAATCTCAGGCAGGATGTGTTGTGCTACCCTATATATGTAAATTCTGAATTTCAAACTGGGAAGGACTATATTCGATGGTAAAACTAAGAAAAAATAGACTGTATATATTAACATCATATTTAAGCCACATAATAAGCGAGCTTGATGACATTTATTTATATAAGCCAATGTTCATCACGAAAGGGAAGCACGCAGGTCCGACAAGCGAGCCCATCGATATCAGTAGCTAGCAGACGACAGACTAGCGGAAGTTAAAACTTCAGGGCCAAGAAGCAGCCAACCCAAGCACACAAGCTCGAGACGAACATGCGAAGGGAATGACTCGAGACGATCGAAGCTCGCATCCCTATCCTCTTGGTTGGTTCCATGCCATCAGCAACGCTCTGTCCTCTAGTCCAATTGGCGCCCGCGGGCCCAGACAACGACGGCCGAGGCCCTGCCCTGGCCGCGCGCGCTCCTGCGTCTCAAGCTCGCTCGGTAGAGGCGGCGCGTGCGTGCACAGGGGAACGAGATGGATGGCTCTGCTACCTAAGCAGCTAGCTCGATCGATCAGGAAACGGAAGCGGAAGGGAAGATACAGGGCGGAAGCAACACGCATAAATTATTGGCAGCGGCACAGTGCTCCATGATTGGAGGGTCACGCGACGCGGCGCCATCTGGATCGATCGAGCAGGCCGGGGCGCGCGTGATCGGTTATTGCCATGTAGGATAAGGGCGTGGCCTTTTTGCCCATGGAGTCACGGCTCCGTGCTCTCTTCCTTGCGGCAACCGGCCGGCCGGGTTTTCCCCCTGCGTCATCTCCGGGGGCCATGGTCTCGGCGTGTTCCGGTGTCCGATCATCATTTGCTGCCGTGTCTACGTTTCTGACTACTGTACGTTGCTAGCGATCGGTGGATCGTGATTTCCGAGAGTTTCCGTATCGTTTGCCTGAATATTCTCTCCATCGGCAAACATACCACTTATTTTGATCGATATAGGCATTAGTCTCTTATCCACAGTGCCGGAGCCAAGAATTAAACTGAGCCAGGTCGGAAAAATATGCTGTAAATATTTTTGTCACAAAAGCAAGTGTGTTCAATAAAACGGTCCAAAGCGATTCAATTTCCAGATTTCAAAAGTACAACTACAAAATGACAATAAAGAACAAGAGGAACATACAAAATAGAGCTACATTTTAATAAGATAGTATCATACCATTAAGTGCTATCCATGTTGCCTTGTTGGTAAGTCGAAACTGTGAGGAAGAGTTCCCAACGAGTATCACCTGGTCTTGTTAAACTTGTCTCTTGATTTTGGTCTCTTCCCGACGAGATCTCGTCACCCTCTAGTTGTGCCACCAAAAGGTCATGATGCAATTATAACAATGCATTTTTTATGGTTCTTTCAAAAAACAATGCATTTTTTCCCTACATGAGGCACTCACCTACAAAAAAATGTGCAATGTAGAAATTAAAATTGATACATAGACAACGAGTTGAACACAACTATTTGGAATTGTCTACAAGAAAAAGTAACCATACTGACAATCTTGTTTAAGTGACAAAAAAACCGACCAACTGGCAAAACTCCTTTCACAACCATCACAACCACCAATTGAAGTTGGTGGGCAAAACAATGCACATAAAAAGCTTGATGGTTGTTCGGCCAATACCAACGTTTTTAAACCATGTATCTCCCCACGCATATTAGAGGCACCATCATATCCCTGGTCTTCTAATCTAGACATGAACAAATTATGTTTAACAAACATTGCATCTAAATATCTTTTCAAAGGGTTTGCGACGAGAGAGTCAAGACGAGAGCATTGACCGAGTTTTTCCTCTCGTTGTTGTACCGATTAGGCGAAGCCAACTAGCCTTTTCTTTTTGTCGCCAAATTTGAGACGGGCTCGGTCGACCCTCCTCAACCCCTACTGGTTCTGCATGTGCTTATAGAACCGCTTATGAGCTACCACATCTTATATTTTGAACATATATAGTACATGCACAAAATTATACTATATCATCTAATATATGTATACTCCTTTCACCCTGAGAATGTGGTCCGCATAATGTTCACTAGTCCTGCTGCCCAGTTTTTATGGAGTTTTGTCTTAGAGGCTCTAGGGCCTACCGGGCAAGCGCAAGACCACAGTGAGTTTCTTGAGACTGTGGCAAACCGTACTGGTAGGAGGCGTCATATTTTCTGGTAAGTATTTTCCGCGATGACCTGGACCTTATGGTTATCGAGAGTGTTCCTGCAGTGTGCTTCTAACTCCATCTTCAAATTTCTCGCTTTTCTGTCATAGTGCCACCCTCATACAAGGCAGCGGGATAGAGAGCATTTGGATTTTGGAGGGTATTCTTTAGGCCTTGCTGGTGGCAGCAGGCCACTACGCTTCACCGTCGGCCCGCTGAGCTTCCTCTTTCGGAGTTTGTATCTTGCCGCACATGTTTCTTCGCTTTTCTCTCCCTTTGGGCTTTGTTGTGTTGTTGCCAGGCGGACTCTCTTTTGGTTTTTCTTTGGTTAGGAACTTGTATCGAATTTGTATGGTTGTGCTTTAATTATAAATCTATTTTAAGGAACAAGGATGCAAAGACTTTTTTCTACACGCTGCTGCATAATGCATTTTATTTAGTTCACATGTGTTTTTCCATTCACTCTCGTGTTGAAGTTCATCACTTTGCTCATGTCTAGTACAATTTCTTCCATGCCACGTGTGCAAATTGGTGAACCTTTAGGGTACCTATAACCCTCTTTAATTCAATGAAATAAGCTACTCTAAGTCACACTGCATTTTTTTGAAAGAAATGCATACAGCGATTTTGATTTTGAAATAATAATAATCCAATTCTAGGTTGTACATCCACTTCTCTAACCAGATGAGTTAGGCTCACTTCTTTAAGTCTCACAACTTTTGGAAAGATAGGTCAGTTTGTTTGAACTAAAGAGGGTTGGAAGGTAATCTTAGTCTCACCAGCTAATTTGCACCTTCAATTTTTCTAGAGATATTTATTTTCCTAAAAAATACAGTTAAGGTATTAGGTTGTTGTTTGATACCGCCAAAAGAAAAAAGGATTCTAAATAGTCAGAAAAAGGGAGGAAAATTGGCAACGATAGATGAACTAATCTGCTTGGAGTGGTCGGGAGCTTTTTTAAGCAACTAGACGATTATCCTAACCTTTTGTAGCATTCAAGTGGCCCGCACGTTGGGTGGAGCGCTACCAAGTGTCTGGGTAATATTTTTTAGGGGGCTATAGGAGAAATCCATGTCAGCTCGTCTAACATAGCGGTGACACCTGTTGGTGCCGTCATTCAATTCTAGAGGATGCCAGGTGTACTCCTTTCCCACTCCCCTCAGAGCACTGGGGAAACCTCGTAGAACCACTCCAGGTAACAGTGCAATTGTCGTTACATCTCTTCTTGAAGGTGTTGCTTGGTACGCGATGGTTTAAAATACTAGGAGCATGGTATGAGACATCTCCAGAGGGCGCAACGATTGTGGGCCATCTTCATTTCATCGATCTACCATTGTTGGCATTAGTTTCTCTCTTTTTTCATTTGGGTTTGGTTGTGTTGATGCCACAGAGGTTGTATCCTGTGGTATATATATTAATATAGCAGGCTAAATCCTAATTTGAGGAGTTTACTTCCATACCTGGTTACTACCACCAACCTCATCATCCTCAGGTGGAGGAGATAGGATTCGAATTCTTGGCACCAACATGGAAATACAAGCTTCATTTATGCATGTTGTTATGACAACCATATTTCCCATCATGACTATAAACCAAGAACAACATAGAGCTTGAGCTTTTGACTTCTAGCTAGTCTCTAGATCTACTACTAAGTTAGTATTAACTCTAACTCTTGGCTAGAAGATGTGAAATTCTACTATCTAAGAATTATCTCAGTTATTCATACCTAACATACACGTCAACAGAAACAATTTAGTCAGTCGTAGGTACTTTCATCTCTAAATATTGTTCCTAGTTTGTAGATGTAGAAGTTACATATCCTGGTTGTTGAGACCAGCTGTTAAATCGATAGATACCCGTTAGGGCCAAGGAAAGCCTATATTGCACTACTATTTTCTTCTAAAAACTATCCTTTATGACAAACACATAAAGTATCACTTAAGTAGTTAGCAATTTGTATGTTTTAGATTCCGGATGACTAGAACCGACCGATCAGCCAAGAAAACAAAGGCCTCGCCATAGTTGTTGCAATGCATACGACCTCATGTAGCCAGATCTTTTCGTAACTACTGGCCAACATGGATCAGTTGGGGCAAAATGTTGTTGTGGTGTGAACAGTAAATATGTAATTCAAACAAGTTTAATTGATTGAGAAGGAAAAACATATCGTTTTTACATTTCTAATTGATTCATATTATTTTATGAAATATTGTCCAATTCTTTTGTAATGGTGGTTGTAATTTTCTTTTAACTACTTTTGGTGGTAGCTGTAATATACTCTGTTCTATTTATGAAAGCATGCCTACAATTTATATTGCTTGCTTAAAAAATTCCTGAAAGCTTCACTATTGACGGTTTGTAGACATATACCAACCAGTGGTGAACTAGACACCAACAAGTCGGGACTCTATATCGAAGACGAGTTAAGAGGAGATCTGACCTCTTGCATGCACTAGTACAAACTCGTTACTTAGAGACGTCAATTTTCCATAGGCCTCAGACGGTTTCTTGTTCCGGCTTAAGCGCATAGCTTCTAACAGCACACCACCTAAGCCGGTTTTTCTTTGCGGCTTTAAGATACGCGACCTCAGACGGTGAAAAAAAAACTCCTCTGACATATACGAGCTGGAGACGTACAATATTTCTGACCGCTTGCAAAAACTCCTCAATCTCAGACGGCCTGTACTAAGGACCGTCTCCAATAATGAGGCGACTTGGGTCAATTTCTAACAAAGACCATTTTTAGAACTAGTGTGTCTGGAAGAGGATTTTTAAAGTGACCATCTCTAATGTGTGTAAACCATTTTAAATAGTAGCAATGCTAATTAGAACTCGATCATAGCTTACATGATACATAATCATAATTCAGCAGCCAGATAGACAGATTAACTCAAGAAAACACACACACACACACACACACACACACACACACACACACACATATATATATATATAGCTCGTGTAGGTGTAGAATAGTATATTATTTTTACGTCACGTAAATTTTGTCTTACCTCGAGAGTTGAGAACAACGTAAGAAAATATAGACATGTCATATTTTTTTTGTTTACATGCCGTATAAAAATACGACGTAAAATGCATATTTAGTGTTTTTTACACTATAATTACTCATAAACTATTTTTATGTCAATTTTTTTGCGTTGTGCATGAATATGAACATAATTATTTGTATATAAAATATAAATATTTAAATATGACAACATAAAGTTATGTTGGGTGCAAAATAACTATTCTGCACCCTGGATGTCGAATAGGATTTCTCTCTCTCTCTCTCTCTCTCTATATATATATATATATATATATATATATATATATATATATATATATATATATAATATATATATATAGCAGCTCGATCGCGGTAAACATTAGCTAGATATATATAGTTGGGAAAATCCATACAAATTTAGCCATTACACGTTATGACAGTACATATAAAGTGCATTACATAAATCAATCAGCTAGCATAACTAGTACTCTCTAAGAAACCAACATTTCATTTATAATGGGCCACCCCGTAGAAGATGCTGAACTAGAATATGTACCTCTCCATTATCTTTTTCATCAAAACAAAAAAGGGCAATGCTATCCTGCTTGTTGAAGCTTCTCACAACCTTCTCACATCCAGTCGTCAAGATTGCATTTGACCCAGCTCCCATCTTCATCCTAACCATCTTTGGATTTTTGCTCTTCATTTGCCAAACATGGACATCAATAGGTTCATCAAGAAGATTTTTTAGGTATTTTCTTGTCAACTCAACTCCAAATGTCCGAGCAAGTACAGAGAATTGAAGAATTAGCACGCTTGAGATTGCTGGAAGTATTTAAATATCACAGGGCAGTTTGTCGTTGATAACATTATCAAGAATATATCATCTTACAAGCTTGCACTTCTTTTTCATGACAGATGAATAGGGCATCCTATAGATGTAGTACTTGATTTCTGGTGGAAATTCGGGTTCACACCAGTCTAATAGAAAGTCTACATGAACATCTTTCAGATACGTGTCGTTTCCAAAAAGGCTCTCCTTATCAAAATCAGTGTCCCTTATATTGAGGCCCTGATGCAACAACAAATCAATGTCTACCATCTAAACGCATACAAAACAGATGACTGCAATTTTGATGTTCTTTTGTTACCTCTAAACTCAATCCTCTCGGTGAGCTCTTCATCTGATGACTGGAATTCAAAACCACCAAAGGTAAAGCGAAAAATGTCGTCGCTAGATAGCATTATTGCATCATCACTGCAAGTTCTCATATGTTAAATAGATACCTATAGAGAGCATCTTAATACAATCATGATGCAAGCAGCCTAATGAAGTGATAATTAAAATAGATACAGAGAGACCAATGAAGTGACAAGTAAATCTCTGTTGCTAGAAGTGACAATTGCAGATTTTGAGATTTATACAAGGAGAAAAGAGTTGGGACTGATGCAGGCCGCCTAGGGGAGGCTCTCCGACGGTGTCGTCGGGTCTTTGCAGCTTGTTAACACTGAACCTTAAAATCAAGAAGCAAATTGGCAAATTTCATGGAAAATTACTAAATCGAAGTTGCTGATTTAGGGTTTTGGGGGTTTGATTTTCACGCCTACCTACCTGGACGACGAAGGGGTCCTCAGAGGCGAGGGAGAGCATCCGCACCGCAGGTGACCCGCGGCGGTGGTGGTGGAGAGATAGGGTACTGGAGGCGGCGGTGGTGGAGAGGCAGGGGACTGGAGGCGGCGGTGGTGGATAGGCAGGGGACCGGCGGCGGTGGTGGATAGGCAGGGGACCGGCGACGGCAGCGGACAATGGTTTGGACGGACGGGGAAGAAAAAATATGACAGAGATCTGAAATATTTGTCCAAATATTTTCAGATATTTGCCGCCAAGTACTAGCCTCAGACGACTGCAAGTGCAAAACGTCTCTAAGAACACCCGTTCTCCGAATATTTCATATTTTGCTACCAAGAAACTTCCCTATCTAAGACTAGTAGTTTAAAACAAATGTATTCGGAACTCCATATATATTCGGAACTCCAGCATTTGATTATTCTAAAATTTGAGAATTATTCATAATTTAAAAGTAAAGAAAGGTGTGTATACATGCTTGCTAGAGTGAAATTGAGACCCGTAAGACTAAATGAGGTTCATAAATTGAAGAAAAAAATTGGCGTAGTACAAACCTTGGATCTTATACCCTAAAAGCATGATGACTCCTAGTGTTCATGCGCTTGGAGGGGAGCAATAAGGTGCAATGTTTTAAATTTGACTAATTCAAATGTCTAATCACGAAGTGTGATCATTTGATTTCTTAATTATGATTTTTTCACCAATATAACCATTTTTCATGTATTATTTGAAGGAAGTCTGGTTGAGTGAATATTTGAAAATCCGGATATATTCAGAACTCCAGATTTTGTTAATCCTAAATTTATAGAATAATTCATAATTTAAAGGCAAAGGAAGGTGTTTACACATGCTTGCTAGAGTGAAATTGAGTACTAAGAGTAAATAAGGTTCATACATCGAAAAAAATATGGCATAGTACCTTCGATAACTTGAAAAATTGAGTCCTAAAATAGGTTATATTGTTTTGTGCATACTAACCTTAATATTATGTTTTGGGTAACCTGAAAGATATATGACCGACTCGTATAGTGTGTTCATGCGCTTGCTGCAGAGCAATAAGGTATAATTGTTTTGAATTTGGACATGAGCAAATTAAAGGAACTCCGTATAAAGGTTACACTTCCATCCTTATTAATTCAGCCACCAGAGACTACATATATAGATCAGTGCGACAGCATGATCAGTAATATAATTGAACACGAGCAAATTGAAAGAACTCCATATAAAGGTTACGCTTCCGGCCTTATTAATTCAACCACCAGAAACTATGGATATAGATCAGTGCGGTAGCATAATCAGTAATATAATTGAACACGAGAAAATTGAAGAAACTTTAAATAAAGATTACGCTTCCATCCTTATTAATTTAACCACCAGATACTACGGATATAGATCAGTGCGGTAGCATGATCAGTAATATAATTGAACATGAGAAAATTAAAGGAACTCCATATAAAGGAGTGGATTAATATATAAACGAGGTACTTATAATAGTTCAACCACCAGAGACTACGGATGTAGATATTGTCTTACATGCAACCAGAGGTAATATTTAACTTAAAAAAATATAAGCAGGGGAAGCAACACAGCAGCAGGAGCAGGGACACGGATCCGCCTTAGCAGAAGCATGATCCTACTCGATGGAAAACATGCCAGTCATGACATATTTCCAGAGAAATTTGCTGTATGCTGCATGTTACGCCAAGGTCTTCGGCTGGTGCATTCGGTCTTGGCCTTTGGCAATCTCCACTGTGTGCTGGATCATGTTGTGGATGTCCGTATTAATGGCTCTACAACAGAATTGTCAACACAAGCCCCCCTTACGGTGGAAAGGAATTAGCCTCCACCGTAAGCGCCGCAGCACGTAGCGGCTTTTATTGTCCCTGGACTGCTTGCTAGAGTCCACGTCATCAGAATTGTCTTGTTGATTTTTAAGAACATAACTTAGAACTCATACCTATGATTGAATTGTATTATAACTCAAGAATTGATAACATATATATGTAAGATAATATTAATTGATATCAAAGAGAATATATCTCAACAATAGTTTGATCAATTCATATATCATTCATGTATCCAAACAAAATGACAATTAATTGGATGAGAGTTATATGTAGACAAAATTCTAGGGCCTCATAAGTTTCTTCAGATGGCGTGAGCGAATCAAGTACCAATTTCACAAACTATATATTGTTCTTGTACATTTCCCCGGGTTAGCTAACTCATCTCTAAAAAAATCTGACACCAATTAATGAGTCTGCCTATCTTTTGAGGAAAATTTGAATCATTGGTCATAATAAGAAATTGAAATGTAATCCTTCTTATACACTATGAATGCATGTGAACTCTTTTAAGACAAATTTCAATCATCGTCCTCACTACGGAATTGAAATATGATAGTTCATATGAATGTAGAATAAATCTAGGGCCTTATAAGTTTTTTAGAGATGGAGATATAGAACCAAAGTACCAATTGCACAACTTATATTTTTGTTATACATTATTGCCTCAGATCACTAACCCATCCCTAAAAAAATCCGACACTATCGATCATATGTGTCTCCCCTTGCACTCTTTTGAGGCAAAATTGAATCATTGGCCTCGTTAAGAAATAAAACGTAATGTACACTATGTAGCATATATATGCATGTTGTGTCTCGAAATCAACACTCCAGTAATATATATGCTAAGAAAATTTAAATTTACCAGATGGAAGATGAGCAGATCTAAGTTGATGTAAATTTACTAGATGGCAGATGAGAAGATCTAATCAAATCTCGAAAAAAAATCGACCGTTTGAACCATATATATTCCCTACATCAAGAAGGCACGCGACATAGCAAAAGAATCTTTAAAGGACTGAGCAAATCCTATGTATGAACAATAAAATCCATGGCTGCGACGACTAAAGAAGCTAGTAAAGTAGTACCTCAGATGTCTCATCGTAGAGCTCCTCATCGAACTCGTCATTCTCCTTGATTTCTTCAAATATTTGTTTGGGGAGTATGGGGTCGTTGATGATGAGCACCGGGTTGCCTTCGTCTGGCGCATTCCCCTGAACCAGATCTGCCGCTGGCACAACGATGTTGTCGGCCACCTGCTGCTCGACGGTGACTGGATGGATGAATCCTGAAGCATCGTCGGCACGGCAACGAGTGGTGTGCGTGCCCGGAGAATCCGCCTCTGCCTGAAGGAAATATGCCCTGAGAGGCAATAATAAAGTTGTTATTATGTATATTCCAAGTTTATGATAACTGTTTATTTTGTATGCTATAATTGTAATAAAACGGAAATGTTAATACATGTGTGTTTAATAAACAAATAGAAAGTTTCTATTTATGCCTCTCTTATAAACTAGCTCGTTGACTAACAAGATGATCAAAGGTTTCCTGATCATGGACATTGGATATTGTTAATAACGAGGTCACAACATTGTTGGAATGATGTGATGAACATTCATCCGAAGTATAGCATTAAGATCAAGGTCATTGTGTTTATATTGCTATAACATCATACGAAGTAATCTTAATCCTTAGACCATGAGATCATGTCAATCACTAACACCAGAAGAGTATCTTGATAACATTAAATGTCATACCGTAACAGGGTGACTATAAAGATGGGTTCAGTGCTACGAAGGTGTTATGTTGAGGCTCATGGATCAAGAGTGGAATTTGTCCATCCCGTTGATGGAGAGACATACTCTGGGCCCTCTCGGTGATATCACATTAGTTAGCTTGCAAGCAAGTGATTTGATCACTAGAATGTTATATCATGGGAACAAGAAAAGAGTATATGTCGGTAACGAGATCAAACCAGGTATAAAGATACCGATGATCGAATCTCGGATATGTAATATATCGCGAAACAAAGGGATTGAGTTACATGCGTATAAGGTTCGCACGATCATAGAAGTCATCGTTGAATGTGTGGGAGTCAGTACGGATCTCTAGGTCCCGCTGCTTATTATTGATCGATGAGGGTCTCGATCATGTCTGCACTATTCGTAGACCGTAGGATGACACACTTAAGGGATACCGACACCATTTGAAGCAAATAAGATACCAAAGAAAGAAAAAGAAAGCACGGGAATTTATTTCACTAGACACCGGAATTGTTTCGGTTGAAATTACTGAAACCGGTTCTTCATGTGAAATTGAAATGTTGTAAGGGGTTTCATGTGAATGTTTGTTAATTAAAGTAATTAACAAAATTCTGAATAAATAAATAAAAGAGTTTTATTTAAAGATATTACATTAAATTTGGTGGAAATTTAATGGAAATTTAAGTGGAGAAAATGGAGGATCATCTTTATGTGAGTGGAGCTTCCACCACATGAATGAGGGAGAGATGGGGCACCCTCCATGGGCGGCGGCCATGCCCCCTTGGGGTGCCCCATCCCCTATATAAGGAGCACCTCCTCCTCCACTCTCACACCTCCTCGTGAAGGATCTCTCTTCCCCCTTTAGAATTTTCCCATGGTCTCGGATCAGCAAGATACATATTTCCGATGGCTTTTTCTAGAAGGATTTGTTGCTTGTGCTGCTTCGCTGGAGTAAGGGCGTGGAGGTTGTTGTGGTACACGAATGTGTGTGTGATCACGGATGCACCACTGCTTTGCGGTGCTGGACTAGATGGTGTTGGACCTGCTGGACCGGATGGACTTCTTCTCGATCTTGAGATCGGCAAGCGTTCAACTACATCATCCACGAGTACAACCTCGTTAACGCTATTCAGTCTTCGAGGGTATGTATTCTATGGATGTATATTCACCCGTTGCTTGTATCTAATAGATAGATTTTGGTACATAGTTGTTTCCATCGTAGGAAAAGTTTTGTTTTCTATGCTGCGAACCCTACACTTCCTACTTGGCGACGACCGAGCCATCTGCGACTGCACCTCCAACTAGCTTCACCTCCGGCTCGTCTCCACGCGTGCGCTTCATGGCGCAGCTAAGAGAAGAGCGGTGGTGCAAGCGAAGGAGTTTCGGCGCGCGTAGAAGGTGCGGATTAGGGTTTTGTGACTAGATAGATTGGGGAAAAATGACACGAACTCGTGGAAGAAGAAGGCCTAGAGCACGGGTTTATATACGAGTGGACACGTGTGTGAGTGTGGACGTGTGTGTGGGTGGGGACTAGTGCATGACCTCCACTTTTTAATTGTATTAACAACACGCGCACGCAAGCTCGAAAACATGGCCAAAAATTATATGGAAGTTTTTTGTACACTAAGATCTCATAGTATTTTTAGGAAGAGGTTAGACCCTTTGCAAAAAAATGTCATCTGTCTATATGACAAATATACAATATACTCAATCTCTAGAAATTTTCCGTGGTTTTCCTATGGTGCAACCAAGCAACTTCTTAGACCGATTATTGCGTTTTCTATTTTTGTAGGATTTCACATGCTATAACATTCTATTATGCGGTTTTTTCTGTTCCTTTGTTTCGCAAACCGTGAGAACCAAAGAGGCCCTAGTTTTTTCCCATGCATGCACATGTGAAGGGGTTTGTGGAACTCGCCGCTCGTCTTATCCTAAAGAGCAGTGCTACACACACGACATATCATGTACGATTTGTATACGACAGTGCGTATGGGACTTTGATGTATGAGGCCAAATCGGTACTGCCCTGTCGATTAGCATCGTCCTTGGATCGTACATGCATGTGTCGTTTGCATAGCATCTCCGTATCCTAAATCTACTCCCTCTGTTTAAAAATAGATGGCGATTTTTTAGAAAAAAAAGTCAAGGCATACTAAGTTTAACCAAATATATATAATATGAATATCAACAATATAAAATTCATACCAATAGATCCACTATAAGATATATTTCCTTAATGTGTTTATTCAATATTGAGATTGTCGTTATTCCTTTCTATATATTTGGTCAAACTTACTATGTGTTGGCTTTTGACTAAATTTCTGCAAATTCTGGATGGGGGAGTAGACCGCTTAGATTTCTCCCACTCATTCCATGACTTGTTGTAAAAGTAATCTTGTATTTTCTCAATACCAAAGCATAGCTCACCTATACCTAAATTTCGTCTACAGAACTTAGTCATCATAGTTACAAACAGAACCTTATACTTTCAAACTCAACCCAGATTTCGCCATATTTAAGAACTTCAATCTAGTATATGAAACTGACACAAGTTTCAAATATGGCAAACACCAATACGTAAAAATCATGATGTGCGGCTAGGATTTTTGCAACGTCATGACACGAGATTTGATTTGCTTTCTATGCACGAACAAGGAAAGACAAGCTTCATTTCTCTATGTCATTGAACAAATATATTTTTCATCATGACCATATGCCCACAACAGCATAGCTAGGGACCTACTACTAAGGTGGTATTACTCGCACCCTATCTCTTCTAAACTGAATTGAAACTCTAGACTACTAAGTTATCTCGGTCATTTATACCCAATCATGTGCGTCAATAGCAGCTTTTTAGCCAGTCTATAGCTTTATCTAAGAGCCCTATTTTTCAAACTCAACCCAGATTTCACCATGTTTAAAAAAATATTTTTGTGTAAAAAGTCCACCGGTCAGTATAACAAATCTCAAAAGTAAAAAAGTTATAAATAGATCATTAGACCACCTAGTGACGACTACAAGCACCCGAATGAGCCGAAGGCGTGCTGCTGTCCTTGCCCTCCCTCACTAGAGCTGGGAAAAGCTTGTCGTAATACAACATATTGTTGTAGACATACACGAATTCTTCGTGCTAAGGCCCCAAAATACCAGCATACAAGAGCAGCAACCATCTCCGATGAATAAAAGCGTAAATCAGAAGAAACACCGCGACCAAACCCAGCGAGATCCGCCGGAGACACACCTCCAGACAACCTACAACGATGCTAGATGCACCGCTGGAACAAGGCTAGACGGGGAGGACTTTATTCCATCTTCAGGGAGTTACCATCACTACACCTTCTTTAGTAGAACACAAACCCTAAACATGTTGAGGAAAACATAAAAAAACTGGAGCCCTAAGGCCACAAGAAGCGAGACAGGCCTATGGTGCCGCCGATGGGAGGCAGGAACCCTAATCGTTTGGCTCTCTCTCACGGGAACAAAGGGGTACACAAAAATATGAAGATATGAAACTTACGCAAGTTTCAAATATGACAAACACCAATACGTAAAAATCATGATGTGTGCGGCTAGGATTTTTGCCACGTCATGATATACAAGATTTGATTCGGTTTCTGTCCATGAAACAAGGAAAGACAAAGCCTCATTTCTACATGTCATTCGAACAAATATTTTGACATCATGACCATATGCCAAGAACAGCATAGGGATCTACTCTACTACTAAGGTGTGGTATTGAGTCGCACGCTATCTCAGTTGTAATTAAACTGAATTAAAACTTTTGACTGGTACAGTATCTAAGAATTATCTCGGTCGTTTATACATGTTTGTCAACAGAAGCTTTTCAGCTAGTCTATAATAGCTTTATCTCTAAATCTTGTCCCCTGTTAGTACGTACCGAAGTGACATATTTTGATACCATCCGTTAATCGATCGACTGACGCCTACATTCTACTGATATATTTTCTTCTGAGACTTTGGCTTTTGTCCCATCGAATTCCGAAAATATTGATTTTCTGCTTTTCTGAACCAAAAACAGAAGAAAACAGGCAACTGGCACTGTGGCAACTTGTTAATAGGTTAGTTTCAGAAAAGATATAAAAATACCTCAAAATATAGACAAAGCAAAGTAGATAGTAAACAAGCATGGAGCACAAAAAATTATAGATACGTTTCCGACGTATCATCTAGTTCATATAATTCTTCAACATCTAAATCCCTATCTCCTTCATCCTGGTAGAACTCCTCAACCTCTATATCTCCTTCATAGTGAACAAGAGGGTCTTCTCTCTGCCTCTTCTATTTATTGTGAAGCTCCAAGATTTATGTCTCCTCATTATCCTCTACTTCTCTATGTTGTTGATACTCCTTTAATTTCCTAACAAGGTCAACCTCAGCTCCCACTGCATTATTGTGCTCATCACCATCCTGTTGTCTATGTTTCCTCTCATCCCTCAATTTTCTAATCTGGGCCAGCTTAGCCTCAACTCCTTTCTTCTTCTCTTCAGGATTAAACTCACATCTGTTGTACTGGAAACAGTCCCCTTCTTCATCACTAATGCATTCAACATCAAATGCCTTTCCCTTCTGTAGATTGGAGCTTTGTTATGTGCCAAAATATAAGGCTTCTGTAATATCAACAGCTACTAGGAAAAAACCATGATCATCAACAGGGATTATTTCTTGATCTTGTGCTTGATCATCTGACAGGTCATCTAACAAATAAGTGACACCTTCTTTGTCAACTGAAAACACAACATCCTCATGCAAAGACTGAGCTTCTGTGCCATCAATATTGAACTCAACAGGCCATGGGGTAGTTGAATCCAGTACAGTGATGTTGAGCAACTTGTCATCCTCAAATTTCTTCAACATCTTGTACATCTTTCCCATACTATCAATTGTCTCCATTCTAGTCTTTCCTTTTCCTTTTGCTTCAACATAATATATCTTATTGTTGGTTCCATATTCATGCCCTTCTACAAGTGCTAACAAATTTAGCACTGTTATGTATGATTGGCCCAATGTTCTATCTAATTTGTCTAGCCCAGGGAAATGGAACCTTATCTCCCATATGTCATCATCTAAACTGCATAAGTGAAATAAAGAACAACACTACAGTCAATTAATTATAATTAAAGTCACTTAAATACAGTGAATTACAACAGTAATGACAGAACGAGCAATGACAGAACATATGAAATTTAAACAGTTAATTAAATACAGTCATCATCTAAACATTCAATTACAACATATGAATTACAAAATTACATTCATCATCTAACAGTCAATTAAATACAGTTAATTACCCTATTTACTGCTAAATGTGCACCACTAATGATAGAACATAGGAAATTTCCTAAATATAGGATGCACCATGATTAATTAATAAATGATGAACCATTCCAGAACCATGATTTCCTAAATACAAGCTCACCTATCTAACATTTAGTAAACTAACATTTACTGAAGGATGTACCATGATAGATTGCAAATCTGACAGAAATAATTCTATTTTCACATCTTTGAGAAAACAATGGAAAAACAAGGATGTTTGCCGAAGATAGGGATGCACTTACTCGAGTCCGCCGCCGAAGGACGTAGTCCAGCAATGGCTGCTCTTTGCCGGCGAGGCCTGCACCGCCTTGGCCAGCGCGGCGGCTGAGAGATGCAGCGGCGAGGCATTGCGGGAGTAATGCCCCGCACCGCCTCCATGCGAGTTAGCCTCAAAATCTCCGACGCCTCCGAGCTCGTCGCCGCCAAGGTCGCCGTCGCCAAGCTCGCCGCCGCCATCGCCAGTGAGGGGGAGAGACAGACAGGCGCGCGCGGGTACCCTAGCTTGTCTGAAGCGATCCTGGTTAACGGCCATTAACGGGCATGTCGGGGCAGCGCCTAACTGGCGCCACATGGCCCTGACAGATGGTCCCCCTCGTCATAAATCGTGTCAATTCGCCATCAGACAGTGATCAACCAGGATCCAATGTGGTAGTTTTATGCGATTTGGAAGGCGAGTGGTATGAATTGGGAAAATTGACATAAAAATGGTAGTTTGATGCTATCAACTCGACTCGCACGCTATCTCTTCTAAACTGAATTGAAACTTTAGACTACTAAGTTACCTTGGTCATTTATACCTAATCATGTGCGTCAATAGCAGCTTTTTAGCCGGTCTATAGCTTTATCTAAGAGCCCTATTTTTCAAACTCAACCCAGATTTCACCATGTTTAAAAAAATATTTTTTGTGTAAACAGTCCAACGGTCAGTATAAACGAATCTTAAAAGTAAAAAAAGTTATAAATAGGGCATTAGACCACCTAGTGACGACTATAAGGACCCGAACAAGCCGAAGGCGTGCCGCTGTCCTTGCCCTCCCTCACTAGAGCTAGGCAAATCTTGGCGTAATACAACATATTGTTGTAGACATATAAGAATTCTTTGTGCTAAGGCCTCAAAATACCAGCACACAAGAGCAGCAACCATCTCCGATGAAGAAAAGCGTAAATTAGAAGGAACACCGATCAAACCCAGCGAGATCCGCCGGAGACACACCTCCAGACACCCTACAATGATGCTAGATGCACCGCTGGAATGGGGGCTAGACGGGGAGGACATTATTCCATCTTCGGGGAGTCACCATCACCACGCCTTCTTTAGTAGAACACAAACCCTAAACATGTTGAGGAAAACATAAAAAAAACTGGAGCCCGCCACAAGAAGCAAGACAGGCCTGTGGTGCCGCCGATGGAAACCCTAATCGTTTGGCTCTCTCTCTCACAGGAACAAAGGGGTACATAAAAATTATGAAGATATGAAACTTACGCAAGTTTCAAATATGACAAACACCAATACGTAAAAAAGCATGATGTGTGCGGCTAGGATTTTTGCCACATCATGATATACGAGATTTGATTCGGTTTCTGTCCATGAAACAAGGAAAGACAAGCCTCATTTCTACATGTCATTCGAACAAATATTTTGACATCATGACCATATGCCAAGAACAGCATAGGGATCTACTCTACTACTAAGGTGTGGTATTGAGTCGCACACTATCTCAGTTGTAATTAAACTGAATTGAAACTTTTGACTGGTACAGTATCTAAGAATTATCTCGGTCGTTTATACCTAATCATGTTTGTCAACAGAAGCTTTTCAGCTAGTCTATAATAGCTTTATCTCTAAATCTTGTCCCCTGTTACTCTGTTAGTACGCACCGAAGTGACATATTTTGAGACCGGCCGTTAAATCGATCGACGCACGTCCCTCAGGACCAATCAAAAGCCTACATTCTACTGATATATTTTCTTCTGAGACCCAGCTAGCCTCCATGATGAACGCACCAGACATCCCATCAGCAGCTAACAATTTGCATCCTCCAGAAGTCCAGAACTGCAAATCTTGTCCGGGGCGTTTCACCTGACATCAACTCGATCTGGACACGGCATCCCACGAAATTACCCTGTGCAACCACGCGGGCTGGCAGCGGCAGCTCGAACGACCGATCACGGGCTGGCTGGTGTCGCCAGATGTTCTCGTGCCAATATGGCCACATCTATCGATCGGCTGGGGCAAAATGCTGTTGCAATGTGAACCGTGAAATGCTATAATTCCAACTAATGCGCGAGTTCCATCGATCGATCAAGCTAAGGGAAACATTATCGTTTTTACCGTTCTTTTCAGCTGTCACCGCTCGCTCACTAGTTTCTCGATCGTGTCGCCAGGAGCTTCTCGATCATATCGGGATTTAACCGACCGATCGAGCTAGCTAGATGCCCCTACTAGCTAACACATTCTCGTGCCATCAGGTGCAGAGAACCGATCGATCGACATGAAAGGGGGACGAAAAGTGAGGCATAAGCGACTACTTCTGCCCACTAGTTTGGAACGGCAGGGAGGGTAAGCCCTAGGCGAGCTTAGCTTAGCTAGCAGAGAGGTTACGCGACACGGAAGAGATGGTTTGTCGGGGAAGCCAGGCAGGCAGCGTGGACGACTGGGTGATTGCATTATTGCGAGCTTGCGACGCGGCGACGTCGACCGAGAGAGAATGTTAGAGATGTATCCTCACTCAAGCGTGGATCGATCACCAATAATGATTAAGAGTTGATTAATGCAGTGTATAGGGGTAAATGCAACGTTCCTTTTCACGCGTACTGTGCGAGACCAGGTCGGCATGTATACTCCCTATTACGCGTACCTCTCGACGCATGTATACTCCCTATATTATCTATTTTCTTGGAAGATCCCTATACGCTTGTAGAACAGCGAAAGGCAGAGGTTGATTAATTCACGGGTAGGTTCTATGGTGCTTCCCCACACTACGATTGGAGAAAAACTCACCATCGATCTCCCCAAATGATCCAAAGCTCAATTAATATTTTAGTTAACAGTGTAAACATACAAACAAAGACTAGTACTATATAGCATGCAGATACCTGAAAGGGGAACATTTGGATGCTTTCTACATCGAACGCGGATGGATGCGTGGGCACCGCGGATGCCAGTACATCCCGTGGTCAAGTTGGTGCTCACGCTTAAGAGCATCTTCGGTCGCGTCCCTCAAACGATATCCGGCAGAAGTGTTGGATCGATCGTTTATGGACGCCGTAGCGTCGTGTCGCATATATGACACATCCATTTCTAGACGTGTGCCCCAATAGCATCCTAAATTGAATTTTAGTTATTTTTGTAACCTCTGCTATTTATACTCCCTAGGTCTTGAAATAAGTGACTTGAATACACATTGCTTTCGCTTTTTCTCCCGGCTTTCTACAACTTTCGCTTTAGCTTCCAAAGGCGACCCAATGACCTTTTCGGAATTGGAAGTATTCGTCGCCCTACCCTAAGAAAGAAGTCACTAGAAAACTGCTTGCCCTCCAGAAGTACCTAAAGCACTCATGGTATCATTATGAATGTACAAGCCAAAACTGTGAAAACCTAGAAATGAGTATTTGTTTTACAATATTTAAAAATATTCATACAATACAAACAAATTGTAGTTCAACTTGATCAACCAAATGGATACGGCGAGATAGGCAAGAACTACGAAAATATGGTCTAAGGGAGCAAACGACCGAACACCTTACGTGCAATACGGGCTCGCGGAGTGGCCACCCTGTTCGTGCCTTGGTGGCTTGCAGCAGCCAATGGCGAGATGGCCGGGAGGTGAGGAGGAAGCGTCACGGACTACTGGTGTCGAAATGGGCTGCGGCGATGGGAGGGAAGGCGCGTCAAGGAGTGGTGCGAATGAGCGGTAGGCTGGGATGCTGGCAGGTGATACCCGGTTGGCTATTTGCTACGTGGTGAGGGCTGCATGTTACTTTCGGGACGCCCATAATGATCACCGTGGAGTGGCGATGACCTCGGTGCATCGGTGCACTAGTAGCAAACACGTCTCTAGTCCCGGGCCATAAGAGTCTTTAGTTTTGGTTTTGGAACCGGGACTAATTAAGCGAGGCTAGATGCCCATCACTAGTTCCGGCCCAGTTATCAGTCGGGATTAGTGGATGTCCACGTGGCTGCCTCTGCGCACGCAGGATGCACCCCCACTAGTCCCGGTTGGTGTTAAGTACCGGGACTAGTGAGTCTCTACCGGGGCAGCATTTTGCGTCTTTTCTCTGTCATGGCAGCTTTTTGCATTTTTTCTCTGCCGCAGCAGAGCATTACCTTGGACTAGTGGTTCTCTGCCACGACAGCATTTTGTGCCCTTTCTCTGTCGCGGCAGAGATTTCATTTTTTATTGTTTTATTTACTTATTTTTCATTTCAACATAGTTTTTAAATATTTCTACGCCACCACATATCGTACACATTCGTGCATATATAAGATAACTTGTATTACGATATCGAGCATACAAATATATACAATTTACATAGTTATATGGAGATCACAAAATACCGGGACTAGAGCACGTCTGTTTGATTACATGGAGATCAGTAGCGCCTATTCACACTAAATTCTCCGGCATCGTCTACGATATCTTTGACAATAAATCCCGCCATCTCCTCCGCAATTGCTAGTACGCATTGCTCTGGTAGTAGTTGATCCCGCATTCTCTCAAACTATATATAAGAAAAAGAATATCAATATGAATATCAATCATGATAACAAAAGGTGACGACAATAAAATGATGGTGTTAATGCATTGCTTATATCGACTCTATAATCATTGTGTTTGGTGGTAAAGCGTGCGAATGAACTCGCATACGTAGAATCCATAGAGTCGACCCCTGTGGCTGCTTCGCGCACTTTACAAGAATAGAATTCAATCAAAATAATAATCTAGCATCATTATTGTATTGAAACTAGATGTAAAGAGATGCGCGGACATATCACGTGCTACTTACCGAGACCGCCCTAAACGTCAGCTTCTCACTAAATACACCGGTAACCTCGCGCTTGAACCGGATCCAAACCCTGCCCGACGAAGAAAATGAATGAATGAGTTATTCATTACCTGATATCTCAGGAAATCAACGAAAGAGACCGATATAACGTGAAACTTACTTCTGGAGCATGTCCTGCATGCTGCAGAAATCTTCCAGGTTTCTCTTTGATGGGTCCATGACATCAACTCTTCCCTTGTCAAGTTGAATGTCTAGAAAAACCCAGTGGAAGCTGTAAACATTTATATATACATCAGTAACTCATTAGTTACACTTATTAGCATCGACTAATCAAAAGTGAATGTGTACAACAGAGTAAGACCCTCACCTGAAATTGGTAAGAAAACAGTATGTGGTCAGAGAAATTTTGCTCCATTAGAAACCTTAGAATGTTTTCCTCCGTCTCCTTGGGGTTATCCGTTAGCGTGGTTATATGCACTTTATCTGGGTCAATGAACCCAATATTGTAGTTTTTTTTTTACATTCCAGGATCTTCATTCTGCATAATAAGGATAATTACATGTTCTGAACTAAACAACTGAAAAACTGAACATGTAGACAATGAATTCAACAACTTACGGACAATAGCAGCTGGGGATGGATTTGTCTAGGGCGTCGAGATGGTATAACTGGAACAGTTCTGGAAACTCAATATGGATCTCTTCGGGTCTGAAGTAGTACTCAGGTGGGACATTGGCTACGATCATTATTCTCCCCTGCTTCATGACCGCCGAGTACCATTGATAGAGATTCCGCATTTGTGTTGGCAGTTCTTTCAGCCTCTCTTTGATGACCAAATCCTCACCTGCAACATATCTAGGGGCTATAGCAGCCTTGGGTATAAGGTCGAGTTGGGGGCCTAACAGTTCTAATTTCCATGCTGGCCGCCAACTCCGCAACTACTGACATATCTAGTGGCTGTTGTGCGAGAAGGGGAACGTTTTCTGATAACACCTTGAGGGGTTCGATCATTTGTTTGGCATGTTGTCCGAGAAGGGGAACGTCTGATTTTTTAATGATTGTAGTTTTGGTCCTGCTTGCACCTGTTCTTGCTGATTTTATACCGCTTGCACTTGATTTGCCTGATTTGCTCTTTGCCACTTCTTTCTGAAGTGTGCGTAGATAGCCATCTGGCTTATGGTGCAACTCATATTGCAATTTTGTGTTCAGAAAATCAACTGCATATGCTTTTTGCTTCTTGGTGTATACCGGAGAGGGCTCGGGTTTCTTCTTCTCAAAATGTGCCACCACTTTGTCCTTTACTATCGCTACAGATTCCGCATCAGTACGATGGTAAGGTATGATGGGAAGAGTCTTATGAGGCACTGTTGGGAGGGGCAACATTTTCCGTTTTGGGCTGCCGCGTCCTTTAGTACTCACTGACGGAGCACACTTCCGCTTATTGTCCTTAGCGGGCGGCGAAGACTGCTGAGCCTGCGGCGGAGATCGAGATGGATTCGGGATGTGGTGGTCGTAGTCATCATGGGGTGGGCTTCTTGGAGGTGATGGAGGTGGAGGTGGAGGTGACGGAGACCTGCGACGACTCGGAGGCGGTAGTGTTATCCTTTGGGCCGATCCTGGAAACCGTATGTTGTTCTTGTCCCAAAGAATGATCCCACCAAGTACTTCTCCGAGTGTGCTCTCACCTTCAGGTCCAGGGATGTCAAGCTCCATTGACTCCCACTACTTTACGATTTGATCCACCCCGACTTTAGCATAGCCAGGTGGAATCTCACAGCCATGCCAACGTGTGTTAGGAGGACAAGGCAAAGCAGATCCGACCGCCACCTTCACAGATACGTTCTTCAATTTCTTATGGAGCTCACAAGATATCTGCTCCTTAATTCCATCCATGGGGTAGCCGGGACCGCCATCTGTATAGGGTGCATCGTTAGACGGGACCTCTGATTCAGCCATGCTGCTCCTCCGCTGAGATGGGTTGGCGGTAATATCGAGTGGAGGATCTTGCAAGCGCGCTATTCCTCTAAATTCGTCGATTTGCTGCTGCTTGTCAAGTCTTGCTAGCAGCTGGTTGAACTTGTCTGCCTCCTCCTCCTCCCGTCGCTGCTTTGCTCTTGTTCGGCTTCTATAGGTACCTTGATCCTTAGGAAACCCAGTCTCCCACTTGAAACTCCCGTCAAGGCCTCGGACTCGTCCTCCATGTTCGCGATTCCCGAGGACCAAGGTCAGCAAGTCTTTCTCTCAATCAGGATGAAATTGTTTTATTCCATCTTTAATATATTTCACCACTTTTAGCCATGTAGTCTTGGGTACCTTTATCCCGTCACTGCAAACAAGGTCCCCTGAAAGTTTGTCATGCGTACTCCCATGCCCAAGGAACCAGCTTCTTGACCTTAAATCCCATTCTTCCCGAATTGGTTCTGGAATGACCCCTTTAGCATGAAGCTCTTTCTCTTTTGCATCGCACTTAGGCATGGTAGCCGCGTAGCCCCTGGCCCCATGTTATGGTGATATTTCTTCTTCGCAGCATTTATCTTATTTTTTTCAGAATTTTCCTCTGCAACTCCTGACTTCCTATACTTCACAAATGCATCCCAGTAAGGCTGCTGCTTCGCTAGATAGCCTTCGAATAATGGAGTTTTCTTGTCCTTCTGATACTGTTGCCATAATGACTTTTTCCAGTCCATCTTTAAACCTATCTTCGATATACACATCACTCCATTACGCCTCTTTGGGCTTATTCCACTCTCGAACAGTGATCGGGGTGCGATCTCTAGCAACAACTCCGCATTGTTGTACAAATTTTTTTTTTTTGGTTCTAATGGTTCTCAGTCTCCTGAAACCTCTTTAATTTCATAAACAATACACTGGGGCAACTTTTTGGCTGGTCCGCGCTTGGTTTTCTTGCTCGATGTAGAGGCCTAAGAGAAGAAAACATTCGTCAACATAATATATATACAACTAGGTACATCTAGAGACGATCATCGGACATCATATATATATATATATACCTCGTCGGTCTGCGTTACGCGTCCATGGGCTTCTTCCTCTTGTCTGTTGGTCTCCTCTCTCTCTCTCACCGGATGAGTTCAGATACCTCGAGGGAGATCCCTCATCGGCACCGTGAATCATATCCTCAAGAAAGTGTTCTGAATCTAGGTCTTTGCGGATTGGACTAGGTGGATTCATAGTTCCTGCAAAATGCACACAATACTTATTTGAACTTAACAAATAAACCCTAAACCGGAGGTGCGGTGGTGGTGGCCGGTAATGGTGGCCGTGGGAAATATGGGTGACTAATAAGCGGCTTCCCGCGAGAACCACCACCCTAACCCTAACTCCAATCACCACCGAGCACCAACACCCTAATTACCCTAACCGTAACTCCGGTTACAAAGAGGGTCTTAGAATAATTACCCTAACCCAAACCCTAGGCCTCGACACCTAGTTGTGCCCATTCCCTTCACCGATAAACTTACACTAAACTATATACACTAAAAAAAATCCTATATACACTAAAGATCAAAGAAGATCCTAAAAATCCTATATACACTAAAAAAATTCTAAAAATCCTAAGCTAAATACACTAAAAAAATCATATATAGTACTAAACTAATTAATCATAATCCTATATATCCTAAACTAATATACACTAAACTATAATCATATAATCATAATCCTAGTAGTAATCATAATCCTAAACTAATATACACTAATCATAATAATCCTATAATCATTATATATACACTAAATATAATCATATAAATATAATCATACCTGTAGTCAGAGGAGAGGCCGAGAGGGGGCCGGTGGCGGGCGGTGGTGCAGGTGGCCGGAGAGGTGGCCGGCGGTGCCACGGGTGGCCGCAGGTGGCCGGAGGTGGGGCGTCGGCACGGGGGCAGAGGCGTGGTGGCGAGAAAGGTGCGGACGTGGGCGTGGGCGGGGCGAGAGAGGTGCGGGGAGGCACGGGCGCGCGGCGGTGGCGCGGCTGGCATGGAGGACGGAGGCGCGGTGTAACATCCCAGCATTTAGGACCTAACGAAGGGTAGATTTAGGAATATGAATTGTTGCATGCATTCATCTGTGAAAATGTGGGTAAAATTTTTTCCAAATAAGAAAAAACCTAAGTGATCAATGTTTCTTTCATACTTTGAGATTAGGTTTAGTCTTAAAAGATGATTGTTAAAAACTTTGAGATGATCTTAAGGAGTTATATGTTTAAAATAAAATTGAATTTTAAACTTGAGTGTTTGAGTTATAATTTGAATGATTTAGATATAAGTTTTAAATCTTAAATTAATTAAGAGATAAGTATTATAACTTAAATTTTATCCAAAAACAATATTGAATATGAAACTTATTTCATATTATTAATACATAAACAAGTTACAAAGAATGTAACATACCAAAGCCATTTCCAAACTTCAAAATTTACAAAAGAATAAAGAATAAGAATATTCTTTATTAATAATAATATAATCTTTATTACAATTGAATAAAATAATGATTACAAGAATAATAAAAGAAAAATTACAAAAGAATAAGAAAATTACATTTGAATATTTACTAACTATCCTATATCTAAATCTAAAACTAAATCTTCATTTTATCTTTGTACCTGCAAAACAAAGATTAAATAAAGACAAAAGAAGAATAGTGTTAGTATTATTTCTCTTAGATATGTCAGTGAAATGCACTTGACAAATTCATCATTGAGAAATGTTATAAAAGGGGCAAGTTTCACCAATATGAAAGATTTCATCTTTCATATATTCAAAGCAAGAAGTCAAATGACAGCCAAAATGGACCAATTCACCAGCCAGGTGAAAGTAATCTGGTAATGGTAAGTTCAAAAATTCTGAACATATCCACAAGTGCATAGCAGGCACACAAGCTGGACACACACCAGCATGCAAATGGTTTGCTTTCAACCTCACAAGACTAGCCCAATTTCACAAAACCACAGCACAGACGTGGAGGAGCACATCAGTGCATCTCTCCACTACACAGCACACAAACACAGCCAGTGTAGACAGGAGCTAAACCAAGAACAACACCCAAACCAAACCACCCCAGATCAACCAAACATCACCAAGATGGTGACATAAGGAGGGGGGTGAATCAGGTGGATAGCAAGATCAAGCCCAGGAGCTAGGAGGAGCAGGCAAGCTCAAGAGCAAGCTCAGGAGTCCAGCAAAACCAGATCAAGATCATCATCATCATCAACTTACTACATCAACATCAGATTTTGTGGTGAGCCTCATAAAACCATCACATCATTCATTCATAGTATCTGAACAGAAGCATGTGTTGCTTTATGAAATTGAAGGGAATATGCCCTGAGAGGCAATAATAAAGTGTTTATTATGTGTATTCCAAGTATATGATAGATGTTTATTTTTCATGCTATAATTTTATTAATACGGAAACGTTAATACATGTGTGTTTAATAAACAAACAGAAAGTTCCTAGTTATGCCTCTCTCATAAACTAGCTCGTTGATTAACAAGATGATCAAGGTTTCCTGATCATGGACATTGGATGTTGTTAATAACGAGATCACAAAATTAGTGTAATGGTGTGATGAACATTCATCCGAAGTATAGCATTACGATCAAAGTCATTGAGTTTATATTGCTATAACAACTTACGAAGTGATCCTAATCCTTAGACCATGAGATCATGTCAATCACTAACACCGGAAGAGTTTCTTGATAACATCAAACGTCACACCGTAACAGGGTGATTATAAAGATGGATTCAGAACTAATAAAGTGTTATGTTGAGGCTCATGGATCGAGAGTGGAATTTGTTCATCCCGATGACGGATAGATATACTCTGGGCCCTCTCGGTGATATCACATTGATTAGCTTGCAAGCAAGTGATTTGATCACTAGAATGTTATATCACAGGAACGAGAAAAGAGTGCATGTCGGTAACGAGATCAAACTAGGTATGGAGATACCGATGATCGAATCTCGGACATGTAATATATCGTGAAACACAGGGATTAAGATACTAGCGTAAAAGGTTCCGACGATCACAAGAAAGTCATCGTTGAATGTGTGGGAGTCAGTATGGGTCTCCAGATCCCGCTTCTGATTATTGATCCGAGAGGGGTCTCGATCATGTCCGCATTATTCACGAACCGTAGGGTAACACACTTAAGAGACACCGACATCCAATTGGAGCAAATGTTTCATGCCGAAAGAATGAACAAGCGCAGGAATTTATTTCACTAGATACCGAAACAGGTTTTCGGGTGAAATTGCATAAAGTGGTTATGCATGTGAAATAGAATTCTAGCAAGGGGTTATTCGTGAATGTTTGTCATTAAAGTAATTGACAAAATTCTGAATAAAATAAAAGAGTTTTATTTAATGAGAGTTTGCATTAAATTTGGTGGAAATTTAATGGGAATTTGAGTGGACTTTTGAGTGGAGGGAATTTAAAGGAGATTTGTGAGTGGAGTGTCCACCCACATGAAGAGGGGAGGGCAAGGGGGCAGCCCCCATGCGCCGGCCACCCCCTTGGGGTTCCCCCCCTCCTCCTATAAATGGAGCCCCCCTCCTCACTTGTCTCTCACACCTCCTCGTGAAGGATCTCTCTCCCCCTCTAGAATTTATCCCCCATGGTCTCGGACTAGCGAGATACATGTTCCCGGTGGCTATTCGGCAAGAAAGAGTTGTGCTTCCGCTGCATCGCTGGAGCGAGGAGGCGGAGGTTGCTCGGTGCCTCGAACGTGTGTGCGAGCACGGATGCGCTGCTGATTTGTGGCGCTAGGACTTCCTCTCGATCTTGAGATCGGCAAGAGATCGTCTACATCAACCACGAGTTGAACTCGTTAAGCTTTGTCGGTCTTCAAGGGTATGTTCTCTACGGATATACATCCGCCCGTTGTTTGTATATAGTAGATAGATCTTGGTATATAGTTCACATCGTAGGAAAAATTTTGTTTTCTATGCTGCGAACCCTTACAGAAATAATCTCTCAATAATCACCCAAGTGAGGTGAATCTATCCTAGAGATTTCAAGTATAAAGATAAGAAATCAAACTCAGCCAAAAGCACTAAAACTCTCAGACCAACATCACAGAGTTTAGTGTTAATTTATGCAACTTAAATCATCTTTCATTTGTCTTATCAGATCAGGGCACATCTCTCAGAGAGAGTAGCACCTCTAATCTTACAAGCTACAAACAAACTATTTGCTCAACTAACTAGGACTTAAAATCCTAGAGCCTCAGACCAACATCATAGGCAAGAGAGTTAAGAAAAGCTTTTATTCTATCTTGCCAGTATTAATCACAAGTATTGACAAAGCTAAGCCCAGAAATAAAAACCCAATCACTCGTGTGCCAGATTACAATGGTATCACAAGGACAAGTTCTTAATGAGCTAAAACCAAGCTTTGCTTAGTTCCCACAGATAAAAGGGACAAACCAATACATATCATCTTCCGGAAGCCAAGTACCAGGAATCAATATCATATTCATGTATACATCCACAGAAAATCATTACATGTAATGATTAGATTCGGTATGTATAATCTCATACAAGCCTACCATTATAATTGCAGGAAGCAGCTACTGAGAGAAAACTACTGTCAGTACAAGCATTCTAACAATAGAGTAAGTTCTCTGATCAACAACATTTCCAATCAGGGATTCCATAGAAACACTAGCATGGGATCATAGTGGATTACCACTGGAATAAATCTGACAAGCCACTAGCATCATCAAAGCCACTACAAATCATGATCCACATCAAACAATCATTCTTCATGCTCAAGTATGATCAACGTTAGATCTAAAGCATCATGGATATGATCAACAGGGGTTATGAACCCTAATCAGAACTAGAACCCTAATTAGGAGATGAACCCTAATCAGAACATAATCACTAGGCACGAGAAGCCACTAGACACACACAGAGTGATTCATGGTAGTAGCATGAACAAGAACCATATAAGCAACTTACCCGAGGTCCTCGCTGACGAATCGAAGAGGAAGCAGATTGGTCGACGAACCGCAGCGGCACAGGGAGCACCCCAGAGGGCACTGCAACCTGCACCAGCCACGGCGGCGGCCAGAGTAGTACACGAGCCCAGCACACCACCGCAGGAGGGACCGCGACGGTGGCGACATCACCTTTCCCTAACCCTAGGGTTCGAGAAAGGGGTGAATCTGACCACGGGGAAGCCCCGAAGGCAAATCGAGTTGGACTAGACGAACAAGCGTAGTTGCAAACCTCGCCCTGCACCACAGCAGCGGCCAGGGGAAGCCACAACGGCGGCCATCGCCAGCGGCGGCGCCAGATCTCGCGGGTTCGAGGAAGAGGAAAGGTGAGAACGAAGGGAGGCGAAAAGTGTGGGCTGGGTGCGCCAAAACCCCTCGGGGGAGTGATTTTGACACTGCCCTATTGGGCCACACTGGCCCAATAAGCCCAAAAGGCCAGCCCAAGTTGTTTAAAAAAATTGTTTTAATCAATTAGAAAAGACCAAAATGCCCCTGACCTCAATAAAATTCTAGAAAATAAAATAAAAGTCCAAAAATTATAAATAAAATATTTTTGGATTCACAATAATCCACTCTATCCAAATAAAATAAGATATAAAATTTTGGACATTTAAATTTTTATAAGAATTTTGTAATTTATATATTCCTTATGGAATTTTACAAAATTATTGAAAGATGATAAAAATAAATAAAAATCACTTTCTTTATTTATTAATATTATAGTATTTTTCAAAAATACTAAATAAATATTTAATAATAAATTTAATGTATAATTAATAATTCCTAAAGAATTATTAAATCAATAAAAGTCAAATAAAAAGGGAAATAAAATAAAATGATATATGTAATAAATATAAAATATATATTTATAAATGCTTTATTAAAAGGCACCTTATATAGGGAAAATGCATATAGAATTAAATAATGCATTACATTACTTGCATAATCATTTTGCTTCTTTAAATATTCTCCCTACCGGGCAATAATGATGTTTTTGAAGAACTAGAAGCTCAAGGTCCAGTGCAAGCATCAGACTTCACTACCTTGCCATCACAAGGAAAGTTCATCACTTGCGCATGTCCTTTGAAGAGTCTTTAAGAAAGTATTTGCAAATTGTGTGTTATCATATATGCTATAAAAGAAAGAAAATATTATTTTCATAAATAAATAAATCATAGATATCATCCTAAGTGGTGATATAATGGAGCAATAGAACTTAGGGTTCTATTTGCAACAATGATGATCAAGTAGGGGCTTAATAACCCCTGACATCAGTGATTCTAGCGTTGTATATTACACGTTAGCCATGATATTTGGAATGGGACAGAGAAGTCAGCTGTATCTTCTTCCTCTCGCATGAAGCCGGATGTGCAGGTCGTGGCTGCTATCCTCGTAGCGTGCATATTAATTGGTAATTCGTAGAGGATATGCAGCATATGGGTGGGAACCCTCATCGTCCCACGATAGTTCTGGCATCTAACGGTTTGTACAAACCATTGCCATAATTCATTATGTGGGCATGGTGTACACCAAGGAGGCATGCGGGGTCGCGAAGGGGGAAGTGATTGGCTTGGACCAACTACTGGGCCCCACATCATGGAATTGTGGACGGGAAAGTACGCCCGGTTTTGCAACAAGGAGTTAATCTCTCATGGGTAAAGTAACGCACCTCTGAAGAGTGTAAGAATTGTAACTTGTTACTCCCTGTTCCGGGAAGGAGCACGAACGCGGCAGGAAATGAACTCTATGAAAGTTCTGGTCAACCTATGAAGGCTAATTGTCATAGTTTTTCGGAATAAAATCAATCTTTGAAGAAAGATTTACAAAAACTGCATAGTGCCAAGGATCTATAATCTAAGGTGGTAGTTAGAGCATCAAACTTCCCACCTTGCATATAATGAACTTGTTGGGTAACGCTATTACTCATTCTTTACTTTGATCCCTTGCTTAGACTCTGAGGATCCCGAAGACGTGCCAACGTATGCAGCTGAATGCCAAGAAGATGTGTTCTACGAGGAACCTGACCTGTCCGGAGGAGTTGAAGGAGTGCATTACGAGATCCTCTACGGTGTCGATGAGAACGAGTCCAATTAAGTATCTAGTTAGTAGTAACTAACGGAGCCGAGCAGCATGAACTCTATAGAATAAGCTGTTGAGCTCCACTCCTAGTCGAAGTTGTTACTTTTAAATTCCGTTGAACACGTTATATTTTGGTTTGTAAGTTGGATCTTTTGGAAGTCTTGAACTTCCTGTATTGTAATAATAATAATGTGTGTACATTTGTAATATGGACCCGCAATGTTTCTGTTGTACCACTCTGAGGGATGTGATATTTATGGAATGGTGTTTTGTAGATGTCATGTCAACGACTATAGTGTACTACACATGCAGTGGTATGCTGGGTCACCGCAGTTGGTATCAGAGCAAATTGCTTTGACCTTAGGTTGGAAACCTAGTAAAGGGTATTACCTGTAGGAGAATTAGCAACGATAAAGAATTCTCTAAAAGTAATATAATGGGTATTCAAATGAGAATATTCCGTTATATATTTTAGTGCGATAATTCTTTGTTATGATGCAATATATCATTCGATACTAATCAAAAATTATTTTTCTGATATACAGAGATATGGCACCAAAGTTTACAAAACAGACTTTGATAAGGAAAGAGGAGACTCTTGATGATTATCAAGGATCATTTACAGACCAACTTCGTCAACTTCTAAAGCTCTTTAGTCGTCCAACAAGAATTCCAGTGAACACTATCACTTACCTTGATGGCCGGATGTTATCCAAGTATCGTGTGAGTATCCAACTTCCAGATAAGCTTGTATTATATCACGATCTACCCATAGGAGAAGGTAGGAGTCATGTAGCAGCCTGTCATGTTGCTGTTGTGGAGGCAATAGCTAATATCCGGGAGCAGAAAACTAAGGAGTTAGAAGGTAGTACATTCTCTGTGATACCTCATGATTATGTAGACTCAGAGCCTATACCGGATCATCTTACTTTGGTTAAGAAGCATCCTAAGTTAGCTTCCAAGTTTATGGATAGATACCGAACACTCGTTGCGTCTTTTTATAAGACTCGTCAAGTGATTGTTGAAGACAAAAATGACATGTTAGAGGATCTAACTGATCCGAAAAGGAGGAAACAATTAGCATTCCAACTAGAGAAAGAAGCAAGTAGTAGTGCAACACCTATCTTTAAGATATACCTATAGATCTGGAATCTTTTATACCATATCCTTACTCACCAAGACCTGAACCTACACATGATCCTACTATGGATATGCGGTATGCAGTACCACAGGGCTCAGAGGATGGTTCTGACTTAGAACTTCCTATTGAGAATTCAGATGGTTGGAGAATGGGATCATATAATGGATCTCATGAACACTAGATGTCCACAGATGGTTTTGACAGGAATGTTGGACAATCTAGTTGGATGGGTGCAAGGATGAACCCTAATAATAGTAGTAGAAATACCATGTCAATAGATAACCAGGATGAAGAAGAAGATCCTGAGGAGAGAGTGTTTGAATCATCAACATCCTCTCAAAACCCAGGGAATATACATTATCCAGTGTTTAACTATCTTGCCCACGAGAACACCTGGGGAGCAGCAGGATCTGCGTATCCTGTTGACAACTCAAGAAAGAAGCTCAGGAGATGCAGGATGGAGATAATGTTGAATATGTTTCTGAAGACTTTTCAGCTGAGCTGGAGGGAGTCAATGCGCTCAGGCTGAGTAATGACTCAAGTCCTGATACTTCAGATACAGTATGTTCCTTCTGGAAGGCCATATGTTCCACAAACTGTGCAACGAACAACACGTCATCACAGTTGGACATCAGGCATGTACGATGAGCGTAGTTACTATTAAGAGGAGATAAGTAGTCAATAGTATCAAGTACTGTGTCTTGTACCCAAGTAATAAGGTAGTTTTGTAATAATACCAATATGGTATATGTTGTAATGACTTTGTACAATTATGATATTATGTAAATATGTGAAATGCATATTTGGATTTTCTTTGGATCTTCATTGTGTGACTAGTTCTGTGCGTAAAGTCGAGCTCAGAACACATGTGCATGATGTAATTATGAGGATTCGCTTTATGTTGCAGGACTAGAGGGTCATGGATACGGGTGTAGAAATGGAAACTGAGCAGCAGCGGATGGAGCGAGAGGCCAAGGAAAAGGCAGATGCAGATGCAACAAACCAAGAAGCATCACCACCACCACCAATGAGGCCGTTAATGGAGCAGAACTTTATGCAATGCATGCAAATGATGCAAGAGACCCAGAATAAGTTCATGGAAGAGCTGCTGGGGCGAGCAAATCAGAGGCACCTGAAGGTGGAGGAGTGAGTCTATCTGATTTTCAGAATGCAAGGCTGTTACCTTTTGCATCAGCTCCTGAACCAATGGACGCAGAAGACTGTCTAGCAGATACAGAAAGGAAGCTGAAAACTGTGGGTTGCAATGATGAGGAAAAATTGAGGTATGCAACTCATCTGCTGACTGGACCTGCAGCATCATGGTGGGAAAATCAGTTAGCCATGCAACAACCAGGAAGGGAGTTTACCTGGGAGGAGTTCAAGCAGAGATTCCGTGATTATCATGTTCAGGAAAGTGTCATGGAGTTGAAGCGGAGAGAATTTGAGGAGCTTCAGCAAGGATATACTAGTGTCATGAAGTACATCCGGGAGTTTAGCCAACTGTCTCGTTATGCTGAGGAGGATGTTAACACTTAAGAGAAGAGGAAGAAACGTTTCTTGCATGGAATAAATCCATTTGTGAAGATGCAGCTAAGGTTAGCCAATAAGCAAACTTATCAGCAGTTGTTGGATGCAGCCATTACTTTTGAAGATGACTACAAGAATGTCCAAGAGGATCGGAGGAAGAGAGCCAAGAAGGAAACCAAGAGAATTCAGGCAAGCAAACCTAAACCTAACCTGGAGTTCAAACCTCGGAATAGGAATTTTGGCAACAATAACAATAACAATAATAATAACAAGGGCAGTGGTGGAAATCAATCTAATCCGGGAAGGAATGTCATTTGTAACAATTGTGGAATTCCAGGGCATTTCCAGAGGGAATGCAAAAAGCCTGTAGTGATCTGTTATGGTTGTGGTCAGAAGGGGCATATCAAGCCAGATTGTCCGATCAAACCCCTAGGAGGATGGCCTACCAAGGGAGGAGGAGAAGCCAGTGGAGGTAATGGACAACCCAATAAAGGAGGAAACAATGGAAAGAACAACAATGGCAAGAGAAACCGACCTACCGGAAAACTGAACTATGCAACCCTCGAGGAGGTGGATAATTCGGAGCATGCAGTGATAGGTATGCTCAATATCCTTACTAATCCCGGCAAAGTTCTATTTGATACTAGTGCAACTACTTCATTCATTTCTAAAGAATTTTGTGATAAGTTCGGGATTAGAAGGGAAACGTTAGAGTCCTATGACCGTAGTTATAGCAGGAGGGAAAGTGATTGTACGCCACATAAAACAAGATCAGGTTATCTCGATCTGTGGTTGTACATATTTCGCAGACCTTTATGTGATTCCTTTGAAAGGAATTGTAGTAGTGCTGGGGATGGATTGGATGATGGAACACATAGCTCAGATAAATTGCGAGGAGAAAACTGTCTCAATCAAAACTCCAAGTGGAGCAAGAATAGTTTACCAAGTAGATAAACACAGTCATATCATGGTGGATCTGCAGTTGAATTCAATGAAAGAAGTTAAATTAGAAGAGATTCCTATAGTTAATGAATTCCAAGATGTTTTTCCAATAGAGTTACCAGGAATGCCACCAGACCGGGAGATAGAGTTCACCATTGACCTAATACCTGGTACAACACCAATAACTCAAGAACCATATAAAATGGGACCCAAGGAGTTGAAAGAAATCAAAGAGCAAATTGATGAGTTAGCGAGGAAAGGATTTATATAGGAAAGTGTGTCTCCATGGGGAACACCAGTAATATTTGTGGATAAAAGAGATGGTGGAAGACGGATGTGTAGTGATTATAGAAATCTGAACAACGTGACTATCAAGAATAAGTATCCTTTACCAAGAATTCAAGATTTGTTTGACCAAGTAAAAGGAGCTAGAGTATTTTCAAAGATCGATTTAAGATCTGGATACCATCAAATAAAAATCAAGCCGGAAGATGTTCCAAAAACAGCATTTGTCTCAAGATATGGACACCATGAGTATCTGGTAGTACCATTTGGTTTGACCAATGCACCGGCAATATTCATGAATCTGATGAACAGGATCTTCATGCCATATTTGGACAAGTTTGTCATCGTCTTTATTGACGATATTCTGATATATTCCAAGGATAAGGAAGAGCATGCTGACCATTTAAGAATAGCATTGCAAACTTTAAGAGAACATAAGCTTTATGCTAAGTTCAGTAAGTGTGAGTTCTGGCTCAATGAGGTAGAATTCCTCGTTCATGTGATCAGCAAGGATGGGATTGCTGTGAATCCATCTAAAGTTCAGTCGGTACTAGAGTGGACTGCACTGACCAATGTGAAACAAATTCGAGGTTTCTTAGGAATGGCTAGTTATTATCGGAGAATCATTGAAGGTTTCTCCAAAATAGCCAGACCAATGACCAAATTGTTAAGATATAATACACCATTCAAGTGGGATGAGAAATGTGAAGCAAGTTTCCAAGAGTTGAAGACTAGATTAACCACAGCTCCAATCTTAGCAGTTCCTGAAACAGGGAAGGACTTCACCGTATATTGTGATGCATCTAAAGAAGGTTTGGGTTGTGTATTAATGCAAGATCGGAAAGTGATTGTTTATGGTTCAAGACAATTGAAACCACATGAACTCAACAATCCAACTCATGATTTAGAGTTAGCAGCAGTAGTCTTTGCGCTGAAAGGATGGAGGCATTTTCTTTATGGATCCAGATGTGAGTTATACACTGACCATAAAAGTCTCAAATATTTCTTCACCCAAAAGGAATTGAACATGAGACAGAAGCGTTGGTTGGAATTAATCAAGGATTATGATTTAACAATCAATTACACCCCAGGGAAAGCAAATGTTGTAGTAGATGCTTTAAGCAGAAAGAGTGCAGATACTCAGCCTAGCAATAGGGAGCTACCAAAAGAGTTACAAATGGACTTGGAAAGATTAGAACTTCAATTCATCAGAACAGAGGTTCTTGGAGGATTAGCTACTATGCAGGTAGTTGCAGAGCAGGACAGTGATCTTAAGCAAGAAATTTTTAGACATCAAGAAGAAGATCCTTTTATTGCTGAGGAAATTCGGAGGATATCTCAAGGGCAAAAATCAGATTTTCGCCTTGGGGATTATGGGTCTTTATGGTTCCAAGACCGTCTATGTGTTCCAGATGTGATGGAGATTAGAAATGTCATACTCAAAGAAGCACATGATACCCCATACTCTATACATCCAGGGAGTACTAAGATTTATATAGATTTGAAAGAACTATTCTGGTGGGATAACATGAAAAGAGATATTGCTAAATATGCATATGAATGCCATACTTGTCAAAGGGTGAAGGCTGAACATCAAAGCCTAGCAGGACCATTACAACCCTTAGAAATTCCTGAATGGAAATGGGAGGAAATAGGTATGGACTTCATTACAGGATTACCTATGACACCAAAAAGGAAGGATATGATATGGGTAATTGTGGACAGACTCACTAAGAGCGCACATTTTATTCCTGTGAACCAAAAGGATAATGCCGAGAAGTTAGTTGAGGTATATGTCAAAGAGATAGTAAGTAAGCATGGAGTACCCAAAAAGATCGTAACTGATAGGGATCAGTGTTTACTTCAGCATTTTGGAAGCAATTGCATGAAGCACTTGGTTCAAAGTTAGATTTCAGCACGACATATCATCCTGAGACAGGAGGTCAAACTGAAAGAACAAATCAGATACTAGAAGACATGATGAGAGCTTGTGCACTAGATTTTGGAGGAACATGGGAAGATCACCTACCATTGGCAGAATTTTCTTATAACAATAGCTATCAGAATAGTCTGAAGGCAACTCCATATGAGATTTTGTATGGAAGGAAGTGTAGATCACCAATATGTTGGTATGAACCTAGAAGCAGCAAAGAATTTGCACTAGATTATATCAAGGAGAGACAAGACATCATTGATAAGATCATGGATAGACTGAAAATGGCCCAGAGTAGGCAGAAAAGTTATGCGGATCAAAGTCAAAGATCATGGCATCCAGAAGTGGGAGATATGGTCTATTTGAAAGTAAGTCCAATGAAAGGAGTAAAAAGATTCGGAGTTAAAGGGAAATTGAGTCCAAGATATATCAGACCATTCAAGATACTGAGTCAAAATAGAACTATAGCTTATGCTTTAGAGTTACCATCAAGATTGGCTCAAGTGCATAATGTTTTCCATGTGTCACAACTTTGAAAATGATTGAAAGTTCCAGATGATGCAATAACACATCAAGAGATAGAACTACAAGTAGACCTGACTTATATTGAAAAGCCCTGTAAGATTCTGGAAGAAAATTGGAAAAGATTAAGGAACAGAGCAATCAAATATTGCAAGGTACAGTGGGAACATCAACCTGAAAGGGAAGCCACATGGGAGAAGGAAGAGGATTTAAGAAAAGCTTATCCAGAACTATTCAGGTACATCTCCACAAACTTCGGGACAAAGTTTAATTTAAGGGGGGAAGTCTGTAACATCCCAGCATTTAGGACCTAACGAAGGGTAGATTTAGGAATATGAATTGTTGCATGCATTCATCTGTGAAAATATCGGTAAAATTTTCGCCAAATAAGAAAAAACCCTAAGTGATCAATGTTTCTTTCATACTTTGAGATTAGGTTTAGTCTTAAAATATGATTGTTAAAAACTTTGAGATGATCTTAAGGAGTTATATGTTTAATATAAAATTGAATTTTAAACTTGAGTGTTTGAGTTATAATTTGAATGATTTAGATATAAGTTTTAAATCTTAAATTAATTAAGAGATAAGTATTATAACTTAAATTTTATCCAAAAACAATATTGAATATGAAACTTATTTCATATTATTAATACATAAACAAGTTACAAAGAATGTAACATACCAAAGCCATTTCCAAACTTCAAAATTTACAAAAGAATAAAGAATAAGAATATTCTTTATTATTAATAATATAATCTTTATTACAATTGAATAAAATAAAGATTACAAGAATAATAAAAGAAAAATTACAAAAGAATAAGAAAATTACATTTGAATATTTACTAACTATCCTATATCTAAATCTAAAACTAAATCTTCATCTTTATCTTTGTACCTGCAAAACAAAGATTAAATAAAGACAAAAGAAGAATAGTGTTAGTATTATTTCTCTTAGATATGTCAGTGAAATGCACTTGACAAATTCATCATTGAGAAATGTTATAAAAGGGGCAAGTTTCACCAATATGAAAGATTTCATCTTTCATATATTCAAAGCAAGAAGTCAAATGACAGCCAAAATGGACCAATTCACCAGCCAGGTGAAAGTAATCTGGTAATGGTAAGTTCAAAAATTCTGAACATATCCACAAGTGCATAGCAGGCACACAAGCTGGACACACACCAGCATGCAAATGGTTTGCTGTCAACCTCACAAGACTAGCCCAATTTCACAAAACCACAGCACAGACGTGGAGGAGCACATCAGTGCATCTCTCCACTACACAGCACACAAACACAGCCAGTGTAGACAGCAGCTAAACCAAGAACAACACCCAAACCAAACCACCCCAGATCAACCAAACATCACCAAGATGGTGACATAAGGAGGGGGGTGAATCAGGTGGATAGCAAGATCAAGCCCAGGAGCTAGGAGGAGCAGGCAAACTCAAGAGCAAGCTCAGGAGTCCAGCAAAACCAGATCAAGATCATCATCATCATCAACTTACTACATCAACATCAGATTTTGTGGTGAGCCTCATAAAACCATCACATCATTCATTCATAGTATCTGAACAGAAGCATGTGTTGCTTTATGAAATAATCTCTCAATAATCACCCAAGTGAGGTGAATCTATCCTAGAGATTTCAAGTATAAAGATAAGAAATCAAACTCAGCCAAAAGCACTAAAACTCTCAGACCAGCATCACAGAGTTTAGTGTTAATTTATGCAACTTAAATCATATTTCATTTGTCTTATCAGATCAGGGCACATCTCTTAGAGAGAGTAGCACCTCTAATCTTACAAGCTACAAACAAACTATTTGCTCAACTAACTAGGACTTAAAATCCTAGAGCCTCAGACCAACATCATAGGCAGGAGAGTTAAGAAAAGCCTTTATTCTATCTTGCCAGTATTAATCACAAGTATTTACAAAGCTAAGCCCAGAAATAAAAACCCAATCACTTGTGTGCCAAATTACAATGGTATCACAAGGAGAAGTTCTTAATGAGCTAAAACCAATCTTTGCTTAGTTCCCACAGATAAAAGGGACAAACCAATACATATCATCTTCCTGAAGGCAAGTACTAGGAATCAATATCATATTCATCTATACATCCACAGAAAATCATTACATATAATGATTAGATTCAGTATGTATAATCTCATATAAGCATACCATTATAATTGCAGTAAGAAGCTACTGAGAGAAAACTACTGTTAGTACAAGCATTCTGATAGTAGAGTAAGTTATCAGATCAACGACATTTCCAATCAGGGATTCCATAGAAATACTAGCATGGGATCATTGTGGATTACCACTGGAATAAATCTGACAAGCCACTAGCATCATCAAAGCCACTACAAATCATGATCCACAACAAACAATCATTCTTCATGCTCAAGTATGATCAACATTAGATCTAAAGCATCATGGCTATGATCAATAGGGGGTTATGAACCCTAATCAGAACAAGAACCCTAATTAGGAGATGAACCCTAATCAGAACATAATCACTAGGCACGAGAAGCCACTAGACACACACAGTGATATTCATGGTAGTAGAATGAACAAGAACCACAGAAGCAACTTACCTGAGGTCCTCGCTGACGAATCAAAGAGGAAGCAGATTGGCCGACGAACCGCGGCAGCACAGGGAGCACCCCAGAGGGTGCTGCAACCTGCACCAGCCACGATAGCAGCCACAGTAGCACACGAGCCCAGCACACCACCGCAGGCGGGATCACGGCGGTGGCGACAGCACCTTTCCCTAACCCTAGGGTTCGGGAACAGGGTGAATCTGACCACGGGGAAGCCCCGGAGGCAAATCGAGTTGGACTAGACGAACAAGCATAGTTGCAAACCTCGCCCTGCACCACGGCAGCGGCCAGGGGAAGCCACAACATCGGCCATCACCAGCGGCGGCGCTAGAGCTCGCGGGGTCGAGAAAGAGGAAAGGTGAGAATAAAGGGAGGCAGAAAGTGTGGGCTGGTGCCACGCACCGGAACTAGAAGGGGGCGTTTCATTTTCGCACGCTGCGGAGACCCTTTAGTCCCGACTGGTAACCTGGGCCAGGACTAAATGCCCAAATTTCTGCGCCCTGGGCCAAAACCAGCGCGCGCTGTGCTTTTTTTTAAAATTTCGAATATATCATTTAAAATTTTAAATTATACTTTTTTTGCATACTTATGAATTTGAGAAAACTTTCAAAATGAAAAGTGATTTTATTTTGAATAATTAAACCAAATACATTTTCTGTTTTATAAAATAATTATTTTAAATAGTCAAATTATTAACCATTTTGCCAATATCAATTTAAAAATGCATTAACTATTATTTTTTGCATAATTTTGAATCTCACTAAACTTTCAACATGAAAAGTTCTTGAATTTGAATAATTAATCCAAATCCATTTTCTATTTTATAAAATAATTATTGTAAATAGTCAAATTATTAACCATTTTGCCATTATCAATTTAAAAATGCATTAACTATTTTTTTTGCATAATTTTGAATCTCACTAAACTTTCAACATGAAAAGTTCTTGAATTTGAATAATTAATCCAAATCCATTTTCTGAATAAGCTTTAGTCCCGGTTGTATCCACTAAAAGGGACTAAAGATATTTCCCGCCATTTCTCACCACTTCCCGCCAAGTTTTCCTGCCCTTTCCTCTGAACCGAGCTTTTAGTCCCGGTTGTAGCCACTAACAGGGACTAAAGATATTTCCCGCCATTTCCCACCGCTTTCCCTCCATGTTTTCCCGCCCTTTCCATCTATATATATAGGCCGACCATGCCATGGTTATGCACACATCCACACCTTCCTCTCTCACAGAAATGGACAGCGCCTACTGGGCCATTCTGACCCTCGAAGAGACCGAGGCGCTGTGCGCTTCAAGCTACCCTTGCCCACCAGGCTACTGGCCGCCCGCCGGTTGGATTCTAAGCGCTGGAGGGGTTCTTGTCAGGCTCCGCCCGACAGGCGGCCATCACGAACCACTTCTACCACGAGCTCACGCCGGAGCAGCGGATGGATCCCTAGTGGTATCCCGACAACTACGACACCTAGAATGCCTTCTTCGCTAATCGGCAGGAAAGGGAGCTCGCCAGGTACGAGGGTGATGGCCCGCCCCTGGTGAACCACAACAAAGCCGACCGGTGTCTATGGTGGGCGAACTGTACTATCATCAGCGTGATGCGCTACATCGTCGGGGGATACCATCCTTGCCTGTGGTGCCCACAAGTCCACCCGCCCGCCATGAATCCTAGGCCGGAGTGGCAGGTGCCCTGGGTATATGCCATGGCTGGGTTGAGGATCCCCGGAGTGGCAGGTGACAATGACGATGACGAAGAAGACCCTGAAGCTACGTACTATAGGACTAGGCATGATTTTGACTAAAGGGGGCGGCTTTAGTCCTGAGTGTTAGCTAGTCCCGGTTTGTCCTAGTTTTTAATATTAATAAATGTATTGAGTTTTAGTCCCTGTTTGTGGATGGACCGGGACTAAAGGGGGCCTTTAGTCCCGATTCCGTAGTATCAGTTTTAAATATTAATAAATGTCTTGAGTTTTAGTCCCGTTTTGTGGTTGGACCGGGACTAAAGGGGGGACTTTAGTTCTGATTCATACTACGACTTTCCCAAACTGTGAAGATGTTGTCCCTATTCGTACTTACCATGAAGATCTGATCTCCAAACACGTGTGGTCACATATTAGGGACTGCCTCTATGACCAGTTTCTTGGAGATGCCGGAGGACTGGGCTCCAACGGCATCTCCCTGAACTGGCGTAGTGGTGTCCCTGCTCTCGAAGACCATCTTGCAGCTTGTAACTTATCTAACTAGATCAATACGCCTGGGAGCTAACCTAATTTCACATATTAGGGAGTGCCTCTATGACCAGTTTCTTGGAGATGCCAGAGGACTGGGCTCTGGCGGCATCTCCCTAAAACTGGCCGTAGTGGTGTCCCTGATCTTTAAGACCATCTTGGAGATGCCTCAAATTGGCTGGAGGACTGGCCTCACAAGGATGCCTATTTATAGTACAAGTAGCTCAGCATAGTGTCGACACTCACGATATAATGTCGACACTCACCCCTATTATTAGTGCTGACTCATGTGTTGTCCCGGTTGGTGTCTCCAACCGGGACTAAAGGTTCAGATTTATACCCGGTTGGCGACACCATCCGGGACAAGGTACAAGCCACGCGACATAATGTCGACACTCACCCCTATCATTAGTGCATCCTGGCCCAGCCTGTCGCAATCCCTTCAGTCGTGGTTGGTTTCTCCAACCGGGACTAAAGATAAACCCTCTATTTATAGGCCTTTCCCTCTATTTATAGGCCTTTCCCTCTATTTATAGGCTGCCTGATCCAGCCTACCCACCCTTTCCCTATATTTATAGGGCGACCGTCATGGCCACCCACACATACACACATTCCTCGCCGCCTACTTTAGGATGCCCATCCCGCATCCTCGTAGTCGACTCGGTGGCAACGATGGAGTACTAGGCTCCGCCGGGCATGTCCGAGACTAGGCTCTACCAGGCTGGCACTAGATGGTGCTACCTTCCGGAACGCGTAGCTTGGTGAGGAATCCGGGTGTCGTCGTCGAACCGAAGCTTCTTTGGTGGAGGTCGCCTAGTCCAGGAAGGGTGCAGAGGGAGCCGACCACCGAGGAGGTGGTACGTCGTCGTGTCAGGGAGGAGGACGAGCACGTCCGTCGCTATATGGCTGCGTTGGACACCAGGGTCGACGATACCTGGCAGATTCTTCAGGGATCAAACCCGAGCTATGATCGTGTGATGGTTCCTTATCTTTGGGTTTTCACCTCCCGCGGCTTAGGCACTGGGAGTCGTCGTCCAGTTTGATTGAGCAAGATGACCAATGTTGCATGCATGTGGATCTGGGTAAAATGTTTGACTCACAATATGATTACATAAAAGGTTTAATATATTACATAGATCAGCAACATCCCTATCTAGTGTTGTTATTTTATTTTATGCCATAGCCATGGAGAATCTTCATCATTTAACAGTAGGTTTGGGTCAGTTTTCACTTTGAAGGGCGGGATTTCATGAAACTTATTATAATCTTCTGACATATCTGTCTTGTCATCCACTCCCACGATGTTTCTTTTCCCTGAAAGAACTATGTGGCGCTTTGGCTCATCAGACGATGTATTCTTTTGCTGATTTCTTTTTCTCGGTTTCGTAGACATGTCCTTCACATAGAAAAACTGAGCCACATCGTTGGCTAGTACGAATGGTTCGTCCATGTATGCAAGATTGTTGAGATCCAATGTTGGCATGCCATACTTTTCGTCTACATGTACCCCGCCTCCTGTCATCTTGACCCATTTGCACCGAAACAAAGAGACCTTAAAAGTAGGTCCATACTCAAGTTTCCATATCTCCTCTATGTACCCATAATATGTGTCCTTCTTCCCATTGTCATCTGTTGCATCAAAGCAGACACCACTGTTTTGGTTGGTTCTCTTTTTATATTGGGGGATCATGTAAAATGTATTACCATTTATCTCGTACCCTTGGAAAGTACCCTTGGAAAGTACATAGAGCGTCGGTCACCGTACATCCATGGATAGCTCATCTGTATCATACAAATATATGTCAAACGCAATCACTATGCTAAAATTAGTACCGCGCGGTCTAAACGAGAAAATAGTTGCTAACATTTTATTACACTTGGAAACAAAGATGAGAAAACTTAAGTGTGGCTCGGGCATATCATATCATGTCTGTCTTATGTGACCTAAACTCGCATCGCTCTAATGAACATTTCACCGAACACCTCTAGTGCATATGAACAAGAAAAAAAATAGCACAACAACACGACCTCTTCCACCAGGAAAAAAATAGTTGAGAGGGGGAGGGGGCTATGCATATATATAGGGTCAGATCACTAGTCCTGGCTTGAGATACAAACCAGGACTAAAGAGGGTGCCCGCGGTGAGCGGCAGGGCCAGGGCCCTCAAACCGGGACTAATGGGGTCTAACGGGTCGGGACCTATGGATTGGGGTGGCTCGGACCGTCCGGCGCGGGACATTAGTTCCGGCCCCAGCCACATCCGGGACTAATGGCCTGGACGAAAGGCCTGTTTTCTACTAGTGTGACTGGACATGTTTTTCTGTCCGACATGATCTATAAACCTTTGAGGCCTTGTTTAGAGGATGCGCGACTGGAGATGTTTTTAGCAAATAATTTCCTGCTGCGGTATAACAAGAGTAGTATAGTTACTGGCATGCATGGTATATATGGAACCAGCAGCTCGTGTGGATTCATGTGACGATAGTTGCGGCGCGTAGGCGTACCAAAAAGCAGAATGTTCCCTACGCCGTCACTAGTAGAAAACAGGCTATCCGTTCACGCCTCCTAACAGCATTAGTCCCGGTTGCACCACGAACCGGGACTAATGTTGGCACGCGTCCCGGTTCGAGCTGGCATGGTGTCCGGAGGCATGCGTCCCAGTTCGTGAGGGGTCATGCTTCCCGGTTTGTAACACAAACCGGGACTAAAGGTTGGGCGCCAGACACGTGGCCTGCCACACCTTTAGTCCCGGTTTGTGTTACAAACCGGGATGTATAATCCCGCCCTCTATAAATACGACGCCCCAGCCCTCTACCTTCCCTCTGTTTTTTCTTGGTGGAAGGTGTGAGAGGTTTGCTAGTTTATTTTTTTCCTATGCATGCATTTAAGGTGTTTGATGAAATGTTTGAGTGAATGATCCCGTTCAATTTCTCACAGAAAAAAATATAGGAGGTGTCCAAGACGCACTTTAGCTTTCTCATCTTTATTTCCCTCAATCGAGGTTAGCAATCTTATCTTTTCTCTGTCATTGATACGATGCATGTGTCGATGTGAATTGGTCATTTCACTATTTATGATGTTCCATTTTTGATAAACTTAATTATATGATGCAGAATGCTCGGGAATGGATGTACGGTGACCGGCGTGTACCCGGGTACATTAAAGGCGTGGATAAATTTATCAATGTGGCTACGGCAAACAAAGAGAATGGTTTTATACGTTGTCCATGTGTTCAATGTCGGAACAAAAAGGAGTACTCTTCCTCGAAAATCATTCGAGGCCACCTAGTTATGAAAGGTTTCATGCCCAACTATAATTGCTGGACGAAGCACGGGGAAAGAGGGGTTATGATGGAAGATAGTGAAGAAGAAGATGATGATAACAACTATCATCATATGTTTCCTAAATACAGTGATACTGCAATGGAAGACAATAAAGAGGAAGGAGGTGAAGAACGGGCATCAGATGAGCCCGATGATGAACTTGGTAGGGTCATTTCTGATGCAAAGCGAGACTGTAAAACAGAAAAGGAGAATTTGAAGTTAGAGGGCATGTTAGAAGATCACAAGAAATTGTTGTACCCAATTGCGAAGATGGAAACACAAAGCTCGTTACCACACTGGAATTGCTGCGATGGAAGGCAGAGTGTGGTCTAACTGAATCCTCATTTGAAAAGATGCTGAAAATAATGAAGCCAAAGTTTCCAAAACATAATGAACTTCCCGAGAGTACGTACGAAGCAAATAAGACTCTCTGTCCTCTAGAATTAGATGTGCAGAAGATACATGCATGCATTAATGACTGCATCCTCTACCGCGGTAAGGAGTATGAGAATTTAGATAAATGCCCGGTATGCAATGCATTGTGGTATAAGATCAGACGAGATGACCCTGGTGATGTTGAGGGAGAGCCCCTCCGGAAGAGGGTTCCTGCTAAGGTTATGTGGTATGCTCCTATAATACCAAGGTTGAAACGCATGTTCAGAAGCAAAGAGCATGCCAGGTTGTTGCGATGGCACAAAGAAGACCGTAAGAAAGACGGGAAGTTGATACACCCTGCTGATGGGTCACAGTGGAGAAAAATCGAGAGAGACTTCCCGGACTTTGCAGGTGACGCAAGGAACTTATGGTTTGGTCTAAGTACAGATGGCATGAATCCTTTTGGGGAGAAGAGATGCAGTCACAACACCTGGCCCGTGACTCTCTGTATCTACAACCTTCCTCCTTGGTTGTGCATGATGCGTAAGTTCATTATGATGCCAGTGCTCATCCAAGGCCCGAAGCAACCGGGCAATGACATTGATGTGTACCTTAGGCCATTAGTTGAAGAACTCTTACAACTGTGGGGCAAACCAAGTGTACATGCGTGGGATGAGAACAAACAAGAGCCATTTGACCTACGAGGGTTGCTTTTCATAACCATCAATGATTGGCCTGCTCTTACTAACCTTTCAGGAGAGACAAACAAGGGATATAAGACATGCACGCACTTTTTATATAAGACTGAAGGTACATATTTGCATAAATGCAAGAAGGTTGTGTACCTGGCGAATCGATGATTTATTCCGACCAATCATCCAGTAAGAAAGAAAGGCAAGCATTTCAAAGGTGAGGCAGATCACCGGAAGAAGCCTGAACTCCCTGCTGGTGATGATGTATTTGGTATGGTCACGGACATAGAAGTAATCTTTGGAAAGGGTCCCAGGACACGCACCCATGTGGAAGAAGAAATCTATATTTTGTGAGCTTCCATATTGGAAAGTCCTACGTGTCCACTCTTCAATCGACGTGATGCACGTGACGAAGAATCTTTGCGTGAACCTGCTAGGATTCATAGGCGTGTATGGGAAGACAAAAGATACACCAGAACCACGGGAGGACCAACAAATTATGAAAGACCCAAATAACATGCATACACAGAACAAGACGGATAAAGGGCATCATTTAAGTCGTGCCAGCTATGCTCGTACCAAAGCAGAGAAGGAAATCTTTTTTGAAGTCCTTTATAGTATCAAGGTGCCGTGTGGCTTCTCATCTAATATAAAGGGGATAATAAATATGGCAGAGAAAAAGTTCCAAAACCTGAAGTCTCATGACTGTCACGTGATTATGACGCAGTTGCTTCCGATTTCATTGAGGGGGCTTCTACCAGAAAATATTCGAGTACCCATTGTGAAGCTGTGTGCATTCCTCAATGCAATATCTCAGAAGGTAATCAATCCAGATATTCTGCCAAGGTTACAGAAGGATGTGGTACAATGTCTTGTTAGTTTTGAGTTGGTGTTCCCACCATCCTTCTTTAATATTATGACGCATCTCCTGGTTCACCTAGTGGAAGAGATTGCCATTCTCGGTCCTGTATTTCTGCACAATATGTTCCCCTTTGAGAGGTTCATGGGAGTCTTAAATAAATATGTTCATAACCGTGCTAGACCAGAAGGAAGCATCTCCAAGGGATATGGAACACAGGAGGTCATTGAGTTTTGTGTTGACTTTATTCCTGACCTTAAGCCGATTGGTGTTTCTGACTCGCGGCATGAGGGAAGACTAAGTGGAAAAGGCACGCTGGGAAAGAAATCAATGATATGTAGGGATGGGGATTCTTTCACTAAAGCACACTACACAGTTCTACATAATTCCACCTTGGCAGCTCCGTATATCGAGGAACACAAGAATATTGTACGCTCCAAAAGCCCGGGGAAGCCTGACTCATGGATTACAGATGAACACATGAAGTCTTTTGGTGGTTGGATGCGGACACATATCTTGAATGATACCACTATTGGAGATCAGCTATACTTGTTGGCCGCGTCACCATCTTCTACTATATTGAATTTCCAAGGGTACAAAATAAATGGGAATACATTCTACACGATCGCCCAAGATAAAAAGAGCACCAACCAAAACAGTGGTATCCGCTTTGATGCAACGAACGAGAATGGGCAAAAGGACACATACTATGGTTACATAGAGGAGATATGGGAACTTGACTATGGAGTCTCTTTTAAGGTCCCTTTGTTTCGCTGCAAATGGGTCAACCTGAATGGGGAAGGGGTAAAGATAGACTAGTTGTACGGAATGACAACAGTGGATCTCAACAATCTTGGTTATAGAGATGAACCATTCATCCTAGCCAATGATGTTTCTCAGGTTTTCTATGTGAAGTACATCTCCTCCAGACCAAAAAAAAGAAAAAATATGCAAACGAATACATCATATGATGAGCCAAAGCGTCACATAGTTCTTTCAGGGAAAAGAAACATCGTGGGAATCGAGGACAAGACGGACATGTCAGAAGATTATAATAAGTTTGATGAAATTCCGCCCTTCACAGTGAAAACTGACCCAAGCATTCCGTTAAGTAAAGAAGATGCTCCATGGTTACCTCTGAAGCGATCATAAGGAAGGACATACGCCAAGAAGTTCATGCTCATATTGTGTACCTCTAGTTCATGTCTGGCCGGTCGGCTGCATATTGTGAACCTAAATTCCATGAGACATGATAGCTCATTTTGTGAAGGATATTTTATAATGTTTGCAATTTTACAAGTTTAATAAATGTATTAAGTGTTAGTCCCGGTTTGTGGCTTGACCGGGACTATATATAGGGTGGCCTTTAGTCCCGATTTTGTAGTCTCAGTTTTTAATATTAATAAATGACTTGAGTGTTAGTCCCGTTTTATGGCTGGACCGGGACTAAAGGGGGCCTTTAGTCCCGATTCATAGAACAACTTTCCCAAACTATGAAAAAGTTTTCCCGATTCGTACTTACCATTAAGATCTGATCTCCAAACGCGCGTGGTCACATATTAGGGAGTGCCTCTATGACCAGTTTCTTGGAGATGCCGGAGGACTGGGCTCCGGCGGCATCTCCCTGAAACTGTCCGTAGTGGTGTCCCTGCTCTCGCACCATCTTGCAGCTTGTAACTTCTCTAACTAGATCAATATGCCTGAGAGCTAACTAATTTCACATATTAGGGCGTGCCTCTATGACTAGTTTCTTGGAGATGCCGGAGGACTGGGCTCCGGCGGCATCTGCCTGAAACAGGCCGTAGTGGTGTCCCTACTCTCGAAAACAATCTTGGAGATGCCTCAAATTGGCTGGAGGACTGGACTCACAAGGATTCCTATTTATAGTACAAGCAGCTCGGCATAGTGTCGACACTCACCCCTATTATTAGTGCTGACTCGTGTTTTGTCCCGGTTGATGTCTCCAATCAGGACTAAAGGTTCATCTTTAGTCCCGGTTGGTGACACCATCCGGGACAAGGTACAAGCCGCACGAAATAATGTCGACATTCACTCCTATCATTAGTGGTTCCTGGCCCAGCCTGCCGAAACCCCTCCAACCGGGACTAAAGATGAACCTACCGTCCAAAATGTTGTTTCAGAATGCTACCGTCCCATTAATGGTGTCATATTATGTGACATGGTTGCAAGGAAAAATACCAGACTTGGTATATTGATCATGTCTCGAAAAAACCTTCACAAAATGACCTATCATGTTCGAGGTTTCATGGCTTTCGGTCCAAATGACCGATGTTATGTGCTGAATCGCGGCATAGTTTGTGATGTTGTGCCCATATTATGCATGCATGTGGACATTGGGATGGAGAACAATGTTGCAGGAGGAAGTTTTCCTTTTCGTCGCACGGAAAAGCCAGTTTCCATTTTCCGAGCACAAAAAATGAGTCGTTTCGTGAAGCAAACACCAAAATTTTGTTTTATAATGCTACCGTCCCATTTTTCTAAAATACTAGACCACCTTACATCGACTATCTCCCAAACGGGACATCTCAAACATTTCCGTCCATCCTGGGTAAAAAGGACAAATGTGTGCCGAATCGGTAGGAAGTGGGTCTGGTTTGAACTATAGGTACATGATCTAACGCCCGTAATTTTTTGAAAAATCATATTTAGACTCGCAATATGTGGTTTCTTCGGAGATCCAATGCAAGTTCTAACGATGCTCGTCCCCTATCTTCATGCACGCCGGTTCGACCATAGTTCGAAAAGGGAAAAATTCAAAACGGGTATAAGAAATTCAAAAAAAAAGTCCGAACAATGTAAATCCTTAGCATGGTGTCATATTATGTGACATAGTTGCAAGGAAAAATATCATACTTGGTATATTGATCATGTCTCAAAAAACCTTGACAAAATGACCTATCATGTTCGAGGTTTCATGGCTTTCGGTCCAAATGACCGATGTTATGTGATGAATCGCGGCATAGTTTGTGATGTTGTTGTTGGAATTATGCCCTAGAGGCAATAATAAAGATGTTATTGTTATAATTCTTGTTCATGATAAAGTTTATATTCCATGCTAGAATTGTATTAAGCGGAAACTTTGATACATGTGTGGTTTATGAACAACACCGTGTCCCTAGTACGCCTCTATGGACTAGCTCATTGATTAATGATGGTTAAGGTTTCCTAACCATAGACATGATTTGTCAATTAATAATGAGATCATGTCATTGGGAGAATGATATGATGGACATACCCAAATCAAGCAGAGCAATTAGATCGTGTCATCGTGTTCATCTTTGCGAAGTTTTTATATGTCAAATATTGTATTCCTTATACCATGAGATAATGCAACTCCCTGGTATCGGAAGAAAGCTTTGAGGTCATCAAACGTCATCCTATGAGAGGGTGATAATAAAGGTGTCTCTCAGGTGATCGGAAAGTACTTGTTGGGTTGTATGTATCGAGATGGGATTTGTCCCTCCCGAGTCAGAGAGATATACTTCGGGCCCACTCGGTAATCGATATCAACACCGCTTGCAAGCACGTGGTTAAGGAGTTAATCACAAAGTGATATCGGATTACGGAACGAGTAAAGTACTTGCTATGAACGAGATTGAACTAGGTATGCCGATACCAACGATCGAATCTCGGGCAAGTAAAATATCGCGTGACGAAGGGAATATATATATAGGATTAATTGAATCCTGGCATCGTGGTTCATCCGATATGATCATAGATGAATATGTGGGAGTCAATATGGGTTTCCAGATCCCGCTGTTGATTATTGATAGAAGATCATGTCTGCATATTTTCGAACCCGTAGGGTCACACACTTAACGTGTCTCGACGCTAGGATAGAATGGATAATTGGTTTATGAGTTTTTGTTCGGAGTCTCGGATGAGATCAAGGACATCACGAGAGGTTCTGTAATGGTCCGGAGAATAAGATTCATATAAGGGAAAGCAGTTTTTGGATTTCGGAATCGTTTCGGAGTATTCGGTATTGTACCGGAAGGTTCTAGAAGCTTCCAGAGTGGGACCAACGTGGCCCCACTTGTCGGAGAGGTGCATGAGCCTACGAGAGATTTCCCTGGCCGCATTGGGCCAGGGGCCCAAGGCCCCATAGGCCCAGCCGGCCAAGACCCTAGGGGAAACCCTAGGAGACCTTCTAGAAGGGGGGAGACTTGCCCCCCACTCCACCCTTGGGGCCGCCGCCCTAGGGCTTGGAGGAGGGGGAAAGGGGGCCGGCCAACCCCCTATATAAGGTGGGCAGGGGGCGCACCCTCCCCTCACCCCAAACCCTAGCCTCCAGCTACTGCCCTACCTCTCTCTCTCTCTCTCTCTCCCGACTGTGCGTAGGCGAAGCCCTGCCGCAGAAACTCTCCACCATTGCACTATGCCGTCGTGTTGTAGATCAAATCTATCTCTCCACCCCACTTGCTGGACCAAGGAAGGAGGAGACGTTGCAACACCGTACGTGTGCATCTCTCGGAGGCGTCGCCACTTGCGGCGTTGGATCGGATCGGATCGCGAGGAGGAGAAGGCTAGTTCGACCACATCACCCACGTTCTGTTGAACGTTTTCGCTGTGCGATTTCTTCAAGGGTATGAAGATATCATATATCCCTCTCGTTGATTTCATCTCCTAGATTAGATCTTGGCTTTCCCGTTCGCATCCGTAGAATTTTTTTATTTACTATGCTGCGAAACCCATCAGTGGTATCAGAGCTAGATCTATGCGTAGATGTGTTTCACGAGTAGAACGCAACATGCTTGTTGCCGGCGTTGATGTTTTCTATTGCAAGCCTCTTGTTGTGTACTTCTTATGACGCGGGATAGTGAGATCGAAGCGGTCCAGGCCAACTTTACGCGACCTCGTTCGCGAGACCGGCTCCGCACTTGACGTGTGGCTTGTTCCACACATGCGGCTGGTGGATGCCAGTTTATCTCACTATAGTAGTCATGGGATTTACACCGGATGTTGGCAACCATAATATCACCATTGTGGCTTTCCGTAGGTAAAAATCGTTCTTAGCTTGTTACTCCCATAATCCACGTAAAACATGCAACAACAAAGTAGAGGCGTCTAACTTGTTTTGCAGGGAGTGTTTTGTGATATGGTATGGCCCAAGATATGATGTGTATGTTGTATGCAATGATCATGTTTTATAATATTTCACGACTTGCATGTCGATGAGTACACAACCGGAAGGAGCCATATGGTTGTCTTTATAATTGTGTATGACTTGTGTGTCAACTTCTTATACGCCATGTAATAGATTTACTTTATCGTTAGGTAGTTAGCAATAGTTGTAGTTTCTATTCGTGGTGGAGGCAATCATGGTGGAGTGATAGAGATCATGCTGGCATGCACAAGATGGAGATCATTGCGCGGAGATTGGCTATACCATGTCACATAAAGTTATATGCATGTGATGTTTATCCTTTTATGTATCTTATTATTCTTAGATCGCGACGGTAGCATTATAAGATGATTCCTCACTTAAAGATCAAGATAAAATTGTGTTCTCCCCATGTATGCACCGTTGCGAAAGTTCGTCGTGTTCAAGCACCTCGTGATGATCGGGTGCTATAAACTCTACGTTCACATACAACGGGTGCAAGCCAGTTTTGCACACGCAGAAATACTTGGGTTTGACTTGACGAGACTAGCATGTACAAACATGGCCTCGGAACACACGAACCGAAAGGTTAAGCATGAGTCATATGAATGATATGATCGACACCTTGTTGTCCACCATTGAAACACATCTCTTCTCGTGAAGATCGGATTAGGTGTGGTGAATTTGGATCGTTTTCACTAAACAACTTGAGGGATGTTGAATTTAGTGGGAGTTCATCTAGTAATTTTATTAAGTTGAACTAGTTATCATGAACATAGTCTAAATTGTACTTGCAAATTTTGTAGATCAAATGGCTAAGTCCAACTTCAACTTCAACGTTTTTGCTGAGAAAGAAAAGCTTAATAATAATGGGTCTAACTTCACCAACTGGTTCCGCAATCTGAGAATCATTCTCGCTGGCGGACAAAAGGACTATGTCCTTGAGAAAGCTCTAGGTGACGCCCCTGCTATAGATGCGCCGGCTGATGAAAAAGCTATTTATCAGTCGCGCAAAGATGATTATGGAGTGATTAAGAGTACCATGTTGTTTGCTATGGAATCGGACCTTCAAAAACGTTTTGAGGAGTTCGCCTGGCCCTTTGAGATACTTGAGGAACTGAAAACCATGTTTCAAACTCAAGCTCGTTCTGAGAGATATGAGATCTCTGAGAAATTCTTTAACTGCAAGATGGAGGAAGGGAGTTCCGTTAGTGAGCACGCCATTAAGATGTCGGGCTACACTCAACGTCTTTAGCAACTGGACTGCAAGATTCCAGAAGAGCTCAAGATTGACAGAGTTCTGCAATCACTCCCTCCTAGCTACAAAGGTTTTGTAGTTACTCACAATCAGATTGGTTCCACTAATACGATCACTGAGCTCTTCGCTAAGCTGAAAACTGCGGAGGTGGACATCAAGAAAGATAATCATGTGTTGATGGTCAACAAGTCCCCTATCTTTAAGAAAGGGAAGGGTGCAAAGAAATCCTTCAAGAAAGGCAGCGGCAAGCGCGTTGCCCCTGCTGAGAAGAAGCTCAAGTCTGGACCTAAGCCGGACACTGAGTGCTTCTATTGCAAGGACAAGGGTCACTGGAAGCGCAACTGTATGAAGTACTTAGCGGACAAGAAGTCTGGCACCATTAAAGGTATATTTGATATACATGTTATTGATGTTTACCTTACTAGCGCTTGTTGTAGTGCCTGGGTATTTGATACTGGTTCAGTTGCTAATATTTGTAACTCGAAACAGGAGCTATGGAATAGACGACGGCTAGCAAGGGATGAGGTGACGATGCGCGTTGGCAATGGATCAAGAGTTGATGTGATGGTCGTCGGCACGCTCTCCTTAGTTTTACCTTCGGGATTAGTTTTAAACCTTAATAAGTGTTATTATGTGCCTGCGTTGAGCATGAACATTATATCTGGATCGTGTTTGTTGCAAGATGGTCATTCTTTTAAATCGGAGAATAATGGTTGTTCTATTTATATGAATAACATCTTTTATGGTCATGCACCTGCTATGAATGGTTTATTTCTTCTGAATCTCGAAAGCAATGAAACACACCTCCATAACATTGAGGCTAAGAGATGCAAAGTAGATAGTGATAATTCAACTTATTTGTGGCACTGCCGTCTAGGTCATATTGGTGTAAAACGCATGAAGAAACTCCATTCTGATGGACTTTTGGAGTCTCTTGATTTTGAATCATTTGACACGTGCGAGCCGTGCCTCATGGGTAAGATGATCAAAACCCCGTTCTCCGGAATGATGGAGCGATCGATGGACTTGTTGGAAATCATACATATCGATGTATGCGGACCAATGAGTATTTCGACGTGCGGTGGATATCGCTATTTTCTCACTTTTACTGATGACTTAAGTAGATATGGGTATATCTATTTAATGAAATATAAGTCTGAAACATTTGAAAAGTTCAAAGAATTTCAGAACAAAGTGGAAAACCATCGTAACAGGAAAATTAAATTTCTACGATCCGATCGTGGAGGTGAATATTTGAGTTATGATTTTCTCACACATCTTAAAGGAAGCGGAATCGTTTCGCAACTCACGCCACCCGGAACACCACAGTGCAATGGTGTGTCTGAATGTCGGAATTGAACTCTATTAGATATGTGCGATCGATGATGTCTCTTACAGATTTGCCGTTATCATTTTGGGGTTATGCATTAGAAACCGCTGCATTCACTTTAAATAGGGCACCATCTAAATCCGTTGAGACGACACCGTATGAACTGTGGTTTGGTGTTAAACCTTGTCGTTTCTTAAAGTTTGGGGATGCGAAGCTTACGTCAAGAAGTTGATGCCGGACAAGCTCGAACCCAAAGCGGAGAAATGCGTCTTCATAGGATACCCTAAGGAAACGACTGGGTATACCTTCTACCATAGATCCGATGGCAAAGTGTTTGTTGCAAAGAACGGATCCTTTCTTGAGAAGGAGTTTCTCTCGAAAGAAGTGAGTGGGAGGAAGGTAGAGCTAGACAAGGTTATTGAACCTTGTCTCGAGTTGGAGAGTAGCGCAGCACCTGAAATTGTTCCAGTGTCGTCTGCACCAACAAGAGAGGAAGCTAATGATGAGGATCATGAAACTTCGAACGATGCTGCTGCTGAACGTTGCAGGTCGACAAGGTCACGTGCCCCTCCTGAGTGGTACGACAACCCTGTCTTAACTGTCTTGTTGGTAGACAATAGTGAACCTGCAAATTATGAGGAAGCAATGATGAGCCCAGACTCTGAGAAATGGCTAGAGGCCATGAAATCCGAATTGGGGTCCATGAGCGAAAACCAAGTATGGACTTTGGTGGACCCTCCTAACGACAGTAAGGCCGTTGAGCGCAAATGGATTTTCAAGAAGAAAACGGACGCGGATGGTAATGTTACTGTCTATAAAGCTCGACTTGTCGCGAAAGGTTTTCGACAAGTTCAAGGTGTTAACTACGATGAGACTTTCTCTCCCGTAGCGATGTTTAAGTCCATTCGGATTTTATTAGCAATTGCTGCATTTCATGATTATGAAATATGGCAGATGGATGTCAAGACTACGTTCCTCAATGGCAACATTGATGAAGAGTTGTATATGACGCAGCCCGAAGGTTTTATCGATCCTAAGGATGCTGATAAGGTATGCAAACTTCAGCGTTCCATTTATGGACTGAAGCAAGCATCTCGGAGTTGGAACCTTCATTTTGATCAAGTGATCAAGAGCTTTGGATTTGTTCCAAATTGCTATGAAGCTTGTATCTACAAGTGAGTTGGAGCTCAGTGACATTTTTAGTACTATATGTGGATGACATATTGATTATTGGAAATGACATTGCTATGCTTAACGATGTGAAGAGTTATTTGAACAAATGTTTTTCAATGAAAGACCTAGGAGAAGCTGCTTATATATTAGGCATCAAAATCTATAGAGATAGACAAAGACGCCTAATAGATTTAAGCCAAAGTACATACCTAGACAAAGTTCTGAAAATGTTCAGAATGGATAAAGCAAAGAAAGGTTCATTGCCCATGTTGTCAGGTAAGATATTGAGCAAGGCTTAGTTCCGACTACGGTAAACGATAGAGAAACTATGAGCAAAGTGCCATATGCCTCGTCCATAGGTTCTATCATGTATGCCATGCTGTGTACTAGACCGAATGTGTCCAATGCTCTTAGTTTGACGAACAGATACCAAAGTGATCCAGGAGTGGAACACTGGACAGCCATAAAGAACATCCTAAAGTATTTAAATAGGACTAAAGAAATGTTCTTGGTCTATGGAGGTGATGAGAAGCTCGTCGTAAAAGGTTACGTCGACGCTAGTTTCTACACCGACAAGGATGATTCTAGATCTCAGACAGGATACGTTTATATTTTGAATGGAGGAGCTGTGAGCTAGAGAAGCTGCAAGCAAAGCGTGATCACGAGATCTATAGTAGAAGCGGAATACATGGCTGCTGGAGAAGCGTCAAGTGAAGGAGTTTGGATCAGGAACTTCATCATTGAGCTTGGTGTGGTTCCAAGTGCCTTGGACCCACTGGAGATATTTTGTGACAACACTGGCGCCATAGCACTGGCTAAGGAACCAAGATATCATCCAAAGACCAAGAACATCAACCACAAGTTTCATATAATTCAAGATTATATAACAGATGGAGATCTGAAGATTAGCAAAGTACATACAGATCTGAATGTTGTAGATCCCTTGACTAAACCTCTTCCACGAGCAAAACATGATCAACACCTTAATGCCATAGGTGTTAGATTGTTGCCAGATGTAAACTAGATTATTGACTCTAGTGCAAGTGGGAGACTGTTGGAATTATGCCCTAGAGTCAATAATAAAGATGTTATTGTTATAATTCTTGTTCATGATAAAGTTTATATTCCATGCTAGAATTTTATTAAGCGGAAACTTTGATCTTGTGTGGTTTATGAACAACAATGTGTCCCTAGTACGCCTCTATATACTAGCTCATTGATTAATGATGGTTAAGGTGTCCTAACCATAGACATGAGTTGTCGATTAATAATGAGATCATGTCATTGGGAGAATGATATGATGGACATACCCAAATCAAGTAGAGCAATTATATCGTGTCATCGTGTTCATCTTTGCGAAGTTTTTCTATGTCAAATATTGTATTCCTTAGACCATGAGATAATGCAACTTCCTGGTATCGGAAGAAAGCTTTGAGGTCATCAAACGTCATCCTATGAGAGGGTGATCATAAAGGTGTCTCTCAGGTGATCGGAAAGTACTTGTTGGGTTGTATGTATCGAGATGGGATTTGTCCCTCCCGAGTCGGAGAGATATACTTTGGGTCCACTCGGTTACTGATATCAACACCGCTTGCAAGCACGTGGTTAAGGAGTTAATAACAAAGTGATATCGGATAACGGAACGAGTAAAGTACTTGATGTGAACGAGATTGAACTAGGTATGCCGATACCAACAATCGAATCTTGGGCAAGTAAAATATCGCGTGACGAAGGGAATATATATATGGGATTAATTGAATCCTGGCATCGTGGTTCATCCGATATGATCATCGATGAATATGTGGGAGTCAATATGGGTTTCTAGATCCCGCTGTTGATTATTGATAGAAGATCATGTCTGCATATTCTCGAACCCGTAGGGTCACACACTTAACGTGTCTTGATGCTAGGATAGAATGGATAATTGGTTTATGAGTTTTTGTTCGAAGTCTCGGATGAGATCCAGGACATCACGAGAGGTTCCGGAATGGTTCGGAGAATAAGATTCATATAAGGGAAAGCAATTTTTGGATTTCGGAATCGTTTCAGAGTTTTCGGTATTGTAACAGAAGGTTCTAGAAGTTTCCGGAGTGGGACCAACGTGGCCCCACTTGTCGGAGGGGTGCGTGGGCCTACGAGGGAGTGCCCTGACCGCATTGGGCCAGGGGCACAAGGCCCCATAGGCCCAGCCGGCCAAAACCCTAGGGGAAACCCTAGGAGACCTTCTAGAAGGGGGAAGACTTGCCCCCCACTCCACCCTTGGGGCCGCCGCCTTAGGGCTTGGAGGAGGGGGAAAGGGGGCCGGCCAGCCCCCTATATAAGGTGGGCAGGAGGCGCACCCTCCCCTCACCCCAAACCCTAGCCTCCAGCTGCTGCCCTACCTCTCTCTCTCTCCCGACTGCGCGTAGGCGAAGCCCTGCCGCAGAAACTCTCCACCATTTTACCACGCCGTCGTACTGTAGATCCAATCTATCTCTACACTCCACTTTCTGGACCAAGGAAGGAGGAGACGTTGCAGCATCGTATGTGTGCATCTCTCGGAGGCATCGCCACTTGCGGTGTTGGATCGGATCGGATCGGATCGCGAGGAGGAGAAGGCTAGTTCGACTACATCACCCACGTTCTGTTGAACGTTTCCGCTGTGCGATTTCTTCAAGGGTATGAAGATCTTATCTATCCTTCTCGTTGATTGCATCTCCTAGATTATATCTTGGCTTTCCCGTTCGCATCCGTAGAATTTTTTTATTAACTATGCTGCGAAACCCATCAGTTGTTCCCATATTATGCATGCATGTGGACATTGGGATGGAGAACAATGTTGCAGGAGGAAGTTTTCCTTTTCGTCGCACGGAAAAGCCATTTCAGAATGCTACCGTCCCATTTTTCTAAAATACTAGACCACCTTACATGGACTATCTCCCAACCAGGACATCTCAAACCCTAAACCCTAAACCCTAAACCCAAGTTTCTTCCCGACATTTCTTTCCGCCATTTTTCTTCCCGCCATTTCTTCCGGCGATTTCTTCCCGTAGTTTTCTTCCCGCCATTTCTCTTCCCGCCATTTCGTCCCGTTGTTTTCTTCCCGCCATTTCTCACTACATATATGTAGGATTGGCCTCCGTTGTCATTGAACATCTCTAGACTCATATCTGTAACCTCATCACTCTTTCCCATGGCTTCCACCATAAGACTAACCCCTAGGGAGGAGGAGGCGCTTTTGCGCCTCGAACTACCCTTGCCCGCCGGGCTACTGTGTCCCCGTCGGCTGGATGATGGGCGCCAGAGGCGTGCCGGTTCCTCCTGTCCCTCTAGGTGTGGCACGTCGGATGGCCATCACGAACCACTACTACTTCGAACTCACGCCGGAGCAGCGGAGGAATCCCAACTGGCATCCCGACTATTTCCCGACTTGGGAAGCCTTCTTCCGGGAGCAGCGGAGGAATCCCAACTGGCATCCCGACTATTTCCCGACTTGGGAAGCCTATTTGAATTAGTTATTCAAATTCAAACACTTTTTATGTTTAAGTTTTCCTAAATTCCAAATTAATATATAAAAATTATAAGTTAATTCATTTTTAATTTTAAATGGTTCATAGTTTAAATGGTTACATTAATTATTTTTAAAACAAAAAATAGTTTTGAATTAGTTATTCAAATCCAAACACTTTTTATGTTTAAAGTTTTTCTAAATTCCAAATTAATATATAAAAAATATAAGTTAATTCGTTTTTAATTTTAAATGGTTCTTATTTTAAATGGTTACATTAATTATTTTTAAAAACAGAAAATGGTTTTGAATTAGTTATTCAAATCCAAACACTTTTTATGTTTAAAGTTTCTAAATTCCAAATTAATATATAAAAAATATAATTTAATTCATTTTTATTTGAAATGGTTCATAGTTTAAATGGTTATATTAATTATTTTATAAATTCAAAAAATGGTTTTGAATTAGTTATTCAAATCCAAACACTTTTTATGTTTAAAGTTTTTCTAAATTCCAAATTAATATATAAAAAATATAAGTTAATTCATTTTTAATTTTAAATGGTTCATAGTTTAAAATGTTACATTAATTATTTTTAAAAACAGAAAATGGTTTTGAATTAGTTATTAAAATTCAAACACCTTTTATGTTTAAAGTTTTTCTAAATTCCAAATTAATTATTATTTAAAAAACATTACAAATGTAAACCCCAAAATAAAAATTAAGGCATGAACAGATTGATAATTTGTGAAAAAAATTAAAAAGTCGTACGTCCCGGTTGGAGCCACCAACTGGGACTAAAGCCCCCCTGCGCACACCGCCCAAAATATGAATAAAAAATGAAGCATACGTCCTGGTTGGTGGCTCAAACCAGGACGTATGACCCTTTAGTCCCGGTTGGAGCCACCAACCGGGATGTATGTTCCCTCCCCTTTATACACGACGCGCCCGTTCCTCTCCTTCCCCTTCTCCACTCTGCAACTCGATCGCGCACACACAGGGAGACGCCGCCGTCCCACCGTCAGGCTACCCGTGCCGCCGCCTCGCCGTCAGGCTGCCCTTCATAGTCAGCGTCGTCGCGTCGTCAGGCTGCCCGCGCCGCCGCCCCGCCGTCAGGCCGCCCGTGCGTCGGCATCGCGACCTTGTCTTCTCCGATCCCGAGGACCTCCGCCGCTCGCATCCCCGTCGCTCAGGTCCACCCCATGTCTCGACGTCGATCCCTCCATATCTAGGGTGAGCATGCGATCCTCCTGGACCCCTCATATGCCCCCCTCCCTCTCTGTGCTCATCGCGCGTCGCCGACCCGTGAGCACCACCGCCGCTCACCGTCGCAGCAACGTCTCCGGTGGCCTCGATTTAGCGTCGCCGCCTCTATTAGGTAGCCCGTGACGCCCTCGATCAAACGCGCTAGTTGTCATAGCCCAGCGCGCCCGCTATCGCCGTCGTTGCCGCTGGCTGGGAGCTCACCGCCAGCGTGACGTCGTGCTGACGTCACCCGTGCGTCACCTTGCTCGCGTGGCAGCTGATGTGTCCTAGGGCCCATCAGTCAGCCTCAGTGGGTAGGCTCCGCTGTGGTGTAAAAAGTATCTGATGCGTCTGTTGACATTAGCATGACGCAGCAAATGTTTTAAATTGATTAAATAATTCCAGAAATTGAATAAATTTTGTAAAATCAATAATTAATTCATATTTAATCATAAAAATATGTATAATATATCAAAATGTTCAAAAAATTGAGAGCTATGTGTCTAAGCAATCATAATACATTGTCAAGCAACTTTAAACCCAAGTTTAGTTGGAAGAACATTGATACCCCTCATATACATGTGAGTTTGACGATGCACCTTTGCCAGGGCATTCCGAACCCTCTTAAATCGACATGCATTATGGTTACTGCGTAGTATCTAGTCTGACATGTCATACATATTGTTTGCGCATTGCATTATGCCATGTCTTGAATTGTCGCCTTTCTTTTCGGTATTGGTTCTTCGCGATAGGATCCGAGCCCGAGGGCAAGCGTAGCCTCTCATTCTGAACCTATTACAAAGTATCTACTTTCTCGCTATGATGCATATGATTCCAATGTGGTCTTTTGTCAGTAGCTAGAGTTACCTATCTACTACATAGTTTCCTTTTTGTAGCTAGGTTTAGGGTTTATCTTCATTTTTATTATTATGTATGTATATATTAGGGTTTCTCCGAATTAGGGTTTATATCTCTCAACACCCTACCTAACATTCTCCCTTAGCCGCTTTGACTTATCCTTTTTCCACCTATGCAGAAAATATGGAACCAAACGGCAGAGACGAAGAAAAGGAAGAGTTGATCTAAGGTGTGATCCGCGGGAAAGAAAATTTAGATGTATCGATGTTTCTGAACAACTCCGGTGAGGGCGATCCTCTTTTTGCCGGAAGAGACGACTTCTTTGAGGTTGAAGGTGATCCCTTCCGCGAGGGAGAAGGCGATGCCTTGTGTGATCAAGAAGACGACCGCTCCGGTGAGGTGCATGGAATATAATTAATTTATTAATTAATCATCTGCTGCCAATATAGAAATATTAACGACGATCTTTCTTCTTTTAGCCCTTTGGATCGAAAAAATCTACTAAAAAGAGCGTACGAGGCCCAACCAAAAAGTTGGAAGACCATGAGAGGTTCAGGATCGAAGAAATCGGTGACAATGGCAAACCGACGGCTCCCCTTGTTGTCGCAAACAAATTTGTGGCACAATGCGAAGTAATCGTTAGGGACTTCGTCCCGATCACAATGCGAAATTGGAATAGGCCTGCTGATGCAGAAAAAGAGGGAACATGTTTATATGTCCCTAACATGGCCAAAGATTTACTATGGAAGAGGCTCATGGTTAATTTCAAACTACCGAAGGTAGAGCTGGATCCAAATGCGGAGGATCCAGTTGAGGACGCCTTAGAACATGCGAAAGCCATGCAGATGAAGGTCAGGGAGTGGGCTATGAAGAAGATGGCCCAGTGTTTCACCAATTGGAAGAAAAGATTGCACCTTGAATATGTCATGAAAGAGAATACTCCGGATTTCGAGAAGATTTAGTATCAAAAGTTAAAACTATTCTGGGCTGTGTTTGTGAATTACAAGACATCAGAAAAAGCTAAGAAAATGTCTGTAACGAATAAGCTGAATGCTGCTAACAAGAAGTATCACCATACTATGGGGCAAGGTGGCTACAGGGCTGGCATTCCTAATTGGAAGAAACTTGAGGATGAACTGCGTGCTAAAAAGATCATCCCAGAGACAGACGGTTGGATCGAACATGCAAAGAATTGGTTTTACGGGCATGGGGGCACGTTGGACTCGGAAGGGAAGTGTATATATAACATACGACATAAAGAAGACTCCTTGCCAATCGAGAAGATGAGAAACGCAGTAAAGGCTTTTAAAGATGGGGACTTCATTCCTGATAGAGAGAATGATGAGCTCACACTCGCCCTTGGGAATAAGGAACATGATGGACAAACACGAGGCACAATAGGCTCCCAACCATGGAGCACTGGGTTTCCCGAAGAGAGGAAGAAATATCCTGATAGAAGCCGTAAGAGGAGAAAGGACAAGGCGGAAGTTGAAGCAGATATTCAGAAAGAGCGAATGTGTATAATTGAAGAACGAATAAAGCAACAACAAGATCAAATTAACGCACTTAGCCAGCAAGGTACTACCGGCCCATCTCAGCAGCACATGGTGGTAGAACCTGCATTCGATGCTACCGGCCTATCGAATAATCGAAAAAGCAGTGTGGATTCCACCGAGGTCCCGGGTGATGACAATGACGATGACGATGGTGCACCGACGATGGCTCGTGTTGGCTACCCAGTGGATGATATCACACAGATGACACACTGCGAGCTACATGTCAAAGTTGTGAACATATCAATGAAGGTGGCGGACGGCTATGCCTTACCAATTGGACCCACACCAACTTACCATTGTCGTCTGGTTCCACAGGGCTACGTTGTTGTCGGGGTGGATGAAATCATGCCCACCTTTCAAGGTTTGAAGCTTGACTACCCTGTAGGTGAAGGGGATGTGACTGAACTGGGAGAAGCAACAAACGTCACCACTCTATGGCCAAAGGAATGTATCGTGCTTCCAAATCACACGCCAAGGCCATCTTCGCCGTCGCCTCACCCGTCTCCAGTGTGTTCATCGCCGTCGCGGCAGCCGTCTTCGTCGCCTCACCCAGCTACGTCGCCTCACCCGTCTCCGTCGCCTCACCCGTCTCCGTCGCCTCACCAGTCTTTGGCGCAGAAATCGCCGCGGCAGCCATCGCCGGCGCCTTAGGAAAAAAAGCATAAGCATACCACCGCTACTCTGCGGAGTGGTAAGCGATCGCCGACACATAAACATGAGCCTCTTCCAAAAGTACCAAAGGTTCCTCCCAAGAGAGCTTATGACTGTACTGAAGAGGAGACTACGGCAATCGTTGAGGCGGAAACGACAGCGTTTTTCGCTAAGCTGAGGCGGCCGAAAGAGCCAGAGTTCCCCAGCACCAAAGAAGAAAAAGACTGAGTGTTCAAAATTCTAAAGGCCCTTCACCAACCCGAGCCAAAGCTGTCATCAGACTATGAGTGCTCTATTCTCAAGTCACATGCGGCACAACAACTGTCAAAGAGCAGTATTGATGCAAGTGGTAAATCTGTTGCCCAGCTCGGAGAACAAATAAAACAATCTTGCGCCCCTCTCAAGGTGATTTCCCATACCAATGTGGGGTCGAGCAAATATGCGGCCGGAGAGCAGTATGATCCAGATGTAGTTGCACTATACAGAGAAGCTGCCGCTGCTCAAGGTATGAGTATTGCCCACTACTTATCCCAGTTACAGTACGGCAAACCTCTCGCCAAACCTGAGGAGGTAAATAATCTTCCAACAAAAATGTGAAGATTGCATAACTGGTACATGCATGCCACAAAGGCCGGGGCTAACTGGATAATGCTGAGGGTTACAAAAATGCATTATGGGAAAGAAGTACATGACATGATAGCCATTGGATTTGTTGAACTATTTCAATTATTGAATCAAGACGCCTTAAACAAATCGATCATCGGTGCCTGTTGTCTCTAAGTACTAATTCTGTAATTAATTTAGTCTCTAGCTATCTCACCTTGTTTATTGCATGTATATAATCATACTATAATATGCAGAATGAAGATTCTCGAATGCAGCAGAGGACAAATCTATGACATTGGGTTCGTTGACCCATATTGGGTTCATCAAGCTAATCTCGAAACAAAACTCAAGAATACGGAGGATAATATCGTACACGCGTTAAGGTTTCAAGAAACCAGAAGGGAAATACTATTTCCTTACAACTTCGAGTGAGTGATATTGTCTTGTATAGACTTTATATTTCGCTTACTCGATGTTAAGTATATAATTGATGATTTATGCATGCGTATCTTCCACTATATTCTGTTAATCATTCAACCTGACAAAGGGCGGATACTAGTCATGGACTCGAAACATAGACCCCTTGAGACGTGGAAGGACATGCTGATGATTCTCCAGCGGTAATTCTAATCATTACGACACTATATCGGCAACGTTCGTGAATTTTATGATATCAAGTAATTAATAACTTCTTTTATTCGTTTTCTTTGCCGAGTAGCGCTTGGAAACGGTTCACCAACAAGGCTAGGGGTGTTTGGAAAGATGAGCTTATATTCCAACCACTAGATGTAAGCACAACTAGCTATATCCGCACATCTATTTGATTCTAGTTTTGATACCGTTATTATCATGCTTGATTATTATTTTGATTGAACTATGTTCTCGTAAAGTGCCTGACGCAGGGACCAGGGAACAATTTATGTGGATACTATGTTTGCAAGTTCATCCGTCAGACGTGTTGTGAGAAGGAAAGAAATTTAGAGCAACTCCATGTACGTAAACAATTTCTATAGTTTTTAATTACCATTAAATTGTGTTTAGTTTCTATAGTTTTTAATTACCATCAAATGTGCCAAATCTCTGCCGCGACAGAGGATTATTTATCCTGGTTCGTGTTACGAACCGAGACGGTTGCTCCTCCCCCTCGCGCGGAGCAGCGGCCACGTATACGCTGTTTTGTCCTGGTTGGTGAGGCAACCGGGACTAAACTTTGGGGCTTTAGTCCCGATTGCCCCGTCCCGATTGAGAAATCGGGGCTAAAGCCTCTACCAACCAGAACACATGGGGCGTTCTGTGTTAAGGAAACGTCATCTGATGGAGGCACGTACATACGATAGTATGAACTGTATGGTCGCTGTGCCAGATTTTCCGTGACACGCCGGCCAGCTAGGCAGCAGCCACCGAACTGCTTGTACCGACTTAGAATTGGAAGATTCGAGCGTCACCTGAAATGCATGCATCGTTTCGACTCCAAAACGTGCCCGTGTACGTAGTGATATCGTCAGAGGCTTAATCGGCCGGTCGTACCTACGAACGCGCGACGAAGTACGTGTGCAAGGGAAAGAAAAATGATGTAGCGAGGTCGACGCTAGGCGACGTATAGTAGAAGAGGTGGCTGGTACGATGATGAACCCCTGCAGGAAGCCGCAGGATTCCCCTGCAAATCGAGGTGGCGCTGCAAATCGAGGTGGCGCTCCGATGATTGTCCCGGATGGATCCGTCGATCAATGAGGTGGCGGCTTTGCCACCACGACAGCCTTGCCCGGTGGATCTTGGATTATGCGACATGCCTACGCACAGGCGGAGTACCACAACACGCGCTGTCGCGGCTTCTAGTTTCTGGCTTAATGGAGTGCATACATAGAATCCAGTCGATCTTAGGTACACTTGTGCATATCTTTCTAAGTTTGCCTTGCATGGCCACAAGTAGTTGGCACACGCCATGCATGCCCAAAAGGCAATGTCACTGATCACCTAGCTACATCTTATACATGTTGAAGGAATAAAGGAAGGAGTACATGTGTGTGAATACCGATCAAGTCATCATCAAGAGCCGTGCGTCCAAGCCAAGCGCGCTAGTACTTTTTAGATCGAGTCAGCAAGGGCTGTAGCTGTAGCATGTTAATTTGTTTTTGTTCTACGGGGTCATAGCAGGGCCATAAGTTGCGTGAAGTAGACGAGTCTGTGCTCTAAATGACCGAAGCTGTGTAATAACAAATACGAGACCAAAGACTTGTGAAAACTCTCCAGAAAAATCAAAGAAAAATGCGGGTATTTAGACTCGAAGGAAAACGTTTGAACATGGTTAAACTCAAATATGACAGTGAGCAGCCCATCTTATCTCTTCTTTGGCCCACTGTCAGCTGTTATTTTCTACCAATGTGGACTAGTTCACTCCGTCTGGACCACGTCATCTTCTCTCCTCTTTCCTTCTCACCCAAATTCCAAGCTCAGCTCCGGATGCGCCTCTCTAGACCGGAGCTCATCATGGCTCTCCTTGCCTTTTCGCCATAGGCAGTCGCTCTCCCACGCACCTAATCGGTGCTCGCCGTCGCCTACGTTGTCCCACTCGCCAGATTGGATCTCGGCGTCATGTCCTACCTTCTGTCCCTGACTGGTCCCTCTACCAGGGAGGAGCACTGCCCGTCGGCAGAAGCGGAGCGGTGATCGACCTTGGGCAGTTGCATACAGCGGAACCATGCAGAAATTACCTGGAACAAAGAGAACCCTAGAATCGTGCAAAAAATCTCAAGCATTTAATAAAACCAACAAAATTCTTCCTTGATTATAGCACGGTGCTAGGTTTATAAAGAAATAAGGGAAATATCAAAGCGTGGAAGCCTCCTCGAATTCATGAAGGGATTACATGGTCGTCGTTTCTGGAATGAGCAGCTTTGTAAGTTTGGCTTGACAAGGTTATACAATGGGTTCGTTGGATTTGTCCATGCACATCAACCGTAAAAAAGAAGTTTCATATTAGAGGGAAAAGAAAATTCCATTTCCCTGTATATTCTGTCAGAAAATGTTGTTCCGTTTTTGTTTTCGTTTCCGCCAGAAAATCCAATTCCATTTCTATTTTGCAAAATTCCGTTTTTGTTTCCATATTTTCATTTAGTTTCCATTTTTCCGTGAAAAAATCGGAAACTTTCCACTCCACTTTCATCCCTATCCTAGACACACATCTTGCCAAGCCTTATTGTTGAGCCATCTCAAACTTTGAAAAGTCCCCTACTAATGAAACCATCCTTCGCCCGCATGATTCCTTAAAAAGGGTGAGTTAGTGGGATTTTCTTCTCCTTAGGATAATGCAATTTTATTGAGATGCTTATTTTGCAACAACTCTTGCCACGCCCCATCTTCATTAAGTAATTTAAAAGGCCATTTACTTAATAAACACCTATTTTTTAGTTCAAATATATATCTTTCAATCTATAAATAATATTTCATTTAGTCAATCTATATTTCCTTTTATTCTTATCGCTTTGTCAAAAGAAACAAGACCTATAAAAGTCAAAGTATTTTCCTCATCCCCTCGGAATCTCACGAAAAGATAGCATAATCATAGGTAGACTTGTTAGAACAAAATAAATGAGGACTAAACAATCACCATATGATAGTAATTTTCCCTCCCAGCAACCTAGACTCCCTTTGAAGTACTTAATCTGAATTCTTAAGTTTGTTATAGAGGTCATGTCCAATTGCGTATCATCAGCATTCGATTAGTCCCGAATTACATGTGCTAAACCGTGGCAGAAGCACGAGGGATCCCACCAAACGCGACATGTTCTCCATCCATGGCCATGGCACCGATGTGAACCGTGGCACTTGCCTTTCCTGACATGTGTGCAATAGGGCACGACTAACCCAGTAAAGATTGTGCCGCAACAGCTGGTGACATGGATATACCCTACGGGTGCACGACATTGGTATACCTGGTCCAGCCTAAGAAAGTCCATGAGAGGATTTGCAGCCTAGGAAGATTTCGGGTGGACAAGCCCATGGAGATTTCGATTTCTTGGAGGACAAGTCTAGATTAGATAGAATTTCAACCCTAATCTGTAACCGACTTGATCTACCCCGAGACCTGATTTGTCTATATAAAGGCCAGGAGGGCATGGCGAGAAGGACGATAACCCCTCATACACACATTTCACGCCAGATTGCATCTGCGCACCCTTGTAATCTTCGGTTCTGCCGTAATCAAGAGCAGACAAGCAGGAGTAGGGTTTTCCCTCCGAGGGCCTGAACCTGGGTAAATCTCGTGTCCCTGTGTTGCTTGTCTATTAACCGTTCTGCGACTTCCAGCATCCTCATCTTCTCCAAAACCCAAGTCCATAACAATAGGCATTGACGAGATCGAACCTCGTCAATTGGCGCCGTCTGTGGGAAGCGGGAACGCTGATCGTGCGGTCGTGACGGTGATCTCATCGCCACAGTTTGTGTTGCAGTCGTAAAGGTGACTTCCACCTCGGGCATGTCGCTCGTAGCATGGTGACCACCCACCCAAGCCACCGGACTGGTCCCAGCAGGTGAGCACACAGCAACAGTAAGTGATGGCGATCACTGGCTCACTACACGATCGCCGCCATCTGCTCCACCCGAAGTTAGGCATGTCCTCAAAGCCACTTAGGTCGAAGAAGAACCCACAATCGTCTCTGACTCCTCCCCTGGCCCCTAGTACCATCATCACCCGCGAGTTTCCCACCATCCCTTCCCGCGGGAACTGGTTGAGAAGAACCGAGTTGTACTGCTACCACATGGCGGTGTTCATCAACATCGGGTTGGATCCATAGATCGTCTCCTCTTGATGCGGACCAAATCCCACGGGTGAGCCCATATGTTCCCTCCTCGCGTCCATCACGGGGAGCTCCTGCGCCACTTGGGAGCAGCCGACGGAGGTCGGCGAGGAGGAGCGGATGTTGTGTTGCTCGTCGTCACCCTCAGGTTTCTAGAACACCCTGCACAACACCCGATCCTCCTGAAGAATTGACAGGTGGTGTGTGCATCTAAATTAGCAACAGGGATGGCTGAAGCAACCGATAATTATAATACTGATGATGTCTACTGCTATACGGTTAGTAGTTCGTACCATCTTATGCAAGAAGTACGTATGTTATATTGTGATCCAAATTCAAGTATTGGTGCACTGAAGAAAGGCTAACTTTGGACGAAGCGGACGAGGCCCGTCGCCGGGAGGCTTGGATCGTTGCCACCGTCTATATATACATTCTGTAAGCCGCCGGCTAGTGTTTATCGCTTCTTTGATAACCCACGGTGTTTTTAAACACCCACCAAAAATAGTGAGGAGTTTGTTGGCTGGCGCCCGTGGTTTTTCCCCCTGGAGGGGTTTTCCACGTTAAATCTCGTGTCCCTCTATCGTGTTTACTTATCGTTCTTCGTTATTGTGCATCTCGTATTATAATAAGTGGTATTAGAGCCCGTGTTTTGATCTAGGGTTTGCGAGATGTCGTCATTGAAGTTCGATCTACCGCAGTTGGACATCACCACGAGATTCTCTCTGTGGCAAGTGAAGATGAGGGCGATTCTCGCCCAAACTTCAGATCTGGATGAAGCGATCGATGCGTTCGGCGAGAAACCAAAGGAAACTTGGACTGGCGTGGAGAAGCGGAAAGACCGTAAGGCTTTATCGTTGATTCAACTCCATCTGTCCAATAATATTTTGCAGGAAGTGATGCGGGAGAAAACCACCGCCGAGTTATGGGACAAACTAGAGGAGATCTGTTTGTCCAAGGATCTCACGGGCAGGTTGCACGTGAAGATGAAGTTGTTCTCACACAAGCTGCAAGTGGGAAGCTCGGTACTGAATCACCTATCCTCCTGGAAAGAGATCATTTCTGATTTGCAGTCTATAGAAGTTAAGTATGAGGATGAGGATTTAGGTCTTCTTCTTTTATGCTTGCTGCCTAATTCTTTCGGTAATTTCCGTGACACCACATTATTGAGCCGTGACAAACTAACTCTTGCGGAAGTCTATGAGGCTCTCCAGCAAAGGGAAAAGATGAAATTAATGGTGCATGCAGAAAGTTCGTCCTCCAAGGCGGAGGCGTTAGAGGTCCGAGGCAGGACTGAGCAGCGAGATAACTACCACCACAACAACAACAGAGATAAGAGTAGGACCGGCAGAGGTCGCTCAAAGTCCAAGGGACGTGACAAGTTCTGTAGGTATTGTAAGAAATCCAACCACATGATTGATGATTGTTGGAAGTTGCAGAACAAGGAGAAAAGAAACGGAACTTACCAACCGAAAAATAATGATGGTAATGGTAAGCTTGCCTCGGGTAAAGGTGAGGCTGCTGTTGTTGTTGCTGGTTCTGATAGTTCTGATGGTGAATGCTTAGTTGTTCTTGCTGCATGTGTTTCACGTGATGATAAATGGATTCTTGATACTGCATGTTCGTTTCATATTTGTTGTAACAAGGATTGGTTCAGTTCTTATGAGTCTGTGCAGACTGGAGATTTTGTGCGTGTGGGAAATGACAACCAGTGCACCATTGTTGGTGTTGGTTCTGTCTAGCTCAAGACCCATGATGGGATGACACACACGTTGACTAGAGTGAAACACATACCCTCCATGGCGAGGAATTTGATCTCTCTTAGTACCCTGGATTGTGACGGGTACAAGTACAAAGGTGGGGACAGACGTCTGAAGGTATCATCAGGTTCTCTCATTGTTATGATTGGTGATATGAATTCTGCAAAATTATATGTCCTTAGAGGTAGCACTTTGCCTGGTATTGCTGCTGTTGTTAGTTCTGATGCTAGTAAGACTAAACTTTGGCATAAGCGTCTTGGACATATGAGTGAGCTTGGCATGGCAGAATTGGCGAAGAGAGAACTGATTGATGGTTGCGACTTGAGTAAGTTTCAGTTCTGTGAGCACTGCTTTTTTGGTAAGCATAAAAGAGTTAAATTCAATGCTTCCGTTCATACCACCAAAGGGATTTTAGATTATGTGCATGCTGATGTTTGGGGTCCGTCCCGTAGAACTTCCAATGGTGGTGCTAATTACATGCTTACTATTATTGATGATTACTCAAGGAAAGTGTGGCCATATTTTCTGAAACATAAGTCTGATGTTTTTGCTGCTTTTAAGAAGTGGAAAGTTATGGTAGAAACACAAATTGAAAGGAAGGTTAAGAAACTTCGTACTGATAATGGTATGGAATTTTGTTCAAATGAATTTGATGAGTTTTGCAGCAACGATGGCATGGTAAGACATCACACCATCCCATACACCCCTCAGCAGAATGGCGTGGCTGAACGCATGAACAGGACCATTATTTCGAGGGCTCGCTGCATGTTGTCTAATGCAAATATGCATAGGCGTTTTTGGGCTGAAGCAGCCTCCACTGCATGGTATCTCATCAACAGGTCACCTTCCGTTCCACTTGATAATAAAACTCCCATTGAGGTATGGTCTGGTTCACCAGCTGATTATTCTGAGTTGAGAGTTTTTGGTTGCACTGCTTATGCTCACGTTGATAATGGAAAGTTAGAGCCAAGGGCTATTAAGTGCATCTTTCTTGGTTATGGTTTAGGAGTTAAAGCTTATAAATTACGGAATCCTGAAACCAAGAAAGTTTTGTTGAGCAGAAATGTAATTTTTAATGAGGCGGTTATGTTTTATGATAGTCCGTCTACTGATATTTCTGATGCTATTGATTCTCCTAACATTTCTGATGATGAGCAACAGAGAATTGGCGTGCAGGTGGAGCACGCAAAGGAGAACAAAAATGTGGTTCCTGTAACCAATAATGATGATGTTTATGTTCCACCCTCACCGCCTAATGTTCAGCAGCCATCACGGTCTATTGCAGCTGGCCGTCCTAGGAGAAATATTGCACCTCCTAATCGTTTAATTGAAGAGTGTTATATTGTTCATTATGCTTTGAGTTTTGCTGAACAGGTGGAGCATGATGTTGAACCAGCTACGTACATTGAAGCCATTGCTTCGGTTGGCAAGGAAAAGTGGATAGGAGCGATGCAAGAAGAGATGCAATTGCTTGAGAAAAATGGCACATGAGATGTTGTGTGCTTGCCTAAAAAAAGAAGGTTGTCCGCTCCAAGTGGATATTTAAAAGAAAGGAAAGTTTGTCTCCTAATGAGCCTCCAAGGTTTAAGGCAAGGTTAGTAGCAAAAGGTTTCAGTCAGATTCCAGGTGTTTATTATACTGATGTATTCTCCCTAGTTGTGAAGCATACTTATATTCGTGCTTTCTTTGATTATCTTGAGCTTGAGCAGCTAGATGTTAAGACTGCTTTTTTGCATGGCGAGTTAAAGGAGGAGATATACATGGACTATCGTGAAGGCTTCATTGTGCCTAGTAAGGAGGATCTTGTTTGCAAGTTGAAGAGATCCCTTTATGGACTGAAACAGTCGCCACGACAATGGTATAAAATGTTTGATTCATTTATGCTAGAACATGGTTTTAAGAGGTCTTAGTATGATAGTTGTGTGTACATGAAGTTTGTTAATGGATCACCTATTTATTTGCTGCTATATGTTGATGATATGTTAATTGCTGCCAAGAGCATGAAAGAGATCACTACTTTAAAGGCTCAATTAAGTAGTGAGTTTGAGATGAAGGATCTTGGTCCTGCTAAGAAAATACTAGGCATGGAAATAAGAGAGACAGGAAGTCTAGTTTGCTTTTTATTAGTCAAGAAAAATACATTGAGAAAGTTCTTCATCGTTTTAATATGCATGATGCAAATTCTATTAGTACACCTATTGCTTTTCACTTCAAGTTGTCAGCTTTGCAATGTCCTACTTCTGATGATGATATTGAGTACATGTCACGAGTTCCTTATTCTAGTGTTGTTGGTTCCTTGATGTATGTCATGGTTTATTCTCGGCCTGATCTGTCACATGCTATGAGTTTGGTCAGTCAATACATGGCTAATCCTGGTAAAGAACATTGGAATGTTGTTCAGTGGATTTTCAGGTACCTTCGTGGCACATCTAAAGCTTGCTTGAAGTTTGGCAGGACTGGTGGGGGACTCGTAGGCTATGTGGATTCAGATTATGCTGCCGATTTGGATAAGAGAAGGTCCCTCACAGATTATGTGTTTACTGTTGGTGGATGTGCTGTTAGCTGGAAGGCTACTTTGTAGGATGTTCCAGCACAATCTACAACTGAGGCTGAGTACATGGCTATCTATGAAGCATGTAAAGAGGCTGTTTGGCTGAAAGGTCTGTTTGCTGAGCTTTGTGGAGATGACCCTTGCATTAAGTTATTTTGTGACAGTCAAATTGCAATTTATCTCACTAAAGATCAGATGTTCCATGAGAGGACAAAGCATATTGATATTAAGTACCACTATATTCGTGACGTGGTTGCACGAGGTAAACTACAGGTATGCAAGATTAGTACTCATAATAATCATGCTGATATGATGACAAAGCCTGTTCATGTTGCTAAGTTTGAGCTTTGCTCAAGCTTAGTTGGTATAACTGTTTAGCCCAAGAGGCTATTTGGCGCCAGCAAGTGTTTCTTTGTTGATTCAGGTGATTGTTGAAGTTCATGCTACAAGAAATTTATCTCAAGGTGGAGTTTGTTATATTGTGATCCAAATTTAAGTATTGGTGCACTGAAAAAATGCTAACTTCGGACGAAGCGGAGCGAGGCCCGTCGCCGGGAGGGTTGGATCGTTGCCACCATCTATATATACATCCTGTAAGCCGCCGGCTAGGGTTTATCTCTTCTTTGATAACCCAAGGCGTTTGTAAACACCCACCGAAAATAGTGAATAGTTTGCTGGCTGGCGTCCGTGGTTTTTCCCCCTTCGTGTTGGAGGGGTTTTCCACGTTAAATCTCGTGTCCCTCTGTCGTGTTTACTTATCGTTCTTCGTTATTGTGCATCTCGTATTATAACAACGTACACACTCTATCATTCTTCCAATAAGCCTTGTTTGATTCAAAGGAATGACTTAGGAATTTTGTAAGATTTTCATCCTTAGGAATTTTTCCTATGTGAACTGTTTGATTTATAGGTTTGGAATCCTTAGGACTACAAAGGAAAAATTCCTACAGGATTGCATTTCACTATGTTTTGAAGGAAATTTTTCATCCAGTCAAACCACATGTTATAATACCTTTGTCTTTCTGTGAGTCAAACACTACTTAAAGAAAATTTATGTAAGTTCCAAATCCTGTAGAATTCAACTATACATGATATTCTAAGCCTGCGGTCTTCCCGGTTCATGTGTTGTAAAATCCTACGAATCAAGCAACCCATAAACCTCACACTATTACCTATGGTACAAGTGTAAAATAATAAATCCAATCATCAATCTCCTTCGCAATTCACAACGATAACTAGCTTACTGCACGATACACCGGCGCCATCAGCTCCACCCTTGCGAGAACCTCATGCCCCCGAAGTGCGTGTCCTCAAAGCCACCGGAGTCGAGGAAGAACCCACACTCGTCTCCAGCCCCTCCTCTGGCCCCTAGCCCCATCATCGCCGGTGAGCTGCTCACCATCTCTTCATGTGGGAACTGGCCGAGAAGAATCGAGTTGTACTGCTGCCACATGGCCGCGTTCATCGTCAGTGGGTTGGAGCCATAGATCTCATCCTGCTGTGGCATGAAGCCCATGGTTGAGCCCATCTGGTCCCTGCTCGCGTCCATCACCGGGAGCTCCGGCGCAGCCTGGGAGCAGCCCGCGAAGGTCGGCGAGGAGGAGCCGGCGTTGTCTGGCTCACTATCGCCCTTGGGTTTCTGAAACACCCTGCACAACACCCAGTCCTCCTGCAGAATCGACATGTAGTGCGTGCATCCAAATCAGCAACGGGGATATCGATGGACGGAGCAGCAGAGAATACTAGCTACACACGGATAGTAGTTGGTACCCTTGGTGGCAGGTGCGGCGAGTCGAGGCGGAACTCGTGCATGACCCAGCTGGTCTTGGAGCCGTTGGGGGCACGGCCCTGGTAGAAGACGAGTGTCTTCCTCATGCCGACGACGACGCGCGTGGACGGGCTGCGCACCTCCCGGTCCTTGCCGGTGGCCTTCCAATAGCCGGTCTTGGTGGCGCGGTTCGTGCGCGACCCCGTCGCGTACTTGCGGTCCCTGAAACTGAAGAAGTACCACTCGCTGGCCGTCAGCTTCGCCACGTCTGCGCCAAATAAAACCGTAAAAGTCTTAGTGAAAAGTGAATACACATATACCTGGCACTACACATCCAGGCAAGAACCCCTTTACTAACAGACTCCATAAATCATCAAAATAAGAACTACAAAAGGCTGCAAATGCAAAACGAAGCGCGTATATAAAGAAAAAAAGGTTTCAGTTGATTACCGGAAAGCGAAACTACTTTTTGTTTTTCCATGATGTAGAGCCAAAAAGTTTCAGTTGATTACCTGAAAACGAAACTACTTTTTCCTATGAGATATGAAGCGCGGAAGACTGAAGTGTGACAATTACGCATGTGACGTCGATCTCTAAGAAATGGACAGGCTGAGTACACTTGGCCTTCCGATCGATCAGTTGATGCATTATTGGAAGCGATTTATTGATTCCACACTTGCCAAACCGAACAAATATAGACGATTGGACTGTTGGGTCAGGAAATCCTTATCTTGTTCAGTATCATGAGACCGCGCTACCATTGACCAGTCTACCACCGCGAGGAACTGGTATGTGTAACTTTTTGACAGAATATATATGCATCTTTCAAAGGACACTGTCATGCTTTTTGTTTTTCATAAGCACGTAGATATGGTTCGATTAGATCCTGAAATATACTGAATCTATACGAGCCAGCCGGACAAAGCCGAAAGAAATCAATCGAATCCAGAAAGAGAGAGAGAGAGTGAGATGAACTCGTGAAGAGCTAGCTCTAGCAATAGCAGCCGAGGATTGAGTAAGGTGAATATAGAGAGTGACGACTCACCGGGAAGCTCCCATGGCTCGCGCGCGTGTAGGTCGACCTCGACGAGTGTGCCCTGGTCGGCACGCTCGTTGACCACCTTCTTGTAGAGGTAGTGGCAGACCAGCTCCTGGTCTCTGGGGTAGAACCTGAAGCCCGGCGGCAATGTCGACTCTACCTCCCTCAGACCCATCGATCCCTCCCTCCCCGCCGGATCAGAGCAACAAATTCTTCAGAAAAATTAGGCTCTTAGCCACACAGCAGCTGCCGGAGTTGGGAGGAGCGCTGGAAGAAGCAAGACGGAGAGTGTGGGCGGATGAGTTGGATGGATCGGGTCTCTTTTATAGCGGGAGGAGGGGAGCAAGCAAGGCAGCGGGAAGAGAGACAGCTCGATATATTCATGTCGCGTCAGGGAACAGTGTGGAGGCCAGCTCTACTTGCTCCGTCGCTGTCCCGGTATCATCCCCCCCTATCTATCCGCCGAGGGGCCCGGTCTATGTGGAGGTGGAGGTGGGATACCTGTCGATGTGGAAGATTCGAACGCTAGCTACCGGTCGACATGTTGCAATGCTTGTGCCACAAGAACTGCGCCCCTGCAGAGCAGAAGATCCATCCAGGAGGCGGAACCTCGCAAGCTAAAACTTCCTGATCCCAGCAAGTAATGGCGTGGAACGCTGCTACGTGGCACGCCACCGATATGTTGTGTTTCTCCTTATCAATTAATTTCTTTTTAGGATATACTCCCTCTGTTTTCAAAATATAAAATGTTTTAGCTATATGAAACAAATATATCTAGACTTATTTTAATATGTAAATTCATTTAGATTTGAAACGAATCTATACACTAAAATAAGTCTAAATATTTTTTTTCACAAAACTAAAACATTTTATATTTTAAAACAAAGGGAGTATATCTAGCGGAATTGTTTAACTTGGTGCTCAATCACGTCCTCTCGGATTTATGCACCAAGATCCACACACCTATAAATTGCAGGTTGGGTTGCTCGCCTGCCACGGGCGAGAAACCCTAGCGCCTACCGCACCTACCTCCTCCTGTCCCGTCCCTTCCTCCACCGCCGGCAGGAGCCACCAGGCAAAGCCCCTACAAGGCTGGGCGGCAGTAGGCTGGTCTTTATCCGAATGAGGTTCAGGCCGCGGGGCGGAGCCGGCGGCGGTGCGATGCGCTGATGATGGAGCACCTCCCAGTGGCTGGCGGTGCGACACGACGACGAAGGCTGCTGTTTTGAGCCAGTTTTCTTCTTTGATCCGGGGCGAGAGGGCAGGGGCCCTCTTCGGAGGTGGTTTGGTTGGGTTGCTGTTTTGAGCTGCTCGGTAGTATGTGATGACATCATGCCAGACTAGCTATCTTCTATCGACTCGATTTGATTCAGTGCTTTATCTGTGTAGGGTTTCGAGATCTACAAGATGTGCTTCATCTTTTTCTTTGTAAGTTGTCCGTCAACACTATTGTAAACTCAGCCGTAAAGGAATTTATTAATTTATAAAGCTGGGCGTTTAAGGCCGTCTATCTTAAAAAAAAGATCGGGAGTGGACTATCGCTGGATAACCTCGCTGCCTACACCCATGGCACACACATGCAAGCTCGTCCGTCCAGATGTTCCTTGTTTCCCATGTTGGTGTCGGGTCACTCTACGCGCTGCGCTTGCGCGGGGAAGGCAGCAAAAAGGGGAAATTAATTAGGTCTAGGGAGAAAGGAAACCAAAGGGTCCTTTTAAGGTTGTTAGATGAAACCCAACCCACCCGTATGATTAGAGATGACGACGGCGACGTGACGGCGTTCGTGTACACAGTAGTACTCTCTCTGTTCGGAAATATAAGACGTTTTAGCTTTGTGAATCGAATGTATCTAGACGTCTTTTAGTATATAAGTTCGTAGAGGTTCGGAGTGAACCTGTACCCTAAAAGGTGTCTAGATACATTCGTTTCACAAAGTTAGAATGTCTTATATTTCCGAACGGAGGAAGTAGTACTATGTGCGAGGGGGTGTACAATCTCCTGTCAAGGCATAAATAATGCAGTTGTGCAGTGTACTACGGCGACGCCGGCCGGTCTGATGGATCATGGATCATGGATGTGCACACGGAGATGATGATTCACGTACGTACATACGTTAATTATTAGTGTCGGGTTCATTAAACTGTAGCACTCCTATCACTGGTGGAAACGAGGCCTCTAACACCGATTCGTAGAGGTCTCTAACAGCGGTTGTTGGGGGTTCGGTGTTAGAGCCCCTCTTTAACAGCGGTTCTTATATGAATCGGTGTTAAAGGGTGGCGCACGTGGAGCTGCCGCAGCGCTCAGCCCCTCCTCCCCCCCTAACACCGGTTCGTGTTACGGAATAGTTTTATTATTCCTACAATATACACTAGGGGTCTAGTTAAGATGCAAAAAGGATTACCCACATCAAGTAGGTAAATTGTCTGAGGCCACAGCTATCTTTCGAATAAAGTATTACGACTCTATGGGCCCTGCGTGCGGGTGGCACAATTCCTCCCTACCCGAGGGTTGCGCCAAGGAGATCCTATGTCCCCGTATCTATTCCTGCCATCACTTCACTGGAAGCTGCTGATCCCAGCGTAGCATTCAAGACAATTGTTCCTTCTTCGGTCTCCCTCCACCCCCTTCGTTTGTTGTGGGTCGCGTCTCACCGCAGGCACTTAATGAATGAGTGAAGATCTTCCTTCCCCCCTTGTGTCTTACCAAGGACTGAGTTCCTACTTGTGGCAAAAAAAAAGTATAGAAATGGTTTCTGATTTCTGTGTCGGTTCATTTGTGAATTTATCTCACGAACCGGTGTTAAAGGTTCTCTGCCGCGGCAGGAAAAAGACATAAATCTCTGTCGCGGCAGGAAAACGGCATAAATCTCTGCCGCGGCAGAACTCTGCCGCCGCCCCGTTTTGGGCGTATTTCTGCGGCGCGGCGGAGACGGGGAGGGAGGAGGGGAATCGATCGGGAGAGGTATACACATACATCGTCGTCAGTAATACGAGTACATGAATAATTAAGCAACTATTATTATACACAAATATCGTCATTGTGTGGTATTCTCCGTAAACGTTGAAGCATCAAGTACAAGACAAACACGTTCAAGCATATATACAACATTCATTTTTTTGGATATCTAAAGAGTTCTCCACCAGGCGTGACGACCTCATCAAGTATGAACCCCGCCAATTCCTCTTGAATAGATCGTATGCGGTCAAATGGTAAGAGTTGGTCCCGCATCCGTTCGATCTAAATATATATGAAGAATGGGGTCAATATATATATGAAGAATTGTGTTGAATAAAACTCAACACAATTAATGGTAATAAAATAATGTTGTGTACTTTGTTTACTTACTCTAAGTTGTTCTAGTGCGGCTTGGCCCGTCGCACATATTGTGTTGCGAATGAACTCGCAAACATAGTATCTCCATAAGTTATTGTTGGGTCCCTGATGCGCGCACTTTACGAGAATAGAGAGTTCAATCAAAATAATAATCAATAAAGCATGATATAATGGAATTGGAAGCAGAATCAAAGAGATACGAAGACCTAGCTAGCTAGTATTACTTACATTTTGGTCTACAAATTTTAGTTCTTCTGTCCATTCACCCACGGCCCTGCCCGTGAACTTTTTCCAAACCCTGTCCGGCAAAGAAAATGGATAAAGGAGTACTTAATTACTTGTTGTTACGAAAGTTGCCGATCTAGTGCGATAATATGATTGAAATTACCTCTGGAGCATCTCTTTAAAGTCTGCCCATAGCTCTTGGTCTTTTCGTAATGAGTCCATGACAAGAACTTTTCCTGAGTCAAGTTGAATGACTAGCAGAATAAAGTGGAACCTGTGCAAGCATAACTCATCATCAGTTACACTTAACATCGAGTAAGCCGAAACAGAATGTGTACAAGAGAGGGTAACATTACTCACGAGAAGTTGTAAGGCAATAGTATTTCCCTTTTGGTTTGTTGTATCGGTAAAGACTTTAGCAAGAAATCTTCTATTTGCCCGGGTCTGTGTTGTACCACTTGTTCATGAACTCTATTTGGGTCAACGAACGCAATATCAAAAGGGCCTCCTTTCATGCATTCCATAACCTTTTTCATGCATAATAGTATATACATATATGGTGAGCATATATATACATGCAATTAATGAATTGAATGAGATGCGATAGAAATTACAGAAATAGTACTTACACACAATAAAGGCTGATGGCAGCTTTGTCGAGTTTCTTCTGATTGAATAGAAAATGCAAGTCTTGAATGTTGAAGGCGATCTTGTCGTCTCCGCACAAGAAAATCTGATCTCTTATATGCGCCGTGATCCATTATTCATTTCCCGTCTTGCAAAAATCAAGGTACCACTTGTGCAATCTTCGCATCTTTGTTGGTAGATTCTTGAGCTCCTCTTTGCCATGATCCCTCTATCGCGCAGGGCCTTCTCAGCTTCCTCCCACTTAGGCCTCTGAGATATGTAGCCACCTGACCCCGTCCTCTGGTGATATTCTGATATGGGATCCCTTGTGGGATTGACCCTAGGATGGCCCGATCTTCACGGATTTGAGGCGGGGATTGAGGGTAAACCCGATGAACACTATGAACGCAACACAAACGCAAGGTAAAGATACAAACGCACGCAAACACAACCCGATTCAATTTGCTCTCGTTGGCTCGAACAACCAATCCAATAGAATCCTCGGCAAGAGACCGTAAGGTAGAATCACCAAAGGAGAGATCGGTAAGCGGATGATAGAATCCAAATCAAAAGGAGAGAGTAGCAACCAAGTAGAATCCCAAAGGGGAGAGACCTTGCACTACTAGAATCCTTGATGAGGAGAGACCAAACACTTGAGGAGGGTCTTGACGACTTGGAGACGAACAACCGAACTCCAAGGCCTTGTACAACTCATAGATTAACTATAGAGAGGGGTCCCCATCTAGGGTTAGGCACAAGCCTTCATTCATCATCAACTCCTGCTAGATCTCAGCCACAAAAGGGCTATTTATAGTACTAGGGGCGAAGGGGTATGTGGGAGGGAATATTCTAGGCATCAAACCCTTCACAGCATGCAGACTGGTAGTTCTGGCGACAGGTCCGGCGGCGCCGGGGCTGGTGCCGAGATTTCCGGCGGTCACCGATATTTCCGGTCGCCAACCGAAAGGTGTCTCTCTAAGAGATTTCGGCGGGAGGGCTGGTTCGCCGGTTTGTGTGCCGGAGGTTCCGGCGGTGGGTCCGGTTCGCCGGACTGGGCACCGGTAGTTCCGACGAGACTTCCGGTGGCGTCGGACCTAGCGCCGGAAGTCTTCTTCCGCCTTCTCTTCCACGCCTCTTGCTTGGGGGTCTTGGTTCCTGGGGTCTTCTTGTCGTCTTCAGTTGGCGTCATGGTCATGGGCCTGGTCATAGCATTGGCACTTGTCTCAAGTAGGATCCCATTCTCGTCACAACCAAAAGAGGGTGAGATATGGAATGAATTCACCTTTGTGGGCACGGTTGATGAAGCATGATGTGGACCAATGGTGAATGCCATGTATTGGGCTGCATCATATTCCTTCTTCTGGGCATTTAGCGTATTAGTTTCTGACCTCTTTGTAGCTATAGCACCTTCCTTGTATGCCACAAATTCGGGCCAGTGAGGTCTTATCTTCGCATAATATGCGTCTTCAAAATCTAGAGTCACGTGAGCTTTGACAAATTTGTTCAATTTTGTCTTCCAGTTGCGGAAAGTGTCAGTCATCTTCTTTAGAGTCCACGCTTTGACCTTTTCCTTTATAACCGGTTTATTTTCATCCCCCTCTGGCGGAAGGGTGAAATTTACCAACAGCGGATTCCAAAGCGTTTCTTTGGATCTTTCATCGACAAAGGTACCGTCGCCCTTCTTTGGCTTATTCCAATATTCAATTATGATTCGGATTTGGTCCCTAACAAGAACTCCAGCCTGACGTATAAATTTGTCAGTGGCCTTCTTGGGCTCCATCGGCCTGCCATCAACACGGACTGCTTCGATCATGAACTTTGCACGATCTTTCAACCGATGGCTCGCGCCTCGCTTGCTCTTTTTCGTAGAAGAAGATTGTTGTTGGCTGGTCGATCCGGAGGGCTAAAAGAAGAAAGAAGCGTTAATTAATACATGTACATATATATACACATCAATCGGTGCAAGTCAGCAGAGGCTTAATCCATGCATATACCTCGATAGACTTTGCAATCACTAAAGTGCGTTCACCGGAGTCGTCATCTTCTCCATGACTACTTGAGCTGTCATCATGTCCCTCCAAGTTCAGATATTGTGAGGTGTCCTCGTGGATGATGTTCTCCATTATTTCTTCCTCTTCAAGGTTTCTACTAAGTGGATCCATAGTTTCTGAAACAATAATATTATCACACAAATATCAGTAATACATATATTGAAATGCTCGAGCAAGGATGATGATATGACAGGTTAAAAGTATTGAAATGTAACCCTAATACATGATTGGTCATTCCAAACTCTAATTCGGAAAAACCCCGGATTCATATGAGAGTATACATTCGGAAAAACCCCGGATTCGGAGAAACCCTAATGCTATATTGACAACAAGAGGTGTACTAGGGCGGCGGCTGGCGGCGCTAAGGCGAGAGCGGGGCCGGGATGCGTGGGGGTGTGCATTCAAACCAGCACGACATGGGCTACCTAAAATGGGCGACTCATCGAGGGCAGAGGAGGTTAGGGTCCACAACATTGGAAAAGTAATCGGTCAAGTGCAAACCGATTGAAAAAGTGAGCCCTAAGCCGACCACATGCAATCGGCCTGATCCTGACCATACACATACACATCGGCGGCGGTCATAGAAGCTCACCTACGGGCGGGGTTCCGAGGGGTGAAAACCCTAAAGCATGCTCGACAACTTAATCGGGGTTCCGAGGGGTGAAAACCCTAACTCGGGGAAACTCCGAATGTATATGAGAGGGGTTACTATGTTCTCTAATTAAACTTGTCTTGAAAGTTGTTCAACGATGCATGATTATAGCTTAAATAGCCAGATCTCATTTTTCAGAACATTTTGATATATTATACATATTTTTATGACTTATAAATCATTAGATATTGAATTTACAAGTTTTATTCATTTTCTTAAATTGTTTAATCAATTTAAATTGAATTATTATATCAATGTGACATCAGCTGGGCGGTTTAACCTTTTTACACTGCTACTGGTCCTAGCCACTGTGGCTGACTATGGGCCAGGGGCCATGTCACTTCCACCTAAGCGGTCAAAGGTTAGCGGGCCCGTGGGCCACGTCACCCTGACGCTAGCGTGATGTCACCACGACGTCCACCCTCAGGCGGGGGTCACCGGCGACGACAGAGGCCACGCCAGCACACGGAACTGACCTCGTTCGAACGGGCGCGACATGGGGATCCTAAAACTGGCGGCGCTGCTGGCTTAAGGTCATCGGAACAGCGACTCCGGCGAGCGGCGGCGGCGGCGCTCACAGATGGACATGGGGGAAGCGGACCAGAGCGAAAGAGGGAGAGAGGGATGACGCCTGAGCACCATTTGCTCACCAGGAGGCGATTGAGGGGGGTCGGCGAAGCGAACGACGGCCAGAATCAAAGGCGACAGCGACTGCCGGAGCTCGGGAAGGGGAGGTTGATTGCATCGACTGGGGGCTCCTCGTCTCGATTCCTTCGGCGAGGAGGCTCAGTACAGCGAGGCGAAGCTTCTAGGAAGCTCAGATGGTCTTGGCGCGGCGTGGGTGTGACGGCGACGGCGAGGGCGTGGACGGCGACGCGCTGCGGCAGCCTCTGCTTTTCTTTCTCTGCACGCGCGATCTGGCTGGGGGGGAAGAAGGAATAGGCGCGCGTTATAAATCCCCCCCTTTAACACCGGTTCGTGGCTGGAACCGGTGTTAAAGGGGGGGAATTCGTTTCGCGCCCGCACCCCCCCTTTAACACCGGTTCCAGCCACGAACCGGTGTTAAAGGGGGGTGCATGCGCGAAACGAAATAAATGCCCCCCTTTAACACCAGTTCGTGGCTGGAACCGGTGTTAAAGGGGGCATTTATTTCGTACATAAATGGGTGGGGGCATTTTTAATTCAAAAAATGGGATAAATTTAGAAAATTCATATCTTTTTCATTTCAAATCAGAAAAATATGAATAATATATCATAATTTTCAGAAAAATAAGATCTATCCATTCATATAAAAACATTTTATAGTTACTATAGATGAAAATTTTCAAAATGATTAAAACACTTACATATAAATTTTGATTATTCAATTAAAACAAAAATAAAATAGTCAAACCCTAAAACTTTGAACATAAGAAATATTAAGCATCTAAAAAGGAATCCAACCCTATTTTATTAGAGCAAATCTTATTTTGTATTAACATTTTTGAATTGTTTGGATATTTAAATGCCGCATCTTTTGTATACTTTGGAATCTGACAAAACCGCGCTAAACTTGCATTGGATTTTTGATAAAATAGCATATTGTGAACCTAAAAATGATTTTTGTAAAAAATCATGAGCATCGTATCATGTACCTGTAGTTCATATCTGACCCACTTCCTACCGATTCGACATGAATTTGTCTTTTTCACCAGAGGTGGACGGAAAGGTTTCAAATCCCCCGTTGGTATATTGTCAATATAAGGTGGTCTAGTATTTTTGTAATATGTGGTGGTAGTTTTTTGAATTAGCCATTTGGTGGTTGTTTCACAAAACCGTCCGTTTTTTATGCTCGGAAAATGGAAAATGCCTTTTTGGTGCGACAAAAAGGAAAACTTCCTCTTGCAACATTGTTTGCCATCCCATGATGCACATGTATGCACAATATGGCCACATTATCACAAACTATGCCTTGATTATAGCCATAACATTGGTCATTTGACCCGAAAGCCAAGAAACCTCGAATGCGATAGGTCATTTTGTGAAGGGTTTTTTGAGACAAAATCAATATACTAAGTTTGATATTTTTATTATGATAGAACTGTAATTAAAGTACATAATGCAACTAACAGTAAGTTACATAAAGCACGACTGGAAATTAAGATACATAAAAGAACTGAAAATTAAGATACATGGCCATATTAAGTCACAATCGGCCGAACTTGTTTTGAAATATTGGAGTGATTCAGTCATGCTCCTACCTACACCTGTAATACTCCCCACTATAGTCGTCGTACTCGCCGCGGCCGTCGTCGCTGTCGTCGTCGGGGTCGCCGTAATTGAACCTTGAAGGCTGAGTACGCGTGGGCTGGACTTGAGGGTAGCGCAGACTGGGGTTAGTGTCGGCGGCAGTGCCGTAGGCCATGACGCTCTAGACAGTCCGACCGCACCACCACAGCCGACGGCCGGTCTCATTGAAGTTCGGAGGAGGTGGGTCGTCCTCCTCGTGCCTGGTGAGTGCCCTCTCATGCCGATCCCCGAAAAAGGCTTCCCAAGTCGAGAAATAGTCGGGATGCCATTTGGGATTCCTCCGCTGCTCCGGCGTGAGCTTGAAGTAGTAGTGGTTTGTGATGGCCATCCGACGCGCCATACCTAGAGGGACAGGAGGAACTGGCACGCCTCCGGCGCTCAGCATCCAGCTGACGGGGACACAGTATCCCGACGGGCAGGGGTAGTTCGAGGCGCAAAGCGCCTCCGCCTCCCTGGGGGTTAGTGCTACGGTGGAAGCCATGGGAAAGAGTGATGAGGTTGCAAATATGAGTCTAGAGATGTGCAATGACAATGGAGGCCAACCCTACATATATATAGTGAGAAATGGCAGGAAGATAACTGGAGGGAAGAACTGGCGGGAAGAAATGGCGGGAAAAAATGGCGGGAAGAAATGGCAGGAAGAAAAATGTCTCATTTAATACATATACTATTAACAGAAGAAATATGACATTGATTTGCATGTTGAGATACATATGTGTGCTAAAAATGGCTCAATTAATACATATAGTCAATCCTATGATCGCGTCGGACGTAACCATGGAGTATCAGCACCGTTTAACAGGATGGTTGGGTCAGTCTTCACTCTGAAGGGAGGAATTTTATCAAACTTATTATAATCTTCTGACATGTCTGTCTTGTCCTCCACTCCCACGATGTTTATTTCCCTGAAAGAACTATGTGATGCTTTGGCTCATCGTGTGATGTATCAGTTTGCTTATTTTTTTCTTTTTTTCGGTTTGGTAGACATGTCCTTCACATAGAAAACCTGATCCACATGATTGGCTAAGACGAATGGTTCGTCTAAGTTCTTGTATAACTTCATAATATTGTTGAGATCCACTGTTGTCATTCTGTACTTCTTGTCTACCTCAACCCCTCCTCCTATTAGCTTGACCCATTTGCACCAAAACAAGGGGACCTTAAAATTAGGTCCATAGTCAAATTCCCATATCTCCTCTATGAACCCATAATACGTGGTCTTTTTCCTATTGTCTTCTGCTGCATCGAAGAGGACACCAATGTTTTGGTTGGCGCTCTTTTTATCTTGCCCTATCGTGTAAAATGTATTCCCATTTATCTCGTACCCTTGAAAAGTACATACAGTCGAAGATGGTGTCCTGGACAACAAGTACAGCTGATCCCCAATAGTGGTGTTATTCGTGATAAGTCTTTGCAGCCAGCCACCAAAACTCGCCATGTGTTCACTTATAATCCATTCATCAGACTGTCCCGGGTGTTTGAGGTGTATTAAATTCTTGTGTTCATTGATATACGGGGCAACCAAGATAGATATTTGTAAAACCGTGTAGTGTGCTTGATTGAGAGAATGCCCGTCCCTACATATCATTGCTTTACATCCTAGGGTGCCTTTTCCACGCAGTCTCCCCTCATGTCGTGATTCTGGAACACCAATCGTCTTAAGGTCAGGAATAAAATCAACACAGAACTCAATGACCTCCTCTGTTACATATCCCTTGGAGATGCTTCCTTCTGGCCTAGCACGGTTATGAACATATTTCTTTAAGACTCCCATGTACCTCTCAAAGGGGAACATATTGTGTAGAAATACAGGACCGAGAATCGAAATCTAATCTACTAGGTGAACCAGGAGATGCGTCATAATATTGAAGAAGGATGGTGGGAACACCAACTCAAAGCTGACAAGACATTGGGCCACATCTATCTGTAACCCTGGTAGGCTTTCTGGATCGATTACCTTCTGAGATATTGCATTGAGGAATGCACATAGCTTCACAATGGGTACTCGAACATTTTCAGGTAGAAGCCCCCTCAATGCAATCGGAAGCAATTGCATCATAATCACGTGGCAGCCATGAGACTTTAGGTTTTGAAATTTTTTTCTCTGCCATATTTATTATTCCCTTTATATTCGACGAGAAGCCAGACGGGACCTTGATACTGCTCAGGCATTCAAAAAAGATTTCCTTCTCTGTTTTGGTAAGAGCGTAGCTGGCAGGAGTTAAGTGGCATCGTTTACCCTTCTCGTTCTCAGGATGCATAGGCTCTTCAGGGTCTTTCATACGTTGTTGGTCCTTCCGTGCTTTCGGTGTATCTTTTGTCTTCCCATAGACTCCTAGGAAGCCTAGCAGGTTCACGCAAACATTCTTCGTCACGTGCATCACGTCGATTGAAGAGCGGACCTCTAAGACTTTCCAATAGGGTAGGTCCCAAAATATAGATTGCTTCTTTCACATGGGCGCGTGTCCGGCATCGTCATTTGGAACAGATAGACTGCCAGGACCTTTTCCAAAGATTACTTCTAGGTCCTTGACCATACCAAATACCTCCTCACCGGTACGGAGGACAAGCTTCCTCTGGGGTTTTGCCAGACGTTTGAAATGCTTGCCTTTCTTTCTTACTGGATGCAGGTTCGGAAGAAATTGACGATAACCTAGGTACACAACCTTCTTACATTTTTCCAAATATACACTTTCAGTCTCATCTAAACAGTGTGTGCATGCATTGTATCCCTTGTTTGTCTGTCCTGAAATGTTACTAAGAGCATGCCAATCATTGATGGTTACGAAAAGCAACACTCATAGGTCAAATGACCCCCATTTGTGCTCATCCCACATACGTACATCTGGTTTGACCCACAGCTGTAAAAGTTCTTCAACTAATGGCCTTAGGTACACATCAATGTCGTTGCCGGGTTGCCTCGGGCCTTGGATGAGCACTGGCATCATAATGAACTTCCTATTCATGCACAACCAAGGAGGAAGGTTATAGATACATAGAGTCACAGGCCAGGTGCTGTGACTGCAACTCTGCTCACCAAAAGGATTCATGCCATCTGTACTTAGAGCAAACCTTAAGTTCCTTGCGTCACGTGCGAAGTCCGGGTACTCTCGCTCGACTTTTCTCCACTGTGACCCATCAGCGGGGTGTCTCAACATCGCGTCTTTCTTACGGTCTTTCATGTGCCATCGCAACAACCTGGCATGTTCTTTATTTCTCAATAGACGTTTTTACCGTGGTATTATAGGAGCATACCACATAACCTTGGCAGGAACCTTCTTCCTAGGGGCCTCGCACTCAACATCGCCAGGATCGTCTCGTCTGATCTTATACCGCAGTGCAGTGCATACCGGGCATGCATCCAAATTCTCGTACTTCTCACCGCGGTAGAGGATGCAGTCATTAATGCAGGCATGTATCTTCTGCACGTCTAATCCTAGAGGGCAGACTACCTTTTTTTGCTTGGTATGTACTGTCGGGCTAAGCAGATTCTTCATTTTTACCAACAACTTTGAAAATACGCTATCAGTCACACCGTTCTCTGCCTTTCATTGCAGCAAATCCAGTGTGGTACCTAGCTTTTGTGGCCATCTTCGCAAGTTGGGTACAACAATGTTTTGTAATCCTTTAACATCTGCTCCAGCTTCTCCTTCTCCTTTTCAGTTTCACATTCTTCCTTTGCATCAGTAATGGCCCGACCAAGATCGTCATCAGCAGGCCCATCTGCTGCCTCTTGATCTTCATTATCTACCCCCGTTGCAGTATCATCATATTCAGGATACATATTATGATAGTTGTCATCATCCTCTTCTTCTTCGTTGTCTTCCATCACAACCCCTTTTTCTCCATGCTTGGTTCAACATTTATAGCTGGGCATGAAACCGGATCGAAGTAGGTGGACGTGAATGGTTCTGGTATTTGGGTAGTCTTTCTTGTTCTGACAGTGAACACACGGACAACACATAAAACCATTGTGACCACGGTTTGCATTAGCCACAACGATGAAATTTTGGAGGCCCGTAATGTACTCGGAAGAGCGTCGGTCACCGTACATCCATTGTCGGTTCATCTGCATTAATATATAGTATATCAAAAATTAATAGGGAGATGACCATTTATATAGTACATCAATGACACATGAAAGGATAAAGTTGCCGACCTCGACCGAGAAGGAAAGAGCAATGAGAAAACTTATTTCGAGCTCTCGGGCATTTCACCGAACACCTCTTGTGCATAGGAAAAAAACACAAACTAACACACCTCTCACCCTCTTGCTAGGCTCCAAAATGAGAGAGTGAAAAAATGGAAGAGAGGGGTGTGGGCTGCGGTGTGTTATATAGTCCCCCCCCCCCCCCCCTTAACACCGGTCAAGCCACGAACCGGTGTTAAAAGGGGGGCTGCGCGGGCCACTGGTACAGGGTCTTTAACACCGGTTCGTGCCACGATCTGGTGTTAAAGGGGTGCTCCTTTTTGCTCTATGGACCACGCTGATACGGGCATCCCCTTTAACAAGCCCATTTCCTACCTCAACCAAAGGCCTCGTTTCCACTAGTGTACTTATAGCTAGCAATCGGTGACGACGGCGAGGCCTATGACTATGGACACTGTTCTTAATTATGGCTGGAAAAGACTACGCCTACTGATGGATTGTTTCATGTCGGGACTAAAGGTAATTAGATTCTAAAAATAAATATCATGGCTGGAAAAGACTACGCCTAAAAGTAAATATCAACACCTAGAATTGTTTTGCGGGAAAACACCTACAATTTTGAATATATAGATTTTAAAAATATATCTTATGGTGGATCTGATATCGATTTCTTGTAATTATGCATGTATATATTTTTGCCTATATACTTGATTAAACTTGGAAAGCATTGAATTTCCGACTCAATTTATATGCTACCTAATTGGGATGGAGGGTGTACCTATTTGGATAATGGAAGAGAACAATTGGCTTTATAGCTTTTAAGTGCATATATAAAGGCATGTGCTAACGATGGGGAGCTCCCATCCTGCTTCCGTGCGCGCCATGTGTCCCGGCCCCAAAATCATCCTAAATCTCACTTTTGCTGGAAAACACCCCTTTTTGTTATAAATGTCTCCGCTTTTGTTTTAAAAAAAGGTTCGTTCCAGAAATAGAATGTCTCGCCTGAGACCTTGCCGGAGACCTCGCTGGAGACCATGTAGCAAAAAATTTGTGCTAATGTAGCAAAGCGGAATTTGCCGGAGACATCACCAGAAAAACTCTCGCCGGAGACATCGTAACAAAAACTTTGCACAGTCGTAGAAAAATCACAAAACGATGGTAGCAAACAAAATGTGCTAATATAGCAAAAAAAAGACTTCGCCGAAGACTCGCCGGAGACTTTTGCCGGGAGACCTTGCCGGAAAACATTGTAGCAATTATTTTATATAATTGTAGCAAAAGTGCAGAATTTATGTAGCAAAACAATTATGCCATTGTAGCAAAAAACGCCCCCTTTTTGCTGCAAAAAAAGTCCCCCGCCGCCACGATGGTGGCCAACCCCTTTGCAACACCATAGGGAGCAATATGGGCCGACGTAGGGAGCTGCAACTATGTTCCATTGCAACACCGCCATCTCTCCTCGTGGGGGCCGGTTACCATGGAGGGCTAGATGTCCGGCGAGACCCAGCCGAAGGCGACCCCGTCATCTTAGGCGCCTTCCTGCAGGGTCTGGTGGATTTAGGGGAAGCCCCGCGGCGGACGGAGATGCGGGTCCGGTGGAGCTGGGGCTGGGCGGCAAAGGTCACAGGCTCAGAAGGAGCTCGTGGGGCCATCACAGAGGCGGCGCCCACCGGCAGAGGAGCATCGTGGACTGATATGCGCTGGCGAAGGATCAGCGCGGTGCGGGGCGCGCGAGGCGGGACACGGCGGAGGGACCAGCGCGGGGCGGAGGGAGCAGCGCGAGCGCGGAGGGAGCAGGCAACACTGGACACGAGGCGGGCGATCCGGACGATGTTCGTCCGGGTGATGCGAATTATTTTCCATATATAAAACACAATGAGTGATGTGAGGCGTACTACACAACATGAGTAGCGCATCCAAATCGTTTTATGCTCTCATGTAGACAAAGGAATTTATGTAAAAATGAGGTAGGACTCATCTCCCATGATATATATGCATGTCGTCACTTGGAGGAAGTTGTAAACTATCCATGCTTAAATCGCCGACATTAATTAGTTGGATCAAACTATTTTTTTACAAAGTTAGTTGGTTCAAACTCATAGAGAGCAAATCTCCAAAGTATGTCCTGCTTGAATTTGTCTCTCTATGGATCCAACCCGGGGAGTTTCTAGTCTATATTCGCACAAGGACAGTCCATCCACTTTGCCTCATTTTTTTCTTTGCTGATCGGTTTAAAAAATCCTCATGTTTTTTATGGGGAGGTTCCTTCTCTCTCTTTTTGGTTATCTGGGTCTGCTCCCTTGCAAGTACTTTTGAACTGACTGCTTTAAAATAATATTGTGCAACAGAGATCCTGCCGTTTCCAGAAAAAATGATACTTAGTACAAATAAAAATATGATTAATGCAACAACACAAACAGTACGTATTGTACATACATATATGCATTTATCTCTTGAACTAGCCTTGCCAATTGCGATCGCTGAATGAAAAAACAATTATAAAGCTGTCTACTCCCAGTGCGCCCATCATGCTTATGTATGTGCAGTTCGACCTGCATTCGGATATGGTTACATGGAAGTGATGCATGACGCATGCAAGGTCAACGTCACGTGCAGAGCGAGCCTACTTTTGATCATTCATCATCTGAATTTATTATAGCCATGGCAAAGTTCGCTCGTGCATACGTGTACAAGATTCAGTAACATACATAGCCGCATATACAGGATATTATATTAGCTGTTCACTGATTCACTGAACGGAGTATTCATCTGAATTTATTAGATTTGACGTAGAGCACTTATTAAAGGCAGACTTCGGGCACTTCGATCGACTGCTGGGCCTAGGAGTAGATGGGTTCGTTGCAGGCTTCGTCGCAATATTTCCAGAAGCTGATCGAGAAAGAATGTTGACTGAATGTGTTGTTCATAACTGCAGAAATGATTACGCTTGTTGCATTATCAGTACGACGCTGCTAACGGGAAATGCTGCTTTACCCCGGTAGCGATCGATGATGCGGAATCAGAAAGTGGTGCTCAATAATTACGCAAGTATATCCAGAAACGCGTCTTGACTCGTCATCTGATAATCTTCTTGAGGTCGTCAAGTCACCGACTAATCTTCATGGTTTTGAAATTAACGTGGAAACATCAGTAGGCACAAAGTGATGGAGAAATGTGTATGATCTCATTATGGCGCCAGGCCCGCGCAGAATGATCTGATTCTGGTCTAGACAGTTCATCGACGAACTAATAGAGGCCCCACTAAAACAAGTGAACTTGGGTCAACTTGCCAAAGATATGCGTAAAAGAAAATTTACTAGTCATAGTACAACACATGCATTTGGAAATGTAGGAATAGAAAAATACACGACTGAGATGACATGCACCGTGGATTCCAAAAGGATTTTATCTCATTAACTTGGTATCTCAGGATGAATCACATGAAATAAACACATTATCAATTTTGAACCTTGTTCCTGCACCGCTCATGTGAGGGCGGCTCCAGAGCACCCCACCCAAACCCTAGAGGCGCCACCACCGATCTTCTCCGCCGGCCTGCTGCCGCCCCCCGGCGGTGGCGGCCATGCCTGGCCGATGAAAGTGGTGGGCGGGATGGGCATTCCCCCTCTGATCCCCTCGCGCGGGGGTCGACTCCAGGGCTTCGCAGGTGGTGGCCAAGGCAGCGGGGAGGCGGTACTTGCTACGCATGGTGCTCGCCGGCGTGTGGCTGTGAGGTGTTTTGGAGGAAGCGGCGGGCGCGGTACTGCAGGACGGAGGCGGCGGCGACGCTAAACCTATGTGCTTGTCGGTGCCGGAGGACGACACACTCGATCCGTTCACGGGAGCCGGCGGCGATGTGGGGATTGATGCAACGACATCAACAAAGGAGGTGGTTCTAGGGTTTCTTTCATGCGAAGTCGGAGATCTGCTTGATGTATGCCCTTATTGATATGGACTAGAGAAGCAAGTTCCAGATGGCTACATCGGCAAACTCTCATAGACGTATCATGCCTGGAGATTGCTAGATTGGAAGGTATTCGGTTGTGCATACCCATGTTTTTCAGGCCGTTTGGTTTTAGAGGGAGTGATACGAAGCTTTGCTATCTATTACCAGTATGTGTCATGTCTTCGACGATCTATGATGAAGTCAAATGCCGAGAATGTCATGAAAGCGGGAACATGAGGGCTAGCGATGGTGATTGGATTCTTTGTGGCGATGGAAGCTGGCCGAGTGATCTGTGACTCATGGCAGCGACTATTTGTGGGGGAAACAAGACAGGAGGAGTTTACGGTCCTACCTTGTAGATTGAAGATCCAAGATCAGACCTTAATTGGTTGTGCAGGGTCTTGAATTGAGAACTCTTGGCTACGATACCATATTAAATTGATGCACTAGTCATCTAAATCCAAAGTCCAAACTGATGGGAAAGGCTAGATTATATATTTATACTCTTAACGGTCCCTAATATTTTATTGTGTATTAATCTGACCCTCTTGGGGTATATATATAGGAGTACACGGGGAGAAACTTGGAGTACAAGAAGATTGTATAGAATTCTAGTCTATCTCTAACTAGTGATGTATACGTATTTTAACATTTTCCTTCAATCGTAGAGGGAGAGAACGAGACGATTACGATGTTGGAGATATGCCCTAGAGGCAATAATAAATGTAGTTATTATTATATCTTTGTGTTTATGATAAATGTTTACATTCATGCTATAATAGTATTAACCAGAAACATTAATACTTGTGTGATTTGTAAACTGAAATAGAGTCCCTAGTAAAGCCTCTTTGTAATACTAGCTTGTTGATTAATAGATGATCGTGGTTTCTCGATCATGAACATTGAGATGTTGTTAATAACAAAATCATATCATTAGGAGAATGGTATGACGGACATACTCCTATAGATAAGCGTAGTATAAAGATCAAGTCATTTTATTAGTTCAGTTGTTATAAGCTTTCTGATACATAGTAACCTAATTCCTTCGACCATGAGATCATGCTAATCACCATCACCGGAAGGATGCTTTGATGACATCAAACACCACACCGTAACTGGGTGGCTATAAAGGTGGCATTGAGTGTTCGGAAAGTATGGGTTGAGGCACATGGATCAAGAGTGGGATTTGTCCATCCATATGACAGATAGATATACTCTGGGCCCTCTCGGTGGAATGTCATCCAATTAGCTTGCAAGCATGTGACTGGCTCACAAGGGATCACATATCACGGGAACGAGAAAAGAGTACTTATCAGTAACGAGGTTGAACTAGGTATGAAGAGATACCGACGATCAAAACCTCGGATAAGTAAACTATCATGAGACAAAGGGAAATTGGTATCGTATGTAAGTGGTTCATTCGATCGCAAAGTAATCGTTAAAATATGTGGGAGCCATATGAATTTCCAGATTCCTCTATTGGTTATTAATCGGAAAAGTGTCTCGGTCATGTCCGCATAATTCACGAACCGTAGGGAGACACACTTAAGGATTCGATGTTGTTGAGTAGTTATGAAATGATGAGTAAGAGACTGAATGTTGTTCGGAGTCTCGGATGGGATCCGGGATATCACGAGGAGATCCGGAATGGTCCGGAGAATAAGATTCATATAAGTAAAGTCCTGTTTCGGAGTTCGGGAATGATTCCGGTGTTTTCACCAGAAATGTTCTAGAAGGGTCTGGAAGGTCCGGCACTCCAAAGGGGAAGGGTACATGGATGTGTCATGACAATATGGAATGGTTGCATCATTTACTAGGTCACTTGGCTAGGCAATATGGAGAGAGAAATCAAATCCAAGTTTGAAAGTCAAACGCCAATTTGAAAAGTTAAATCCGAAGTTTGCTTGGTGGAGGAAGAGTGGGAAACCTACTTGGAGAAGAAGTCCCACTCCCTCCACCCGCCGGCCAAGGAGGAGGAGTTGGAGGAGGACTCCCTCCTCCCAAACCGCCACCCTCCACCTATATAAGGAGGGGTAGGGCTGCCCATACCCTCACACCCAAAACCCTAGCCCCTAGCGCCGACACCACCTCCAAGTGTTGCTGCCGCCGCCTAGGGCTCCTCCCAAGTCACCGACTTGGGGCTTCCCCAAGCCCTAGTCGCAGGCCACACCACCCCATTGGTGCCTCTAAACCCTAGATCGCCAAGGACCCTCTCTTACTCCACCATACTCGCTCCGGCTTAAGGCAAAGCCCTGCGAGATCTTCCCTCTACTTCCGACACCACGCCGTCGTGCTGCCGGAATCGCGAGGAGAGTGCTAAAACCTCCGCTGCCTGCTGGAAAAAAGGAGAGGAAGGTCTTCATCGAGTAACGAACGTGTGACCGACTGCGAAAGCGCTGCCGGAACGCAGCACCCGAAGGATCGTCTACGCGATCTTGAGATCGGCAAGTGTACGACTACATCACCCACGTGAATCTGCTCTCATTAACGGCTTTGGAATCTTCGAGGGTGAGTTCCTATATGGACTCGTTGCTACAATCTAGTAGATAGATCTTGGCTTGTTTGTGTGCATGCGGTAGAAATTTTTTATTTTCCATGCTACGAACCCCTACATACGATTGGATTTGAAGTTTGTCGTCTTCTTCTCCTTGTCTATCATCAACTGCGTCTAGGCATGATCATGGGAAGTATCTAGGGATGGTGACTGTGTCCCCTTCTGGTATTAAATTGCCTGCACTAGCCATCACAACCAACAGTCCGAACTAATAGAAAGAGATAGGTAATTTATTTCAACACTCACCAACATCTTTGCTCTTTGGCCTATTATACGTAAATGTGGAGATCCGCAATATTTATTTTTAATTCTTGCGATTAGCTAGGACACTCACCATACGTCTTCTGCCATCTGGCTTATTGTGAGTTTGTCACGCATTTTATGGAAATCCTCAATATTTCTTTTTAATTATGCGTTAGTCAGGGTTTAATCCTAGTACCTTCTTCTTTGATACCATATACTAGTAGAAAACTGACATCTAGTCCCGGTTTGTAATGGTCTTTAGTCTCGGATTTGTATCCGGAACTACATAATCGGGACTAGATGGTCTTTAGGTGGCCCCATGGAGTGCGCTGGGTTGGAGGACATTTAGTCTGAGTTCATAACAGGGACTAAAGGACTGAAGGATACTTAAGGATACTAAAGGAGACGACACTAAAGGAGACTAAAGGACCTTTAGCCCCGCGGTGTCTCCAACCGGGACTAAAGGAGACTCCAACCGGGACTAAAAGTGGGTGACGACAATATGTCGTGAGTGGCGACACTATACCAGTGAGTGGCGACACTATTTCGGTGGGTGGAAACACTATGACAGGGGTGAGTGTTTGACACTATGTTGTGTTGCTTAATCTATAAATAGGCTTTCTTGTGAAATATCAACTGCAAGGAAGATCGTGTGCGAGAGCAGGAACACCACTACGGCGGAGCTTCTCGAAGATGTCTAAGGACCCCGTCCTCAGACATCTTCGAGGAGCTCGACATAGAGGCACTCCTTAATATGTGAAATTAGTTAGCTTCACCAGCATATTGATCTAGCTAGAGAAGATATAAATTGAAAGATGGTGTGTGAGAGTAGGGATACCACTATGGCGGAGCTTCTCGAAGATGTCTTAGGATCTCGTCCTCAGACATCTTCGAGGAGCTCGCCATAGAGGCACTCCCTAATTTAATTTGTTAGCTCCCCGGCGTGTTCATGTTTTTTGTTCTTACTTTCTTCAACGACCGATGATTAAAATGCTAGGTCGCCACTTTAAATATATGTGTGCCTTCATTTCAGATGCGATCCTGGGGGTGGTGTCAGCGAGCCTTGTGATATGCACACGGACATATACCGAGCATACTATACTTGGCTCGATGACTCCATCCCTATGATTTTTGTGTCCAACATAAGTATGAGGCCCCTGATCTTCGAATTTTGAGGATATATGTGCCAAACCAGATATATAGATAGAATCCACATATTGAAAATGATATTTAGCGTGAATTCAATTACATTAATAAAAGATATATAGAATTCAAATTAATACAAGTTTACATTTGATGTTAACTATTTCAAAAATTACTACCTAACTAATAAACCCACAAATCCCTGTATTTATAGAGCATGAAATGAGCTAAACTAGCAATAAAAGATAGAAGGATGAAGTTGCTAACCTCTTAGGACCCTTAGATATATGTGGAGCAAAAAAAAATCTTGACAAATCTTGAGAAAAAATGGCACGAACTCGAGTTTGGGGGAAGAAATCAGAGATAGATGCCAATGTGAGCTTGAAATGGCTCGGGCTTGGGAGAAAGAAGATATAATAGGGATATTAGTCCCAGTTTGTTACACAAACCAGGACTAATTAGTCCCGTTTCGTATAACAAACCGATACTAAGGTCCATACGGCAGGCCCTGTCCAGCGCCAGACCCTTTAGTCCCAGTTTATTACACGAACCGGGACTAAAGGTTCCCTTCGAACCAGGACTAGTATCGGCAGGACCTGTGGCCGTTTCTAGCAGTTGGGATCAGGGCATTAGTCTCGTTTGTAGCAGAATCAGGACTAATGCTCTGGACCAAAGGCCAATTTTCTACTAGTGATATTGAACTTATGCACTAGCCATCTAAACCAAAAGTCTAAACTTATGAAAAAAACTAAACTATATATTTATATTCTTAACACAAATTTTCACTGAGGATATAATTTAGATGGTAAATTGGCCTTAGATCCAATAATCCAAATGGGACATCTCACGTGCGAAAACACAAGGTACAATCTTTAGAAAAAGAATTCAAGGGTGGGTGGAGCTACGCCGGAAGACGTATGCTATGCCAACGAAAAAATGTTAGGGCTGTCGGCATAGAGGCACGAGACGGACGTGCCAGAAAACGGGCCGCCGACCCAGAAAACCGTCGGCGTAGGCTGAGGCGGGTCGTCGGTGTACATGAGCCGTCAACATAGAGTGAGGTGGGCGCCCGGGTGCGTGCCCAGGTCGGGACACCAAGGCCGATGGCCGAGCCGTTGGCGTAGTCTGCTGCGCCCCTAACGGATTTTACCGGGCCCACCTGGACTAGACCGACTATATAATTACGCCGATGGTTTAAGGTTTAGGGTTTAGGGTCTGGCAGCCGTCGGCTTAGGGCTACGCCGACGGCTTACTGGCCTATGGCGACGGGTTCAGGCCGTCGCCGTAGTGACCGTTCCCTATAGTGTATATGTAAGTTCTGAACTTCAAACTGGAAGGACTGTATTGTTGTTGATGGTAAAACTAAGTTAGATTGGATTCTATTAATATCATCTTTAAGCAACATGATGACACACATTTATAAGCCAGTTTTTTAGATGAAACATTTATAATAAGCCATTGTTCATCACGAAAGGGAAGCACGCAGGTCCGACAAAGCGAGCCAATCGATTTCAGTAGCCAGCAGACGACAGACTAGCGAAGGTTAAAACTTGAGGCCAAGAAGCAGCCAACCCAAGAATCTACATGCATGCGAAGCGAATGACTCGAGACGAAGCTCGCATCCCTATCCTCTTAGTGCCATGCCATCAGCAACGCTCTGTCCTCTAGTCCAATTGGCGCCCGTGGGGCCCGCGGCGCCAGACAACGACGGGGCAGGGCCTGCCCTGGCCGATCTCAAGCAAGCTCGCTGGAGGCGGCGCGTGCGTGCACAGGAGAATGATGGATGCTCTGCTACCTAAGCAGCTAGCTCGATCGATCAGGAAAACGGAAGCGGAAGGGAAGATACAGGGCGGAAGCAACACGCATAAATTATTGGCAGTGGCGACGGTGGTTCTCCATGATTGGAGGGTCACGCGACGACGCGGTGCCACTGCCATCTGGATCGATCGAGCTCGATCGGTTATTGCCATGTAGGATAAGGGCGCGGCCTTTTTGCCCATGGAGTCACGGCTCTGTGCTCTCTTCCTTGCGGCAACCGGCCGGCTGGGTTTTTGCCGATAGCCATCTCGGAAACCGTAAGGCGATCGAAGAAATCCCTGCGTCATATCCGGGTTTTCCCTCTAGCTCCGCCCCCGCATGACAACTATTTTTTCCTATGAACCAAACATGCATGTGACCAAACATGACCTATTTTTTCCCAAGGACGCACATGTGAGGGGTTTTTGCAGCATGTCCCTCCCCTTATCCTAAATCTACTCCCTCCATCGAGAAATAATGGCCCAGAAATTTAAAAAAAGTCAAGGCATACTAGGTTTTGACAAAATACACAAGAAAAATACAAAGATCTACAATATCAAATTGATACCAATAGATCCACTATATGATAGATTTTCATAACATGTTTATTCAATATTGTAATTGTCGGTATTTTCACTTCTATATATTTGGTCAAATTTAGTATATGTTGGCTTTTGACTAATTTATGCAACATATATTTCTGGATGGAGGGAGTGAATAGCTGAGATCCGTCCCACTCATTGCTATGACTTTTTTTAAAGTAATATTATATTTTCTCACTACTAACCCATAGTTCACCTACCTAAGTTTGACTGCAGAACTTAGTCATCATAACTACAAAATCCTAGCACCGCCACCAGACCCTCCCCGCCACCACCCCTCCCCCTCCCCTCTTGGGCCACTGGTGCGACGGCGGCTCTAGAAGGCTTCGGTTCCCTCCAGAAGCTTTCGGCGGTGGTGGCAGTGCCCTGCCGCCAAATGGTGGAGTGCTAGGAGGTGCTCCCTGACAAGCCTCTCCACGTGAAGATGACCCAGCGAGGGATGCACGACGGCGGGCGATTGTCGACGTACGCGGAGGACGGATGAAGCGGTCTGGCGACGTGGCGGCAGGACAGCCGGTGCAGCAGAGCGGCATCTGGTGCCCGGTGTGGGCTCAATCTGGGTCACGTAAACTCGATCTGGGCTGTGCGGGCCGGACCTGGGATCCATGGGTTTTCTGCTGGCCGTGGCAGTTCTTATGCTCGTGGAGGCGCATGGTGGTGTGACTCTGTTGTTTGTGTGTGCTGCTTCCTTTTGTGGTGGAGGATGTATCAACCTCTTTATCGTTGATAGGCAGGAGATGACGGCGTGGGGGCATGTTCGTGTGCTTCAAAGAATAAAGGCGGCGGTCATAGGATTCCTTCCGTGCGAAGACGAAGATCTGTTGACTGCTTCTCCTCGTTAATCTGGCATGGAGAGGCACGTTCAGGAAGGCTTCACCGGACAACTCCCATGAGCGCATCATGCCTAAAGTTTGCTGGATCAAAATAAATTTGATCGTGTGTACCCGTGTTTTTCTGACCGTTTGGTTTCAGGGAGAGCTCTTCTATCTATTACCATCATGTGTCATGTTTTTGGCGATCCATCATGAAGTCTGATGTGGAGAGTTTCATGAAAGCATGTATGTAAGGACTAGGGATGGTGGTTTGAATCTTTCTTCCTATAAGGAACTGGCTTGGTGAAATGTGACTCGCAACAGCTACTGTTAGTGGGGGCAGCAACACAGGAGAAGTTTATAGTCTTAACTTGTAGGGTGAAGATCCATGGTGTGGCCTTAATTGGTTGTGCCTGATAATGGCCTTGTTAAAGGTATTGTTTTGTGAGGACTTTTTCAGGGTAAAATCTTGTGCACTGTTTCCTTGTTGAACGAGTCGGTAGTGGAGAGGCTAGACTTCTATTGTTGTTTTGGTGGTATTAGTGACGCGGCTATAAGGAATTGATGGATGTAGCGGAACTTTTCTTTTTTGCAGTTCTTCTTCTTTTTTCTGGGTTGTGTGCATTCGAAAGGCCGATAGGGAAATACGTTGCAGAGACTAAGTGTAATTCGTGTCTTCACAATATTAATATATGCTCTTTGTAAAAAGAAATAACTGCAAAAGGAACCTTGTATTTTCATCCTAGATTTTGCCATATTTTTTAGACATTGTTACACGAGATTTGATTCACTATCCGCGCATGAACAAGGAAAGACAAGCTTCATTTTGTTAGGTAAGAACATTCCATTAAATATGAGCAGCTAGCCGCCTCATTAAAAACCTTCCAGTCCCCTCAGGTATCCCGGTAAGGAAAAGAGTGCGTAAGAAACTTGCTGCTCCGAGGATTACACAATGTTCATACAATCGCGGTCAATCAAATCCAAGGCGTAGCTCGGTGATGACCTCCACATAAGACCACTCGCTCCTGACTTACCTAACTATGCTAACGAGTGGGCGACACCATTACTCACCCGCCCCACCTTAACCACACTACAACCCTAAAACACCCGCAGGAGCTCCTTAGCTTGTAAATAAAGGCACCAATAGTCTGAACGGTTATTCTCTAAGTCGTTGATTGCCTGCACTGCATGAAGGCGGTTAGTCTCTAGGATAGCTGGTCCTATAAAGTGTTGTGTAAGATGTTTAAGGCCCTGTAAACACGCCAACACCTCAGCTTCTTCAACACTTGTGTAGTTAGGAACAGACTTCCACTCAGTTAAGATGGGCCGGTGTCACATCCCAAAATTTTCCAAATTTTGAAATGTGAAATATAAATAAACAAAAGAAACAATTGTTGAAATTTAGGGTGAAAAGAAACTTTTTGCTTCTAAATGGAAACTTCAAAACCCTTCTTGAACAAATTTGAAGGAAAAGGGAATCCAACAAAATTTCAATCAGGTGAAATGCATTCATCAATGAATGTATCTTGAAATTTAAACATTTGGAAAAGTTAAACCAAAACCCTAAAACCCTAATGGGAGAAAATCATTCCAAAGATCTCTCAAGGACTATAGATTTGATCCATATAAAAATTCAGCAACAAACATTTATAAAGGATAAAAATGATAAATAAAAATATTATAAAACCATAGAAATTGGTTTGATTCAATTTGGAGCCATGGATAAAAACTCATGAATTCAATAAGGTTAAAATAAATAATTTCCAAGGCTAATAAAGCTCTTATCTAAAATCCATACCAAACTGTGAGCAAATTAATCTTAAAAGGATTTAAAATATAAACAATTGTTAAATAAAATTATACAAATTGGAATCACCAATTTTGGATCTATAAATAAAAAGATATGGATTTTATAAGATAAAGAAAGAAAGAAAATAAATAAGGAATATTTAAAAGCCAAATTAAATCTTGGCCAAAATCCATAAACAAATAAAAGTTATTGAATAATAAAAAGGAGAAAATGGTTATTTAAATAAAATTATAAGTATTAAACAATATCCAATTTTATTTAAACAAAGACAAATTGCCTAAACTAAATAAATAATAAATCCCAAGAAAATTATTTAGAAGAGAATCTAACTCTTGAATTAAATCCATGAGAAAATGGAATAAAGAAAATCCAAATAAAATAAAGGGATAAAGAATATTCAAATAAAAATTATATGGCATTAACCAAATTCAATTCTATTTGAATGAAGACAAAAATCCAAAATATAAAGGATTAATTAAATCATGGAAAAAATAATGAAATTACCAAAGTGGATTAAAAGTTATCCAATTAACTTAAAAAGAATATAAGAATAATTAAAAATAATAATATGTATTGGAACCGTATTTAAAATCTTATTTAAATAAAGACAAAATGTCTATTTAAAATAAACAATAAACCCTAAGGAAATATATGAAAATATTATAAAATGGACTTTAAAATACATTAATAAATAGTATTAAGACATATTGAAAGTTGAGAAAAGTTTGAAATCAAATGAGAGTTTGAAATCATTTGAATAAAACCAAAACAGAAATCAGAAATAAAAAAACGAAACAAAAAGAAAAAGAAAAAAGTAGAAAAAGACCCAGCCCAGCCTAACCTAGCCCAACAGGCCCAACCAGCCTAGCCGGCACCCTCTCTCTGTCGTTCTTTTCTTACCAGCGAAACAACCCTCAACCCCACTAACTAGCGGGCCAGCATCCACCTCAGCATCATCGTCCTCACCCACCCCCGCACGACCAGTTCCTCCTTTCTCCCCAGCCGTTTCTGCCGATAACTTCTCGCGTCAATTGCGTTGAATGCACGATTAAATCTCGCCCACGATCAAGCGTACTTAATCGCCTTGCTCCCCTCTCCCTTTCCCCTCATTCTCCCACACCTAATCGCCACAAGGCTGCTCCTATTGTCCGCCTGCAACCCACTGTCTCCGGTGAGCTTTCCGTCCGATTCTGGCCAGCCCTCACCTTCCCTTGCTCCCTAGAACCTACTAGCTTGCTCCCAATCACCAGGCGCACCTACTAGTAGCTCTAGCTTGCTTGCGCGTGCGCTAAAACATCATCTCTGTTAACACCAACTCGCCACCGTCTTCGGCTTCGACTCCGGCGACCTTTCCCCGGTAACTCTGACCTCGCCTCTCCCTCTCGATGACGCTCACGTATTCGACTCTCTCGCCCGCATCTAATGCCCCTCTCCACTCGTCTTCCCGTGGCTTGTAGTCTCACCTCCGTCAAGACCAGTGCGTGCCCGACACCGTCGTGAACTCCGGCGAGCAATTGACAGTGACTCCGTGCGCCCCTCGACGAACGGCAACCACCTTGAGCTTCACTGCAACCACGTGAGCACGGTAAGCACCTCCGTTCCCTCTCTTGCTTCCTGGTTGCACCAGACCGTAGCTGACAGAGCCACGTCGCCACTCACCGTCGCTAGCGCCGCCAAGTTTTGACCAACTAGCTCCTGTCCGTTAGATGCAGATCGTAAAGTGTAAATTAGATGTCTTAACGAACCGTTATCTGCTGATCTGTGCCGCACTGCATGATCCAACCGAACCGGTACTGACCAATAGGATTAAGACGCGTGGCAGATCTGTCTATTTAAATTTCTAGAAAAATGAATTAGATTGATTAAAATTGTAAAATCTATAACTTTTAATCTACACGTCCAAAATTTACAAATTTTATATCACTAGATTCAAAAAAATGAAAACTTTGCAACCATGCCCTTAGTTTAGTATTTTGCTTCAGGAAAATTGAATGTTTTTGTAGAAACATTATTAGGTCTATTTTTGTGTATAAAATTTAATCTAGAAATGATTTTAGGGTAAAATCTTTTGCAAATGATTTGTTTTGAACCTACTGACCATAAAAACCAACTTTTGTATTTAAAAGTATATTTTGTGACACTAAGGAATTATTTCTTGAATAAAAGCATTTCTAGTAAAAAAAAAATTGTTGATTATGTTTTAAAAATAATTTTTGAGTAAAACCTTTTGCAAATGGTTTGATTTAAACTCTCTGACCCTAAACACTAAGTTTTGGATTTGAAGATGTATTTGATTAATCCTATAAAATGATTACTTTGGTTAAAGACATTTCTAGAAAAATAAAATGTTGCTTTGGTTTAAAAATGGTTTTTGAGTGAAACCTTTGGAAAATGGATTTGATCTAAATACTTTGACCATAAACACTAAAATTTGTGTTTAAAAACATATTTGGCTAACACTACAAAATAATCCTTTGATTAAAATCATTTCTAGCAAAACAAAAAAGATTTAAATGGCCATTTTCACTAACTTGATTTCAAATAGTTTTGCCACTATTATAAATGACCAACAAGTGTTTATAGCCTATTAGAAACCACCTTTCCAAATAAAACAATCTTTTACATGCTTGCATGCATTGTTTTGTTTTCTTTATTTTATGTGATGAATTGTTTGAATGCTAGTTTGAAATTGTGCCTTGATTGAATTGTAGTGAAATTTGAAGAGTGTGACTATTGCAAGATCAAGGAGTGAACCTATATTCTCTACCAAAAAGGCAAGTGGTGCTTCATACATTTTGTCCTATTATTTTCACTATGCATTAGTGATATTTTGAGTAGGACTTGCATGGAATTTTCTAAGTATAAACTATGCCTTGGGAAATCCTAGTAGATGATGCCTTAGTAGATTTTCTCTAAGTTAAGATTCCTACTACTATCATGCTTAGCCTAGCTAGTAGAAAACAAGGGTGGATTATATTCATGCTATGAAATATTTCTAAGTCAATGACTTGTGTTTTGTTTAAATAAAACAACTATGTGAATGAATCACCTGGGTGGAATGGTGTGAATGGATTATGTTGAGTGGTTACACAGGGCACCATATTTATGGCCTACCCTAGTGTATCTCACTTGTGGAAAGCCACCCAGGAACAAAGATATTTGAGATGTCAAATGTTGAGAAGCTTCAAGTGCAGCCACATGGCATTATGGGCTCTGTCTGGATCATATAGGTTGCAATAACTTAGCCAGATGGACAGTTGGTGGTAGGGGTGATAGGTTTGGAGCGCGTCCATTTGGTCTAAGGGAAGGCTTCTGAAAGATCTTGTCTTGATTCATGTCGAGTCTTGTGGAGAAAGTGCACCACCTCTCGAGAGAGTAAAATATAAGTACTTAGCCGTGTCCCCGGCAATGGAAAATTTGAGCATCAAGACATGGAAGCTATCAAGGATATCCTCATCCCAATTTTTAAGTTAAAAGCTTGTGGTTGAACAAGGGTTAAAGGATCACCAATTTCTATCGGTAGATGCCTTGGGTGATTTTTAACAAACAAAAACTTAGTGTTTTCAACTTATAAGGAAAACCTTATTTTGAGCAAAGCAAACCTAAGCTACACCTAGCCAAATGCATATAGATGATAGATACCACTATTCTACCATAGTATCACTTGCCAATACAATTCAAATGTATTGACCCTTGTGGCTGTAACTTATTATGTTGCAGGTTTGTTTGATGTTAGTGAAGTGTGTTGAATAGGATTACAAGTCTACAACCAACATTATTGCCGGTGGCACTTTGAAGATGAAGAACTCCATGTTATATAGTTATTTATGCTGCATTGTAATGAGATAGCCAAATGAGCTATGTAAGATGTAATGAATTATTTTATTCCTGGTTAAAAGTTGTATTATGGCCTTTGTTTCTTGATATTACATCTTAAACTGTGGATGCTAGCTATTGATCTAGGGACTAGCATTGTAAACACAGAGATCTCTACCTTATCAGGTTGGGATCTCTACAGCCGGTCGAGATTGTCCCTGATTATGACGCCGATACCTGCCCTTATTGTTCTCGGATCCCAGCCGGCATCAACAACATGAACTTCCTCTGGTGCTGTCCAACTGGAAAGGCCTGACGCGCCCTCATGCACACTGAATTTAGATGACACGATTGTTTTCCATTTAGGATCAATATTGGCTAGAGAAATTGTCACAAAGGAGGTTAAATAATTAGCAATAAAAGTCGCTGATACAGCTACTGAAGCCTTCCCATCTCCATGAATGATGTTGTTACGGTGATGCCAAACGCGCCACAGGAAAAACAGGGTGTGTTATCGCATTTCTCCGTGCATGCCATTGAGCAAGGACAAGAGCCATTCAGTTCCAGAATCCTATAGCGCCTCTTCTGATGGTAGTGTCCAGACTTTCCTCATCTCTTCTCTTAGAGCTCTAGCCATTGTACAACGCACTAGAGCGTGGTGTGCATCTTCGTCCTCACGACCACAAATATCATAAACAGGTTCAATAGTATTAATTCGTCGGTGGAGTTCAGCTTTCACGGCCAGTGTAGAAGTAGCCACTTTCCAAGCAAAAACACGAATTTTATTCGGGACTTGCGCCTTCCAGACTAGATCCCAGATGTCCCGATCACCAGAAGGTTCAGAGCTAGATTGGCCATTGCTTAAAGAACTAAATGCTGGCAGATCGAACAGAGAACATCCCACTCTTTTCCGGGAACTTGGCAACAAAATCCTCACATTGCCTATGAGGTAATTTAATGGCCAGAATCGCATTAGCATCCAATTCCGAGCAACAGGACCGGACTGCCTCCTCATCCTAGGACTGCGTTGATTGATCAATGAGCTCGTAAACCCATCTTCTTCTTGAGTGACCCCTTCGTGCATTCGCCCGCAAAGCCCCTTGACACGGGATCCAATTGTCCCTAAATATTTTTACTTGGGAACCAAAACCGATGCGCTAGATTGCGCCCTTTTTTAACAACTCTAACCCATGCATTACTCCTTGGCATGACGCCGACGTATTCTGAAAAAAACGCTGTATCAAGGAGGTTTGCTGCCGGGTAATACCTCGCTTTCAATAGCCTCGCACACAGGGTATCAGGGAAGTGAATGAGCCTCCATGCTTGACGGGCAAGAAGAGCCTGATTGAAAATACGGAGATCACGGAAGCCAACTCCACCCTGTGATTTTGGTCACGTCATTTTCTCCCATCACATCCAGTACATGCGCCTCCGATCATGTCCGTCGCCCCACCAGAAGTTTCTCATAACTTTGGACAGGTCATCCAGTAGTCCGAAAGGGAATTTGAATATACCCATTGCATAGGTGGGTAAGGATTGTAGCACCGCTTTAACTAAAATTTCCTTGGCAGCCTCGGACATATACTTTCCACACCAATCATCAGCACGTTTAGCAAATTTCTCTTTTATAGATCGAAGCCTTCCTTTCTTCATTTGTCCCTCTGGCACTGGGAGAACCAAATACTTTTCCTCAAAACATTCAGTCTCATAGTGTAGGATATTTTTTATTTCCGATTGTACGTCGGTTGAGCATTTAGCACCATAGAGTATTGAGCACTTACCCAGGTTCACCAGCTGTCATGTACTATTCTCATAATTATCCAACACTGATTTAACCACAGTTCCTTGATCAACAGAGCCTTAAAGAACATGATACTATCATCAGCGAAAAGGAAATGAGAGACACCAGGGGCTTGGCGGCAAATGTGCAATTCCTGGAGGGCTCCCTCCTCAATCTTCTTCTTAATCAAACAAGATAAACCATCAGCCACAAAAAGGAACAAGTATGGTGAAAGTGGATCACCTTGGCAGAGACCTCGTGTCGGAGTGAAGGAGTCCAACATATGATCATTAAAGCGAATAGAGTATTGAACGGTGGTCACACAAGCCATTATCCACCGAATGCATTGACTATGAAAGCCCAATTTTGCTAAACCCCTTCAAGAAACCTCCAGTCCACGCGGTCGTACGCTTTATTCATATCCAGCTTATACGCACAGAATTCCCTCTTAAACGTTGCACCATTATGTATTGCATGTATACACTCAAAAGCCACGAACGCATTATCCATAATGAGGTGCCCCGGGATAAAGGCGCTCTGAGTCGGAGAAATAATATCCTGCAACAATGGACAAAGTCTGTTAACAAGACATTTGGAAACCACTTTGAAGATAACATTGCATAGACTTATTAGCCGGAAATCTTTCAGCTCTTCCAGGTCACTCTTCTTTGGAATTAAGACGATCGCGGTTTCATTGACATCTTCTGGCATTATACCATCCGTGAAAAAACGTCGAACTGCACGCACCACCTCCTCCTTCAAAAGGTCCCAATTCCGCTGAATAAATCGCGCTGGAAAACCATCGGGCCCCGGAGCTTTAAGGGGGCCGATCTGAAAGAGAGCATCGATGGTTTCCTTTTCTGTGAAAGGCGCACATAACCTCTCATTAGCATCAGTGTCAACACAAGGCTGTAACATGTCAATGATGATTGCCGGATCAATATCCTCATCATGCGAGTAGATGTTTTTTAAGAAAGCAATGTCTATCTCCACCATCTCGCCTGTGTCCATGGTCCAAGATCCGTCAGAGCGTTTTAGTTTACAAATGCGGTTCTTATTTCTCCTCCAACTAGCTCGACGGTGGAAATATTTCGTATTTCTATCCCCCTATCGTAACCATGCTACCCAAGATCTCTGCAGCCACATAATCTCTTCCCTATACAATAACTCATCCATCTCTCGTGATAGAGATTCTTTTTTTGCTACACCTCGGGGTCTATGAGCAGCGACAGTTCATCCAATTATGTCCTTTTTTCTCCATATCTTTGGGCACAGATTTAAAGTGCTTCTTCTTCCAGTCATAGAGACTTGACATCATCGTCTGCATTGGCATGGTCACATCCCCCAGATCATGGACAGGGACCCGACAGGACCATGCTTCTTCAAGCGCTGCTGAGATTGAGGGCTCTCTCTCCCACATAACCTCATAACGCCGGACTGGTCACACCCGCCTTGGCCCATCCTCCGTATCAGCAGCCAAGAGTAGAGGGCAGTGGTCCGATCTGGATGATCTAAGGTGTGTCAACCGCAACAAGGAAAGAGAGCAGACCAAGAAAGGCTCGCGACAGCTCTGTCCAGACGAACCTTGACATTGCGATCACTGATGACCCACAAGTATAGGGGGTGTATCGTAGTACTTTCGATAAATAGTAGTGTCGATCCCAATGAGGAGCAGAAGGTGTTGACTAGTGGTATGGAGCAGGAAATCTCTATAAATACTTAGCAAATGGATTTTTAGGGGTTTTCTGGTAAAGCAAAGAAACAAAGTGCAAGTAATAAAGACAACGAATAAATGCAGCAAGTGGCCCAATCCTTTCTTAGAAAAGGACAAGCCGGTGGAAATACTTATAAGGACCAAACGTTCTCGAGGACACATGAGAATTCTGTCAAGTGTTTTCGCTTCATATAGCTAAGTACTCTTCTTTGGTGTTGTAAGTGTTGTGTGGGTGAACCTGTGCTAATGTACCAACCTTACTTGTACTAATACATACTTGTGATTAAACCCCCTGCAAGCATCCACAACTACATGAAAGCAATTAAGATATAAACCTAACCATAACCTTAAACTCTAAGATCCTACGCTCCCTTGTGCAATGGTGTCCTAACGAGGGTTCACTTTTCTGTCACTCCGCCAACCCCACAATTAGTAGCCAAATACACAATGCATTCCCCTAGGCCCATAAATGGTGAAGTATCATGTAGTCGACGTTCACATGACACCACTAGAAGAATAGCACCACGACTTAAATACTAAACCATTGAATAATATCTCAACACAAATCCACTACTAACAACATGACTTCTCCCATGTCCTCAAGAACTAAACGAACTACTCACAAGACATCATATGGATCAAGATCAAAGATGAATCTGAACATAAACAATAATCCAATGGTTCCACTCACAAGCATCAACTACAATAGTAATCAACATCGGGAAAGTTTCCCCTAAAAACTATGCAAGTATTCAACACAATTGTTACAGCGGGACGGAGTGGTGATGGTGGTGCTGGTGGAGATGATGGTATGCATGATGATGATCCCGATGAATTCTAGCTTGATGAAGGTGTTGATGGCGACGATCTCCCCTCTCTGAGAAGGAATTTTCCCGGCAGAAATCTATCAGCCAGAGAGCTCTTTATCTCTCGGTGTTTTTCGCCTCGCAGAGGCGGCGGAATCTATCTGTGGTCGATCCTCGTGTTTTAGGGTTTCGAGGAGAAGATATAGGCGAGAGGGCGGAGCCGGAGTCGGGCCAGGTGGGCCACACCTCCTGTAGGCACGGCCTAGGGGTGGCCCGCGCCTGGGGGTGTGGGCCCCCTGTGGCCCATCTCCGCCTCCCCTTCTGGCTTTCTTCGTCTTCTGGAAAAATTTGATTTTCTGTAATTTTTCTGATCTTTGCGAAATTGCATCAAAACACCTCTTTTTCCATCAGAATCCTGACTCCGACAGTTCATCCTCCAAGAATCATCCAACATGCAAAAACAGATGAAAAGACATAAGTAACACCTCTTAATAAGAAATATATCAATAAATAGAGGCAAATTATGATATAGAATGGTGATGCAAATTGGACGTATCAATCACCTTGCTGTTTATTATCATATGTCCATGGAGTGCCCTTAAATCCAATGTCGTGCAAATCACAGTGGGACAAAACTTCCCTAAAGTCAAGCATTAATCTTTTCGATCTCCTCGTCCTCGAAAAATGTTCCTCCTGCCACATAGCCTCATTGAAATCTCCCATCATTAGCCATGGTGCAGCGGATTGCGGTTTAAGCTGTCTCAAAGTTGTCCACATGTGATGATGGTCACAAGCCCTGGGCTCACCATACACAAAAGTTCCTCTCCACATGATCTCAAACGGTCCACCATTGATGTGCACATCGATGTGTCGCGTGCTAAACGAAATAAGATCAACATAGATGTCCTCATTATAATATAATGCAAGCCCACCACCTGAACCATTTCCTTTTACATGAAACAGTGCCTCATACCAATCCGAAAGCGTAAATTCTTTACTCTTTCTTCATATTGCCTAGTTTCACAAATGAACACTAGGCAAGGCTTGTAAGTCTGCACGAGACAGACGAGCTCTTGAACGGTCATGGGGTGCCCCAGACCTCGGCCGTTCCAGCCTATGATACTCATTGGGCCTGGGGTCCTCCTCGAGGGAGGCCACCGATGGTGCCTGTGGATTTTCTGAAACTCTTGCAACTGTTTTCCTTGACTTAAAATGGTCCTTGTCCTTGACATACTGTTGAGGCAGTGGGGGAACTCGATTTTCAGTGCCCGGGGCAGTCTCAGCAGAGCCTGAATTATCACCCACTAAAGCCCCATCAAACTGAAGCCTCCTCCTGGTCTCGTCAGAATAATCCTCCATAGGCTCGGTACGCTGTCCAGGTTTGATCGGGCTAGCAGCAGTATCCTTAAGATCATCCTCGTCCTCCATACCAGCCTCCTCAGACGATCGTTTCCGCCCGAGATTTGGACGCCTCGATCCTCTCCCTACCCAGCCTCCACGGGAGGTCTCTCACTAATCAAAGCGTCGGGGGGGATCCTGGTAGAGAAGTTCGACGGACTGCAATCATCCAAGTTCCAAACTACAGTTGTTTCTTCTCCCACACCCCATCTCCACATTCCTCATGGTCATGACCGATCAAGCCACACCGTTTACAGAAAAACGGGATCTTCTCATACTTCACCTTTAATCTCTTCTTGCCTTCAGGAATTGTGAGCGAGACAAAGCGCATAAGGGGCTTTGCAATGTCCACCATGAAACGAACTCTCACATAGTTACCTTCGAAGAATAATTTAGGGGACATCTGAACTTCCTTTACCTTGCCAATCTTTCTTGATAGATCATCTAAAACTTCTGATTTCTGGTATAGCTCGGGAATCCCATGAATTTGCGCCCAGACATGCATGCCGCTAAAGATGAACTTTTCTGGGTCTTCTAAACCATCATAATCATTGATAAGGACACCTCAGCCGCGGAACATCCATGGACCTTGATGGACAACCTTCTTCCAGTCACCGAGGCAATGCATCTGGAAGATGAACAAGTTTTCCCCAGTAGCACGACAGATGGGATCTCGTGAGAGATTCCAAACGATCCTCATCTTCTCAAAAAGAGCCTCAGCGCTAAAGGACTGTGTGGTAACAACTTTAGCAATAGCTAGCCAGCGAGCCTCCTTCTTGAATTCTATCGCCTTATCTGATCCAATCACGACATCATCAAGCTCATCGGAGTTGAGTTCCACATGACTAAACATGTCATCAATCATCTCATCTTTCCATGTCTCTGTACCCTAAGCATACGATGTTGCTGAAGTCGCCATGTCCAAACCCTAGATGGGAAGATCGGAGCCAAACGAAAAACGTAGCAGCGACGAGGCGCCGAGCGCCCTTATCAAATGCAGGGGCTGAGACGGAGGAACCCAGCGGACCAGCAATCCGTACGGCAAACAATCTCACAACAGCGAAGGGATCGCCGCCAGAGCACTCAAAACCCTAAACGAGAGGGTAGCTAACTCCCGAACATCTACTCTGCCAGACAAGCTTCATTTATACTCCCTCTTTTTCATAATATAAGATGTTCTAGATTTTGTGAAACGAATATATCTAACATTCTTTTAGTGTGTAAATTTAATTCGGATCTACACACTAAAGATGTCTAGATTCATACGTTTCACAAAAACTAAAATATCTTATACTTTAGAACGAAGAGAGTACATTTTTTTGGAAATGGGCGTTTTATTACTCAAAGCAATGTTTACACCCGGCCTCTGCATAACTAGGATGCACACAGCCGAAGATCTTCATAACTTACAACCAGTAGGAAAAGTATAAAAAGTACAAAACGTGTAGATAACACAATGGACTGTGACTATGATATTTCTATTCGTAGGTCACGTGCCATCCATGTCTAGAGAATATATCCCGCGATGCGGCCTCCAAACGCATACACCCTTCCGCAAACAAGTCGCGAAACTCCATACGTTGAAGATTGTCCATGATCATAGGATCGTTGTGGCTCGAAAGATAACCTGCAAAGGAGAAGACACCGTATTATTAAAAATCTTGTCATTCCTACATAGCCATAGCGACCAAATAATGGCAAGCGCTCACACCCTAAACACAATCCCATATTTATCATCAATCCCGTTCGACCAATTGCCAAAAACATTAGCAACCGATGAAGGGGGAGATAAACCAGATGCCACTTGGATGATTGACCATATAGCACGAGCAAATTTACATTGGAAGAATAAATGTCTAATTGTCTCATTATGATGACAGAAGACACATTGTTTACTTCTATGCCAATTTCTCTTAACAAGATTATCTTTTGTAAGAATTACCCCTTTTCGAAGATACCAAGCAAATACTTTCGTTTTCAAGGGTATTTTCATTTTTCAGATTCTACTATTATCATCAACTGGAATATTTGGTTGGATCAAAGCTCTATAAAAAGAATCAACAGAAAATTTACCATTCTGTAATAGTTTCCAGTTAAATTCGTCCACACCCTCCAACAACTGTATCGTAGACAGTCTCAATAAGAGATTGTTCCAGGATAGTAGTCTAGAACCTATGAGGCTTCTTCTGAAAGATACATTAGGGGGATTAGATTCCATTACTCTGGAAAGTGTATCCCCTTTATGTCTAACTATCGAATATAGAGCTAGATATTGTTCTCTAAGGGACATTTGGCCAAGCCATCTATCTTCCCAGAACCTAATCTATGATCCATCCTTAATATTAAAAGAACCAAAGCTTAGAAAATGTTTTTGGGGGGCCATTAGCCTAGCCCAAAAGTGTGAATCACCTGGCTTCCAGGTCACTTGAGACAGAGCTTTGGATCCAATATACTTTCTCCATAAAATGGTTTGCGAGACTCCTTCTTCTGAGAGAAGTTTGAACAGCCATTTACCTAGGAGTGCAGTGTTCTTGACTTGCAAATCATGTATGCCAAGTCCACCATATTCCTTTGGTCGGCAAACCACATTCCATTTGGCCAGTCGATATTTCTTTTTCACCTCATCTCCTTGCCAAAAGAATCTTGAGCGGAAATAATCCACTTTCTTCAAGACCCTTTCGGTATTTGAAAGAATGAGATCATATACAGTACCATATTAGTAAGTACTGAATTAATGATTACAAGTCTTCCACCAAGGGATAAAAGTTTTCCTTTCCAACTATTAAGACGTTTTTGAAGCCTTTCCTCAACCACTTTCCATTCAGCTATCGTGAGACGTCGATAATGTATCGGTATTCCCAGATAGTTAATAGGAAAGAGCCCATGGTCACAGCAATATAACTCAGCATATAGATGTGCCTCGTTTTTAGCCTCGCCAAAGCAATACAAATCACTTTTATGGAAGTTAATTTTCAATCCTGATAATTGATCAAAAGCTGAAAGTATTAACTTCAGATTCTTAGCCTTCTCAAGATCATGCTCCATAAATAATATTGTATCGTCCGCATATTGAAGGATTGATAGTCCACTATCTATCAGATGTGGAACTAATCCTTGAATTTGGCCATCAGCCTTAGCCCTCTTAATAAGGATTGCCAACATATCCGCCACTATATTTAATAATACAGGCGAAAGTGGATCCCCTTGTCTTAATCCTTTGTTTGTCCAGAAGTATTTGCCTATGTCATCATTGACATTTATAGCAACACTACCTCTAGAAACAAAAGACTGAATGAGAGCACGCCACTCCTCAGAAAAACCTTTCATATGGAGTGTTTGCTGAAGGAAAGACCAATTTACTTTATCATACGCCTTCTCAAAGTCAATCTTGAACAATACTCCATTCAATTTCTTTGAGTGTAGTTCATGGATTGTCTTATGCAGAATTACTACACCATCTAAGATGTTTCTTCCTTGCATAAAAGCGGTTTGAGAAGGCCGCACAACATTATCAGCTATTGAGTTTAGCCTAATCATAGCCACCTTTGTAAAGATTTTAAAACTTACATTAAAAAGGCAGATTGGGCGGTATTGTTGTATTCGCTCTGTATTAATAACTTTAGGTAGTAAAATAATGTTGCCAAAGTTCAGCCTAAAAATATCAAGCTGACCTTCGTGCAAATCATGAAACAAATGCATCAAATCATCCTTAATAACTTTCCAGAATTTCTGATAAAATTCAGCTGGAAAGCCGTCAGGTCCTGGTGCTTTATTGTGTTCCATTTGAAAAACAGCTTTCTTTACCTCTTCCGCTGTATAAGGGGCGGTTAGAAAGTTGTTTTCTTCAGAAGAAACCTGGGGAATATCATCCGTTTGGGATTCATCCAGTGATATGGAGTTTTCTGGTGGTGTCCCAAACAATGATTTGTAATACTTTGTAATGTAAGATTTTAGTTGCTCCTGTCCCTCAATCATACTTTCATCCTGAATTAAAGAGTAAATAAGTTTCTTCTTATGCTTGCCATTAGCAATAGCATGAAAATATCTTGTATTCGCATCTTCTTCAAGGATGAATTTTGCTTTGTCATTGGAATAAATATTGTTGACATCATGACCATATGCCAAGAACAGCATAGGGATCTAGTACTAAGGTGTGGTATAGACTCGTACGTACGCTATCTCTTGTACTAAATTGAATGAAACTTTAGAGTAGCATCTAAGAATGATCTCGGTTGTTTATACCTAATCATGTGCGTCAACAGCAGCTTTTTAGCCGGTCTATAATACTCCAAGAACAGCATAGGAGTAGCGTTATCTCTAAACCTTGTCCCCTGTTAGTAGATACCGAAGCGACATATTTTGAGACCGGCCGTTAAATCGATCGTTAATCCATCAACGACGTACGCCCGTCGATCAGGACCAATCAAAAGGCTACATTGCACTGCTATTTTCTTCTGAGACCCAGCCTCTATGAATGATAAACGCAGGAGACATCCCATCAGCAGTTAACAATTGGCAACCTCCAGAATAAGTCCAGAACTGCAAATCTTTTCCGGGCCGTTTCAGCTGACAGCAACTCCGGACACCCTGTGCAACCACGCGGGGTGGCAGCGGCAGCTCGAACGACCGATCACCCAACAGTCACAAGGGATCGGAGGTCTCATCGATTGATCGGAGCTCGCCAGATGTTCTTGCGCTAGTGGCCACCATCGCTCAGCTGCGGCAAAATGCTGCTGCAGTGTGAACCGTGAAATGCTGTAATTCCAAGGCGCCACCAGATGTTCCATCGATGGAGAAGGGAAACATTATCGTTTTTACCGTTCTTTTCAGCTGTCACCAGATGTTCTCACCCTGCAGGAGCGATCGTGTCGATCGCCAGGAGCTTCTCGGCGATCGTGTCGCAGATTTGACCGATGATGGAGCTAGCTAGATGCCCCTAGCTAACACATTCTCTCGTGTCATCAGGTGCGGAGAACTGCAGGCTAAATCGACGTGAAAGGGAGACGATAAGTGAGGCATAAGCCACTGCTGAGCAGCTAGCTTGGAACACGGGAGGGAGCTAAGCTAGCTTAGCTAGAAGAGAGGTTACGCGACACGGAAGAGATCGATCGTTTGTTGGAGAAGCCAGCCAGCCAGCGTGGAAGATTGGCTGATTGCATTATTGCTAGCTTGCGACGCGGCGACGTCGACAGAGAGAGAATGTTAGAGATGTACTATACTCAAGCGTGTATTATCGATCACCAATAATGATACACAGATTAAGAGTTGATTAATACATGTGTATAGGGGGTAAATGCAACGTTCCTTTTCACGCGTACTGTGCGACCAGGTAGGCATGCAGTGTGTGCATCATGGGCTCTAGCTCTCGACGCATGTATACTCGGTATTAGTACTCCTATACGCTTGTAGAACAGCGAAAGGGCAGAGGCCGATTAATTCACGGGTAGGGTCTCTCGTGCTGCCCCACTAGGATTGGAAAAAAAACTCACCATCGATCTCACAAATGATCCAAGGTTTAATTAATCAGTTATGTATACACATACAAACAAAGAGTTGCATGGCATGCTGAAAGGGGAACATTTGGATGCATGCTACATCTCACACGGATGCATTAGTGGCTACTCGTGGATGCCAGTACATCCCGTGGCCAAGTTGGCGCTCACGTACGCGTTAGAGCATCTCCGGTCGCGTCTTCCATATGGCTTACCGAAGCAAACGACCGAGCACCTTGTGTGCAAGGCGGACGCGTGGAGTGGCAACCGTGTTCGTGCCTCAGTGGATTGCAGCAGCCGGCGGCCAGATGGTCGAGAGGTGAGGAGGAAGCTAGCGCCATGGATGGAGGCACGCACGAACTGTTAGCGTTAAAATGGGTGACAGCACTATTGGAAAAACCATCTTCGGTTCGACGTGAACAAGGCCAGCAGTCCCGGTTTGGCACAGCCCGTAACTAGTGGGAGCACTAGTCCGGGCCGTGAGGCCTCTAACAGCTAAAAACAGCCGTAGTAACTAGTCCCGGGCCGGACCAGGTCATTAGTCCCGATCCGTAATACGGCCCGGGACTAATAACCCGGAGTAGGCCAGCTGGTCCTTTCGTGGACTATTAGTCCCGGACCGTGATACGGTCCAGGACTAGTTGTCCACCACTATATATTCTGCTTCCTGTCATGCTGTCCTAAAGTATATGGTGGCCATTTTTCTCAAAAAAACAAGAGAGTTCATGCCATTTTTTTTCTCAAGATTTGTCAAGATTTAGTTTGCAACACCTAAATCCAAAGCTTTAAAAGGTTAGAACTTCATTCTTTCATCTCTTATTGCTACTTTAGCTCTATAATGCTCTAGAAGTATAGAGATATGGATCAATGCATGCATGCTCTAAAAGTAGCTAGAAGGATTTTGATATATATGTGTAACAAATATTGATTAGGCACATAGTTACTAAAAATTGAAATGTGTAATTTTAGAGTTTCAGAGCTTAGAATGGAATGAGGTTTTCACTGATAGAACAATAATAAAAAACTCCACATTTATCATGTTGGTTGTTTTCTCCAATTCACAAATTGGTGCATGTAAATTTTTCAAAATTCAAAATTAATGCTCTAGAAGCTCTCAATATAACTTGTAATAATTTTATCATGTTGTGTAATGGTTTTTGATATACTTTTACTATAATACAGATGGTCCGGGAATGGATGTACGGTACTGACCGACGCTCTGGCGAGTTCATTAATGACGTGCATGAATTCATCCGTGTTGCTGATGCAAACAAGCGCAATGGTTTTGTATTCTGTCCATGTAATGGATGTAGGAATCAGAAGGATTACTCTGACTCAAAAACCCTTCACAGCCACCTGTTGAAGTCTGGCTTCATGCTCAATTATAATTGTTGGACCAAGCACGGAGAGAGAGGGGTTATAATGGAAGACAATGAAGAAGAGGAGGAGGATGACAACTATCATGGTTTCCCTGAGTACGGAGATACTTCCATGGGGGATGCTGAAGGGGAGGATGAAGAAGAGACACATGATGAACCCGCTGATGATCTTGGTCGGACCATTGCCGATGCACGAAGAGATTGTGAAACTGAAAAGGATAGGGAGAAGTTCAATCACATGTTAGAGTATCGCAAAAAGTTGTTGTACCCAAATTGCAAAAATGGTCTGAAAAAGCTGGGCAGCACACTGGAATTGCTGCGATGGAAGGTTGAGTGTGCTATACCTGACTCCTCATTTGAAAAGTTGCTGAAAATGATGAAGAATATGCTTCCAAAAGATAATGTATTGCCCGCCAGTACGTACGAAGCAAAGAAGGTTGTCTGCCCTCTAGGTTTAGAGGTTCAAAAGATACATGCATGCCCTAATGACTGCATCCTCTACCGCGGTGAGGAGTATGAGAATTTGGATGCATGTCCGGTATGCACTTCACTTCGGTATAAGATTAGACGAGATGACCCTGGTGACGTTGAGGGCGAGCCCCCCCCCCCCCCCCCCCCCTCCCCCCGGAAGAGGGTTCCTGCCAAGGTGATGTGGTATGCTCCTATAATACCACGGTTGAAACGCTTATTCAGAAACAAAGAGAACGCCAAGTTGTTGCGATGGCATAAAGAGGAACGTAAGTCAGACCGGATGTTGAGACACCCCGCTGATGGGTCACAATGGAGAAAAATCGATAGAAAGTACCCGGACTTTGTAGATGACGCAAGGAGTTTAAGGTTTGGTCTAAGTACAGATGGCATAAATCCCTTTGGGGAGCAGAGCTCCAGTCACAGCACCTGGCCCGTGACTCTATGCATTTATAACCTTCCTTCTTGGTTGTGCATGAAGCGGAAGTTCATTATGATGCCAGTGTTGATCCAAGGTCCGAAGCAACACGGCAACGATATTGATGTGTACCTAAGGCCATTAGTGGAAGAACTTCTACAGTTGTGGCACGAACCCGGGATACGCGTGTGGGATGAGAACAAACAGGAAGAATTTAACCTCCGAGCATTGCTTTTCGTAACAATCAATGATTGGCCTGCTCTTAGTAACCTTTCAGGACAGTCAAACAAGGGATACAATGCATGCACACACTGTTTAGATGAGACTGAAAGTATATATTTGGAACATTGTAAGAAGAATGTATACAATGAGCATCGTCGATTTCTTTTGTCCAAGCATCCCTTAAGAAAGAAAGGCAAGCATTTCAACGGTCTGGCATGTCACCAGACGAAGCCTAAGGAGCGTACTGGTGCTGATATATTTGATATGGTCAAAGATTTGGATTAAATGGTAACCTTTGGAAAGGGTCCTGGAGGAAAATATGTTCCGAAGGACGCTGAAGGACACGCACCTATGTGGAAGAAGAAATCTATATTTTGGGAGCTACCATATTGGAAATTCTTAGAGGTCCGCTCTACAATCGATGTGATGCATGTGATGAAGAATCTTTGCGTGAACCTGCTAGGCTTCTTGGGCGTGTATGGGAAGATAAAAGATACACCGGAAGCACAAAAGGACCATCAACGTATGAAAGACCCAGATGGCCTGCATCCAGAATGGTTTCAAGGTCATGCCAGCTACGCTCTTACCAAACAAGAGAAGGAAATATTTTTTGAATGCCTAAGCAGTATTAAGGTCCCATATGGCTTCTCGTCGAATATAAAGGGAATAATAAATATGTCAGAAAAAAAGTTCCAAAACCTAAAGTCTCATGACTGCCTCGTGATTATGACGCAAATGATTCCGATTGCATTGAGGGGGCTTCTACCAGATAATGTTCGAGTACCCATTGTGAAGCTATGTGCATTTTTCAATGCAATCTCTCAGAAGATAATCAATCCCGAAGATCTACCACGGTTATAGAATGATGTGGTCCAATGTCTTGTCAGTTTTGAGTTGGTGTTCCCACCATCCTTCTTCAATATTATGACGCACCTGCTGGTTCACCTAGTCGAAGAGATTTCCATTCTCGGTCCTGTATTTCTACACAATATGTTTCCATTTGAGAGGTTCATGGGAATCTTAAAGAAATATGTTCGTAACCGTGCTAGGCCAGAAGGAAGCATCTCCAAGGGCTATGGAACAGAGGAGGTCATTGAATTTTGTGTTGACTTTGTTCCTAACCTTAGGCCGATTGGTCTTCCTCAATCGCGGTATGAGGGGAGACTGAGTGGAAAGGGTACTATAGGAAGGAAATCAATAATATGTAGGGACGGACATTCTTACACCGAAGCGCATTACACCGTTCTACAGAATTCTATCTTGGCAGCCCCATATATCGAGGAACACAAGAAAATCTTACGCTCCAACAACCCTGGAAAGCATGAATCTTGGATTAGAGATGAACACATGAAGAGTTTTGGCGGTTGGCTGCAACATCTCATAAAAAACAACACTCTTGGAGATCAGTTATACTTGTTGTCTAGGTCACCATCTTTGACTATATCGACTTTCCAAGGGTACGAGATAAATGGGTATACATTTTACACGATAGCCCAAGATAAAAAGAGCACCAACCAAAACAGTGGTGTCCGCTTTGATGCAAAAGACAACAATGGGTCAAAGACCACATATTATGGTTACATAGAGGAGATATGGGAACTTGACTATGTACCTACTTTTAAGGTCCCCTTGTTTCGGTGCAAATGGGTCAAGCTGACAGGAGGAGGGGTTGAGGTAGACAAGAAATACCGAATGACATCGTTGGATCTCAACAATCTTGGGTACTTAGACGAACCATTCGTACTAGCCAATGATGTGGCTCAGGTTTTCTATGTGAGGGACATGTCTACCAAACCTAGAAAAAGAAAAAATAAGAAAAAGAATACATCAGACGATGAGCCAAAGCGCCACATAGTTCTTTCAGGAAAAAGAAACATCGTGGGAGTGGAGGACAAGACAGACATGTCAGAAGATTGTGATAAGTTTCATGAAATTCCGCCCTTCGCGGTGAAGGATGACCCAAGCATCATGTTAATGAATGAAGATGCTCCATGGATACGACGGGATCAGAAAGGAACACACGCGAAGAAATGATATGTAATAATTGTAACATTTTATGAGTGAAGATGCTCCATGTGTCCATTTTTATAGTGTTGTCTGCAAACAATCTTGAGTGTGTTAGTCCCGTTTTGTGGCTGGACCGGGACTAAAGGAGGGCCTTTAGTCCCGATTCATACTTACCATTAAGATCTGATCTCCAAACGCGTGAGGTCACATATTAGGGAGTGCCTCTATGACCAGTTTCTTGGAGATGCCGCAGGACTGGGCTCCGGCAGCATCTCCCTGAAACTGGCTGTAGTGGTGTCCCTGCTCTTGAAAACCATCTTGCAACTTGTAACTTCTCTAACTAGATCAATACGCCTGGGAGCTAACTAATTTCACATATTAGAGAGTGCCTCTATGACCAGTTTCTTGGAGATGCCGGAGGACTGGGCTCCGGCGGCATCTCCCTGAAACTGGCCGTAGTGGTGTCCCTGCTCTCGAAAACATCTTGCAGCTTGTAACTTCTCTAACTAGATCAATACGCCTGGGAGCTAACTAATTTCACATATTAGGGAGTGCCTCTATGACCAGTTTCTTGGAGATGCCGGAGGACTGGGCTCCGACGGCATCTCCCTGAAACTGGCTATAGTGGTGTCCCTGCTCTCGAAAACCATCTTGGAGATGCCTCAAACTGGCTGGAGGACTAGACTCACAAGGATGCCTATTTATAGTACAAGCAGCTCGGCATAATTTCGACACTCACGACATAATGTCAACACTCACCCCTATTATTAGTGTTGACTCATGTTTTATCCCGATTGGTGTCTCCAACCGGGACTGAAGATTCATCTTTAGTCCCGGTTGGTGACACCATCCGGGACAAGCTACAAGCCGCACGACATAATGTCGACACTCACCCCTATTATTAGTGTTGCCTGGCCCAGTCTGCCGCAATCCCTTCAGTCGCGGTTGGTTTCTCCAACCGGGACTAAAGATGAACCCTCTTTTTATAGGCATTTCCCTCTATTTATAGGCCGCTCGATCCAGCCTGCTCTATTTATAGGCCTTTTCCTCTAAATACAACATCTTCATATTTAGGTAACACTCAAGACATTTATTAATATTAAAAACTGGGACAAACCGGGACTAGCTAACACTCAGAACTAAAGTCGCCCCTTTAGTCATAATTATGCCTAGTCCTATAATACGCAGCTTCAGGGTCTTCTTCGTCATCGTCATCATCATCGTCATCGTCACCTGCCACTCCGGGGATCCTCAGCCTAGCCATGGCATATACTAGGGGCCATTTCAGCCTCGGATTCATGGTGGGCAGGGGAGGGGTCTCCTGGAAGACGATGCCTCTACCGCCGGGTCGGTGTGGGTCCTTTTTTTGGCTCTGTGGCGGGTGGACTCGTGGGCACCGCAGGCGAGGATGGTCTCCCCCGGCGATGTAGCGCATCACTCCGATGATAGTACGGTTCGCCCACCACAGACGACGGCCGGCTTCGTTGTGGTTCACCGGGGGTGGGCCATCACCCTCGTACCTGGCGAGCTCCCTTTCCCGCCTATTAGCGAAGAAGGCATTCCAGGTGTCGTAGTTGTCGGGATCCCACTGGGGATCCATCTGACGAGGTTTAATCTTGTCAATGCCCATTGTTATGGACTTGGGTTTTGGAGAAGATGGGGATGCTGGAGATCGTGGAACGGTTAACAGACAAGCAACCAGGGGACACGAGATTTACCCAGGTTCAGGCCCCTGGAGGGAAAACCCTACTCCTGCTTGTCTGCTCTTGATTACGGCGGAACCGAAGGTTACAGGGTGCGCAGATTCGATCTGGCGTGGAGGTGTGTGCGAAAGTATGAGTCGAGAGATCTAGGACGTGCCCTCCTGGCCTTTATATAGACTTAGGCAGGTCCCGGGCATAGTCCTAGTCAGTTACAAGTTCTAGGGTTTTACCCCTTTAAATTTCCTATCTAGGCTAGTCTTGTTCTCCAAGGATCCGAAGGCGTCATGGGCCTTGGCCACCCGAAAATCTTCATGGGCCAGCGTATGTCTGCTGTGGGCCTTCCTTGGGCTGGACCAGGTATGCTGAAGTCATGTACCCGTAGGGTATAACCATGTCACCATCCGCTGCTCCGGCGTGAGCTCGTGGTAGAAGTGGTTTGTGATGGCCGCCTGGCGTGCGGAACCTTGAGGGACAGGAGGGACAGGAACCCCTCCAGCGCTCAGCATCCAGCCGGCGGGCGGCCGGTAGCCCGGCGGACAAGGGTAGTTGGAGGCGCACAGTGCCTCAGTCTCCTCGAGGGTCAGAATGGCCTAGTAGGCGTTGTCCATTGTTCTAAGAGAGGAAGGTGTGGATGTGTGGATAGCCATGGCGTGATCGCCCTAGATATAGAGGGAAAGGGCGGCAAAACTTGGCGTGAAGCTTTGGGAAATGGCGGGAAATATCTTTAGTCCCGGTTAGTGACTACATCCAGGACTAAAAGCTCTCTGTAACACCCTCGGAATCGGCCCTATGCAAGTTTCAGCGCTTCCCGCCAAACCCGCATAGAAACGATTCAAAGGTGCCCACCAGGCACTTGCGTGCGGGTGGAAAACGAAGTAATATCATTACACAATAGTCCTCGATGGAACCCACAAAACAGATATATATATAACAACAACTCAAAGAGTCAAGAATACGGATATACAATACAAAGATCCAAATCACCTTTAAAACGATACAGCGTCCGAGTACGGACAAGATGCAAATGGGGCTAAGAGCCCTGAAGAATAACCAATGGCGTCCATAACCCTGCCCAGGCCAAGCCGGAAGGGTAACCCTGCTAACGACGTCGATCTCAAAACCTGCTAAAAACAAAAGGGGTGCCGACAAAGGGCAAAGGAAAAAGAGAGCGGTCAGTACTGAGGCCAGTACACGGCGAGACTAGAATTCGACGGTCCTCGCCTACATAGGTATGGTGGACTGAAGTGGCAGCGCGGCATGCACTAAACAACCTATAGAGACTCGATACAAATAGCGGCTATCAGAGAGGGGTAAGAAAGACCTATTCGGAACCAACCTGATACTACCACCAAACATACCCATCCTGGTGTTTCCCCTTGAGACCAAACGAGGAAGTCAACCGAGGAACTCACACCGTTGGCAGTTTTACTTATTCAGTTATCATTGCAGCAATTACTAGTCAGGTATAGATAGTCATCCTAATATAATAAGCAGTGGGCACTTTTAGTTAACCATTCCGTTGTAGTTGCAACACTTACTAGTCAGATACAATTAGCATGAGATATCCCAAACCCAGCAGTTGTTGGTACTTTTATTTAGCCATTCCGTTGCAGTGAAGCTGATTACTAGTCATATCGGATACAAGTCAAATTATAACAGTAAACTTTAGTTATAGTTGTCTATAATCGAGAACTGTGCTCCAAGTCGTCCATAACCGCGGACACGGCTTCTCGAAAAGATTTAACCCTGCAGGGGTGCACCAAAGTTTCCACACACACCTACACCCATGTTGTCAGATCAGGTAGGTACAAGATCACAAAACATACACCCAACGGTATGTCGACGGGGTTTCGGACACGACGTTTCCCAGACCCAAAGCAAGCACGGGGGGGCACCCCACTAAGCTACCCGTAACGAAGTCGGCCGGTCTCCGAGACGGACCCAGGGTTTGTGTCGACGGCTATAAACGACTGGGAACCCGAAAGTGTGACTGGGCTTGTCGATGTAGCGAAAACGTATCATGGGGTTCCTAAACAGTACGGGCGCTCCACGCACAATCGTAAATAAAGCAGTAAAGCATGGCATAAGTACAGGATAGTAATAATTCCCCAAACTACTTTGTGGCCCCCAGTACAGTACTTGAAATCAGGTACTAAATCAATGGGGGTGCCCACACACCCCACCTATGGTTAGCGTGCTCGATCTCGGAACAGGTGTCAAGAACTCGGGGTCCTACGGGACACCAGTGAGCGGTTAAAATCCAAATATTGTATATTACCCACCGGTGCCTCTGCATTTACCTACTTTCAGTTTTAGTTATTAAACAATAATTAAAGCCATGATCATCTCCAACATAAAGCATATGGCAGCCTTCCAACAGTTGTGGCACTGGACGACACGCAACAGCACTTAAGCAAGCGACTACGACGCGCAAGTCCAACTATCTACCAAACAACATGTAATAGGATGTGTCCAAGGCAATATAAGGCTGCAAGGGATATCACGGACACGAAAACTAGAGAAGCGCAACATAGATAGCAATAGATCAACAGGAGGGAATAAATACTATAAAAGTAAGATAGGTAGAAAGGGGGAGATGCTCGCCTGAAAACATTGCCGGAGATTCATCCAAAGATCGGGTCGACACTCGCATCAACTCATCGGTCTAATCCGCGAAGAAGCAAAGCACTAGAAGAAACACCGGATGCACTATTTAATACTACGGCAAAATATCGGGCATGATGCATGTATGATGTATGACATGGCAAAGATGCGATGCAATTTGGCCATATTAAGCGGAACCGGGGTCCCGACAATTATTAAGTTCATGTTATTTAGATACCCCGCAATTTAAATGTTGTCTTAACATGGCAAAATGTAACACCGGTTCGCTACACAATTTTAAATGGGACCAATATTAGACTGGAAAAGCCCGCATATGGCCTCCATATTAATTTAGGTGAATCGGCATAAGGCCCACAAACCACATGATATGTGTGCAAGCATGAACAATTAAGATGCACAAGTAGATATTATTTATAAGAATAGGGTCCTGGAAAAAGGGCTCACACATGGTGGGTTTCAGCGATCTTGGAGTCCGGGAGTTCGATTCGGTCTCGAGGGATCGGTCTTCGGATCCGGGGGTTTGGGGTCACGGCATTCCATGTAGAAGGCCCTGAGGTCCCATCTTGATCAATGATGACGAACTTGGTCTCGGTCGTCGGGTCTTGGTCTTCGGGGAGGTGGAACTTGATAGCAAAGTGTGCACAGGAACGTGAGACCTTGTTGGCACCGCAACATCATTGTTTGCTCACCAACGCCACCACAAAACACATCACAAGATAACAGTTGCAGCCGAAGTACGGGTTCCAGAACCTGAACAAGGCATCAACGAGCGCGCATCGCGTCCCGTGCTGGACTTGAATCGACCCCAGGAAGGCGCAAGGTCCCGGGGAAGTGGAGTAGAGGACCACCAGGGTCGCAGGCAGCGGCACGCTCATGCGGAGAGGGCAGCGCGTGCGGCGGTGCCTGGAGAAGACGGTGGCCACGGTTGCCGGCAGCAAAATCGCGGGCGACCAGAGACAGGGATACGAGGAGGAGCCAAGGAGGTCCCGCGGGTGCTGAAACGAGGAGGGCGTCGGCTCACTGTTCTGCTGCGTGGCACGACGAGGTGGAGGCGCGGCCATAGGAAGAGACCGGGGGCGGCGTCACCATGGCCGGAGGCGGAGCTTGCAGAGGAGAGCAGGCCGGTGAGGTCGAGGCGAGGAAGAGCGACGGGTGAGGTGTGGGGACAGCCTCTAGCGACGGAGGGAGAACATGGGAGCAGGGCATCGCTAGCGGCGGCGGAAGATTCCTGGCGTCGGGGAGGAGTCGATGCGGGTGGGTGGTTGCGTTCGGGATGAAGGAGGGGCTCGAGGGGTGGGGATCGAGCGGAGCCAGGAGGGTGGGGTCACGAGCGGGATGGTGGGTCCAAGGAGCGAGGGGGGTTATCGGTAGCAAGGTGGGCAGTACTTGCTGTGGGAGCGGGAGATTTCGTAGGGAGAAAAAAATGGGGACGGGGTCAGGTGAGCGGGGAAGGGGTGCGTGCGTGTGTAGGCAGGCGTGCGTGGTGTGTGTCGAGAGGTGGTGAGCATGAGTGTTGTGGGTTGCCGCGCGGGTGGTGAGTGGCGGCGGCGGGGAGGAGGGATATGGTTGGAGGGGTAGGATTAGGGTTTGGTCAAATGTTGGTCTAGGGTTAGGGTTTGGTTTAAAACGGGCTGGGCCTGTCGGGTAGTAGGTGGCCTGGCCTAAACGGCTAGGCTGCCTCCCCGAAAAAAAAATATTTTATATTTCATTATAAAAATATTATAATTTATTTTAAAGGCTTTTATAAATAGTTTTTAGGCAAAACAAAATAATTGGACGAGCCCGGTTTTGATTTGAGATAAAAGACGGGGGGAAATATTTAGAAAAGAAATAGAGGCTTTGAGAAAATAGTTTTAGGCAAACGATGCATGATGACTTCATGATGATGCACATAATACAAACAACAACGATTTTCTAGTAGTGGATTTACCCGGGGTGCTACACTCTTGTAGAAAGGAAAGGGCGGGAAAACTTGGCGTGAAGCGGTGGAAAATGGCGGGAAATATCTTTATTCCCGATTTGTGACTACAACCGGGACTAAATGGATATTATATTAAGATTCTTTATATTTTTCTGATAATAATAGACATATTATTTGTTTTATTTGGGATTTTACAATAAAAGATATGATTTTCCAAAGTTGTATATTTGATTTGAATTAAAAAAAGAAATTTACAAATGAAATAATTTATAAATGATGCAAACAGATAAATGGATATTATATTAAGATTCTTTATATTTTTCTGATAATAATAGACATATTATTTGTTTTATTTAGATTTTTACAATAAAAGATATGATTTTCCAAAGTTTTATATTTGATTTGAATTAAAAAAGAAATTTACAAATGAAATAATTTAGAAATGATGCAAACAGATAAATGGATATTACATTAAGATTCTTAATATTTTTATGATAATAATAGACATATTGTTTGTTTTATTTGGATTTTTACAATAAAATATATGATTTTCCAAAGTTTTATATTTGATTTGAATTAAAAAAAGAAAATCTACAAATGAAATAATTTATAAATGATGCAAACAGATAAATGGATACTATATTAAGATTCTTTATATTTTTCTAATAATAATAGACATATTATTTGTTTTATTTGGATTATTACAATAAAAGATATGATTTTCCAAAGTTTTATATTTGATTTGAATTAAAAAAAGAAAATTTACAAAAAAACAATTAGTCGCGGGTCGTGGCTGGACCCGGGACTAAAGGGTGCCTGCGCGCGCGAAAACGAAGCGGCCAAAAAAACCCTTTAGTCCCGGGCCGTGGCTTAACCCGCGACTAAAGGGGGGTCTTTAGTCTCGTCCCGTGGCTTAGCCCGGGACTAAAGGGGTGACCGTTTATATACCACGCGCTCGCCCCTGGCGCGCCCAGCCAGCACTTAGCAAGATTTGACAACGAAAACGAGAAGGCGCCATCGACGCAGAGAACAGGGAAGGTGTTGCCCGCCGGCCGATTCCCACACCGCCGCCCTCGTCTCCGACCGCCCCTCCGTACCACAGAGCCGCCGCACGCCGCGCCGCCGAGCCTCTGCACCACCTTGCCGTGTCACCGCCCGCCGTACGTGTCGTGCGCGCTGTGCCGCCGTGTCGCGCTGCCCTGCCGTGTCGCACCGCCTCGCCGCGCCGTTGTTCCTCCGGCCGCCCACCTCGCCGGAGGTGGTTATTTAATTATATAGTCTAGTATTAATTATATATTTAGATTTTTGTATAATTAGTCTAGTATTAATTAGTAGTATATTTAGGTTTTTGTAGTAATATTTATTATTATTATTAGTAGTAATATTTAGGTTTTGTATAAATGTTATTCTTAGTATTTATATTATTATTATATTATTAGAAAATGTTAGTACTTTTTATAGTTTTTTTATAGTTTCTTGTTTTATTTTTTCTATAGTTTTTATAGTTTTTAGGATTAGTTATTGATTTAGTTATTAGGATTAGTATTAGGATTATTATAATTAGGATTATTATAATTAGGTTTGTTAGGGTTTTTTGTTATATTTTTTTCTACAGTTTTTTATAGTTTTTTTTATATTAGGGTTTTTTTGTTTTAGTATTAGGATTATTGTTTTAATTAAAATATTAGAATTAGGATTAGGATTATTGTTTTAGTTATTTTTTTGTTTTATTTATTAGGATTATATTGTTTTATTAGGGTAATTTTTTGTTTTAGTTATTATGATTATTGTTTTAGCGCAAATAATATTAGGATTATTATAATTAGGATTATATTGTTTTAGTTATTAGGATTATTGTTTTTTCTAACCTGTTTAACTCTCTTTTTGTTATAGATAATTAAGTCATGGATCCATCCGAAGATCCTGGTCGCATCGGTGAAAGTTTTCTTCAGGGCATGATAAGAGGTAAAATTCCTCTTAATATTACTACCGGCGAAGATATTTTGCTTGAGGAAGAGATATCCTCATATCTGAATCCATCCGGTGATGGACTAGAGGAAAACCTAATGTACCAAGGGGAAGACCAGATGGACGAAGGGAAAACAAATAACAACAATAATGATGGCCCCTCGACAGGATCCGGCGAGGTACATATATATATAAAGTCTTGTGTTACCTCTATTCATTAACTGATCTAGATATATATTAATCACTCTCTCTTCTTCTTTTAGCCCACCGGATCAAAGCAATCGACAGCTCGAACGAAACGAGGGCCGAACAAAAAGTTGGATGGTAATCAAAGGTTCACCATCGAAGAAATAGATGATGATGGTGAACCGATTGCTCCAGAGAAGAACCGGAGGATTTTTATAAATCAATGCGGGGTGCTTGTTAGGGACAACCTGCCGATCACCATCCAAGAATGGAATCATTCAAAGAAATCCGGTGAAGAATCTAGCTATGTCACCGATGATGCCAAAGATGACCTTTGGCAGAAGCTCATAGCGCATTTCATACTACCTCCAGAGTATGAAGAATTTAAGGTAGGTGGTATTACCCCAAGGTCGGGTGGGCTTGAAAATAGAGCGAAAGTGAAGGAGTGGGCTCTAAGCAAGATGGCTGAACTGTACCGGAACCACAAGAAAAGTTTATATGCGAAATATGTCGCGAAAAAGAAAACTCCAGACTTCAAAGGAGTAAACGAGAAGTTGAGAGAACAGTGGCCCAATTTTGTAGAGTACAAGCAATCTGATAAAGCAAAGGCAAAGTCAGCAAAGAACGCGTTAAATGCTGCCAACAAGAAATACCATCATAAAATGGGGACAGGTGGCTACAAGAGTGCCGTCCCTAAGTGGGAAACTATGGAGAAGAACATGAGGGCTAGAGGCGTCACTCCTGGTACAGATGGATGGCCCGAGAGGTCAAAGCACTGGTGGTACGAGCACGGGGATCCTTAGACCCAGAAATAGGGAAGACATTATTTCATGATAAAATTCTAAAACCCTCCCAAGACCTTATTTAAGCAATGAACGATGTTCAATTGGGATTGTTCCATCCCGAGAGAGAGAACGACGAGCTGACACGCGCCCTAGGGAATCCTGAAAAGGAAGGACGAACACGAGGCAAAGGCGTCGGTGTCTCGTGGAAAAAAGGGTTTCCTCAGTACGATGCCAGTTACAGAAGCCGTCAGAGAAAGAAGGACTGGGTGGCAGACCGGATCTCCAGGGTAGAGAAGGACCTAGCTGATCTGAAGAACCTCATGCATGAAATTAGCCAAAGGCCGCCGTCGTCAACTCACCCGTGGTCTGATGATCCTGCATTGGATCTTAGCCAGCGGAGAAGCAGTGTGGCTTCCACGAAGGTCCGGGTTGATGATCAAGCACTGCTGGATGATGCACCGTCTCCTCACTACCCCGTGGATGATGTCAGAGAGATGGCACAGTGTGAGCTACATCAGCCAATGAACAACCTGTCCTTCAAGGTGGTGATCGGCACTGCTTTACCTTGTCTACCTGGAGCACTCCACCATTCACTTCCGATTCCACCAGGCTATGCTCGTGTCACGGTGGATGACATAGTGGAGGATTTTGCGGACCTAGAGATTGAAATCGCTATGCCTGAAGGCCTTACGAAACTAGGAGATGTCAAGCGCAACATCATTCTATGGAATAAGAAGTACATCAAGTTTCCAGGCTCGGCGCCAAAGCCACCTACTCCAAGGAATCCAAGTCCACCCCGCATCGAATATCGTCAACCTCCAAGTCCACCCCAACCCAATTATCGCCAACCTCCAAGTCCACCCCGCCCCACTGACGATCAGCGTAGCAGGAGTACATCAACTCGATCTCCGCCTCCGTGCAATACTCGATCTCCGCCTCCGCCTCCGTGCAATACTACTACCTCGTCGAATAAACGGAAGTTTGACGGTCCCCCGCGCCCCACATCGAAGAAAGGTCAAACGGTGAAGATAGTCGACATCCCGACGACTCTTCCAAAGAGACCTTATGACAAGACCGATGAGGAAACTAACGCGGATGTGGCTGCCCAAGTTAAGGCGCATTTTGCACCCAAAAATCCTGAGCCAAAGCCGGTATATAATGAAAAAACCAAAAAGTGGGCTAAGTCCTTTCTTGAGCAACCATCCCAGATATCGATGAATCTGGAATTAGACTATGACCGAGAGATTATTAAGCAAGCACAGAAGAAAAAAATCACAAGTGCAAAAAGCGAGAAGCAAGTTGCCCAGCTCGGAGCACAGAATAATCAATCGGTCGCCCAGCTCAAAGTCATTTCAGACCTCGACAAGGCCTTCAGAGCTGAAATGGATATGGACATGCAAATAATGGACCCCAGAGCCCGTAATAATGTTGCACTTATGGGAATCACTGTATCGCAGGCCAAAGCACTTGCTACCGAAGCAAATATGTTTCTTGGTCAATATTTAGGCTATGAAGATACGCCAGTGGGTCAGATAGTACGACAGTATGTCCAAGGGGAGCCTCTAGTCAGTAATGAGGAGCTCGCGCGTCTATCCACACATATGCGAAATCTGCACGAATGGTACATGTCGCAAGCAGAAAAAAACATCAGAAAGATTGGTTTCCGGTGGACGTTAGAAAGGAGCATCACTTCAAACCATACTCGATACAGGTTCAAATGACCGAACTGTTTCAGTTATACAACCAGCGCGCCCTCGACAAATCTATCATTGGTTGCTACTGTCTGTAAGTGATATATTTCTATAATTAAGTTTGTAGCTCAGCTCGCTTATTGCATTTAATATATTATCCTAACTATATATCCTTTTGTATGATAATATTATATTCTGCAGAATGAAGATGCTTAAATGCAAAAGAGCTAGAAGATACGACGTTGGGTTCATTGACCCATATATCGTTAATGAATATACGTTAAAGAATCACCCCAAGGACGTGGAGGAAGACCTGTGCAGGTTCTTAATCGAGAATAATTTTGTTAAGGAAATACTATTTCCTTACAACTTCAAGTGAGTGTTTATATCTTGTACACATTTTATTTTTGCTTACTGGATGAGCTATGCATGTATGCCTATGTAAACGTCCGCAGATTCCGCTGGATCTTGCTAAACATTCAAGTTGACAACTCCCTAGTTGAAGTCCACGACTCATTAAGTTGGGACCAAGAGCAGTGAAGCGACATGAAAGCAATGCTCCATAAGTAATTTCAATCATTATCGCATTATATCGTCCTCTTTCATTCATTTCGTGATATCAAGTAACTAATAACTCCTTTGTTCATTTTCTTTGCCGAGCAGGTGTTGGACACGGTTCAGACAGAAAATACCAGGTCCATTCAAAGAGGAGTTAACTTATAAAATGGTGAAGAGTTTACAGCAGCCACCGGGAACTCATTTATGTGGATACTACGTCTGCGAGTACATCCGCGAGTTGACCAGTGAGCGGAAAGTTGACTCACATTATATTTATGATTTGCGGGAGAAACTAGAGCCAAACCAGCGCATAAGAGCAATTCAAGAGGAGCTGACGGGATTTATGATGAAGGAAGTCCTTGATGTACATGGAGAGCATTATGCGGATGACGTGAAACTCGATTTGCCTTAGTCATCTTTATGTAGCTGATATGATATATATATTCATCAATGACCATGTAATTTCAAAACATTTCTTTCTTTTGATATGATTAATTATATGTATGCTTGCAAGGGATCGATTAATTATATAAATGCATCGACGTGTAGTGTGTATGTAGTAGCGTATAATATGTATACTGAAATATATGTTTGAATTATAGTGAAACACAAAACGAAAAAGGAATGAAATGGTAAAAAAAAAGGAAATACACAATCTCTGCCGCGGCAGAGAAACACACAATTCTCTGCCACGACAGGAAACCTTTTAGTCCCGGGTGATGTTACGGCCCGGGACTAGAGGGTTTCCGCCCCTCGCGGCGCTGAAACAGCCACGTGGCTGTTATCAGTCGTGGGTCGTAGCGAGCCGGGACTAGAGGGGGGCCTCTAGTCCCGCTTTCGCAGTCCCGGGCCCAAAACCGGGACTAAAGCCAGTTGCGGCCCGGGACTGTAGGCCCTTTTTTCACCAGTGCAGGGGCGGTGATTTGGAGGCGGTGAGAGGGAAGGCGTGTCGGATAGAGGGGTGAATGGGCTGGGTGCTGGCAGGTGATACCGGGCTGGATAGGCTAGTTATAGTGAGAGTAACTTAGCTAGTAACATGTATGTACATGCAATGTCAACTACTCCCTCTGTTCACAAATAAGTGTACTTTTAGGTTTGTCCTAAGTCAAAGTTACTAAAGTTTGACTAACTTTATAGAAAAATGTAGCAATATTTATGACTCTAAATTGGTACTAGTAGATATGTTTTCAAATTTAGTTTCATAATATGTCAATTTGATTCAATGTATCTTGTTATATTTATATATATAATTGGTCAAATTTGATAAAGATTGACTTAGACAAAAGTTAGGAATACACTTATTTACGGACGGAGGGAGTAGGCAAATTGGTGACATGTGGGCCATATACTAATAAACTAGTACATATTTGTAGTTAGCTATTATACTTGTTGGCTATAGTGATAACTATAGATGACATGGCAGTGGCTTGGGCTATACTATTAAACTTGCTCTTAGCTAGTTACTATAACATCATATATACCAAGACTATATAAGTCTACAATCTAATTAATTAGTTCTTGCATGACATCATACACATGTTATCACCCACTATGGAAGTAGTAACATCAACAACTAGTAACATATGCAAGTTACTAATCTTAGTTACTTAGCACTATGATCCGCCTTATTTCATACGTGGTAAGGGTCGTCGTGGCTTCCATCCGGGGTGCCTGCATCAATCCCTGTGGAGTGGGGATGACATCAATACGCCGGGCACGGTATTTGGACCAGACCGGACAGTAAAGTGCTTTGAGGCACGCCGCTAGCGCGGTTTTCTACCGGGCACGTCTAGAAGCCTTTGGCAAGTTAATTTCCTTCTTCCGTGTTACAGCAGTATAGTACTCCGTGTTACCAGGCAAAAAGCAGAATGTGCCCTACGCCGCGTTAAAAGGAAACGGCTGTTTGTACCGACTTTGAACCTGGAGATTCGAGCTGTCACACGAAATGCATCGCTTCGACTCCAAAACGTGCGATATCAGAGGTTCAATTAGTCGGTCGGATGTACGAACACGCGACGATCGACGTGTGCAAGGGAAAGAGAAATGATGTAGAGGTCGACGCTAGGCGACCGACATAGGTGGCCGGTAGCCCGGTACGATGATGAACCCTGCAGGAAGCAGCAGGATTCCCCCTGCAGATCGAGGTGGCGCTCCGATTGTCCCGGATGAATCCGTCGATCAATGAGGTGGCGGCTGTACCTTGCACCTGTCCTGCAGGCTTATCCCACGACAGCCCGGTGGATCTTGGATTATGCGCCATGCCTACACACATGAGGAGTACTAGGACACGCCCTGTTGCAGCTTTTAGTTTCTCGCTCAATGGAGTGCATACATAGAATCCAGTCGATGTTACGTACAGTACAGTTGTGCAGATCGTTCTCGGGTTGCCCTGCATGGCCGCAAGTAGGGGGACGCACCATGCCCAAAAGGCAATGCTACTCAGCTGGTTTGTAAAGTAAATGTATCTAGACTTGTTTTAGTGTGTAGATTTATTCTAAAAATGAGTGAACCTACATACTAAAATAAGTCTAGATACATCTTCCTCACAAATCTAAAACATCTTATATTTTAAAACGGAGGGAGTACATTTTCTGAATGCTAAAGGAATAATAAAGGTACGAGTACGTGTGTCCGTATGCATGTCGATCAAGAGCAGTCCGAGACCTACTAAGCCCATCTGACCAGCTTAATCAATGATTCCAATAGACCGCTGGAAACACTCTTTGAAAGAGCCCACAGCCTCTCTTCAGGATGTGAAAGAAGATTATATCAGCGTACATGGTTTGCCTTCTTATGAGAAGGAGTGCTTTTTGTTTCTATATAGCATACATGAAATTCGTCGGCGGGGAAGCAACGGATACGGGTCATCTTCGTTTTCGTCGAACCGTCGGTGTGTTGATATATTTTTTCTCTCTTTGTTCTCTTTTTTTTTTCTTTTTGAGCTTGATTGTTTTGTGTTTGTTCTAGCAGTGAACTCGCAGTTATATCGTGTGGTTGCTATATTAATATAGCGGAACAAAAATCTGTTTTAAGGAGTTTTTTTTTAAATCGGTCGGACGTTAACTTTTTTTTCACAAAAGAGTAACGCTACACGTATGGACAGTTTACTTACGGATTGGTATTATGGGGTGACGTGGTGAGCACTGATTTGTTAAAAAAGCAACCAACCCAAAACTTCTCCAACCAAATCAGCCCATGTTGAGTCCGTAGGACAATTCAGTAAGGTTCGTAGGATTACTGTTCACAGAAATACTCATGGGCACGCATGAACTTATCGAGCTGCCGGCAGCGCATCATGTCTGGACTCATCAGGAGCAGCCCGAGCGCTCCCAATTCCAAGTCCAACTGGCATTCATAGCCTGTGCACCTGACCCACATCCTGACTCCAAGACCACAGTAGTACACAACGTACGCCCACCGCTTGCACCTGCCGGGTGCCAGGCTACGGCCCATGGCCATTAAAACCTGTCCTAGCAAGAAGAACGCCCCCCTAGACCCTAGTTACCGCTCTTAGGGAATCCGCTCCGCGCATGCTTCTGTGTTCCCGGGCTCGGCCCAATTCGACGGAGACTAGTTTTTTTTGTCATGGGCTGGATCGGAGCAGGACAATAAAAAGATACGATTTTTCTCTTTTTTCTTTTTTTTTATGTTTTCATTTTTTTCTGGGTAATAAACTTTTCAGAATATGAAAAAATGTTCAAAATTTAAAAATGTTTAAATTCGTAAAATAATACAACTTAAAGTTGTTTGAATTTTAAAAATGCTTATATTTTAAAAATGTTCCAATTCAAAAATTGTTTGAGTTTAATAATGTTTAAATTTAAAAATGTTCAAACTAAAAAATTATTCAAGTTGAAAAGTATTCAGATTTCGAAAATATTCGAATTAAAATAATAGAAAAGAAAAAGAAAACAGAAAAATAGTCAAAACCAAAAACATAAAAAATCACAAAAAAACAAGATGACAGTGCTAGGAAACAGAAACCGAATGGAAAACAGTATTTCCTCTTTAATCTCACTCAAACGGGCTACGCCCAACTCCTTCCGCTCGTGATGAGCGGAATATAGGGTTTGCCAAGAATAACCCAGTGAGAGAGGGGTGCACCTAACCCGCATACTCACTCATTAATTACGGTGTTCAGCTAACTTGCACAAAAAAAACTATTGTTTAGTAATTTGGCGCCTCATCTTAGATTGATTATTGTCAACTAATCTTTTCCTTATACAATTCTACTCTATATTAGAATATTTATGTGAATGCTATTTCGATCTAAGTGGTCTTATTCTATGTTCCGTGCTAGGAAGCATTACTTCTCTTTTCATTCCAAACTCTTTAGTAAGACCAATACGATTGATTGGTCTGTGCGTTTTTTTTTATATCCCCTATTCCACATATACAATTCGATCCTTCTACGGCCAAATCTTAGCCGGCTTTTTGATGCTGCTTTTCTTTTTGGAAAAAATCCAATTACACGATTTTGTAGACAAAATCAAAAGAGTCATACAATTAGAGTAGTAAATTTTGTGAATCATAGAATACAGGTCTGGAATATTATTGGGAGGAGAGAAACACACCAGCAAAACAATTATGTAAGTAGAGGACAAGGATGTTGTGAAAGGTCCCACGACATTAGAGCAAGTCCAACGGCCGATTGGGACCATCAAGTCCTAGCTGACTGGACAGGGGCAAGGCCCAACAGCGCCCCACAGACGGACGGTGTCTTATGGATCGGTCTATTTCGCCGCGTTCTCGTCCTAAATTTGGGATGTCTTTGCATTCCAACTAGGGTTGAAAATGGTAAAAATATTCCATCCGTTTTCGAAGAAAAAGAAAATAGAGAGCTAAAAAGGAAACAGAAACGATATTTTGCTTAAATGGAACGGAAACGGAAAAGGAAGGGAGACATTTCCGGCAGAAACGGAAACGATAAGAAAAATCTGGATAAACAAATACGGAAACTTTTCGAAAACATAACCAGTCAGACCCATATACGAAATAGTACTTTGTGTCGGTGATTCTCTTGCTCTTTTCGAGTCATAAAATATATGCAGGGTCTACGTAATACATGCAATCGGTTAAGTGTACATACTAATCGAGTGAGTGTCTTAGCATTTATGTAAAACTATTTATGTAAACTTATTTGTTTGTTGAAGTGTTGAATTGTATGTATTAGTTTATGTTTAATTGCCGCATGTCGAAGTTGTGAGCTACTCTTTGTATGTTATATGGTTCTTTTGGTATAGAGACCATGATATTATGCTACTATTATATTCCGACAAATATCCGTTTTCATATCATATCCGTCACGTATCCGTTCCATATTCGTTTCCGATGATTTCCGATTCCGTGTTCGTTTCCGACAGGCCGCATGCCCGGGGCGTGCTTTATTTGTCAAAATTGGTTCCTCTAGCCAGCCACACACCGGTCACACCATCTACCCACCATTCGCATCTTGCTCCTCTCCCCCACACTCTCACCTAGCCGCCACCTGCTGCCACTGAACCATAGATCTATGGATAGTGTTGTCTTCCTCTACCTCAGCAGCTGAGGTTATGCGCTCTAGCGTTGATGAACAGTGTCGCCGATTTAGGATTTGGTTACTAGAACTACTGGACTAAGAAGAAAATTTTGTGTAATTTATGATCTGGTAGACTGAAAGATCGCGGATGTCGCCGAGAGGGGGGGTGAATAGGCGGTTTAAAACTTTTCCGAGATGGACTCAACAAAGGCGAATTAAACTAGCATTTACTTTGTCAAGCACAAAACCTAGAACAACTAGGGTTCATCTTTGTGCACCAACAACTTATGCTAAGCAAGACAAGCAACTACGTGATAGCAAGATATAGAGTTCAAGCATGAAGGCCATCACAAAGTAAGGTGCGTAAGTAAAACTCGCGTATAGAGATAACCGAGGCATGCGGAGACGATGATGTTTTACCGAGTTCCTCCCAACAATGGAGTACGTCTCGTTTGGAGAGGGGGTGGTTTCAAACCACCAGCACCACAAAAGGCCTCCCTTGTTCTCCTGTGAATCTCACCCCAACGGGATCGATCCACACTCCACTATTGGTGCACTTGTCGGTGGCAATCTGGAACCTCTCAGAAGGTTGGGGCACTTCTCCACAACTCAATTGGAGGCTCCCAACAAACAAGCTTAGGGAAAGCTCAACAACTTAATTGGAGGCCCCAAGTAATCCACAAACCTATAAAATATTCTCACGTTTCACCCAATCAAATGCTCAACGAGAACTCAAACCGATGTACCAAATGCAATGGCAAGAACACAAGAAGTTCTCAAGTCCTTCTCTCCCAAATTCCACTAAAGTTACAAAATCTTATGGGGGAATAAGAGAGAATGAACAATTGAGGAAATCCATAAAATACTCCATGATCTAGATTCCAATATGTTCCCCTCGCTTAGAGGAGAGATTGATTGGTGGGGTTGTAGATCTAGATCTCCTCTTTCAAATCCCTCAAGAATATGATAGAATCATGGGAGGGATTAAGGGGAAGCAAGCTCAAAAAGGTCAGCAATGGAGGGGAAGACTTGCAGAAATCGGGGGAGGAACCATTGGGGAAGAAGGGCCCCTTATATATGCCCACTCATTTCAGATCGTTTTATGCCCGTTGGGGAAATTCCACACCAGAGACTCCGGTCTGGGGACCGAAGATTCCAGTCTGCAAGAATCTCACACCGGAGATTCCATTCCATCTCCGGACAATCTCCGGACCCCTATACTGACTGGCACGAACTTGGTTTGACGATCACCTTGGAGACTTGTGCCAAAACTACGGTTCTGGGAACACCACAAACTACGGTCCTTGCACACCGGAGATTCCGACCTATGACTTTACACCGGAGATTCCAGACAAAATCCGGCCTAAGAACCATCATAGTCCAGCAAGGGAGGATAGAACCAAATAAGAGGCAATCTTCAAATAGCGATATCTAGAGTTTGGAAACTTTGATTGACCCAAAACCAATTCTGTTGGAAAGAGGACAACAAGAGCTACCCTGAGGTGAGATACCTTCCTTGGTGATAAACTATAAAACCTCCAAGATAAAAAAACGCAATAAGATATAAAAGAGAAATCTGTTTTTGATGAACTAGAGATTGTTATGAATATTACCACAAGCTCTAGAACCTCACATGGATAAGATCCAAATAACAACCAAAAAAGATGATGCCATGTATGCAAAGGTTTGAGCTCTCACTGAGGGATGTGATCAAGTTACTCACTCAAAAGCTCCTCTTGGTAGTACGGTTATCTATCCTATAAACCGGTCTTCCCAACTAATACCACGAGACCGGTAAGAAAGAAACCTTATCAAGATTATACCTTTGCTTTGCGCATATTCCACTTGATCTTGATGATGACGATCTTGTACACCTCAAGATGGAGCACCATTCTTGATTGCGCTAGCTTGGTGAAGACTTGAAATTTGCTCCCCCATACTCCACTATGGAAGAGCCTCTTTTTTAGGAATATCCTCACATATCCATGATCACCATAAGGATGACAAGATTCAAGCATATGATCTTTTCGAGATGGCACATCTTAATCTTGCACTTCATTTCTTCTTCTTTTTTTCATTTCTTCTACCTTGAAGCCAACACATGCTCCAAGTGATGCCAACACATGCTCCAAGTGATGCCAATGGACAATTCCTACAAGTGCAACTTAAAGCCAACACATGCTCCAAGTGATGCCAATGGACAATTTCTACAAGTGTAACTTGATACAAGCATTAGTCCATAGAAAGTGTTATTAATTACCAACACCGCACATGGGGCCCACATGCTCTTTCATAGACTAAGAAGGAGATGAGTGCCTTGATAGGAATTCTAGGGATATTTTAATTTGCTACCATTTTCACTAAATTACTATACGGAAAAAATAAAAATATGGAAAAATGTCTAGTTGTGGACAAATGAGGAACGAGACGTCAGGTGCAGTGGTCTGTCCTAGGAGGACATGGGCCTCGAGCCTGTCCGCATGCCACCTCAAATGGGCCAACTCGAACAAAATCGGTGTACAAAATGGGGGGCGTTGTTGGACTTGCCCTCCGAGCATCTCTAGAAGATACCTCATCCCGCGGTACTACAAAACACAGATGCGGTATACTGCAAACCTGGTTTGTGATATGGAAAATCATGGGGCGAAACAGATACACTAATCCAAATTGAATATTTAAAAACCATCACACGTTGGCGCCAGATTATATAGAGGAGGTTTTGATCATCTAGACCTACATATAAGTTTAGCACTAATTGATGTCGCGCTCTACATCGAGAATTCACCTAGCATCTACGTAGCTCCATCGGCGGTACCTACTCACCGGATCATCTACGGCGGCGGCGGTGCGCCCTTACTCCTCGGCGGTGTCGTCGTTGCCGTAGTCTTTGGTGGTTAAGAACTCGTCGGGTAAGTCGGCTTCTAGGGCCTCGAGCCGCCCCAGGTGCTCCAAGAGGGAGAGGCGACTGGCATGGAGAAGGTCACGCTTCTCCGTCCTACGCGCGTCACGGCGACGCTTCCGGCGCTGCACGATTTGCATGACCGCGGTGCACAGGGATTTGAACTTGGCCTCGGTGACCAAGACCTCCTCATAATCGTCGTTGACAGCATGCTCGCGGACGACCGGCGAGAGGGCGCACATTTTGGCCAACAATGGCTCCTCTGCTTCGTACGTGGCATCGTCAGCGGCATCGTCGGGCAGAAGCGGCTGGGTCGCATGGGTGCGACCACAGGCGCCGTGGCCGTGTCCCTGCACCGGGAGGCGCCCGCGTCCCTCCTCCTCTGATGGTAGCGCCGGGAAATCTCGCACGTCGGAGCTTCCACCGCTGCCAGGAGAAGCGATAGCGTGTGCTCTCAAATCAGGGCTCTATCGGTCGACCATGGGAAGATGGGGAGTGGACGCGGAGGTTGGCGGTGGCGATTTGTTTTTGACGGCTGAGTCGGCCGGAATCGGAGACGGTGGAGGGTCGTGGCGAGGGTTTCGGGTGGGGAGGAAGGGGAAATGTATGTGGTTTCCCGCATCCAGCCCCCCTCCCCGCACCGAATATATGCGGGATGGATATACCGTTTTGCGGGAAACGGCAAAAAAATTGGTACGGGCCGTTTTACGGTATTTGTAAAGGCCACTTTTAGGTCTCGGTACCGCATATCGGCGAAATTTTTTGCGGGACGACCGATATGTGGTATATGCTAGAGATGCTCTTAGGGCGTGATTGGTTTTTCACATGATTTTTTACATTTTTCAGTGATGCATGCATGGAGAAGTGTCTTGAACTTGTTTGTGCAGGTCTTTTGGTTGCTAACAATGTGTTTATGTGCAATTTATGTCCATTGTTTGTATGCATGTGTAAGTGCTTTATTTCATTTGTGCTACAACTTTCAAGTGTTTGGTTGGGTGTAGATTATTTGGAAACATATGTTCTGCTTTCCTCGTTCGAATGTGGTGATCTTACCATCGTACCGATAAATAGCACCATATGCGACTCACATGGCACACATAACATAGACTAATATAGTTCAAAGCCATCTAGTAAGCAGGTTAAACAATCAAGGGTCCATACTAATGCCCTGATCAAGAGGCAACATCAACAGAGGCATCACATACCCTTGGAATATCAGGGTTTTACCCCTCATCAATAGTTAGCACAAGTTCAAACTACTATTGTTGCTACCTCTACTGCTACCTCTGCTACTACTGCTACCGCTACTTCTATTGCTACTGCTACCGCTACTGCCCTATACTTCTCACCGCGATGACCATCACCACTTCATGTCATCCTCTCATGGGCTATATGAACTCTTCCTTTTTATGCAAGCCCATGGAGAGATGCCTAGTATCATTTCTTGTCTCTTCATTATAAGATGTCTTCAAGGTAAACAAGAATGATCATTCAATATTCTTCTTCATACTTGCCAGAGACTTAAAACTCATGTGGACATTTTTCAGATCACTCATTACATCACTTTATCTTTACTTTATTCCTATTTCTATAGTGAAACCAACATATCATCTTCAAGCATTACCTATGAATAAAACCTTCAAATATAACCCAGTGCAAATACTAGTCCATAGGGATTATCATTAATAACCAAAACCATACATGATGCTCCATGCCCTTTCAAATTGGGAGTCGTCCTCCCCAGTTTTGGGTAAAGACAGCATTTTCTTGGCATTTCCTTTTTGAATAAAGAGATGAACTGGTGTTCTCCGAACCGGTTAGTTTTCCAATCTATTCTTACAAGTATTTTTGCGAACTGATAGATCTTATTTATAGCATTGCCCAAGGTTTTGTCGAGTAATGGTAGACATGGAGTCATTTCACTTCCCTTATCTTCAAGATCCATAGTGTTGATAACATTCGTAAATTTTGGCTAATCACACTCATAAATGTCATATGTAAGTTTATGATTTAACTCCCATTAATGCCTATAAAAAAGGTGTTGATGTTTTTGTCTTGGTTCTTCAAGAATCATTTAGATATGAAATGCTCATATTCTAGATAGTGCTTTATCGCAAATTCAAGGTATATGTATTGTTTAACTCCTCTCAGTCTCACTCACAAAGTTCCAAATCTCGTTGAGGCCTTTTGTTCTTTCTTTTTTCTTTCCCTTTTTTGGTATTTTAGTGTGTGCATCGTTAATGTCTCGACTAAATCTTGACATTATATTGTTGTAAAGTCTATATGTGACTTGTATTTGCATGATATTTTTATATTCCCTTTAAGGAAAAAAAATTGTTTGAAATGCGCATATGCTAGACGTGTTATGTCGTGAATACGATGTACCTATTGTTTCACTCTCTTTTTTCATAACTGTGATGAGTATAGGAGGCGACGAGGTCGCCATTCAATGGGTGATGAAAGGTTGTGCACATTCGGTATATTTCATGCCTTAGCTACCATAAGGAGAAAGAAGTGCTCTATTGTGTACTCTCTAGAACAAATATAGGGTCCTTGCGTCAAAAGATGAGACCCGAGAACATACACTCTTTTTACACCACGTTCTTGGGTCTGTTGCGAACCTTTTGGTTTTCTATCGCCGCTTGACTTGGGAGTCGTCTCTCCGAGCTTTGAATCAAGACAATGCTTTATTGGCGTTTCCTTTTTCGAATAAGGAGATGACCTGGTGGGCCCATGCCTGTTGGCTTCCGATCACTTTTCACAAGATTGTTTTTGATGAATTCTATTAGATTTGATTGATTGGATCCAAGGTTTTTTGGGGGAACAGTAGTCATGGAATCCTTTTACTTGATTAGTAATGACTTCCGTTATCTCCAAGATGAATGGTGCTGATAACATTCGACGATTTCAGCTAATTGCACTCATATAAATGTTATGTATAAGTTTGTCACTAAAGCTTACTGGTCGTTGTTGCCCATAAAAAAAAATTCTAATGCTTTTGTCTGATTGTCTTGCTCCTTCAAGAATCACCTGCTAAGTCTGAAATGCTCATATGCTAGACTGTTCTGTAGAAAATTCAGGGTTCTTGTACTGTTTCATCAATCCCTTCTATCCAACTCACAGACGTCTCAACAGCATACCCAGCAAATTCGAGTTCGCATCACAGAAAAATATCTCCAGCATCGGTTCATTCAGGTATTGCATAAAGCTATCACGCATGATCCACTCGACAACAAGGCCCCAACTAACTTGACCTTATCAAACAGCAAAGAAGTAGACACAGCCTCTGCAGATTGCTCATCAGGCGTCCTTTGACGGCGCCGGGTACTTGACGGCGTTCTTGACGATCTTCTTCAGCGCCGCGTCGCCGAGGTCGACGCCGCACATGTCAGAGAGCCGGATGAGGTAGAGCAGCACGTCGGAGAGCTCCTCGCCGAGGTGCTCCTTCTCCGCCTCCTCCCAGCCCGGCAGACCCTTCTGGACCTCCCCTTTCCACATGAACAGCTCCGACAGCTCCCCGACCTCGCCAACCTGCCCAAGGACAAAGTTACAGACAGGTGAGGATCTCAAGACTGTAAAAGATCGTACGTGCAAAGTTCTGACTTATTGACCAAAGCGACAGGATTTCTGGTCCGGTCGAAGCCTGTTCCTACAGCGCCGTGCAAGTGTCTGGTAGTGCGCACGTCCTGCCCAGGCGAGACGAGGCACATGCCTTTTTCTGAAACAGCATCTGCCGTGCCCATTGTTAGCAAAGCATGGATCTAGGTTACTAACTAAGAGCATCTCGTTGCTGGGCTGATGAAACTACAAAGTACTACAGTGCATTGCCTCAAAACTAGGGTTGCAAGCGGCAACCCGCATAAGCCCGCGAAAATAAAATTTAGTTCAAACCAGACTAATTTTGCTGAAAAAATTAGAACTAGACTAAATAATTTTTAACTACGAAGCGGGGCGGGTCGGGTGCCCCTTTGCAAGCCTACTCAAAACATAGCACAGTGCAGAATTTGTTCTTCAGGACGAGATTGATGTCTTTTTGAAAAGGACAGGGGAGCATTTTTTTTCAAATAAGAAAAGATCGGATTTTGTGTCATTTCGACAGTGCAGAATTTGTTCTTCAAATCACATTCCTGCTTCGGAAAATTCAGCGAGAAGTTCAGAGTGAATCGGTGATCAATCCCTAGTCTGAAGCGTGGACCGGTATAGACACGCCGAACCCTGGAATTTTGTGTCATTTCGACGGTGACGCGGGAGATTCGTTTCACGCGGGCAAAGTAAGTTGCACAAAGTGTCATGCAAGATGCAACCCACGAAAGCTGTACCTTTGGACACGAGTTATGATCAGAAAGTTAGTGGTCTGTTGCTGTTGCTGTTGGCTCTGATGAACATACACCCGGACCACATGACACTTCAGTTATACGTTCTACACAAAATATCTGACCTGATTATGCGATACATATCCGACTATCTGACCAAATTCTACAGTGCGGTGTCCACTGTCCACGAACTACTAGTTATGTGAAAAGAATAAAATGGAACAGATCTCATTAATTAAGTTGCATCTAGAGGCAATTATCTAATGAAACAATTGGTAGTCTTATTGAACGGTTGGTCAAAAGAGAAGGCATCATGGTGCGACAATGCAATACGCGCAGCATAATTAAAGAAAGATGCTACGAGTTAATAAAAATCTGGTGGCTTCAGATTGAAGCATGGGCAGCTTTCCTGTCCAGTGGTAGTACAAACCTAGTAGTAGTTCAATACTTTAAACTGATGGAGACGCTGTTAGATCATGCGCATGTGTTGTTTCAAAGATCAATGCTGACTATTTAATCTTTTTCGAATAAACAAACGAAGAGATTCTGCCTGAAAACTAGTTGGTGCAATGCACCCTTGAGACCTCTAAGGGTAGCCCCCCTTATACATAGTTCTTGCCGGAATCCAAATAAAATTATAAGGATGGAAACATACTAGTACTACTGAATTTGATGTAGAAAAATACAAAATCGAGTAAAAAATTGTAGATTATCACAGACACGCACACACTGTTTACTGATGTGAACCCACCTAGCTAGAAACTGGAATCTAGAATAGTTTGGAAGGACGCAACTGAAAACAGAAACCTGGAGGAGTTTCCAAAAAGGTAGAAAGCTTCTTTTGCATCTGAATAAAGATTTTCTCTGTTCTAAGGAAACGTAACCTCAATGGACACCTGGCTACTGTGACTAAAACAGAGCAACCTATATGATGACCTTTCACACGAATCGGTAAATTTCTGATTTGGCACGAGAGAGGAAAATTCGGTACAAAATCTTAAGGATCATATCTCCGGCTACCGCTTGCGTGCAGATTTACGTTGTTGACAAAATCACAGAAAGATCATCAAGGTGGAAAGAACAGATAAGAAAGATGGAAAGAGGGATGGCAAACCATGGCAAGCAGAAGGTTCCTTGGGCTATGGTGCTTCTCCCAGTCCCTCTCCTGGGCGAAGTCATCGAGCTTCTTGGACAGCTGCTTCAGGCTCACATCAGCCGCCACCGCCGCCGTCTCCTTCCCTTTCGCCTCCTCCATGGCGGCCACCTTCTTCTCTCCCTCCATCGATTTCGCCCCTTAAACAAATATAACCTCTCTCGCACGCCTGCCGATCGAGTGCTTGTTGCCTTTGGCTGGGTGCTTCGGAAAGCGCAGCTAGACGGGGAGAGGGATCGATATATATAGTCGCAACCTTGCAGCAAACTTTGGCAAGCAATAATAATAATTTTATCGATTAGGAAAGTGTTAACGGCTGCGGATACAGCGCGATTTATTGAGACACTTCCTCCTTTGGTGCATGAGTCGTGCGCCAGAGAGGGTACATTTATGGGATTTATTTGTCACCTGGAATAGTGCACGGCTGGATACTGTGTGTATCTCAAATTAGCCCAGGCAATCACCTTGTGTGTATTGCCCTCGGTAAAGGTATTGTTGGGCTCAAGGAAGGTGCGTAGGGTGAAGAATGCTATGCCACCGGTTCCTTGATAAGAGCATATCCAAGAGCCTTTCTATATTTGGCTAGGATTGCTAAAAACTGAAAATATAGCAATTTGGGCTAAAAATATTGCTCCAACAGCCTTTGTATAAGTGGTCCCCTACAATTTTTTTAGGAAGCTGAGTATATTGGCTAAGTCCTTAGAGCATCTCCAAAAGCCTTCCTATAATGGATGGCTAAAAACTGGGTATACCAAGTAGAGAGAGAAGGTATAGCAATTCACAACCCACTTTGCTTTGGCAGCATTTCTAAAACTGGATTGCTATATTTTCCAGCACTTACGATGACACGTGGGGACAAGACACATACATAGCCACACATACACACCGGACCCACATGTCAATGGGATAGAAAAATGAAGGGGGCCATTGAATCTGGATTGCTATAATTTTAGGAAGTGGGCTAGAGACTTTGCAAATATACCAAGTGGGGTGACAAATATACTCAGCTTGCTATATTTTTTTGATAGGGGACCACTTTTAGCAATGCTGTTGGAGCAATGTTTTTTAGCTGGATTGCTAAAATAGCAATTGGAGGCAAATATAGGAAGGCTCTTGGAGATGCTCTTAATATTGGCACCTCCACTTTGTATATCTGCAAAGTTTGTGGTGACTTGCTATGTCTCCCAAACTCCCTTGTCCACTGCACGGAAGCGACCAAACCGTCGTCCAGGAAGTTTTTGCCTCGTCCCCGCCCCCGCCGCCAGCGACTCCGACCACCGCCAAGACGCCATTTTCCCATGGCGCTGCCCCACCCTGCTCCCTAAGCTTCCTCGTAGACCCACCCCTCCTTTCCCCGCCGAATCGAAAGCCCACGCGGCTGAATCGAGCGCCGCCCCGCCGCGATCTCACGGTGGCCGATTCCGGGCGGACAGAGGCTGGCGTCGGCGAGGCATGGTGTGGGTGAGCTCTGACCCGCACCCCGGTGCTCCCAGCCCTCCCGCCCATGACCACTCACCTCCACGCGCCTTGCAGCACGGGGGCGAGCCGCGCCATGTCGCCGCCTTGCCCTCATGAGCGTCGGCCGTTCGGCCCCGCGCGCTGCCATCCCCAGCCACCCCCGTGCGCCGCCGTCCCTAGACACCCTTATGCGCGTCTTCGATTTGGCAGTGCAATTTGGCATCGGGAAGAAAGAATGGGGAAGAAGAGGAGAGAAAAAATAGAGAAAAAGAGAGAGACCCATTGATAGGTGGGTCCCACAATTTGGCAATCGCTATTATAGGAAGGCTGGAAAAGCATGTTTGTGTTTTGATTGCTAAAGCTTCTCTCTCTTCTTCCTATACATGATTTTTAGCAATCCAATATACAAATGCTCTTGGAGATGCTCTAAAAATTGCCATATACGGGGGCGCACTTATGGTCGGTTGTCTGGCCAATTCAAGGAGGATCTTAAAGATTGCCCCTCTCTCTTGGCACATGTTGTACGCGACATGATAATTACAGCATACCCTAAGGATATGATAGCATCTCTATAGTCGACCATTAGACTAATCCTAGTGGTAGTATCATAAGGTGTATCGTGCATGTCATCTTGAAAAAACAATAATATGGCATAAAAATTAATGAAGGGAGATGTGCTAGTGGTATTATAGTATGATATGGTATCATAGCAAAAAAATGTAATAAAATACAACGTGTACATCAAATTGCATTAAGATTCTATAAATAATTAAATACCATAAGATTATGATACAACTAGATGATACTAAGCACAATAGGGATAATATCATACGCTAGTATCATATGCATAATACTAGTAATATGATACTCCCACTATAATCAGCCTTATGGACGTGGTAGGGGTAAGATAATAGCCTAGGCTGATACGAGATGGTCTTGGATAGATGAGGTGCGGCACCTAGCCAAAAGAAGGTCGCCACACAACAAGAGCACGGAGAAACCTGCTCCCTGTTGTCGCTCTGGCGACACCGGGGGCCAAGCACCACATCGCCACCAAGCCCCCTTCCCTAGCCTCCTCTCCGCTGACGCCACCTACCGTGGTGGCGGAGGCCCCTGCTGCCTAAGGCTATGGGGGAGGTCTGCTACTCGCCGCGCTGGCGGCCAACCACCTCGGCCGGGGGGTGGAGGTCATGTCGTCGGCGACCTTTGATACGTCCAATTTGCATCACCATTCTATATCATAATTTGACTCTATTCATTGATATATTTCTTATTAAGAGGTGTTACTTATGTCTTTTCATCTGTTTTTGCATGTTGGATGATTCTTGAAGAATGAATTGCCGGAGTCAGGATTCTGATGAAAAAGAGGTGTTTTGATGCAATTTCGCAAAGATCAGAGAAATACCAGAAAAACTACGGAAAATTATATTTTCCCAGAAGACGAAGAAAGCCAGAAGGGGAGGCGGAGATGGGCCACAGAGGGGCCCACCCCCAGGAGCGGGCCACCCCTAGGTCGCGTCTACAGGGGGTGTGGCCCACCTGGCCCACCTCTGGCTCCGCCCTCTCGCCTATATCTTCTCCTCGAAACCCTAAAACACATAGAGCGACCACAGAAAGATTCCGCCGCCTCTGTAGGGCGAAAAACACCGAGAGAAAGAGCTCTCTGGCAGACAGATTTCTGCTGGGGAAATTCCTTCCCAGAGAGGGGAGATCGTCGCCATCAACACTGTCATCAAGCTAGACTTCACAGGGATCATCATCATCATCCACACCATCATCTCCACCAGCACCATCATCACCACTCCATCCCGCTGTAACAATTGAGTTGAATACTTGCATAGATCTTAGGGGAAACTTTCCCGGTGTTGATTATTATTGTAGTTGATGCTTGTGAGTGGAACCATTGGATTATTGTTTGTGTTCAAATTGTTATCCATCACCATATCATCTTTGATCTTGATCCATATGATGCCTTATGAGTAGTTCGTTTAGTTCTTGAGGACATGGGAGAAGTCATGTTGTTAGTAGTGGATTTGTGTTGAGTTATTATTCAATGGTTTAGTATTTAAGTTGTGGTGCTATTCTTGTAGTGGTGTCATGTGAACGTCGACTACATGATACTTCACCATTTATGGGCCTAGGGGAATGCATTGTGTATTTGGCTACTAATTGTGGGGTTGCCGGAGTGACAGAAACCTGAACCCTCGTTAGGACACCATTACACAAGGAAGCGTAGGAACTCAGAGTTTAAGGTTGTGGTTAGGTTTATATCTTAATTGCTTTCCTGTAGTTGCGGATTCTTGCAGGGGGTTTAATCACAAGTATGTATTAGTACAAGTAAGGTTGGTACATTAGCACAGGTTCACCCACACAACACTTACAACACCAAAGAAGACTACTCAGCTATTTGAAGCGAAAGCACTTAACAGAATTCCCATGTGTCCTCGAGAACGTTTGGTCCTTATAAGTATTTCCACCGGCTTGTCCTTTGCTAAGAAAGGATTGGTCCACTTGCTGCAATTGTTCGTTGTCTTTATTACTCTCACTTTATTTCCTTGCTTATTCATAAAACCCCTAAAAATCTGTTTGCTAAGTATTTACAGAGATTTCCTTCTCCATACCACTAGTCAACACCTTATGCTCCTCATTGGGATCGACACTCCTATTTATCAAAAGTACTACGATACCCCCCTATACTTGTGGGGCATCAAGACTATTTTATGGTGCCATTGCCGGGGAGTGAAGCGCTATTGAAGAGTGGAACTGGTAAACGAAACTTCTACTATGAGTATTGCTTTTTATTTCTGCTTGTTACTTTCTTTCCAATATGGATAACCCACTTGGTTTTCTGTTTGGGAAAACTACTACCACTGTTAGGGTAGTAAATGAACCACCACCTGTTGAGATAGATCCTTTTAAGACACCTGCAAATATTGTTGATCGTGTTTGATGACCCACAAGTATGGCGGGTGTATCGTAGTACTTATTATAAATAGGAGTGTCGATCCCAACGAGGAGCAGAAGGAGCTGAACAATGGTATGGAGCAGGAAATCCCCGTGAATACTTGGCAAACGGGTTTTTAGTGGTTTTCTGACAAGGCAACAAAATAAGGAGCAAGTAACAAAGGTAACAAACAAACAGAGCAAGTGGCCCAATCCTTTCTTAGCAAAGGACAAGCCGGTGGAAATACTTATCAGGACCAAACGTTCTCGAGGACACATGGGAATTCTGTCGAGTGCTTTCGCTTCAAATAGTCGAGTACTCTTCTTTGGTGTTTGTAAGTGTTGTGTGGGTGAACCAGTGCTAACATACCACCCTTCCTAGAACTAATACATACTTGTGATTAAACCCCCTGCAAACATCCGTAACTACAGAAAAGTAATTAAGATATGAATCTAACCACAACCTTAAACTCTGAGATCCTACACTCCCTTGTGCAAAGGTGTCCTAACGGGGGTTCAGGTTTCTGTCACTCCGGCAACCCCACGATTAGTAGCCAAATACACAATGCATCCCCCTAGGCCCATAAATGGTGAAGTGCCATGTAGTCGACATTCACATGACACCACTAGAAGAATATCACCATAACTTAAATACTAAACCATTGAATAATAACTCATCACAGATTCACTACTAACAACATGACTTCTCCCATGTCCTCAAGAACTAGACGAACTACTCACAAGACATCATATGGATCAAGATCAAAGATGATATGATAATGGATAACAATCTGAACATAAACAATAATCCAATGGTTCCACTCACAAGCATCAACTACAATAGTAATCAACACCGGGAAAGTTTCCCCTAAAAACTAAAGCAATATCTAACACAATTGTTATAACGAGATAGAGTGGTGATGATGGTGCTGGTGGAGATGATGGTGTGGATGATGATGATGACGATCCCGATGAAGCCTAGCTTGATGACGGTGTTGATGGTGACGGTCTCTGTGGTGACCCAGCATACCACTGCATGATGTAGTACACTATAGTCGTTGATATAACACCAATGAAACACCGTTCACTAGTATTACATCCCTCAGAGTGCTACAACAGAAACACAGCAGGTCCAAGACATGACTATAGGTTACAACTCAACTCTTTACACAAGATCCAGAGAACACTCTAGGTTAAAGAGAGAGAAAGAAACTTCTTACAAAGAAGAATCAGAAATAAATAACTCAAAAACTATCATACTATTAAGACTAGTATCTTAACTAATGGTCTGGCATTGCTGCTATCACAATACACTACAGAAATAGGTTCTATGGCTAGAGATTATATTCCTATCTAATCAGTAACTTCGGCTTCACTTGAGTTGGTGTATATGTTGACCTTCTTGACTTCATTGAAGAGCTTTAGCTTTTGAAGATGATTCCTGGAGCATAACTTGATGTAGACGTCGTCTTAATTGCTTCAGAATCTAGCAAGGGTTAAGAGATACGTTGAGTACGAGCGTACTCAGCAAGTTCACTAGAAATGGAGTGTTTGATGCACTAAATCTACAGCCACATACCATAGGTCGTAGGCAATGCAAGTTTTCGTAAACATTTCTTCAAAGGTTGCTTTTATTCTAAAAAGCTATGTTCGTCAGCCTTCACGAGTTTACCAGAACATTCATGGAGTTCCTTTTCCGCCGCGTTTGCAGCTCCTTCCCGGAACAGGGAGTAACAAGTTACATTTCTTACACTCTGCAGAGATGCGTCACTTTACCCATGAGAGATCTTAGCTTTGTTGCACATCCGAGTTGCATTCTCGTCCACACTTCCATGGTGTGGGGCCCAGACTAAGATCCAAGCCAATCACTGCCTTCTCCGTGACCCCGCATGTCTCCTTGGTGTACGCCAGCCCACCTATTGAATTACGGCAATTGGCAGTACAAACCATTCAGATGTCGGAACTATCCTGGGACGTTGAGGGCTCCCACCCATATGTTGCATATCCTCTACGAATTACCAATTAATATGCACGCTACGAGTGATAACAGCCACGGCCTGCACATCCGGCTCCATGCGAGAGGGAAAAGATATATCTGACTTCTCCGTCCCATTCCAAATCTCATGGTCAACGTGTAATATACGGCGCAAGAATCACTGGCGACATTGGTTGTTAAGTCCTAGATGATATAGTCCTGTGCAGTGGTATTCCCACTGCCAGACTTAATAGATTAGCTGATCACCCTGGATCAGTAACCAATAATTCACATTATTATTAAAAATAGTGTTTTCTGACCTTTTTGAAATGCAGGTGATGACAACACTGGATTTGCAAAATACTTTACAGAAAATAATCAAAGGACATGAGAAAGTGTGAACTTGCCTTTTGTGATTGCAAGATTATGCACTCATGGTCTTCAAGACAATATAAGATCCAATATCTGAAATCAGCATCATTGGTCCGGTAAGGACTAATGTTTAAAGAAGCAAGATGCTATTATGCATAAGTAATGTAATGCAATTTCGTAAACTTGAATCCCCGGAGTAAGCGTTGATCTAGGGTTTGGATACTGGAAATGGTTTCTTTAGAATGTGTTGTCCTTTTAGATAAGTTTCATACTTGTGCTTCTTATTAGGGCTTGTGATTGTGTGTGAAACAATATGTAATTATAATAGCATAAAACAATGAGATACATAAATGTGGAATGATATTCAAAAGACTGCTTATATAAGATTTGTTGTTTGAAGTGGCAAAAAGAATAACATTTGAAAAAAAGATTTCTTTACTAAGGTTTAAACAATCATGATAGCTTTTAGAATATGATTGATAGAATGTGATTCATGTTGTTTATGCTTGCTTTAATAGTCTGGACTTGAGATGCTTTAGGTCTTAATTAAAATAGACCAAAGTTAACTATAAAACACATAACAAAGTCTTTAGCCTTATCTTTAAAGTCTTGTAGACTAAAGTTAACTTTAAAGACATAGATGGACTTAAGGTATATTGCTTATGTTATTTGTACCTTGTGTACTTCATAATGTTTCTCTAAGGATACTTTAAGAATGGTAACACTTCTATTTGAATAGTGGTTTCCTAACCTTATATATGTATAAAAGGATTTATCTCCTTATAAGGGTATGGTTATGGCTTGTGAATAAGTAAATAATATTATTTACTACTTATGAATTATCTCGGGATTTAGTCCATTATAAAGTTGTGAGTGAAACAATGGTAAAAGATTTTATTTGGTTAAAAATCATTCTTAAAGATTTTATATTTGTTAAAGATCTTTTTAGAAAATAAACTACACATTTGGTTGAAGGATAATTCAATAAAATTGTATTTAAAATGTGTTGGACCAATTTGACTTTATATTACAAATATTTAAGACTAGTATTACTTATTAGACCTAAATTGGCAGTTTTATAAATATTAACAAATTTTATTTACCCTTATATGAATTATCAATTAAGGAAATAAGTTTAAATTCAAGTTATTAAGTTGTTTAAATTTTTATTTAACTCAAAAGTGGAATATTATATTTTTAACATGTAGGTATTATTTTTGTGATAATTTTGGTATATTACATTTATTTTTGTGATTTATAAATAATAAGATATGATTTTTATAAGATTTATTACTTTATAAATACACAATAATAATAAATACTTAATTAAGTGAAATAATAATGCATGGTTATAGTTTTAAATTATAGTTCTTATTTTTCTAAGATTTTTGGTATTTTATTTACATTTTTAACATTTACCATTATTAAAATATGAATTATCAAAGTTTTATTACTTATAAAACCTTTATTAAATAATATTTATTTAAATAGTTAACACAAAAATATTTGATAATAGTTTTAGGTTGCATATTTTATTTTTCTGAGAATTTTCATATATTAAACACATTTTTCTGAATTATAAAATAAAAGTTATTAATTTAACAAGGTTTATTCATTTCCTAAATCATTAAATTAAAACAACTAAAGTAATTACTGCATCACTTCTAACATCATCTCCTCTCTTAAACTTTCGACACCGCACCCTAACCTAGCCCCCAGTCACTGACTGGTGGGGTCGTTGCCACGTCATACGCCACTTCAGCAAAGCAGGACCCGCGTGGTTTGACCGGTGGACTTGATGCAAGCATGATGTCATCATGACATCATCTCGCCGGTGATGCTCTGGTGGCTAGTAGCGGCGGCGTTCTAGCAAGGTTTTGCAAACGCGGTTGTTGCGGTTCGAAAGGGCACATGTCGGGGAACCTATTAGCAGCGGCGCCACTCGGATATGGTCACCGGAGGATGGACGGCGACGAGGTACTGCGATGGCGGTTATAGATGAACATGGTGGAGATGATTCCAGAAGCAATCGAGAGATTACAGAGGTGCCCGAGCATCAGCAACTCACCGGCGTTGCAGCAGAGGGGTTAGCGTGACCGGAGGTGGTCAGAATCGATGGAGACGGCGGCGGAACCCGTCGGAGATGGAGGTGATGATTGGAGCGTTTAGAGCTTCTTCGGCTTGTGCTTCGTGGGGCAATCAAACCAGAAGATCAAGAGAATTCCGACAGTGGTCTCAACGGTTTGAAAGGATCTTGGAAACGACAACGACTCCGGCAATTCCTAAAGCTAGGGTTTCGGGATAGAGGAGAAAATGAGGAAGAGAGGGTGCCGAAGCTAGCGACAGGGGGAAATGAAGAGATGAAGATGAGCAGGGACGTGGCCGTGGCCTCCTTATCCTCTCCGGGTGACGGCGGCGTGCATCTTGACGCGAGCGATGGCGGCGTTGGGCGCCAGCGAGTAGCTTCGCCCGCGGTGCGGAAGGTAGGCGATGACGATTAGCTTGACAAAACGATACATGGGCCTGGGCCGCTGTTGGGTTTCGACGGAGTGAACAGAAAGAGGAAAGGTGTGGCGCTGAGCGGCAGCTAGGCAGAAGCAAATATTGGGCCGACCTGCTTCTTAGGCCAGGTTCCCTTTTTTTCTGTTACCTTTTTCTATTTTCTGTTTTGTTTCTAGATTTGTATAATACACATTTGTTTGAAGTTTCTTTTTAGAATTTATTTGCTGAATCCATGCAACATAAATAAAGTGTATTAGAATCCTTTTTGTGAACTTTTATTAGATATTGTTTAGAGGTGCTTTATTTTCTTATATAAGTACTTTTTGTTTTAATATTAGCAGGGGCTTTTGTTATGAATTCAATTAATATAACATACCACAAACCTTTTTAAAAGATATACTACTACTGACTTGTGAGATGTAGGTGAGAAAATTAATTAATAACTTTAGGGTTTGAGATTTTGTTTCTTATTTAGAAACTTTCTTTAAGCTATGCTTTTATTTATTTATGTAGAAATGTGGTTTCATAATATCTATAAAATCATTAGAAAGGCCTCATATAATAATTATTATATATAGTTAATGCCTTAATAAGGTGGTGAATAATGTTAAATAATCCTGGTTATGACATTATATATGTAAATATATCCTTTTATTGATGTGAATAAATATTAATGACTAAAACATATTGTCTTTATGTTTGTGATCTTTAATGATATCACCTTTTAAAAATAGAGTTATTTTCTGGAATGACTGATGGGAAGGAATTGATAAAGATAGTTTCTAAGCACATATGATTATAATAGTTGGAAATGAAGAAGGTGTGCTGAAGTGATTTGCTATAGGAAAATATTGCTATAAGCCATTGTGGAAACAAGATGGTTTATTAAACATATGATATGGACATTATGTTTGGTTATAGATTTAGGGTTTAGTGTTTACCAAGAATTCCTATCTTCCATACTTCACAATTCTTGACTTCTACTTAAAGAATCCCTTTCCTAGATATACTACTTCTTCATATCCATCATCATGTGTTAACATGATTGAAAGGACTATATCTTCCCATGATGTTTTTGGTGTTAAATGACAATCCCAACCATGTTTTTAACTGTGCTCTTGAGTTTTAGGGGAGACGTCGTTGATGTTTCTTTTTATTCTGATGGATGCTCTCTTGTGATCTTTTAAAGACGGTGGCCTTTTTAGTCTTCTCCTAGTTTCTTTCCGGTTGTTGTTTTTAGGTCACCGTACTATTAAGAGGGGGTCCATGTTGGAAGGCTGTGGGAAATCACTTGTTCTTGCACAAACCTATATGCACCGCCACAGCCATCCCATTATTCCGTGAGAGAGAGCGTTTTCCTGTTCTGTTGGGGCCTTTTGTGTCTCACCGGAACTTCCGGTCTAGACCGGAAGTTCCGCTCAAACTTTTTCCTGCGGGATGTTCTACCGTTTGTTCCGACGCTAGTTCCGCCCAAGTTCCAGTGGCGGTTCAGTAACCTAATGTTTTGAAGTGTGCTAATTGCCAGAACTTGGCTGGAACTTGGCCGGAACTTGCATCGGAACTTGTCCTGGCAAAAGTTTTTGAGCGGAACTTCCGCCTGAAGGCCGGAACTTCCGGTCAGACTCGCTTCGCGACCCAAAAGTTCCGCCCCTTGTTCCGCCCCAAGTTCCGGTGAAGGCTCAGTAACCTTCTGTTTAGAAGTGTGCTATTTAGCCGGAAATTGATCGGAAATTGGTCGGAAGTTCACCGGAACTTCCGGTCCGTTTTGACCGGAACTTCTGGTTGCGCTTCTGGAGCGGGCGTCAACGGTCTGATGACCGTTGGAGCCAGGCTGGGCGGAACTTCCGGCCCCTCACCGGAACTTCCGATGAGGTCGCGGGGAGGCTGTAACGGTTCAGCGTGGGGGGCCTATTTAAGGCACCCCTCTTCTTCCTCCCACCCACTCTCGAATTTTTCTCTCTCCTCCATTAATGCTTGAGCTTCACCTCACTAGATCTCTCTCCCTAGACACTCAAATGACCTGATCTTTTGAGAGGTGAGGGAGGTGACCTAGATCTACACTTCCACCAAAGAAGAATTGATTTCCCCCACCCATCCTTTGTGGATCTTGTTGCTCTTGGGTTTCTTGGAACCCTAGACGGTGTAGGGCATCCCCGGAGCTGAGGCATGTGTTGTAAAGCTTTGAGGTGTCGTTGAGGGCCTCCAATTGAGTTGTGGAGCCTCCCCCTCAACCTTGGTGTAAAGGTTTCGGTTGGCGCCTTCAAGGTCACTGGTTAGTGGATTGTGAGGCCTCCTTTGTGGGGGAGCTCACCGGAGAAGAAGGTGAGGCCTTTGTGGCGCTCGGGTGACCTTGTGTGGCCCCGACACCTCTCCAACATAGACGTAGCTCCTTGGGAGTGAACTACGGGAATTACATCTCCGTGTCTCCTCGCCGGTTACTTCGTTCCCCTCCTTTACTCCTTGCTATTTACTGTTCTTGTGGTTGGTGCTCGTTTTCTTGCTTTTAGGTTGTTCACTTAGTTGAATCTCTAGATAACTTCTTTTCTCGTTAAGCCTAAAAGTGAGAAACAAATTAAAATTGGTAGACGCCTATTCACCCCCCCCTCTAGTCGTATCAAGTCGGTACTTTCAATTGGTATCAGAGCACAGGCTCTTACTTCGGGCTTTACCGCCTAAGAGACTATGGCCGACGAAGGGGGTAGTGAAACTTAAAAAGCCAAGAACTTGTCCACTATGGATGACCTCAAGCAATTGGAGTCATCCATGATGTCCAAGTTCAAGGAAATGATGACTCTCTTGCAGTCTCTCAAGCCAAACCCCATGGTTGCTATTGACACATCCCAATCCAACGAGGTTCCTCCCACCGTTACGGTGTCCGCCCCCGGGGTAACTCCCGCGGCTGCCACCACTCACTTGGGACTTGGTTTTGTTGCTCAAACCTCTACCAAGGTTCCAAGTGAGAACATCGAGGAGCCCGAGAACCCAACTTCCAAAGGGGATAATGGAGGAAAGGACTACTCGGCGGTACCCCCACCGCCGAAGTACACTCCAGATCCACCCATTCCCATGCCACACATTATACCTCAAGGAGCACCACCCATGCTAGATACGTCTAATTTCGCCAATTGGCAATATCTAATGCGCTCACATATTTCCAGCTCATCCATTGAGTTAATGAGGATTGTGGAGGATGGATTCTCTCCATTTGACCCAAAGAAGTTGACACGAGGTGAAGTGGTGGACAAGCAACTCAATGCTACAGCTTTGGGAATGATTCAAAGGGCTTTGACTCCAAAGGATTTTGCTCACATTCGCCAATTTGACACTGCCAAGGGAGCTTGGGATCAACTCACCGAGCTCTTTGTTGGGAATGCTAGCATCCAAAGCTCCAAGTTTGATGAGATCAACAACGAGTGTGATGGTTTCGCAATGCAAGATGATGAGACCCCTGAAGACATGTATAGGCGCCTTAAGGTCCTTTGTTCCACTATGAAGGACCTCGGGGCTCACTATGTTGATGACAAGTTTATGAAGAGGAAGTTCATTCAAGCTCTTCTCCCATTTGAAGAACAAAAGCTCAACTCTATCAAGGGAAGCACCAACTTTCACTTAATGACCCCCCAAGAAGTCTTGAATGAAGTAATTGCCATGACTATTGCTAAGAAGAATGCGGAGTCCGCTCGAGCTAGAGCCATTGGATCAACAAAAGTGAACCTTGCTTTGAAGGCCAAGGCTATTGAAGTTGATGATGATGATACATCAAGTGAGTGGTCTCAAGAAGATCTCAAATGTGCCTTCAACGAACATCTTGCTCTCGCTTCAAGGGCCTTTTGGAACAAGTCCGGATTCAAGTCAAGATCAAGGGACAACTCAAGATTCAACTCACCCAACAAGTCTCCCAAAGCAAGGTCATGCTACAATTGCAACGACAAGAGTCACTTTGTGGCCAAGTGTCCCTTTGAGAACCGTGAAGACAATGGTGGTCGTCTCATTCGCAAGGTCAAGTCAAGATCTCCTCATCCCATAAACAAGAACTACACCGTCAAGAACGCCACTAACAAGGAATGAGCAATTGTGGTCCATGAAGAATATCTTTTGGGCACGGATGAAGATGATGATGATGAAGGTCATGGTGGAGAGATTGTGGGGGTTGCTGCTATTTCCACTACCTCAACTCCACGTCTATCCCTCTTCGACTCGCCAAATGAAAATGTCATCTCCTCCAACCAAAAGTGCTTCATGGCCAAGGCCACCGAGGTATCACCGAAACCCACTCCTCAACCCATGTCTAGTGAGCCTTCCTCTCTTGATCTTGTTGGTCTAGAGGTGAAGAAAGAGATGATTGACATGTGTGAATTTGTTGCTACCTTAGATGAAGAAACTAAAAACTGCTTTGAGTCCTTACTTGCACAACTTGAAAATGCTAGAGATGCCTTAGATGAAAAGGAAGAACTTCTTGACTTGCTAAGTAAAAATGAAAGAGATGCCGCCGATGAAATTGCCTCTCTCACTCAAAGTCTTGAGGATGAACAAAATATGAGAATTAATCTTGAAGAAAATGTGTCTAAGCTTGTATATGATCATAACAACACTTTGACCTCTACAATTAAAGAACGTGACCATGCTCTTGCTTTGATTAAGGTTCTCAAGAAAGAAAATGCTGAGTTTGTGGGTGGTCATGATAGGACTCAAAAGGATCTTGAGAAACTCAAAGAGGAACACAAAGCCTTGGAGAGTAAATTCTTGTGGCATCCCGCAAAACCACTACTAGAAAATCGCGTTGAATTTGTGCATTGCATCGTCATCATCATATGTTGTTTGTCTAAAACTATTTTTTTCGCAAAGCCTGTTTTGTTTTCTAAAACGCCCCGTCTTTTATTCAAACGCCAAAATCTGGGTCGCCGGAATATTTTGTTTTGTCTGATATCGGTTTGCAAAGGCCTTGTTTGAAATAAATAAAAATATTTATTTATTTTAGTGGGGGCAGTCGAACGGGCCGACCCGACCCGAACGACCACCCCCGTACAAACAGAACGGTCCACCCCTTATTCCTACAGCTACCAACCTATCTACCCACACACCCCCTCCACCTCACTCCCTCCAATCAGCACTCGCCACGTCACCTCTCCCCTCATCCCCTCCAATCCCCTTTTGCCACTTGGCCCAGCCACTCTCTCCTCTCTCCCCTGTGGCCCCACCTAACCTCACCCACCCGCAGCACACAACCCACACACACACGCGCGCGCCCAGCCACTCTCCTCCCGGCCCCACCTCTCCCTGGCCCACGCGCAGCCACGCTCCCTCCACGCGCAGCCACGCTCCCCCCACGCGCAGCCACGCTCCCCCCACGCGCCTCCACACGCTTCCGCCGCGGCCCTCACGCGGTCAACCGCCGACCCGCGGGACCCGCCTTCCCCCTTCCCCGCACGCGTGGCCGTCCCCCTGGCCCCGGTCCCATCTCTCCTCCCCCTCCCTCGTTTTCCTCAACCTCCCACCCCGACGCCCCCGCAAACCCCTCGCCTCTCTCCTTCCCCAACTCCGGCCGCCCTCCGCCGGCGCGCCCCACCGTCCGCCGGCGCCGCCGCCTCCCCCCAGACCCGCTCACCTCGCCGCCGCCTCCCCCCAGACCCGCTCACCTCGCCGCCGCCCACGCACCCCTCTCCCCTGGCCCCGCGTCACCTGCCCCGCCTCTCCTCCTTCTTCTCCCTCCCCGGCGCGGTCGCCGCCGATCTCGCCTCCGCTCGCGCGAGCCGCCCCGCCCTCAAGCTCCTCCCCCCTGCCTCGTCTGCGCCTCCCCGGCGCGCCGCCCCACCGCAAGCCCGCCGTGCGCCCCTCGCCGCACCCTCCCCTCCATCGACCGCCTCAGCCCTCGCGTCCAACCGCCGCCGACCGAGCCGCCCCCGAGCCCCTCTGCCTCGCCGGCCCCGGCCTCCTCCGTGGCTCGAGCGCCGCCTCTCTCGGCGTCGTGCTCCGGCCTTCCCTCTCCCCGTTTCGGCGCCCTCTGCCGCAGCTAGGGACCTTGCTTTCCGCGTGGCCTGCCGACAAGACCGCCGAGCCGGAGTGTGCCGACCTTCCCCTTGGTCTGTTTCTCTCTGCAGGGCGGGTCCCAGTAAGCTCCTGCTCGTCGCTGTCATCCCGCGGACGCCGGCCTTGCCTGTACTGGGAGCCTGCGCTGGGCATGCGTCCGTGTATGCCTGTGCGTATGTTTCTTACCATCTTGTGGTTTGTCAGACAAGATCGTCCAAGGAGGCAGCACCCGGTGCTCAGTCTGTGTTCCGAGGCCGGCTGAATCAGTGTCTCTGATTCCTGACACCTCGACATGGATTCTAAGTACTCTCGCTTGTACGACGCAAGATCTCCTACTCAAACCGAAGACCTTCAGCAGGGAACAACAAAGACGGCTACCAGAGCCGTGGTCCTGAAGATCCCTGGATGCCAAGATCTTCCTCAGGGACTCGAGTACACCGACGCCCCGATTCGAAGACCGATCCCGGCGTACGAGACCCCGAAGGCCGACCTCGCCAAGACCCGAACCGGGAGTACGCCAAGTTCGCCGAGTTCAGGGACCTCCAAGATCTCCGTCACGGACACGGCATGTACTTCCCTGGGACGCCACGACTGGGACCCCGGACCCGAAGACCCCATGGGACGACAAGTACTCCGACATGGACCCGATTGAAGCAAACCCGAAGACGGTAGATACGACAAGTACTTCCCCAGATCCGATGCCCGAGGACCCCGGATGCGACAATGTCTACCTCACGGAACACCGAGAACTTCCCCCCCCCCCCCCGGAACGCCAAGAACTACTCCGCTACCCAAGAACAAACCCGTCGAACCCCAGATCCGAACCCTGAGGCTGGACCCCGAACCCCGGAACCCCAAGACCGTCGAGACCCCTAATGTGTGAACCTCTTATCCGAGAACCCTATTTTATAATATAATAACAACTTGTCGCATATTGAATTGTTCATCTCGCATGCATCTTGTGTGGTTTGGGGGCCTTATGCCGATTCACCCTATAATTAAAGATGGGGCCCATATGCGGGCAAATCTAGTCTCATATTGGCCTCATTTAAAATTTGTATAGCGAACCGGTGATATATTCGGCCTTGTTAAACAACATTTAATTTGCGGGGTAGTTAAATAACATGAACCATTTAATTGTCTGTCGGGACCCCGGTTCCGCTTAATATGACCTAATCGCATCGCACCTTGCCATGCCATACATCATACATGCATCATGCCGATCTTCTGCCGTTGTATTAAATAGCGCATCCGGTGTTTCTTCTAGTGTTTTGCTTCTTCGCGGATAAGGCCGTTGAGTTGATGTGAGCTTCGCCCCGATCTTCGGATGAACCTTCGGCAATGTTTTTCAGGCGAGCATCTCCCCCTTTCTACCTATCTTACTTTTATAGTATTTATTCCCCTCCTGTTGATCTATTGCTATCTGTGTTGCGTTGCTCTAGTTTTCGTACCCGTGATATCCCTTGTAGCCCTATATTGCCTTGGACACACCCTATTACCTGTTGTTTGGTAGATAGTTTGACTTGCGCGTCGTAGTCGCTTGCTCAAGTGCTGTTGCGTGTCGTCAAGTGCCACAGTTGTTGATGTATTGCCGCATGTTGATGTTGGAGATGATCATGGCTTTACTTATCGCTCACTTTAATTCCTGTTTAACAACTAAAATTGAAGTAAGCAGAGGCATCGGTGGGTGATAGATAATATTTGGTTTCCGAACGCCCACTTGTGTCCCGTAGGACCCCGAGTACTTGATACCTGTTCCTTGATTTATCGCGCTATCCACATCCGGGAGGTATATGGGACCCCCCTGAGCCAGAGCTTGATTCAGTCTTATTTCTTGGGGCCACAAACTAGTTTGAGGTTTTATTTACGATCCTGTACTTATGCCATGCTTTACTGCTTTATTTACGATTGTGCGAGGAGCACACTGTACTGTTTAGGTAAGCGGAATGTTTTCGCGGTATCGACAAGCCCAGCCACACTTTCGGGTTCCCAGTCGTTTACAGCCATTGGCGCAAACCTTGAGTCCGTCTCGGAGCTTGCTTACTTCGTTGCGGGTCTACTCAATGGGGTGGCCCCCTGAAATATTTCTGAATCCTGTGATTGCTTTGTCGTGAAGGCCTCGTTGGGTTTTGATTTGGTTTTTCCGAGGTTGATCGAGTGTGTGTTGCTATTGGTGCACCCCGGCCGGGTAAAAACTTTCTGAAAGCCGTGTCCGCGGTTATGGACGACTTGGAGCACAGTATCTCGACCATAGACAAGCATAACTAAAGTTTATCGCTATAAATTTGACTATATAATGACTAGTAATCAGCTTCACTATAATGGAATGGCTAATTAATACTGCCCACAATTGCATGTTGGTGTGTCGCTTGCGACCATTGTACCTGACTAGTAAGTATTGCAACTACAACGGAATGGCTGAATAAAAGTACCAACAACTGCTGGGTTTTGGGGTTATCTCATGCTAATTGTATCTGATTAGTAAGTGCCGCAACTACAACGGAATGATTAAATAAAAGTGCTCACTGCTTATTTTATCAGGACGACTATCTACACCTGACTAGTAAATGCTGCAACGATAACTGAATAAATAAAACTGCCAACTGTGTGAGTTCCTCGGTCGCCTTCCTCGTTGGTATCGAGGGGGGGAACGCCAGGATGGGTTTGTTTGATGGTAGTATCAGGTTGGTTCCGGATAGGTCTTTCTCACCCCTCTCTGATAGTCGCCAGTTGTGTCGAGTCTCTATAGGTTGTTTAGTGCATGTTGCCGCTGCCGCTCAGTCCACCATACCTATGTAGGCGAGGACCGCCGAATTCTAGTCTCGCCGTGTACTGGCCTCAGTACTGACGCTCCTCTTTTTCCTTTGCCCTTTGTTGGCACCCCTTTTGTTTAAGCAGGTTTTGAGATCGACGTCGTTAGCAGGGTTACCCTTCCGGCTTGGCCTGGGCAGGGTTATGGACGCCATTGGTTATTCTTCAGGGCTCTTAGCCCCATTTGCATTTTGTCCGTAGTCGGACGCTCTATCGTTTTCAAGGTGATTTGGATCTTGTATATTATATCTGTATTCTTGACTCATTGAGTCACTGTTATATAAATCAGTTCTGTGGGTCCCATCGAGGACTGTTGTGTAATGTTATTACTTCGTTTTCCACCCGCACGAAAGTGCCTGGTGGGCACCTTCGAATCGTTTCTATGCGGGTTTGGCGGGTTTCGCTAAAACTTGCATAGGGCCGATTCTGAGGGTGTTATAGAGTGGTATCAGAGCTCAGCAGTTGCGATACCCCACAAGTCCAGCCTGTAGGATAACCTAGCTAACGGCCGAAGTAGAGTGTCAAAACTATTTTGCAAAATCGGTTGGATAGTTCTGATTAGGTCTGATTTTACTCCTTACCCCTTTGCTATTCCTCTCTTACCTCTACGCGTTTTGAGTCCGCTCTCTTCTCTCTCTTTGAGTCCAGGATTTCTCGTGGTTGGGTTTCCGTCGTACCTTCAGGGTTTCGCTTTCTCCCTTTTGTAACGGAGGTGCTACGATCATCAATCTGCAACTTGTCTGTTGTACCCTTCCTCCAATCTTTTGTTCTTGAGCTCTTTCTCCATATGTGTTCCTTGCTGGATATCAGTGTTGTTGAAAAACATATGAGAAGGACGAGCATTGGTGAAGTTGGAGTATACCTTGAGCATGTGTTGTTCATGCCAACGGAACCATCGCGGAACCTAATCATTGTGTCTTTCATACGATTTCTGCTGGCATCATCCCTTTGTTCCGGATACCGCCTATGAAGATCTTCAGTCTAAATATCGAGAGTTGAGTTGCCTGATTCTCCTACTCATGTATAGAATTGATAGTTTGGGTACGGGATGGACTGATCACCCTACCCGACTCTTACTGTTCGCTCTGTACATCGAACTGGTGGATCAATGTAACTTTTCCTCTTCTTATGGAAGTTAGAGGTGGCCTTATAGTTTGATACCTCTACCTTCGTCCTTTGTTTCTCCGGAGTGTTCTCTCGACGATCAGGATCAACGACCCTTTGTTGGTGGTGTCGCCGATTTCCAGATGAAGAAGGAACCCTCGTTAGTGGTGTCGCGAGGATCTACACGAAGCGAGAAGACGCAGATCGCCGACCTTTCCTTCCGGTACCATGAGGCGGATCTCGAGGGCGAGATCCCTTGTTAGTGGTGTCGAATTGTGGCATCCCGCAAAACCACTACTAGAAAATCGCGTTGAATTTGTGCATTGCATCGTCATCATCATATGTTGTTTGTCTAAAACTATTTTTTTCGCAAAGCCTGTTTTGTTTTCTAAAACGCCCCGTCTTTTATTCAAACGCCAAAATCCGGGTCGCCGGAATATTTTGTTTTGTCTGATATCGGTTTGCAAAGGCCTTGTTTGAAATAAATAAAAATATTTATTTATTTTAGTGGGGGCAGTCGAACGGGCCGACCCGACCCGAACGACCACCCCCGTACAAACAGAACGGTCCACCCCTTATTCCTACAGCTACCAACCTATCTACCCACACACCCCTCCACCTCACTCCCTCCAATCAGCACTCGCCACGTCACCTCTCCCCTCATCCCCTCCAATCCCCTTTTGCCACTTGGCCCAGCCACTCTCTCCTCTCTCCCCTGTGGCCCCACCTAACCTCACCCACCCGCAGCACACAACCCACACACACACGCGCGCGCCCAGCCACTCTCCTCCCGGCCCCACCTCTCCCTGGCCCACGCGCAGCCACGCTCCCTCCACGCGCAGCCCCGCTCCCCCCACGCGCAGCCACGCTTCCGCCGCGGCCCTCACGCGGTCAACCGCCGACCCGCGGGACCCGCCTTCCCCCTTCCCCGCACGCGTGGCCGTCCCCCTGGCCCCGGTCCCATCTCTCCTCCCCCTCCCTCGTTTTCCTCAACCTCCCACCCCGACGCCCCCGCAAAACCCTCGCCTCTCTCCTTCCCCAACTCCGGCCGCCCTCCGCCGGCGCGCCCCACCGTCCGCCGGCGCCGCCGCCTCCCCCCAGACCCGCTCACCTCGCCGCCGCCCACGCACCCCTCTCCCCTGGCCCCGCGTCACCTGCCCCGCCTCTCCTCCTTCTTCTCCCTCCCCGGCGCGGTCGCCGCCGATCTCGCCACCGCTCGCGCGAGCCACCCCGCCCTCAAGCTCCTTCCCCCTGCCTCGTCTGCGCCTCCCCGGCGCGCCACCCCACCGCAAGCCCGCCGTGCGCCCCTCGCCGCACCCTCCCCTCCATCGACCGCCTCAGCCCTCGCGTCCAACCGCCGCCGACCGAGCCGCCCCCGAGCCCCTCTGCCTCGCCGGCCCCGGCCTCCTCCGTGGCTCGAGCGCCGCCTCTCTCGGCGTCGTGCTCCGGCCTTCCCTCTCCCCGTTTCGGCGCCCTCTGCCGCAGCCAGGGACCTTGCTTTCCGCGTGGCCTGCCGACAAGACCGCCGAGCCGGAGTGTGCCGACCTTCCCCTTGGTCTGTTTCTCTCTGCAGGGCGGGTCCCAGTAAGCTCCTGCTCGTCGCTGTCATCCCGCGGCCGCCGGCCTTGCCTGTCCTGGGAGCCTGCGCTGGGCATGCGTCCGTGTATGCCTGTGCGTATGTTTCTTACCATCTTGTGGTTTGTCAGACAAGATCGTCCAAGGAGGCAGCACCCGGTGCTCAGTCTGTGTTCCGAGGCCGGCTGAATCAGTGTCTCTGATTCTTGACACCTCGACATGGATTCTAAGTACTCTCGCTTGTACGACGCAAGATCTCCTACTCAAACCGAAGACCTTCAGCAGGGAACGACAAAGACGGCTACCAGAGCCGTGGTCCTGAAGATCCCTGGATGCCAAGATCTTCCTCAGGGACTCGAGTACCCCGACGCCCCAATTCGAAGACCGATCCCGGCATACGAGACCCCGAAGGCCGACCTCGCCAAGACCCGAACCGGGAGTACGCCAAGTTCGCCGAGTTCAGGGACCTCCAAGATCTCCGTCACGGACACGGCATGTACTTCCCTGGGACGCCACGACTGGGACCCCGGACCCGAAGACCCCATGGGACGACAAGTACTCCGACATGGACCCGATTGAAGCAAACCCGAAGACGGTAGATACGACAAGTACTTCCCCAGATCCGATGCCCGAGGACCCCGGATGCGACAATGTCTACCTCACGGAACACCGAGAACTTCCCCCCCCCCGGAACACCAAGAACTACTCCGCTACCCGAGAACAAACCCGTCGAACCCCAGATCCGAACCCTGAGGCTGGACCCCGAACCCCGGAACCCCAAGACCGTCGAGACCCCTAATGTGTGAACCTCTTATCCGAGAACCCTATTTTATAATATAATAACAACTTGTCGCATATTGAATTGTTCATCTCGCATGCATCTTGTGTGGTTTGGGGGCCTTATGCCGATTCACCCTATAATTAAAGATGGGGCCCATATGCGGGCAAATCTAGTCTCATATTGGCCTCATTTAAAATTTGTATAGCGAACCGGTGATATATTCGGCCTTGTTAAACAACATTTAATTTGCGGGGTAGTTAAATAACATGAACCATTTAATTGTCTGTCGGGACCCCGGTTCCGCTTAATATGACCTAATCGCATCGCACCTTGCCATGCCATACATCATACATGCATCATGCCGATCTTCTGCCGTTGTATTAAATAGCGCATCCGGTGTTTCTTCTAGTGTTTTGCTTCTTCGCGGATAAGGCCGTTGAGTTGATGTGAGCTTCGCCCCGATCTTCGGATGAACCTTCGGCAATGTTTTTCAGGCGAGCATCTCCCCCTTTCTACCTATCTTACTTTTATAGTATTTATTCCCCTCCTGTTGATCTATTGCTATCTGTGTTGCGTTGCTCTAGTTTTCGTACCCGTGATATCCCTTGCAGCCCTATATTGCCTTGGACACACCCTATTACATGCTGTTTGGTAGATAGTTGGACTTGCGCGTCGTAGTCGCTTGCTCAAGTGCTGTTGCGTGTCGTCAAGTGCCACAGTTGTTGATGTATTGCCGCATGTTGATGTTGGAGATGATCATGGCTTTACTTATCGCTCACTTTAATTCCTGTTTAACAACTAAAATTGAAGTAAGCAGAGGCATCGGTGGGTGATAGATAATATTTGGTTTCCGAACGCCCACTTGTGTCCCGTAGGACCCCGAGTACTTGATACCTGTTCCTTGATTTATCGCGCTATCCACATCCGGGAGGTATATGGGACCCCCCTGAGCCAGAGCTTGATTCAGTCTTATTTCTTGGGGCCACAAACTAGTTTGAGGTTTTATTTACGATCCTGTACTTATGCCATGCTTTACTGCTTTATTTACGATTGTGCGAGGAGCACACTGTACTGTTTAGGTAAGCGGAATGTTTTCGCGGTATCGACAAGCCCAGCCACACTTTCGGGTTCCCAGTCATTTACAGCCATTGGCGCAAACCTTGAGTCCGTCTCGGAGCTTGCTTACTTCGTTGCGGGTCTACTCAATGGGGTGGCCCCCTGAAATATTTCTGAATCCTGTGATTGCTTTGTCGTGAAGGCCTCGTTGGGTTTTGATTTGGTTTTTCCGAGGTTGATCGAGTGTGTGTTGCTATTGGTGCACCCCGGCCGGGTAAAAACTTTCTGAAAGCCGTGTCCGCGGTTATGGACGACTTGGAGCACAGTATCTCGACCATAGACAAGCATAACTAAAGTTTATCGCTATAAATTTGACTATATAATGACTAGTAATCAGCTTCACTATAATGGAATGGCTAATTAATACTGCCCACAATTGCATGTTGGTGTGTCGCTTGCGACCATTGTACCTGACTAGTAAGTATTGCAACTACAACGGAATGGCTGAATAAAAGTACCAACAACTGCTGGGTTTTGGGGTTATCTCATGCTAATTGTATCTGATTAGTAAGTGCCGCAACTACAACGGAATGATTAAATAAAAGTGCTCACTGCTTATTTTATCAGGACGACTATCTACACCTGACTAGTAAATGCTGCAACGATAACTGAATAAATAAAACTGCCAACTGTGTGAGTTCCTTGGTCGCCTTCCTCGTTGGTATCGAGGGGGGAACGCCAGGATGGGTTTGTTTGATGGTAGTATCAGGTTGGTTCCGAATAGGTCTTTCTCACCCCTCTCTGATAGTCGCCAGTTGTGTCGAGTCTCTATAGGTTGTTTAGTGCATGCTGCCGCTGCCGCTCAGTCCACCATACCTATGTAGGCGAGGACCGCCGAATTCTAGTCTCGCCGTGTACTGGCCTCAGTACTGACGCTCCTCTTTTTCCTTTGCCCTTTGTTGGCACCCCTTTTGTTTAAGCAGGTTTTGAGATCGACGTCGTTAGCAGGGTTACCCTTCCGGCTTGGCCTGGGCAGGGTTATGGACGCCATTGGTTATTCTTCAGGGCTCTTAGCCCCATTTGCATTTTGTCCGTAGTCGGACGCTCTATCGTTTTCAAGGTGATTTGGATCTTGTATATTATATCTGTATTCTTGACTCATTGAGTCGCTGTTATATAAATCTGTTCTGTGGGTCCCATCGAGGACTGTTGTGTAATGTTATTACTTCGTTTTCCACCCGCACGAAAGTGCCTGGTGGGCACCTTCGAATCGTTTCTATGCGGGTTTGGCGGGTTTCGCTAAAACTTGCATAGGGCCGATTCTGAGGGTGTTACAATTCTCAAGTCTTTTTGAGGCTCATGAATAGCTTCAAACTCAATTAACTTGTGATCTTTCTAAGTCTTCCGCTGTGCAAATTATAGACTTGTCTAGCTCTCCTAACCCTTGTTGCAAGCATGAGCATCTCATAGAGGAGGTCAAGGTTTTGAAGGATCAACTTGCCAAGACTAAGAAGAAGAAGAAGAAAAAGAACAAGGGCATGGCCCAAGGAGTACCAAATGGCCTAACCCTCTTGCAAAGTGACAACTTTGCCGGAAAGAACAATCCCTCTTATATTCTTTGCAAATCTTGTGATGGTCATGTATATGCTAGATATGTGGGGACATCTTACACGCATGATTATCATTGGGCCATTTGGGTGCCAAAGGTTCTTGTCACTAACAAAAGGGGACCCATTGCAAAATGGGTACCTAAAACCAAGGCTTGATTTTCTTGTAGGACTATGCTTCCGGCGGATCAAAATGGGTGCTTGATAGTGGTGCCACGAGTCATATGACCGGAAGCAAGTCTATCATGACCGAGTTGAGACCCAATATTGCCAACACCATGGTCTCCTACGGTGACAAAACAAGCTCTCAGGTTTTGGGTTTTGGCAAAGTGGTGGTAACCCCGGATGTATCCTTGGTTGACGTCATGCTTGTCAAAACTCTTGGTTACAACTTACTCTCAGTTTGTGCTCTTGCTCTTATGGGTCTTTATTCTTTCTTTAATTCTCATTTCGTGGTCCTCATGTGGAGCAAGTCTCTCAAGGTGGCTTTTGTAGGATATGTAGAACATGACTTGTACGTGGTGGACTTTTCAGGGACCACTACTCCTCATGCTCTATGTCTCTATGTTAAAGCCGACAAGGGCTGGTTGTGGCATCGCCGCCTAGCCCATGTTAACATGAGAACTTTGCAAAGACTTCACTCCGAGGGCCACATCCTTGGGATTAACGATGTTTCTTTTGCCAAAGATCGTGTTTGCAGGGCTTGTATTGAAGGGAAGATGCATGAAACTCCTCACAAAGCGCTTAATCAAATCACTACCGAGAGATGTTTGGAGCTCTTGCATATGGATCTCTTTGGTCCTCCCTCTCATGATAGCCTTGGAGGCAAGAAGTATTGCTTGGTTATTGTGGATGATTTCTCAAGATACACTTGGGTGTTCTTTTTCAAGTACAAGAGTGAGACTCAACAAACCGTCATTGACTTTGCTAATGAGGTTCAACGGAAGCACAATGCAACTATTCTCTCAATTCGAAGTGACAATGGCACCGAGTTCAAAAACTATACCTTGGATGAGTTTCTCAGTGATGAAGGAATCAAGCATCAATACTCCACTCCCTACACCCCTCAACAAAACGGAGTTGCCGAAAGGAAGAATCGCACTTTGATGGATGCGGCTCGGTCTATGCTAGCTGAGTTCAAGTCTCCATACAACTTTTGGGCCGAGGCCATCTCCACCGCTTGCCATGCAACCAACCGGCTTCATCTCCGCAAGAATAAGAACAAGACCCCCTATGAACTTCTCACCGGGAAAAAGCCTAATGTTAGCTACTTTCGGGTGTTTGGGTGCAAGTGCTACATACTCAAGAAAGGAGTTAGGTTGTCAAAGTTTGAATCCAAGGCTCAAGAAGGAATTTTCGTTGGTTACTCAAATCAGTCCCATGCTTATAGAGTCTACAACAAAGCTAATAGAAGAGTTGAAGAGACGAGCAACGTGAAGTTTGATGAAAATCATGAGTCTCTTGTTAGGAAAGATGGTGTTTGTGATCCAAGTGATGAAATTCCTCCCAAGGCCATAGGAAGAATGGGTGTGGGTTTCCACCTCCCCATTGAGGATCCCCTTATGGACGAAGGAGAAGGACCAAGCTCTACTCAATTGGAGCCCTCACTCTCAAAAGATCATCTTGCACCTCAAGGACCTGCTTTCTTGGCACAAGCTCCCTCAAGCTCTTCCGAAGCTTCCCATGCTCATGACTCTCTAAGCTCTAAAGGACAAGCTCTTCATCAACAACATCAACCTCCCCACGATGGGGCTCCTCCTCAAGGCACCTCTCACGGACAAGCTCTTCATCAACCTCATCAACCTCCCCAAGATGGGGCTCCTCCTCAAGGTCACATTTCTCCCCAAGGTCAAGCTCGTCGAGATCAAGATCAAGTCAATGATCCTCAAGGATCCTCTCCAAGTGATGACTCCTCCGAAGTGGAAATTGATGAAGATGACCCTCGTGTTCGTGCTTATAGTCAAGGGGGCGGCTCAATTGGTGGAAATGACCAAGTGGTAGCTCAAGAATCTCGAATTGAAGCACAAGCCCGTCGTCAAGCCTATCGTCTCGCCAAGCTTGTTTGAGATGGCCATATCCTTGATAATGTCTATGGAGACTTCAATAAAGGTTCCACTACTAGGAGGCAACTAGCTTCCTTTTGCTCTCACCATGCGTTTATCTCTCTTGTGGAACCACAGAAAGTCTTCGAATCTCTTGAAGATGATGATTGGCTTGATGCTATGAACGAGGAACTTCACAACTTCAAGAGGAACAATGTTTGGACATTGGTTGAGCGGCCTAAAGACTGTCAAAACGTCATTGGAACCAAGTGGGTCTTCAAGAACAAGTGCGATGCGAATGGAATTGTCGTGCGCAACAAGGCAAGGTTAGTTGCCCAAGGATACTCACAAGTTGAGGGCATCGACTACGGTGATACTTACGCCCCCGTTGCTCGTCTTGAATCCATTCGTATGCTGCTTGCCTTTGCTACCCATCATAACTTTAAATTGTATCAAATGGATGTTAAGAGTGCTTTTCTTAATGGTCCTTTGAAAGAGTTGGTATACGTCAAGCAACCTCCGGGCTTTGAGGATCCACTTTTTCCGAACCATGTCTACAAGCTCAATAAGGCACTCTATGGCCTCAAGCAAGCCCCACGTGCGTGGTATGATTTCCTTAGGGAGCTCTTGTTAGACCGTGGCTTCGAAGTGGGCCTCATTGATCCCACTCTTTTTACTAAGAAAGTTGGAGGCCACTTGTTCGTATGCCAAATCTATGTAGATGACATTATCTTTGGGTCTATTAACAAAACTTTTAATGAGGATTTTGCCAAGCTCATGACCGACCGCTTCGAGATGTCCATGATGGGGGAGTTGAAGTTTTTCCTTGGATTTGAAGTCAAACAATTGAGGAAAGGGACTTTCATCAACCAAGCCAAGTACATCCAAGACATGCTCAAGAAGTTCAAGTTTGATCAAGTCAAAGGTGTCAAGACTCCCATGCCAACTAAGGTTAATCTTGATCTCGATCCCAAGGGTAAGGAGGTGGATCAAAAACTCTATCGTTCGATGATTGGTTCTTTGCTCTATCTTTATGCATCCCGGCCGGATATTATGTTGAGTGTGGGTATGTGTGCAAGATTTCAAGACGCACCAAAAGAAAGTCACATGGTGGCTGTCAAGAGGATCTTTCGATATTTAGTTCATACCCCAAACTTTGGGTTGTGGTACCCCAAGGGAGCCATCTTTGATCTCATTGGTTACACGGACTCGGACTGGGCTGGTGATAAAGTGGGAAGAAAGTCAACCTCCGGAGCTTGTCAGTTTCTCGGAAGATCTTTGGTTTGTTGGTCCTCGAAGAAGCAAAACTGTGTGTCTATGTCTACTGCCGAAGCTGAGTATATCTCTGCCGCAAGCTGTTGTGCTCAATTGCTATGGATGAAGCAAACCTTGAAGGATCTTGGACTATCTTTTGACAAGGTGCCTCTTCTTTGCGACAATGAGAGTGCAATTGCTATTGCTCACAATCCCGTGCAACACAACCGGACCAAGAACATTGAGATTCGTCATCATTTCATCCGGGACCATGTTGCTAGAGGAGACATTTCTTTGGAGTATGTTCCCACCAAGGCAAATCTTGCGGATCTTTTCACGAAGCCTCTTGATGAAGCAAGGTTCCGAGAGTTAAGGCATGAGCTAAATATCATTGATTCGAGCAATGTTGCTTGAGCCCTTGCACACCTACCCGTGTCTCAATGTGTATCTTGTTTGGATGTAGGCATGGATTTAGGGGGAGTGTAGTTCCTCTTATGAACAAACACTATCCCTATTATGCGCACATTAAAGTTTTCATACTCTATAGTCTCTAAAGGAGACCATTTGAGCTTCATGATGAGTGTTGGTAATGAACCCAAGATATATCTTCGCGGTGTCAAGCCATTTACTCTTATATAAGGTGGCTTCGACCACCGACTCGTTTTTACTTGGTTCTTTGATCTTTTGTTTTTTTGTTTTTCTTGGTTTTTGTTGTTTTTGGTTCTTCACAGTTTGAGCTATCTATCCTAAGCCTTTCCTTACCTCAAGCCCTCTCTATTCCCTACACAAGTTCTTCCTTGTTATCCTATCCTGAGATGGTCCTCCTGGCGTCAGCGGAACTTCCGGTCAGTCTGACCCGGAAGTTCCGGTCCACCGGAACTTCCGGTCCCTGACCGGAACTTCCGGTGGTGCTCCCTGTCCTATATAAGGTGGGCCCTGGGGGAAAACGGGATCTTCTTCCTTTTTCCCCCAAGACCCATCTTCTATTTGGAGGGCCGCCGGCCAGGACTTCTCCAAGAGGGTGCTCCGGCCCCTTCTTCTCCAACCGCTCCTCCGCAGATCTGCTCCATGGGATCCTTCCCCACCTCGATCTCCCGCCATGGACTCCGGTATTTGCCCTTAACTCCCTCCATTAATGGAGATCTTGCTCTCACCATGGCTTGAGTTAGGGCACACCTTGTCTAGGCTAGTTCTTTGGCTAGAACTTGTTGGAAGATCTTGGTAGGCCTAGGGTATCATGCTAGAGTAGATTGGTCCAATACATCCTTGGAAAAATTTGTACATTTGTGGTCTTTAGATCTAGATCTAGGAAACTCCTGTTGAAACTGTCAGTTCGTGGCCTCACCGGAACTTCCGGTGAGCCACGACCGGAACTTCCGGTGGACCATTTTTCACCGGAAGTTCCTGTAGGGTTCGCAGCATAGAAAACAAAAATTTTCCTACGATGTGAACTATATACCAAGATCTATCTACTAGATACAAACAACGGGCGGATGTATATCCGTAGAGAACATACCCTTGAAGACCGACAAAGCTTAACGAGTTCAACTCGTGGTTGATGTAGACGATCTCTTGCCGATCTCAAGATCGAGAGGAAGTCCTAGCGCCGCAAATCAGCAGCGCATCCGTGCTCGCACACACATTCGAGGCACCGAGCAACCTCCGCCTCCTCGCTCCAGCGATGCAGCGGAAGCACAACTCTTTCTTGCCGAATAGCCACCGGGAACATGTATCTCGCTAGTCCGAGACCATGGGGGATAAATTCTAGAGGGGGAGAGAGATCCTTCACGAGGAGGTGTGAGAGACAAGTGAGGAGGGGGGCTCCTTTTATAGGAGGAGGGGGGCACCCAAGGGGGTGGCCGCCGGCCATGGGGGCTGCCCCCTCCCCTCCTTCATTCATGTGGGTGGACACTCCACTTACAAAATGCCCTTTAAATTCCCTCCACTCAAAAGTCCACTCAAATTCCCATTAAATTTCCACCAAATTTAATGCAAACTCTCATTAAATAAAACTCTTTTATTTTATTCAGAATTTTGTCAATTACTTTAATGACAAACATTCACAAATAACCCCTTGCTAGAATTCTATTTCACATGCATAACCACTTTATGCAATTTCACCCGAAAACCTGTTTCGGTATCTAGTGAAATAAATTCCTGCGCTTGTTCATTCTTTCGGCATGAAACATTTGCTCCAATTGGATGTCGGTGTCTCTTAAGTGTGTCACCCTATGGTTCGTGAATAATGCGGACATGATCAAGACCCCTCTCGGATCAATAATCAGAAGCGGGATCTGGAGACCCATACTGACTCCCACACATTCAACGATGACTTTCTTGTGATCGTCGGAACCTTTTACGCTAGTATATCTTAATCCCTTTGTTTCACGATATATTACATGTACGAGATTCGATCATCGGTATCTCCATACCTAGTTTGATCTCGTTACCGACATGCACTCTTTTCTCGTTCCTGTGATATAACATTCTAGTGATCAAATCACTTGCTTGCAAGCTAATAAATGTGATATCACCGAGAGGGCCCAGAGTATATCTATCCGTCATCGGGATGAACAAATTCCACTCTCGATCCATGAGCCTCAACATAACACTTTATTAGTTCTGAATCCATCTTTATAATCACCCTGTTACGGTGTGACGTTTGATGTTATCAAGAAACTCTTCCGGTGTTAGTGATTGACATGATCTCATGGTCTAAGGATTAGGATCACTTTGTAAGTTGTTATAGCAATATAAACTCAATGACTTTGATCGTAATGCTATACTTCGGATGAATGTTCATCACACCATTACACTAATGTTGTGATCCCGTTATTAACAACATCCAATGTCCATGATCAGGAAACCTTGATCATCTTGTTAATCAACGAGCTAGTTTATGAGAGAGGCATAACTAGGAACTTTCTGTTTGTTTATTAAACACACATGTATTAACGTTTCCGTATTAATACAATTATAGCATGCAAAATAAACATCTATCATATACTTGGAATACACATAATAAACACTTTATTATTGCCTCTCAGGGCATATTCCCTTCAGTCTCCCACTTGCACTAGAGACAATAATCTAGTTACATAGTGATAAATCTAACACCCATTGAGTTCTGGTGTTGATCATGTTTTGCTCTAGGGAGAGTTTTAGTCAACGGATCTGCTACATTGAGATCCGTATGTACTTTACAAATCTTTATATCTCCATCCTTGACATGCTCGCGGATGGAGTGAAACCGGCGCTTAATATGTTTGGAATGCTTGTGAGACCTTGGCTCTTTGGCATTGGCAATGGCACCATTGTTGTCACAATAGATCACCATTGGGTCCAATGCGTTTGCCACCACTCCTAGTTCGGATATGAACTCCTTCATCCAAACTGCTTCCTGAGCCGCTTCTGAAGCAGCAACATATTCGGCCTCCGTTGTTGATCCCGCTACCACAGGTTGTTTGGAGCTCCTCCAACTAACCGCTCCGCCATTCATGAGAAATACGTATCCGGATTGAGACTTAGAGTCATCCGGATCGATGTCAAAGCTAGCGTCGACATAACACTTAGCGACGAGCTCTTCTTCACCTCCGTATACAAGAAACATATCCTTAGTTCTTCGTAAGTACTTAAGGATATTCTTGACCGCTATCCAGTGTTCCGAACCTGGATCCGATTGGTACCTACTAGTCAAACTAATAGCATGTGCCACATCCGGTCTTGTACATAGCATGGCGTACATTATAGAGCCTATGGCTGAAGCATAGGGGACTTTGTCCATTATCTCTCTTTCTTCCGCCGAAGCCAGACTTTGAGTCTTACTCAATGTCTTGCCTTGCAACATAGGTAAGAACCCCTTCTTACTTCCGTCCATTTTAAACTTCTTTAAAATCTTATCAAGGTATGTACTTTGCGATAGCCCTATTAGGCGCCTAGATCTATCTCTATAGATCTTTATGCCTAATATGTATGACGCTTCACCTAGGTCCTTCATTGAAAATTTGCTGTTTAGATAACTTTTAACACTGTTTAAAAGATCTATATCATTTCCGATCAATAATATGTCATCCACATATAATATCAGAAATGCCACATTGCTCCCACTCACTTTCTTGTAAATACAAGCTTCTCCATAAGTTTGGACAAATCCAAACTCTTTGATCACCTCATCAAAGCAGAGATTCCAACTTCGTGATGCTTGCTTCAATCCATAGATGGATCGCTGAAGCTTGCACACCTTGTTAGCATCCTTAGGATCGACAAAACCCTTTGGTTGTATCATATACAACTCTTCTTCAATATTCCCATTGAGAAACGCGTTTTTGACATCCATCTGCCATATCTCATAATCGAAATATGCAGCAATTGCTAACATAATCCTAACTGACTTTAGCATCGCTACGGGAGAGAAAGTCTCATCGTAGTCAACTCCTTGAATTTGTCGAAACCCCTTTGCGACAAGTCGAGCTTTATAGACGGTCACATTACCATCAACATCAGTTTTCCTTTTGAAAATCCATTTGTTCTCCACGGCCTTTCGGTCGTGAGGTAGTTCCACCAAGTTCCAAACTTGATTTTCATACATGGATTCCATCTCGGATTTCATGGCTTCTAACCATTTGTTGGAATCCGGGCTCATCATCGCTTCTTCATACGTCACAGGGTCATCATTTTCATCAACCATGAAATTCATGACAGGATTTCCGTACAGCTCGGGAGCTGCACGCGTCCTGTTTGACCTGCGAGGTTCGGTAGTACTCTCTTTCGGAGTTTCATGATCATTATCATTAGTTCCCTCTTCAACAGGTGGAGCCAACTCCGGAACAACTTCCGGTGCTGCGCTACTCGCTATACTTTGAAGAGAAGGTTCCACAACCTCTTCGAGTTCTACCTTCCGACTACTCACACCTTTCGCGAGAAACTCTTTCTCTAGAAAGGATCCATTCTTGGCAACAAAAACCTTGCCCTCGGATCTGTGATAGAAGGAATACCCAATAGTTTCTTTAGGGTATCCTATGAAGACGCATTTTTCCGCTTTGGGTTCGAGTTTATCCGGTTGAAGTTTCTTCACATAAACATCGCATCCCCAAACTTTAAGAAATGACAGCTTAGGTTTGTTTCCAAACCACAATTCATACGGTGTCTTTTCAACGGATTTAGATGGTGCCCGATTTAAAGTGAATGCAGCAGTTTCTAGTGCATAACCCCAAAATGACAACGGCAAGTCCGTCAGAGACATCATAGATCGAACCATATCTAATAAAGTACGATTACGACGTTCCGACACACCATTTCGCTGTGGTGTTCCGGCAGGTGTGAGTTGTGAAACAATTCCACACTCTTTCATGTGAGTGCTAAACTCGTAACTTAGATACTCACCTCCACGGTCGGACCGTAGAAATTTGATCTTTCTATTACGATGATTCTCCACTTCATTCTGAAATTCCTTGAACTTTTCAAAGGTTCCAGACTTGTGTTTCATCAAGTAGATATAACTGTATCTACTCAAATCATCCGTGAAAGTAACAAAATAACGATATCCACCTCGCGTCGACACACTCATTGGACCACATACATCAGAATGTATGATTTCCAATAAATGTGTCGCCCGTTCCATTGAACCGGAAAACGGCGTTCTAGTCATCTTGCCCATAAGGCATGGCTCACATGTATCAAATGATTCATAATCAAGTGATTCCAAAAGTCCATCCAAATGGAGCTTCTTCATGCGTTTAACGCCAATATGACCTAGACGGCAGTGCCACATATATGCGGATATATCATCATTAAGTTTAATCCTTTTAGCATCAACATTATGAATATGTGTAACATTATCATCGAGATCTAATAGAAATAAACCATTCATCATCGGTGCATGACCATAAAAGATTTCATTCATATAAATGGAACAACCATTGTTCTCGGATTTAAATGAATAACCACTTCGCATCAAACACGATCCAGATACAATGTTCATGCTCAGTGCAGGCACCAGATAACATTTATTTAAGTTTATAACTAATCCCGACGGCAAGTGGAGAGGCAGCGTTTCGACGGCGATCACATCAACGCTTGATCCATTGCCGACACGCATCTTGACCTCACCCCTTGCTAGCGGTCGCTTGTTCCGCAACCCCTGATTCGAGTTACAAATATTAGCAACTGAACCGGTATCAAATACCCAGGTGCTACTGCGAGCACTAGTCAAGTACACATCAATAACATGTATATCATATATACCTTTGTTTGCCTTGCCGGCCTTCTTGTCTGCCAGATACTTGGGGCAGTTGCGCTTCCAGTGGCCAGTCCCCTTACAATAGTAGCACTCGGAATCAGACTTAGGTCCAACTCGGGGTTTCTTTTCAGGCGCGGCAACCGGCTTGCCGCCCTTACTTCCCTTCCGTTTTCCCTTCTTGTCTTTCTTGAAACCAGTGTTCCTATTGATCATCAACACTTGATGTTCCTTTTTGATCTCCACTTCTGCAGTTTTAAGCATTGACAGAAGCTCGGGGAGAGACTTCTTCATGCCTTGCATATTATAGTTCATCACGAAGCTCTTATAGCTAGGTGGCAGAGACTGCAGAACACGATGGATGCCTAAGTCAATGGGAATCGATATTCCCAAGGACACAAGCTTATCGGCGTAACCCGACATCTTGAGTACATGCTCACTAACGGAGTTGTGCTCTTCCATCATGCAGCTAAAGAACTTTTCTGAAGCGTTGTAGCTCTCTACAGCAGCATGTGTGTCGAAAATCATTTTCAACTCACCCATTGTATCAAATGCATTGCCGTTTTTGAAACGCTTTCGAAGTTCCGGCTCTAGCCCATACAATATGCCGCAATGAACTAAGTTGTGGTCCTCCTGACGAGTCTGATAGACATTCTTCTCCTCGTCAGGGGCATCATCAAAAGGTGGGGGGCCTAACGGCGCTTCTAGCACATATTGCTTTTGTGCAGCAGAGAGGAGAATCCTCAAATTCATGGCCCATTCGGTAAAGTTGCTACCGTTCGTTGCTAGTTTCTCTTTCTCCATGAACACATTGAAATTAAAAGCAGGTGGTGCCATCTACAACAGAATTTGTAAAGTTTAGAATAAGTGTATGATAGATTGAGTTCAACTAATCTTTATTACGAATGAACTCCCACTCAAAAACGACATCCCTCGTGCCTTTTTGGTGATTACATGAACCAAATCCACTACACCAAGTCCGATCATCACGTGAGTCGGTATAGCTTCAAAGGCGAGCATCAAATGGGCATCATATCAACTATATGACTCATGCTTAACCTTTCGGTCCGTGTTCCGAGGCCATGTCTGTACATGCTAGGCTCGCCAAGTTAGAACCTTAGTATTCGCATGTGTAACTATTTTACACCCGAAATATGGTCGTGGATCCAAGAACACCCGATCATCACGTGATGTCTTGGAGCGACGAAAACATAATCGGTGCATACCAAAGGAAGAACACATTCTTATCTTGATATTTAAATGAGGGATCATATTATTATGCTAACAAAGCGCTAAACAAGCAATATAAGATGCTATCAAACATCATATGTTTATTAGTGAAATTATATGGTTCCCGCAGATGATCTCTATCATGTGCATCGTGGTATGATCACTATCATACCTATATGTGTAAATCCAAGGTCTATGGATTTTACACGCTATGTGTGTTGTAAGAGTATCATCTCATACTTCTACTTACAACACTACCATATCATAACACTAGCCCAGCAACAATCTAAACTAGACGCCTCTAATTTATCCATTGCAAGTTTTACGTGGCTTAGGGCTTTCGAGATAGAACCGTTCTTACCTACGAACATGAACCACAACGAGGATAATCAAATTGTTGACAACTCGCTTGCAAAATAGATATTGACTATAGTAGGAGAGACAGACACCCGCTAGCCACTTATGCAAACTAGTTGCATGTCAAGCGTGGAATAGGTCTCATGTGCGAGGACATGTAAAGTTTGTCCGGGCCGCTTCATCCCACTATGCCACCAATATCCAAAATTACAACAAAGGAGCAACAACATGATCATCATCGCCCACATACTCATATGTGTACTACCCGTGTAAAGTATCTACGCATAGATCCGGCTCTGATACCACTGTAGGGTTCGCAGCATAGAAAACAAAAAATTTCCTACGATGTGAACTATATACCAAGATCTATCTACTAGATACAAACAACGGGCGGATGTATATCCGTAGAGAACATACCCTTGAAGACCGACAAAGCTTAACGAGTTCAACTCGTGGTTGATGTAGACGATCTCTTGCCGATCTCAAGATCGAGAGGAATTCCTAGCGCCGCAAATCAGCAGCGCATCCGTGCTCGCACACACGTTCGAGGCACCGAGCAACCTCCGCCTCCTCGCTCCAGCGATGCAGCGGAAGCACAACTCTTTCTTGCCAAATAGCCACCGGGAACATGTATCTCGCTAGTACGAGACCATGGGGGATAAATTCTAGAGGGGGAGAGAGATCCTTCACGAGGAGGTGTGAGAGACAAGTGAGGAGGGGGGCTCCTTTTATAGGAGGAGGGGGGCACCCAAGGGGGTGGCCGCCGGCCATGGGGGCTGCCCCCTCCCCTCCTTCATTCATGTGGGTGGACACTCCACTCACAAAATGCCCTTTAAATTCCCTCCACTCAAAAGTCCACTCAAATTCCCATTAAATTTCCACCAAATTTAATGCAAACTCTCATTAAATAAAACTCTTTTATTTTATTCAGAATTTTGTCAATTACTTTAATGACAAACATTCACAAATAACCCCTTGCTAGAATTCTATTTCACATGCATAACCACTTTATGCAATTTCACCCGAAAACCTGTTTCGGTATCTAGTGAAATAAATTCCTGCGCTTGTTCATTCTTTCGGCATGAAACATTTGCTCCAATTGGATGTCGGTGTCTCTTAAGTGTGTCACCCTACGGTTCGTGAATAATGCGGACATGATCGAGACCCCTCTCGGATCAATAATCAGAAGCGGGATCTGGAGACCCATACTGACTCCCACACATTCAACGATGACTTTCTTGTGATCGTCGGAACCTTTTACGCTAGTATATCTTAATCCCTTTGTTTCACGATATATTACATGTCCGAGATTCGATCATCGGTATCTCCATACCTAGTTTGATCTCGTTACCGACATGCACTCTTTTCTCGTTCCTGTGATATAACATTCTAGTGATCAAATCACTTGCTTGCAAGCTAATCAATGTGATATCACCGAGAGGGCCCAGAGTATATCTATCCGTCATCGGGATGAACAAATTCCACTCTCGATCCATGAGCCTCAACATAACACTTTATTAGTTCTGAATCCATCTTTATAATCACCCTGTTACGGTGTGACGTTTGATGTTATCAAGAAACTCTTCCGGTGTTAGTGATTGACATGATCTCATGGTCTAAGGATTAGGATCACTTTGTAAGTTGTTATAGCAATATAAACTCAATGACTTTGATCGTAATGCTATACTTCGGATGAATGTTCATCACACCATTACACTAATGTTGTGATCCCGTTATTAACAACATCCAATGTCCATGATCAGGAAACCTTGATCATCTTGTTAATCAACGAGCTAGTTTATGAGAGAGGCATAACTAGGAACTTTCTGTTTGTTTATTAAACACACATGTATTAATGTTTTCGTATTAATACAATTATAGCATGCAAAATAAACATCTATCATATACTTGGAATACACATAATAAACACTTTATTATTGCCTCTCAGGGCATATTCCCTTCAGTTCCGACGTTTCAGCGGAAGTTCCGGCTACAATGCAATTTTCTTCCTGTTTGTATTTTTCCAATCTAATTATTTTGTTTTCCTCTTCCGAACTTGTGCACTTATCCCACCTTCCCTCCCTATTCTTGTGTTTTCTTCTCAGGGGAAGGAGAGACTCTCCAAGGCAAGCGTGCCCGCCGACCATCCGCTGACATTCCTCCTGAGATTGATGAGGACGATACTGAGGTTGTGCGTCCGACCGCTCAGACTTCTCGCCAGAAGGCTGCTGCTGCTCGCCGTGCTGCTGCTGCAGGGAAGAGGCCTGCTCTTGCTCAGAAGGCCACTGCTGCTGGGCCAGACATGACCAAAGCCAAGATTTCCAAGTGGTCTCAGAAGGCTTACTCTGCATTCAGGGCTACGGATCCCTACCTCGTGCCTCGTGATCGTCTTTGCTTGGACCCTCATTTTCACACCTGCCGTCAGGAACAGATTTATGAGGAAATTTATGCATCAAATAAGAAGTTCGTGGTTGCTCCTCAGAAGTACATCAATGTGCCTCACATGGAAGAGAAGCAAGTTTACTTTGGAGAGGCTCTTGATATCTGCAAGAAGTTTGGGCTGATTCCCCTCATGGAGCACCGTCAGAACTTTCATGTGACTGCTATTGCTCAGTTCTACTCTACTCTGTATCTTCACATGCAGTCCTCTACTGAAGGTGAGATGAAGTGGATGACCAGAGACGTGCTTCTTACCGCTACTTGGGCTGAGTTTGCTGAGCTTCTTGGCTATCCCATTCAGCCTGGCCGCGGGGCAAATGGTTGGCGTGTTCATGGTCCTATAGCTGCTGATCCTGAGGTCCTGGAGCCTCTCTACATTGAAGGGTGGGGGTCTGTTGGGTTTGTGAATCATCTGCTGCCAGTCTATGACATCATGCGCAGGGTGTACTTGAACACCATCTCTCCCAAGGCTGGCAACTTTGATCAGTTTCATGGATATCAGGTTGACCTCATGCATCAGACTCATCTTCGCCGAGACACTGACAGGTCAATGGATGTAATGCACTTCATCTACTCAGAGATGTGGGCGACTCTCATTGAAAAGCGCTCCTGCATCTATGCTCCCTACATTCAGACTCTCATCAATCACAAGTGGCTCGAGAAGACTGGCAACCCCTTCCCTCAAGACAACATCACCATTCATGAAGAGAAGAAGTTCCGAGTGAGTAAGCACCAGAAGCCTCGTACTCAGGAAGAAAAGGAAGCTGCTCTCAAGAAGTCTCAAGATGTTGCTAGTGGTCCCTCCTCTGCTCCTGGTGGCTCTAGTGCTGGTGGTCCTTCTCTCCAGAGGCAGCCATCTTGGGCAAAGAAGCTGCTTGGGAAAGTGAAGAAAACTTTCTGCTTTCTGTAGGACCGCGAGTATCAGGCTTATGTTGATCAGCGTCACAATGTTCAGCGCCAGAAGGCCATCATGGCAGCCCTCAACATTCCTTGCTCACCGGTCTCTAGCTCTGTCACTGCTCCCAAGGAGGATTGGGTTCGCAACAACTGCAACTGGTCCGAAGATGAGTCTGAGGAGGAGGTCACTGGTCCGCCTGAGTCTTCTCCTCCTCCCCCTTCTCGTGGCTAGGACGAGTAGATTGATCTCTTCTTCCTTTTTGGTGTCTCGATGCCAAAGGGGGGAGAAAGATGTCTATTAGGTTGTTTACGGGATTTGCATGGGATGAGTCGCGAGCCTATTCTTGTCTTTGATCTTTTCTTACTCGCGAACTCTTTAGTTTATTTGTGTGCTTGTGGTTTTATGTCCGTAAACTTATGTGTGCTTGTGGACCTTGTGGTATGTTATGTTTGAGACTATGTGGTATCTACTATGTGTTATCTTATACTTTGCCATGAGTGTGGTATCTTGTTGTCATCTTTTGATCTATTGCTATGGTGGTGGAGCCTCATTGCTCTTATTGTTATTATTACTCCATTTGTCTCCACCACTTCTAGTTGGTACTGGTATGATCTCTATCCCTTTTTGTACCTTCCTCTTGTGCTATCTTTGCAATTGTTAGGGGGATCCTCCGTGTATGTGTGCTAGTCCTGTCCTTAGAGGTATTCTCCCTACCTTGCAGACATACAGGGGGATCTTGCCCCATCCATTGCAAAGATTGCTTTGTTTCTATGCAAATCTGTGGGATTGTCATCTAACACCAAAAAGGGGGAGATTGAAAGGACTATATCTTCCCATGATGTTTTTGGTGTTAAATGACAATCCCAACCGTGTTTTTAACCGTGCTCTTGAGTTTCAGGGGAGACTTCGTTGATGTTTCTTTTTATTGTGATGGATGCTCTCTTGTGATCTTTTGAAGACGGTGGCCTTTTTAGTCTTCTCCTAGTTTCTTTCCGGTTGTTGTTTTTAGGTCACCGTACTATTAAGAGGGGGTCCATGTTGGAAGGCTGTGGTAAATCACTTGTTCTTGCACAAACCTATATGCACCGCCACAGCCATCCCATTATTCCGTGAGAGAGAGCATTTTTCTGTTCTGTTGGGGCCTTTTGTGTCTCACCGGAACTTCCGGTCTAGACCGGAAGTTCCGCTCAAACTTTTTCCTGCGGGCTGTTCTACCGTTTGTTCCGACGCTAGTTCCGCCCAAGTTCCGGTGGCGGTTCATTAACCTTCTGTTTTGAAGTGTGCTAATTGCCGGAACTTGGCCGGAACTTGCATCGGAACTTGTCCTGGCAAAAGTTTTTGAGCGGAACTTCCGCCTGAAGGCCGGAACTTCCGGTCAGACTCGCTTCGCGACCCAAAAGTTCCGCCCCTTGTTCCGCCCCAAGTTCCAGTGAAGGCTCAGTAACCTTCTGCTTAGAAGTGTGCTATTTAGCCAGAACTTGATCGGAACTTGGTCGGAAGTTCACCGGAACTTCCGGTCCGTTTTGACCGGAACTTCCGGTTGCGCTTCTGGAGCGGGCGTCAACGGTCTGATGACCGTTGGAGCCAGGCTGGGCGGAACTTCCGGCCCCTCACCGGAACTTCCGGTGAGGTCGCGGGGAGGCTGTAACGGTTCAGCGTGGGGGGCCTATTTAAGGCACCCCTCTTCTTCCTCCCACCCACTCTCGAATTTTTCTCTCTCCTCCATTAATGCTTGAGCTTCACCTCACTAGATCTCTCTCCCTAGCCACTCAAATGACCTGATGTTTTGAGAGGTGAGGGAGGTGACCTAGATCTACACTTCCACCAAAGAAGAATTGATTTCCCCCACCCATCCTTTGTGGATCTTGTTGCTCTTGGGTTTCTTGGAACCCTAGACGGTGTAGGGCATCCCCGGAGCTGAGGCATGTGTTGTAAAGCTTCGAGGTGTCGTTGAGGGCCTCCAATTGAGTTGTGGAGCCTCCCCCTCAACCTTGGTGTAAAGGTTTCGGTTGGCGCCTTCAAGGTCACCGGTTAGTGGATTGTGAGGCCTCCTTTGTGGGGGAGCTCACCGCAGAAGAAGGTGAGGCCTTTGTGGCGCTCGGGTGACCTTGTGTGGCCCCGACACCTCTCCAACATAGACGTAGCTCCTTGGGAGTGAACTACGGGAATTACATCTCCGTGTCTCCTCGCCGGTTACTTCGTTCCCCTCCTTTACTCCTTGCTATTTACTGTTCTTGTGGTTGGTGCTCGTTTTCTTGCTTTTAGGTTGTTCACTTAGTTGCATCTCTAGATAACTTCCTTTCTCGTTAAGCCTAAAAGTGAGAAACAAATTAAAATTGGTAGACGCCTATTCACCCCCCCCCCTCTAGTCGTATCAAGTCAGTACTTTCAATGATGAGCTTTACTACAAATACTTTTACTAATAACTTCTCCTTCTAATTCCATTTGTAAATCCAATGAGTTTGACAATAAAGCTCTTCATAATCTTCTCATATAGATAATTATCATCTCTAGAATATTTCTTATGAATCTAATTCCCCTTGGATGATTACTCTCTTACTTCCCAAATTATTCTGTAATCTCACTTATAAATCTTATGAGCTTGTCACTGAAGCTTTTCATAAACTTTTCATATATATACTTGGTTATATCATCTACTTCACTAATGATCACCTCTAATCCATTAAGTAGTTACTTCTAACTCCTTTCATATACTTCCTTTATACTCATCACCATTATTACTCCAGTAGATGTATAAATCAAACTACTTTCCTCAAAAGCTTACTATCCTTTAAGAGGAATAACACTACTTCAATAACTTCATGCTACTCTAGCTTCATCTTAGTCATACTATCTTATATCTACTTAACTCCAATAACTTATATTCAAACTTCACATCATATCATGGTGACTTAGCATGGCTAACCTAGAATAACATATCTATACTAGGGTTCAATCATGTTATATCCATCAATGTCACTTATACATGATATAAGCATTCAATCTTGGTGACAAAAGCATGATCATTAGAATCCTTTGATCATTTATGGCTTAGGTTTCCAGTTGGCTAATCAAGGCCTTCATCAATACAACACTATAGTTGTATTATAATTATCTTTTGTTTATCTCTATTGGATTAAGAGATATAATTCATTGAATATACCTACTTGATCCAATAGGACTACTCCTAGTAACTATCTTTAGGATTCATCCTTGTAATCTTCTTTATTACCATATAATTATATATTCCAAATAACTCTTCTATCATTTTAGAAGTGAGTTAACTCCATCAATTAACACAATGATCTTATTTTCTTCCAACACTCCCATCCTATAGATGATATCTAAATCTAGCATTACTATTTACCCCTTCTTAGTTGTTTCTTTATAGGCACTTAAGTGAATGCTATGATATGGTCAAGAGTTGATAGATTAAGAATTGGTGAATCCATAGTTGATTACTCAACATTGATGGACAACATATATTGAGATAGGATTCCATAAGGATTGATATGGAAAGAAAGATATATGGTGAATGATCTTGACTTGGTTTCTTTCCTACTCAATCTCACTAAAGAGTTAAGGTTAGGTATTACCATGATACTCATGGTATAAGCAGATGAGATTAAGATAGATCAAGATTTAGTTGTTCCATTCCTATTACTTAAGTTATGTTTATAACTTGGTATTCATGAGTGGTGTAATGAATACTAGGATATGATTACTTAAGGATCAAATATAAATCATTAAATAATATATTAGGGTTTAACTTTCATTACATTTGATCTACCCTTATATCAAATATCCTTTACCCAAAACAAGGTTTTAACAAAGGTCATATTGAAACTTATCGCAGTCAACTTGATGATCTACTTCAATTCCATCAAGTGAAGAGAAGCTTCAATCACTTTGACAAGTTTTGCTCAAAAGCGCAAAAATTATTCGGATTTTCTATGCATGAATGCAATGCACACATTTGGGTTCAGCTTAATTCTAAGCTCTAATGCTGGGATGTTACAGTATCCCCTCTCCAGGAAGGAATTCCCCCGGCAGAAATCTATCTGTCGGAGAGATCTTTCTCTCTTGGTGTTTTCCTCCCCCAGAGGCGTCGGAAATCTATCTGTGGTCGCCCCCCTGGTATTAGGGTTCCGTAGGGAAGATATATGCGAAGGGGCAGAGTCAGAGGCCGGGCAGATGGGCCACACCTTCCCTAGGCGAGGGGTCAGGTGGGCCCGCGCCTAGGGGGTGTGGGCCCCTTGAGGCCCCACTTCGTCCCTCCTTCTGGCTTCCTTCGTCTTCTGGTAAAATAATATGTTTCCATATTTTTCTGGTATTTTGTGACCTTTGCGCAATTGCACCGAAACACCTTCTTTTCCATCAGAATCCAGACTCCGGCAGTCCATCCTCCAAGAATCATCCAACATGCATAAACAAATGAAAAATCCATAAGTAATACCTCATAATAAGACAAACATCAATGAATAGAGGTAAATTATGATATAGAAAGGTGATGCAAATTGGGCGTATCAACTCCCCCAAGCTTAAACTTTGCTTGTCCCCAAGCGAATACTGAGCTCAGTAACATGTCCACGGGTTTATGGAGTGAAGTGTCGATAAAAGAATACGAACAAGAAGCATCACACTTACCATTGCACAACTCATAGAAGAAAGCAACTCACCATTATATAACTTAGCTTGCAACCAAGTACAACAGTCACAATAGAGATGCATAAAGATAAATCATAATTGGAATTGGAAAACTTGTTCTTGGTCAGAGAACACCTGGCAAACAATTTCACAAAAGCTTTTTGTAGAAGTTTCAAAACAGGAGCACTCTTTGCTCAAAAAGGTTTTTTCACAAGTGAAGGCTTTCAAAGTAATACTCAATAGATAAGAGTTTTGTGCAAACAAGGAAGATAAATAACATGATTGAATAAATCACCATATGAAATCTTGAAACACAACAACTCAAATGCTTGCTGGAGATAGAGAGAAAGTAGGTTTACTGACTCAACTAGTAACTAGGAGAAAGGTCCCTTTATAGAGGGTAGCAGGGATTACAAGTCATAAAGAGCTTCCAGAAGATTATGGTACTTACTAGCTTTGAGCCCTCATTGCCCCTATCATAAGCATCTTGAGATGGTTAAGGTTAAAGTGAACAAAGATGGAGTATATGCTTGACGAAATATAAGTTGGCAATCTCATGTCCCTTGAATATGAGGGCCACTCCTCATGCATACTAAACTTTGGGCCCATGTAAGTTCCTGTCATTGTAAGTATTTGCATATCATTGAGAACCGCCAATGGGGTACCCCTTGCACATGGCACAGGAGCTTTCCCATAACCAAAATGACAAGGAAAGCAGACAATGAGCATCTCAGCAATCTTTTTATTTACCATATGCATAGCTTTTTATTGAGGATGCTTCATAGATGACTCACTATGGTGATGCTGCAAGTTTCCACCATGATTAAGCATGGCTTAGGCTAGCGGCCCAGGCGTTTCTCTAACACAGAATACAAACTCCATGGACTTACAAGTTCCCTCTTTATTTCACACCGTTGACATCCATAGACAAAAGAGCACGATATCAATTGTGTATAGAGTACAAGTGCAATGTTGAAAACGTTCTCCGTGACAGCACGGTTCTGCTAATTCCAATGTATAAATGCAAGCATATACAACTTAGATGTTCACAATGGTTCAAGTTTATTAGGGGAAAAGAAATAAAGTGTGCCATCAAGTTCGTGAGAGCTTTAATAACTAGTTTTCACATAACAAAGTACTTTTTAATTTGAAAGGTAGATGAAGCTTGAGAATTTGCTAGGAATAGCAACAGCTACTAGGTAGATATGGTGGACACAAATGGCAAAGGTTTTTTGTTCAAAGGGTTTTGGAAACATGAGAAGTATGCCTTCTCAAAACAGGTTTTTGGCTAGCAAGGCTAGGTAGCAAGCAAGAGAGTTGAAAGAAACAAGCAAACATACAAGTAATAAAGCCAAACATGCAATCTTGCTTGAAGACACAAAAGGATCTTAAATAAAGAATATTGAGCTTATGATCCAACAAGAAAGAAAACAAATGATACAAAATACCTATAAGCTTTTTCTTTCTTTTTCTCTTTCATAGTAATGCTACTGACCAGGACTCGGTTTTCCAAAACCAATTTAGATCCACTTGATGATCCCGAAGTGGTGCCAATACTGATCAACAAGATCCATCATATAATAGAGATTGCAAACTAAAATAAGAAGTGCAAAAAGTAAAAGATGAGACTTCTCATTAATATTCCAATAAAGGCACTCACACCAAGGGATACATAGATAACCAACTAAAGGAGAGATACTTCCACATGCAAACCAAACTATAAAATAACCCCTCTACCACAGATATGAATCCACTAAAAAGGTAAAACATAAAAGATAATGGTGGTGATACCGCGACACTCCCCCAAGCTTGGAATAAGCCAAGGGGATGCCAAACCTGATGATGAATTACTCCCTTGGTGGTGGTGGTGTTCTCTTGATAAGCTCCTCAATGAGTTTTTTCAAATCCTCAAAATCAAAAGTAAGAGTACGGATTAGCTCCGAGTTTTGCTCTATACGATTCATGATCATGTCAGTCCAAGAATCCCAGTTCTTGTTATTCTTCCCCCACTCTTCATCCTTAGCATGATCCTTCTCTACATTGTTAGAAAGAGGCAAATCCCAAGATGAGGGCAAATTCCCTTTGGGAACATTTTGATATTGATATTCATGTATAAGTGCATGGAAGGGTCTCTTGTTACGTGGAGGAGATGACTGTGGATTGTAGAAGAGACGTGGAGGTTTCCCTCCTGTGGACATCCGTGCCGTCCTCTTAAGCTTGGTAGGTCGAGCCACCAAACCAATGCTTGCGACGGTAGCACGAGTGTCCGGTTTCTTGTCCTCCTCCATGTCACCTTCATACCCTACCGAAATCTCCTCATCCTTGGGGACTTGAGGCTCTTCTTCTTCGGGCTTCTTGCCTTTATCATTGGCGGAGGCCATGGTGCTCTAAACTTGAGAAGATTTCCTGACAGAAAACAGATCGAAACGAAAACACGACGAGAACACGATGCACGAACCTCGGGGGATCCGGGGGGTTATATATTACGAAGTTTCAATACATAAGGAAGATTTTGATACGGAAACGAAGCGGAGACGGAGTTAGAGGGTGTCAAACCCCCTCCAGGCGCGGCCAGGCTGGGCCCGCGCCTGGGGTGGGTCTGTCCACCCCGGGCTCCGTTTCCTCTTCAGTTTCGTATCGTAACTTCCTTTATGTATTAAAACATCAAAAATATAAAAAGATTGGAGTTTCACGAACCATCTGTTTTCACCACTTTTACCTAATCAAAGATGAACTCTGTAGATTCTTTTTCTCTTTTTCCTGAAAATTTCCTTCTTACAAAACCCTTGCACAAAATCAATGACAACATTAGTGTAAGCAAAAAACAACAAACCTTTAGATACACACTTCAACTGAAAACACACCAAAACAAAAGCTTCTGTAAGAGGCAAATGCAAATGAAGGCAGAAATCTGTCAAAACAGACCAGCAGGTAAAGATTGATTTTTTCGAAGACCTTTTGTTGCTCAAATCAAAAAGTGCAGAACTGATTAAAGTTGGGTAACAACTTGGAGAACAAGCTCAAAATAATGCAGCTCCATCCAACATACCGAGCTTCCTCACGAATTTTTACAATGCAACACAAAAATCTATCCTAGGACAGCCACTTTTCACAACTCCTCTACTTCACAAAAGTAGTTGAACTTGACATAAAAACCAAAACAAAAAGGATAAGGAGCGGTTATTACAGAGGTAATAACTTACAAGACTCGACAAAACTCTTGGGTTATCTCCCAACAAGTAATTTTCTTTAATGCCTTTAAGTTAGTCTTGAAACTTCCAAAGATGCTCACAAAGGAGATATAAATCTGAAATGAAAGAGAGCATCAAGAAGCAAATAACCAACACACTTGAGTCTAACCCACTTCCTACGCATGGGGGTATCATAAGAAAATGAATTGTTGAAGCAAAAAGCCACTAGCATAGGAAGACAAAACAGATGCAACTTCAAAGCTTTCAACATAAAACAGGGAAACTTAACATCATTGAGATGCATAAAACCATGTTTCCCTCTCTCAAAATAACTTTCAGTGGCACTTTGAATAAAGTTGACAATATAACTATCACTGGTAACAACTTTATCATCAGAGTAAGCATACTTACTGTCATTAAAAAGAGGTCCAAGGTCATAAACTAGATCAATAGAAGCAAGTTGTTCCATCCTGAAATCTTTATTAAGCAACCTATTTTCACAAGGAGCTTTAGCAAATTTGGAAAAGTTAAACTCATAAGAATCTCCATCAAACTTAGTTAAAACTTTTTCCTTCCTACAATAAATAATAGCTTCACAAGTGTTTAAGAAAGGTCTACCAAAAATGATAGGACAAGTTTTGCTAGCTGCTGAATTAAGCACTAGAAAATCAGCAGGATACTTAATCTTACCACAAAGAACCTCCACATCTCTTACAATGCCAATGGGGCAAATGGTTTCCTTATTAGCAAGGTGGATAACCACATCAATGTCCTCAAGCTCACAAGGACCAATATCATGCATAATTTCCCTGTAAAGCTCATAAGGAATAGCACTAGAACTAGCACCAATATCACATAAACCATAGTAGCAATGATCACCAATTTTAACAGAAAGCACAGGAACACTAGCTTTTCTAGCCTTACTAGGATGAGAAATAATATTAGTAGCGTCTTCATAGAAGACAATGTGCTCATCCCCTCTATTTCTAGTGACAGTGTCTTTCACAATAGCTACCACAGGTTCAACATTCAATTGCTTACCAGGCTCCACAGTTTTCATTGTACCTTTTTTATTTGCACTAATAATCATAGAATACTCCTTTACCTTAGTTGGGAAAGGCATTTTCTCAACATGAGGTTCAGGAACAATGTGATTAATAGTACAAACTTGAGTACTTCTAACTGGAACATGACTAAAAACATCTTTATACGGAGCATGGTACTTATTCCACTTCTTCTTGGGAATTTCTATGTAAGAGGCAAAGGCCTTAAAACAGTTGGCAATACTTTGGGAATCAAGACCAAACTCATTGCTAATATCACGGAAGTTATCAGTTTCCATAAAAGATTCAATGCATTCATAATCATAGTTTATACCCGACTTTCTTCCTTTGTCATTCTCCCAAGCCTCAGTGTTATCTTGAATACGGTCTAAGAGATCCCATTTAGCTTCTTCCTTCATATGTGTGAATGTCCAGCACAAGAAGCATCTAGTAAATTTTTATCATGAAGAGAAAGCCTAGCATAAAAGTTATTGAGAATAATATTATTAGGGAGTTCATGAATAGGACATTTAAGCATGCGTAACTTCAGTCTCCCCCAAACTTGAGCTGTACTCTCTCCATCAAGAGGCCAAAAGTTATATATAAGATTTCTATCCTTATGGATTTCACTGGGAGGATAAAATTTAGAGTAAAAGAGAGATGCCATCTCCTCCCATTCCATGGATTGTCCATTCTTCACCAGCTTATACCATTCTTCAGCTCTCCCTTTTAAGGATATGGAGAGTAACTTCCTCTTCACCTGTTCAGTTGTGATACTTGCACACTTAAACAACCCGCATAATTCATGGATAAAAAGCAAGTGATCACCGGGATGGACAGTTTCATCCCCATAATAATAATTATCCATAACACGATTAACAATACTTGTAGGTATCTTAAAATGATATATTTCATCGGGAGGTGGTTCATCTACTACCCTAGCAGCGGTAGTAGTTTTCCCAAACAGAAAACCAAGTGGATTATCCATATTGGAAACAAAGTAACAAGTAGTAACAAAAGCAATACTCACAGTAAAAGTTTCCCTTACCAGTTCCACTCTTCAATAGCGCTTCACTCCCCGGCAACGGCGCCAGAAAATAGTCTTAATGACCCACAAGTATAGGGGGGGTATCATAGTACTTTCGATAAATAGGAGTGTCGATCCCAACGAGGAGCAGAAGGTGCTGCACAGTGGTATGGAGCAGGAAATCCCTGTGAATACTTAGCAAACAGATTTTTTGTGGTTTTGTGACAAGGCAACAAAACAAGGAGCAAGTAACAAAGGTAAAGAACAAATGGAGCAAGTGGCCCAATCCTTTCTTAGCAAAGGACAAGCCGGTGGAAATACTTATAAGGACCAAACGTTCTTGAGGACACATGGGAATTCTATCGAGTGCTTTCGCTTCAAATAGCTGAGTACTCTTCTTTGGTGTTTGTTAGTGTTGTGTGGGTGAACCTGTGCTAACATACCGCCCTTCCTAAGACTAATACATACTTGTGATTAAACCCCATGCAAACATCCGTAACTATAGGAAAGTAATTAAGATATAAATCTAACCACTGCCTTAAACTCTGAGATCCTACACTCCCTTGTGCAAAGGTGTCCTAACGGGGGGTCAGGTTTTTGTCACTCCGGCAACCCCACGATTAGTATCCAAATACACAATGCATCCCCCTAGGCCCATAAATGGTGAAGTGTCATGTAGTCGACGTTCACATGACACCACTAGAAGAATAGCACCACAACTTAAATACTAAACCATTGAATAATAACTCATCACAGATTCACTACTAACAACATGACTTCTCCCATGTCCTCAAGAACTAGACGAACTACTCATAAGACATCATATGGATCAAGATCAAAGATGATATGATAATGGATATCAATCTGAACATAAACAATAATCCAATGGTTCCACTCACAAGCATCAACTACAATAGTAATCAACACCGGGAAAGTTTCGCCTAAGAACTAAAGCAATATCCAACACAATTGTTACAGTGGGACGGAGTGGTGATGATGGTGCTGGTGGAGATGATGTGTGGATGATGATTATGATGATGATGACGATCCCGATGGAGCCTAGCTTGATGACGGTGTTGATGGCGACGGTCTCCCTTCTCCGAGAAGGAATTCCCTCGGCAGAAATCTGTCTGCCGGAGAGATCTTTCTCTCTCGGTGTTTTCCGCCCCCAGAGGCGGCGAAAAATCTATCTGTGGTCGCCCCCTGGTATTAGGGTTACGTAGGGAAGATATAGGCGAAGGGGCGGAGTCTGAGGCCGGGAAGGTGGGCCACACCTGCACTAGGCGCAGGGTCAGGTGGGCCCGCGCCTACGGGAGGTGTGGGCCCCCTAAGGCCCCACTTCGTCCCTCCTTCTGGCTTCCTTCATCTTCTGGTAAAATAATATGTTTCCATATTTTTCTGGTATTTTTTTGATCTTTGTGAAATTGCACCGAAACGCCTTCTTTTCCATCAGAATCCAGACTCCGGCAGTCCATCCTGCAAGAATCATCCAACATGAATAAACAGATGAAAAAGCCATAAGTAATACCTCATAATAAGATAAACATCAATGAATAGAGGTAAATTATGATATAGAAAAGTAATGCAAATTGGGCGTATCAGTGTTATGGATAATTATTATTTAGGGGATGGAACTGTCCACCCTAGTGATCATTTGCTTTTTATCCATGAATTATGTGGGTTGTTTAAGTGTGCAGGTATCACAACTGAACAGGTGAAGAAGAAGTTACTCTCCATATCCTTGAAAGGGAGAGCTAAAGAATGGTATAAGCTTCTGAAGAATGGGCAATCCATGGAATGGGAGGAAATAGTACCTCTCTTTTATTCTAAATTTTATCCTCCCAGTGAAATTCATAAGGATAGGAATCTGATATATAACTTTTGGCCTCGTGATGGAGAGAGTACAACTCAATCTAGGGGGAGACTGAAGTTACTAATGCTTAAATGTCCTATTCATGAACTCCCTAACAATATTATTATCAATAACTTTTATGCTAGGCTTTCTCTTCATGATAAAGATTTACTAGATGCTTCTTGTGCTGGATCATTCACACGTATGAAGGAAGAAGCTAAATGGGATCTCCTAGACCGTATTCAAGAGAACGCTGAAGCTTGGGAGAATGACAAAGGAATAAAGTCAGGTATAAATTATGATTATGAATGCATAGAATCTTTTATGGGAACTGATGACTTCCGTGATATTAGTACTGAGTATGGTCTTGATTCTCAAGTTCTTGCAAAGTGTTTTAAGGCCTTTGCCTCTTATATTGAAATTCCCAAAAAGAAGTATAATAAGTACCATGCACCTTATAAAGATGTCGTTAGTCATGTTCCTGCTAACATTGAAGTTTGTACTATTGATCCTATTTTGCCCGAACCTTATGTTGAGAAAATCCCTTTCTCAGCTAAGGTAAAGGGGTATTCTATGATGATTAGTGCAAATAACAAAGGTACAAAGAAAACTGTGGAACCTGATGAGCAAATGAATACTGAACCTGTGGTAGCTACTGTGAAAGGTCTTGTCACTAAAAATATAGAGGAGGAGCACATTGTCTCATGTGAAGACGCTTATAATATTGTCTCTCATCCTAGAAAAGATAGAAAAGCTAGTGTCCCTGCGCTTTCTGTTAAAATTAGTGATCATTGCTACCAGGGTCGTCTCCAGAAATTCGGGGCCCCTGTGCGAAAAGTAAAATGGGCCCTAAACTTAATAAAATTTATCTTTAGGACCATGTTCAATAGACAAGTCTCTTTTAGGACCCTTTTGCACTAAAATATCAATGGTTTTTTTATCAAGCCCATCCCAAGTTCTTGGATCAAATATACTCGGATGAAAAAAATTATTGATATCATCAGCAATATTATTATTGTTACCTTCATCGCCAATATTAGGATCATCACTTGCATCGCCAATATTAGGATCACCACTTTCATCGTCAATATTAGGAGCACCAGTTTCATCAACAATCTAATCCTCAACCAATACTTCATCATCACCATGGACATCATCAATATTACCGTGTCTAGTTTGATTTTGAGAATTAAATTGAGAATCTCTCACAATAAATATATCAAGAGGACCCCTTTGAGATTGAGCCGCGGCTTCTAGTCTTCTTTTTTATCACGCTTTGTAGCACCAGAATCATATTTTTCTAGTAGACATGATTAATTGATTATCCTGTTTTATAAAAAATAGTAAGTAAATTGAATGAATAAAAATCCTACTTTCTCCGACTCATATTAGTTGACTCAAATTAGTTGTATCTAGCACTAAAACTTAACTAGTTACATTTATATCTAGATGAATCTAAGTCAACTAATATGAATCAGAAGGAGTAGGTGAATTTAAGTTTGCAATTGTCAAGATAAGTTAACAGAAGCTAGAAGCTGAGTACTACGAACCTTGATCGGCCTTGAAGGTTTTACTTTTGAGGTCTTGAGTTGGGGGCTTGGGGCGTCGGAAGATCGAGACAAGAGTCGATTCTTGTCGATCGACTGGGCAGATGTTTGAAAACCGATCAGTGTGGGCGATTGTGCAAGGAGACAACAGGCGTGTTCGTCCTGGGCGATTATTCAAATGATCAAATCGATGTTGATTCCCGATTTCCCGTCACAATCACGATCTGCCTCTTTTTATAAACGGACAGTCAGTTCAGCCGATTGGTATTATACTCGAACTCGGTTATGATCCGTACCCGACCCCATCCTAGACTTCCGGTCGATCGAAGTGGAAGGAGCGACCACGCGTGTGAGTCCTGCCTTAGCTTCCTTCGCCTCGCCTTGGATCGGGAAAGAGCAGCGCCCAAATGGGCCGGATTCGGGGCTCAGAGAAAGAATTGCTGAGCTGTTCCGTGACGTGAACATGGGACTTCGATCTTGGCTTGAACTTGCACAGAATACAATATGATAGGCTATATAAGTAAAAATTGGGGGCCCCCAGTTTTTTGAGGCCCCGTGCGGTCGCCCAGCCCGCACTTGGCCTTGTACGGGCCTGATTGCTACTATGGTTTATGTGATATTGGTGCTAGTTCTAGTGTTATTCCTTATAAGCTTTACATGGAAGTTATGCATGAAATTGGTACTTGTGAGCTTGAGGACATTGATGTGGTTATTCACCTTGATAATAAGGAAACCATTTGCCCTATTGGTATTGTAAGAGATGTGGAGGTTCTCTACGGTAAGATTAAGTATCCTGCTGATTTTCTAGTGCTTAATTCAGCAGCTAGCAAAATTTGTCCTATCATTTTTGGTAGACCTTTCTTGAACACTTGTGGATCTATTATAGATCGTAAGAAGGAGAAAGTTTTAACTAAGTTTGATGGAGATTCTTATGAGTTTAACTTTTCCAAATTTGCTAAAGCTCCTTGTGAAAATAGCTTGCCTAATAAAGATTTCAGGATGGAACAACTTGCTTCTATTGATCTAGTTTATGACCTTGGACCTCTTTTTGGTGAATGTAAGTATGCTCATTTTGATGATAAAGTTGTTGTCCGTGACAATTATATTGTCAAATTTATTTAAAGTGCTACTGAAAGTTATTATGAGAGAGGGAAACATGGTCTTATGCATCTCAATAATGTTAAGTTTCCCCGTTTTATGTTGAAAGCTTTGAAGTTGCATTTGTTTTGTCTTCCTATGCTAGTGAATTTTTGTTTCAACAATTTGTTTTCTCATGATACCCCCATGCATAGGAAGTGGGTTAGACTCAAATGTGTTAGTTATTTGCTTCTTGATGCTACCTTTCAGTTCAGATATTTATCTCCTTTGTGAGTATCTTTGAAATTTTCAAGCCTAACTTAAAGGCAATAAAGAAAAGTACTTCTTGAGAGATAACCCAATAGTTTTGTCGAGTCTTGGAAGTTATTACCTCAGTAATAACTGCTCCTTATCCTTTTCGTTTTGTTTTTTGTGTCAAGATCAACTACTTTTGAGAAGTATAGGAGTTGTGAAAAGTGGCTGTCCTGGGACAGATTTTTGTGCTGCATTGTAAAAATTCGTGAAGGATCTCAGTACTTCGTATGGACCTGTAATTTTTTGTGCTTGTTCTCCAAGTTGTTACCCATCTTTAATTAGTTTTGCACTTTTTGATTTGAGCAACAGAAGGTTTTCGAAAAAATCAATCTTTACCTGCTGGTCTATTTTGACAGATTTCTGCCATCACTTGCATTTGCCTCTTATATTGATTCCCTTCCAGATTCTTTTGGGTTTTTGGAAAGGAGTTGCTGCAGTAGCTTTTGTTTTGATGGATTTTAGTTGAAGTGTGAACCTAAAGGTTTATTGTTTTTGCTTACACTAATGTTGCCATTGAGGTTTGTGTAATGCCTCGTGAGAAAAGGAATTTCTAGGAGAAGGAGAAAAGGAATTTGCATAGTTCGTCCTAGAAAAGGTAAAAGTGGTGAAAACAGAAGGTTCATGAAAGCCCTATCTTTTTATATTTTTGATGTTTTTATTATATACGGAAGGTTACGAAATGAAACATAGGAGGAAACAAAGGCCAGGGTGGCCACACCCACCCTAGGCGCGGGCACCAGCTAGTCGCGTCTGAAGGGGATTGTGAGCCCCCTGAGCGCCGTATCCGCCTCGTTTTCGCACCAGTACCTTCCTTATGCTTTGAAACTATCATATATAACCCCCCCGAATCCCCCGAGGTTCGTGTATCGTGTTCTCGTCGTGTTTTCGTTTCGGTCTGTTTCTGTCAGGAAATCTTCTCAAAGTTTAGAGCACCATGGTCTCCGACAACGACAAAGGCAAGAAGCCCGAGGAAGATGATCCTCAAAACCCCAAGGAGGAGGATATTTTGGTAGGGGTGAAGAAGACATGGAGGAGGACGAGCATCCAGACACCCGCGCTACCGTCGCAAGCATTGGAGTGGTGGAAAATTCTACCAAGCTTAGGAGGATAGCACAAATGTCTACAGGAGGGAAAATCCAGCGTCATATCCTCGCTCCACGGTCACCTCCTCCACGTACCAAGAATCCCTTCCATACTCTTATACATGAGCAATAATACCAACATGTTCCCAAAGGGAACTTGCCCTCGATTTGGGATCTACCTTGCTCTAACCATGCAGGGAAGGAATACACTAAGAAGGAAGAGTGGGGAAAGAATAGCAAGGACTGGGACTCTCGGTCCGATATGATCATGAACCATATTGAGCAAAATTCGGAGTTGATTCATACTCTAACCTTCGAGATTGAGGATTTGAGGAAACCGATTGAGGAGCTTATCAAGAGAACACCACCATCACCGAAGGAGTAATTCGTCATCAAGTTTGGCATCCCCTTGGCTTGTTCCAAGCTTGGGGGAGTGTCGCGGTATCACATCATTATCTTTTATCTTTTACCTTTTTAGTAGATTCATATCTTTAGTAGAGAAGTTATATTATAGGTTGGTTTGCATTGTGGAAGTATCTCTCCTTTAGTTGGTTATCTATGTATCCCTTAGTGTGAGTACCTTTGTAGAATATTAATGAGAAGTTTCATCTTTTACTTTTTGCACTTCTTATTTTAGTTTGCAATCTCTTTTATATGATTGATCTTATTGATCAGTATTGGTATCACTTTAGGAGCATCAAGTATATCTAAATTGGTTTTGGCAAACCGAGCTCTGGTCAGTAGCAACACCTTTTGAAGTTTGAAAGGAAAAGAGAAAAAGCTTACAGGTATTTTGTATAATTTATTTTCTTTCTTGATTGGCTCATAAGCTTGGTATTCTTTACTTAAGATCTTTTGTGTCTTCAAGGAAGATTGCATGTTTGGCTTTATCACTTATAGGTTTGCTTGTTTCCTTCAACTCTTTTGCTTGCTAGCCAAAAACCCGTTCTGAGAAGGCATGCTTCTCATGCATCCAACCCCTTTGAACCAAACACGTGCCATTTGTGTCCACCATATCTACCTATTAGCATTATTGCTATTCCAAGCAAATTCTCAAGCTTCATCTATCTTTCGAATTAAAAATTATTTTGTTATGTGAAAACTAGTTAGTAAAGCTCTCACGAACTTGATGGCACACCTTATTTTCTTGCCCCTAATAAACTTGAACCATTGTGTCATCGAAGTTGTATATGCTTGCATCTATACGTTGGAATTAGCAGAACTGTGTTGTCACGGGGAACGCTTTCAACACTTATGGATACATATCCAGTTGATATCATGCTCTTTTGTTTGCGGATGTCGTTGGTGTGAAATAAAAGGGGAGCTTGTAAGTCCATGGAGTTATGTATGTGTGCTAGAAAAACGCCTGGGCCGCTAGCCTACGCCATGCCTAATCCTGGTGGAAACTTGCAGCATAACCATAGTGAGCAATCTATGAAGCATCCTCAATAAAAACCTATGCAAATAGCAAATAAAAGATCGCTGAGATGCTCACTGTCTGCTTGCTTTGTCATTTTGATTATGGGATAACTCCTGTATCATGTGCAAGGGGTACCCCGTTGGCGGTTCTTTATGATACACATGTACTTACAATGATAAGAACTTATCGGTAACTAAAGTTGAGTAGCATGAGGAGCGGCCCTCGTACTCAAGGGACATGAGATTGCCAACTTATATTTCGTCAAGCATATACTCCTTCTTTGTTCACTTTAACCTTAATCATCTCAAGATGCTTATGATAGGGGCAATGAGGGCTCAAAGATAGTAAGTACCATAATCTTTTGGAAGCTCTTTTTGAACTTGAAATCCCTGTTTCCCTCCATGAAGGGTCTTTCTCCTATTTATAAGCTGAGTCAGTAAACCTACTTCCTCTCTATCTCCAGCAAGCATTTGAGTTGTTGTGTTTCAAGTATTCATATGATGATTTATTCAATCATGTTCTTTATCTTCCTTGTTTGCACAAGACTCTTATGTAATGATTATTACTTTAAAAGCCTTTATTGTGAAAAACCTTTTTGTTTGAGCAAAAGAGTACTCCTGTTGTAAAACTTCTACAAAAGCTTTATTTATGAAACCGTTTGCCAGCTGTTCTCTGACCAAGAACAAAGCTTGCCAATTACAATTATGATTTTTCTTTATGCACCTCTATTGTGACTCCTGTACTTGTTGCAAGCTAAGTTATATAATGGTGAGTTGCTTTCTTCTATGAGTTGTGTAATGGTAAGTGTGATGCCTCTTGTTCGTATTCTTTTATCGACACTTCACTCCATAAACCTGTGGGCATGTTTACTGAGCTCAGTTTTCGCTTGGGGACAAACGAAGGTCTAAGCTTGGGGGAGATGATACGTCCAATTTGCATCACCATTCTATATCATAATTTGCCACTATTCATTGATATATTTCTTATTAAGAGGTGTTACTTATGTATTTTCATCTGTTTTTGCATGTTGGATGATTCTTGAAGGATGAACTGCCGGAGTCAGGATTCTGATGGAAAAAGAGGTGTTTTGATGCAATTTCACGGAGATCAGAAAAATACCAGAAAAACTACGGAAAATCATATTTTCCCAGAAGACGAAGAAAGCCAGAAGGGGAGGCAGAGATGGTCCACAGGAGGCCCACACCCCCCAGGCGCGGGCCACAGAGGTGTTTTGATTACTATTGTAGTTGATGCTTGTGAGTGGAACCATTGGATTATTGTTTGTGTTCAGATTGTTATCCATCACCATATCATTTTTGATTTTGATCCATATGATGTCTTGTGAGTAGTTCGTTTAGTTCCTGAGGACATGGGAGAAGTCATGTTGTTAGTAGCGGATTTGTGTTGAGTTATTATTCAATGGTTAAGTATTTAAGTTGTGGTGCTATTCTTCTAGTGGTGTCATGTGAACATCGACTACATGATACTTCACCATTTATGGGCCTAGGGGGATGCATTGTGTATTTGTCTACTAATTGTGGGGTTGCCGGAGTGTCAGAAACCTGAACCCCCGTTAGGACACTATTGCATAAGGGAGCGTAGGATCTCAGAGTTTAAGGCCGTGGTTAGGTTTATATCTTAATTGTTTTTCTGCAGTTGCGGATGCTTGCAGGGGGTTTAATCACAAGTATGTATTAGTCCAAGTAAGGTTGGTACATTAGCACAGGTTCACCCACACAACACTTACAACACCAAAGAAGAGTACTTAGCTATATGAAGTGAAAGCACTTGACAGAATTCCCATGTGTCCTTGAGAACGTTTGGTCCTTATAAGTATTTCCACCGGCTTGTCCTTTGCTAAGAAAGGATTGGGCCACTTGCTGCAATTGTTCGTTTTCTTTATTACTCGCACTTTATTTCCTTGCTTATTCAGAAAACCCCTAAAAATCTGTTTGCTAAGTATTTACAGAGATTTCCTACTCCATACCACTAGTCAACACCTTATGCTCCTCGTTGGGATCGACACTCCTATTTATCGAAAGTACTACGATACACCCCCTATACTTGTGGGTCATCAACCTTGCCTGGGGGCACACAAAATGCATAAGGCAGATGTATAATTGACAACTAAATTTGCATTTTATCTGGAAACGCCACGTCGGAGTAAGAGTAGGACCCACCAATAAGGACAGGGTAAACTGTAAAAAAAGTGTGAAAAGTGGAACAAAGTATGTTCAATGGTGTGGTTTTGAGGGAATACTTCTGAATTGGGTAAAAGGTGTCACAAATTTGATCTTAGGAGGTAAAAAGTGGAATTTACTCATTTTTATAAGATGTGATCCAAATATAAAAAAACTTTGGTACATGATAGATTGATTTTTTGTGGGTACTCATTTCCCGCAAACAAGGTTATAACTTGGGGGTGTCCTATAGTTGCACATGATACATTATCTCTAAAACATCACGCGTCATTGTATGAGTTATAGAATTAAAATTATTTGGTTTATCATATGCATTAATTTCCATGTGAATCTAAAGAAAATATCTAGTTCGATCAAATCTGACATGAAACCTCAGTGAGATTTTTTCCGATATATCAAACACTTATTCATCCGATATAACAAAACAACATGTATAGCCATTTATGTGGTTCCCTTCTGCATACAACTTAACATGGCATAGATATATTTTCAAAATATTTCATATATTCTCTCTTATTTAGAACCAGAGAACCAAATGGTTGTATTTCCAACCAAATATCCTCGGTTTTGAATTGCATATGTTTTGGAGAGAGAGAGAATAGCAAATTTTGTTTTGTAGGGTAACCAAACCATGGGAGATGAACTCATGGACACCTTCTCCAGGGGTCATGTCAAGTCACACGGTGTTGCGCCATGTGGAGAGCATTAAGGGCTTGCCCCTCACTTTGGTTTGTAGTAGATTTTTTGTTTTGTAGTATGTTTCTTCACTACGTTTTTATATATACATAAATGCACTTCATCTCATACCACACATTAAGACAACCAAACAAGAAGAAGCGGTAAATAGGTACCGCATCAGCGGAATGCGAGACGACGCATCTAATGTCTGGTGCATTGGCATGGGCAGGAGCGAAGGGGTTGGCACCACGTGCCGCATGGAGGCACCCCATCCCCATTTTCTTTATTTTTATGTGGTTTTCTCTTTCTTGTGTGGATTTGGTTTGTTTTTGTTCTATACATATAAAAGTGGGGAAAATTAAAAGACGAAGCCACTAAAGGAAGGCAATGAAACGAAACATATGGTAGTGTAAACACATGCACTAATGGTAAGATAAAATGGGAGTACATTCAAGCATTGTGCAACCTAATGCACTTGAAAACATGCAATTTTGGGCATGAAAAAGCACAATCACAATGCTATAAGAAAATACAAAACATGCACTTAGGACAAGACAAGAGAAAATTTAGAATATACTAAAAAAAGTGCAAAAATGTACAAGTAGCAAGACAAAGGCATCACGTTTCAAAAATCAAGACAAAGGCATGACATCCAAATGCAGTGCAAAGTTAGTGCACACACGATACATAAAAACATATTAGGAGAAAAGAAAGAGATGCATCATACTAAAAAAGTAGTTCAATTACGATAGTATGTATGTCAGAGCCAAAAGTGTACTAATGCTGCAATTTGGTCACTGATAAAGGAAAATATTAAAACATAATTAAGACCTTGTTCTAAATAGCTCAACACGAAAAACATAGTCGTAAAACGGATTGTAATGTGGAAGCTTGGTTGAAAGTGAAGGGTTCACAACATAGAAAACAAAAAAAAGTTCCTACCATAAGACACCAAATGCGCCAAGATCTAATCTAATAGATGCTAGTAACGAGTAAGGGGTGATCCAAAAAAAAACTCACCTTCGAAAACTGAAAGCTTTTACGAAATATGATTTCGTTGTTGATGAAGGAGTAGATAAATCTTACTTCGATAAACCAACAAAACATTTACTTCGCTAATCTAAAGCCATGGGGATTGGTAGAGGGGGAAGAGAGCATTCACAAGGAGTTGGTGCAAATTGATAGGAGGAGAGGAGGGACTTTTGTAGGGGAAGGGGCAACCCCTCTTCCCTCATTTATTTCCTCATTCATTCTCTCATTCATTCCCTCATTCATGTGAGTAAAATCCCCATTTTAATTACATTAAATGCTCATAGCATAAATGCATTTATCTCTTTAAATAAAAATCTTTTATTTATTTTACTTAGAATTTTGTTAATTACTTTAATTAATAAACATTCACATAAAACCCCTTGCATTGTTTTAATATTACACCTGAAACCATTTTTAGCGATTTGACCCGAAACAATTTCGGTGATCATCGAAACAATTTCAGCTCTATCAATATTGTTCTCGGATATGTTTTTTCGAGCACTTAGTGTCGGAGAACCTTAAGTGTCACCCTACGGGTTCACGACTGATGTAGACAATATAGAGACACCTCTATTATCAATAATCAGAAGTAGGACCTGGAGATCCATACCGACTTCCACATATTCAACAATGACGTGTGAACCATTAACGTCATAATCAAATACCTTTGTCTCGTGATATGTTATATATTCGAGATTCGATTATCGGTATCCCACACCTAGTTTGATTTTGTTATCGACAAGTACTTTTTTCTTGTTCCCGTGATATACCATTCCTTGTGATCAAATCACCTTCTTGCAAGCTGTTGTCAATATGATGTCACCGAGAGGGCCGGAGTATATCTTTTCGTCATCGGGATGGAAAAATCCCACTCTTGATCCGTGAGCCTCTATATAACACTTTCAGAGTACCTAAACCCGCCTTTCTGGTCACCCTATTACGGTGTGACATTTGATGTTATCAAAACACTCTTCCGATGTTAGTGATTGACATGAGCTCATGATCTAAGGATTATGATTACTTTGTATGACTTACTATATTAATGTAAATATAATGACTTTGATCATATTACTATACTTCGGGTGAGTGCTCATCATATCATTTCACCAATGCGATGACCCCTTGGTTAACAACATCCAATGTCCATGACCAGAAAACCTTTGATCATCTTGTTAATCAAACGAGCTAGTTTATATGAGAGGCATAACTAGGAACTCTACATATTTGTTTATTAAACACACATGTATTAACGTTTCCAATTAACACAATTATAGCATGAGGACTAAATATTTATCATAAATAAGGAATAAAATAATAACCACTTTATTATTGTCTCTCAGCATATTCCCTTTAGAAAGGATATTTCACTTCTTAATATTTAGATTTATAAAACATGCTCCATCCGCTTCGAAATATAAGCATTTTTAATAGTTCAATTTGAACTATTAGAAAGGCATACATATATGAACATAAGTTGTACTCCCTCCGTCCCAAAATATAAGGCACCTAAATATTAGTGAAAAGTCAGCTGCTTATAAGTTTGATCAAGATTATACACAATAATATGAATATTTACATTACTGTATCCATAGATTCACCATAAAGTATATTTTCTTAACGTGTCTATTCAAAATTGTAAATATACATATTTTTTCTAAATATGTGGTCAAAATAGTAAGATTTTACTTTTAACTAATTCTTAGAACGTCTTATACTTAAGACGAAGGAAATACTAATAAAACCACCCTAGCTTGTCCCAATAGGGACTCCCCCGAGACATACAAGTGAAACATGGGGATTGCGGAGAAGGAGCGATGTGGTCCATATGGATGTCCCGTAATCGATGGACGCATGACAAGGAGGCCTACGATCCGGTTATGGCGATGAAAATGGCAAAGGAAACCCTAGTATTGATGGAGTTTCCTAGGGATCAAAAGGTCTGCCATGATGGACAGTGCTGGCATCCCCTGAGCCAGGTTGCGTGAAGATTAACACAAATAGGGCCATTTCTGCCCAAGAGGTCAAGGGAGGAGGTGGAGGAGTGGCAAGATCACATACGACCTTTTTAGACGCCTGGAGTAAACCCTATAATGGAGTTACTGATCCTTTAACTATGGAAGTGTTGAGCCTTCGGGATGGTGTCATCTTTGCTAAACTGAGAGGCTACTCGCATGTGGTGATGGAGACTGACTATCTACAGTTGGTAAACCTGTGGACCTCATATGCCATGGTTCTCATTCGATCGTGGTGTCTATTCTAGATGCCATGGTTCTCATTCGATCGCAAGTGCATGATTTCTCATCGTTCTCAATCAAACATGTCAGGAGGCAAACAATTCGGCACACTGTGTGCAAAGTTTGCTAGCACGTTGGAGGTGACGAGTAGCTGACTGTGTGAAAGCCTTGCCTTTCATGTACACATCCTAAAGGCTGATTGTAAGGAAAACACTTTTGAGTTAAAATAAAGCGCTAGAATTTCCACTAAAAAAAGTGAAACATGGGAAGGTACCTGCGGCCATGGGAGGAGGACCCACGAGTAAGTGTGGAGAAATTGAAAAAAAAACTAATTTCCTACAAGAGTGTCATTTTTTAGTAGATCCGAACGAACCATTGCTTGGGTGAATAACAAAGAATGAAAGATTAATTATAGAAGAGCTAGCATGAGAAAAATAGACCTGATCATAGAGCATACAAAATGTTTATATAGATTTCTATTGAAAAACACAGAAATATTCGAAGATTTTCCAAGTCTCGGATGCCTGTACCTCAACGTTTGTGGTCCTCGGTTCAGCATTTTGTGTTCTCGGTCCAACATGAATCGGCAGATCTAAGCCCATCTAATTGGTTCTGACCTAAGGCCGTTCTCAACACAGTCCATACAAAGAAGCCCAAAATGCCCAGGCAGTTCAAAAGCCCAAACCATAACCCCCAGAAACATCTGCAACCAGTGTAACCTAGATCGGACGACCAGGAGCCCTGACCCCGAGATCCTTCGGCTCATGTGGAACCCCCCGCCTTGGCTATATAGATCTTGTCATATCTAAACCCTCCCTTGTCTAGCCGCCCTCCGCCTCCCCAACTCGCCCGCTCCCGCTTCTCTGAGCCGCCGCCGCCGTTGTCACCCGCGCCGCCGCAAAATGGTAGGGACAAACGTCGACCCCCTAGCGCCGATATGCTCCTATTCTCTCTTTCTCCTTGGCGGTGTCCGGTAATGACGTCGAGTGCCTTGTCCTTGTGCTTTTGCAGCCGTTCAAGAGGTTTGTGGAGATCGGGCGGGTGGCCCTTGTCAACTACGGGAAGGACTACGGCCGCCTGGTCGTCATCGTCGACGTCGTCGACCAGAACAGGGTGAGTCTGACCCCCTTCTCCACTCCCTCCGGTCAATTTCGATCTGGTTAAGCTTGGGGAGTCGATACGGATGTATAATGCTAGATCGCGCATTAGTTTTGTAACATTACTTTGCCCGTGTGCCGAGGCCGTAGATTGTAGCCGTCAAGATCTCTTCTGGGAAAGCTTTGTGAGTAGGGTCGTAACTGCACCGATAGCAGCCTTGATCCGAAACTGTAGATGTTTGTTGCCATCTTTTAGCTGGTAAATGTTGTGTTGCTTTGTATTTAATATCTTGGTTTTGGCTAGCCGTCTAGAATTTCTTATGGTTGCTTGATTCAACACTAGCAACTGTTATGACTAAAATGATTATGTTAAGTGACTTTTGGGGGTGCCATTCGAAGCTCACTTAGCAATTCAGTATTAGTTGATCAATAGTCATTCTTCACTGACTTGTTTAACTCTTTTATTTATTTGAATGATCTTAAGTATGTGTCACTGTATCTACCTTAGCAATGCATTTAGCTGGACTTGCTCTTGTTTGGTCACCTGATGAGTTTCAGCGTAGTATATACGTCTTGTGTCCACGCTTAGATGTTAAATTTCCTACTGAAAGCGAACAGCCAGACTTGCAGTATGCTAGTGCTTTATTATCTGTATACGAATTCACTAAGGGACATTGATTGATGTTCTCCTTCTGTATAAACTTATGTATTCTTTGCATCCATTGTATCATTTCTCGTTGGATGTATATGGATATCTCCTGCGTTTTACTTTAGATCTTCTACTCTGATTGCTGATGCCTTCTTAGGTTACATATTTTTCACTTGATAGCTCCATATTTCTCTGTTCTTCTAATGATGTAGTAGTGTTTATTAGCATATGCAGCCAACCATGCTTTGCATTTTGAGTTACGGATGCAATATTTGACAGTTTCCTTTGCTTGTTGTTTGTATAATTACATTGTATTTCAGTTACTACTTCATATTTCTGTTAGGACATTCTTTATAGTTTTATTTTCTCATATTGCACTTGTTCTATTGTTTAACATGTTATGTAGCATTGACTGTAATATATGATCTGAGTTCATGGGGCTGTAATAACTATGTAAGAGTTTTGTTTTGGATAATTTTTGTTACATTTCCATTAAATAAACCAGATAGGCCACTTTCTCAATGCTGATACATATGCTTTATCTTCTTTTTATAGTTGTTTAATATTACTTGAGTGGCTAGAGAAAGAGGATTCTGGATCTGATGTTTCTACATAGTTGCTTTTGTTCTTTTATTGCAAATCCTTAATGTATTTGCTTTTATATGATAACAGGCACTTGTGGATGCACCTGACATGGTCCGATGCCAGATGAACTTCAAGAGGCTCTCGCTGACCGACATCAAGATCGACATCAAGCGCATCCCTAAGAAGGCGACTCTGATCAAGGCACTGGAGGAAGCTGGTAATGAGCCTGCTTCAACCATATTCTTCAAATCTAGGCTAGCCATTCTGTTAATGGACACAGTTAAAACGAATGGTATTTTTTTGCAGATGTGAAGAACAAGTGGGAGAACAGCTCGTGGGGCAAGAAGCTGATTGTCCAGAAGAGGAGGGCATCGCTCAATGACTTTGACAGGTTCAAGGTCATGCTGGCCAAGATCAAGGTGAGATTCTCTGTTCTGTTACTCTTGAATTATAGGCTGCTGCTGTGTGCACAGCTAATATTATGATTTTCACTGTTTGAACAGAGGGGAGGAGCTATCAGGCAAGAGCTTGCGAAGCTTAAGAAGGAGGTCGCTGCTGCTTAGATCAGTTTGGTGTGCAACCTGTTGAGGTTTTGATCAGCACTGTTTTGGTGTTTAAATCCTGATGAAATATTGTGTGAATTACTCGTAACTGTTATTGATGTGATGAGATGGTAGTATTAAACATGCAGTGTTTGAGATTTTGCCAGAATTCGTCAGAATCTGCGGTAGTATGTTGTCTGTTATGCTATCTTTACATCATGTCTGTTTGCTGGTTTATTTGCATCTCTTGAGCAATTTGAATTACTGTGCATTTATTACCCCATTTGATTCCACCAAGCTATCAAAGTAGCTCACATTATGCTTCAGTCCATCTTCTTTAAAAAAACGAGGGTCATCAATTGTGCTGGATACAAACTATTCTTGTATCCGTCGGCCCTACATTCTCAGAACCATGATCGAATTCATGTGCCTCATGTCCAGCAGAATGAATCTTCTTAGTTACTCCGTACCTGCCTGCTCTCTTAAAAACATCTGATATAAGACCCATATTCAAACTGTTTTGTCCCAAATTCTGGGCTCATTGTCTTGTCAATTCCGAGTGTCAATTCCAGAAGATAAATCCCAACCCGAAGGACTCCAGGGACGTCAACTAATGTCCGGATGACCGAAGGCATCTAGCGAAGAACCATAGCTAGATTAACAAAGGCCTGCTCTATATCAGTGGTTCTTGTGTATAAAAAAATCCTGAACATTTAACGCAGTTAGAGCATGACTAACAGCACCCGTAAAACGGCAGTTGGGCCGATTTAACCGTTTTTTACGGGTACGGGCCGAGCTGAAGCGCGGCGCAGAACAGCGTCCGTAAACGGCTCAAACCCGTGAAATGTTTTCCTGACCCTGGAATCTTTGTGGAGCCTGTACAAACAAGGGCTCCTAGGGCGACCTGAAGGAAGCCCGCACTCCACCTTTTCGTTTGCGCGCGATGGATTTCAGCTCCTCCTTCCTTCAGCTCCCGCCGCCGCCGCTGACGATCTCCGCGGCCCCGCCCTTTCGTGCACCACCGCGGCCCGATTCCGAAGGCATGGACCTCCAATCGACACCTCAGCCCGCCGGAGGGGTCCCGACATCCGCCGAGGTCACGGATGTCGTCGCGGCCACCCACCTCGTGAAGAAGAGGAAGAGGGAGGGCACCCACCTCGTCCAGCCCGCGCCGTCGCCGGCTATCGCCCCGGCACCGGCTTCCGTCCCCGCGCCTGCTCTGACGGGGAAGAGGGTTCCACAGCCGAAAACCATGTCCGATGGAGCCAAGGCGATGAAGCTGAAGAAGTCGGCTCGCCGCGAACCGAAGTCCGTCACCCCCTCTCCGCCTCCCGCCGAGTCACCCGACGCCATCCCCACTCCGAATTCGTGCGAGCAGCTGCCCGAAAGGTATGTTAAATTTTCCCCGTCTCCGCCGCGTCTGACTTCACATAATCTCATCCATGATGCCGAATTTTAGCTCAACTGCGCACGGTGAGTTCATGGATTTGTTGAACGACTCCGTTCACGACGGGCCACCACTTGCTCCTTATGGTGCGGAAGACATGGAGAATTTGGTTGACGTCGATGAGCAGGACGAGGAGACGGACGACGACGACATGGAAGAGGTGACTGAGGTCGAGACGGGCGAGGTTACGAAGAAGAAGAGAGCCGTGAACTGCTCGGGCGACATGGAAGAGGTGACCGAGGTTGTAGCCGTTGGAGTGCTGCTATGGATGCGGTGATCCAGAATCCAATTAGTGGTTCCACCGTTGATGAATATGTGAGTTTAGCTTACATCCAAAATCTTGACAAAATATGATCATATATTTGCCATATGACAATCATGGTGCATTTGTAGGAGGGCTTTGCGCATGACAGGTACAAGCAGATGAAAGGCAGCAACGGCAAGAGGTTTGCCTTCAAACACTGCCATGACGTCCTCAAGCATCTTTCCAAATGGCAATTGAGGGACCAAGAGAAGGAGATCAAGAAAGGGGCTATGAAGATGCTTGATGATAGTGATGAAGATGGAGCACCAAAGTGGGACAAGCCGGAGGGGACCAAAAAAGCCAAGGAGAGGTTGAAGATGGCCGCCGAGCAAACAACGCTCAACGACAAGTTTGATCAAATGATGAAGACCAAGGAGACAGTGACAATAAAGACATTGGAGACCAAGCTAACTATTTATAAGAAGAAGAAAGAGATCAAGCTTGCAATGATTGAAGCCGCACGGGTAGACGCTGCGCGCAAGGCCGACTTGGAGGAGAAGAAGATCAACATAAAGACGGAGAAGGCAATGAAGGAACTTCTTGCCGAGGAGAAGGAGATCATGATGATGAACACAAGTGTCATGAATGAGACACAGTTGCTGTGGTGGAATAACACAACCGCGGAGATCACGGCGAGAAGAAGCCTCCTTCACCAAAGTGGAACCGGAGGTGCTTCGGTTGAGCATGAACAGAACCCCGCGGCTTGATTTCTCCCTTGCCTGTTGGTAGACCTTTGAATTATGCATTTCGATTTGCTGTGAACTGTTGTGCGTATGGATTTGATGCGAACTATGTTATTAATTTGTTGTTAAAACTATGCAAATGTTTGCATTGCTGTTCTACAAGAATATTCTCTTTTAAGGGTTTGAATAAGGGCACTGATCTCCGCCGCCTCCTTTTCGGCCCTTAAATTCATTTTCAGGAGCCTTACTCGCGTTTTAAGAGTTGCACGAGTAAGGGTGCTGTTAGTCATGCTCTTACTACATGAAAAGTTCAGAACCGTATACTGACAGATTGCAACGTTTTCTTCTGTAACAAAGCATTGCCATCATTTAAATTTCTGAATTTCAACATTCATACATAAACCATCCAGTAGTCGTCAAGAGGCACGTCACCACCATGTGATTCCCCGCTGTGGAAGGTTGGTTCGAGGCTTAGCAGGATGCTCAAGGACTACAAGGACTGCGGTGAGCCATCGGAGGAGTGGGCAGGGTACACATTCCCTACCCAGAGCATGACTGACCCGACTGGTCATCGTGAGGCGTGGAGACCCTGTACGTGGACCTGCCGCTGCTGTTGTTGCCGGATGTGCGCTACATTGTTAGGGACAACGAGCGGAGGCCCCATCGAAGGACTATGAGCTAATGGAGGAGGAGATGACGGAGGAGGAATAGCTCGAGTCCGCCATCGAGCTCTCTCGACACGAGGAGGCCAAGTGCGATGGCCTCCACAATGATATCAAGGACTATGAGCTAATGGAGGAGAAGATGACGGAGGATGAATAGCTCGAGGCCGTCATGGAGCTCTCTCGACAGGAGGAGGCCAAGTGCGATGGCCTCCACAATGATATCTACCTGTCGGCGATGCAGGCGGCGGCACCACCGGCCCCTCCCGATACGCCACTTGTGCCATCGCCATCGGCTGCCACCGCCACATATCTTCATCTGAATTGATGACGACCAGGGCCTCTGCACCCACCGCCACCGCCTAGCTAGCACACCCTACTAGAGTTTTTTTAGCTGAACAATTTCTTTTGCTAACGAATATGTAAATTGTATTTCTATTTCAGTTTACTTTTATGTTTGTATTTGTGTGTATATTTTTTGGGGCTGCAGTTGGTTATCGTGAGCCTGAGAGTTGTCCGCTGTGCCCCTGGTCTGACTTGGATAGAATCCGTGTCTAAAAAGGGGCACATTTGTAGTTGCCCTAAGAGCATCTCTAATGGCTGCCTCAAACTCTAGTTTCCGAAAAGTTCGAAAGTGCTGCCCTAAAAGTCTTTAGGGCTCCAAAACATATGTTGGTTTTCTGGTTGCCCTATAATAGGGCTCGCGTGCCGCAGCGATAGCTGCACTGCTGCCGCGCGGTTGCCGTTGTTTTTTGTCTATTTGCAATATATTCAATCAAAATTTAATACTCCCGCCGATCCATATTAATTGAATTTGATTTGTCAAAATTTAAATGAACCTATATACTAAATAGTGTCTAGATTCATTCAAATCTAGACAAATTTGAGTCAATTAATATAGGCCGAAGAAAGTAGTAAAATGAAATTTAAAAGTGAAACATAAATTGTACTTAATTTATTACAATAAAATTAAACAAGTTCACCAAATAGTTCATCAAGTCAACAACAAACACATAGAGTTTCACATGACAATCAACAAGTTTATAAAGATAAATCTAGTTCCTTTGAGCGTCGTTCCACTTCCACCACTCCTCCATAACGTCTTTTTGGAGATCATCATGCACATCCCCATCACGAATGTCATGGTAACTCTCCAGAAACCAAGAAATTCGGTTACGCTCCCCCAAGGCTTCACGGGAACGCCCATCAAGTCATAGCCGTAGACCTCATTCTTTCTTCTTTCATTCTCAATAATCATGTTATGCGTGATCATACATGCAAGCATGATATACCATAGCATGTTTTGGTTCCAAAACCTTGCCGGTCCCCTCGCAATTACAAATTGGGCTTGCAAAATTCCAAATGCTCTCTCTACATCCTTTCTAGCTGCCGCTTGAGCATTGTGAAACTGAACCTCTTTCTTACCGATAGGTGCTACGACTGGCTTCACGAAGGTTGTCTACCTTAGATGCCATCCGCAAGATAGTAGCTCATCTTGTATGTATGGTTGTTGGCTTGGAAATCCACAGGTGGTGCTTCACCATTGACTAGTTTGGCAATTATAGGAGACCGTTGGAGGATGTTGATGTCATTACAAGAACCCGACATACCAAAGAAAGCATGCCATATCAAAGTCTCTTGGCCACGGCCTCAAGAATGATGGTGGAATCCTTCTCGTGTCCCTGAAACTGTCCATGCCATGCCGCGGGACAATTTTTTCCACCTCCAATGCATACAATCTATGGAACCGAGCATACCTGGAAATCCACGGGCTGCATTCCGCTCCAAGATCCTAGCTTTATCTTCGGCATTGGGAGCTCTCAGATATTCACGCCCAAATGCTCTGACGAAGGCAAAGCGTGTGACACACTTTGTCTTTCACTCATGGCCAAATGATCATCCACAAGATCAGCCGGAATACCGCAGGTCATTTGCCTTGGTGCGGGCCAAAGAAACACACCGTCAAACACCTTGCATGCGGCTTGTAGGAGGTGGCTACAACGACCGCGACGGAGATGGCGTCGCCGCAACTCTGAAGGCCGGCGCTCGTCGGAGAGGACCTCTGGGAGGCAGAAAACACGGGCCCAAGGCCAAACCGGCCAACAGCGAGGTGGAGTAGACCTACGCCGCAGCAGCGCCATCAGGGCCCGATTCACATCGGAGAGAGGACATCGTCACCCATGAGTGCAAGGAGGGAGGAATGATGCGACGCGTCGCTGGTTACCGGCAGCAAGCCCTAATTTCGGTCGACGGTGGTCAGCAGCGGCCAAATCACGGTGGTGGGGCTGCGCGTGTGAAGTTTCAGCGTGGCGGTTGGCGGGGCGCGCGCGGTTGAGGGCGTTTGCGGCACCACGCGTCTGCCACAAAGATACGGCGGGATGGGGGCTTTTTTGGCCTTGCCCCAAAAAAATTTAGGGCACTTGCGTTTTAGGGTTGCCGCTGGAGACCAGTTTTTGCCTTTTTGTACCCTATATGACGGTTTATTGGGCAGCAAATTTTTTTAGGACATCCATTAAGCGAACTTGAATTTCATGATTACTTTTCTTTGGTGATTTTGGAAAGCCAGGAATGATCCAGAGGTTCAGAAGTAAGAAGATATTGCCTCGGCAGATGGTGTTGTATACTTACGCTTTACTCAACGATCTGGAAACAAATTCCCCTGTGCCGGCCCAACTAAAGCTCTGCCGCTCTCAAACTTAGGATTGTCTGTTTCTATTGACTTTCATTTTATAGGCCTAAAAATTTATACAGATGTAGCTTGGAAGCAGGGACGTTTGCCTGCCTCTGCCACAGCTGGCATTGGAGTCTATTTCTCCCAATCTTATCCACAAGGCCGAACTGATGTCTTCATCTTGGCGTCAAAAAGCGGTGTGGATTCTTCTTTGCAGGCAGAAGCCCATGCCATGGTACTTGCTGCTCACTTTTGCTTCTGCAAGCAAACTCAAGGAGCTAGTTTTCTTCACGGACTGTCTCAACTTTGCAAAAACAGTTGTTGCTCCAGGTGCTAAAGAATACAATTCTCTAGAAAATTAGAAGACATACAATTCAATTTCAGAACATCATCCAATCTTTGCAGGCCATAACTGTGCTCATCAGGCCTAAATAGAGTGGCTCATAACCGTGCTCATCAGGCCAAAAGATCTCTTAGATCTGTGCCTACCAGTTCTTGTAGGAACTTAGATCACAACATCTCTTGCCTAATGCTTGTTGCAGTCGCTTCGATTCGGCACCTAGGATTTATAATACACGATGTACAATGCTTGTGAGTTAATGAAATTTAGGGTGTACAATGCTTGTAAGTTAATGAAATTTAGGGTGCCCCGCACTCTTCCCCGTATTAAAAAAATAGAGCTCTAAGCTAACTCGTCGGATTTGATCGTAGGGATGGAAACAACCTGGATTCACCAGATATGTTGCCCATCAAACAACTCCCGTCAACATCATAGTGTCAAGGCCGCGCACGTATGCATGTAAGCTTCCGACACGACAATCCCCCTCTAGAAGATTTCTTCTGTCTCGCGTCTTCGCCGCCATGAAGCCGGACCTGGAAGCAGGGGCATCGCCCCGCGTTCCCACCGACCCGAGGAAGGACGAAGCCCTTCGCCTCGTCGTGATAGCAGCCTTGACACAAGCCATGTTCATCGCCATGGTGGTGCTCGTTTTACTTTTACCCGTTCGTCCCGACCGACTCCAGATCTACGTCCCCACTTTCTCCGTCAGCCTCGCCGGCTTCGACGGGCTCGACCGCGCGACGCCGCAGCCGCCGCCCGTCGTCTCCCCGACGTTCAACCTCACGCTCCACGGCGTCAGCAGCAGCCGGAGCTCCGAGTCGTGCGAGTTTTACAACGAGCGCGGGACGGTGGCCGTCTCCTACGCGGGCGCGGTGCTCGCGTGGGGCCGCGTGGCCGAGTTCTGCGTCGCCGAGGGCGCGCGGAAGCACGTGAGGATGGTCGCGCTCGGCGCCGGGGTGGAGCTGTCCGACGAGCTGCGCGGCCGCATGGCGTCGGAGAGGCGGTCGCGGTCCGCGGAGGTGGACGTGGACATCGTGCTGGACTCGTACCTGGACGACTGGAAGAGGTTCCTGTCGTGCCGGGTGAAACTGGATGATGAGCCGTCATCGTCGCGGCAACCGTCCCCCTGCAAGGTGCTTGTGTCGGACCAATGGTGAATCAGATCATCGATTAATTTATTATCACTCCCTCCGTTCCATTCTACACTGTCTATAGATTTTTGTAAAAAAATTCTAAATCTATCTATCTATCAATCTTCTATCTACTATATAATTTATGTAGAGGTGATTTTCGTCGGTGGCTATTTTCGTACGTCGATTCTTCCTATACCAACTCGGTACCATGTGAGCTGGCTATGATTCACGCGTTCAAAATTCACGTCTTCCGCCTTTATAGGATGGATCCATCCCAATCGAAAGGCAAGAGTTAGAGCATGTCTAGTGGAACCCTTAAACCCTTAAAAGTTTAAGGGTCGAGAATTGGCACATTCGAGCACTTGTGGGGTGTAAAAAATAGGGGTCATTTACTGGAACCCTCAAACCCTTAAATCTAAGGGTCGAGAATTGGCACATTCGAGCACTTGTGGGGTGTGAAAAATAGGGGCCATTTACTGGAACCCTCAAACCCTTAAATTTAAGGGTCGAGGGCAAACACTAGAACCCTCAAACCCTTAAAACTGAGCTCGGGGGAGGAGGTCGGGCCGGGAGGAGCTCCTGGGGCGGGGGGAGGAGGAGGCGGGAGGACGTCGAGGAGGGGCGGAAGGAGCTCGGGCGGCGGGAGGACGCCGAGGAGGGGCGGGAGGAGCTCGGGGCGGCGGGAGGAGACCGGGTCGGCGGCGGGCTCGGGGCGGGACGGAGCGGAGGGGAGGAGCTCGATGCGGGAGGAGCTCGGGCGGTGGCGGGAAAAGGTCGGGTAGGGGGAGGAGGAGGCGGGGGCTGCCGATCCGGCCGCCGGAGGTGGCGGACAGGGACGGGGAGGCGAGGGGAGCTCGGGGGAGGTGGCCGGCGGCGCGAGGTGGGAGGAGGCGCGGGGAAGGAAGAGGAAGAAATAGTTGACGCCCTGAAACGGAAGGAGGCCGGGTCGGGGGCCGGGTTGGAGGCTCCAACCCTCAATTCTACAGGCCGGAGGAAGGGTTGGAAGCTCGACCCTCAAATTTTTTTGAGGGTTTGAGGGTCTAAGGGTTCCACTATTTGAGATTTGGACCCTCGAATCCGTAAAAAAACGGTTATTTAGGGGTTTAAGGGTTCCACTAGACATGCTTTTAGCCCGCCAGATTTTATAACCTGACGACCGGTCTACAAATAGATTTTTATTTTTAAAATTAAGAAATTCCTTTTCTAAAGGAAAATGATACGGTTTCTCCGGGAGATCGAACGTACCTATCCTCCTGGTCTCGCTCGCCTAGCTACGCATGGACCCACCCTGATGCTTTCCTTCTTCCTTTCCTTATCTCTTTCCAAACTGCCGCCTCCCATCCTCCATGGGAACTGCTGGCGCGCCCCGTTTCCTACATGCAGTTGCCGGAGAACTGCCGCCGCCCCGTTTCCTACGCGTAGCCGCCGGAGAACTGTCGCTCCTACGCGTAGCCACCGCCTCCGCCTCCAGCAGGTCGCCCCCCAGCAGATCGCACCCCCAGCAGGCCATGCCGCCGTGCCGCTCGCCCCAGCAGGTCGTGCCGCATGCCGCTAGCAGGTCGCATCGCCGCGTCGCGCGCTGCCAGCATCTCGCGCCGCCAGCATCTCGCGCCGCCCACCTCCATGCCACCCGTGGCTAAAGCTCTTGCCGCCACGTCCCCCCATCGGCTCTCCGCTGGCAAGCAGGCCATCACCCTCCTCTGCGCCTACATGAACTCGGGCTCCTCATCCTTCGGCCTCGTCAAGATTTGCTACATGCAATCAACGACGGTGCTACATGTGATCGACAACAATGCTACAAGCGGCGTCGAGTTTTGCTACTAGTGGTAAGGCCACCGATGCTGCTACCTAAATTGTTGAGATTTGCTACATGCAGTTGACGACGGTGCTACATGTGGTTGGCGGTGGTGCTACAAGCGGCGTCGAGTTTTGCTACAAGCGGTCTGCGACAATGCTACAAGTGGGCGTTAGGTTTGCTACCCAGTGAAAGTCTCAGGCGATGTGTCCGCATCCGACGAAGTCTTTTTTTGCTATATATGTTAAACTTCTTTGCTACATCTCTTTTCTAGTTTTGCTATAATAGTACTCCCTCCGTCCCATGGAATAGGGCGTAAAAAAAATCTGTAAAAATTATCACAGCTTAAGGCGCATGAGATAGAAACACAAACTTTTCGAATCTACCCCTCTCCCAGGCTGGAATTAAGGAGGTGCCGCGGTTTGTGTGATTGGCTGGGCATTGCTATAGTGCCCAACGGTTGGCTGTTTGTGTGGCTGCCCTTAAAACGAGGAGGTGCATGCAATAAATCAGGCGAGAGATACTAACCGTGCTGGATATTTAATAGGGACACCATCGGTCAAAAATTAAGCTGCATGGTTCTCCTTAATCGTTGTGCAAAAATTTTCACGCCTTATTCCATGGGACGAAGGGAGTACAAAGTTTCTGCTACAATGTATTCGGCGAGGTCTCCTAGCAAAAATCTCCGGCGAAGTGAGGTTTTGCTACATTAGAACACATCTTTTGCTACAAAGTGTCCGGCGAGGTCTCCGACGAAACTCCGGCAAGGTCTCCGGCGAGATATGTCTTTTTATTTGTCTTCTAAACGAACCGTTTTCTGCTATATAGCAGGATAATTTGTAGAAAAACGAGGAGTTCTATAGGAAAAAGGGATTGAGGTTTTTTTAGAGACACGTGTCGGTCTGGGATCGGAAACTTTTATCCCGGTGACGTCGTAGTGTAATAGACTCCTTTTCTAAAACATACTGTACTAGTATAATAAGTTACTGGTATGGTCTTGGGGCGGGCGTATTAGCGAAAACTACCGCGTACTAAGCTAACTTGTCGGATTTGATCGTGGTGCTGGAAACAACCTGGATCCACACCAGATATTTGCCCCTTAAAAATAGGTTGAGATGCTCCACAACTCCCGTCAATATCGTAGTGTCAAGGCCGCGCACGTATATATGTATGTAAACTTCCGAAACAATCGCTCTTCTAGAAGATTTCTTCTGTCTCGCGTCTCCGCCGCCATGAAGCCGGACCTGGAAGAAGCAGGGGCATCGCCCCACGTTCCCACCGACCCGAGGAAGGACGAAGCCCTTCGCCTCGTCGTGATAGCAGCATTGATACTAGCCGGGTTCATCGCCGTGGTGGTGCTCGTTTTACTTTTCCCCGTTCCCGACCGACTCCAGATCTACGTCCCCACTTTCTCCGTCAGCCTCGCCGGCTTCGACGGGCTCGACGGCGCGACTCCGCAGCCGTCGTCCGTCGTCTCCCCGACGTTCAACCTCACGCTCCACGGCGTCAGCAGCAGCCGGAGCTCAGAGTCGTGCGAGTTCTACAACGAGCGCGGGACGGTGGCCGTCTCCTACGCGGGGGCGGTGCTCGCGTGGGGCCGCGTGGCCGAGTTCTGCGTCGCCGAAGGCGCGCGGAAGCACGTGAGGATGGTCGCGCTCGGCGCCGGGGTGGAGCTGTCTGACGACCTGCGCGGCCGCATGGCGTCGGAGAGGCTGTCGCGGTCCGCGGAGGTGGACGTGGACATCGTGCTGGACTCGTACTTGGACGACTGGAAGAGGTTCCTATCGTGCCGGGTGAAACTGGATGACGAGCCGTCGTCGCGGCAATCGTTCCCCTGCAAGATGCTTGTCTCGGACCAACGGTGAATCTGAACATCGACTAATTTTGCCGATGGTAATTCTCGATCGATGGAATGTTCGATCGGTGTTTTGATATTTTAATTTCATTCTGTTAATTACTATTACTCCCTTCATTCACAATTATATGTTATGTCTTAGTTATTTCAATGGATATTATATATAGACCAAAATAAGTGAACATACACGCTTGCTGAAACAACATTTACTACGGACAAGCCAATTGGTTAATGAGACGGACGATTTGATAGAAGGTTGTTATGTGTAGAATTTTCAAACAGTTGCTTAGAGAGCCTCTAAAAAAAGTTCAATCTATATTTCTTTATGCATTTCCAAAATACACTCTATGTTGTACACACAACAATGTACATAAATAAAATAGTAATAAACTTATAAACTTGAATTTTACAACAATGAACGTCAACCGCAGCCTAGCTTTCGGGCCTGCTCTAGCCCATCATTTCCCCCCTTTCGGACCAAGGACCACCTCGCTCATAACTCCTCCAAACATTAGCTAGATCCCCACCTACTCCCTTGGCGTTTTTGTAGAACGAGATTGGTCCTTCTCCTCTGTTACATATTATTCTCGTTCGTGAGCGTTGTCGTCGCCAGCTTCCGATGTCGGTCCCCGCCACCAACCAGATTTCTCTCTTTCTCTACCCGCACGCAGAGAGAGTACCTCGCTCGATGCGAGCCTCCCCTTATTTCTAGTGAACTACCATGGTGCCGCCTTGCTCCCTCCTCTCCCTCTGGACTCAACCCATTCCTCCCATTCGACGGCGCGAACCGGTGGCTTTGCTCGTCACCATCCCAGATGTTCGCGTCTCCGCCACGGGACCGTGAAGCTCTAGTTGTGTGAACATGCAGGTGATGTCTACACACTTCTATTCTTGTAGACAGTTGTTGGGCCTCCAAATGCAGAGGTTTATAGAACAGCAGCAAATTTCCCTTTGTTTAGAAACAAGGCCTAGGGATCATACTTTCACTAGTGAACACTCTCTCATATAAATATCCTCTCTTCATAATACTACTCTTAACTACTCTCCGGTTGGACACTCTAATCATCGGTAGGGCTATAACAGCACTCCTCATAGTCCGCATTCCCCAATCTAGATAACCCCACACTGTCACCTTGAGCGCTAGATGGTTCCAACAAAAACCACAATTTAATAGAGACATCCAACTCCAAATATAACTCATAACAAATATTCAATCTAGCCAAAGTGCCGCACATGGTATGCACGTTGTCACTTTCACACACGTGGGGAAAAACATAGATCTATTAAAGCACAAAGAGTATTTATATAGACTCAAACCTAAGTGCCACCATGGCGTGCATGCTGTCACTTTCACACACATGGGGAGAGCAGAGATCTATCGAAGCACTTAAGTAGCAAGGTAGATCTACTTGATTACAAAGATCATGATCACAACAAGATCATGCATAGAGAGATAGAGAGAGATGAACACATAGCTACCGGTAGAGACCTTAGCCTCGAGGAAGAACTACTCCCTCCTCATCATGGGAATCGGCAACGGTGATGAAGATGGCGATGGAGATCGATGAGATGGCTTCGGGGGTACTTCCTCGTCCCGGAAGGGTGCCGGAACAGAGACTTTCTGTCCCGAATCTCCCTTTCGATGGCGGCGGTGCTACGGAGGTTTTCGTGGATTTCTTCTGGATGCCCTAAGGTTTTTGGGTCGGAGGCTTCTTATAGATGCAGGAATCAAGGTCGGTAGGGGTCCAGGGGGCCCACACCCCCTGTGGACGCTTCCAGGGCTTGCCCGCGCCTAGGGGGTGCGGCCACCCTGTGCCCCCCCCTCCGGCTCTGCTTCGTGGTTCCGTGTTGCTCCGGGGAAAATAATGACTTTGGCTTTTGTCCCGTCCAATTCCGAGAATATTGATTTTCTGCCTTTCTGGAACCAAAAACAGAAGAAAACAGGCAATTGGCACTGTTGCATCTTGTTAATAGGTTAGTTCCAGAAAAGATATAAAAACACCTCAAAGTGTAGACAAAGCAAAGCAAAGTAGATACAAAACAAGCATGGAGCATCAAAAATTATAGATATGTTTCCGACGTATCAAGCATCCCCAAGCTTAACTCCTGTTTGTCCTCGAGTAGATAAGTGATAAAACAATAATTTTTGAGGTGACATGCACTGTCAAAACCAAGATCAAACCATTTGCAAGCATTGAAAGCTGGTATCAAAGAACTCTAAACATGTGCATGAAAGGAGTTCTAACAATAATACATAGTAACTATGCATGCAACATGTCAAGCTACAAACAAAGATCATGAATAACATGCATTGAAAAACGTTTGTTTGTTTTACATGCAGAAAACATAGCATAGTGACAATCAGTTTGTCCCTCATAGAGTAGCAAATAGATGCATAGGACACCTTCAAAGTTCACAAGGGTGACTAGAAACAAGTAGCACAAGAACAAGTAATATCACAATATGCATCAATCAATAAGTTTTGTGACACTGCACACATAATGACAACTATGCTCTCTTAATGGTGCCTAAAGGTAGAAGGTGGAGACTCAATATAATGGTGGAAGAAAAGCCTTTTATAAAGGAAGAAGGGATTTCAAGTTTCAAAAAGAGCTTCCAAAAATTATGGTACTTGTTAGCTTTCAGCCCTCATTGCCCCTATCATAAGCATCTTGAAATGATTAAGGTTAAAGTGAACAAAGATGGAGTATATGCTTGACGAAGTATAATTTGGCAATCTCAAGTCCCTTAAATACGAGGGCCACACCTCATGCTACTCAACTTTAGTAACCTGTAAGCTCTTGTCATTGTAAGTATTTGCATATCATTGAGAACCGCCAACGAGGTACCCCTTGCACATGGTACATGAGCTTTCCCATAACCAAAATGACAAGGCAAGCAAACAATGAGCATCTCAGCAATCTTCTTATTTACCATGGGAATATGGTGTTTTTTTCTCTCTTTCTTCTTTTTCTCAATGTGTCTCTTTTTTTATAAGAAGAATGCTTCATAGATGTCACTATGGCGATGCTGCAAGTTTCCACCATGATTAGGCATGGCTTAGGCTAGCGGCCCAGGCGTTTCTCTAACACAAAATACAAACTCCATGGACTTACAAAATCCCTCTTTATTTCACACCGGTGACATCCATAGACGAAAGAGCATGATATCAACTGAGTACAAAGTACAAGTGCAATGTTGAAAACGTTTCCCGTGACAGCACGGTTCTGCTAATTCCAACGTATAAGTGCAAGCATATACAAACTAGATAACACAATGGTTCAAGTTTATTAGGGTCAAAGAATATAAAGTGTGCCATCAAGTTTGTGAGGGCTTTAATCACTAAGTTTTCACATAACAAAATAGTTTTTAATTCGAATATAGCTGAAAACAAGAATATACTTGGAATGGTGTAACACACCATGCATAGGAGTTTATGGTGGACACTTTGAAATAACTTGCTTTCTTGGGAATTGGAAGCATGAGTAGAGCTTACTCACACAAGTAGAGGCTAGCAAAAGACTGGGAGCAACCAACTAAGAGAGCATAATGGCCATAATCATGTATAGCAACAAAATATTACTAATCAAAGCATAGAGTGGTACTACAAGTCAAGGACTAAATGATCATAGAGGCTATGGTGACTTGTTCATAGTCATAACATGATGTGAGCATGTGCCAAGTCAACCCAAACAAAACATCAAAGGAGAATACCACAATACTATGTTTTTGCATGCTAAAATAACGCATAATTCTTTCAAGACACACTAAGCAATCCCAATTGTTTGGAACAAGACATGCTATAGCAATAATCATTAAGCATAAGGTCAAAACAACACCTAGCATGTCATGCTAAAGTCTAAGTCACAGTCAAAACAAGCTCCCTTTTTTACCACTTAAGCATGAAGCTTTCTACTCTTTCCAACACCAAACAACTTATTTGAAACAACTCACAAAAATAATAATCAATAAAGATCAGTGATCTTGTCTCACAAATCCAAAAAGAAGAACTAAAAAGTTCTAAGCTGAAAGCACGAGAAAACTAAGGCTGAACGCAGTGCTAGCAAAAGAGAACACTCACAAAACAATAAAAGTGAGAACTAGAGTGTTCTAGGCAATGAAAACAGAGTGTGTCTCTCTCCAAAATAAGTGTGGTATAACCAACCATCTTACTCAAGAAAACTAAGCAAACGAAAACCAAAAACGAAAACTAAGACGCTCCAAGAACAACACAACTGTGTATGAAACAATAAAAACAAAGTGTCTAGAAAAGACCTGAAATTTTTATTGATGAAGAAGGGGATGCCTTGAACATCCCCAAGCTTTGACGCTTGTACCTCTTGAATATTTCTTGGGGTGACACGGGGTGGCGTCCCCAAGCTTGAGCTTTTGTCCATTCTTCATCTCATTACATCATTCTTTCTCTACACCTGAAATTTTTCCTTCATACAAAACTTCACACAATCTTCATTAGCAACATTAGTATATTCAAAAGATAATAGACCTTTGGGTTTAATTTTAAAACAGCAAAACTTTCACTAAATACACAAGCTACTGTAGCAACTCCTTCAAAAAGCTCAATTTCCCAAAAAGAACCCAAAATGGAATCAATAAGAAGCAAATGCAAATAATGGCAGAAATCTATCAAAACAGACTAGCAGGTAGAAACCGATTTTTCGAAGCCTTTCTGTTGCTCAAATCAAAAAGTGTTGAACTAACGAAAGTTATCTAACATACTGGGGGATTTATTCGTAAATTTTTAGCGCAATCCGACTTACAGAGACTTCTCATGAATTTTTATGGTGGAGGACAGAAATCTGTTTTGGGACAACAACTCCCCAAATCTTACTTCCCTCTCATTAGAGGTCATTCTTGGCACAGAAAAACAAACAAAAAGTATAAGGAGAGGTCATTACATAAGTAATAATTTCTAAGACTCAAGAAAACTCTTGGGTTATCTTTCAACAAGTACTTTTCTTTAATGCCTTTAAGTTAGGCATGATAGTTTTAAAGATGCTCACATAGGAAATATGAATTGATTTAAAAGAGAGCATCAAGAAGCAAATTTAAAGAACATTTAAGTCTAACCCACTTCCTATGCATAGGAATCTTGTAAAGAAACAAGTCATGAAAGCACAAAGCAACAAGCATAGGAAAGCAAAACAAGTGCAACTTCAAGATTTTCAACATAAAGAGGGGAAACTTAATATTGTTGAGATACATAAGACCATGTTTCCCTCTCTCATAATAACTTTCAGTAGCATAATGAATAAAATTAACAATATAACTATCATATAAAACATTCTTATCATGAGCCACATGCATAAAATGATAATTACTCTCCATATAAGAATAGCCATTCTTATTAATTATAGTGGGAGCAAATTCAACAAAATAACTATCATTACTATTCTCATCACCGTAATCATGAAATATAGGAGGCATATTGTAATCACAATTAATTTTCTCCTCAATAGTAGGTGGACTGGAACTATCATATTCATCATTGTAATCATCGTAAATTGGAGGTTTGGTATCATCATAAGCAATAGAATAGCTATCTTCCAAAGCTGGGGGACTAAAAAGATCATTTTCATAAAACTAATTTTGTTAATTACTCTAATTAACAAACATTCACATAAAACCCTTATAACATTTCAATTTCACATGTAGAACCAGTTTCAGCAATTTCAACCGAAACGATTCTGGTGTCTAGTGAAATAAATTTCTGCGCTTTCTTTTTCTTTCTCTGGCATATCATTTGCTTCGAATGGTGTCGGTATCCCTTAAGTGTGTCACCCTACGGTTCGCGAATAATGTAGATATGATCGAGACCCCTCTCCGATCAATAATCAACAGCGGGACCTGGAGATCCGTACTGACTCCCACACATTCAACGATGATTTCTGTGATCGTGTGAACCTTATACGCATGTAAATCAATCCCTTTGTCTCGCGATATACTATATTTCTGAGATTCGATCATCAGTATCCCCATACCTAGTTTGATCTCGTTACCGATATGTACTCTTTTCTTGTTCCCGTGATATAATATTCTAATGATCAAATCACTTGCTTGCAAGCTAACTAATGTAATATCACCGAGAGAGCCTAGAGTATATCTATCCGTCATCGGGATGGACAAATTCCACTCTTGATTTATGAGCCTCAACATAACACCTTCATAGCACTGAACCCATCTTTATAGTTACCCTGTTACGATGTGATGTTTGATGTTATCAAGATACTCTTCCGGTGTTAGTGTTTGACATGATCTCATGGTCTAAGGCAGTGGCGGAGCTACGTTGGGGCCGACCTGGGCCGTGGCCCGCCCAGGTTTTGGTCACCCATTTGTTTTTCATGCTGGGCTGGCCCAATAACTGTCCCAGATCTGAAGAAAAAACACGCTTTGTTCTAGCCTGGCCCGCCCAAGAATTCATGCACAGCTCCGCCAGTGGTCTAAGGACTAAGATTACTTCGTATGATGTTATAGCAATATAAATACAATGACCTTGATCGTAATGCTATACTTCGGATGAATGTTCATCACATCATTCCAACAATATTGTGACCTCATTATTAACAACATCCAATGTCCATGATCAGAAAACCTTTGATCATCTTGTTAATCAACGAGCTAGTTTATAAGAGAGACATAACTAAAAACTTTCTTTTTGTTTATTAAACACACATGTATTAATGTTTCCGTATTAATACAATTATAGCATGCAAAATAAATATTTATCATAAATAAGGAATACGATAATAACCACTTTATTATTGCCTCTCGAGCATATTCCCTTCAGCTCTACCACACCTGCTACGGCGGAGGAGACTATCCCGATGGACGAGTGGTTTTGGTTTTTATGTAATAATAATCTGAAAGCCGAACTTGGGTTGCTTCCGATTGCTGAACTACTCGTTTCGGTGAGAATCTGTCGAACCCGTGTTGTTTTTTGGTAGCGGGAAGAACCTTCAAATATATTGATTTGTGGGTTTGCTTGGGAACGTGAGTGGAATCCGGCTATTCTCATGCCGAAAGTTTCATCTAGCGCCGAATTTTGGCATCGAAACGACCAACGAGTACAGGTGCTCTAACTAGTCCGAGTTATTGAATTGATGCACTAGCTATCTGAACCAAAAGTACGAATGAAAAGACAATATGCGACATATTTATATTCTGAACCCTCCCTCTCACGTCCAGGTCGATGACCCTTTTTTGTCTTCACGGACATAGGACGTGTCCGCATAATCTTTTTTAACTGCGTGAGCAGGTTCTTAAACTTGAGATATCTTAGCTCTAATACCATATTGAAATGATGCACACTAGTCATCTGATAAAAAAGTCGAACATAACATATTTATGTTCTCGACACGAGTCTCTCGGTGATTCGTTTATGTGTGTAACTCTATTTTTTTTATCTCTCCTCTTTTGTAATCCATGTGTACCTTCCAATGAAGATACGGCAATGCATCCTAAAGGAACGAAACTAACACGATTTACAATAACACGTCCACTGCACAACCCTAGTAGATAACAGAAAATCTCCTCTAGTATATGATCAGCCTTCCAACGCCGTCGGATTCGTCCCTGAGTACCAGGCGCTTGCAAGGGGGCTGCGTGTCTGCCGGCCCACCTTGAAGGCTTGCGGCGCACCTGAAGAACCTGTACTTGAGCGAGTCCGAGATGACGCGAACCTCCAGCTGCACCGCGCCTCCGTCGCGCATCTCATCGGTCATCAGCTCGGCCAGCTCCGTCGGCAGGCCTACGCCTCCGCTGGCCGCGAAGACGGCCACCTGCCCGGTAGCGTTGGACGGCACGCAGAGCTTTAGCCACGGGCGGCACGCAGAGCTTTAACCACGGCTTCGACGGGCTCGAACGCGCGACGCCGCAGCCGCCGCCCGTCGTCTCCCCGACGTTCAACCTCACGCTCCACGGCGTCAGCAGCAGCCGGAGCTCCGAGTCGTGCGAGTTCTACAACGAGCGCGGGACGGTGGCCGTCTCCTACGCGGGGGCGGTGCTCGCGTGGGGCCGCGTGGCCGAGTTCTGCGTCGCCGAGGGCGCGCGGAAGCACGTGAGGATGGTCGCGCTCGGCGCCGGGGTGGAGCTGTCCAACGAGCTGCGCGGCCGCATGGCGTCGGAGAGGCTGTCGGGGTCCGCGGAGGTTGACGTCGACATCGTGCTGGACTCGTACCTGGACGACTGGAAGAGGTCCCTGTCGTGCCGGGTGAAACTGGATGATGAGCCGTCGTCGCGGCAACCGTCCCCCTGCAAGGTGCTTGTGTCGGACCAATGGTGAATCAGATCATCGATTAATTTATTATTACTCCCTCCGTTTCATTCTACACTGCCTATAGATTTTTGTAAAAAAAATCTAAATATAAAATACATTGTGTTAGATAACTCGTTTGGACAACCTTTTAGGGATTTTATATAAAATATGTCTCTCGTAAACTCCTCTACTTTATCACGCAATTATTCATAAAAAATTCTATCTAAAACTATTTTAATTTTCACTCCACATATGTTTCTTAATTTTCATACCAAAAACTATAGACACTATAGAATGAAATATAGACACTATAGAATGGAACAGAGGGAGTAGTAATTAAGAGTTTGCCGATGGTAATTTTCGATGGAAAGTTCGGTTGTTGCGTTCTCACCAGGTACTAGTACATATCGATATGGTATTTATTTATTTTTCTGACCCGAACAACAGGTGCCCTGCTTATTTTCATTCATAGTAGAAGGAAATTGTGCATGCCTCCTGGGTACAAAGAACACTCCACAAAACTAAGAACGAGAACAACACTGAAAGTAAAACACTTAGACAAAAACACCCTTTTACTAACTACCAATTTCAGCAGCAACAACTACCGCAATCTCATCTTTGGTGATCCGAGCAAGCGCTGCCGCTCATATCTTCCTTTTCTCATAGACTCGGCGTCCTCCCGAGGGTGGACGCACCGCCGTCAAACGACACAGCGGTGGTGCCCTCTGCCGGCAAGCAACATGGCTATGGCCGGTACCTTTTGGGATTTTATTTTCTGTTCAATTTGATTCGGGGAAATTTGGGGCCTTTTTTTGTGGGGATTTCTTTGCTTTTCTTTGCCCCGCAAGGGTTAGTTCTTCTAGATGCCTCACTCGGGATGCCCATCTAGATCGAGAGCAACGGCGTGGCTGTGGGCGGCGCACTCTTTTAGGTTAGGGTTTTTAACTTTCTTTGGTTTTCTACCGAAAACATTACGGAACCTAAACACGCTCTGGTACCATTGTTAGGCTCGTCTGTTTAGATCAGTTCGGTAGATCTTTGCTATTTGTCGAGTTACAGAGAACTGAGAGAAAAGGGAAAGAGAGAGTACCTTCTCTGGTGCTCGACGAACTCGAGTTGTTGGCCATGGGGGCGATGGCGTGAGCGTGGGTAAGGTGGTGGCGGAGCTTCCCGTCACTACTGTGCTAAACCCTAGATCGAAAGGGCGTGTCAGTGGAGAGTGCGGCTGTAGAGGTCCCTATCCGATAAGGTAGACATCCCTGTGTTTACAGTGCTAGTCCTTGGATCGAATAGCTAGTACCCACATTTTAAGATGTAATATCAAGAAACAAAGGTCATATTATAACTCATAACCAGGAATAAAATATTTTATTACAACTTACGTAGCTCATATGGCTATCTTATTACAAAGCAGCAGATATAACTAATAAACATGGAGTCCTTCATCTTCATATGCCACGGGCAACATGTTGGTTGTAGACTTGTAATCCCTACTCAACAAACTTCACTAACATTAAACAAACCTGCAACATAATAAGTTACAGCCACAAGGGTCAATACATTTGAATTTTATTGGCAAGTGATATCATATTGATATGGAGGATCTAACATCTACATGAAATATGGCTAAGTGGAGTTTTGGCTGGCCTTTGCATAAAATAAGTTTTTCCTATCCTTGTAAAATAGTTTTTTTCTCTTTTTCAAAACACTTCATCAAACAATTTTTTTCCATACAACAGAGCACACAAGTTTTGTCACACAGATTTTGATCCACCTAGGGGATCAAAACAGAGAAGGTCTCCATATTACAAACCAACGCCCACAACTGAAAAGGAGAAAAAGGGGAAAAGCTGGAGACGCAAGAACACCGCCCGCAGGCTAGCGATAGTAGTTCAAACATGAAGCGAAAATAACATCCCAAAATGACAGGAAAGGCTCAAAGACTCCTTTTTTCTCCAAATAGCATCAAATCCTCCTCCTTTTCTCCCGCCCCCTCTCAAGTTCAGGGGCCTCGTGGGAACGATCTTCAGGGATCGCCGGCAGTCCCAAGAAAGGAACATGAGCCACATCCATAGCCGCAGCATCAACCAGCGCATTCTGTTGCAAGACATCAGCCCCAGCATGTAACATCTCCTGTTCTTCCTCCCCATGTAAACCTGCCCAATAACGAATGAAAACACATGCATATATAACCAAATCAACAGATAGCAACTTTCTAGGTCCACCACTTCAAACTCCAAATTTTCTGCTCTGCAATCTCTCTGGTACCGAACAATACATCTACTCGGACTTTCCCAATGGGTTCGCGTGAAAGTCCTCGCACTATTCCATGGAATGTGGTTCTTGTGGATTGCAGCATATTCTGCGCTATTCCGAGTTTATGCATTGTATCTTTGTACATGATATTGATACTGCTCCCATTGTCAATGAGTACTTTTAAGAATTTGACATTAATGCTGGGCCCGACAAATGTCGAATCTAGTACGAGTGCGTACGACCCTGGATTTGGCATTATTTTCGGGTGATCCTTTATGCTCCAGGTTATTTCCTGATCTGACCAAGGCACATATCTTGGTACCGCCGGCATAACTGCATTCACTTCCATATGTCGGCGTTGTACACTGTGCCTGTCTTGCTATTCTGTTGTGAACACGCAATATGATTGATGATGTTCCCTGTAATCATTACGTCCACTATTTCTGGGGTTTGTCCTTCCATCCTGACCTTGATTTATCACTTGATGCACTGCATCTCTCCGGTCCGAGTTATCATACCTCGGAGGAGGTGGGGGTAACATTAATTGTTGTGCATTTGCCCTAGTTAACTACGGCTGCTGCTGCTGATGCGCTTGAAGAGAGGACGCTTGCATGCCCTCCGGGTTCCCCATTGCATTTTTCATCCAGGCGCATTGCCGAGTTGTATGATTAGCCGTCTTGGCCGGGTTTGGAGTATGAAACTTACACGGTTGATCCAACATGGACTCAAACGTGTATTCGGCCTTTCCTGCCACTGCTTCTTCTGTTCTAGTGTCCGCTGTCTCTTCCCTTCATTCCTCGGTGTCCATTGTTGAGGACCATTTTTCTGCCGCTGACTGTTTCCGTGAGTCGGCTGATCTTGTACTACCGCTGCCACCTGATTGGAGGCATATCTGTAATCCGGTCTTTCCTCTCTTCTTCTACCTCTGAATTCGTTGTGCCTCGATGATCCGGCTGCTTCTCTTGCATATTGATCTTGATGATCCCGATGCTCTGCCGACATTAGTTCTGGTTGTGTCGGATCCCCCAATGCATATGAATCCGCTATCCTGATGGTTTCTGCCAAGGTGGTCGGCATATCTCTTTGCAGCCTCTGCCACAATACACTAGCGTATCGGCAGCCTTGAGCTAACCAAGCTATCGCTTGAGATTCTATAACCCCTTCACATGAGTTTCTAAGGTTACACCACCGAGTCAAGAATTCTCTATCCGTCTCATTCGGCCTCTGCTTGCACATAGCGAGTTGCTGTGGCCTGTTTGGCCTTTTGTAGGTACTGGTGAAATTGCTGACAAACATCTCTTCAAAATCTAACCAACAGTTGATACTGCCTGCTGGCAGATTGTTCAGCCATACTCTGGCTGGTCCTTCCAGCATTTGCGGGACATATCTCACCGCCCATCGCAAGTTTCCACTAGCTATTTTTACTGCAGTGGCATAGTCAATCAACCAATCATGTGGTTTTGTGCTCCCATTGTATGTTTTCGTGCCCCTTGCCAGCTGAAAGTTTGGCACCGGTGGTTCGCCCATGATCCGAGCTCCGAAACATGCCGGACCAGGCGGACCCTGCTCCTCTAACAACTCGGACCGATACAACCTATCCAGTTTTAATCTTGCATCATTTGATGGCAAGTTTCTGTAAATGATTCTCTCCTGCATTCCATAATGGTTATTACCACCTTGCCCTACATACTCCATATCCGTGTAACCATCATTGTACCTCTCGTTTGCCTAATTATGGTGAGCTGGTCTCACTTATCGCTCCTACCGAGGCTCATACCTCGGCTGTGGGTTGGGCGATGGGTCTCTCTTTCCCTCTGTCGGGTTATTGTTCTCATGATTTCCTCTTCCGAGGTCTCCATTACCTCGGCTTCCGTTGCCTTTGTTGGAACGGCCGGGGTTTCTTTCACCATTGTTACCTCGGCTTCCATTGCCTCTGTTTTCATTGACCTTTCCGGCTATCGCCGGATCATACAGAACGATTTGCTTATTTCTTTTTCCTGAAGTTACGGCTCTATCTTTTCGCGCGTTGTTTCCGGGTGAGGATGCTGCTGCCACTGATAGTGCGGGCGCTGCTCCAGCCGAATGAACCATACGCGAGGCTCCCGGTCTTGCCGGGTCAGCTCTAAGCATTTCTTCATTTTGCTGGTTCGCAATGTGTACCAGCTCATTCACTCTTTCTTGCTGTGTTGGGCTTCGCCGATTAACCCTTCTAACTCCAATGCAGTGGCATTTGCCGCCCTTAGGTTCTTTGCCGGGGTGCTATACCTCGGCAAGCCTAGATCGACTGAATCTGCCTTATGAGTCTCATGCTCTTTGTTGATATCATTCATGAGGTTTTTTCCTCTCAATCTTAATTCATCTACTCGCTCGGAGGCAACATCTAGTTTATTTGCCTTAGCATACTCTCGCAGGGTCCTGTTCAAGAATTCCCGCAAGGCCGACACCTTCTTTGCCTCTACTAGTACTTTCTGCCTAGTCTCTTCCAACTCTGCCTGATCATTAGCCGGATCAAGTATCGGTGCCACAGGCATGGTTAGATTATCTATAGTTGCCTGGAGAATATTCTCTGGTATTTCCAGAGGTGGCCATCTTACCCTTGCTGCCTTTGGGGTTGTCTCCAGCACCTCGGCTGATTTGACTGCTGATGGATCTACCTCGATGGGCTGTGGAGCTGCTTGCTTCGTGGTCACCTGTCTTCCCGCCGTCGGGTCCTTGCTTGATCCGGCGCCTGCTGCTGCCGCCTGTGCCCCGGCTGCGACCATCACCTCGACGCTGCCGACAGGGCGTGCTCCACGCGGACCGTTTGCGGCGCTGAGGGGAGGCTCTCCTGCATCAATAACTTGGTGAGGATAAACGCAGGAGGTGTCGGCGCCGACGTAGATCTTGTGCGTGCCCAAGTTGATGAAGATGCCGTTGTGCGGAGGAGCTTTCCTCCCGAGGCTGCCTGCGTTATCGCTGACATAGTCCCAGAGATCGAATCTTTGGACTAAGCCAGAGACAACGTGCTCGCCGGTGTGGATGAATTTTCCCGTCCGGATCTTGACTCCATCTAGCACCGCTGCTGGCCCCACGGTGGGCGCCAACTGTCGTCGTGGTGGCACGGCAGATGCCATGGGTAGGCTAAAGTATGGGGCCAATGGATGCTAGAGGGATCCGGGGAGGGAAGATATAGTGATTTCTACACTCAAATGACTAACATGTAGATCTTTATTTCTCCTCTTTGGGACTACAAGTGCTCCTTGAGCTGTTTGCGGGAAGAAGAGAGCAACTACATGAGCCTTACGGCATAGAATGAATCGATCCCCCCTCAGGGGCCCGCGTCTCCCCTTTTAAAGGGGTGCCTTGGTTCCTCCTAGGGCTGACGTGGCAAGCATATTCGAGGAATATGCTTGTCCCAATACGGTAACTCGGCGACCTCCTTTCCGTGTCCTCCTTCTATCGACGACAATGTTCCAGAGAACCCCACATGCGCGCCTTGGGCTCCCTGACATTCACCTCCGTGACCTTCTTCTGCCCTTCTGCAGCTCTGCTCCTTGTCCTTTGTGCTTGGCTCTGTCTAGATTCCTCCTAGCCAGTGACTAGGGTTGACTATAGGCATTTCCTTCTCCTGCAAACTTCGTGTTACTCGTCCTTGTCTCGCATAACTCGGCTCGGCCTTCACCTGCATCCAAGTTAGCCAGACTCGCTCGGCCGACTTAACTCATATGTCGGTCGGACAAGGTGTTACTCTTTCTCTAGCTGTCATGGTCCTGCTTATCTCGGCCGACTCTTACATGACTCGGTCGGCATAAACAATAACTCGGCTCATGACAAGGGAGACTCCTTCCGTCCTTCCCCTGTCTTGACCCTATCCGGGGTCACCTCCCCGACAGGAAAAACACGATAGACATTACAACAGTATACCTCATGAACTTATGGAGCAGGGAATGCAAACACATGTGAAGTAACTTAAAATGCCATGAATAACATAATAGAAGGTAGATACTACTGCTCCAGAAATTATAATTGAGAAACTTGAATTTATAGAGTAGGGCATGCATATAACCATGTTAAGTGCCTTAAAACTTCCCATCTAATACTACATCTAATCCAAAAATAAGGAATATAGATTTTTCACAAGTCAGTTGACGCAAAACTCGACCAAGTTTGTAGAACATACAAGGAACATATACCATGCCAAACTAATACCATTCGATACATCAGGACATGTATTTTCAGTCATAAGTGATACAAATTAACTGTTAATATATTTTATATCTGCCTGGTCAAAGTCATCATTGTTTGACTTAAAAAATTATAGGCCTTCTTTTACGGAATGAATGTAGCATATAATAGGAGGCAGCTACTGTCGGAGGTTAATTGAAATGAGATAGAAATAATAATGGCATATCTTGCAGAGGGAATGCAAAACCAACAAGTTCAATGACATAAAATTTGCGATGAATTACATAAAAGAAGGCAGTTACTGTGGTTGCTTAGTAAAACCAGATTAAAATTAAAATGACATAAATTCTAAACTTGTAGAGCAGGGAATGTTAACCTACATGTTCAGACTTAAAACTACCAATGAACTCCAAAATTACACTTAGTCAGTGTTGTAGCTACGGACAAAGCAAATACACATTATGATGACATAACTTGCGAACTTGTAGAACATGTAGGCAGCTTTAGATGTTTAGTGAATTAATATTTGCCATGAACTGCATAACAGCAATGAGCTCCAATGATGCTAGTTTTGTACTACCAAAATTGTTTATATATTAAGAGTAATTGTTGGTCAAAGACAAAACATGGAAAACAAGGACGCCTTATTCCTTGAAACACAGGGAGTAGTTTAATGCCTGGATTTAACATAGACTACATCGGATTTATTAAGGGAGAGTCGAATATTAATTAAGCCGGTATTGAGGTAGGAATTTACCACCAATATGGAAATGCAGTTCACTATCGCAGTCTTATACCTACTATACTGAAATGAACAAGCAGATATGGTTTACCTAGGTCACGACATCGTCTACGCATACACGACATCTTTGCGGGTCACGTCAAGGACGCCGAGTGTGCCCGGTAGTGGTGAGTCACTCTGAAGCAGATAGATCACGGCGGCATTGGTGAAGCAGATCTATGGAGGTTGTTGATGGGTCTCACTTGCTTGATAAGATTTCCGCTGGAGGTGATCTGGTATAGTGCACGGCGTCGATGGAGCAGATCTATTACTATCGATTATGGACTCGAGGATCTGCTCAAGAGCGTTAGTGAAGCAGATCTGGTGTAGTGGACTCTTGAGTCCGTGAAGCAGGTTGAATGCAACGCACACCGACGTAGGTGAAGCAGTTCAGGTGCTGTGGACGAGGGAGTCAACAAACTAGGTTCGGTAAGGAGGACGTCGGCTGATCCGATAGACTGGTGAGGAGTATGTGGTATCGCGAGGAATGGCATGCAGGCCGGTAAAGTGCGGTGGTGCAGAAGACGGAGGTGGGATAGGGGGTTTGGGGTGGCGTGTGGACCGGCGAAGTGCGGCAGGGATGTTCCTGTGCGGTGGTTCGGGAGCTATAGGTGAGATAGGGGTTAGAGGGCGGGCTGCGGTGGGGATGTTCCAGTGCGGTGGCGCAGGATCTGGAGGTGAGATAGGGGTTGGGTGGCGAGTAGGCCGGCAAATTGGGGCGGGGATGTTCCGGTGCGGTGGTGCAGGAGCTGGAGGTGAGATAGGGGTTGGGTGGCGTGTAGGCCGACGAAGCGCGGCGAGATGCTCCTGTGCGGTGGTGTAGGAGTCGGAGGTGAGATAGGGGTTAGGGATTTTCGGAGTGCTATGGGGGAAATGGCGTCGGTGGAAGGTGGAATACCCAGCTTCAGAGCTGTGGGGACCGGGGAGAAAAATTACGAAAGATACCCACGACCCAACATTTGTAGTTAGGCCATTGTCAGGGGTAGAAAATGAATTTTGTACGGCTAAAACTGTTGGAGATATGCCCTAGAGGTAATAATAAATGTAGTTATTATTATATATCTTTGTGTTTATGATAAATGTTTACATTCATGCTATAATAGTATTAACAAGGAAACCATTAATACTTGTGTGATTTGTAAACTTAATTTGAAGTCCCTAGTATGGCCTCTATACTTCACTAGCTTGTTGGTTGATTGATGATGTGGTTTCTTTGTCATGAACATTGAGATGTTATCAACAACAAGATCATATCGTTAGGAGAATGATATGGTGGACATACTCCTATAGACAAGCGTAGCATAAAGATCAAGTCATTTCAATAGTTCAATTGCTATATGCTTTCTGATACATAGTAACCTAATTCCTTCGACCATGAGATCATGCATATTGCCTTTACTGGATGGATGCTTTGATGTCATCAAACACCACACCGTAACAGGGTGGCTATAAAAGTGGCATTGGGTGTTCGGAAAGTATTGGTTGAAACACATGGATCAAGAGTGGGATTTGTCCATCCACATGACGGATAGATATTCTCTGGGCCCTCTCGGTGAAATGTCATCCAATTAGCTTGCAAGCATGTGACTTGGTCACAAGGGATCACATATCACGGGAACGAGAAAAAAGTACTTATCAGTAACGAGGTTGAACTAGGTATGCAGAGATACCGACGATCATGACCTCGGATAAGTAACATATCGTGAGACAAAGGGAAATTGGTATCGTATGTAAGTGGTTCATTCGATCGCAAAGTAATCGTAGAAATATGTGGGAGCCATATGAATTTCCAGATTCCTCTATTGGTTATTGTTCGGAGAAGTGTCTCGATCATGTCCGCATAATTCACGAACCGTAGGGAGACACACTTAAGGATTCGACGTTGTTTGAGTAGTTATGGTATTATGAGAAAGAGACCGAATGTTGTTCGGAGTCTCGGATGGGATCCGGGATATCACGAGGTGATCCGGAATGGTCCGGAGAATAAGATTCATATAAGGAAAGTCCCATTTCGGAGTTGGGGAATGGTTCCGGTGTTTTCATCGGGAACATTCTAGAAGGTCCCGGAATGTCCGGCACTCCGGGGGGGAAGGGGTACATGAATGTGTCATTGCAAGATGGAATGATTGCATCATGTACTAGGTGTTCTCGCTGTCCAAAATAAAGGGTTTATTTAATTCCTAAATTGAAAAAGTCAAACGGCTAATTTGAAAGTCAAACTGCCAATTTTGGGAAGTGGGAAAAGAGGAGGATTGGTGGAGGCCGAATTGGGGGAGGACTCCTCCCTTGGCCGGCGCCCCACCAAGCCGACTTGGGGAGGGACTCTCCTCCCCATGGCGCAGCCAGCCCTCCCACCTATATAAGGAGGGGCAGGGCTCCCCTCCTAGCACACACAAGTTCCTATCCTCTAAACTAGAAACTAGACCTAGACCCCGGTTTAGAGCTGTTTCGGTTTAGAGCCTTCTAATTGGTTTAGAGCCCTCTAATTGGTGTGTCTAATTACTAGACCACTAATAGCCTCTCTCATAAGCTCCACCATACTCGCACCGGCTTAAGGCGAAGCCCTGCGGGATCTCCCCTCTACCTCCGGTACCACGCCGTTGTGCTGCCGGAATCGCGAGGAGAGTGCTACAACCTCCGCTGCCTGCTGGAACAAGGGAGAGGAAGGTCTTCGTCGAGTACCGAACGTGTGACCGACTGCGGGAGCGCTGCGGGAACGCGGCGCCGGAAGGATCGTCTACGCGATCTTGAGATCGGAAAGAGTACGACTACATCACCCACGAGAATCTGCTCTCGTTAAACACTTTGGAATCTTCGAGGGTGAGTTATTCCATCGACTCGTTGCTACAATCTAGTAGATAGATCTTGGCTTGTTTGTTTGTATGCGATAGAAAATTTTTGTTTTCCATGCTACGAACCCCTACAGTGGTATCAGAGCCGTGTCTATATGTAGATCTGTTGCACGAGTAGAACACAATGGTCATTGTGGGCGTTGATGCTTTTATTGTAGATTGCTTTTTGTGTACTTTGCATCTTGCGGTATGTTGGGATGAAGCGGCCCGGGCTAACCTTACATGACATCGTTCATGAGACTTGCTCCACGCTTAACATGCAACTTGTATTGCATAAGTGGCTTTGCGGGTGCCTGTTTCTCCTAGCATAGTAAAGATCCAATTTACAACGGGTAATCAACAATGCTAGTATCAATGTTGTGGTTCTTGTTCGTAGGTTAGAACGACACTTATGGAAAGCCCCAAACCACGTAAAATATGCAAAGAAAGTAGAAGCGTCTAACTTTGTTTTGCAGGGGTGTGCAGTGATGTGATATGGCCATGATTGTGATTATATTTGATGTATGCAATGTTCTTTATTGTAAGTTGGCAACCGGCAGGAGCCATATGGTTGTCTTTAATTTCTGTTAAGGCCTGCGTGTCTATTCAAAATAGTTGTAATAGTTGAAGTTGGCGGACGACAACCATGAAGAAGCGTCATTGACCTTGATGCTATGCCGGTGATAATGGAGATCATGTTCGTGCTTGAAGATGGAGATCGGAAGCACAAAGAAGAAAGGCCATATCATATCACATATTATGAATTGCATGTGATGTTAATCCTTTATGCATCTTGTATTGCTTAGTAGACGACGGTAGCATTATAAGATGATCCCTCATGCACATAAATTTCAAGTTCTAAAAGTGTTCACCCTTAGTATGCACCGTTGCCAAAGCTTGCTGCTTCGAAGCACCACGTGATGATCGGGTGTCTTTGATTCCGCGGGTGACTACAACGTAAGCAAGCCAGATTTGCTTATGCGGAAGCTAAGGTTTGATCTTGACGAGCCTAGCATGTACAGACATGGCCTCAGGAACACGGATCGCCGAAAGGCAAAGCATGAATCATATAGTAGATATGATGAACATGATGATTGTTCGCCATTAAAACTATATCAGCTCTCGTGATGATCGGTGTTGATGTAGTGGATTTGGTTCGTGTGATCACTAAAACAATGTGAGGGATGTTGTTTTGAGTGGGAGTTCACCTAGTTTAATTTCATTAATTAATTTGAACTCAATTTGTCATAAACTTAGTCTAAACTATTGCAAATATGTTGTAGATCAATGGCAGCCCCTACCATCAATTTTAATGCGTTCCTAGAGAAAGAAAAGTTGAAAAACAATGGAAGCAACTTCGCGGATTGGTTCCGCAATTTGAGGATTGTCCTCACAGCTGGTAATTTGACCTATGTGCTGGATGCACCGCTAGGTGACCCACCTGCAGCTGATGCTACCGATGAAGTAAAGAATGTTTACCTCGCTCGGAAGAATCAGTACTCCATAGTTCAGTGTGCTATCTTGTATGGTTTAGAATCGGAGCTTCAGAAAAGGTTTGAAGAGTCAGATCCATATGATATTGTCGAGGATCTCAAATTAATCTTTGAGACTCATGCGGCAATTGAAAGTTATGAAGCTTCTGAAAAGTTCTTTAACTGCAAGATGGAAGAGGGTAGCTCCGTCAGTGAGCATGTGCTTAAAATGTCTGGGCACGCAAATAAACTTCAAAGTTTGGGTATAGTGATTCCTAATACTTTGGGAGTTTACCGCATCCTCCAATCACTACCACCAAGTTACAAGAACTTTGTGATGAACTACAACATGCAGAACATGAACAAAGAGTTGCCAGAACTATTTGCTATGTTAAAATCTGCAGAAGTGGAGATCAAGAAAGAGCACCAAGTGTTGATGGTCAATAAGACCACCAAATTCAAGAAAGGCAAGTCTAAGCAGAAGGGACACTTCAAGAAGGGTGGTAAGAAAGTTACCACGCCGACGAAGAGGACCAAGGCTGGACCCAAGCCTGATACTGAGTGCTTTTACTGCAAGGGAGAAGGTCACTGGAAGCGGAATTGCCCAAGGTACTTGGCGGATTTGAAGAACGGCAACATCAAGAAGAAAGGTATATCTGATATACATGTTATTGATGTGTATCTCACTAGTACTCGTAGTAGTGCCTGGGTATTTGATACTGGTTCGGTTGCTCATATTTGTAACTCGAAACAGGAGCTGCAGAATAAACAGAAGCTAGTGAAGAACGAGGTGACGATGCGCGTGGGAAACGGATCAAAGGTTGATGTGATCGCGGTCGGCACACTACCTCTTCATCTACCATCGGGATTAGTTTTATACTTAAATAATTGTTATTTGGTGCCTGCGTTGAGCATGAACATTATATCGGGATCTTGTTTATTGCGAGACGGTTACTTGTTTAAATCCGAGAATAATGGTTGTTCGATTTATATGAGTAATATGTTTTATGCACATGCACCTTTGATAGATGGTCTATTCATATTGAATCTCGATAGTAGAAATACACATATTAATAACATTGAGGCTAAACGTTTGAAATCAAGCGATAATTTGACCTATATGTGGCACTGTCGTCTTGGTCACATTGGAGTGAAACGTATGAAGAAACTCCATTCCGATGGACTTCTTGAATCACTTGATTTTGAATCACTTGAAAGATGCGAAGCATGTCTGATGGGAAAAATGACTAAGACTCCATTTTCTGGTATAATGGAGCGAGCTACGGACTTATTGGAAATCATACATACCGATGTGTGTGGTCCAATGAGTGTAGCATCGCGCAGTGGTTATCGTTATGTTCTTACCTTCACGGATGACTTGAGTAGATATGGGTATATCTATTTCATGAAACATAAGTCCGAAACTTTCGAGAAGTTTAAGGAGTTTCAAAGTGAGGTAGAGAATCAACGTAACAAGAAGATTAAATTTCTACGTTCTGATCGTGGAGGTGAATATCTAAGTTACGAGTTTGGCGAGCATTTGAAGAAATGTGGAATACTTTCGCAGTTGACACCGCCGGGAACACCACAGCGTAATGGTGTGTCTGAACGTCGTAATCGAACTCTCTTAGATATGGTTCGTTCTATGATGTCACTTACAGATTTGCCACTATCATTTTGGGGTTATGCATTAGAAACAGCCGCATTCACTTTAAATAGGGCACCGTCTAAATCCGTTGAAACGACACCGTATGAATTATGGTTTGGGAAGAAACCTAAATTGTCGTTCCTTAAAGTTTGGGGATGCGAAGCCTATGTAAAGAAGTTACAGCCGGACAAGCTTGAACCCAAAGCGGAAAAATGCGTCTTCATAGGATACCCGAAGGAAACTGTTGGGTATACCTTCTATCATAGATCCGAAGGCAAAATCTTCGTTGCTAAGAATGGATCCTTTCTAGAGAAGGAATTTCTCTCGAAAGAAGTGACTGGAAGGAAAGTAGAACTCGACGAGGTTGTCGAACCTTCTCTCGAAATTGCGAGTAGCGCAGCACCGGAAGAAGTTCCTGTGGTGCCTGCACCAATAAGAGAGGAAGCTAATGATGGTGATCATGAAACTTCGGTTGAAGTTACTACAGAGCCTCGGAGGTCAACGAGAACTCGTACCACTCCAGATTGGTATGATTCCGTTATGAATGTCATGTTGGTGGACAACACCGATAACCCCGAGACATATGAGGAAGCGATGATGAGCCCAGATTCCAATAAATGGCAAGAAGCCATGAAATCCGAGATTGGATCCATGTACGAAAACCAAGTATGGACTTTGGTGGACTTACCGGATGGCCGGAAGGCTGTCGAGAACAAATGGATTTTCAAGAAGAAAACAGATGCTGATGGTAATGTTACTGTCTATAAAGCTCGACTTGTCGCAAAAGGGTTTCGACAAATTCAAGGAGTTGACTACGATGAGACTTTCTCACCGGTAGCGAAGCTAAAGTCTGTGAGGATTATGTTAGCAATCGCTGCATATTATGATTATGAGATATGGCAGATGGATGTCAAAACAGCATTCCTCAATGGAGACATTGATGAAGAGTTGTATATGATACAACCCAAAGGTTTTGTCGATCCTAAAGATGCTAACAAGGTATGCAAGCTTCAACGGTCCATCTATGGATTGAAGCAAGCATCCCGAAGTTGGAATCAACGTTTTGATAAGGTAATCAAAAGTTTTGGTTTTATACAAACTTATGGAGAAGCTTGTATTTACAAGAAAGTGAGTGGGAGCTCTGTAGCATTCTTAATACTGTATGTGGATGACATATTGTTGATTGGGAATGATGTAGACCTTCTTAATAGTGTCAAGGAATATTTGAATAATAGTTTTTCAATGAAGGATCTTGGCGAAGCAGCTTACATATTAGGCATAAAGATTTATAGAGATAGATCGAAACGCCAAATATCATTGTCACAAAGTACATATTTGGACAAAGTTCTAAAGAGGTTTGGAATGGAAGATAGCAAGAAAGGGTTCTTGCCCATGTTGCCCAATATGACCTTGAGTAAAACTCAAAGTCCGACATCGGCAGAAGATAGAGAAAAGATGAGTAAGACTCCCTATGCCTCAGCCATAGGATCTCTAATGTATGCCATGCTATGTACTAGACCCGACATCGCATATGCTGTTAGTTTAACTAGCAGATATCAAAGTGATCCAGGAGTGGATCATTGGACAGCGGTCAAAAACATCCTTAAGTACTTGAGAAGAACTAAGGATATGGTTCTTTCTTATGGAGGTGATGAACAGCTCGTTGTTAATGGTTACACCGATGCTAGTTGGAACACCGATCCGGATGATTCTAAATCACAATCTGGATACGTATTTATTTTGAATGGTGCAGCAGTTAGCTGGAGGAGTGCAAAGCAAAGCGTTGTGGCGAGATCTTCAACTGAATCGGAATACATGGCTGCTTCGGAGGCTTCACAAGAAGCGATATGGATGAAAGAGTTCATTACAGAGCTGGGTGTGGTTCCAAGTGCGCTGGACCCAATGTCTATCTACTGTGATAACATGGGCGCCATAGCCAATGCGCAAGAACCAAGGTCACACAAGAAGCTGAAGCATATCAAGCTGCGTTTCCACGCTATTCGAGAACATATCCAGGATGGGGATATAAAGATTTGCAAAGTACACACAGATCTGAATGTGGCGGATCCGTTGACTAAACCTCTCCCGAGGGCAAAACATGACCAACACCAAACTGCCATGGGTGTTCGGTATATTACCATGTAATCTAGATTAGATGACTCTAGTGCAAGTGGGAGACTGTTGGAGATATGCCCTAGAGGTAATAATAAATGTAGTTATTATTATATATCTTTGTGTTTATGATAAATGTTTACATTCATGCTATAATAGTATTAACAAGGAAACCATTAATACTTGTGTGATTTGTAAACTTAATTTGAAGTCCCTAGTATGGCCTCTATACTTCACTAGCTTGTTGGTTGATTGATGATGTGGTTTCTTTGTCATGAACATTGAGATGTTATCAACAACAAGATCATATCGTTAGGAGAATGATATGGTGGACATACTCCTATAGACAAGCGTAGCATAAAGATCAAGTCATTTCAATAGTTCAATTGCTATATGCTTTCTGATACATAGTAACCTAATTCCTTCGACCATGAGATCATGCATATTGCCTTTACTGGATGGATGCTTTGATGTCATCAAACACCACACCGTAACAGGGTGGCTATAAAAGTGGCATTGGGTGTTCGGAAAGTATTGGTTGAAACACATGGATCAAGAGTGGGATTTGTCCATCCACATGACGGATAGATATTCTCTGGGCCCTCTCGGTGAAATGTCATCCAATTAGCTTGCAAGCATGTGACTTGGTCACAAGGGATCACATATCACGGGAACGAGAAAAAAGTACTTATCAGTAACGAGGTTGAACTAGGTATGCAGAGATACCGACGATCATGACCTCGGATAAGTAACATATCGTGAGACAAAGGGAAATTGGTATCGTATGTAAGTGGTTCATTCGATCGCAAAGTAATCGTAGAAATATGTGGGAGCCATATGAATTTCCAGATTCCTCTATTGGTTATTGTTCGGAGAAGTGTCTCGATCATGTCCGCATAATTCACGAACCGTAGGGAGACACACTTAAGGATTCGACGTTGTTTGAGTAGTTATGGTATTATGAGAAAGAGACCGAATGTTGTTCGGAGTCTCGGATGGGATCCGGGATATCACGAGGTGATCCGGAATGGTCCGGAGAATAAGATTCATATAAGGAAAGTCCCATTTCGGAGTTGGGGAATGGTTCCGGTGTTTTCATCGGGAACATTCTAGAAGGTCCCGGAATGTCCGGCACTCCGGGGGGGAAGGGGTACATGAATGTGTCATTGCAAGATGGAATGATTGCATCATGTACTAGGTGTTCTCGCTGTCCAAAATAAAGGGTTTATTTAATTCCTAAATTGAAAAAGTCAAACGGCTAATTTGAAAGTCAAACTGCCAATTTTGGGAAGTGGGAAAAGAGGAGGATTGGTGGAGGCCGAATTGGGGGAGGACTCCTCCCTTGGCCGGCGCCCCACCAAGCCGACTTGGGGAGGGACTCTCCTCCCCATGGCGCAGCCAGCCCTCCCACCTATATAAGGAGGGGCAGGGCTCCCCTCCTAGCACACACAAGTTCCTATCCTCTAAACTAGAAACTAGACCTAGACCCCGGTTTAGAGCTGTTTCGGTTTAGAGCCTTCTAATTGGTTTAGAGCCCTCTAATTGGTGTGTCTAATTACTAGACCACTAATAGCCTCTCTCATAAGCTCCACCATACTCGCACCGGCTTAAGGCGAAGCCCTGCGGGATCTCCCCTCTACCTCCGGTACCACGCCGTTGTGCTGCCGGAATCGCGAGGAGAGTGCTACAACCTCCGCTGCCTGCTGGAACAAGGGAGAGGAAGGTCTTCGTCGAGTACCGAACGTGTGACCGACTGCGGGAGCGCTGCGGGAACGCGGCGCCGGAAGGATCGTCTACGCGATCTTGAGATCGGAAAGAGTACGACTACATCACCCACGAGAATCTGCTCTCGTTAAACACTTTGGAATCTTCGAGGGTGAGTTATTCCATCGACTCGTTGCTACAATCTAGTAGATAGATCTTGGCTTGTTTGTTTGTATGCGATAGAAAATTTTTGTTTTCCATGCTACGAACCCCTACAAAAACTTGGCGCGTGACCACTCGAAATATTTCGATGCAGGTGTGGCGGGAGAATTTGGCACTTTGAGATTTTGAATTTGGCTATACAGTACAAAAGATATAGAAAAATAATAACCTACTCCAAGGACTATAAAATTTAGTACTAGTTTACTGTAATGTTCTAGCCTTTGTAGGTACAGAGTATTTCCGAAACCATTTCTGCATAAATAGGGTCTCTGTCTTCGACTTAATTATGAACACGCATGTTACCCATTATAAAGATAGTAGTACTAATATGAACTAGTAGTAACACTCTGTCGTTACACTCAACAATGGAAAAATGTCTCTTACATGCATGCATATGATTGGGCTACTAGAAATTGTTTTTTTTGTCTATACCTACGTGCAAGAATACTAGTCTAGCTAATGTACTAGTAGTACTACCTGAGTACTTCTCATCGGTAACTATAGTTACTTAGGGTATGCACAGGGTAGAGAAAAGGAGATGTCTAAGAACACTTAGGCATACGTTTAAACATTGGGAGCATGCACAGCCTTGGTCAAATTGAGTGTGAACTCTTAGACGTAGGTCTAAATGCTGCAGATATGGTGTCTAAGAAACTTTTGCTGGACTCAAGGTCTAGTGCTAGGCAAAAGTTCTAAGATAGTTTTTGACCCCTATACCACCCTAGGAGAGGTCTACAAGTTGCAAGAATAATGGAGCGACATGCACTTTCATATTATGTAGACAGGAAAATGACACATAAATTTATACTTATGTTTGTCAGATGGAGCCCACAATGGGTGTCTAAAGGGTGGAGCACATTCATTTTACATCGACTCTGGGTCAGTGATTTCTTAGACACTGGCCAACGATGAACATGCTCAAGAATCCTTTTTCTAGAATTGGGTCTAGTACTAGACACAGATAGCAAGAAGGACATAATAAGAAAAGAGCCTTCATAAATAGGTTTTTTATTCTAGCAGTGGGGCCTACCAGTGTGTCTAAGCGCTGGAGCATATTTTATTTTGCTAGACTGGTATCTAAGATTTTCCTTAGACACAACTGACGCTGTACATGACTACGCTAAGAGACTCTCATTGTTGTGATGAAAGTCCTAAGGCTGGTAAGAGTGGTAAGTTGGATTATGCATATGTTAGCGGGTACATACTACTAATATTTTGTACGTGCTAGTATTTTGTACACTAGACACATTTTGCATTAAAAAGTATGATGTGATGCTTCTCTCTAGTAAGTTGCACAGTTCCATAGTTTCATCCAGGAGTACTACTAGTAGTTGCTCAGCCATAGTTCCATCCATGAGTACTACTAGGCACCAAAAGCCGAGTACTAATACAAACAGGAGTACAACTAGTAGCGTGTACAGTGTTGGCTGTGTCTAAGAAAAAACTTAGACACGAGTCTAAGAAACACAAAAGTGGTGCAGTGTGAATCAACTCTTAGGCACTACTCATGGGACCCATTGTTAGAATTTTTTAGTCTATCATTCTCTCCTCGTGGTGCTTATTGTGATCCAGTAGCTAGGTGAACCTATATGGTTATAGGTGTCAACGCTATACTAGACACCGGGGCTAGAACTAGACTCAGGTCTAGCAATTTTGTGCTTAGTTACCACCGGTGCAGTGTTTAGACCTATGTCTAAGGCCTCTTAGACTCAACATTTTACCAACACTACACATGCCCGTAGTTGCTCAGTTCTATAGTTCCATCCAGGAGCAATAGTGGCTAATATAAGTATAGTAGTTTTTTAGGAACCTTCTTGGTTCCTAGAATGCCTCTTCGTCACATAGGAGTAATACAAGAATTTCATGTCACAACCTCCAATTAATCGGGATACCGCTGAACAAGTTGAGACGAAATCCATGTGGGCGTTCCTTGAACCAGAAGATAGCCATTTCGCGTTCTAAGAGCTCCGCGTCCCTGACAACATATCGACAGCTCCTAGGAGTAGTAATCACCGCACGCCCGTCATCGTCCATGGAAATCACGACTTTATGATAAACTTTGTACAAATCATTGGTCACACGCACATTTCTTTTTTCACGCAGATGATTCTTCAAGACGTTCTGACTGTAATCCAGTGAGAAGCACTGAAATCAGAAGAAAACAGTTATCCAAAGTTTTGGGCTTGTTGACTTGGTAAAATAGTAAAAAAGATGCCTTCTTGATTTGAAGTATGATAGAGAAAATAAATGTAGGATTGTTTGATTTCCTTCGAAATCTAGTGCAAAAGGAATCCTTAGAAACAATTCCTATAGAAATCAATCCTACAAATGTAATAACCATCTTGGTAAAATTTCCTATATACAGATTTAATCCTATAATTTTATTAGGAAAATCTTTTGAATCAGACATTCTCAGACGGATACTTACCATCCTTCCCCCTCCCTCACTGAGTAAAGAAGAGGTGAGCTCGCAGACATAAAAAGGTATGTCAGGTTTGATCTCGGAGACTTTATTCTCAAGAAAATCCCACCTTCTTTATGATAAACGCACATTATTACCGTAAACGATGTAACTTTCAAACCAATCTTTGCACTCATAAGAAGGACCTACATGAAATAAAAATAAATCTTAGAGAGGAGTATATTGCTGCATAGTCTAATAAATTTCACAATCCAAGTAAAACTTTACCCCTTATTGCCGTAAGTTCTTCCTCATCACTATCAGTTACATAAAAGTCAATGTAGCAGATCTCATCATCGACGGAACTATCCATGATCTTCTACCTTGCTTGGAATCGGAACCGATAAATGGCATTACAAGATACTTATTATAGCACTAAAATGCATGGAATTATAACCAGTTCAAGAAACAAAATGATATCCCCAGCAGCAAGCAACGTGTTTTGTCAAGGATTCACTTCGAAAGAGTACATCAATGTCAATATATTTGAATTTATGCACATTTAAAAGATCACAAACGAAATAGAGGGGAATGAAAGAGATATGCAAAATCGGTTTAGACACAGAAAATTGAATCGGTACAAAAAAGAGGAACTGCGAATGTTTTCTATACAAGGGATAGATTAGATCATACCTCGCTGTTCTGGGTCGCAGTCGGCCTTGCGGTGATAGGCAGATTGATTTGCGCAGCGCTAGATATGACGGTTGTAGGGATGTGAAGCGGTGGTGAGAGGAGGCGGCGGCGAGAGGATGAGCTTTTTCGGGATGATGGTGGACGGATTAGGCAATGTGGAGGTGGGCAGATGAGTAAAAAAAGAACGGACTTGAGTACCAACCTACGCCGGGTCCATGTGAATGCGGCCGTTGCTTCCTCAGAGTAAAATATAGGAAGGCTGGCCAGCTCCCGATAAAGTGCATTAAAAAAATATAAGTTGGAATATTTTAAGCATGGAAGGATGGAGAAGCCGTGCCATGCTGTGCATGTCAAGCCATGCCATGGCTAGTGGAGGGAGGATGACAAGGTGGGTTGCGGTCGCCTCGGAGGCACCCCAAAATTATGACTGTGCCCATCGAGTACAAGAATCAGAGGCAGCGTTTCGTCCTATCGGCTTACCCTAGTCTTCGTCATCCACATTTGCCACACGCATCGGTTTCACCAACGACATTGATTGCCGCCTCGGTTCGGATAACCTACCACATTAATCTCGGATCACCTCCTTCTTATTTACTATTATCTCTCCTTCACCACGATCCCAGAGCACCAAAACATCTCCAATCCCCAGCTTCCAGCAACCGTCTCTGTCCCCGTTAGTCATCCATGGCCACTTTCTGGCTGTCGCCCGCCGTACCGGAGCAAAAATACATCGATGTCGCTGCACAGGAGGACAATGCCCTGCACATTTGTGCCTTCTCCCCGCGGAGAACACCGTGGCAGCTGGCGTGCGCCTTCCTCGATGCTGGCTACAGTCGCCACAAGTACCACATGTACGGCCTCCACAGCACTTCGGGCGGCGGGATGTTGATGGTCAAGTTCGTCAACTTCAGGGACGCCCATCTCCTCTACGGCCAGGCCTTCCACTACGGTTGCGAGATGGTGGTGTTCACCGGCGCCAACATCTTCACCAACTACTCGGACCAGTTCCCCAACAACGGCAACTTCATCCACAGGGTCGTACCGGAGCAGCCGATGGCGCAGGACGTGCCGCCGGCTTATCCGAAGGTTCCGCCGGGTCAGGAGCCGGCAGTGGCGCTGGAGTTGTCGTTGTTGTCGGTATCTAACGAGCTGCCGCTGGCTGAGGTGTTAGGAGGTGCCGTACCTGCACTAGTTCAGCAGCGAGTCCTATATATGTAAACTCGTGTTATTATGTTAATGGTTGAATGAAGTTTCTTTTAAGATGATAATCGATGATCCTTAGCTAACGAGGGTTATCAAAGGAAATAAAATGCCTCGCTAACCACTGGCGGTCGCGGCAAGCACGCAAGAAGGCACACGCAGAGGCGCAGCAGGCACGCGGGCGGCATAGCAGTTGCCAACGTGTCGGCGGCAGCGCAAGCATGTGCGTGCAGTTGCTGCTACTCCCCCGATCCAAATCAATTAACGCGGATTTATCTAGATACGGTGTATTTTGATTTTGCGCTAGCTATCCATAGGATTTTGCCTCGATTGATCCGATTTGTGCCTCGATTCAACTGATTTGGCTTATGTGTATTCCGATTTTGATACAAGGTGATCTCTATTTAGCTATTAGCTACTCAGTTTTGTACGAAAAAAGTTAATTATGAGTAAAAATCTAGCCATTCCGTTCTATGTTTTTGTCCCAACCGAACATAAATCGGAATCTTTTGTGCTCATAGTCTCTTCACCCTAATACTCCTACGGAGTAGGAACTAAGCATAAATACTTTTTGATTTTACCACTTACTTTTAGGTTAAAAATTTACACGAGCGGTGGAAGTACATTATACATCAAGGACCTAAAAAGGGAAAATTACATCAAGGTCCATACATTTAGTATAAAGGACCCTAAATTTAAGCAAGAAAAACATTTGGGTTTGGCTCCGACTCGAGAGATCCATACTCCTCATATTGCTACTTCCTCTTCGATTATTTTCAAAATATGGTCAAATTTGTCGGCATGCAAATTCTTCGATATCGGATCATCAATATAGAGTACTAGATTTAGCTTGGCGCACGACCCCATCAAATTTGAGCTAAATTAGCGATTATAAGCAAGCGAAAAAATAATACAATTTTTAGTTTTTACACATATATCTTACTAAATTTTGATCCATCAAAAGAGTACAGAAGGAAGGAACAACAAAAGCAACGTCTACATAATCTTTATGAATTCATATTTCGATAGGCGCCTTGTTTCGCGACCCCACCTCTTTAACTTGTAAACCACTACACAGTGACAGACATGTGTTTTACAATACAATCATGAAAATAAAAAATGAATAAACAAAAATTGATAGTTCTATGGGTGGTCAGACTCTACAGTGAGTAGAAATAGAATTCAGATATATATATAATAAAATGGTATCTCACGTGGTGCTCACTGCAAAGAGAGAGGCGCCTACAAAGAAAATAAAGATTAGTTCGCGAAAGAGCTGTGGGTGAGTTTAGATGTAGGGAATGCTTCAAAATATTCTCTGCAAAGACGGTAGCTAATAAGTAAAGGCAAAGATTCTAGCAGTGTGCTATCCTGTAGTAATGGGCATTCAAAAGGTCACAACAAAACAATGAGAGTAAAAATGAGTTACTACTTGCTAAGGAATTGTAGGGGTAATAGAGAGCGAATGGATCATCATTCTGAAGTTGAGAAGCCCAACAAGAGTTCAAAACATAAAAGCAGTGCCAAGATAGAGGGAAAATATAGTACGTACAAAAAGAACAAATAGACAACTGAACTGCAGAGTGTTGGTTTCAACTCCAGAAAATGATTCAGAAGTAATATAAGAAAAAATATACCTCAGAGGTTACAATTTGACAGAAGCATGTCTAGAAGTAATTTACAGCGGCAAATCACATTCCAATCAGCATGAACATCCTTTCAGCATGTTTCAGACATGATTAGCTTTTACATAATGCTAGAACTGAAATCAGTTCAAACCCAACAGCAGTCCAACCCAACAGCGGAGACACGACAAAGAGCCTCAGCCTGAGACAATCTTCACAAAAATGATAAGAATATTAAGCGCTATCAAGGCCGTCCGCAGAAACTGAGTGGCATAGATAAGCCCCACGGCCTAAGCCCTTCAAGGACTTGGTTTGCCCATATCCTGAAACTTGAGACATGCTCCATTCCCTAGGACCAAGAAAGATGTCTTCATTCAGTATCGCTAGTGAATTGACAAGAAGCAAAAAACCCTCCAGCGGCAACCACAAGCCCATCTCTGGGTATGAACAAAACGACTCAATTAGTTGAAAATTTTGCCACTGTCACGAAGATTAGCAACTGACAATTCTATTCTAGTTATACGTAGACCACGAATTTGATGCACGATCCAATGGTATAAACAATTGCTGAGACGCGGTTACAGGAACATGGGGAAATGACATCCGTATACATCAATAGCAAAATATGGTACCAACCTTAGCAGCGTCAGATTATAAGATTTTGAATTACTGGCTCTATTCATGTGCTTAATAGAAAGATTAAATATTTTTCTATAAAAGTAAATATATGAACATATGCCTGTTGCATGCCTGTAACAGAATCTAAAAATTAAGCAGATGAAAAACAAATGGAAAGAAATAATCTATAAGAAATTATAACTTTTATTTCATTAGGAACATCTTTATTAAGGTGTCAAGTGGGATCCCACCTAAAATGACAAAATGAACCATAAGTGGGATTTATGTGGGATCCCACTTGCATCTCTAATCTTTATCTTTTTTTATCCATTTCTTAGTATGGTAGAAAACAGTAATTATAACTCTAGATAAGTTTACACATTCTAAAACAGAATAGAGGAGCATCCAAGTTTAAAGTTTCTAAAATACAGGGCCATGAATCAACCTCAACAACAGAGAACATAATTCTTACCTTCCGTTTGGTTTCACGAGATGCCATTGGAACGAAGATGACTTTCTTATTTGCAGACATATTTAGTTGAGTGCGAGTCATTTCAGACAAGCATGAGTTCAGCAATTTGGTTTGATAGTAGAATTTTCTCAAGCACAAGAACACTAGGCTGAATCAAAATCTTTGTTAGAATGAGACTCTATAATCTGGAACATATGTCATATCACGTATTTGAACAAACATCAAAGGAATACATTAGAGTTAACTAAAGAATTGGTACCAGAAAAAAGAACAACTTGGAACTAAGCAGACCAAATGACATAAAAAAGTAGCTAATCTAGAACTTATTTTCAAAATATTCATTCATAATATCAAGTCTGCTTATTGCAATGAACTAACGGCATATATACAACTTCTCTACTCAATCATTCTTATTCGGGCATGAATTTTTTTTTTCATTACACGTCGATCATTTATCTTCCATTAGCTTCTCACCCAGATCATCAACAATCATGCACAATTGGTTTGAACACATGGATACTATTTATGTAACAGTACAACACAACTGCATCGAGATCATCCAAATGGCTAAGAACTATAGCAGAATCACATGAATTTTACATGCACAAAAACTCTAGAAATTTACTAACGGGAGGTGATCAACTGCAGCCCAATTAGCACCATAATCACAAGCATAAGAACATGAAGGGGCGACCATTAACGAAGCCAGTAGAAATATGATCATCACCACATCCCCAGCATCCTTATTTGGCCACAGCTAGAGAGTTAAACACCGAGAAAGCAAAGAAAAGATACAGAAAAACTTGCCTAAACCAGGCGCTACAGCAGTCGCCCTTTTACCTTTGATCTCCCCATCCCACTGACATAAACATCTCCAGCCTTGAGGGTAGTTCCGCCTTTTGTAACTAGTGAGACAATTCACACGGACATCTCCTGAACTGAATATGTAGAAATGCTTGCCTACAATGAATTGCATTCTCCTCACAAATGGAAATACATAAGCGACTAAGGAGACTATCCAATATACAAAAAGGAAGTTACAACAATTGATGTTAAAGTAAAGAAATACCTTGAGATTTTAAACCCCGCGCTGACCACAACATCAACTGAATGTTATGATTCTACGATTTTAGAAGATTTGGTCATGCAGTTAAACGGTAGTCTCATTGTTACAGGAAACTTTAGATTGCCCAACGTACTTAGGAACAAAAGAAAATCTAACATCCCTACCACCACATCACAAATCTTATTAGACCCGACGTTTGGGAAACACCTGATCACCACATCTAAAATATATCTGCGAACATATAAACAAATGAGGTCGCATTAGAAATTTTCTCACCACGGGAGCACTTGAACTGCATTTGAACGGAGCATCATTGCAAGCGACACATATGAAATATCTCCTGGCGACATCATGGGAGGAGGTTAGGAGAAGGGTGAAGAGGCCGGCGAGAAGTTGCCCACACCAGATGCCACAACAATGAGACACCAATTATAAACCACTCTTAATTATCGCAACTTAAACTTACCAGCCGGGATAATATTCCTTCTAGTGAGACAAATATATCATACAAAATAACCGTGAGTATAATCCTTATTCGGAGGGTGGATTGAAGGGATTGGTATTTATTGTCTTCCCATATTCATTCAACATCCTTTTGTATTTGCATGGGGATTTCTCTAAATTCATTGGGAATCATAACAAATACAAACTATAGTTGAACTCACCAATGAAAAGGTTCATAGCAGAAAATAGCACTGGCTTGACCGCTCGACCGCCTCTCCACCAAACACAGGGGGGGGGGGAAGCTAAGCCTGAAAATACATCCAAAGCATATGAAAATACATCCAAACCATCCTAAATTATTTGCTAAATTTAGCAAAGAATAACACCGACAAAGAAAACAGAAACCTGCGAGAAAAAAGAAAAGACATCCATGAATAAGCAAGTGACCATTGTCTCTTTCTACTAATCCGGCATCTAGTTACCGAGGGCATTATCATTTCCTTCATCGGGTGCCCTACACCAAAGTGTGCATCTTATACAGCAAAATCACCATGTAGCCAGCTTCGTTGAAAAGCAAGTTTTACTTGAATAAATACTTCACACTGACCAGTCTTGTGTTCAACATCTGATTGCCAGCTTGCAATGCTATTCTTCTTTTCCAACTAATTTACCAAACTCGGCTTTGGCAACTTCTATGACCAACTGAAACTCAACCTTCATATAGTGTCCCCTGTCAGCAAAATTAAACATGAGATAAATCCGTGAGAAGTGCAGCTATATACAAATATAACCGTGCGAAAAAACAACCATGGATTCAGTGCGACAGCAATGCCACTATATACAAATGAACAGCATATCACAACAGGGAATGATAGAAAGTTAACTAAAAGAGGATCCAAAGGGTTTGTACGAACCTTAAAATCCAACCACCACTGAGCATCAATTGAGGGGCGGCCCACACCCATGTATGTTGCCGTTGAAACAAATGCCAAAAGAAATAAAAATAACATTAACTTGGAATAGGGAAATTCAGGTGGTACGAAGTAATGACATAACTAACTGATGAGGAAGGCATCATTGCATTCAAGCTATATAGAATCACACTAGTGGAAAAAGGGCTATCCGTTCGCGACCCCTCAGAGCATTTGTCCCGGTTGCGCCACCAACCGGGACTAATGCTGGCACGCGTCCCGGTTGGAGCGGGCACGCGGCCAGGGGCATGCGTCCCGGTTGGTAAGGGCAATACGTCCCGGTTGGAGCCAGCAACCGGGACTAAAGATTGCGTCCACAGCCACGTGGCGTGGCACACACCTTTAGTCCCGGTTGCTGGCTCCAACCGGGACTAAAGACCCCCTGCCCTCTATAAATGCAACGCCCCAGTCCCCTCTGCCTCCACTCTGTTTTTTTGAATGGTGGAAGGTGTGAGGGGGTGTGCTAGTTTTTTCTCATGCATGCATTGAAGGTTTTTGTTGAAATGTTTGAGTGAATAATCCCGTTGAATTTCTCATAGAAAAAAAATATAGAAGGTGTCCGAGACGCACTTGAGCTTTTTCCTCGTTATTTCCCTCGATCGAGGTTAGCAATCTTATCTTTTCTAGGTCATTGATACAATTCATGTGTCGGTGTGAATTGGTTATTTCACTATTTATGATGTCCTGTTTTTTGATAAACTTACTTATATGATGCAGATGAACGGTCGGAAATGGATGTACGGTGACCGGCGCGTAGCCGGGTATATCAAAGGCGTGGATAAATTTATCGATGTGGCTACGGCAAACAAAGAGAATGAATTTATACGTTGTCCATGTGTTCAATGTCGGAACAACAAGGAGTACTCTTCCTCGAAAATCATTCACGGCCACCTGATTATGAAAGGTTTCATGCCCAACTATAATTGCTGGACCAAGCACGGGGAAAGAGGGGTTATGATGGAAGATGGTGAAGAAGAAGATGATGATAACAACTATCATCATATGTTTCCTGAATACAGTGATACTGCAATGGAAGACAATGGAGAGGAAAGAGGTGAAGAACGGGCATCAGATGAGCCGGCTGATGAACTTGGTAGGGTCATTTCTGATGCAAAGCGAGACTGTGAAACAGAAAATGAGAAGTTGAAGTTAGAGGGCATGTTAGAAGATCACAAGAAATTGTTGTACCCAAATTGTGAAGATGGCAGCACAAAGCTCGGTACCACACTGGAATTGTTGCGATGGAAGGCAGAGTGTGGTCTAACTGACTCCTCATTTGAAAAGATGCTGAAAATAATGAAGCCGAAGTTTCCAAAACATAACGAACTTCCCGAGAGTACCTACGAAGCAAAGAAGACTCTCTGTCCTCTGGGATTAGATGTGCAAAAGATACATGCATGCATTAATGACTGCATCCTCTACCGCGGTAAGGAGTATGAGAATTTAGATAAATGCCCGGTATGCAATGCGTTGCGGTATAAGATCAGACGAGATGACCCTGGTGATGTTGAGGGAGAGCCCCTCCGGAAGAGGGTTCCTGCTAAGGTTATGTGGTATGCTCCTATAATACCAAGGTTGAAACGCATGTTCAGAAACAAAGAGCATGCCAGGTTGTTGCGATGGCACAAAGAAGACCGTAAGAAAGACGGGAAGTTGAGACACCCTGCTGATGGGTCACAGTGGAGAAAAATCGAGAGAGACTTTCCAGACTTTGCAGGTGACGCAAGGAACTTATGGTTTGGTCTAAGTACGGATGGCATGAATCCTTTTGGGGAGCAGAGCTGCAGTCATAGCACCTGGCCCGTGACTCTATGTATCTACAACCTGCCTCCTTGGTTGTGCATGAAGCGTAAGTTCATTATGATGCCAGTGCTCATCCAAGGCCCGAAGCAACCGGGCAACGACATTGATGTGTACCTTAGGCCATTAGTTGAAGAACTCTTACAGTTGTGGGGCAAACCAGGTGTACGTGCGTGGGATGAGAACAAACAGGAGCCATTTAATCTACGAGGGTTGTTATTCGTAACCATCAATGATTGGCCTGCTCTTAGTAACCTTTCAGGACAGACAAACAAGGGATATAAGGCATGCACCCACTGTTTAGATAATACCGAAGGTACATATTTGCATAAATGCAAGAAGGTTGTGTACCTGGCGAATCGACGATTTCTTCCGACCAATCATCCCATAAGAAAGAAAGGCAAGCATTTCAAAGGTGAGGCAGATCACCGGAAGAAGCCTGAACTCCCTGCTGGTGATGATGTATTTGGTATGGTCAAGGACATAGAAGTAATCTTTGGAAAGGGTCCGGGCGGTCAATCAGTTCCGAACGACGTCGCTACAGGACACGCACCCATGTGGAAGAAGAAATCTATATTTTGGGAGCTGCCATATTGGAAAGTCCTGCGTGTCCGCTCTTCAATCGACGTGATGCACGTGACGAAGAATCTCTGCGTGAACCTGCTAGGATTCCTATGCGTGTATGGGAAGACAAAAGATACACCTGAAGCACGGGAGGACCAACAAATTATGAAAGACCCAAAGAACATGCATACACATAACAAGACGGATAAAGGGCGTCACTTAAGTCGTGCCAGCTATGCTCTTACCAAAGCAGAGAAGGAAATCTTTTTTGAAGTCCTTTACAGTATCAAGGTGCCATCGGGCTTCTCATCTAATATAAAGGGGATAATAAATATGGCAGAGAAAAAGTTCCAAAACCTGAAGTCTCATGACTGTCACATGATTATGACGCAGTTGCTTCCGATTGCATTGAGGGGGCTTCTACCGGAAAATGTTCGAGTACCCATTGTGAAGCTGTGTGCATTCCTCAATGCAATATCTCAGAAGGTAATCAATCCAGATATTCTGCCAAGGTTACAGAAGGATGTGGTACAATGTCTTGTTAGTTTTGAATTGGTGTTCCCACCATCCTTCTTCAATATTATGACGCATCTCCTGGTTCATCTAGTGGAAGAGATTGCCATTCTCGGTCCGGTATTTCTGCACAATATGTTCCCCTTTGAGAGGTTCATGGGAGTCTTAAAGAAATATGTTCATAACCGTGCTAGACCAGAAGGAAGCATCTCCAAGGGATATGGAACAGAGGAGGTCATTGAGTTTTGTGTTGACTTTATTCCTGACCTTAAGCCGATTGGTGTTTCTGACTCGCGGCATGAGGGAAGACTAAGTGGAAAAGGCACGCTGGGAAAGAAAGCAATGATATGTAGGGACGGGGATTCTTTCACTAAAGCACACTACACAGTTCTACATAATTCCACCTTGGCAGCTCAGTATATCGAGGAACACAAGAATATTGTACGCTCCAAAAACCCGGGGAAGCCTGAATCATGGATTACAGATGAACACATGAAGTCTTTCGGTGGTTGGATGCGGACACATCTCTTGAATGACACCACTGTTGGAGATCAGCTATACTTGTTGGCCGCGTCACCATCTTCTACTGTATTGAATTTCCAAGGGTACGAAATAAATGGGAATACATTCTACACGATCGCCCAAGATAAAAAGAGCACCAACCAAAATAGTGGTGTCCGCTTTGATGCAATAGACAAGAATGGACAAAAGGACACATATTATGGTTACATAGAGGAGATATGGGAACTAGACTATGGAGTCTCTTTTAAGGTCCCTTTGTTTCGCTGCAAATGGGTCAACCTGAATGGGGAAGGGGTAAAGATAGACCAGTTGTACGGAATGACAACAGTGGATCTCAAAAATCTTGGTTATAGAGATGAACCATTCGTCCTAGCCAATGATGTGTCTCAGGTTTTCTATGTGAAGGACAATGTCCTCCAGACCGAAAAAAAGAAAAAATATGCAAACGAATACATCATATGATGAGCCAAAGCGTCACATAGTTCTTTCAGGGAAAAGAAACATCGTGGGAATGGAGGACAAGACAGACATTTCAGAAGATTATAATAAGTTTGATAAAATTCCGCCCTTCACAGTGAAAACTGACCCAAGCATTCCGTTAAGTAAAGAAGATGCTCCATGGTTACGTCTCAAGCGGTCATAAGGAATGACATATGCCAAGAAGTTCATGCTCATATTATGTAACTCTAGTTCATGTCTTTCGCGGTTTGTGGCTTGACGGAAGGATATCTTTCGTGATTTGTGGCCTTTAGTCCCGGTTTTGTAGTCTCAGTTTTTAATATTAATAAATGTCTTGAGTGTTAGTCCCGTTTTGTGGCTGGACCGGGAATGCCTCTATGACCAGTTTCTTGGAGATGCCGGAGGACTGGGCTCCGTCGGCATCTCCCTGAAACTGGTCGTAGTGGTGTCCCTGCTCTCGAAAACCATCTTGCAGCTTGTAACTTCACTAACTAGATCAATACGCCTCGGAGCTAACTAATTTCACATATTAGGGAGTGCCTCTATGACCAGTTTCTCGGAGATGCCGGAGGACTGGGCTCCGTCGGCATCTCCCTGAAACTGGCCGCAGTGGTGTCCCTGCTCTCGAAAACCATCTTGCAGCTTGTAACTTCACTAAGTAGATCAATACGCCTCGGAGCTAACTAATTTCACATATTAGGGAGTGCCTCTATGACCAGTTTATCGGAGATGCTGGAGGACTGGGCTCCGTCGGCATCTCCCTGAAACTGGCCGCAGTGGTGTCCCTGCTCTCGAAAACCATCTTGCAGCTTGTAACTTCACTAACTAGATCAATACACCTCGGAGCTAACTAATTTTACATATTAGGGAGTGCCTCTATGACCAGTTTCTCGGAGATGCCGGAGGACTGGGCTCCATCGGCATCTCCCTGAAACTGGCCGTAGTGGTGTCCCTGCTCTCTAAAACCATCTTGGAGATGCCTCAAACTGGCTGGAGGACTGGACTCACAAGGATGCATATTTATAGTACAAGCAGTTCGGCATAATGTCGACACTCACGACATAATGTCGACACTCACCCCTATTATTAGTGCTAACTCATCTTTAGTCCCGGTTGGTGCCTCCAACCGGGACTAAAGGTTCATCTTTAGTCCCGGTTGGTGTCTCCAACCGGGACTAAAGGTTCATCTTTAGTCCCGGTTGGTGACACCATCCGGGACAAGATACAAGCCGCACGACATAATGTCGACACTCACCCCTATTATTAGTGTTGCTTGGCCCACTCTGCCGCAATCCCTTCAGTCGCGGTTGGTTTCTCCAACCGGGACTAAATATGAACCCTCTCTTTATATAGGCATTTCCCTCTATTTATTAGGTAACACTCAAGAGATTTATTAATATTAAAAACCGGGACAAACCGGGACTAGCTAACACTCAGGACTAAAGCCGCCCCCTTTAGTCATAATCATGCCTAGTCCTATAGTACGCAGCTTCAGGATCTTCATCGTCGTCGTCATCATCATCGTCATCGTCACCTGCCACTCCGGGGATCCTCAGCCCATCCATGGCATATACCAGGGGCCCTTCCAGCCTCGGATTCACGGCGGGTGGGAGAGGGGTCTCCTGGAAGACGATGCCGCTACCGCCGGGACAGTGTGGGGCCTGTGGCGGTTGGACTCGTGGGCACCGTAGGCGAGGATGGTCTCCCCCGACGATGTAGCTCATCACTCCGATGATAGTACGGTTCGCCCACCACAGACGACGGCCGGCTTCGTTGTGGTTCACCGGTGGCGGGCCATCACCCTCGTACCTGGCGAGCTCCCTTTCCCGCCTATTAGCGAAGAAGGCATTCCAGGTGTCGTAGTTGTCGGGATCCCACTGGGGATCCATCCGCTGCTCCGGCGTGAGCTCGTGGTAGAAGTGGTTTGTGATGGCCGCCTGGCGTGCGGAACCTTGATGGACAGGAGGGACAGGAACCCCTCCAGCGCTCAGCATCCAGCCGGCGGGCGGCCGGTAGCCCGGCGGACAAGGGTAGTTGGAGGCGCACAGCGCCTCGGTCTCCTCGAGGGTCAGAATGGCCCAGTAGGCGTTTTCCATTGTTCTAAGAGAGGAAGGTGTGGATGTGTGGATAGCCATGACACGATCACCCTAAATATAGAGGGAAAGGGCGGGAAAACTTGGCGTGAAGCTTTGGGAAATGGCGGGAAATATCTTTAGTCCCGGTTAGTGACTACATCCGGGACTAAAAGCTCTAGTAGAAAGGAAAGGGCGGGAAAACTTGGTGGGAAGAGGTGGGAAATGGCGGAAAATATTTTTAGTCCCGGTTTGTGACTACATCCGGGACTAAATGTCTGCCGAACAATGACAATCCTTCGCGTGGTGTCATATTTTGTTACATAGTTGAAAGGAAAAATACCAGACTTGGTATATTGATCATGTTTCGAAAAAACCTTCACAAAATGACCTATCATGTTCGAGGTTTCATGGCTTTCGGTCCAAATGACCGATGTTATGTGCTGAATCACGGCATAGTTTGTGATATTGTGCCCATATTATGCATGTGTGTGGACATTGGAATGGAGAACAATGTTGCAGGAGGAAGTTTTCCTTTTTGTCGCACGGAAAAGCCCTTTTCCATTTTCCGAGCGCAAAAAATGGGTCGTTTTGTGAAGTAACCACCAAAATGCCGTTTCAGAATGCTACTGTCCCATTTTCCTAAAATACTAGACCACCTTACATGGACTATCTCCCAACCGGTACATCTCAAACCTTTTTGTCCATCCCGTGTAAAAAGGACAAATGTCTGCCGAATCGGTAGGAAGTGGGTCCGGTTTGTACTACAGGTACATGATCTATCGCCCGTGAATTTTTGAAAAAATCATTTTTAGACTCGCAATATGTGGTTTCTTTAGAGATCCAATGAAAGTTCTAACGATGCTCGTCCCCTATCTTCATGCACACCGGTTCGACCATAGTTAGAAATTCAGATAATTCAAAACGGGCATAATAAATTCAAAAAAAATCTGAACAATGAAAATCCTTCGCGTGGTGTCATATTTTGTTACATAGTTGAAAGGAAAAATACCAGACTTGGTATATTGATCATGTTTCGAAAAAACCTTCACAAAATGACCTATCATGTTCGAGGTTTCTTGGCTTTCGGTCCAAATGACCGATGTTATGTGCTGAATCACGGCATAGTTTGTGATGTTGTGCCCATATTATGCATGTGTGTGGACATTGGTATGGAGAACAATGTTGCAGGAGGAAGTTTTCCTTTTTGTCGCACGGAAAAGCCCTTTTCCATTTTTCGAGCGCAAAAAACGGGTCGTTTTGTGAAGTAACCACCAAAATGCCGTTTCAGAATGCTACCGTCCCATTTTCCTAAAATACTAGACCACCTTACATGGACTATCTCCCAACCGGTACATCTCAAACCTTTTCGTCCATCCCGGGTAAAAAGGACAAATGTCTGCCGAATCGGTAGGAAGTGGGTCCGGTTTGTACTACAGGTACATGATCTATCGCCCGTGATTTTTTGAAAAAATCATTTTTAGACTCGCAATATGTGGTTTCTTTAGAGATCCAATGCAAGTTCTAACGATGCTCGTCTCCTATCTTCATGCACACCGGTTCGACCATAGTTAGAAATTCAGATAATTCAAAACGGGCATAATAAATTCAAAAAAAATCTGAACAATGAAAATCCTTCGCGTGGTGTCATATTTTGTTACATAGTTGAAAGGAAAAATACCAGACTTGGTATATTGATCATGTTTCGAAAAAACCTTCACAAAATGACCTATCATGTTCGAGGTTTCATGGCTTTCGGTCCAAATGACCGATGTTATGTGCTGAATCACGGCATAGTTTGTGATGTTGTGCCCATGTTATGCATGTGTGTGGACATTGGTATGGAGAACAATGTTGCAGGAGGAAGTTTTCCTTTTTGTCGCACGGAAAAGCCCTTTTCCATTTTCCGAGCGCAAAAAACGGGTCGTTTTGTGAAGTAACCACCAAAATGCCGTTTCAGAATGCTACCGTCCCATTTTCCTAAAATACTAGACCACCTTACATTGACTATCTCCCAACCGGTACATCTCAAACCTTTTCGTCCATCCCGGGTAAAAAGGACAAATGTCTGCCGAATCGGTAGGAAGTGGGTCCAGTTTGTACTACAGGTACATGATCTATCGCCCGTGATTTTTTGAAAAAATCATTTTTAGACTCGCGATATGTGGTTTCTTTAGAGATCCAATGCAAGTTCTAACGATGCTCGTCCCCTATGTTCATGCACACCGGTTCGACCATAGTTAGAAATTCAGATAATTCAAAACGGGCATAATAAATTCAAAAAAAATCCGAACAATGAAAATCGTTCGCGTGGTGTCATATTTTGTTACATAGTTGAAAGGAAAAATACCAGACTTGGTATATTGATCATGTTTCGAAAAAACCTTCACAAAATGACCTATCATGTTCGAGGTTTCATGGCTTTCGGTCCAAATGACCGATGTTATGTGCTGAATCACGGCATAGTTTGTGATGTTGTGCCTATATTATGCATGTGTGTGGACATTGGTATGGAGAACAATGTTGCAGGAGGAAGTTTTCCTTTTTGTCGCACGGAAAAGCCCTTTTCCATTTTCCGAGCGCAAAAAACGGGTCGTTTTATGAAGTAACCACCAAAATGCCGTTTCAGAATGCTACCGTCCCATTTTCCTAAAATACTAGACCACCTTACATGGACTATCTCCCAACCGGTACATCTCAAACCTTTTCATCCATCCCGGATAAAAAGGACAAATGTCTGCCGAATCGGTAGGAAGTGGGTCCGGTTTGTACTACAGGTACATGATCTATCGCCCGTGATTTTTTGAAAAAATCATTTTTAGACTCGCAATATGTGGTTTCTTCAGAGATCCAATGCAAGTTCTAACGATGCTCGTCCCCTATCTTCATTTTAAAAGGTTACATTAATTATTTTTTTAAAATAGAAAATGGTTTTGGATTATTTATTCAAATCCATACACTTCTTATGTTTAAAGTTTTTCTAAATTCCAAATTGATATTAAAAAAATATAAGTTAATTCATTTTTAATTGTAAATGGTTCATATTTTAAATGGTTACATTAATTATTTTTTAAAACAGAAAATGGTTTTGAATTATTTATTCAAATCCAAACACTTTTTATGTTTAAAGTTTTTCTAAATTCCAAATTAATATTCAAAAATATAAGTTAATTCATTTTAAAAGGTTACATTAATTATTTTTTAGAAATAGAAAATGATTTTGGATTATTTATTCAAATCCATACACTTCTTATGTTTAAAGTTTTTCTAAATTCCAAATTGATATTAAAAAAATATAAGTTAATTCATTTTTAATTGTAAATGGTTCATATTTTAAATGGTTACATTAATTGTTTTTTAAAACAGAAAATGGTTTTGAATTATTATTCAAATCCAAACACTTTTTATGTTTAAATTTTTTCTAAATTCCAAATTAATATTCAAAAATATAAGTTAATTCATTTTAAAAGGTTACATTAATTATTTTTTAAAAATAGAAAATGGTTTTGGATTATTTATTCAAATCCATACACTTCTTATGTTTAAAGTTTTTCTAAATTCCAAATTGATATAAAAAAATATAAGTTAATTCATTTTTAATTGTAAATGGTTCATATTTTAAATGGTTACATTAATTATTTTTTAAAACAGAAAATGGTTTTGAATTATTTATTCAAATCCAAACACTTTTTATGTTTAAAGTTTTTCTAAATTCCAAATTAATTATCATTTAAAAAACAATACAAATTTAAACCCCAAAATAAAAAATAAGGCGGGAACAGAGAGAAAATACCTGAAATTTTTTGAAATCAGGGGAATATGTCCCGGTTGGAGCCACCAACCGGGACTAAAGACCCCCTGCGCGCCAACCCTTGGTCTGCTGAAAATATTGGAGTATACGTCCTGGTTGGTGGCTCCAACCGGGACGTATGCCTCTTTAGTCCCAGTTGGAGCCACCAACCGGGACTAAAGGCCCTTCGTTTATAACTGACGCGCCTCCTCTTCTTCTTCCCCATCTCACTTCTCTGCTTCTCACCGACGCGCGCACCCCCGACGCCGGCAGGCTGCCCGAGCTCGCCGCCACCCGCGCGTTCCGTCCGCCACCGCCGCTGCCTCCGTCCACGCGCGCCCCTGCTACTTTTCCCCCTCGCGCGTGACCTCAATCGCCTGGATTGGAAGCTCCGTCCGCGCGTCGCCTCCGTCGATTCCGGCGTCTCCCGAGCTCGCCCGGCCTCGCCACCACCTCCGTCGTGTTCCTGGTGAGCTGCTGATCCTCATGGTGTTCTTCTTTCTCTCCCTCTCCTCCTGTACTACTCTCCCCGCGTGTGCCCGACGACGCCGCCGCTCGAGCTCGACGGAGGCGACGCTCCGGTGACCAACAAGGAGCGGCGCCGCCACTCCCTTTCTCCCTGCATCGCGCTCTCTCTAACGCGCCCATCCGTGCGTCCAGGGGTGCCCGCTATCGCCGCCGCTGCCGCTGCCTGGGAGCTCACCGCCAGCGTGACGTCGTGCTGACGTCACTCGTGCTCGCGTGGCAGCTGATGTGGCCTAGGGCCCATCAGTCAGCCTCCGTGGGTAGGCTTCTCTGTGGTATAAAAATGATCTGTACGCGTGGAGGCTGAGTTGGCACTGGGGCCCTTTCTGTCAGTCTCACTGGCTAGGGGGCGCCCCGGTGTAAAAACTATTTGCCTTTTTTTTAATTCCAGAAAATGATTTAATATTGTAAAATCAATAACTATTTGTTTATAAGTGAGAAAAATACAAATAATATATCAAATTGTTCAGAAAAATGAAACCTATCTATCTAAACTATAATCATGCATTGTTCAACAACTTAAATGACAAGTATAATTAGAAGAACAAATGCACCCCTCTCATATGTTCCGGAGTTTCCCCGAGTTAGGGTTTTCACCCCTCGGAACCCCGATTAAATCGTCGAGCATGTCTTAGGGTTACATTCAATGCAAATTAACTTGTTATATCATAATACTTGCTTGAGCATTGCATCGATGCCATGTGTTGATTGTTTCCCTTTCTTTTCGGTGTTTCGATTATTAGGTTTATTATTAGTTAGGTATTATTAGGTTTATTAATTACTTTGGTATTATTGGTCTTCGGCCCCACTGGTCAGTCACTGTGGGTAGCCCCAGACCCGATTCACATTGTCAAGCAACTTAGGTGCATGTGGGTTCGACGATGTGCCTATCTACTACACGGTTTCCTTTTTGTAGCTAGGTTTAGGGTTTAGGGTTTCTCTTCATTTTTATTATTGTGTATGTATATATTAGGGTTTCTCTGAATTAGGGTTTATATCTCTCAACACCGTACTTAACTTTCTCCTTTAGCCGCTTTGACTTATTCGTTTTTCTACCTATGCAGAAAATATGGACCCACACGTCAGAGACGAAGAAAAGGAAGAGTTGATCCAAGGTGTGATCCATGGGGAAGATAATTTAGACGTATCAACGTTTCTGAACAACTCCGGTGAGGGTTATCCTCTTTTTACCAGAGTAGACAACTTGTTTGAGGTTGAAGGTGTTGCCTTCCGCGAGGGAGAAGGCGATGCCTTGTGTAATCGAGAAGACGACCGCTCCGGCGAGGTGCATGTAATATAAATCAATTCATTAATTAATCATCTGCTATCTATATAGAAATAGTAACGACGATCTTTCTTCTTTTAGCCCTCCGGATCGAAGCAATCTACTGAAAAGAGCGAACGGGGCCCAACCAAAAAGTTGCAAGACCATGAGAGGTTCAGGATCGAAGATGTCGCTGAATACGGCAAACCGACGGCTCCCGAAGTTGTCGCAACCAAATTTGTGGCACAATGCGGAGTAATCGTTAGGGACTTAATCCCGATCACCATTAGAAATTGGAATAGGCCTTCTAATGCGGATGAAGAGGGAACATGTTTATTTGTCCCTAACCACGCCAAAGATTTACTGTGGAAGAGGCTCATGGTTAATTTCAAACTACCGAAGATAGAGCTGGATCCAAATGCGGAGGATCCAGTTGAGGACGCCTTACAACATGGGAGAGCCATGGAGGCTAAGGTCAGGGAGTGGGCTTTGAAGAAGATGGCCCAGTGTTTCACCAACTGGAAGAAAAGATTGCACCTTGACTATGTCGTGAAAAAGAAGACTCCCGATTTCAAGAATATTCAGTTTGAGAAGATAAAACCATTCTGGGCTGAGTTTGTGGAATACAAGACATCAGAAAAAGCTAAGAAAATGTCTGAAACGAATAAGCTGAATGCTGCTAACAAGAAGTATCACCATACTATGGGGCAAGGTGGCTACAAGGTTGGCATTCCTAAGTGGGAGAAACTTGAGAATGAACTGCGTGCTAAAAAGATCACCCCAGAGACAGACGATTGGGTAGAACGTGCAAGGAATTGGTTTTACGGGCATGGGGGAATGTTGGACTCGGAAGGGAAGTGTATATATAACATACGACATAAAGAAGACCCCTTGCCAATCGAGAGGATCAAAAAAGCAGTAAAGGCTGTTAAAGATGGGGACTTCATTCCCGATAGAGAGAATGATGAGCTCACACTCGCCCTTGGAAATAAGGAACATGATGGACGAACACGAGGCACAAGAGGCTCCCAACCATGGAGGACTGGGTTTCCCGAAGAGAGGAAGAAATATCCTGATAGAAGCCGTCAGAGGAGTAAGGACAGGGCGGCAGTTAAAGCAGATAGTCAGAAAGAGCGAATGCGTTTAATTGAAGAACGATTAAAGCAACAACAAGATGAAATTAACGCACTTAAAGAGCAAAGTACTACCGGCCCATCTCAGCAGCACACTGCATTCGATGCTACCGGCCTATCGAATAATCGAAAAAGCAGTGTGGCTTCCACCGAGGTCCCGGATGATGACAATGGCGATGACGATGATGCACCGATGATGGCTCCTGTTGGCTACCCAGTGGATGATATCACAGAGATGACACACTGCGATCTACATGTCAAAGTTGTGAACATATCAATGAAGGTGGCGGTCGGCTATGCCTTACCAATTGGACCCACACCAACTTACCACTGTCGTCCGGTTCCAGAGGGCTACGCTGTTGTCGGCGTGGATGAAATCATGCCCACCTTTGAGGTTTTGGATCTTCACTACCCTGCTGGTGAAGGGGATGTGACTGTGCTGGGTGACGCAAAAAACGTCACCATTCTATGGCCGAAGGAATGTATCGTGCTTTGAAATCACACGCCAAGGCCATCTTCGCCGCCGCCTCACCCGTCTCCAGCGAGGTCGTCGCCGCCGCGGCAGCCGTCTTCGTCGCCTCACCCGGCTCCATCGCCTCACCAATCTCCGGTGCAGCCATCGCCGCGGGAGCCATCGCAGGCGCCTCAGGATAAAAAGTGTAAGCGTACCGCTACTATGCGTCGTAAGCGATCGCCGAAACATAAACAAGAGCCTCTTCCAAAAGTACCAAAGGTTCCTCCCAAGAGAGCTTATGACTGTACTGAAGAGGAGACTGCGGCGATCGTTGATGCGGAAACGACATCGTTTTTCGCTAAGCTGAGGCGGCCGAAAGAGCCAGAGTTCCCCAGCACCAAAGAATAAAAAGCCAAAGTGTTGAAAATGCTAAAGAATCTTCATCAACCCGAGCCAAAGCTGTCATCAGACTATGAGCGTTCTATTCTCAAGTCACATGCGGCACAAAAAGCCTCGAAGAGCAGTACTGATGCAAGCGGGAAATCTGTTGCCCAGCTCGGAGAACAAGCAAAACAGACTTGCGCCCCTCTCAAGGTGATTTTTCAAACCAATGTGGGGTCGAGCAAATATGGGGCCGAAGAGCAGTATGATCCAGAGGTAGTTGCACAATACGGAGAAGCTGCCGCTGCTCAAGGTATGAGTATTGCCCAGTACTTATCCCAGTTAGAGTTCTTCCCCGTGAGTGAAGTAGCATACAAATACCAGTACGGCAAACCTCTCGTCAAACCTGAGGAGGTAAACAATCTTTCAACAAAAATGCGAAGATTGCATAACTGGTACATGCATGCCACAAGGGTCGGGGCTAACTGGATAGTGCTGAGGGTTACAAAAAAGCATCATGGGAAAGAAAAGGATGACATGATATCCATTGAATTTGATGAACTATTTCAATTATTCAATCAAGACGCCTTGGACAAATCGATCATCAGTGCCTATTGTCTGTAAGTACTAATTCTGTAATTAATTTAGTCTCCAGCTATATTATTTTGTTTATTACATGTATATAATCATACTGTAATATGCAGAATGAAGATTCTCGAATGCAGCAGAGGACAAATCTATGACATTGGCTTCATTGACCCATATTGGGTTCATGAAGCTAATCTCAAAATAAGCCCCCAGGATACGGAGGATAATATAGTACACGCGTTAAGGTTTCAAGAAACCAAAAGGGAAATACTATTTCCTTACAACTTCAAGTGAGTGTTATTGTCTTGTATACACTTTCTATTTCGCTTACTCGATGTTAAGTATATAATTGATTAGTTATGCATTCGCAGCTTCCACTATATTCTGTTAATCATTCAACTTGACAAAGGGCGTGTACTAGTCATGGACTCGAAACATAAACCCCTTGAGACGTGGAAGGACATGCAGATACTTCTCCAGCGGTAATTCTAATCATTACGACACTATATCGACAACGTTCGTGAATTTTATGATATCAAGTACTTAATAACTTATTTTATTCGTTTTCTACGCCGGGCAGCCCTTGGAAACGGTTCACCAACAAGGCTAGGGGTGTTTGGAAAGAGGAGCTTACATTTCAACCACTAAATGTAAGCACCACTAGCTATATCCGCGCATCTCTTTGATTCTAGTTTTGATACAGTTATTATCATGCTTGATTATTATTTTGATTGAACTCTGTTCTCATAAAGTGCCTGACGCAGGGACCAGGTAACAATCTATATGGATAATATGTTTGCGAGTTCATCCGGCAGACGTGCGATGAGAAGAGCAGAAATTTAGAGCAACTCCACGTACGTAAACAATTTCTATAGTTTTTAATTTCAAACAAATTGTGTTTAGTTTCATTCATATAGGCTGACTCCTTTTTTAAATCAGATCGAACGTCTACGGGACGGTCTTCTGCCAAAGGATCGCGTACGAGCAATTTAGGAGGAATTGGCGGGATTCTTGGATGCAGAAGTCCTAGACTCGAAAGAGGAATACTATTCTGCTGTGTATAGACAATAGGGATTGTAAAAATAGCAACTTTGAAGGAATTGGCTGGTAGCATCGAATAGCAACTTTTGTATGTAGTGCATGAACTCGATCCGTGTATTGAATGTAATATTGTCATGATGATCTTGTGTAATATAAGGTTCCTTCATTGATAAGTGCAAAACACTAAATAAACAATAAAACAACCTAAATGAATTCTCTGCCGCGGCACAAAAAGTGGCGAAAATGCTGCCGCGGCAACAAAATGTGCCAAAATGAATTCTCTGCCGCGGCAGAGAAATGGGCCAAATCTCTGCCGCGGCAGCAGGTTATTAGTCCCGGTTCGTGTTACGAACCGGGACTAATGCTCCACCCCCCCTCGCGCTCTGATGCCGCCACGTGTGCCCCCATTTGTCCCGGTTGGTGGGGAAACCGGGACTAAAGGTTAGAGCTTTAGTCCCGATTGCCCCGTCCCGGTTAGGCAACCGGGACTAATGCCCCTTACCAACCGGGACCAATGAGGCGTTTTCTACCAGTGTCAACAGATCTGAACTCAGTTTACCTTGTGATATGATTCTGACAAAAAAGATCACGCTCAAGAGCCACATGCATCGGTCTTCCTCAGATGTAATCTCAGATCAGTCAAGCATAAAATAAATCTCAGAAGGTGCCCCTGTTATATAAAATAAATTATTAATGAGATGTTAGGTCTAGACACAGCGAGGTCAGAGCATCAACAATCACATGATTTAATTACAAAGTAGTACTCCTTCCCTTGTGAGAGTCACCTCATCTTCACTAAAATACCCAGCCCACAACACTTCTGGCATTCAAGCTATATAGAATCAACAGATGTGAACTCAGTTTACCTTGTGATATGATTCCGACAAAAAAATCACGCTCAAGAGCCACATGCATCGGTCTTCCTCAGATGTAATCTCAGATCAGTCAAGCATACAATAATATTTATGTGCTTAATTTCTCTTCTAGTTCTGTTAAGCCATTTATTTGGAGCAGTTCTAGAACTAAAACAATATCTACAACCTAGGAACCAGAGTAGCCAATGATTAATACACCCATCGGTCACCAAATAAAATTATAAATTATTGGCTTACCTCATCGATCCATTGGTACATGTATAGCTGACTTGAACCTGGCTACAAAATACGTAATCTAAAAAACATTAGAGAAAATTAAGAAAAGCACATGTAATGTACTCAAGATGTGAGGAAAAAATTAAAGAGAGATGACATGTTACTTTAGGGCCACTAATCCCCAAACAATGAACTACTTCAGGCCAGCTCTCGCATGGAGAGCTCTCCGTTGGAAGAAAATAAATATAACACGAAGAAATAAGTTTCACATTAAGCCAGAGAGTGTGGTGGCACTCGGGATATATAAAGTTCCATTCTTTCTTTTAGGTATACAAAATTTTTAGCACCAACACACATATTTGAGGGAACATCAACCATGGGTCTACCCTTGGATCATTGGATACATACCTGCAGGCACATACATGGTTTTAGGAGGTGCATATGAAATGGAACATGATATAGTCAGGGATGGCAAGCTTCCATAAATATGAAAATTAGCCCAATCAATTTCCTGAAAGCTTGGAATTAACTTCCTGAAGCCTGAAAAATAAATTTCATTTATAAGTGGACATCGTGCATCTATGGCACCAAATAACAAAGACATCTAGCAAGTTTTTAAAATAATTCAAATGGACAAATCGTCCATAAAAAATTGCTTCCGGGTCACGTATGGATCTGATCCGATAATATTCCTTTAGAACATGACACACAATATCTAATTAAGATATAATGATCAATTTCTGGAAATATTAGTAAAATACCCACACACGGCTTACCACAACATGTATTTGTCCATATGCACATAAAGCACCGTCTTCCCAAAGCAGTCTTTGCCCTTAGGCATTTACACAAACACCTTACACGCACACCTACAACCTGGCAATAGAGGAGCAAATAAGGAGGAGGAAGGGGATGGGAAGCCAAGGTAAAAATGAATGCTCCACCTTGGGATGGTGCGAAGATGGCGAGGATCCCCTCCATGGGGCGCTGCTGGGACACCCTGACCCGTGTGCTCCTCCACATCGAGCTCCGCCTCCTCATCCATGGCGCATGGTTCCCGTTGCCTCTCCCAGCTCCATCCATGGACAACATCAGTGGAGGAGAATGAGATGAGAGCTTGGCCTGGAGAGCGAGGGAGTGGCAGCGGCAGGAAGCGAACATGCGAGAGTGCAAGGAAGGAGGAGGAGGGCGAGCAGGGAGAGGGCGCGTGCGTTGAGAGGGAGGGCGACGAGGGCGGGAGCGGGAGTTCGAGCAGGGAGGGGGCGCGCGTGCTGCGAGGGATGGGCGACAGGGGCTGGGAGTGGGGAGCGAGGGCGGCTAGGGTTTCACCTCGTTTTGGTCTAGGCTTTTATATGACGCAGTGAAATAAGTTAAACGCCTAAGATTTACCGGATGGTCAATCCGACGGCTGAGAGGCTGAAATCGCTGTGAGGAGCCCATGGGGGCACCGATTACACTTCTAGATGATGTAGATATGGCCATGACCTTGCTCGTTTGTCTTTAAAACCTAGAATGTTCATACTCATTGACAACTAAGCTTAAATTGGTTTAGATTTTACCACCTACTTTTAGGTTAAAATTTTACACGGGCGGTGGCAGTACATTTTTCATCAAGGACCTAAAAAGAAGGAAAATTACATCGAGGTCCATACATGTAGCACAAAGGACCCTAAAATAATTAAGAAATGAAAACAGTCGGGTTCGTCTCCTTCTCAAGAGAGCAGCTGATCGAGTCATACTCTTCATATCACTTCCTCTTTGATTATTTTCAAAATATGACCATATTTACCGGCGTGCAAATTGTTGGATATGGAATCATCAACATAAAGTATGATGTAGATATGGCCATGACCTTGGTCGTTCGGCTTAAAATCCAAGAATATTCATCCTCATTGCCAACTAAGCTTAAACTCATTTAGATTTTACCGCTTACTTTCAGGTTAGAATTTTACACGGGCGGTGGGAGTACTTTTTAATTCAAGGACCTAAAAAATAGGGAAAATTACATAGAGGTCCATATATTTATCACAAAGGACCCTAAAATAATTAAGGTAGGAAAATAGTCGGGTTCACCTCCTTCTCGAGATACCAACAGATAGAGCCATGCTCTTCATTCTACTTTCTCTTTGATAGTTTTCAAAATATGGCCATACTTGTTGGCATGCAAATTCTTGGATATGGGATCATCAATATATGATGTAGATATGGCCATGACCTTGGTCGTTCGGCTTCAAATCCAAGAATGTGCATAGTCATTGACAACTAAGCTTAAATCCGTTTAGATTTTACCACTTACTTTTAGGTTAAAATTTTACCCGTGCGATGGGAGTACATTTTACATCAAGGACCTAAAAAGGGAAAATTACGCCGAGGTTCCATACATTTATCAAAAAGGGACCTAATATAATTAAGCAAGGAAAACAGTCGGTTCAGCTCCTTCTCAAGAGAGAAGCTGATCCAGGCATACTCTTCTAAATACTACTTCCTCTTCGATTGTTTTTAAAATATGGCCATATCTGTTGGCATGCAAATTCTTAGATATTGGGATCATCAATATAAAGTATGATGTAGATATGGACATGACCTTGGTCATTTGACTTCAAATCCAAGAATGTTCATACTCATTGATAACTAAACTTAAATTCGTTTAGATTGTACCACTTACTTTTAGGTTAAATTTACTTGTGCGGTGGGAGTACATTTTACAAAAAGGACCTAAAAAGGGAAAATTACATCGAGATCCATATATTTAACACAAAGGGCCCTAAAATAATTAAGCAAGGAAAACAGTAGGGTTCAGATCCTTCTCGATAGAGCAGCCGATCGAGGCATACTCTTCATGCTACTTCCTCTTCAATTGTTTTCAAAATATGGCCAGATTTGTCAGCATACAAATTCTTGGATATGGGATCATCAACATAGAGTATGATGTAGATATGGCCATGACCTTTGGTCGTTCAGCTTGAAATCCAAGAATGTTTATACTCATTGACAACTAAGCTTAAATTCATTTAGATCTTACCACTTACTTTTAGGTTAAATTTTACACACACGGTGGGAGTACATTTTACATCTATGGCCTAAAAATAGGAAAATTACATCGAGGTCCATATATTTAGCACAAAATACCCTAGACTACTTATGCAAGGAAAACTATCGGGTTCATATCCTTCTTCTCGAGAGACCAGCCTATCGAGGCATACTCTTCATGCTACTTCCTCTTTAATTGTTTTCAAACTATGGCCAGATTTGTCACCCTAAAAATTCTTCGATATGGGATCATTAATGTAAAGTATGATGTAGATATGGCCATGACCTTGGTCGCTCTGTTTGAAATCCAAAAATGTTCACACTCATTGAAAACTAAACTTAAATTTGTTTAGATTTTACCACTTCCTTTTAGGTTAAAATTATCCACGTACAGCGGGTGTACATTTTACATCAATGACCTAAAATATAAATTACATTAAGGTCCATACATTTAGCACAAAGGACCCTAAAACAACTAAGCAAGGAAAATAATCGGGTTCGGCTCCTTCTCGAGAGAGCAACTGATCGAGGCATACTAGCTCTTCGTGCTACTTCCTCTTCGATTGTTTTCAAAATATGGCTAGATTTGTCGACATGCAAATTCTTGGATATGGATGATCATCAACATAAAGTAAGATGTAGATATGGGCATGACGTTGGTCGTTCGTCTTGAAATCCAAGAATGTCTATACTCGTTGACAACTACGCTTAAATTCGTTTAGATCTTGGCACTTACTTTTAGGTTAAATTTTACACGGGCGATGGGAGTACATTTTTCCTTCAAAGACCTAAAAAGAACCAAAATTACATTGAGGTCCATAAACTTAGCCCAGAGGGCCCTAGAGGAATTAAGCAAGGAAAACAGTCAGGTTCAGCTCCTTCTCGAGAGAGCAGCTCATCGAACCATACTCTTCACGCCACTTCCTCTTCGATTGTTTTCAAGATATGGCCAGATTTGACGCCATGCAAAATCTTGGATATGGGATCATCAACACAAAGGGCGATGTAGATATGGCCATGGCCCTGGTCGTTCGGCTTGAAATCTAAGAATGTTCATACTCATCGACAACTAAGCTTAAATTTGTTTAGATTTTACCACTTACTTTTAAGTTAGAATTTTACACGGGCCAAGGTCATGGCCATATCTACATCATAAAAGGTGGGATTACATTGAGGTCCATATATCTAACACAAAGGGACCTAAGATATTTAAGCAAGGAAAACAGTCGGGTTTAGATCATTCTTGAGATACCAGTCGATTGAGCCATTCTATTCATGTGACTTCATCTCTCGGTTATTTTCAAAACATGGCCATAATTTTTGGCATGAAAATTCTTGGATATGGGATCATCAACACAAAGTATGATGTTTGATTGCTTTCCTAACAAGGGCATAAATTTTTGGGATTTCTATTTTCGTGCCCCTGGTTCGTTAGCTGTACTCACTTTTCCCCAGTCGCGTAGTTTTTCCTCACTTTTGTCCAGCTCCTATTATGGAACTCCCATATCGGTCTAAAACTTGCTCTTCGTCGTGTCCCGTTAGTGGACCCTCGCCGTAACATGCTGACAAGTGGGGCCGCATTTAGGTGGGTCCCGTAGTGGACCCTCGTCGTTACGTGCTGACAATTAGGACCCACTCCCGTTACGTGATAAAAAGTGGGGACACGTCCAGTCGGGTCCCGTAGTAGGACCCCCCATGGTGTGGGGCTGGCTTGCTGGGAACGCGTTTTGGGGGATGTGATGTGGGACCATGTGGGGCGCGTATGGTAGTTATGTGCGCCCTGTCACATAAATTGGAAGATTTCTTTTTTGTTATTTTTATGATTGGTCTTTTTAAGTGCGCATTTTCTCCTTTATGTCGCTAACAGTTATTATTTTTCCCAAAAAGGCAGCGAATCTAGAACAACTTCTCTCTTCATTCATGGTTCCTTTTGGCCCTCGTATTTTCCCAATCTGGCAGCAAATCTAACCAGCACCATAAATATGTAGATGAACAGAGCAGATGTAGATAAAGAAGCTAATAAAGGATTATATAGTACGATACTTAAACCAGGTTTGACAATTAGGCTGCTCAGTAGCAGCAGCTTACAAGTTTAACACGGACAACAAAACAAAAGAAGCTGCTTTATAGCAGCAGCAGCACAGGATCAGTGGCCCCTCATGGCCTCCGCTAGGAGGGCCTCCGCCTCCTCCCTGCGGCGCTTCCTCCACTTCATGCTGCCCAGTCCCTTGACCTTGGGCACCTTGGGCTTGATCGGGGGCATGCGACCCTCCTCGATAGACACCTTCTGGAGTTTGCGGAGGTGAAAACCGAGTGCCTTATGCTGGGCTCTAAAGGCATTGGCGTTCTTTGACGGGCCGCAGGTCTTCACGTCCTCAGCATGCATCACGAGGGAGTTTACGTCGGTGGTGAGGCTCCTGGTGCAGAAGGGGCACCTATAGATGTCGCCGGCGAAGAAGCCATTGAACTGGCTGGACTTCATCTTCCTCAGCACCTAACGAGTCTTGGTGTCCATGGACTCGTCGTCGCTGCAGACGTCGCTGCTATCCACCTATAACAAAAAAACAGTAGCATGCAATAAGGACATGATTGAGATACCGTGATTATCGGGATTGATTACTTGCATAAATTAACCGATTGAGATCCCCTGATTATTCCCCAATCCCCAAATATCAAACCAAATCGAATACTGATCCCAACTATATATCGGTGCTAGTACTGATCCCAACTACAGATCGGTGCTAGTACTGATCCCAACTAGGGGCATTCATGGAAATACGAGATCTAACACAAGAGGATTAGCTACTGTAAATACCTAGCATCCACCGATTAGCCGAGTCCTAATAACACATGATCTAGCATCCGACGATGGGAATGGGGGAAGAACAAAGGAAGGGGAGAAAACCCTAGTTACCTCTGACCATGGGTCATCTAAGCTGGTGTCGAAGGGGTTCTCTGTCCTGATGTAATCGTTGTCTCCATAGGGGTCCCAGCCGTGCGGGATCTGCATGAGAACGGCGGGGGCCTGTACGGGGACGGGGGCCTCCTCGCCGGCGGCTACGGCGGAACCGGGGACGGGGGTCTGGACAGGGATGGCGGCTGGCTTCAATGCCTCGATGGGGGCCAGTACGGGGACGGGATCCTCCTCGTCGGCCGCCTTGGAGGCGACGATGGCCACCGCGCCATTCTTCTCCATCGCCGGCGTGGTTGGGGTTTGCAGAAGGTGATGGGATAGTAGAGATGGTTGCGTGAGTGAGTGAGCGAGTGAGTGATGAGTGAGAGTGAGAAGGCCTCTATAAAGGTGAAGGGAGGAGACATTTTGTTGCACCACCGTGCACCGCGTAACCGCGTGCACTACTTCACCGTGCACGGCCACACGCGTCCGCTATCGCCCCGTGCACCGCGACACGCATACCATGTCACGTTTCCCCCCTCGTGTCTAACCTTGGCCACTTAGTTGTGCTTAGTTATACCCTCGAGTGTAGCACCGGCAGTTTGGTTGTACTCAGTTTTACCCTCCAGTACTAACACTGCCGTGTGCAATATACTCACTTTTACCCTTGGGTGGCTGGTCAACAGAGAGTCAACGAATGGGTTTTAGCTAGCTAATTGAGTCATTTTATGCACAACAAATTCAAAAAGATCAAAACATAGTGGCATCTACCCAGGGAGTCTCATTATGTGACCTACCACCATAAGAAATGTAATAAATCAAGTTTTAACCTAAATCACCACTTCTCAAATCACCTACTATCTATGAAGGTTCATGGCTTTCTACTCAAGCATCTCCCCAAAACATAATTTGTCTAAATGAGGCAATAATTGTCAAACTGATGTATATTTGAATTTCAAATAGTTTGATGTATGCCAATATGTATTTTATTGTATAAAAGAAGCATTTTCCATTTTCTAAATCTCTTTTTGTTTTATATTTGAACCCCTTCTCAGTTTTGCCCTTGTTTTTTAAGTTCTACTCAGTTTTCCCCTCCCTCTTAGTGACAAACTCTCACACATGTGCTCATCTTGGCTGCTACGCTCTGATTGGTCGAGAGAGTTGTCATGCGGATCGTACCCACCAACCGTTGATCCTCTGATTGATCCTCTATGATCTAGCAGACATGATAACCCTGTATCTGTCGGGGGGCACCCTTTATCCATGCAAAATAACGAGTTTGCCACCGATGCTTTAACTCCATAAACAAATGATTTTGAATATAATTTGAAGGGAAAGTGTTTAAAGGTGTATAATGTTTGCATTATATTTCACTCCATGTCCTAAGTGCGATTTCAAAGAGTTCAAAGGTGTATAATTGTTGCCATATGCAAGTTTATGCATTACATCCCTGCATTCTATGAAAATGATAATCTCTCAAGATTTTCTTAGCACATCATTATCACGTATTAAGTGCGATTTCACAGTTTTCAAAGGTTTATAATTTTCGTATACGCAAGTTTAGGGATCACTTTTCACACTATAAAAATGGTAAACACCCTTTTCCTTTATATTAAGAGTTGTATAATTTTTTTCAATTTGAAAGTGTTCAAGAGTAGTGTCAATTATAAACACTCTTTTACATTAAGAGTTGTATAATTTTTTTAATTTGAAAGTGTTCAAGAGTAGTGTCAATTATAAACACTCTTTTACATGCAAATTATTAGCAATATGTGAAATATTTCAAAAAGAACCTCCATGGTTTTCGATATATAGAATGCTTGGTGGGTACTACCGTCAAAAGATATTTTATTTGTAGAACTTTGAGAGCAATCTACCACATACTTTTAGGTTAAAATTCCACCTAACATTGAGAACAGAGCTTAAATTCATTTAAATGGGCTAACTTAGCTAGGAAGCTTAAGAACTTGTTAAACTTAGTGTAAACGTAAGTGAAACATGGTCCAATCTTTGTCTCGAAAATGAGCTTGTGGTATTCTGAGCCATATTCTTCGTACTTGATTTAATATAAAGCAAAACACATTCTTTTTATAATGAAAATAAAAAAATGTTTTTTCCTAAAAGTTGGAAACTCCCATTATTGGCAGCATTATTGTTCACAATGCCAAGATACACCCATCTACCAAACATCGGAACATTTCCATCAAGTATCATGTACATATATGGCCATATATTCACCCATGTTGTTCGGCTTGAAGCCTAAGAATGTTCATAGAATGTAGTCCATATTGCCAAGCAGATCTATTTTTTCAAAAATTGTGAATACTAGTGATTATCAACATGCAAATGCTTAGCAAGAAATCGAATCTTTTAAAAATCTCGTTTGGTGCTACCGTCAAATGATAACTCTAGAACTTTAAGAGCAATCTACCACTTACTCGTATTTAAAATTTTACATAATATTGGCAAATCGGCTTAAATCCTATAGGATGTAGGGAGTGCTACTACTTGCTTGGCGAGAAAAAAAATCACTCCTCACTTTCGAACCATCTTGTTGCGGGTCTACCTGGTGCTTTTTCTTCCTAGGGTGGAACGAATGGAGGTGGAGTAGTTGTGGGTAGGAAGGTCGGCCGGATCATAGTGGTGTCCCCCGCAAAAATAAAAATAAAAGATCATAATGGTGTGCATCCAATGCGATGGGACACCCCTTGTCCACCACTTTAAGTAGTACCAGTACTGCGCATGGCGATCTTTTGACTATCATTCACCCCTGAAATTTACTAGTTACTACTCACTGTACATGTACCTCGTGTCAGGAACTCATCGCAGCTTTGCTCTAACATCGCACTTCCTTCAAATCCTCCTCTTAGCTGCTCACGCGCTTCCTCCTCTATGCTCTTGGTCCCTTTTCCCTCCTAGTTTTTTTCAATAGGGGGAAACTTCAAGTGGAAATATTGTTTACCATGACAAGATTTTACCACCACTTACTTTTAGGTTGGAATTTTAAACCGACGGTAGGAGTATCTTTTACACCAAGGACCTAAAAAGGAGAAAAATTACATCGAGGTCCATACATCTAGAACAAAGGATCCTAAAATTACATTGAATCATGCAAATTCTTGGATATGGGATCATCAATATAATGTATATGATGTAGATATGGCCATGACCTTGGTCGTTCGGCTTCAAATCCAAGAATGTGCATACTCACTGACAACTAAGCTTAAATTTGTTTAGAACTTTAAACTGGCCATGGGATTACCTTTTACACAAAGGACCTAAAAGGAGAAAAATTAAATCGAGGTCCATACATCTAGCACAAAGGACCCTAAAATTACATCGAGGCATGTAAGTTCTTGGATATGGGATCATCAATATAATGTATATGATTTAGATATGGCCATGACCTTGGTCGTTCAGCTTCAAATCCAAGAATGTGCATACTCATTGACAACTAATCTTAAATTAATTTAGAATTTTAAACTGGCAGTAGGAGTACTTTTTACACCAAGGACCTAAAAAGGAGAAAAATTACATAGAGGTCCATACATCTAGCAAAAAGGATCCTAAAATTACATCGAGGCAAGCAAATTCATGGATATGGGATTATCAATATAATGGATATGATGTCGACATGGCCATGACCTTGGTCATTCGGCTTGAAATCCAAGAATGTCCATACTCGTTGACAACTAAGCTTAAATTTGTTTAGATCTTACCACTTACTTTTAGGTTAAATTTTACATGGGCAGTGGGAGTACATTTTTCTTCAAAGACCTAAAAAGAACCAAAATTACATCGAGGTCCATACACTTAGCACAGAGGGCCCTAGAGTAATTAAGCAAGGAAAACAGTCGGGTTCGACTCCTTCTCGAGAGAGCAGCTCACCGAACCATACTCTTCACGCCACTTCCTCTTCGAGATATGGCCAGATTTGAAGCCATGCAAAATATTGGACGATATGGGGTCATCAACACAAAGTGCGATGTAGATATGGCCATGGCCTTGGTCGTTCGAATTGAAATCCAAGAATGTTCATACTCATCGACAACTAAGCTTAAATTCATATAGATTTTACCACTTACTTTTAGGTTAGAATTTTGCACGGGCGATGGGAGTACATTTTCCATAAAGGACCTAAAAAGAAAGAAAATTACATCAAGGTCCATACATTTAGCATAGAGGACTCTAAAATAATTAAGCAAGGAAATTGGTAGTATCAGTTTCATCAGCGATTAAGCAAGGAAAACAATCAGGTTCAGCTCCTTCTTGAGAGAGCAACTGATCGAGGCATACTTGCTCTTCATGCTACTTTCTCTTAGATTGTTTTCAAAATATTGCTAGATTTATCGGCATGTAAACTCTTGGATATTGGATGATCATCAACCTAAAGTAAGATGTAGATATGTCCATGACCTTGGTCGTTCGCCTTGAAATCCAAGAATGTCCATACTCATTGACAACTATGCTTAAATTCATTTAGATCTTACCACTTACTTTCAGGTAAAATTTTACACACGCGGTGGGAGTAAATTTTTCTTCAAAGACCTAAAAAGAACCAAAATTACGTCGAGGTCCATACACTTAGCATAGAGGGCCCTAGAGTAATTAAGCAAGGAAAACAGTCGGCTCCTTCTCGAGAGAGCAGCTCATCGAACCATACTCTTCATGCCACTTCCTCTTCGGTTGTTTTCAAGATATGGCCAGATTTGACGCCATGCAAAATCTTGGACGATATGGGATCATCAGCACAATGTGCGATGTAGATATGGCCATGGCCTTGGTCGTTCGGCTTGAAATCCAAGAATGTTCATACTCATTGACAACTCAGCTTAAATTCGTATAGATTTTGCCACTTACTTTTAGGTTAGAATTTTACACGGGCGGTGGGACTACTTTTTTCATCAAGGACCTAAAAAGAAGGAAAATTATATCGAGGTCCATACATTCAGCACAGAGGACCCTAAAATAATTAAGCAAGGAAATTACATGCATCGGTTTTGTCAGCGACTAAGCAAGGAAAAGATCGGGTTCGGCTCCTTCTCGAGAGAGCAACTGATCAAGGCATACTAGCTTTTCATGATACTTCCTCTTTGATTGTTTTCAAAATATTGCTAGAATTGTCGACATGCAAATTCTTGGATATGGGATGATCATCAACATAAAGTAAGATGTAGATATGGGCATCATGACCAAGAATGTCCATACTCGTTGATAACTATGCTTAAATTCATTTAGATCTTATCACTTACTTTTAGGTTAAATTTTACACGCGCGGTGGGAGTACATTTTTAAACAAAGACCTAAAAAGAACCAAAATTACATCAAGGTCCATACACTTAGCATAGAGGGCCCTAGAGTAATTAAGCAAGGAAAACAGTCAGGTTTGGCTCTTTCTCGAGAGAGGAGTTCATCGAACCATACTCTTCACGCCACTTCCTCTTTGATTGTTTTCAAGATATAGCCAAATTTGATGCCATGCAAAATCTTGGATATGGGATCATCAACACAAAGGGCGATGTAGATATGGCCATGGACTTGGTTGTTCTGCTTGAAATCTATGAATGTTCATACTCATCGACAACTAAGCTTAAATTTGTTTAGATTTTACCACTTACTTTTATGTTAGAATTTTACATGGGCCATGGGAGTACATTTTAATCAAGAACCTAAAAGGAGGGGGATTACGTTGAGGTCCATATATCTAACACAAAGGGCCCTAAGATATTTAAGCAAGGAAAACAGTCGGGTTCGGATCATTCTCGAGATACCAGTTATTGAGCCATGCTCTTCATGCTACTTCATTTCTTGGTTGTTTTCAAAACATGGCCACATTTGTCGGCATGAAAATTCTGGGATATGGGGTCATCAACACAAAGTATGCTATTTGATGGCTTTCCTAACAAGGAAATAAATTTTTCCATGCAAATTATTAGCAAGATGTGAAATATTTCAAAAAGAACCTCCATAGTTTTCGATATATAGAATGCTTGGTGGGTACTACCGTCAAAATATAGTTTATTTGTAGAACTTTGAGAGAAATCTACCACATACTTTTAGGCTAAAATTCCACCTAACATTGAGAAGAGAGCTTAAATTCATTTAAATGGGCGAACTTAGCTAGGAAGCTTAAGAACTTGTTAAACTTAGTGTAAACGTAAGTGAAACATGGTCCAAACTTTGTCTTGAAAATGGGCTTGTGGTATTCTGAACCATATTATTCGTACTTGCTTTAATTTAAAGTAAAACACATTCTTTTTATAATAAAAATACAAAAATGTTTTTCCTAAAAGTTGGAAACTCCCATTATTGGCAACATTATGGTTCACCATGCCAAGATGCACCCATCTATCAAATATCGGAACATTTGCATAAAGTATCATGTACATATATGGCCATATATTCACCCATGTTGTTCGTCTTGAAGCCTAAGAATGTTCATACAATGTAGGCCATATTGCTAAGAAGATCTATTTTTCAAAAGTTGTGAAGACTAGTGATTGTCAACATGCAAATGCTTAGCAAGAAATCGAATCTTTCAAAAATCTCGTTGGGTGCTACCGTCAAAAGATAACTATACAACTTTCAAAGAAATCTACCAGTTACTCGTATTTCAAATTTTACATAATATAGGCAAATCAGATTAAATTCTATAGGATGGAGGGAGTACTACTACTTGCTTGGCGAGAAAAAAAACACTCCTCACTTTCGAACCAGCTTGCTGCGGGTCTGCCTGGTGCTTCCTCTTCCTAGGGTGGAACGAATAAAGGTGGAGTAGTTGTGGGTAGGAAGGCTGGCCAAATCATAGTGGTGTCCCCCGCAAAAATAAAAATAAAAGATCATAATGGTGTGTATCCAATGCGATGGGGCACCCCTTGTCCACCACTTTAAGTAGTACTAGTACTGCGCATGGCGATCTTTTGACTATCCTTCACCCCTAAAATTTACTAGTTACTATTCACTATACGTGTACCACGTGTCAGGAACTCATCGCAGCTTTGCTCTGATATTGCACTGCCTTCAAATCCTCCTCTTCGCAGCTCTCGCGCTGCCTCCTCTATGCTCTCGGTCCCTTCTCCCTCCTAGTTTTTTTTAATAGGAGGAAACTTCAAGTGGCAATATTGTTTACCATGACAAGATTTTACCACCATTTAATTTTAGGTTAGAATTTTAAACCGGCGGTAGGAGTACCTTTTATACCAAGGACCTAAAAGGGAGAAAAGTTATATCGAGGCCCATAAATCTAGCACAAAGGACCCTAAAATTACATCGAGGCATGCAAATTCTTGGATATGGGATCATCAATATAATGTATATGATGTAGATATGGCCATGACCTTGGTCGTTCAGCTTCAAATCCAAGAATGTGCATACTCATTGACAACTAAGCTTAAATTCGTTTAGAACTTTAAACTGGCCGTGAGAGTACCTTTTACACCAAGGACCTAAAAAGGAGAAAAATTACATCGAGGTCCATACATCTAGCACAAAGGACCCTAAAATTACATCGAGGCATGCAAATTCTTGGATATGGGATCATCAATATAATGTATATGATGTAGATATGCCCATGACCTTGGTCGTTTGGCTTCAAATCCAAGAATGTGCATACTCATTGACAACTAAACTTAAATTCGTTTAGAACTTTAAACCGACCGTGATAGTACCTTTTACACCAAGGACCTAAAAAGGAGAAAAATTACATTGAGGTCCACTCATCTAGCACAAAGGACCCTAAAATTACACTGAGGCATGCAAATTCTTGGATATGGGATCATCAATATAATGTATATGATGTAGATATGGCCATGACCTTGGTCGTTCGCTTCAAATCTAAGAATCTTCATACTCATTGACAACTAAGCTTAAATTCATTTAGATTTTAGCACTTACTTTTGGGTTAAAATTTTACACGCGCGGTGGGAGTATATTTTACACCAAGGACCTAAAGAAAGGGAAAATTACATCGAGGTTCCATACATTTAGCACAAAGGGCCCTAAAATAATTTAGCAAGGAAAATAGTCGGGTTCGGCTCCTTCTCGAGAGAGCAGCTAATCAAGGCATACTTTTCTAAATACTACTTCCTCTTTGATTGTTTTCAAAATATAGCCATATTTTTCGGCATGGAAATTCTTGGATATTGGTATCATCAATGTAAAGTATGATGTAGATATGGCCATGACCTTGGTCGTTCAGATTGAAATACAAGAATGTTTATACTAATTGACAACTAAGCTTAAATTCGTTTAGATCTTACCACTTACTTTTAGGTTGCAATTTTACACGTGCAATGGGAGTGCATTTTACATCGGGACCTAAAAAAGGGAAAATTATATCGATGTCCATATATTTAGAACAAAGGGCCCTAAAATAATTAAGCAAGGAAAACAGTCGGGTTCAGATCCTTCTTCTCGAGAGACCAGCCCATCGAGACATACTCTTCATGCTACTTGCTCTTTGATTGTTTTCAAAATATGGCTACATTTCTCGGCCTACAAATTCTTGGATATGGGATCATCAATGTAAAGTATGATGTAGATATGTCCATGACCCATGTCGTTCTGCTTGAAATCCAAGAATGTTCACACTCATTGCAACTAAGCTTAAATTTGTTTAAATTTTACCACTTATTTTTGGGTAAAATTCTACACGTGCTGCGGCGGTACATTTTACATCAAGGACCTAAAAAAGGAAAATTACATTGAGGTCCATACATTTTGCACAAAGGACCCTAAAACAACTGAGCAAGGAAAACAATCGGGCTTGTCTCCTTCTCAGGAAAGCAACTGATCGAGGCATACTAGCTCTTCATGCTACTTCCTCTTCGATTGTTTTTAAAATATGGCTAGATTTGTCGGTATCCAAATTCTTGGATATGGGATCATCAACATAAAGTAAGATGTAGATATGGCCATGACCTTGGTCGTTCAGCTTGAAATCCAAGAATGTATATACTCATTCACAACCAAGCTTAAATTCGTTTATATCTTACCACTTACTTTTAGGTTAAATTTTACACGCGCGATGGGATTACATTTTTCTTCAAAGACCTAAAAAGAACCAAAATTACTTCGAGGTCCATATACTTAGCATAGAGGGCCCTAGAGTAATTAAGCAAGGAAAATAGTCAGGTTCGGCTCCTTCTCGAGAGAGCACCTCATCAAAGCATACTCTTCATGTCACTTCCTCTTCGACTGTTTTCAAGATATGGCCAGATTTGACACCATGCAAAATCTTGCATATGGGATCATCAACACAAAGTGCGATGTAGATATGGCCATGACCTTGGTCGTTCGGCTTGAATCCAAGAATTTTCATACTCATTGACAACTAAGCTTAAATTTATATAGATTTTACCAATTACTTTTAGGTTAGAATTTTACACGGGCGATGCGAGTACATTTTTCATCAAGGACCTAAAATTAAGGAAAATTACATCGAGGTCCATACATTTAGCACAAAGGACCCTAAAATAATTGAGCAAGGAAAACATTCTGCTTATTCTCGAAAGAGCAGTTGATCGAGCCATGCTCTTGATGCTACTTCCTCTCTCGACTGTTTTCAAAATATGGCTAGATTTTGTCGACATGCAAATTCTTGGATGTGGTATCATCGACAGATTTTTTTTTCACAAGTTGTGAAGACTCGTGATTTTAAACATGCAAATGTTTAGCAAGAAATCGAATCTTTCATAAATCTCGTAGGTTTTCTGTACATTGATTGCTTGGTGGCTACCGTCAAAAGATAGATATAAAACTTTAAGAGCAATCTACCACTTACTCGTATTTTAAATTTTACATAATATTGACAAATCAACTTAAATTTTTTTGGAAGGAGGGAGTGCTATTTTTGCTTCGTGAATAAAAAATAGGGCTCCTCACTTTCGAACCAGCTTGTTGGGTGTGTGCTTGGTTCTTCCTCTTCCTAGGGTGTGAAATGGAACGAATGGAGGTGGAGTATTTTGGAATAGAAAGGCTGGCCAGATCATAGTGGTATCCTCCGCAAAAATAAAAATAAAAATATCATAATGGTGCGCATCAAAATCCAATGCGGTGGGACATATGGTAGTATCAATGCACCCCTTTTCCATCACTTTAAGTAGTGTACTGAGTACTAGTACTAGTACTATCAATGTCGATATTTTGAATATCCTTTCCCCCCTCCCCCGGAAGTTTGGGGAAGGAAGTGAAAATTTGGAAACCGGGGAAATTTGAATTGCTACTCTACTACTCCAGACAAGGCCCAAAATGGTTTGCACCAACGCAGCTGACGAACACGCCAAACACAGACACGAAGTCGTCGGCACGAGGCTGGTCGACGCACATGTGCGGCGCCACATTATGGACGAGGAAGAGATCAGCCGGCCAGGGTGTTTGGATGGTGATAATGTAGTGAGGCATGGAGAAAACATAACTTTTTGCGTAGTAGTACTAGTGTACTATCCACCGTACCTCGTGTCAGAAACCCATCAGCTTTGCTTTGACATCACACCTCCTTCAAATCCTCCTCTTCGCTGCTCTCGGGCTACCTCCTCTATGCTCTCGCCTCTCGGTCCCTTCTCGCTCTCATTTTTTTCAATAAGGGAAACTCCTAGTGGCAATATTGTTTAGCATGACAAGATTTTGTCACAACTTACTTTTAGGTTAAAGTTTTAAGTACACAGGTGGTGGGAGTATATTTTACATCAAGGACCTTAAAAAGAAAAAATTATACTGAGGTCCATACATTTAGCACAAAGGACCCTAAAATAATTAAGCAAAGGAAAACAACCTTATCGAGAGATCAGCTGATCAAGTCATACTCTTCTAAATACTACTTCCTCTTCGATTGTTTTCAAAATATGGACAAATTCATCAGCATGAAAATTATTGGACATGGGATTATCAATATAAAGTATGATGTATATATGGCCATGACCTTGTTCGTTCGGCTTGAAATCAAAGAATATTCATACTTAGTGCCAACTAAGCTTAAATTCATTAAGATTTTACCACTTACTTTAGGTTAAAATTTTACACGGACGGTGGGGTACATTTTACACCAAGGACCTAAAATTAGGAAAATTTCATCGAGGTCCATACACTTAGCACAAAGGACCCTAAAATAATTAATCAAGGAAAACAATTGGGTACGGATCCTCCTCTAGAGAGAAGCTGATCGAGCCATACTCTTCATATTGCTTCCTCTTCGATTATTTTCGAAATATGGCCAGATTTGTCGGCATTCAAATTCTTGGGCATGTGATCATCAACATAAAGTATGTTGTAGATATGGCTATGACCTTGATCGTCCGGCTTGAAATCCAATAATGATCATACTCGTTGACAACTAAGCATAAATTCGATCAGATCTTACCACGTACTTTCAGGTTATAATTTTACATGGGCGGTGGGAGTATGTTTTACGCCAAGGACCCAAAATTAGGGGAAGTTACATCAAGGTCCATACATGTAGCACAAAGGACCCTAAAATAATTAAGGGAGGAAAACAGTCGGTTTCGGATCCTCGTCGAGAGACCAGCTGATCGAGCCATACTCTTCATACTACTTCCTCTTTGATTGTTTTCAAAATATGGCCATATTTGTCGGCATACAAATTCTTGGACATGGGATCATAAACATAAAGTATGTTGTAGATATGGCCATGACCTTTGTCGTCCGGCTCGAAATTCAATTATGATCATACCCATTGACAACTAAGCGTAAATTCGATTAGATCTTACCACATACTTTCAGGTTAGAATTTTACACGGGCGGTGGGAGTATTTTTTATGCCAAGGACCCAAAAGGAGGGAAATTACATCGAGGTCCATACATGTAGCACAAAGGACCCTAAAATAATTAAGGGTGGAAAATAGTCGGTTTTGGATCCTCCTCGAGAGACCAGCTGATCGAGCCATACTCTTCTAAATACTACTTCATCTTTGATTGTTTCCAAATATGGATAAATTTGTCGACATGAAAATTCTTGGACATGTGATCATCAATATAAAGTATGATGTAGATATGTCCATGACCTTGGTCGTTAAGCTTGAAATCCAAAAATGTTCATACATACTTAGTCAAAACTAAGTTTAAATTCATTAAGTTTTACCCCTTACTTTTAGTTTAAAATTTTACACGGGCGACGGGAGTACATTTTACATAAAGGATCTAAAAATAGGAAAAATACATTGAGGTTCATACATTTAGGACAAAGCCCTAAAATAATTAAGCAAGGAAAATAATCGGATTTGAATCCTTCTCGAGAGAGTAGCTAATGGAGCCATACTCTTCGTACTACTACCTCTTAGATTATTTTCAAAATATGGCCAAATTTGTGAGCATACATATTCTTAGATATGGGATCATCAACATTAGATATGGCCATGACCCTGGTCGTTTGGCTTGAAATCCAAGAATGTTCATACTCATTAATAACTAAACATAAATTATTTTTGACTTTGCCACATACTTTTAGGTTAGAATTTTACACGGGCGGTGGGAGTACATCCTATATAAAGGAGATAAAATAGGGAAAATTACATCAAGGTCCATACATTTAAGCACAAAGGAACCTAAATTAGTTAAGCAAGGAAAACAGTCGGGTTTGGCTCCTTCTCGCGAGACCAGCCGATCAAGCCATACTCTTCTAAATACTACCTCTTTGATTGTTTTCAAAATATGGCCCAATTTAGCTATATATGATCAACTTACTTTTAGGTTAAAGTTTTAAGTACACAGGTGGTGGGAGTATATTTTACATCAAGGACCTTAAAAAGAAAAAATTATACCGAGGTCCATACATTTAGCACAAAGGACCCTAAAATAATTAAGCAAAGGAAAACAACCTTATCGAGAGATCAGTTGATCAAGTCATACTCTTCTAAATACTACTTCCTCTTCGATTGTTTTCAAAATATGGACAAATTCATCAGCATGAAAATTATTGGACATGGGATTATCAATATAAAGTATGATGTATATATGGCCATGACCTTGTTCGTTCGGCTTGAAATCAAAGAATATTCATACTTAGTGCCAACTAAGCTTAAATTCATTAAGATTTTACCACTTACTTTAGGTTAAAATTTTACACGGACGGTGGGGTACATTTTACACCAAGGACCTAAAATTAGGAAAATTTCATCGAGGTCCATACACTTAGCACAAAGGACCCTAAAATAATTAATCAAGGAAAACAATTGGGTACGGATCCTCCTCTAGAGAGAAGCTGATCGAGCCATACTCTTCATATTGCTTCCTCTTCGATTATTTTCGAAATATGGCCAGATTTGTCGGCATTCAAATTCTTGGGCATGTGATCATCAACATAAAGTATGTTGTAGATATGGCTATAACCTTGATCGTCCGGCTTGAAATCCAATAATGATCATACTCGTTGACAACTAAGCATAAATTCGATCAGATCTTACCACGTACTTTCAGGTTATAATTTTACATGGGCGGTGGGAGTATGTTTTACGCCAAGGACCCAAAATTAGGGGAAGTTACATCAAGGTCCATACATGTAGCACAAAGTACCCTAAAATAATTAAGGGAGGAAAACAGTCGGTTTCGGATCCTCGTCGAGAGACCAGCTGATCGAGCCATACTCTTCATACTACTTCCTCTTTGATTGTTTTCAAAATATGGCCACATTTGTCGGCATACAAATTCTTGGACATGGGATCATAAACATAAAGTATGTTGTAGATATGGCCATGACCTTTGTCGTCCGGCTCGAAATTCAATTATGATCATACCCATTGACAACTAAGCGTAAATTCGATTAGATCTTACCACATACTTTCAGGTTAGAATTTTACACGGGCGGTGGGAGTATTTTTTATGCCAAGGACCCAAAAGGAGGGAAATTACATCGAGGTCCATACATGTAGCACAAAGGACCCTAAAATAATTAAGGGTGGAAAATAGTCGGTTTTGGATCCTCCTCGAGAGACCAGCTGATCGAGCCATACTCTTCTAAATACTACTTCATCTTTGATTGTTTCCAAATATGGATAAATTTGTCGACATGAAAATTCTTGGACATGTGATTATCAATATAAAGTATGATGTAGATATGTCCATGACCTTGGTCGTTAAGCTTGAAATCCAAAAATGTTCATACGTACTTAGTCAAAACTAAGTTTAAATTCATTAAGTTTTACCCCTTACTTTTAGTTTAAAATTTTACACGGGCGACGGGAGTACATTTTACATAAAGGATCTAAAAATAGGAAAATTACATTGAGGTTCATACATTTAGGACAAAGCCCTAAAATAATTAAGCAAGGAAAATAATCGGATTTGAATCCTTCTCGAGAGAGTAGCTAATGGAGCCATACTCTTCGTACTACTACCTCTTAGATTATTTTCAAAATATGGCCAAATTTGTGAGCATACATATTCTTAGATATGGGATCATCAACATTAGATATGGCCATGACCCTGGTCGTTTGGCTTGAAATCCCAGAATGTTCATACTCATTGATAACTAAACATAAATTATTTTTGACTTTGCCACATACTTTTAGGTTAGAATTTTACACGGGCGGTGGGAGTACATCCTATATAAAGAAGATAAAATAGGGAAAATTACATCAAGGTCCATACATTTAAGCACAAAGGAACCTAAATTAGTTAAGCAAGGAAAACAGTCGGGTTTGGCTCCTTCTCGCGAGACCAGCCGATCAAGCCATACTCTTCTAAATACTACCTCTTTGATTGTTTTCAAAATATGGCCCAATTTAGCTATATATGATCAACTTACTTTTAGGTTAAAGTTTTAAGTACACAGGTGGTGGGAGTATATTTTACATCAAGGACCTTAAAAAGAAAAAATTATACCGAGGTCCATACATTTAGCACAAAGGACCCTAAAATAATTAAGCAAAGGAAAACAACCTTATCGAGAGATCAGCTGATCAAGTCATACTCTTCTAAATACTACTTCCTCTTCGATTGTTTTCAAAATATGGACAAATTCGTCAGCATGAAAATTATTGGACATGGGATTATCAATATAAAGTACGATGTATATATGGCCATGACCTTGTTCGTTCGGCTTGAAATCAAAGAATATTCATACTTAGTGCCAACTAAGCTTAAATTCATTAAGATTTTACCACTTACTTTAGGTTAAAATTTTACACGGACGGTGGGGTACATTTTACACCAAGGACCTAAAATTAGGAAAATTTCATCGAGGTCCATACACTTAGCACAAAGGACCCTAAAATAATTAATCAAGGAAAACAATTGGGTACGGATCCTCCTCTAGAGAGAAGCTGATCGAGCCATACTCTTCATATTGCTTCCTCTTCGATTATTTTCGAAATATGGCCAGATTTGTCGGCATTCAAATTCTTGGGCATGTGATCATCAACATAAAGTATGTTGTAGATATGGCTATGACCTTGATCGTCCGGCTTGAAATCCAATAATGATCATACTCGTTGACAACTAAGCATAAATTCGATCAGATCTTACCACGTACTTTCAGGTTATAATTTTACATGGGCGGTGGGAGTATGTTTTACGCCAAGGACCCAAAATTAGGGGAAGTTACATCAAGGTCCATACATGTAGCACAAAGGACCCTAAAATAATTAAGGGAGGAAAAAAGTCGGTTTCGGATCCTCGTCGAGAGACCAGCTGATCGAGCCATACTCTTCATACTACTTCCTCTTTGATTGTTTTCAAAATATGGCCACATTTGTCGGCATACAAATTCTTGGACATGGGATCATAAACATAAAGTATGTTGTAGATATGGCCATGACCTTTGTCGTCCGGCTCGAAATTCAATTATGATCATACCCATTGACAACTAAGCGTAAATTCGATTAGATCTTACCACATACTTTCAGGTTAGAATTTTACACGGGCGGTGGGAGTATTTTTTATGCCAAGGACCCAAAAGGAGGGAAATTACATCGAGGTCCATACATGTAGCACAAAGGACCCTAAAATAATTAAGGGTGGAAAATAGTCGGTTTTGGATCCTCCTCGAGAGACCAGCTGATCGAGCCATACTCTTCTAAATACTACTTCATCTTTGATTGTTTCCAAATATGGATAAATTTGTCGACATGAAAATTCTTGGACATGTGATCATCAATATAACGTATGATGTAGATATGTCCATGACCTTGGTCGTTAAGCTTGAAATCCAAAAATGTTCATACATACTTAGTCAAAACTAAGTTTAAATTCATTAAGTTTTACCCCTTACTTTTAGTTTAAAATTTTACACGGGCGACGGGAGTACATTTTACATAAAGGATCTAAAAATAGGAAAATTACATTGAGGTTCATACATTTAGGACAAAGCCCTAAAATAATTAAGCAAGGAAAATAATCGGATTTGAATCCTTCTCGAGAGAGTAGCTAATGGAGCCATACTCTTCGTACTACTACCTCTTAGATTATTTTCAAAATATGGCCAAATTTGTGAGCATGCATATCCTTGGATATGGGATCATCGACATTAGATATGACCCTGGTCGTTTGGCTTGAAATCCAAGAATATTCATACTCATTGATAACTAAACATAAATTCTTTTTGACTTTACCACATACTTTCAGGTTAGAATTTTACACGGGCGGTGGGAGTACATCCTATATAAAGGAGATAAAATAGGGAAAATTACATCAAGGTCCATACATTTTAGCACAAAGGAACCTAAATTAGTTAAGCAAGGAAAACAGTCGGGTTTGGCTCCTTCTCGCGAGACCAGCCGATCAAGCCATACTCTTCTAAATACTACCTCTTCGATTGTTTCCAAAATATGGAAAAATTTGTCAGCATGAAAATTCTTGGACATGGGATCATCGATATAAAGTATGATGTAGATATTTCCATGACCTTGGTCATTCGGCTTGAAATTCAAGGATGTTCATACTCATTGACAACTAACCTCAAATTCATTTAGATTTTACCACTTACTTTTAGGTTAAAATTTTATACGAGTGACGAGAGTACATATTACACCAAGGACCTATAAATAGGAAAATTACATCGAGGTCCATATATTTAGCACAAAGGACCCTAAAAGCAAGGAAAACGATCAGGTTCACCTCCTCGAGAGAGCAGATGATCGAGCCATACTCTTCATACTACTTCCTCTTCGAGTGTTTTCAAAATATGGCTAGATTTGTCAGCATGCAAATCCTTGGATATGGGATCATCAACATAAAGTATGTTGTAGATATGGCCATGGCAGTGGTCGTTCGGCATGAAATCCAAAAACATTCATACTCATTGACAACTAAGCTTAATTTCGTTTTTATTTTACCACGTATTTTTATGTTAGAATTTTACTAGTTGTCAATGAGTACGAGACGAGCCAAGACGAGCCAGGCTTTACTTTTTGCTCGTATCCTTAACGAGTTGAATTATTCGAGCCTTAACGAGTCGAGTTGCTCGATAGTCGAGCTCTATGGATCATCCACATAAAGTATGATATAGATATGACCATGACCTTGGTCTTTCGGCTTGAAATCTAATAATGTTCATACTCATTGACAATTAAGCTTAAATTCATTTAAATTTCAAAACTTTTAGCTTACAATTTTATACGGTCGGTGGGAGTACATTTTTCATCAAGGACCGGAAAATTTGACCAGAAATTTCACAAGAGTTAGTCCTGCAGCTACCCCTGCATTCATACTAATGTGAATGGAACTGGAGAAAAGGACCATGCGTCTGTTTTAATCATTTTATTCAACCTCCCCTATACTACTCTCTATCCCTAGTTCCCCATTCCCTACCTCTACGCCAAGTGCCGCCATTTCGCTCCTCCACCATGCCGCTTTCCGATCTTGTCCATCGCATAGTATGAGAGTGTTTGTTCTTCTACATGTACCGTCTGCCGCCATCGATCTTCCCTCTTTTCCAAAAAACCAAATCAAGCCATCATACCAACTTCCAGCAGCTCCCTTGCGATGGCAGGACCGAGAAAGGATAGTGATGATTCTGAGCTATTCCAGGAGGTTTTTACCGAAGGCCCGCTTGAAGAACTCATAACGAGATGTGACATCGTCACCGCCGTGAGCCTCGCCGGTTTGTCCAAACATCTTCTTGACTTGGCAAAATATAGTGCAACTTTACATGCTTCTCAGCCGTTTGGCCTCCCCTGTGTTCTTCATTCTCACCCGACTAAGAAACCATGGGAATGCAATGAGTACTTAGAGGGCAAGGGCACGATATGCAAGCTGACGCTGCTAGATAGGTTCTCCTTTGATGCTGTGTTCCCGAATTGTATGGGTAAATAATGGGTAGGTGCCAATGGAGATTGGATCGCCACTGTTGGGTGCGAGTTTAAGTCGGAGCTTGTCAATGTGTATACTCATCAACACGTTCCTCTCCCACAAGTCCAGGAGTTTGTACCCACCAACGATCTGTTTACATTCATGCATAATGATCACACCATTATCCTCCGGAAGATTGCTATTTGCCGAGCTCCTGCAGCTACTGCAGATTATTTAGATTTCTCTCTTGTCGCTATCTTCGACTACTCAATTTCTACCCTTGATGGCGATGAGTATACATGGACAGTTCTTGAGAACCAGTTCCAGTACATTTTCAGATACAACAATGCAGTTATCCATAAGGGTCTGGTGTTTGCAACCACTGATAGTGGCAGTGTTTATGTCTAGAATCATCTGTATTTTGGTAAGTTTGATCCACACCTGTTGTAATCTCTAGTTTCAGTTTTTATGGATGTAAACTAGTTTTGGCTGATTTGGCCATTATTCTTTTTCAAGGTCCTATTCTGCTCCCGGCACCACCTAGCGCGCATCTTGGGGAGGGAAACCTTGATGACATAGATGATGATGAGTACGAACCTGGTTTATGGTTCTTAGCAATATCTACAGACGAATCTCGCCTTCTTCTTATCTATACTGAGGGCGTAACTGATGAGGAGTTTTATGGCGGTACTTATTATGGCCATGACAATCCTATTGCTGATCATAGTGTTGATCGATGCGGTCGCACTTTTGGCACCTATGCTACTAGGTTTAGCTGCAAGGTGTACTAGAAGGACACTGCTTACTTGTTTCCACCTAAGCCATGGATACCGATCGCTGACCTGGGAGCATATTCCCTTTTCCTTGGATTGAACTATCTGATTAACATTGCAGTAGGCGGTGTAGATGTTACCCCAGGATATCTGAAGAGAAGCAATTGTGTCTACACCTCCCACCACGCAATAGGACTTGGATATATGTCGTTTCCTGTAGTATGTTGCTTCAGTCTAAATATGAAGAAGTAGCTCTTGGTTTCTCAACCAACGTTGTATGGAAATCTCTGGAGACTCCATTATGGTTCATCCCGAGCTTCGCCAATGCCCGGGATTGGAACCTAGCTACCATAAGTACTCTTAATACTATGTAATAGGATAGTTCAGTTGGTATCGGCCATGTTGAATTATTTTGGCTGCAAGGTAATACTAGTATAGTACTAGGTCTTGTATTTTGGATTATTTTATACTATATACTGATACTTGTCAGGGGGATAACCCCCGGTAGGGTCAAGAGAGGGGACACGTAGTGCAGCTGGGTTGGCTCCGAGTAAAGAAAGAACCAGGCCGGGTAAGAGCGGCCGGGTAAGATAAGAATGAAAGCCGACATACAAACTATGTCGGCCCGCGTAGGACAAAGTTGTAACCCTTGCAGGAATCGACGAGCCGAGTCGACCGAGGAAGGGCCGAGTCAAGAAGGACGCGTGGCACCTTTCCGAGTAAGGTTCAGGAGGGACCATGGTAAAGCATGGTCAAAAGAGAAGGGCGACGCCGGGTGGCACAAAAGGAGCCGGGTGACGCCCAAAGCATACGCTGACGTATAAAATAACAGCATGACGCCAAAAGGAACAAGAAGCAGCGTACCAGAAGACCGTTAGCTGTCAAGCTTTATGGACCAGGCCTCTGGGCTCAGGGCAAGCCCACGACCCAGCCCACATTGTAGGGACCAGGATCCAAACAGTAAACCCTAGAACCCAAAGGGGTATTAGCTTGCTAGCGCTGCCTATATAAGGGAGGGCATAGCAGTAGCAGGAGGAGGTTGGACCAAGTAGTGAACTAGTGCTGAGAACTCTAGCTTATACAGCTCAAGGAGCACTTGTAATCTTTTGGGTATCAATCGAATTGCCAATCCTGGAGAGTTCTTCTTGTTCTTCGTGCATGGCTCGACCGTGCACTCCCTCCCCGGTGACCACAAGCACCCATTCGGCCCCCAACATAAGCCTACCCATGGCATCTGCCGTGCCACCACCATGATAGTTGGCGCCCACCATGGGGCAGAAGCAGGTGCTTGATGGAGTCTTCATCCGGACGGGCAACATCATCGACAAGACCGGCGAGCGCGTCTACTCCGGCCTCATCCAGAGGTTTGGGGCGCTCGACTTCGTCAGTGACAACGCGGGCTTCTTCGGGACCATGCCGTTCCCAAGAGGTGGTCGCTTCATCAAGTTCGGCGAGCACCAGGTCTACGTCGCGGTGCGCGTGGAGCGCACATATCCTGAGCACGTCGTCCTGGCGCCGGATCCCCCAACGGCTCCTGTCGCTGGGAAATCACACCAACTCGTATTCATGGAGGTAATGATGACAGCCCCAAACCCCGCAGCTCCCCTAGTAGTTCTAGTAGTGAATGAGAACACAGAGGGAGGAAATCATGAGGAAACGCCAAGGGCTGCGAGAACAACAAAGGCACCGCTGGAAAAACCAGAGAACATAGCTAGGAGAAAGAGGGCTATGGAGCTGCAGGAAGCGATAGACAAGTTGGTAGAGCCAGTGGCACATGCAACTGACCCGGAAAAAGGGTGCAAGCCGAGTTGGAGGAAGCCAGGATAAAAGTCATGGAGAAAGCCAAGGAGATAGCACAGTTACAACAGTACATGGATATCACCATCCGAGAGCTTAACTCGGCAAATCGAGTCAAGGGCGCAAAGACCCGGCTTGATGCAACGAGATTGAGAGGAAGGAACCTCAACGAAGAGCTGGCATATGCGACATCGAAGATAACATCGGAGAACAGCAATGAGACAGCCATGCGTCCAACATATAACACAGCAGCAGCTAACCTGCGAGCAGCAGAAGCAGCGATGGCAGAATTACCCCACTTGGAGGGGGAAGCAAAGAAAAGGCAACAAGAACAAGTCAATGAACTAGTAAAAGAAGCCAGCATGCTGAATGAGGCGTATTACAGAGCAAATCCGGGTATAGCAGGGAGGTCACAGCTGGTTCACTCGGCGACTCCTGTCCCGGCGACATCGGCTGGGCACACAGCATCCTCACCCGGAGCGGCGCCTAGGCCGAGAAAAGAAAAAAGTGTGAATTCTAGAAGAAACAAGCAGATGGTCGCCTATGATCCGGCAGTGGTTCAAGGAAACCCGGCGCATGCGCAAGGGGCAAAAAGAAATAATCCCCAAGGAAATGAAAACCAGGAAAAAGCAGGGCAAAGAAATGACAACGGAGGGCAAAATTTTGCGCCTCATGCTAGGCGCGGAACTCACTCGGCAGGAGGAGGAAATCCAGCTCCGAATAACGCACCAGCTCAGCCAGAAAGAAGGCAGCAAAGCGCGGGAAAATCAGTTCAACAGCCTGCTTCCCCGAACACGAATAAGTATAATGATGGTTACTCGGCTATGGTAAATGACGGGTATGAAGTGCCAGATCACGCATATCAAGCAATGGGAGCAAGATTCGGAGGCAGGAACCTTCAGCCGGATGATGCAAGGCTGAATCTTGACCGAATAAAAATGGCAGAGATAATTGAATCGCAAGGCCCGCAGGGTCCACCGTGCTTTGGCCCAAGGATCACGAAGGAGCCACCGGTGCCAAATTTCCAGCTGGCCAGAGGAACAAAAACGTATGATGGAAGCACATAGCCAGAGGACTGGCTCATAGACTATGGAACCGCTGTGAAGATCACGCAGGGAAACTTGAGATGGGCAGTACGTTATGTGCCACAGATGCTGGAAGGACCATCTCGGGTATGGTTGAACAACCTGCCACCCGAAAGCATCAATAGTCGGATCGATTTTCATGACGCTTTCGTGAGAAATTTTACGAGCACTTACAAGAGGCCGAATCGTGTAAGGTTCCCAACCTTTAATAAGGTAGAGATCCCTGTGTTTACAATGCTAGTCCCTGGATCAATAGCTAGCATCCACAGTTAAGATGTAATATCAAGAAACAAAGGTCATAATACAACTTTATAACTAGGAATAAAAATAATCTATTACATCTTACATAGCTCATTTGGCTATCTCATTACAATGCAGCAGAATATAACAATAGCATGGGGTCCTTCATCTTCAAAGTGCCACAGGCAGACATGTTGGTTGTAGACTTGTAATCCTAATCATTAAACTTCACTAACATCAAACAAAACTGCAACATAATAAGTTACAGCCACAAGGGTCAATACATTTGAATTGTATTGGCAAGTGATACTATGGTAGTATAGTGGAGTCTATCATCTATATGCATTTGGCTAAGTGGAGCTTAGGCTTGCTTTGCTCAAAATAGATTTTCCTTATCATTTGAAAACACTAAGTTTTTGCTTGACAAAATCACCCAAGGCATCTCCCAATAGAAATTGGTGATCCTTCAACCCTTTGTTCAACCACAAGCTTTTAACTTAGAAATTGGGATGAGGAGATTCTTGATAGCTTCCATGTCTTGATGCTCAAATTGTCCTTTACCAGGGACATGGCTAAGTACTTAGATTTTTCACTCTGCAGAGGTGGTGCACTTTCCCCACAAGACTTGGTTTCCCAAGACAAGATCTTTCAGAAGCCTTCCCTTAGACCAGAATGGACGCGTTCCAACCTATCATTCCACTACCACCAACTGCCCATTTGGCTAAGTTATTGCAACCTATGTGATCCAGGCAGAGCCCATAATGCCAAGTGGCTGCACTTGAAGCTTCTCAACATTTGACATCTCAAATCTCTTTGTTCATGGGTGGCCATCCACAAGTGAGATACACAAGGTAAACCATATAAATGGGCCTTGTGAACCACTCAAAACAAAGCATTCCTTCCATTCCACCCATGTGATTCATTCACTTAGTTGTTTTATTAAACAAAACACAAGTCCTCAGACTTAGAAATATTTCATAGCATGGATATATATTCCACCCTTGTTTTCTACTAGCTAAGCTAAGCATGATAGTAGTAGGAATCTTAACTTAGGAAATTCTACTAAGGTTTCATCTACTAGGATTTCCCATGGCATAGTTTACACTTAGCAAAATTCCATGCACATCCTACTTAGAAATATCACTAATGCATAGTGAAAATATTGGGACAAAAGTATGAAGCATCACTTGCCTTTTTGGTAGAGAATATAAGTTCACTCCTTGGTCTTTGCAATGTTCACAGACTTCAATCACTACAATTCAATCAAGCAAGCAATATTTCAATCTACCATTCAAGCAATATCACATAAATTAATAGAATCAAAACAATGCATATAAGCATGCCAAACTTTGTTTTATTTACAAAAGTGGTTTATAATAGGTTATAAACTTTCTACAACACTCATTGGTCATTTTATAAAGTGGCAAAACTATTTGCAAAAGATTTTACCTATAAACCATTTTTAAACCAAATCATTATTTTATGTGGTTGAAAATGTCTTTAGCAAAGTAGTGATTTTTATAGGGTTCACCAAATACATTTTTAAACCATAAAACTTGGTGCTTGGGGTCAGAGAGTTTATTCCAAAACATTTCCCAAAGATTTTCTCCCAAAAGCATTTTTAATAAATAAACATTACTTTTATTTGACTAGAAATGGTTTAAATCCAAAGTTTATTCTTTTGTTTCACGAAATACATTTTTGAAACCACTAATTGATTTCTATGGTCAGTAGGTTCAAAACAAACCATTTGCTAAAGATTTTATCTCAAAAATCATTTTAGAACAATTTTTATATTCTAAACATGCATACACAAGTTTCTGCAAAAACAATCAATTTAACAGAAGTTTTTTACTAAACAAAGTGCATGGTCAGAAAGTATTTGTCTTGCTGAATCCATTGATATACAATTTGCAAAATTTGGACGTGTGGTTTGAAAGTTATGGATTTTACAAAATTGAACATCAAATAGAACATTTCTGTTTTTATTCAAATAGACAGGGCCATGTGGCGTGATACTACTCGTCGGTACCGCTTTGTGCGGATCGAGCGATACAAGCCATAGGATTTTAGTGGGATTGTGCGGTGCAGATCAAGCGTAACGGTTCAGTTTAAGTGATCTATCGTATCCCTATGATCTTCATCTAACGGTTGTCAACACAACGACCAGGAACTGGCGGTGCTGCGACGGTGGGCGACGGCGGCGCGGTCAGACGGTGGCGGTGCTGGCGATGCAGGAAGCGAGGGAGGAAGGGGAGTGTCTCACCAGGTCCGCGGAGTGACGCTGAAGCTCAACGTGGTGATATCTCGTCGAGGGGCGCACGGTGGTGACGGCAATCGCTCGCCGGAGCTAGGGGTGGCGCCAGGAGCTTCTGCTTGTCGACGGGGACGGGGCTGCAGTCCACCAGAAAGCAGGAAAAAGGTACGGTCAGATGCGGGCGAATGCATAGATCACAGAAGCTTCAACGGAAGAGCTTGGGGTGGTCTGTTCTCACCGGAAAAGGTTGACGGAGCGGAGGCAGACGGCGGTGAGATGTAGTGGTCGTCGTTGTCGTGGTTCTAGGGCGCGCGGGGGCGAGCTAGTGCTACGAGGAGGTTCACCAGGAGATGGGGAGCAAGTGAGCATGCATTGGGAGGCGAGGGGTGGAGGAGGCTGGCCGGAATTGCCGTCGGAGCTCATCGGAGGCAGTGGGGTTCAGGAGAGAAATTTGTGCAGCCTGGTGGCGAGGAGGGCGTGGCGACAGAGGGGAAAGAGAGAGAGCTTCGAGGCGCTTAAGATAGCAAGGTCGAGGGGTGGTTTTACTGCGGCGTTAACGCGGATTAAATCGATCTTTAATCGCCTACAACGGCCGGCGAGTTGAGGGGCGGGGTCAGCGCGCGCGGGTGAAGACGATGCTGACGGGGCTGTGGGGTCGCATGGCAGCGAGAGAGAGAAGGAGGAGGTGGGGTCTGGTCGTCAGCGGCGCTGGGGTAAGTTTGCGAGTGGAAAACGTTTCACTGCGGGAGGGGGGAGATGGGCTACTGATGGGCTTAGTTGGGCCTGCTGATTGGGCCGAGTCTGTTTCATTTTTATTTTAGATTGTTTTTATTTTTTCCTTTTCTAATATTCTGTTTTGATTTTATTTAATCAATTCAATCATCCATTTGAATTCAAACCTCAACCAAAATTTATGTAGGTTTAAATACTAATTAGTAACACATTACAAAATCAAATTCAAAATAATAAATTTATTCTTTTTAGGGCATTTTAATTATTTAAAATAGGTTCTAGTTTTAATTAAATAAGATTTAATAATATAAATCAATCTCCATTTAAATTCAAATCATCACCAAACTTTGGGTGAGTTTTAATTCTGTTTATTCACATATTTCAAAGTCCAAAATAAAATAATACTTTTATTCTTTTAGGACCTATTAATAATTAAATAAATAGACCATAGTCTTTTAATCCAAAATAGGTTTTATTTTATTTTAAAACTCTTTTTGAAATCTAAATAATATCAAAATCTTTTCAGTAGGTTTCATTTGAAAAACTAAAACACTTGGAAATCTTATTTAAAATAAATTAACTAGTTTTAGTGTTTATTTAAAATGGAAAAGCCTTTAATAAAAATGGATATTAATACATCCTCATATTTTATTTAAATAAACCGTTACTCTTTTTATCAAATAGAAATATTTTATTTCAAAAGCTTGGCCAAGATTTAATTTGGCTCTATAAAATAATCCTTATTTATAATTCTACCTTTTCTTTTGAAAACCAAATCTTTTTATTAAAAGATCTAAAAAATAGTAATTCCAACTATTAAAACTTTAATGTTTATTTATCTTTTTAAATCCCTTTAGGATTTTATTTGATCAAAAATAGGTTTGGATATTTCCAATTGGAATCAAAAAGTTTCTTCTCACCCTAAATTTCAACAAAATTTTATTTTGTTTATTTATTTTTCACACCTCAAAATTTGGAAAAATTTGGGATGTGACAAATCGCCCACAACAACTGGCAATGTGCAAGTAAAGACCGAATGAAACAGACATGGAATTCCTCACAAGGTGGTGTACGATGCGTAACTCTTGTGAAGGGGTAATCGAGTCACAAGCAATTGCATGGCTTGCACAAGGATGTAGACATGGAAGTGTGATGTGGAAAAGGTTACAAAGAGATATGCCAGCAAGCCTGGCGGGGACGATAAGAATCGCTGACTCGTATGCGTTAGGAGATCCGACTCAGCCGCTGCTCATGTCGGCAGACGGGATGACTGAGACTCAGATCTATGACGCTGCCGGGTCGCAAAGGCGCCAGGAGAGATCCGAATACAGAAGCAAGAGAAGAGACGAAAGACCAGATTACAGGTATGGTTTGACTCAGGTTGCGGCTGTGAGTCAGGATCATCCAGATGCTGGAAGCAGTCAGCGTCAAAGGACAAATGGACAACAACAATGGGTGCCAAAGAATGACGGCAAAAGGCCATACGATCAGAGGAAGCAGTATCAGGACCAACAAAAATACACCTATGAGATGATGCTGGATCAGCCGTGTAAGTTTCACACGCCTAGTCCGAGTAAACCAGCCAATCATACGACGATGCAATGCACTTGGTTTCAGAAAGGAGATAGAGTGGACTCGCCGAATAAGCAGCTTCCACCACCTCCCCCTCCACCACTTACAGGAGTAAATGCTCAGATAGTGGGAGCAGACAACGGATATGAAAACAGGCAGCCGAGGTATCAGAATCAAGAAAGAAGAGAAGTTGTGCACCAAATGCACAATCCAAGAGGTGACGATGCTAATGTCGGTCATGGAACTAGAAATGAGTACAGAGAACATCACCAGAGTTATGTTGTCTTTGTCACAGAGCCAAATGACAAAAAGAGCCAGCAGCGACGAATGATGGAGGTGAATGCCACGATGCCTGCAATCCCTAAGTACATGCATTGGTCTGAGCAAGAGATAACTTGGAGTATAAAAGACCACCCCAAGATCATGCCAACCCTAGGAGGATATGCCCTAGTTTTGGATCCAACATTCATGGGCCCAGATATCAATGTCAAGTTTACAAAAGTGCTGATTGACGGTGGCAGTAGCATTAACATCATGTATAAGGATACAATGCTCAAGTTAGGCATTACCATGAACATGCTCGAGCCGATTAAGACCACTTTCCACGGTATTGTGTCGGGATTGTCCTGTGAGCCAATTGGCAAGATCTGGGTCGACGTCTTATTCGGCAACAGAGAGAACTGTCGCACTAAGGCCATAGAGTTTGAGGTAGTGGATTTGATCAGCTCATATCACGCCTTACTCGGCAGGACGGCTATGGCAAGATTCATGGCTACTACCCATATGGCTTACTTAAAGATGAAGCTGTCAGGCCCACGTGGGGTGATCACAGTTGAAGGGGACTACAAAAGATCTATTGCTTGTGCCTCAGCCGGATCTTCACTGTCCAAGTCACTCGTCATAGCATAAGAGAAAGGCCAGATGTTGGAAGTGGTAGGATTGGCCAAAGCAGCACAAATGTCCATGCCACCACTCACCAACCCGCATGGCAGTGTGTCATTTCAAGCTACCAAGGAAACCAAGAAAGTGCAAGTGGATGAAACTTTCCCATAGCGCACAGTTACCATTGGGGCTGGCCTTACAGACAAATAGGAAAGCGAGCTCACCAGCTTCCTCCGTGAGAATCGGGATATCTTTGCATGGTCCACTCAAGATCTGCAAGGAGTTCCGAGGGAGCTGGTTGAGCACTCTCTTCATGTAAGACCAGATGCCAAGCCGGTGAAGCAAACCCTCCGCCGCTTTGCCGAAGATAGGAGGAAAGTAATAGCTGTCGAGATTGCAAGACTTTTAGCTGCTGGATTCATCATGGAGGTACTGCACCCGGACTGGTTATCAAATCCAGTCTTGGTCGAGAATCAAAAATATGACCCGAACGTGGCAGTGGTATGGCGCATGTGTATTGATTACACGAACCTCAATAAGGCATGTTCAAAAGATCCATTTCCCCTGCCACAGATCGATCAAGTCATAGATTCTACTGCTGGGTGTGAGTTGTTGTCGTTTGTGGATGCGTATTCAGGATTCTATTAGATACCACTGAATCCAAATGATCAAATAAAGACAGCTTTTATCACCCCGTACGGGGCTTATTGCTATCGCACCATGCCATTCGGATTGAGAAATGCAGGCGCAACATATCAAAGATGCATGCAAAAAAATGCTTGTAAGATCAATTGACAAAAATGTTCAAGTATACGTCGATGACGTGGTAATGAAAACCAAACAAAATCATACTCTAATTGAGGACTTGCGTCAAACATTCGCAAACTTGAGAAGATTCCGGATGAAGCTTAACCCGTAAAAATATACATTTGGTGTCCCGGCTGGCAAGTTACTCGGATTCCTTGTATCCAGCCGAGGAATTGAAGCCAACCCGACAAAGATCAGGGCCATCGAAAGAATGGAATTGCCAAAAACCCTCAATGATGTCCAGAAGTTTGCTGGATGCCTGGCTTCGTTGAGCAGGTTTGTTAGTCGGCTAGGTGAAAATGCCCTACCACTATATCAGCTGATGAAGAAATCAGACAAATTCACATGGACACAGCAAGCTGATAGCGCTTTCCATGAATTAAAGAAAATGTTGGCAACAACACCAATATTAGCATCACCATTATCCAAGGAGCCAATGTTGCTCTATGTTGTCGCAACAAACAGAGTTGTAAGTGCAGTAATAGTGGTCGAACGTGAAGAAGGGGGCAAATCAGTCCAAAGACCGGTGTATTACTTGAGCGAAGTGCTCTCTGTCTCGAAACAGAATTACCCGCATTATCAGAAGATGACATATGGGGTATATATGGCAGCAAAGAAGCTGAAATATTATTTTCAAGAACACCTAATCTGGGTAATATGCGAGGCACCTATCTCAGATATATTGGGCAGCAAAGATGCCAGCGGCCGAGTTGCCAAATGGGCCATCGAACTGGCACCATACACTCTACAATATGATAGGCGAGATGCAATAAAATCTCAAGATGTTGCAGATTTATTTGTAGAATGGATGGAAATACAGTACGAACCACCACTGCCAGATCCGAATTACTGGAAAATGCATTTTGATGGGTCCAAGACGAAAATGGGTTTGGGCGCTGGGATAGTGCTTACATCTCCAAAGAGGGATCAACTGAGGTACGTGTTGCAGATTCATTTTGCTGCTTCTAACAATGTTGCCGAGTATGAAGCACTTGTCCATGGCATTAAAGTAGCCAAGGAAATTGGTATCAAAAGGATCATGTGTTTTGGCGATTCAGTTTTGGTGATTCAGCAAGTGTCGGGACATTGGGATGCGCTAGACGCAAACATGTCATTATACCGTTTCCACGTGCAACAAATTTCGGGATATTTTGACGGTTGTGAATTTCATCACATTCCTAGAGCAAAAAATGAGGTAGCAGATGTACTATCCAAACTAGGATCATCTAGGCAAGCAATACCACCAGGGGTAGCGCTGGAGCATCTCAGGAAGCCATCGATCAAGCCGTCACCAGAGTCCGAATCAATCAGGGTCATCCCGGCAAGTCAGGAATCAGATGCAGTGCCAATGGACACCGAGTCAGGGGTAGGTTCGAGTCACTCGGGGACTGATCCGTTCAATTTAGGGATCGCCGAGTAACACTCGGGGACTCCTCAGGTCATGTCGGCAGAACATATGTCGGCGGAACCAATGGATATTGATGTTGAAGCAGACCCGGAACCACTAATACCAACGTGGGCACAACCAATATTCAGCTATTTGAAAGATGGGACCCTGCCGAGTGATGAAACGTTGGCAAGGCAAACAGCATGAAGAGCAAAAGCGTACACCATAATCAACAAGGAACTATACAAGCGAAGTGTGACAAGTGTATTGCAGCGTTGTATCAGCCAAGAGAAAGGCCAGGAGATCTTATTGGATATCCATCAAGGAGAGTGCGGGCACCATGCGTCATCAAGAGCATTGGTAGCCAAGGCATTCCAACATGGGTTCTACTGTCCAAGCGCGTTGGCACAAGCACAAGAGTTAGTCGGAAGATGCAGTGGTTGTCAACACTATGCATCCAAGACGCATTTACTAGCGTATGAATTGAAGACTATACCAATCACTTGGCCTTTTGCAGTATGGTGCCTAGATATGGCAGGACCATTCAAACCAGCAAGGGGAGGCATGACTCATATCTTGGTCATGATTGATAAGTTCACCAAGTGGATAGAAGTGAAACCAATCAAGAAATTGGACGGTAAAACAACTCTCACATTCTTAAGGGATATAATCCTTAGATACGGTTACCCACATAACGTGATCACTGATAATGGCACGAACTTTGCCGAAGGAGCTTTTGCTCGCTTCTGTGGGAAACACCGAATAAGACTCGACGTAGCATCAGTCGCCCATCCAGAATCAAATGGACAAGTTGAACGGGCTAATGGCATAGTTCTGTCAGGGATAAAACCCCGCTTAATGGAACCACTCCAGAGATCACCTGGTTGTTAGATAGAGGAACTACCCTCAATGTTGTGGAGCCTAAGAACAACCCCGAATCGGTCAACTGGTTATACGCCATTTTTCCTCGTATATGGGGCTGAAGCATTTTTGCCTGCCGATATAGAATATGACTCACCAAGGATAAGGCAATACTCGGAAGCCGAGGTAAAAGAGGCTCGAGAAGATGGAGTAGACTTACTCGAAGAAGCAAGAGAACTGGCATTATCCAGATCTTCTATATATCAACAAAATCTCCAACGCTACCATAGCCAGAAAGTGCAACCTCGTGTTTTTCGAGAAGGGGATTTGGTGCTAAGGCTGGTGCAGTGCACAGCAGGAATGCATAAGTTATCACCCACATGGGAAGGTCCGTTCATTGTAAGCAAAGCATTGCACAATGATTCTTATTATCTCATAGACGCTCGTGAAGCGCAAAAGAACAAGGCAGACAGGTCAGGAGATGAGACCAAAAGGCCATGGAATGTGGCACTACTTCGTCCCTTCTATACTTAGGAGAAGCAATGCATGTATCACTCGAACTCTCATACGTCGGACGTGTTTGCCGGCTATGTGCTGATAATAAAATGGTATGGTTAAAAAAACTGACTCGGGGACTACCCCTTAAATTTTCCATCTCAATTATTATATGTCGGCTGGCGTGATACCCGAAATTTATCCCGGAACAAGTAGTGTTTACTCGGAAGAAATCAACTCTTCGACTATGTTGTTGTCCGAAAACACGGCTTCATGGCAAGCAAGAGAAAAGGATGTATGATGGGTAAACACGAACGCCGGATAAGTACAAAGGAAAAACGCGAGTCGGCTTTAGTTTTTGCCTAACTCTTTATAGGTCGTGTTATACTACGTGTCGAGTAATCTCGGCCAAGTGATCCAAGTTTCATACCCGCTAACTATATCCTTCGTACTTTGAGACTCTAATGTCGAACACCGAAAAAGGTAGACAAGGGCCAAAGTCAAGGAAAGGTGACACGGTAAAATGAAACTCGGGGACTTGCCCTTGAATGATTCGCACTTAGAACATAACGCAAATATATAAATCCTATTAAAAGGCGCATAATCAAACTTAAAAGTGCAATGTACATTACATATGTACCCGGCATACCGGGGATCTGATCAAAGTTCGAGTATTTGTTAGCTTAAGAAGCAGAGGAACTCGGAGGAGCACTCTCGGAGCTAGGAGAATTGATTGGAGCATCGGCCGAGTGAGGGGCATCTGTGGCCGGGTCATCCGGATCATCTGACTCGGTTGCTTCGTTGTCGCCACCCTCCTCATTAGCAACTTCGACGAGCGGGTCGCCAAGGTCAAGTAAGCTGGGCCCATCGCACCAAGCGTACACTCGATCATGGCATAAGCTCGCTCCTAGCGCTTCTTGATCAGCTCCGGATCATTAAGCCATTTTCCATCCCCCCTTATGCGAGCGAGAACATCAAGGTTGATGTCCTCGTACCATGAAAGCACGAAGGAGAAAGCCTTGTCCGCTGCAGCTCGGTCGGCCTACTCACGCCATTGATCCAGCCGGTCTTCAGTAAGGAGCAGTCTCTCAGCAAGTGGATCGATGAGTGCAGGTGGATCATCATCTGGCCAGAGCATGCGCAATGCATGAATAGCCGACTTGAGCAGATCCACACCGCAAGACCTGAGGGTCCTGACTCGTTCCGACACTGCTTCGAGGAGTTCCTCCATAGACACCTCGCCGTCAGCAGGAGCACCAGCTTCGGCTCTCACTTTATTCATGGCTCGGATGGCAAACATATCGGCCTCAGGAAAATTCTCTGCAAGCAAAAAGAGAAAGTTAGCAAATAACAATGGCATATGGAAGAAGTCCAGAAGGACTCATACAGTGCGCAAAGAGTAAGAACTCACTACCGAGAAAGAAGTTGATGGCGGCGAGTTTGCTATGCCAAGTCTTGGCCTTGGCTTGAAGGGCGTCAAAGTTCAGATTCGCCGACTCGACCGATGATTCAGCCTCGTCGAGCAGCCTCTTGGTCTTCTCGGCGCTAGCGGCCTGCTGCTCACTCTTCTCAGCAAGCTCCTCCCTCAACCCTTTCACCTCGGCCAGGTGCTTCTGCTCCGACTCGGCAATCAGCTTCTTCAGCCGAGTCACCTCGTCTCGCTCCTTCTGGAGCTCGGTTTGGTGCTTCTCTGCTTATTCGAAAAGATTACTTGTCAGCATCAACACAAACTTTCAGATATCGAGTTAGTGAGGCAAGAAACTTACTCTCGGCCTCGCTGATCTACGAGTGAAGAGCATTTATTGTGGACTGAGCGGAGGCTGCGAAAAAAGAACGAGAAAGGATTGAGATAATGAACCAAAGAAAAGAACTCTGAAAAGAGAAAGGACGGGTAAGGATATTACCTTGGCCTTGGGTGTCAGTCTGCAGCTTTTCATACACAAGTTCGAGCTTGCGATGTGCCAAGACGAGAGCTTGATGCACCTTGGTGCGCTCGTTATGCGTGAGCTGAACAAAGAGGATATACAATAAAGAAAGGTCAATTCATGCAGTCGGATGAATCAAAGAGCTTAAGAGCTTACATCCGAGTAAGTTCCTTACTCAACAGTAACCTCGAGGGCTAGGGATCGAAGCTCTAACATGAGTTTGGCATAAAGAAATTAAAAGATCTTAGAAGCTTACAACCGACTAAGTTCCTTACTCGACAGTAACCTCGAGGGCTAGGGATCGAAGCTCTAACATGCAAGATTGGGATTCAAAGATTAAAGTGATTAGTGAGAGCTTACGACCGAGTAAGTGCCTTACTCAATCGTAACCTCGGGGACTAGGTGATATGCATAAAGGAAATACTCAACAGTACAAAAGAGAAGAAGTTATTTTACCTCGTTCACTTTGTCGGCACGGGCCATCAAAGAAATGGCCTGCTGGGTCATGTCAGAGATGGCCTTGGGGCCCAACTTCAGTTTCTTGCCGGCACGAGTGCTGACCTCCTGCTCGCTAGATGCATTCCATGCCACAGCGTAAGGCTCAGCCGAACCTAGACTCTTGCCACTGAGCGTCCGAGTGAGAACCTGACCCGTTTTCAGGGTGGTTCCCACATTGGCACGAGTTACTGTGGCACTAGCATGGAGGGTAACAGCCTTAGAGCCATCACCTGACCCGGCAGCCGCAGATTTGCCCCCCTTACTCGTTGAAGCGATCATGGTCGCCAACGTCGGAGGCCAGATCTGGGGAGCAGAGCCCGGAGTGCAGACCAGTGTTGTCTGCATAGAGGAGGTGGATTTGCCGGATGTAGGGCGGGCAGAGCCAGTAGCCTTGGGCTGGGTCTGGCCCTTTGACAGAACTGGAGAGCGAGCAGGAGGATTTGGAGAAGATCGTGGATCCGGCTGACTGGGCTCAGCAGTTTTGCTGGCTCCAAGATCAGGAAGTTGTTCATTCACACCATCCTGAGGGACGATGCTAGAGGAACTGGTGGCGGAAGGTTTCTCGGCGCCAGAATCGCTGGCACCAAGATCAGGAAGTTTCTCCTGGCTAGCGCCAGGGGCGTCAGCCGAATGACCCACCGGGTCTGACTGACACTAAGAGGCGTGACCCTCAACAGTGGGAGCCTCGACCCGGACAGGACTCGGCACCGCCGAGTCAGCTGGAGGAGGCGCAGGCCTTAGCGGCGAGGCAATGCTAAAAGCAGCCTGGTTTGCCAACAAAGGTGCAGCACTAAAAACAACGAGACGTATATAAGAAAACATCAATGGCGAAAGAGAAAAGAACAGAAAGGACAGAGTACAAGAACTAATCCGGTGACGACAGGGTCACGAACGACTCGGCGTGAGACTCGGCGCCCGACAGCTTGACGAGTCTCAGCCAGGCTGGCAGTAGCAGAGGCAGCTGGAGGAAGCTCCGCGTCGCTTCGGCTTGGCGACGAGGACCTTGCCGACTCCACCCACGGCGAGAGGAGGAGTGTCATGTACCTGGCTAGCTGCATAAGTAAATAACGGGCTTAATCGGATAAGCTGGGAGATTAAGGTCACAAGGCATATACCTCCAAAAGCGTACAATCATCATCCTCATCATCATTAGACCAATCTTGTAAGGGATTGCGAGATTGACTCTTACCCGAAGCTGAAGCAGCCGCAGCGTGCGGGATAGGCATGAAGCACTCCAGGTCATACTCGACCTCATCCGAGTCGGAGCGATCCCCGTTATAACCAGCAGGAGGGACAGTACTGTCATCAACCTGGTGAAGGAGATTCTGCGGAGGACAAACAAAATGAGAAACTAAAAAACTAAACTAAGAGTGGCAAAAGAGCTAAAGCCTACTCGGCGAGAAAGTGATTCGGAAAACTTACCCAGGGGACAGGCCTGACCCGGCTAAACGGTAGGCAACTCCAAGCCCAGTCATCCGTCAGGTTCAGTTTGAAGATTGAGCTTACTCGGCGGGCGATGGAGTCATGGGTGAGCTCCTTAGTGGAGTGCCGAGTGGGATCGTGAGAGCCACTCATGAAGCACATATTGTGGCTCCTCGCTTGGATGGGGCTTACCCGGCGTGAGATGAAGGTGCACATGAGGTCAGAGTCGGCAAGATGAAAGTTTTCATCCGGCGATAGCAACCTTTCAAAGATCGTGTTAGCCTCATTTACCGCAGCGTCTTGGTCACGCGGGTCAAGCTGCCAGTGCTTTTTGTTGGGAACCTCATCCGAGAAAGGGGGAAGCCGGATGTTATCGGTAGACCCGCTGTTTTTGACATAGAAGAAAGTCCTATGCCATTTCTTGCAGGAGTCAATACCAGTAACCCGAGGAAAGATGGAATCTCTCCTGGGCGTGATACTAGCAGCACCACACCGAGTCAGCCTCTTATCGGATCGAGGAGCACCAGGCTGGGGAACAACCTGAACCTTAAATCCAAAATATTTGGCCCACAAAGGAACTATGGGCCAAATTCCAAGGTAGGCCTCGCAAGCAGAGATGAAGCAAGAAAGAGAGCCAATCGCATTGGAAGGAAGATGGTGGGTTTGCAGATGGAAGGTGAAAAGGAACGAGGAGAAGAAGGTGCTCACAGGAAGAGCGAAACCGCGTTCAAAATGAGAAAGGAAAACCACCCGCTCGTTAGCTTGGGGTTTGGGAGAAATCTCACCGGTGGGGAGACGGCAATCCACTTGCAGTGGGATGCGTCTGGTGGAGCAGAGCCACTCCACTTCTTCGATGGAGACCTCCGAGCCTTCCCAGCCGCCACGCTCGCCGGCAGGAATCTCCTGCTCCTCAGCACCGTCGGCGCCGTCGCGAGCATCCATGGGATCAGCAAACTCAGTCTCCTCCGCGGTTGGAAGAGGCTTGGAACAGCGTGGACCCGTAGTGGAATGGAAAGAAGAAAGGGGCGATTGCAACAAAAGGACAGGAGGAAGAGGAAACCGCAAAGGGGGCAGTTTGATTTTGCGGGCGCAAGGAAGAAGAAAGGGCAAGGGAAAACTGAACGGGCGTGGGGGAAGTGGAAACCCCCAACCCCTACTTAAGGACAGTAAAAACCCCGGTCGTGGGATCTATCTGTGCCGTGCGGCCGGCGTGTGGCCGTGTACCAGGCCAGGAAAGCCAATCAGCAAGCGCCGCGTAGCCAAGGATACACGAAAAATCTTGTGCCACATCATGACTAGAAGGACAAGAGGCGCAGGTCGATGGGACTGCCACAGTGACGGGGAATAACTGCGCAGTCGTCACTGTGTCGCTAGAGCTTGGAACAAAAATTGAGGCAAGTAATCATGATTACCAGCTGTTAGTGATTGAAGCGCGCCGAAAATGACTCGGAATTGGCCAAAATAACTCGGCTTGAGGCAAGAACGAGCCAAGAAGTCAAAGATTTGACCCGAAAATTGTCAGACTGACCCGGCAAGGTGCGAAATTGCGACAGATAAAGATAAAAACTAAGTTCCACCCACACAAAAGGAACATGGAGACGCCTAACAGCTTGAACTGCTAGACCTCACCAGCTTCGGGGACTAATGTCGGGGGGATAACCCCCGGTAGGGTCACAAGAGGGGAAATGTAGTGCAGCTGGGTTGGCTCCGAGTAAAGAAAGAACCAGGCCGGGTAAGAGCGGTCGGGTAAGATAAGAATGAAAGCCGACATACAAATTATGTCGGCATGTGTAGGACAAAGTTGTAACCTTTGCAGGAACCGACGAGCCGAGTCGATCGAGGAAGGGCCGAGTCAAGAAGGACGCGTGGCACCTTTCCGAGTAAGGTTCAGGAGGGACCATGGTAAAGCATGGTCAAAAGAGATGGGTGACGCCGGGTGGCACAAAAGGAGTCGGGTGACGCCCAAAGCATACGCTGACGTATAAAGTAATAGCATGACGCCAAAAGGAACAAGAAGCAGCGTACTAGAAGACCGTTAGCTGTCAAGCTTTATGGACCGGGCCTTTGGGTTCAGGGCAAGCCCATGACCCAGCCCACATTATAGGGACCAGGATCCAAACAGTAAACCCTAGAACCCAAAGGGGTATTAGCTTGCTAGCGCTGCCTATATAAGGGAGGGCATAGAAGTAGCAGGAGGAGGTTGGACCAAGTAGTGAACTAGTGCTGAGAACTCTAGCTTATACAACTCAAGGAGCACTTGTAATATTTTGGGTATCAATCGAATTGCCAAGTCTGGAGAGTTCTTCTTGTTCTTCGTGCATGGCTCGACCGTGCACTCCCTCCCCGGTGACCACAAGCACCCATTCGGCCCCCAACTTAAGCCTACCCATGGCATCTGTCGTGCCACCACCACGACAAGGGTCAGGTGTTTGCAGCCACTGATAGTGGAAGTGTTTATGTCTGGAATCATCTGTATTTTGGTAAGTTTGATCCACACCTGTTGTAATCTCTAGTTTCAGTTTTTATGGATGTAAACTAGTTTTGGCTGATTTAGCCATCATTTCTTTTTCAAGGTCCTATTCTGCTCCCGGCACCACCTAGCGCGCATCTTGGGGAGGGAAACCTTGATGACATAGATGATGAGGAGTACGAACCTGGTTTATGGTTCTTAGCAATATCTACAGACGAATCTCGCCTTCTTCTTATCTATACTGAGGGCGTAACTGATGAGGAGTTTTATGGCGGTACTTATTATGGACATGGCAATCCTATTGCTGATCATAGTGTTGATCGCTGCGGTCGCACTTTTGGCACCTATGCTACTAGGTTTGGCTGCAAGGTGTACTCAAAGGACACTGCTTACTTGTTTCCACCTAAGCCATGAATACCGATCGCTGACCTGGGAGCATATTTCCTTTTCCTTGGATTGAACTATCCGATTAACATTGCAGTAAGCGGTGTAGATGTTGCCCCAGGATATCTGAAGAGAAGCAATTGTGTCTACACCTCCCACCATGCAATAGGACTTGGATATATGTCGTTTCCTGTAGTATGCTGCTTCAGTCTAAATATGAAGAAGTAGCTATTGGTTTCTCAACCAACGTTGTATGGAAATCTCTAGAGACTCCATTATGGTTCATCCCGAGCTTCGCCAATGCCCGGGATTGGAACCTAGCTACCATAAGTACTATTAATACTATGTAATAGGATAGTTCAGTTGGTATCGGCCCTGTTGAACTATTTTGGCTGCAAAGTAATACTAGTATAGTACTAAGTCTTGTATTTCGGAGTATTTTATACTATATACTGATACTTGTTTAGATCAAGGGTATGAGATGGTAGTGCTTTGCCTTTGTTCTGTCATTGCTATTACTAAAGTATTTTATAGAACTAATTTGATGTACTTGTACTTGTTTAGATCAAGTGCAGATTTGTCTTGCTTTTCTTTTGTAACTTGGCCTTGTCATAAACTCATAATCTAGATGAGACTTGGGCATTTTTAGTTGCCTATGGAGGTCACACACATAGGCATTTATGTGAGAAGGAGGTATGCACACAAAAGCAAACTTGATCGTTAGTTTTGCTTGCTCCAATAATCGAGTGTTCCGAGAAAAAGACAAATTGAATCGGTCACTTGAAATGTTGATCAGTCTGTCAAGTGACGCTAGGTATGAACTGGGAATCTGTCGATATTTTTGTTTCTTATTTTGTACTGCTGAATCTTTCAAATGCTAGTGAATCTATCAAATGTTCTGTTGCTGTTACTAAAGTATTTTTTAGAATTAATAGTGGTGTACTGGTACTTGTTTTGATCAAGCGCAGTAGATGGTCTTGCTCTTCTTTTGGAACAGCATGGCCACAATATGGTCACTCTTTCCATTTGAATTATGGCCTTTCTACATCTACTGAATTTCAATGTCTACATTGTTAAATCTGTACATTATTTTGGTCATTATCTGTACTGCTAAATTGGTCACTTTGAAATGTTGTTTAATCTGTCAAGTTCCACTGATTATATAATGGGAATCTGTTGATATTTTTCTATTTTATTCCGTACCATCGAATATTTCAAATGCTACTGAATATGTCAAATGTTCTGTCATTTTTATTACTAAAGTATTTTGTAGAACTAGTAGGTGTACTGGTACATATTTAGATCAAGGGCAGTAGCTAGACGATCTTGATTTTCTTTTGAAATATGGCCTTGTCACAATCTAGATGAGGCTTTGGAATTTTGGGTTGCATATATGTTGGTCACACTGGCATTGATGTAAGAATGAGGTATGCATAGAAAAACAGTCTTGATCGTCAGTTTTGCATGTGATACGCCCAATTTGCATCACCATTCTATATCATAATGTACCTCTATTCATTGATATTTGTCTTATTATGAGGTATTACTTATGGCTTTTCATCTGTTTATGCATGTTGGATGATTCTTGGAGGATGAACTGACGGAGTCTGGATTCTGATGGAAAAGAGGGTGTCTCGATGAAATTTCGAGAAGATCAGAAAAATACCAGAAAAATATGGAAACATATTATTTTACCAGGAGACGAACGAAGCCAGAAGGAGGAGTGAAGAGGGGCCGCAGGGGGCTCACACCCCCTAGGCGCGGGCCCACCTGACCCCGCGCCTAGGGCAGGTGTGGCCCACCTGCCCGGCCTCCGACTCTCCCCCTTCGCCTATATCTTCCCTACGGAACCCTAAGTCTCGGGGAGCGACCACAGATAGATTTCTGCCGCCTCTGGGGGCGTAAAACACCGAGAGAGAAAGATCTCTTCGACAGACAGATTTCTGTTGGGGGAATTCCTTCCCAGAGAGGGGAGATCGTCGCCATCAACACCGTCATCAAGCTAGGCTTCATCGGGATCATCATCATCATCATCATCCACACCATCATCTCCACCAGCACCATCATCACCACTCCGTCCCGATGTAACAATTGTGTTGGATATTGCTTTAGTTCTTAGGGGAAACTTTCCCGGTGTTAATTACTATTGTAGTTGATGCTTGTGAGTGGAACCATTGGATTATTGTTTATGTTCTGATTGTTATCCATTATCATATCATCTTTGATCTTGATCCATATGATGTCTTGTGAGTAGTTCGTTTAGTTCTTGAGGACATGGGAGAAGTCATGTTGTTATTAGTGGATCTGTGTTGAGTTATTATTCAATGGTTAGTATTTAAGTTGTGGTTCTATTCTTCTAGTGGTGTCATGTGGTCGTCGACTACATGACACTTCACCGTTTATGGGCCTAGGGGAATGCACTGTGTATTTGGCTACTAATTGTGGGGTTGCCGGAGTGACAGAAACCTGAACCCCCGTTAGGACACCATTGCATAAGGGAGCATAGGATCTCAGAGTTTAAGGCTGTGGTTAGATTTATATCTTAATTAATTTCCTGTAGTTACGGATGTTTGCAGGGGGTTTAATCACAAGTATGTATTAGTCCAAGTAAGGTCGGTACATTAGCACAGGTTCACCCACACAACACTTACAACACCAAATAAGAGTACTCAGCTATTTGAAGCGAAAGCACTTGACAGAATTCCCAGGTGTCGTCGAGAACGTTTGGTCCTTATAAGTATTTTCACCGGCTTGTCCTTTGCTAAGAAAGGATTGGGCCACTTGCTGCGTTTGTTCTTTGTTACTTTCTCTTTGTTTTGTTGCCTTATCAGAAAACCACTAAAAATCCGTTTGCTAAGTATTCACAGGGATTTCCTGCTCCATACCACTGTTCAGCACCTTCTGCTCCTCGTTGGGATCGATACTCCTATTTATCGAAAGTACTACGATACACCCCCTATACTTGTGGGTCATCAAGACTATTTTCTGGCGCCATTGCTGGGGAGTGAAGTGTTATTGAAGAGTGGAACTGGTAAAGGAAACTTCTACTGTGAGTATTGCTTTTTGTTATTGCTTGTTACTTTGTTTCCAATATGGATAACCCATTTGGTTTTCTGTTTTGGAAAACTACTACTGCTGCTAGGGTAGTAGATGAACCACCTCCTGTTGAGATAGATCCTTTTAAGATACCTACAAGTATTGTTAATCGTATTATGGATAATTATTATTTTGGGATGGAACTATCCATCCCGGTGATCACTTGCTTTTTATCCATAAATTATGCGGGTTGTTTAAGTGAGCAGGTATCACAACTGAACAGGTGAAGAAGAAGTTACTCTCCATATCCTTGAAAGGGAGAGCTGAAGAATGGTATAAGCTGCTGAAGAATGGACAATCCATGGAATGGGAGGAGATGGCATCTCTCATTTACTCTAAATTTTATCCTCCCAGTGAAATTCATAAGGATAGAAATATTATATATAACTTTTGGCCTCTTGATGGAGAGAGTACAGCTCAAGCTTGGGGGAGATTGAAGTTACTAATGCTTAAATGTCCTATTCATGAACTCCCTAACAATATTATTCTCAATAACTTTTTTGCTATGCTCTCTCTTCATGATAAAGATTTACTAGATGCTTCTTGTGTTGGATCATTTACACGTATGAAGGAAGAAGCTAAATGGGATCTACTAGACCGTATTCAAGAGAACACTGAAGCTTGGGAGAATGACAAAGGAAGAAAGTCAGGTATAAACTATGATTATGAATGTATTAAATCTTTTATGGGAACTGATGACTTCCGTGATATTGGTAATGAGTTTGGTCTTGATTCCAAAGTATTGCCAACTATTTTAAAGCCTTTGCCTCTTACATAGAAATTCCCAAGAAGAAGTGGAACAAGTACCATGCACCTTATAAAGATGTTGTCAGTCATGTTCCTGTTAGAAGTACTCAAGTTTGTACTACTAATCATATTGTGCCTGAACCTTATGTTGAGAAAATACCTTTTCCAGCTAAGGTAAAGGAGTATTCTATGATGATTAGTGCAGATAGCAAAGGTACAAGGAAAACTGTGGAGCCTGATGAGCAATTGAATGTTGAACATGTGGTAGCTATTGTGAAAGATCTTGATGCTAGAAATATAGAGGATGATCATATTGTCTTCTATGAAGATGCTTCTAATATTATCTCTCATCCTAGTAAGGCTAGAAAAACCTTTCTGTTAAAATTGGTGATCATTGCTACTATGGTTTATGTGATATTGGTGCTAGTTCTAGTGCTATTCCTTATGAGCTTTACAGGAAATTTATGCATGAGATTGGTCCTTGTGAGCTCGAGGACATTGATGTGGTCATCCACCTTGCTAATAAGGAGACCATTTGCCCCAATGGCATTGTAAGAGATGTGGAGGTTCTTTTTGGTAAGATTAAGTATCCTGCTAATTTTCTAGTGCTTAATTCAGCAGCTAGCAAAACTTGTCCTATCATTTTTGGTAGACCTTTCTTGAACACTTGTGGAGATATTATTGATTGTAAGAAGGAAAAAATTTTAACTAAGTTCGATGGAGATTCTTATGAGTTTAACTTTTCCAAATTTTCTAAAGATCCTTGTGAAAATAGCTTGCCTAATAAAGATTCCAGGATGGAACAACTTGCTTCTATTGATTCAGTCTATGACCTTGGACCTCTTTTTGGTGACTGTAAGTATGCTTACTCAGATGATAAAGTTGTTTCCAGTGACAGTTATGTTGTCAACTTTATTCAAGGTGCTACTGAAAGTTATTATGAGAGAGGGAAACACGGTTTTATGCATCACAATGATGTTAAGTTTCCCCGTTTTATGTTGAAAGCTTTGAAGTTGCATCTTTTTGTCTTCCTATGCTAGTGGATTTTTGTTTCAACAATTCATTTTCTCATGACACCCCCATGCATAGGAAGTGGGTTATACTTAAGTGTGTTGGTTATTTGCTTCTTGATGCTCTCTTTCACTTCAAATATATTTATCCTATGTGAGCATCTTTGGAACTTTCAAGCCTAACTTAAAGGCATTAAAGAAAAGTACTTGTTGGGAGATAACCCAAGAGTTTTGTCGAGTCTTGGAAGTTATTAACTCTGTAATAACTGCTCCTTACCCTTTTTGTTTTGGTTTTTGTGTCAAGTTCAACTACTTTTGTGAAGTAGGGGAGTTGTGAAAAGTGGTTGTCCTGGGACAGATTTTTGTGTTGCACCGTAAAAATTCGTGAGGGAGCTCAGTATGTCGGATGGATCTGTATTTTTTTGAGTTTGTTATCCAAGTTGTTACCCAACTTTCATCAGTTCTGCACTTTTTATTTTAGCAACAGAAGGTCTTCGAAAAAATCAATCTTTACCTGCTAGTCTGTTTTGACAGATTTCTGCCTTCATTTGCATTTGCTTCCAACAAAAGCTTTTGTTTTGATGGGTTTTCAGTTGAAGTGTGTACCTAAAGGTGTATTGTTTTTGCTTACACTAATGTTTTCATTGAGTTTGTGCAAGGGTTTTTTATGAAGGAAATTTTCAAGAGAAAGAGAAAAGGAATCTACAGAGTTCGTCTTTGAATAGGTAAAAGTGGTGAAAACAGAAGGTTCGTGAAACTCCAATCTTTTTATATTTTTGATGTTTTTAATACATAAGGAAGACTACGAGACGAAACAGAGGGGGAACCGGAGTCCGGGGTGGACAAACCCACCCTAGGCGTGGGCCCAGCTTGGCCATGCCTGAGGGGGTGTTCCTCCCCCGAACTCCGTCTCCGCCTTGTTTCCGTATCAGAACCTTCCTTATGCCTTGAAACTTCGTAATGTATAACCCCCCGGATCCCTCGAGGTTCATGCATCATGTTCTCGTCGTGTTTTCGTTTCGATCTGTTTCTGTCAGGAAAACTTCTCAAGTTTAGAGCACCATGGTCTCCGCCAACGACAAAGGCAAGAAGCCCGTGGAGGAGATAAAATTGGAAGAACAAACCTCCGTAGGGGCAAGAGGAAAGAAACCCACTTCGGTAGGAGCAATTAACACTGGGGATGCTTTTTCTCGTAACATTCATGGAATCATATCCTTCGATCCAGACTTCAGATACTGCCCCGAGGCAGCAAAGGCCCTTCGAACCAATGACGACGTTTGTGCTAACTACCGTGCTTTGAGGATGAAGGTGGATATGCTTCAAGAGGAGAATAACAGGCTTCATAATATGCTGGAGGATTTTCTGATCCTTGACAAGAGAACACCACCACTGCCAAAGGAGTAATTCGTCATCAGGTTTGGCATCCCCTTGGCTTGTTCCAAGCTTGGGGGAGTGTCACGGTATCACCACCATTATCTTTTATCTTTTACTTCTTTAGTGGATTCGTATCTTTGGTAGAGAGGTTATCTTATAGTTTGTTTTGCATGTGGAAGTATCTCTCCTTTAGTTGGTTATCTATGTATCCCTTGGTGTGAGTGCCTTTATTGAATATTAATGAGAAGTTTCATCTTTTACTTTTTGTACTTCTTATTTTTAGTTTGCAATCTCTATTATATGATGGATCTTGTTGATCAGTATTGGCATCACTTTGGGAGCATCAAGTGGATCTAAATTGGTTTTGGCAAACCGATCTCTGGTCAGTAGCAATATTTTTTGAGGTTTGAAAGAAAAAGAGAAAAAGCTTACAGGTATTTTGTATCATTTGTTTTCTTGTTGGCTCATAAGCTTAGTATTCTTTATTTAAGATCTTTTGTGTCTTCAAGGAAGACTGCATGTTTGGCTTTATTACTTGTATGTTTGCTTGTTTCTTTCAACTCTCTTGCTTGCTACCCAGCCTTGCTAGCCAAAAACCTGTTTTGAGAAGGCATAATTCTCATGTTTCCAAACCCTTTAACCAAAACCTTTGCCATTTTTGTCCACCATATCTACCTAGTAGCTTTTGCTATTCCTAGCAAATTCTCAGGCTTCATCTACCTTTCGAATTATGTTATGTGAAAACTAGTTAGTAAAGCTCTCACGAACTTGATGGCACACTTTATTTCTTGCCCCTAATAGACCTGAACCATTGTGCCATCGAAGTTGTATATGCTTGCATCTATACGTTGGAATTAGCAGAACTGTGCTGTCACGGGGAACGTTTTCAACATTGCACATGTACTTTTGTACTCAGTTGATATCGTGCTCTTTTGTCTATGGATGTCAACAGTGTGAAATAAAGAGGGAACTTGTAAGTCCATGGAGTTTGTATTTGTGTTAGAGAAATGCCTGGGCTGCTAGCCTAAGCCATGCTTAATCATTGTGGAAACTTGCAGCATCACCATAGTGAGTTATCTATGAAGCATCCTCAATAAAAAGCTATGCACATGGTAAATAAAAAGATCGCTGAGATGCTCATTGTCTGCTTGCCTTGTCATTTTGGTTATCGGAAAGCTCCTGTACTATGTGCAAGGGGTACCCCGTTGGCGGTTCTCAATGATACGCAAATACTTACAATGACAAGAACTTACCTGGGCCCAAAGTTGAGTAGCATGAGGAGTGGCCCTCATATTCAAGGGACATGAGATTGCCAACTTATATTTCGTCAAGCATATACTCCATCTGTGTGCACTTTAACCTTAATCATCTCAAGATGCCTATGATAGGGGCAATGAGGGCTCAAAGCTAGTAAGTACCATAATCTTTTGGAAGCTCTTTATGACTTGTAATCCCTGCTACCCTCTATAAAGGGACCTTTCTCCTAGTTACCAAGTTGAGTCAGTAAACCTACTTCCTCTCTATCTCCAGCAAGCTTTTGAGTTGTTGTGTTTCAAGCATTCATATGGTGATTTATTCAATCATGTTCTTTATTTTCCTTGTTTGCATAAGACTCTTATCTATTGAGTATTACTTTGAAAGCCTTCACTTGTGAAAAACCTTTTTGAGCAAAGAGTGCTCCTATTGTAAAACTTCTACAAAAAGCTTTTTGTGAAACTGTTTGCCAGGTGTTCTCTGACCAAGAACAAGTTTGCCAATTCCAATTATGATTAATCTTTATGCATCTCTATTGTGACTGTTGTACTTGGTTGCAAGCTAAGTTATATAATGGTGAGTTGCTTTCTTCTATGAGTTGTGCAACGGTAAGTGTGATGCTTCTTGTTCGTATTCTTTTATCGACACTTCACTCCATAAACCTGTGGACATGTTTACTGAGCTCAGTATTCACTTGGGGACAAGCGAAGTCTAAGCTTGGGGGAGTTGATACGCCCAATTTGCATCACCATTCTATATCATAATGTACCTCTAATCATTGATATTTGTCTTATTATGAGGTATCACTTATGGATTTTCATCTGTTTATGCATGTTGGATGATACTTGGAGGATGAACTACCGGAGTTTGGATTCTGATGGAAAAGAGGGCGTTTCGATGCAATTTCGCGAAGATCAGAAAAATATGGAAACATATTATTTTACCATGAGACGAAGGAAGCCAGAAGGAGGAGCGAAGAGGGGCCGCAGGGGGCCCACACCCCGCTAGGCGCGGGCCCACCTGACCCCGCGCCTAGGGAATGTGTGGCCCACCTGGCCGGCCTCCGACTCTCCCCCTTCGCTTATATCTTCACTACGGAACCCTAAGTCTCGGGGAGCGACCACAGATAGATTTCTGCCGCCTCTGGGGCGGAAAACACCGAGAGGGAAAGATCTCTCCGGCAGACAGATTTCTGACGAGGGAATTCCTTCCCGGAGAGGGGAGATCGTCGCCATCAACACCGTCATCAAGCTAGGCTTCATCGGGATCATCATCATCATCCACACCATCATCTCCACCGGCACCATCATCACCACTCCGTCCCGATGTAACAATTGTGTTGGATATTGCTTTAGTTCTTAGGGGAAACTTTCCCGGTGTTAATTACTATTGTAGTTGATGCTTGTGAGTGGAACCATTGGATTATTGTTCATGTTTAGATTGTTATCCATTATCATATCATATTTTATCTTGATCCATATGATTTATTATGAGTAGTTCGTTTAGTTCTTGAGGACATGGGAGAAGTCATGTTGTTATTAGTGGATCTGTGTTGAGTTATTATTCAATGGTTAGTATTTAAGTTGTGGTGCTATTCTTCTAGTGGTGTCATGTGAACGTCGACTACATGACACTTCACCATTTATGGGCCTAGGGTAATGCATCGTGTATTTGGCTACTAACTGTGGGGTTGCCGGAGTGGCAGAAACATGAACCCCCGTTAGGACACCATTGCATAAGGGAGCGTAGGATCTCAGAGTTTAAGGCTGTGGTTAGATTTATATTCTTAATTACTTTCCTGTAGTTACGGATGTTTGCAGGGGGTTTAATCACAAGTATGTATTAGTCCAAGTAAGGTCGGTACATTAGCACAGGTTCACCCACACAACACTTACAACACCAAATAAGAGTACTCGGCTATTTGAAGCGAAAGCACTTGACAGAATTCCCATGTGTCGTCGAGAACGTTTGGTCCTTATAAGTATTTCCACCGGCTTGTCCTTTGCTAAGAAAGGATTGGGCCACTTGCTATGTTTGTTCTTTGTTACTTGCTCTTTGTTTTGTTGGCTTATCAGAAAACCACTAAAAATCCATTTGCTAACTATTCACAGGGATTTCCTGCTCCATACCACTGTTCGGCACCTTCTGCTCCTCGTTGGGATCGACACTTCTATTTATCGAAAGTACTACCATACACCCCCTATACTTGTGGTTCATCAGCATGCTCCAATGATGGAGTGTGTTCGGAGAAAAGGGCAAACTGAATCAAGAACTGATTATCTCTATACTGCTATTGAATTTCAGTGTCTGTATTGATGAATCAGCCACTTTGAAATGTTGCTGAACATGTTAAGTGCGGCCGATTACGAACTAGGTATGTGTCAATATTTTTATTTCTTATTTTGTACTGCCGAATCTTTCAAATGCTAGTAATGTAGGGGTTCGTAGCATGAAAAACAAAAAAATTCTCGCATGAACACACACAAGCCAAGATCTATCTACTTGATTGTATCAACGAGTCGATAGAGTACTAACCCTCGAAGATCCAAAGCAGTTAACAAGAGCAGATTCTTGTGGGTGATGTAGTCGTTCACTTGCCGATCTCAAGATCGCGTAGGCGATCCTTCCGGCGCCGCGTTCCGGCAGTGCTCCCGCAGTCGGTCACACGTACGGTACTCGATGAAGACCTTCCTCTCCCTTGTTCCAGTAGGCAGCAGAGGTTGTAGCTCTCTCCTCGCGATTCTGACAGCACAACGTCGTGGTACCGGAAGTAGAGGGGAGATCCCGCAGGGCTTCGCCTAAGCCAGAGCGAGTATGTGGAGTTGTGGGAGCCCTGGCGATCTAGGGTTTAGAGGGCCGAGGTTTAGAGGTAGCTAGCAACTAGAGTTTAGCTAGTCGGTAACGGTTTAGAGGAGATCTAGATTGGTCGCAACTAGAGAGGGGGGGGCGGCCAACCTAGGGTTTCTTGGTTTCCTAGGGCAAGGGGGATACCTTGGGGTGCGCCCCCACCCCTCCTTATATAGGTGGGGGCGTCCAAGGGTGTTCCCAACCCAGGTGGAAACCCTCCCTAACTTAGAAACCCTCCCTAACTCGGAAACCATGTTGGGATTTGACTTTTTCAAACTTCCTTTTTGACTTTCAAATTAGAGTTTGATTTCTCCCTTCCAAGTGTCCAGCCAAGTGACCTAGGACATGATGCAACCATTACATTTTGTCATAACACATTCATGTACCCTTCCCCTTCCGGATCGATGAACCTTCTAGACCCTTCTAGAACATTCCGGTGAAAACACCGGAATCATTCCCGAACTCCGAAATTGGACTTTCCTTATATGAATCTTATTCTCCGAACCATTCTGGATCTCCTCGGATATCCTGGATCCCATCCGAGACTCCGAACAACATTCGGTCTCTTTACTCACATTCCATATCTACTAAACAACATCGAATCCTTAAGTGTGTCTCCCTATGGTTCGTGAATTATGTAGACATGATCGAGACTCTTCTCCGATCAATAACCAATAGAGGAATCTGGAAATTCATATGGCTCCCACATATTTCTATGATTACTTTGCGATCGAATGAACCATTTACATACGGAACCAATCTCCCTTTGTCTCGCGATATTTTACTTATCCGAGGTCTGATCATCGGTATCTCTACATACCTAGTTCAACCTCATTACCGATAAGTATTCTTTTCTTGTTCCTGTGATATGTGATACCTTGTAAGCCATTCACATGCTTGTAAGCTAATTGGATGACATTCCACTGAGAGGGCCCAGAATATATCTATCTGTCATACGGATGGACAAATCCCACTCTTGATCCATGTGCCTCAACACATACTTTCCGAACACTCAATGCCACCTTTATAGCCACCCATTTACGGTGTGGTGTTTGATGTCATCAAAGCATCCTTCCGGTGATGGTGATTAGCATGATCTCATGGTCGAAGGAATTAGGTTACTATGTATCAGAAAGCTTATAGCATGTGAACTATTTGAATGACTTGATCTTATGCTATGCTTAACTATAGGAGTATGTCCATCACATCATTCTCCTAATGATATGACCTTATTTTTAATAACATCTCAATGTTCATGATCAGGAAACCATGATCATATATTAACCAACAAGTTAGTTTAACAAGAGGCTTTACTAGGGACTCTTTTATGTTTACAAACCACACAAGTATTAATGTTTCCGGTTAATACAATTATAGCATGGTATGTAAACATTTATCATAAGTACGAATATATGATAATAACCACTTTATTATTGCCTCTTGTGCATATCTCCAACAGTCTCCCACTTGCACTAGAGACAATAATCTAGTTTCAAAACTTTGTGTATTCAACACTTATGGCTTTCTGGTGTTGTATTTACACGATTGCTAGTGGTGAACCGATCTTCGGATCTGACACTTACAGGTCCATGTGAAATTGCATGTCTTTGCGTCTCTACGCATCACTCATTCTCTAATGAGATGGCATTGTATAACTTTGGTCCTTTGGTTATACCTTTAGTTCCTTGGGGTTAAAACATGTTGATAATATTGTCGTACAATATATCTTCATAGTACTAACCCGCTGTGAACTACACCTAGGGCCGGCTCTGGCCCAGGGCAAGAGGGGCGACGGCCTGGGGCCCGGCCAAGTTAGGGGCCCATATCTGGTACAAACATAGTACATGCAGAGTAGAAAAAAGAGGGGCCCATCTATCCATAGCAGCACGTTCAGAAATAGGGCAACCAGGCACGGCACAGGAGTCACCAGGACGATTCGCTTACTCGCGATCGAATCACTCATGGCGGACAGGGCCCTTTCGTCTCTGATCACGAGTGGAGCGGAGCCACCGCTGCTACGTCTTACCGTATACTGTCTAGGGCAGAAAATTGGGGAGATCAACAGGTAATTTTAGGAGTAAACTGTTTAATTAAACTCTGCTGTCTAGCTCCATTTCTTTATGTTCTGATGTTCTCAATCTAAATTCTCAATCCGGTGACTGATTTGTCCCTTTTTTACAGCAGTTGCGTCAGTCAGTTTCTCCTTAGAGGAGTATGGAGGAGATAGTCAGATTCGGTCTAGTTTTGATGCTTTGAGTTGTGCTAATTTTGTACGACATTCAAGTATCCTCTTTCCTTTTCTTGGAAAGCATCAATCTAGTTCTCTGAAAACTATAGAATTTGATGGAATGTCAGTACGAAGCTATGAATATTTTTTGATGAGGAATAACACTAACAAGAATTCAGTGCAATATAGATATGGCTTTACAGTAGTATATGGAATCGGAAAACAAATCTGATTAGCCCCATTGATAGAGTTCGCCTTTGGGCCTCTGAAATCCTAGAGCCGGCCCTGACTACACCTAGTTTGATAACAAACTACTTGACACAAATGCCCTCTTTTGCTGCTACAATAGCAGTCATATACTCAGCTTTTGTTGTAGTATCTGTCACAATGTCTTAACTTTGGAACTCATCCAAATCCATTATGGAACTTTCTTTCCATTATATTGTGCCACCCTTAGTTTAGATTGAGATAAACTTAATTTGTACTTTGTGACAAAACTAGTATCAATGTAGTACTTTTACAATGAACTAACCATCTATTTGTCACCTCTACAAAAATAATATATTCTTAGTTTTTCCAAAAGATCATAAGAATATCCTTACTATCGTCCAATGATTATCTTATGAATCATTCTGGTATATTCTCATAACATTTAGAGCATAGGACATATCTGGATTTGTACATATCATAGTATGATTGATATAAATACTCTTTGTTATTTCATACATCAAGTATCAATCTATACTTGAATCTTTTTTTCACTTACCAAGTGTCAATACACTTGAATTTCGATTCAATCCTTTTTGTGCGACAAGAACCTTTCTTGTAGTTTCTATATTGAAATCATTCAATATATCATCTATGTACTTTCGGCACAACCATATTAGCATATCAATTTATCTATATAGATATTGATGCCAAATATTCGGGTTTTGCCTAAGTCTTTCATCAAAATGAAATTCTTAACTTGTGTTAACAAAAGATACATCATTTCCAATCAACAATATGTCTTCCACATAATGTATTAGAAATATGTCTTAGCGCTCCCACTTAATTTCTTGCAAATGCAAGCATCTTCATCATCTCCGATGAGATTAAACTCTTTTAATTGTTTCATCATGGTGGAAATTCCAATTCCACGATGCTTATTTCAACTATTGAAGTTTGCATTCGCTATTAGCATCCTTTGAATTAACAAAATCCTTTGGATCGTGTTATGTACACGTCCTAGGTAACAATTTTATTAAAAGAACTTTGTTTTGTTTGTTCAACCACCATATAACATAATTATATGTAGTGGTTGCTACATTAATCCGTATAGACTAAATATCGCTATGTAAGATCAAATCCTGTCACCTTTGAATATTGTTGTGAACTCTTTCCCAACATGTCGACTATTTCATAGATGTGAAACATCCATGTCTATTTTTTTTTATAGATCCAAACACGACTGTAAGGTCTTACACCTTTCTAGAGGGTCTTTCAAGTTCAAAGCTTGATTTCTCGTGTATGGAACTACCACGGATTTTATGGCTTCAAGCCATTTGACGGAGTCAGGTCCCATCATCGCTTCTTTGCATGTAGTCCGTTCATTATTGTCAAATAATGATTCAACCCTCAAATCTTGATATTTGATTGTTTACCCGACCTACTTGGTTCAATAGGAACTTAGACCTCCGTAACCACAACCTTTGAGGAACGTGAGTCATGAGCATTGTTGCTGCCTTCAGAATACTTTTCGGTGCTGCGCAACTTTGCACATATAGCTAAGGTTCTTTTAACCTTATCAAAGTTCTGTCGTCCTCCCACTTAACTTTTCACGGAAAATTCCTTCTCAAAGAAACTTGACGTTCCAAGCGAAAAACATTTTTGTCTTTGGTATTATGGAGGAATACTCAACGGTTATTCGAAATAATATACAAAGACATGTTCATCCGACTTTGGTTGTAAACATCTCACTTATGCATAGCATACCAATTTTTAAGAAAGGACAACTTGGGTTTTGTCCCAAACCATAACTTTATATGGTGTCATTTCAACGGATCATGATGGAGATCTTTTTAGTGGAAAAGCGGTAGTCTCTAAAGCTTTTAATCTTTAAAATATAATGGCAGTTTTATGAATTACACCTTTGATCTTACCATGACAAACAATGTTTTATTACATATCTCGAACACACCATCCTCTTATGGTGTTTCGGGAAATGCAAATCCATGGAAAGATTCCTCTAATCTTAGGTGTTTTGCTAAACTTGCAACTCAAAAATCTTCCTTTATGATCTTATCATAAATTCTTTATTTTCTTGTTTCATTGATTTTGCACTTCATCTTGAAATTATTCGAACTTTTTCAAATGTTTCACACTTCATCCTCATTAAGTGAATATTCATATATTCACTCAAATTTTCGGAGAAAGCATATGAAGTTGAAAATCCATCGCTCTTGACTACATATAATGGGCTTCATACATCTATATGTACAAGTTCCAATGAGCTATTAATTCGTTCCCTTTTGGCCTATGAACGGATTTTTAATTATCTCTAGGAAAGTTTCACAAGCGTCATTTGATCAAAAATCAAAAGACTCCAAAATCCATCCATATGGAGTTTCTTCATGTTTTCTTTCCAATATAATTTAAACGGCGATGTCACTTCTTAAGTGATCTTTCAATCAATTGTCCTTCGACATTTTTAGCACTAGTTTTATGGATGTGATTTCTCCAAATAGACTTGTATATCATCCGTCTTTCATGGAATATGGAAATTATTTGAACAACCCTTTTGTCCTCATAATACCTGATAAAACAAATCTAGAAGGCAAGCTTTGATATTAACGAGCAACACAACAACCCTTTATTTGTTCTCGATGAACATAATCACATATTATTTTGCTAGTTACTTAGGCCATTGTAGTTCATGAATTGTGTTGTTTCGTATGACGATTCACACCAACAAATTCGGTATCTAATACTTAAGAACCACATTGTTTAACAAGCAAAGAATATAGCCATAACATGTATATCTTCTATACACATAAGCTAAACAATTATAGTCTTTTCTCTTCTGCCAAATATTTCTTACGTTTCTCTTTCAGTATTTCTTTATCCTTTCAAAAGAATCTATCAACATCAACAGTGGCGCCCTACTTATTACACATAGTCCAAAACATGTATAGTTAAATACCAATGTCTTGGACTTGCACTTTGAAGTAGATCACCATCATCAAATGTTTGGTGTTCTTTCAAATTCCATTCTTTAGTAATCTTTTAGTGTAGTAAACATTTTACCTACATCAAATATTCATCCTTATCATGGAACTATTCATGATCAAGCTACTTCAGCATATAACGGTGAATTGTGAGTATAATGTTGCTCTCCAAAACCTTTTGAAGAATTAGGACGACTAGCGTCTCCAACCTTTTGAAAATTCTCATCAAATATGAGAACATAAACTTTGCTATATTATACGCTATCATCTTGTAATCGAAACACGTTTCAGATATCACAATATCTTCCACATATGATGATCCTAGATAACCTTGATATTAAAACAATCTTTTGAATATCAAGAATCATGGAGATAATCATGATACTTATATACTAACACTGGAATTGTTACTCTTGATTTAATACCAATTATTAAACTTCACGGAGTAACCGGAACTTACTGAAAGTTTGCAATAGGACTTTTAAACTTTAGATTAACACTTCAAAACAATATGATACCAGTTCGTAAAGTAACTAACCAGAATTCTATAGTTCTATTATCTCAATTATAACTAAGCGCAAGGTGGTAAACGGATGCCAATGACTACAACAACTATGCAAATTCACTTTGAATTAATTTATGATAAATAGTGTTCAACTTTTAATCATATTGCTGTTGAACTCCCACTCAAAACAATATCCCTCACATTGTTTTAGTGATTACATGAACCAAATCCACTATACCAAGTCCGATCATCACGTGACATGATGTAGTTTCAAAGGCGAACAATCATCATGTGCACCATATCATCTGTATTCCGAGACCATGTCTGTACATGCTAGGCTCGTCAAGATGAAACCTTAGCTTCCGCATGAGCAAATCTGGCTTTCTCCCGTTGTATAGATTCGCAAAATCTAACACACCCAATCATCACGTGGTGCTTCGAAATAACGAGCTTTGGCAACGGTGCCTACTAAGGACGAACACTCTATAACTTGATATTTTGTGAGAGGGATCATCTTATAATGCTAGCGTTGCAATCTAAGAAATACAAGATGCATAAAAAGATTAACATCACATGCAATTCATAATATGGGATATGATATGGCCTTTCTTCGTGTGCTTCCGATCTCCATCTTCAAGCACGAACATGATCTCCATCATCACCGGCGTGGCGTCAAGGTGAATGGCACCGCTCCATGGTTGTCGTCCACCAACATCAACTATTACAACTACTTTGAATAATAGACACACAGGTCTTAACGAAATTAAAAGACAACCATAAGGCTCCTGCCGGTTGCCGACTTACAATAAGGATGATTGCATACATCATATATAATCACAATCATGGCCATATCACATCACATCACACCCCTATAAAACAAAGTTAGACGCCTCTAATTTTCTTTACATATTTTACGTGGTTTGGGGCTTTCTATAAGTATCATTCTAACTTACGAACAAGAACCACAACGTTGATGCATGAACTATCAAGTGCCCGTTGTAAATTGAATCTTCACTATGATGGGAGAGACACACACCCGCAAAGCCACTTATGCAATACAAGTTGCATGTCAAGCGTGGATCAAGTCTCATGAACGATGTCATGTAAGGTAAGCCCGGGCCGCTTTATCCCACCATCCCGCAAGATGCAAAGTACACAAGAAGCAATTGATAATAAAAGCACCACCGCCCACAATGACCATTGTGTTCTACTCGTGCAACAGATCTACATATAGACACGGCTCTGATACCACTGTAGGGGTTCGTAGCATTGAAAACAAAAAAATTCTATCGCATGAACAAACACAAGCCAAGATCTATCTACTAGATTGTAGCAACGAGTCGATAGAGTACTAACCCTCGAAGATGCAAAGCGGTTAACAAGAGCAGATTCCAGTGGGTGATGTCGTCGTTCACTTGCCGATCTCAAGATCGCGTAGGCGATCCTTCCGGCACCGCGTTCCAGTAGCACTCTCGCAGTCGGTCACACGTACGGTACTCGATATAGACCTTCCTCTCCCTTGTTCCAGCAGGCAGCGGAGGTTGTAGCTTTCTCCTCGTGATTCCGGCAGCACGACGGCGTGGTGTCGGAAGTAGAGGGGAGATCCCGCAGGGCTTCCCCTAAGCCAGAGCGAGCATGGTGGAGTATAGGGATCCCCAGCGATCTAGGGTTTAGAGGGTCGAGGTTTAGAGGTAGCTAGCAACTAGAGTTTAGCTAGTCGGTAACGGTTTAGAGGAGATCTAGATTGGTCGCAACTAGAGAGGGGGGCGGCGGCCAACCTAGGGTTTCTTGGTTTCCTAGGGCAAGGGGGATACCTTGGGGTGCGCCCCCACCCCTCCTTATATAGGTGGGGGGCGTCCAAGGGTGTTCCCAACCCAGGTGGAAACCCTCCCTAACTTAGAAACCCTCCCTAACTCGGAAACCATGTTGGGATTTGACTTTTTCAAACTTCCTTTTTGACTTTCAAATTAGAGTTTGATTTATCTCTTCCAAGTGTCCAGCCAAGTGACCTAGGACATGATGCAACCATTACACTTTGTCATGACACATTCATGTACCCTTCCCCTTCCAAATCGATGAACCTTCTAGACCCTTCTAGAACATTCCGGTGAAAACACCAGAATCATTCCCGAACTCCGAAATTGGACTTCCCTTACATGAATCTTATTCTCCGGACCATTCCGGATCTCCTCGGATATCCTGGATCCCATCCGAGACTCCGGACAACATTCGGTCTCTTTACTCACATTCCATATCTACTAAACAACATCGAATCCTTAAGTGTGTCTCCCTACGGTTCGTGAATTATGTAGACATGATCGAGACTCTTCTCCGATCAATAACCAATAGAGGAATCTAGAAATTCATATGGCTCCCACATATTTCTACGATTACTTTGTGATCGAATGAACCATTTACATATGGAACCAATCTCCCTTTGTCTCGCGATATTTTACTTATCCGAGGTCTGATCATCGGTATCTCTGCATACCTAGTTCAACCTCATTACGGATAATTATTCTTTTCTCGTTCCCGTGATATATGATCCCTTGTGAGCCATTCACATGATTGTAAGCTAATTGGATGACATTCCACTGAGAGGGCCCAGAATATATCTATCTGTCATACGGATGGACAAATCCCACTCTTGATCCATGTGCCTCAACACATACTTTCCGAACACTCATTGCCACCTTTATAGCCACCCATTTACGGTGTGGTGTTTGATGTCATCAAAGCATCCTTCCGGTGATGGTGATTAGCATGATCTCATGGTCGAAGAAATTAGGTTACTATGTATCAGAAAGCTTATAGCATGTGAACTATTTGAATGACTTGATCTTATGCTATGCTTAACTATAGGAGTATGTCCATCACATCATTCTCCTAATGATATGACCTTATTGTTAATAACATCTCAATGTTCATGATCAGGAAACCATGATCATATATTAACCAACAAGCTAGTTTAACAAGAGGCTTTACTAGGGACTCTTTTATGTTTACAAACCATACAAGTATTAATGTTTCCGGTTAATACAATTATATCATGGTATGTAAACATTTATCATAAATACGAATATATGATAATAACCACTTTATTATTGCCTCTTGGGCATATCTCCAACAAGTAAGAACAATAGTTCCTGGCTTAAGGTAGTTCTGAGTATTTTGTATGGAGTTCTTCCTCTACTAATCTATTTTACAGTAATAACCATGTACTGGTACTTGTTCAGATCGACCCATCGAGTGTAGAATATGGCCTCGCTTTTCTTTTAAATCAGGCCTTGCTGAATCTATCGATTCTTATGGTTATTGTCTGTGTACTGCTCATCGGTCAGTTTGTAATACTGCTAGATCTGTCAAGTGCTGCTGAATATGAACTGGCAATCTATCTATATTTTTCGGTCTTATTTTGTACTGTTAAATCTATGAAATGTTTTGTCGTTACTACTAGTACAATATTCTGACAACTAACTGTGATGTAATTGGAGTACTTATTTAGATAAAGTGCAGCAGATTGTCTTGCTTTTCTTTTAAAACTTAGCATTGTCACAATTATCTAGATGCGTCTTGGGCATTTTGGGTTGCATATAGGGGCCACACAGGCATTAACGTAAAGAGGAGGTATTCACACGGAAGCAGACTTGATTGTCAGTTTTGCTTGCTCCAATAATCGAGTCTGTTTGGAGAACAGGGCAAACTGATCGTGCGCCAAGGTTTTTTTAGCTGGAACAAGAACCGATTCTCTCTGTACTGCTAATTTCAAGCAGGAAAGCTACTGAACCTCTCAATTGTTCTGTCCTTGCTATTACTAAAGCATTTTGTGGAACTAATACTGTGGTACTTGTTTAAATCAAGGGTAGTAGATAGTCTTGCTTTTGTTTTGAAGCATAGCCTTGGCACAATCTAGATGAGACGGGCATTTTGGCTGCCAGGAGCGTCGCCTTATTATTTGATGGAAGATAAAAATGTTCAAAAAGGTCTTTTTAAGGAGACAAATCAATAAGTTATAATAGCAAGGCTTAACGATTCTATTCAATTAGCTGTTTCTGCCTAGTGGCAAGATACCTAGTCAATCGGTGGTGAGGTCTCGAGTTTGAATCCTAGGCAATTTGTGTTAATATTGAGTTACTTTTTGTACTCTCAGGCTGACATCTGGAACCCAGATAAACTGTTGATGCATCTAGCAATGTTGCCAAGGTCAGGACGGCAGACTCGACCCGAAAAAACAGTCCAATATGTATATACATGTTTAATTTAAATGGCGAGACCCAACATGGACACGTTTAATTCAAATAGTGGCTGACATGTAGGACCCAAATAAACTGCTATCGCATCTAGCAATGTTGGCAAGGTCAGGACGACGGACTCGACCCGAAAAAACAGTCCAACATATATACACATGTTTAATTCAAATAGAGGTTGACATGTGAGACCTAGCATAGACAGATTTAATTCAAATAGTGGCTGGCATGTGGGACCTAGCATAGACACATTTCCTATACAGAGAAGGCTGCAATGTGGGACCCAGCATAAACACGTTTTCTGTACATAGAAGGCTGACATGTGGGACCCAGCATCGGAGTGTAGATTAACATTTTGTATACTCTATAAGGCTGATATCTAGGGTCCAGGTAAACTGTTGCTGCATCCTAGACATGTTTCCCCTCAAAAAAATCCACCAATGTTGCCAAGGTCATAATGGAGGACTCAACCCGAAAAATAGTCCAACACGTTTCTTTCAAATAGAGGCTGACATCTGGGACCCATCGTAGACACGTTTCCTGCACATAGATTGTTAACATCTAGGACCCAGCTACAGACCAAAGTTAGAACAATGAAGACGGCCAAAAGAAAGTCCATCATAGCATGTTTCATTTACAGAGAGTCTGACATGTGGGATCCACCAGAGATACCTTATATATATGTTGCATCGAACAACATTGCCAAGTTCTAATAAGGTAGGCGCGAGCGAGAAAAAGGATAACATGACACGTTCTTCTAATGAGATGCTGACATGTGGGACCCAGCAGCGTGACCAAACGGCAGATTAGTCGAGCAAAGCTATCTAGTTCGGAACATGGTAGTGCTAGAGAATAAAAAAATTCCATCATATACACACTATTCTTCTAATGTGAGGCTGACATATAGGACCCACCAACCTATATAAACGGCTGCTGCAACGAGCAACGCTATCAAGTTAACACGAAGGAGCGACCGAGGGCAAAAATTCTATCATACACACATTTCTTCTGATGAGAGTATGACACTTGGGGCCAGCTGCGTGATTATGCATCTAGCAGCTATATCAAGTTCGGAACAGAGTAGCGCGACCGAGGGCAAAAAATCCATCATACACACATTTATTCTAATGAGAGGATGACATGTGGGTCCATATGCGTGATTTAACGGCAGCGCAATCAAGTTCGGAACAGGGTAGTGGGAGCGAACAAAAAAAAATCTATCATACACATGATTCTTCTAATAAGAGACTGACATGTGGAACCCAACATCGTGATTAACGGCAGATAGTTCGAGCAACGTTATCGAGTTCAAATCAGGGAGACATGAGCCAAGGAATTTTTTTATCATGCACATGTTTCTTCTGATGAGAGGATGACATGTGGGGCCAGCTACGTGATTAAACTGTAGATGCATCTAGCAGCGCTATCAAGTTCGGAACATGGTAGCGAGAGAGAAGGGAAAAATTCCATCATACACATGATTCTTGTAATGAGAGGATGGCATGTGGGACCCAGCATCGTGATTAATGGCAGATAGAAACGTTACCGAGTTCATATCAGGGAGGCACGAGCCAAGGAAAAAAATCCATCATGCACACGTTTATTCTAGTGTGAGGATAACACATGGTACTCAACAACCTAATTAAACGGCACGTGCATCTAGCAACGCTATCAAGTTCGGAACAGGGAAGGAAAAATTCCATCATACACACGATTCCTCTAATATAAGGCAGACATGCGGGACCCAGTAGCCTGACTAAACGGAAGAGGCATCGAACAACGTTATTGAGTTCAAATCAAGGAGGCGCGACCGAAAAGTTTGGTCCGATAGAGTCACTAACGTCCGGGACCCACACACAAAAAAAATACTCCGGCGAATCAACATCTCGCGAGGAAGCGGAAATCTTACTTCTGCCATGCGCCCGTCGATCTTCCTCCATGTTTTTAGCGGTTTCGTCGTAGTAGAGGGGCGCAAAACCAGAAAAAAAAAGTTTTGCATCAGCCACGGTCGAGCCGAGATTTTCGTCTTGGAAGAGGTGCCTTCTAAGATGACCGACGGGACCAGTCGTTGCGGAAAGAAATATTTCTTGTAGTGAATTACGATGTTCGGACACACCATTGCGTTGCGGTGTTCCCGACGATGTTAATTGTGAAAGTATTCCGTATTTCTTTAAATTCATGACAAACTCGTAAACTCAGATATTCACCTCCTTGATTTGCTACTTCACTTTAAAATTCCTAAAACTTTTCAAAAGTTTCAGATTTATGTTTCATGAAATAGATATACCCATATTGCTGTATCCGCATGTGCAAATCTGGCTTGCACCCGTTGTATGCACACGTAAAATCTATAACACCTAATCATCACGTGATGCTTCGGAACAATTAGTCTTAGCAAACAGTTCCTACTAAGGACAAGCACTTTATTACTTGATATTTAGTGTGAGCGATCATCTTATAATTCTACTGTCGCGATCTAAGCAATACAAGATGTATAAAAAGTATTAACATCACATGCAATTCATAATATATATGGTATGATATGGTCTTTCTTCTTGTGCTTTTGATCACCATCTTCAAAGCACGAACATGATCTCCATCATCACCAGCATGGCGACAAGGTTAGTGGCTCTGCTTCATGATTGTCCATCACCAATAGCAACTATTACAATGTAAGACCCCACCTTTATAAAGTTAAAGGTCCATGTGATTGCAATGCTAGTCCCTGGATCAATTGCTAGCATCCACAGTTTAAGATGAAGTACACAGAAACAAAGGTCATTATTACATCGTTATTCTAGAGATAACATAGTCTTTCACAACTCCATAGCCATAGGCTAGTACAAGAGTTTAACTTAACAATATAAATAAAAGTCTTCATCTTCATGTGCCATAGGCAAGCATGTTGACTGTAGACTCATAACCCTAATCCTCATCAGAGTAACCTGCAACATCACAAGTTACAGCCACAGTGGTTCAATACATTGGAATAGTATTGGCAAGTAATACCTTAGTAGAATAATAGTATCTAGCTTCTACATGAATTTGGCTAAGTGTATCTTAGGCTTGCTTTGCTCAAAATAGGTTTTACCTATTAGTTGAAAACACTAAGTTTTTGTTTGGTAAAACTTCCAAGGAACCACCAATAGACATTGGTGAACCTTTACCCTTGTTCAACCACAAGTTTTAACTTATAAATTGGGATGAGGATATTCTTGATAGCTTCCATGTCTTGATGCTCAAATTGTCCATATCCGGGGACACGGCTAAGTACTTAGATTCTTCCTTCTGCAGAGGTGGTGCACTTTCCCCACAAGACTTGACTTTCATCAAGACAGGACCTTTCAGAAGCCTTCCCTTAGACCAAAATGGACGCGCTTCAAACCTATCACCCTCTACCACCAACTGTCCATTTGTCTAAGTTATTACAACCTATATGATCCAGGCAGAGCCCATAATGCCATGTGGCTGCACTAGAAGCTTCTTAACATATGGCATCTCAAATCCCTTTATTCCTGGGTGGCTTTCCACAAGTGTGATACACAAGGTAGACCATAGATATGGGCCTTGTGTAACCACTCAACATAACCCAAACAACCATTCCACCCACGTGTTTCATTCACTTAGTTGTTTTATTAAGCAAAACACAAGTCAAAGACTTAGCAATAATTTTCCATAGGATATGTATATAATCCACCCTTGGTTGCTACTAGCTAGGCTAAAAATGTCAATAGCAAGTATCTTAACTTAGAGAAAATTCTAACAATTCTACAACTACTAGGATTTCCCAAGCATGGCATATAGATACTTAGCAAAAATTATCATGCAAGCCCTATACAAAATATCACTAATGCATAGTCAAAATATTGGGACAAAAATATGAAGCGCCACTTTCCTTGGTAGTTGGGGGAGTAACAATAATCCTCACAGTCACAATCACCACTAGCACCAAAATCTACACATAAAATGATAGCACCAAATTCACATTTCAAATAATCAAGCAAAAATATATGAATGCATGCAAATGCCTTGTGATGATTTTTTTTCTAAACCAAACAAGACAAGTAAAATAGTACTGAACAATAAACTAAACATTTATACACCAACTGAACTTAATTTGGTTTTTAAAACATTTTCCAAATAATTTTTATACACAAAATTCGCCTACAAATGTCTCTGCATAAAATTCTATTTTAACCCAAACAAAAAAAAACTAAGCGTACAGATGTGTAGGATTTATTTTTGTGATTCCAATGGTATATTATTTGTATTTTTTTGATAAACAGAACAAAAGTTATTGAATTTACAAGTTTGAATAACTAATAGATTCAAAAACAGATTTGGCTCGTACCGGTTCGGCCGGATCGATCAATGTGAGCCGCACGATTTAATTGAAATCGCCCGGGCCAGATCTACTCGTACCCCTTTGTTAAGTGATCTGATCCTATGCGCTAGATCTAGATCCAACAGCTGCTGAGCACGCGACCATTTCCTGGCGGCGCTAGCGACGGTGGCGCGGCGGCGGCGCACTGCCAGTGGGGTTTCGGCGGCTATGTAGGGGCTGGGGTTGGCAGAGACGCTTACCAGACTCGCGAGGTCACGCTGATGCTCAACGTCTCGCTGGTGTGGACGGGGGCATGTTGTGTTGGCCGGAGGAGCTCGTCGGAAAGCTTGCAGGCGTCGGGTGCACGATGGCGAAGACATTGGCGATGCTCTGGATCGCCCTAGAACAAACCAGGTGTATCAGGAGACACGCAATGATGCGGCGAACTAGACAGGGGCAAGCAGAAGGCAGGGGCGCTTGAAGGTTACTAGGATTTCTCGACGGAGTTGAGCGGCGGCTCTGTTGTTTGCAGAGGTGGACGGAGGCGACGTCCTAGTGCATTGCAGAGCAAACAAATGGAATGAGATGATGCGCAGGAACCAGGCGAACAAACTCGCATGAATCAGAGGTGAAGGGGGCACTATACTCACCGGAATACGTCGCCGGAGACGCTCGGTACTGCGGCGGTGCAAATGGAATTGTGGGCAGCCTGGTGGCAGAGAAGGGGCACTGAGTGAGGGAAAAGGAGCGGAGAGGGGAGGGGTTAAATAGCCGGTGAGGGGCGAGGGGATTACGCGGCATTGATCGGCAATTAAGCCCGCTTCAATCGCGGCAGTGATGGTGGTAACGGCGGCGACGACGGGGTTGGGGGAGGGGGGTGCGGGGTTTGGGGACGATGATTGCATGGCATCTGGGGCCACCAGTCAGTGAGCGCGGGGTAGGCTTGCGTTGTGTGAGAGAGAGTGAGGAAAGGCCCGGGTGGGCTTGCTGGGATGTTTCTGTTACTGGGCCGAATAGGTGGCGCCGGCCTTTTCTTGTTTTCTTATTCTTTTTCTATTTTGATTTTCTGAACTCACTTTCAAATGATAATCAAATGAGTTTGAATTCAAATTTATTTTGGATTTTTGCAGTGAAACTTTGTACTCAAATGAGTGTAAAAACCTTATTGTTTAGTCCTAAGCACTTTTACATAAAGGAAAATAAAATAAAACCATGCTTTAATATGATTATAGATAATAGGCATAAAATGGTTTTCTATTTGATTTTTTTTTTGAGAATTTTGTGCAAGCTTTGCATTCATATTTGAAATATTTTTTATCATAACGAGGTATTCTCATACTTTGAGAGTAAAATGGAACCATTGCCTTTCTAGCATAAAAATAATAGGCATAAGAATGGTTTCTCATTTTGAAATCTAGTTTGAGAATAACCAAATGCTTATGAATGCATGAATGATATGCAAACTTTTCAAATTATGATTTTTGGGATGTTAGAAATCTAACCCCCTTAAGGTTAATCTCGCCCTCGAGATTCAGATTGGCTAGCAAATAGGTGAGGGTGGTCTTTTTGAAGATCATCTTCCCTTTCCCAAGTTGCTTCCTCTTCGAAATGGTGGTTCCACTGAACTTTGCAAAATTTGATAGTCTTAGTCCGAGTAACTCTTTCTGCAGTCTCAAGGACTTCTCCTCATAGGTGAGATCACTTTACAATTGGACCTCTTCCAAAGGTATAGTATCCTTCAAAGAAGTCTCCTCCATCTCCGGATGGAATTTCTTTAGATGACTTACGTGAAATACATTGTGAATGGCAGACAATGATTCAGGAAATTCAATATCATATGCTACTTCTCCTTTACGGCTCAGAATCTTGAATGGTCCAACATATCTTGGTGCCAATTTTCCTTTGACTCCAAACCTCTTCACTCTATGAAGTGGTGATAGTCTAAGATAAGCTCTATCACCTACCTCATAGGTGACTTCTCTACGCTTTGGATCTGCGTAGCTCTTTTGTCGGGATTGTGCTATCTTCAATCTGTCCTTTACCAACTTGACTTTCTCTTCAGCTTCCTTGATTAGTTCTGGCCCGAACAAGTTTCTTTCTCCAACACTTTCTCCCATAGAGAAACTCAAACGGTGCCATCTCAATACTGGCTTGATAGCTGTTGTTGTAAGAGAATTCTGTGTAAGGCGGACTTTCATCCCAACTAGCTCCATAATCTAGGGCACATGCCCTCAACATATCCTCTAAAATCTGGTTGGTCCTTTCTGTCTGTCCATCGGTCTGGGGATGAAAAGAAATGCTGAATTCCAATCTCGTTCCCAATGACTCATGCAGTTGCCTCCAAAAATGGGAAGTGAATTGAGTTCCCCTATCAGAAACAATACTCTTAGGTACTCCATGCAGACACACAATCCTATTCATATAAGTCTTGGCTAACTTAGCACTTGTATAGGTTGTCTTCACGGGTATGAAATGAGCCACTTTAGTTAGGCGATCCACTATGACCCAAATGGAATCATATCCCGATCTAGTCCTTGGCAGTCCAGTGATGAAATCCATGCCAATCTTTTCCCACTTCCAATCAGGAATAGGTAGTGGTTGTAACAATCCTGCTGGTTTCTGATGTTCCGCTTTCATTCTACTACATACATCACACAAAGCAATATGTTCGGCGATGTCCTTCTTGAGATTATTCCACCAAAATCTTTCCTTCACATCCATGTATATTTTGGTGTTACCCGAACGAATGGAATACGGTGAGTTGTGTGCTTCCTATAAAATCAGTTTCCGAAGCTCCGGATCTTTCGAAATGCAGATACGTTTTCCATACCATAAAGTACCATGTTCGTCTTCATGGAATCCTTTGGCTTTCCCTTTGTTAATCCTCTCACTTCAATTTCCTTGTCTATCTTTTGGGCTTCCTTGATTTTGTCCAACAATGTGGGTTGAACATCCATTGACATGAGATGTACTTCAGGCACTATCTCCAATCTAAGATCTTTGAATTGGGCACACAGATCATCTGGCAATTCTCCCTTAGTAAGGACATTCACATAAACCTTACGGCTTAATGCATCCGCTATGACATTTGCTTTACCGGGGTGGTATTGCAAACTCAAGTCATAGTCCTTGATGAGTTCTAGCCATCTTCTTTGTCTCATGTTGATTTCTTTCTGAGTGAAGATATACTTCAAACTTTTGTGATCTTTGAACACTTCACATCGCTTTCCCAAAAGACAATGTCTCCATGTTTTGAGTGCATGGACAATAGAGGCTAACTCCAAATCATGAGTAGGATAATTCACTTCATGAGTTTTGAGTTGTCTCGAGGCATAAGCCACAACTTTCCCTTATTGCATCAAAACTGCACCTAATCCTAGGTGAGATGCATCACAATAAACTTGGAAATCCTTCTCCAAATCTAGTAGGCATAAGACTGGTGTTGTCACTAGTCTCTTCTTCAACTCTTGGAAACTGAGTTCACATCCTTCAGTCCACTCAAATTTCTTGTCTTTCTTAAGTAACTCCGTCATTGGCTTAGATACCTTTGAGAAATTCTCAATGAACCTTCCATAGTATCCTGCCAAGCCAAGGAAACTACAAACTTCTTTCACTGACTTAGGAGATTCCCACTCAATTACAGCTGACACTTTTGCGGGATCAACTGCTACACTATCTCCTGACACAATGTGTCCAAGAAATCCAACCTCATTCAGCCAGAATTCACACTTACTGAATTTGGCATACAACTTATGCTCCCTAAGCTTTTCAAGTATCAATCGTAAATTTCCTTCATACTCTTCATTGCTCTTGGAGTAGATCAAAATGTCATTGATGAAAACGACAACGAACTTGTCAAGAAATTCCATGAACACCTTGTTCATCATATTCATGAAGTAGGCTGGTGCATTTGTCAAACCAAATGGCATCACGGTGTACTCATACAATCCATACCTAGTAGTGAAAGTAGTCTTTGGTATGTCTTGTTCCCTTATCTTTAGATGAAAGTAGCCTGACCGGAGATCAATCTTTGAGAACACACTGGCTCCTTCTAACTGATCAAACAAGTCATTGATTCTGGGCAAAGGATACTTGTTCTTGATAGTCACCTCATTGAGTGAACGATAATCTATGCATAACCTTTGACTTCTATCTTTATTTTCAACAAACAAAACTAGTGCACCCTAAGATGAAGAACTTGGTTGAATAAATACTTTTTGTAACTGTTCTCCAAGTTGTTTCTTGAGTTCCTTCAACTCATCAACTGACATCTTGAAGGTCTCTTTGCTATTGGTCCTGATCCTGGCAGCAAGTCAATCAGAAACTCAACATCTCTATCTGGTGGCATTCTCGGCAACTCCTCCGGAAACACATCCGGATATTCCCTCACAATTAGCACATTGTTTATGCTAACCCCCTTAAGAGAATTTAGCTTACTCCCTTTTGATTCAAATTTAGACTTGAATCTAATCTGTTTCTTATCCGGGGTTGTGAGTGTGACAGTACAATTGGCACAATCTAGTACTCCTTCATACTTGGTCATCCAATCCATTCCCAAAATAACATCCAATCCTTGGGAATCTAGGATTATCAAACTAACTGGAAACTTATGTTTCCAAAATTCTATCACTAGATCACGACATCCAAGACTTACTATCATATCCCCACCGGGAGAACTTACTTTTATAGGGCACCCAATATTTTCAGTTGGAAATCCATTTCTATCAACAAATGCTCTTGATATGAATGAATGCGATGCGCTAGTATCAAAAAGAACAAGTGCTGGAATAGAATTGAGTTTGAACTTACTAGCCACCGCATCAGATTCCTCATATATTTCTTCCACATTGATGTGGTTCACTTGTCCCTTTTGGAAGGGATTGGGCTTGTTGGCACCTTCAAATTTCTTTTCTGGGCACTCATTAGCATAGTGCCCCATCTTCTTACACTTGAAGCATTCAACCTGACTGAGATCTTTCTTTACAGGCTGACTTCCACTTCCACTTCCACCTCCACTGTGGTGGCTCTTGTGTCCACTCTTGTGGTTCTTATACTTGTCATTATCATGACTACGGTGATGATTGTTGTCATGATGACGGTTGTGGCTGTGGTGGTTGTTGTACTTTCCATGTTTGTGGGATCCAGAACTCCCACTATCATCAAGATGGGAACGCTTGTGAGACGATCCCGAGCTGTGCTTCCTCTTCCTTCTCTCAACCTATGTTTCATCTTGTTTTCCAAGATGGTAGCCTTGTCACAAAGTGATTGTTAGGTTGGAACATAGGAAATAGACAGCTGCAGATTCAACTCAACATTCAGTCCTTCGAGGAATTTCTCCTTCCTCTTGGCATCTGTATCAACTTCATCCGGTGCATAACGTGCCAGATTGTTGAACTTCTCAATGTACTCAGCCACACTGCGGTGACGCTGTTTTAGATTGTGGAAATCCTTTTTCTTCAAATTCATCACTCCGGATGATATGTGAGCTGTACGGAATTCATCCTCAAAGATAGCCCAAGTCACATCCTCAATGGGAGTGGTGATCTGAAAGTTGTCCCACCAGGTTGCTATTGGCCCTTCAAGCAGATGTGCTGCGAACCTGACTTTTTATTCATCGGTGCAGCCAACAGTAACTAAGTCCTTGTTCACTGAACATAACCAGTCATTGGCTACCATTGGATCAGTGGTTCCCGAGAACTTTGCAGGCCTTAGTCTTAGGAATCTGGTGAGCATGTCAAATCCTGGCGGATTATTCTGGTTGTTGTTGTTATTGTTGTTTTTGTTGTTGTTATTCTGGTTCTGGTTCTGCATGAAGGTTGTCATCATCTGCATCAGTTGAGCTTGCGCTGTCATCAACTGTTGCATCTCGGGTGTGACGTTGTTGTTGTTGTTGTTTTGGTTGGGGTTGGCACGTCGAGGAGGCATCTGTGGTTTAATAAGGATAAGAATGAGATACCCATATATGCTTAACATGCACAATACATCACATAGAACAATCACAATAACCAAGCATCAAAATAACATAGAGTTTGAACGATATAAACAACAAGTTTTGGAAAAACAAACACACCATAGCAAGCCATCCACATGTTGGATGGTCATTGCGACTCAATAATCAAAGTACGGTAGACGATTAGTCTACGCTACTCCTCCGCATCAATCTCCACATCAACGAGGGAAATACCTGCATTCTCCATGGTGGTCTTGTACTCATCAACACTAGCAGTCAAGGCCTCAATCTTGGCCCTAAGAGCCCTCTTCTGTGAGCGAAGCCTCTCGATCACTCCCTGCTGATGCTCAAGCTCGAAGTCCTTGGCCTCTAACTCTTCCTTCATCTCTCAGATCCTCTTGTTCCTGTCTTGGACCCTTTTCTCTTGGCTCTTGAACTTCTTGTCCTGGCTTTCAAACTTGCCCTCCATTTCCTTGACAATCTCGTCTTGCTCCGCAAAGAGCTTGTCCTTCTCTCGAAGCTGAACCTAGAGCTCGTCATTGCTAAGCATGACGTTGGTCCTATCAGTATCAAGGTGTATAATAAGACCCTCTAGGTCCTGAAGGTATAGACGAATCGGCTCCATCGTCTCTCTAGCAGCATCCTCGTACTCTATAGCCTCACCCTCCTTGTTGCGTCTCCTGAAGGGGTGAAAGTAAAGACCTCTAAGCTCGGTGTAGTGCCTCCCTACCAGGCGTCCAAGTAATTCCTGCATGACTACATCTAAGCCTTTCTCCTTGTCGTCATGCATCAGCTTGAAAGTGATGGCCTCCGTGGGTGGCTCTGTCTGGCGTCTCGGCTGTTTGACTCTGAAGCCCCATAGGTCCTTCCTCTCAAACTTAGTGAGATGAAGTGTCATGATGCTAGGAAGTGGAAGGTTGAGCACACTAGTGAGCTCAATGAGACGAGTACCAAAACGAGTTCCCTTGAACTCCTCGGCCGTGCTGATAACAACATTAGGCATCTATTTTTATAAGATAGAGAAAAGTTAGAACCAACACAAGTAGAGAAAATTCACAAGACAAAATATCACAAGCACATCTTTAGTAACAAACACATAAGTCATGGCATACACTAATCCATTACAAACATCAAAGGTTCAACATGACTTAGACAAATTTTTGGAAGTAAAAACGATAAGTGTGGTGGTCCAACTAACGAAGTACGTTACAACTCTCACTCACTAGACAAAATAGCTATCAGGGCATCCTTAGTAGCCATCTGTCTATCTTGTTCACAAGACTCCCATATTAAGTCTATGATGTCTCCCCTTAGTTGTTGGTTGGTAGTCTCTAATTCTTGGGTATGCTTCTTTTCTTCTCTAAGGTCATTTTGGGTGTTGAGCATTCTGCACTTGAGTCTATCACCAAGCTCCTTGATGTCATTCCAAGCTGCATTTCTTGCAGAGTCAAAGAATGTTGTGTGCATTTCAGAGTTGGTGACCATGCAAAATCCCGACTCCTTGTGGTTGTCTTCCTTGTTTTTATACAAGTGAAGTTGCACCCACTAATACTCTTCTCCTTCATCCATCATAGGGAATCCCTTGTACACAGCTGCACCATGTATCCCCATGGTAACCATAAGGTTCTTGAGTGCCTTGGGAAATTCAGTCTCACACTCCAAGGTCATGGTCATGAGTGGTCCCTTCCTCACAGCTTCGTTGATGGAGTTCATCTACAAATAGAGATGAGAAAGAAGATTAGAAAAGTTTACGAGAAGAAAAACACAAGTGTGGAAATTTTTCAAAGTGTTGAATTTTTTTCCTTACTGGGTTCTTAGTCTAATCCATTCCTAGGGTCATAATCCTACATGCAACACAGTGCTCTGATACCATCTGTAAGACCCCACCTTTATAAAGGTAAAGGTCCCTGTGATTGCAATGCTAGTCCCTGGATCAATTTCTAGCATCCACAGTTTAAGATGAAGTACACAGAAACAAAGGTCATTATTACATCGTCATTCCAGAGATAACATAGTCTTTTACAACTCCATAGCCATAGGCTAGTACAAGAGTTTAACTTAACAATATAAATAAAAGTCTTCATCTTCATGTGCCACAGGCAAGCATGTTGAGTGGAGACTCATAACCCTAATCCTTGTCAGAGTAACCTGCAACATCACAAGTTACAGCCATAGTGGGTCAATACATTGGAATAGTATTGGCAAGTAATACCTTAGTAGAATAATAGTATCTAGCTTCTACATGAATTTGGCTAAGTGTAGCTTAGGCTTGCTTTGCTCAAAATAGGTTTTACCTATCAGTTGAAAACACTAAGTTTTTGTTTGGTAAAACTTCCAAGGAACCACCAATAGACATTGGTGAACCTTTACCCTTGTTCAACCACAAGTTTTAACTTAGAAATTTGGATGAGGATATTCTTGATAGCTTCCATGTCTTGATGCTCAAATTGTCCATATCCGAGGACACGGCTAAGTACTTAGATTCTTCCTTCTACAGAGGTGGTGCACTTTCCCCACAAGACTTGACTTTCATCAAGACAGGACCTTTCAGAAGCCTTCCCTTAGACCAAAATGGACGCGCTCCAAACCTATCACCCACTACCACCAACTGTCCATTTGGCTAAGTTATTGCAACCTATATGATCCAGACAGAGCCCATAATGCCATGTGGCTGCACTAGAAGCTTCTTAACATATGGCATCTCAAATCCCTTTGTTCCTGGGTGGCTTTCCACAAGTGTGATACACAAGGTAGACCATATATAAGCAAAACATAAGTCAAAGACTTAGCAATAATTTTCCATAGCATATGTATATAATCCACCCTTGGTTGCTACTAGCTAGGCTAAGCATGGAAATAGCAAGTATCTTAACTTAGAGAAAATTCTAACAATTCTACAACAACTAGGATTTCCCAAGCATAGCATATAGATACTTAGCAAAAATTATCATGCAAGCCTTATACAAAATATCACTAATGCATAGTCAAAATATTGGGACAAAAATATGAAGAACCACTTGCCTTGGTAGTTGGGGGAGTAACAACAATCCTCATAGTCACAATCACCACTAGCACCAAAATTTACACATAAAATGATAGCACCAAATTCACATTTCAAATAATCAAGCAGAAATATATGAATGCATGCAAATACCATGTGATGATTTTTTTCTAAACCAAACAAGACAAGTAGAACAGTACTGAACAATAAACTAAACATTTATACACCAACTAAACTTAATTTGGCTTTTAAAACATTTTCCAAATAATTTTTATACACAAAATAGGCCTACAAATGTCTCTGCATAAAATTCTATTATAATCGAAACAAAAAACAAAACTAAGCCTACAGATGTGTAGTATTTATTTTTGTGATTCCAATGGTATATTGTTTGTATTTTTTTGATAAACAGAACAAAAGTTATTGAATTTACAAGTTTGAATAACTAATAGATTCAAAAACAGATTTAAATTAAAATCCCAGACACGTGGGCGTGTCTGATTGGCCCGTACCGGTTCGGACGGATCGATCAACGCGAGCCGCACGATTTAAATGAAATCGCACAGGCCAGATCTACTCGTACCCCTTCGTTAAGTGATTTAATCCTATGCGCTAGATCTAGATCCAACGGCTGCTAAGAACGCGACCATTTCTTGACGGCGCTAGCGACGGTGGCGCGGCAGCGGCGCACTGCCAGTGGGGTTCCGGCAGCTACGGAGGGGGCTGGGGTTGGCAGAGACGCTTACCAGACTCGCGAGGTCACGCTGATGCTCAGCGTCTCGCTGGTGTGGACAGGGGCGTGCTGTGTTGGTCGGAGGAACTCGTCGGAAAGCTTGCAGGCGTTGGGTGCACGGTGGCGAAGATGTTGGAGACGCTCTGGATCGCCCTAGCACAAACCAGGTGTATCAGGAGATGCGCAATGATGCGGCGAACTAGACAGGGGCAAGCAGAAGGCAGGGGCGCTCGAAGGTTACCAGGATTTCTCGACGGAGTTGAGCGGCGGCTCTATTGTTTGTAGAGGTGGACGGAGACGACGTCCTGGTGTATTGCAGAGCAAACAAATGGCATGAGATGATGCGCAGGAACAAGGCAAACAAACTCGCATGAAACAGAGGTGAAGGGGGGCACTGTACTCACCGGAATACGTCGTCGGAGAGGCTCGGTACTGTGGCGGTGCAAATGGAATTATGGGCAGCCTGGTAGCGGAGAAGGGGCGTTGAGTGAGGGGAAAGGAGCAGAGAGGGGAGGGGGTTAAATAGCCGGTTAGGGGCGAGGGGATTACGCGGCATTGATCGGCAATTAAGCCTGCTTCAATCGCGGCAGTGATGGTGGTAACGACGGCGACGACGGGGTCAGGGGAGGGGGTGCGGGGTTTGGGGACGATGATTGCGTGGCATCTGGGGCCACCAGTCAGTGAGCGCGGGGTAGGCTTGTGTTGCGTGAGAGAGAGTGAGGAAATGGTGGGCTTGCTGGGATGTTTCTGTTACTGGGCCGAATAGGTGGCGCCGGCCTTTTCTTGTTTTCTTATTCTTATTCTTTTTCTATTTTGATTTTCTGAACTCATTTTCAAATGATAATCAAATGAGTTTGAATTCAAATTTCTTTTGGATTTTTTGCAGTGAAACTTTGTACTCAAATGAGTGTAAAAACCTTACTGTTTAGTCCTAAGCACTTTGACATAAAGGAAAATAAAATAAAACCATGTTTTAATATGATTATAGATAATAGGCATAAAGTGGTTTTATATTTGAATTTTGTTTTGAGAATTTTGTGCAAGCTTTGCATTCATATTTGAAATATTTTTTATCATAACAAGGTATTCTCATACTTTGAGAGTAAAATAGAACCATTGCCTTTCTAGCATAAAAATAATAGGCATAAGAATGGTTTCTCATTTTGAAATCTAGTTTGAAAATAACCAAATGCTTATGAATGCATGAATAATATGCAAACTTTTCAAATTATGATTTTTGGGATGTTACATACAACTACTTGGAATAAATCTATTACATGATGAATAAACACACATGTCTTAACAAATTTAAAGACGACCATTAGGATTCTGCCGGTTGCCATAATATAATAAGGATCATCTCATACATCAAATATAATCACGATCATATCATGGCCATATCACATCACATGCCCCTGCAAAAACAAGTTAGACGCCTCTAATTTTCTTTGCATGTTTTACGTGGCTTAGGGCTTTGAATAAGAACCGTTCTTACCTACGAACAAGAACCACAATATGGATACAAGTGTTGTCAAGTGCAGATTATAAGTTGGATCTTAACTATGGTGGGAGAGACAGACACCCGCAAAGGCACTTGTGCAATACACGTTGCATGTTGAGTGTGGAGCAAGTCTTATGTGCGACGACATGCAAGGTTAGCCCAGGCCTCTTCATCCCACCATCCCGCAAGATGCAAAGTACATGAAAAGAAAGCGAGAAAAAAGCATCAACGCCCACAAAACCATTGTATTCTACTCGTGCAATGGATCTACACATAGATTCGGCTCTGATACCACTGTAGGGTTTGTTGCATGGAAAACAAAAAATTCTACCGCAAGAAAACATAAAACCAAGATCCAATCTAGGGAAAATCCAAGATCTAATCAACGAGATTGGTGCAACGAGATTGTAGAGAACTAACTCTTGTAGATCCAAAGTGTTAACGAGATCGGATCTCATTGCTAATATAGTCGATCACTTGCCGATCTCAAGATAGATGTAGACGATCTTTTCGGCGCCGCGTTCCGGCAGCGCTTCCGCACTTGGTCACACATATGGAGTCGATGGAGACCTTCCTCTCCCCATTCCAGTAGGCAGCAGAGGTAGTAGACCCCCTCGAAATCCTAGCAGCACAACGGCATGGTGGTGGTAGTGGAGGAGAAATCTCTGCAGGGCTTCGCCTAAGCCGGAGCAAGAGGATGGAGGAGGGAGAGGTGGCGGCTAGGTTTGGAGTCAAGAAACAAGGGTGGTGCCCTTCCCTCCCCTCTTTATATAGAGGGGGTGTATCCAGGGTTACCAGCCTTGGCCGAGTCCTCCTCCAAGTCAGCGGCGCAAGAGGGAGGGGGGAAACTTGCCCCCCCCCCCCCAAGTTTCTTCCCCTTTCCTTTTAGGGTTTTGATCCAATCCACTTGGTGGCTGGTTTGGCCCCTTGGGCTTGGTGTGGCTGTCCCTAGGCCCCTTCGCGGTATGCCTCAGCCCAAGTGGCCCCATCCCGGGGTGGTGGACCCACTGGTGGTCCCTCTGGAACATTCTAGAAGCTTCCGGTCAAAACACCGAAAACATTTCTGAACCCCGGAAAATGACTTTCCTTATATGAATCTTATTCTCCGGAGCATTCCGGATCTCCTCGTGATGTCCTGGATCCAAACCGAGACTCCGAACAATATTCGGTCTCCAACTCATATTCCATATCTACTTAAACAACATCGAATCCTTAAGTGTGTCACCCTATAATTCGCGAACTATGTAGACATGATCGAGCCTCCTCTCCGATCAATAACCAACAGTGGGACCTAGAGATCCATAATGCCTCCCACATATTCAACGATGACTTCGTGATTGAATGAACCATTCACATATGACACTGATTCCCTTTGTCGCGCGATACTTTACTTATCCGAGGTTCGATCGTCGGTATCTCCATACCTAGTTCAACCTCGTTACCAATAAGTACTCTTTACTAGTAATGTGATGTGACATCCATTGTGATCTATTCACATGCTTGCAAGACAATTGATGATACTCCACCGAGAGGGCCCAGAGTATATCTATCCATCATATGGATGGACAAATCCCACTCTTGATCCATGCGCTTCAATCCATACTTTCAGACTACCCAATACCACCTTTATAACCACCCATTTATGGAGTGGTGTTTGATGTCATCAAAGCATTCATCCGGTGTTGGTAATTAATATTATCTCATGGTCGAAGGATTAGGTTACTATGTATTTGAAAGCTTATAGCAAACAAATTTAATGACTTGATCTTATGCTATGCTTACTACGGGTGTGTGTCCATCACATCATTCTCCTAATGATATGATATTGTTATTAATAACATCTAATGTCCATGATCAGGAAACCATGATCATCTATTAATCAACAAGCTAGTTAAACACGAGGCTTACTAGAGACTCTTTTATGTTTACAAAACACACATGTATTAATGTTTCTGGGTAATACAATTATAGCATGGGATGCAAACATTTATCATAAACACAAAGAGATAATAATAACCACTTTATTATTGCCTCTTGGGCATATCTCCAACATTTGGATCATACTTCAAAATTGTAAGCGTTGTTTTGGAGGAGCTTTTTTAGAGTCAAGTTGTCGTTACACTGGTGGTCTCATTGTTGTTTCGAGTTTCTGTTCGCGTCGACAGGTCTTTGTTTTTTTGTTCGTGTTCATCCTTAATGTATAAACTTGATTTAGTCATTATATTTGTTTATTGTTCCAGACGCTGAGTGTAACTGATATCTTCTTGGTATTAATATATTCCCTTCAAAATTGGTGTTTGTGCACTATGGCAGAAAATACTGACCATTTTTTTTTTTGAAAAGGAGCATATATTAATATGAGGAGATACAAATTACATTATGGATGCACACAACCAACAAAAGAAAGAAGAATTACAAAAAAGAAAATTCCCGCTACAGTGATCAGATCCTTAAAACAGTGGACAAAACACCACCAGAACGGCACCAGGAATCCAACAACTCCAAAAGCGATGCCTCCAAGAAGGGAACAGTGCTCAAGCACCGTCACCGCCCTGATCAAAGATCATAGGTTTTCACCCTGGAGAAAGTCTGTACACACAAAACAATGCCTTCAACAAGGTCATTGCCAGACACAAACAGTTAAGGCCAGACCTTGGGTTTTCATCCTGTAGGATTAGACACTGAATTTCTCATGTGCTGTCGCCCGCCCTTGCCAATTCTGCTACTCCAAATCACAAAATACCAAGCCAGAAACCCTACATCCCCAGGACTCAAACTTCCATTGCCCGTCTTCAGTTCCTGGCTTTTATGCCATTCTCCGCGTCTGACTTAACCTTGGAACCAAGTATGTTCCATAATGACAACAGATTGTAGAGCTTCACAACGCCACCTCTGAAACCAAACAGCCAGCAAAAAACATGGTTGCGCGTGACCAAAACACCGTCCGCAGCGGCGAACTCCAGGCATGTCATCCATTTGGAATTCACCGATGGAGTATTCCGGAACTCGGTAGTCCACCTAAGATCAATGACGACTGGCGACGGGTAGTTCTTCATCACAGAGAGGAAAATCCAAGGACGACCACCTTTATTCAGAACAAACCAGCACAGCAGTCCCCACACCGCCGACTGGCTCCCAACGATCGGAACGAGCCCAGATCTGATCCGCAAATCAGGCTAGGAGGGCAGCCGCCGCTCGGACCATCTCCACAACCATCTTCGTCCTCCTCCGCGCCTCACCGTCGTGCGCCGCTGCGAGCTGCCACCCCGTCGGTGAAGACGCTCACGTCCCACTGTCGCGGCCGCCGCCGCCCCGCCACACGGCTTCCGCCCGCCCATTAGCCGACCTCTCGCTCGCAGGAGCCCGACGAGGCACACAGAGAAAGCATCCCCGCCTTCGGCAAATAGGGCGAGGCCGCCACCGCCGGCGCCGCGGCGATAGCGGCCAGAGAAATCGACCGACGACGACGGTTGGGCCTAGGGTTTTTGGACCCTCCAGAGTGCCACGCGCAGCGGCCCGGAGGGGGTTCCGGTAGCTCAATACTGAGCATATGTTGTTGCATTGCAAATCAGACAGCTATTCCTTCGCTGCTGCATATAGATGTTACTTCTTGCGTTAGGGTTAGGAACCTTTTTGGACAATGCTCTCCTCCGTAACTTACGATTTTTTCTGATCATTCGCACACTTCAGTATGAGAAGGCTCAATGCAATGGTTTTCAGATGAGAAATTGAACCCACCACTACAGTTTTCAGATGAGAAATTGAACCCATCGTCTACAGTTTTTTGTGGTTTCCTACTATTTTTCCTTTTCGTTCGTTGGAGATTTTTGTACTTTTAGCTATACTAGCACAAAACCCGTGCGTTGCTACGGTGGCACTCTAAATCAAATAAAATAATAATTTATATGTTTAATTTGTATGTAATCAAATATGAATTTCATAAATCCTTAATTTACCTATTTTGTATCGTGCAATAATGGTTTATCACGAAACATAAACTTTAAAGCGTATGGTGAAAAATACATTACGATTTAAGTCATGTAACAACGAAATCATACGATATCAATTTGATGATGTTAATCAAAATAAACCATCAACTACCAGAAGAAACACGCTAAGGCCTATCTATGACCAATCCAAAGAAGAACAACATCATTATCTGCTAAATGCATCGATAGCGTTAATTCTTATGGAGGCCTTCGACTTGATATATATAGTTTATATTCTGCATCGAAGCATGGCCGTCTCCAGAAATTTGGGACCCCGGACATAGCGGTATGAATCCATTGACAGATTTATCTAAAATTAGAACGTCGGCCATCGTTACGAGCATGAGAAACGTGAGGCCAAATGGGGCTGGCCACATCCAAGGTCAGGGTTCAGGACCAACGGTTGAATGAACTCAATTCATCAATTGATTCCTCTTTTGGGGTTTTATTGGCAAAAACAAAAATCACTATATGTACTTCATATATACTACTATAATACTTTCTGATGTTGAGAGTAACACAGCAAACCCATCCAAAGGGCAAAACCCATACCTACATGTTTAAGATTTCTAACACAGCACAAAGAGCAAACCCACCCAAACCAACGGCAATTGTCTCCAACCGACCCAAAAACGAAAAGAAAAGGACGCAACCCAGCTGAACTGGGTCGCCCAAGGTCCAGACTGTGTTGGTAAAAACAAATACTCAAACGTTTGAGCAAATCATCTGTGTTGACTCTTCTCCTCTTTGTCATCATTGTCGATGGTGGTCACGTTTTCTTCCTATTTATGATGAACATGTAATAAGCATACCCATAAGATTAGATTGCAAACCCCTTTGCTACACTGACTTATAATATCACATACTTGTAATAATGGTGAGCGTGATCCTTAATTTTTATTTCATAACCCTACACAGTCCAACGAAGCGTCAAAATTAAGTCTTTCATTTGCACTAATATTTTAATGAACTCTCTAAATTGTGTATATTATTTCTTAATTTCCTGTGACTACCCAAACTATATAACATGAGTCTATTTTGCCAAAAAATTGTCTCCAATATGCTAGTTTCTTGATGAACAATCGCTTTTCGTTTTAGATTTGTCAGATCCAATCAGCAAATCATCTAGACAAAAAATGCAAATTTGTCAACCAGCAAAGAATTTTATTTTCATTATGTGGAAGGATCTAAAAACTTTATAAAATAGTCTCTATATAATTTATCGAGTTTGACAAACGTTTAACTTGTAGTCACCATATATACTGCCTTTTTTGATAACACATGTGAACTGTTATTTCGATCAAATTAGCACAAACATGTGCATGTATTTGGAATTGCTCGATTGTGATTCAACGTGAAAACCAACCGAAGCAGCTCACATGTGTCACTGCAACTTGTGAATAAAAATAGAAAAGGGCCTTGGGTGCTCATTTGTCCCACCCGTCAGGTATAGAAAAAAGATAAGCCTCCTTTCCTGGCAACGCACGGAAAGAACGCCCCCGTCGTCCCCAACCTCTCCCCCAGAGCCCGAGTTCCCCCGTGCGATCCCCGCAGAGCACCCGCATCCCCGCACGCGACGGCGCGCCCTCTTCCCAAATCGTGTGTCTCTGTCCGTCTAAGGCTGGCGAGAAATCCTTTTCCTGTGCCGCCATATCTTCATTTGTTCATCTTTGGCAGTCTCATACCCCCCCCCCCCCCCGGCGTCGGCCTTCTTCATCTGTTCAGGACGCCCTCCATGCCTGGTCTCTGCTTCAATCTTGCCCCAACTCTCAAACTCCACAACGTCGGCCTTCTTCATCTGTTCAGGACGCCCTCCATGCCTGGTCTCTGCTTCAATCTTGCCCCAACTCTCAAACTCCACAATATCAACTCCACCGACACACCCATACATCCTTCTTCATTGCGTCCCATCGCCGTTCCATTCTTGTATCTTTCTCGATATCCCAGGCATCATCAAATTTCAGAGAGGCGACTTGTTAATTTCATAGGCAGCTTGTTGATTCTGGGCAATTTACAAAGTATATAAATTGGTAGATCTCAGTTTAAAGAAGCGATGTGGGACTATATTAGATAAACACAACAGAGGATTCTATCGAAAAGCTAGCGTTGGGCTGGGCCGGTAAGAAATCTGAACAAGGCTAGAGCGACCGCGATAGACACAAATCAAGAAAATGCAACGGATTTTTAGCGAGCGTTGGGTTGGGCCGGTAAGAAACCTGAACAAGGCGAGCGACCGCAATAGAGACAAATCAAGGAAACGCAACAGATTTTTAGCTTAGCGGTGGCTTAGTGGTAATACATGGTTTTATGGGAGGGTAAAAAGGTCTAAAAAAGTGTTGGACCGGGAGAAACACTTCGTGCTTTATTATTAGGTATAGATATGGGTTTAGGCTAGATTTTAAGCCCGCCGTAGATTGCTAAAGAAAAGTATTCATGGAAAGCGATACGTATGGGTTGATCTTGGTCCTTGATGTTTCATCCGACGACACAACAGTTCGGTGAAGATCCGGATCATTGTTGGCCAAAGCTCCGGACTTGCTCTGATTGCCCGATTCTGCCTATAGACATTCCAGGGAGGAAGTGGAGAGGGGGGCTATGTGCCGCTCCAAGCGGCGTCAGGCGCACAGACCCCCTGAAGTTCGTGTTTATTAAAAATTAGTGAACATTTAAAAAAAAGAAAACAGAAATAAAACCTGGAAAAAAACAGAAAAAAGGAAAAAGAAAAACAGAACGAAAAAAAAACACTGAAGCGAACTGGGCTGGTCCAACAGCGGAAGCCCTGTGCGGCGTCAGCCGTCCGCGCCACAGCGGGCAGCATAATAAAGCATTTCCGCATTTGCCCATCTCCTTCGCAACGGGTCCTGGCACACTCGCCGCCGCGCCGGCCCTTCCTCCCTCGCCACCCCGAGCACGAAAAACACCACCTACCCCCCTGGCTTCCTCCCAGCGGACCACACCTGACGCGGACCCTCTCGGCTTCACCTCCGCCGAGCACCTGCCTGCTTCCAAACACCCAATCTCCGGCCGTCGCCTAGGGTTCTTCGTGGCCGCCGCCGCTGCCTAGGACGTCCGACATAGGAGGCCGCCGAGTGTCCGCGTCAACTAGTGTGGTGCGCCGCCGTCTGCCCTTCTTCGCCTGCTCCGTGCGACGCGACCATCGCCCGGGACTCTCCGGTGGGCGTGGGCGTTATCGGGCTCGCGGTGCCGTTCTCTCCCGCCGCCGGATCCAACGTCTTCTCTGGGCCGCACTCCCCCTTCCATCCTGAGGAGGCTGCTGAGGTTAGGTATGTGGTTCACGCCAGGCAAGTCAGTGATTCTGCTCCTGTCCTGTCGTACTGTGTAGGGTACTCGTGGTGGATATATCTAATACTATGTGTTGTTGGGACTAGGCTATAACAGAATTGTTCTCCCAAGCAAGATGCAAGAATAATTTAGTTGGGTAGTACATGGCATTTGTGAACTAATGCCTATCCTTTGGCCAGCAGTTGGATTAAACTGATTTGCCTAGTTTAACTGGTCAACTCTGGTTTGGTACTCGGAAATAAGGAACTGACTTCGTGTGATGATGGTTGCAAAAACTGAATGAAATCTAAAATTGGTGTATCACTAATGTTTGGAATGTTCAGTTCGGATGTCAATGCCATGTTTGCTAGTTAGAGTAGTGCACTTTGTCCGTGGTTTTGTGATTTGGAAGCTTGTATAGAAGTTGATCGGTTAATTTGCTAGTAGGTGGGCAACCAAATTGAATAAGTAACGGGGAGTAAGAAGTTATGAAGAGTTACGAGAATTACAAGTTTTTGTCAAGAAGCACATCACAATAGCTCATGTTGAACACATGTAATTAAGACTACCTTATAATGATGGTTGCTGCTCTTTTTTGGAGCAATATATTGTTGTTTTAAGAATTTGAGCTGTAGCTTATGGTTACTCTTGTGTCAGTGTCCCTGCGATGCAAGCATTTCTGGCTTGATATAAGACAAATTTTGTTACATTTGTTTTTAGGATTTCATATCTAACTTATGGTTTGCTCTTTTGTTGTTAGGATCGTTGGTGACAAAAGGCTCCATTCTTGACATTTGTGCTCTATCGCTGCCTTATCTCGTGCTCTACAACTAAATTCCTCGCAGGAGTCATTGCATAGCGTATTGTTGGGAAGGCACTCAATCATAATCTTCAAAGTTAGGTTTGAGGTATGTAAACTTGACTGTTGCCTTATATTGGTATATTATAGTATTTTATTGACTTTTGTGTTTTTTACTATGAAGGATGGAATACTGTTGAGCATTTTAAGCTCGGTTATTTGAATCAAGGTCAATGTGCAATGAGAATGGAACTGTCGTTGTCGTGCTTTTTGATATATCGAGCATGTCTCAAGAATATTTGGTGCCAAATTGTATTCTTGAATCATTCAATGCCGTGAGAAAGACTCGGGCTGTCAGTTGTCAAATTCTCAATTAATTTTTCATGGCTACTCGCGGAAGAAATTTATAGCTTTAGGTCGTCACAAGGATGGAAAACCATTATGTGTTATTCTCACTATGGCAACTTTCAAGTTATTTTTTGAAAGTTGATAGACATATCGAATATCCAAAGGAGTTCGAGTCATAAATGGGAATGCAGTATTATGCTTGTAATTTATCTTCTTTAGATATCACTTTCTCATGTAATTGTACTTCTCTTATTATATGAATCATAAAGAAACTTTCTATGATATCTACTTTACATATATTGCTTACTATATTTGTGCAAATGTTTGTTGGATACAATCATGAAAATATATCAAATTCTACTCCCTCCGTCCCAAAATAGATGGCTCAGATTTGTCAAAATTTGGATGAATCTAGACACAATTTAGTATATAGATTCATCCAAATTTTAACAAATTTGAGACATCTATTTTGGGACGGAGGGAGTAGTAAACATGAGGCATCATTTTCGCAATATTTCAAAAACATAGGAATGTAATGCCATGTTATGTTATTTGGGTGCACCATAACAAACAAGTAGGAATTTTTCTGCGGTATTAGGGGCCCTCCCTTGTCATGGAAATAAAGGCAATTTCCATGAGATTGGACCCATTGTAAAATTATTATGGCTTTTTTAATCCTACAACCCAAGCAAGCACGATAAGGATAATTTCAAAGAAATAGGATCCTCGGAAGCTGCTATAAATTTCTTTGAACCAAAAAGCTTTGTGAATTTCAAATGATTTGAAAAGAGTAACATATTTTTAAGGGAAACTGGTAGAAAGGGAAAGTAGGATTGCCAAAGAGCTGATGTGAGCTAGGTCATGTAACCTTATGAATTAACAAATATCAAATATGTACACCTTGAATTAGATTGAGCATGGCTCAATATAGTATGTTGTTATACTCCTTTCAATTTAGAAAACTGGTATTTTGGACATTGGCAATGTCCTGCACAAATTTTTGAAAATTATGTCCAATACAAATGACATTTTCATCTAAATATCTACAAATATACTACTAGCTGAAGTTGGTCACTTAGCTTCTAGATTATTTTTTATTTCACAGTGGAGTAGTATAGACTAATTAAGCTTGAACTTGGAATCATGATACTTGAAAATGATATAAATAGCATGTTACGATTCATAAGTTTATTTTCAAGTCAGATCTTGTCGGTAAGGTTTTAGAGTTGTTCCACTTTGTCCATCCATCAGATGGTAAGAAATCCTCTACAAGAATCAGATGAAAAGGGAAAACCATCACCACAGACCTTTTTTTTGTCACACTAAACATGGGAAGATTTTGAACTTTAAACATCGATGTTACTAACTGGCTAACAGAGGAGTTGTGGCTGTGTAAGGCGCCTTATGTAAATTTGATACTTCTACCCTGTTTAGGGAGATACCAGTAAGTAAACAATTCAGAAAATGCTCTAGTAGTACTGTACTTTGTGGTTCATGCGAGATATGTCCTGCATGTAATGTAATGCAGTGATCAGTGGCCATGTTGAATCTTATTGTGCTCAAATTGCTTGGAATGTATTTGTATTTAAGTATTATAACTAATATGTCACACATGCATTTCAACATATGTTTATCATTATTGTAATCAATATGCCATACATGTATCTCAAAGGTATGTTGATAGTTGATGAACTCAGATTAATATTATCATACTCACGTATTGGGTTCAAGCATAAATTATATTCTTCGTGTGTGTAAAACTAATTAATTTTTTTTGTCAGCATTGATTAGGCCTGTGGCAGTTCTTTCTCATTTTTGTGGTATTGAGAAGCTGAGAAGATGTATACGTTGCTTGGTATGAAATATCTTCTTCACAGAGATATTTAATTGTTATTACTGTTGATTGTATCAAAATTTGATGTTTATCATTTTTTGGTGTCTTTTGATTACGTACAGGCTTTCTTTTTGTGTGTTGGCTGCTGGTGTCTCCGGGGTATAAGTTACTTATTGTAGTGCATCTCAACCATAGTCATCTTTTTTATTAACTATTTTAGCTTCATTCGATGTATTTATGACAGTTGGAGAGTCTTTGCAATCAAAAGGCGTAATGAAGATGGGGTTCGGACACAGGTGAACCATTGGCTACTGACCTGGTTCGCTCTATCCCTGTTGGCCCCAGTCTTCTGGATGTGGCTCTACAAAGGTACCTGTATGAGCAACCAACACCGAGATAAAAATCAGGTCGTTTGCCCGTGGCGCGAGATGGACACGTACATGTTAATTGTGTTAATAGTTGCTGTCGTCTCTAATCTCATTTGGCTGGTGCGTCTTTGCTTTATCGATCTAAAGAAGGTGTGTACCGTTGCATACAACAGTTGATTCATTTAACTGTCAAGTGGTATACTCATAGGCTTATTTTTCTTGCAGACTCTGCTTTACTTTGGGATCACTGTTGCTGGGGCGTGCACATTGGTCATAATGGGCACCTTCCAGCTTGGCATTTATGATTGTTGGGGCAGGCTGCGCCTGGCTGGCTACATCGCTATTGCCTTGGGAGTTGCTGCCACAATATGTAGGATGATGTCAATGGTAAGTTACTTGCTAAAATTATTTCAAACTTTCCATTCTAAAACCGGTGTGTATTTTACATCAATATAAAATTACTACCTTCATTTCTGACTAATTACAATGTTCTTTATGTGGACTAGAATAGCATGCATCATAGCAGTAAGGTTTCGTTCCATTTATGTGGATGTACTAGAATGTTATACATGGAACATGGTCATCTTTATATATTCCTTGTACACATAATGAGATACCATATATTCTTTTTGGAGATGGCATTTTCCTGTGCATTGAAACATCCCAAAGCAATAGTAAGTAGGCCAATTGAATAAGCTAGTGTAGTCTTTTGCATATTTCCCATGGTGGGTGAAGCAGAAACAGAGGCAGTATAATTTGTGCAGCTTACTAATGAGAAAAAAAATCATGTAATTTTTTTTTTGGTTCTTGTTAACTTTGACAGGAGCGCCAAGAGTTCTCCTTCTTTGCCTTGTCCGTAGCTTTATCTGCTGTGCTTCCTGAGTTAATGTGGATCCTCAATGTTATATTCGTGGAGCAATTTACAAAATACGGCAAGGACTGCGGATTCTTTGAGGTTTTCTTCGTGAAGAACTTCTACTGGAAGGTTAAATTTGTTAGCCACTTGTAGCACGTAATTAGCGTGTGTTGCTCCAGGAAAAAGTGAATAGCAGTACTGTCTGTCGTCACTCTCTTATGATTCATCTGTCTGCTACAGCTATCATGGACGTTGAATAGCCTTTTCCGGTTGCCAGAGCTCATCAACCTTATCAGGCAGATTGATGCTGAGAGGAGAATACAGTGGCGTCGTGAGATCTCAATTCGAGCAAGAAGATTCTTGGGAACGGCCGTGCAAGGTTAAAGCTACTTGAAGAAAAAATATGAGAGCTCAGTGTGAATTGTGAAGAGTCTTTGATCTAACCTGTGAGATAGGAGAGTTGTACCTAGGACCTATCTGTATACATAGCTCACCCTGCAATTAGCCATCTGGCCGCCTGTGGAGTGTATCATCTAGCTACTAGAACTAGTGCACTTGCAACCCAACCTTGGTCAAACAACAGCTTGTTATCCACATCAAACACCTGCACATCTCCGGCATGCGCACCCAGCGCGCTTCTTCCTCGGGCTGTTGGTCTCCTGCTTCATTGAACATCTGCCAGCGCCTTCACTGGCATCAGAGATTCTCCCATGGCATCGACAGCAGTCTCCACCGGAAGACCCTGTTTTTTCTCAATACCCCATATATTGTTTTGCAGGATATATTATATGGCCATTAGACGGTTCCTGCTTGCGTACGTGCCCTTCACTCGTAAGATGGTAAGACTCAAAAAACAGAGTCACATTCGAACTCTTCTTCTTTGATCTATGTGGGTTCCTGCTTGCGTACGTGCCCTTCACTCGTAAGATAGTAAGACTCAAAAAACAGAGTCACATTCGAACTCTTCTTCTTTGATCTATGTGTAGGCAAGCCAGCCCATCCTACTATGAATAGGAGAAGTATGCTCCATGTACGCTTCCCGTGTCTTGGTTTGCCCGGACTGCATATATGCTGCCTTGCTAAAAGAGACAGACAGATACGAACCTGGGATACAGTACAACCTACCGCCGCCAGCCATCATGGAAGAAAAGCTCCTCGCGGATACGAGCGACGAGCACCTCCGGCCGCGCTGCCAGAACCAGAAGCCCACGGAGGATGCCGATGATACTTGTAATTTGGCCCTTCCGATCTTCACCGCGCTGCTCGTCGTGTTCACTGTTTGGCTTTTCTACACCTTTTTAACCATCGATCGCTCCACTCCCCGGGAACCAGAGGTACGGGTCACCGTGAACAGAGCGGCCGGACTCGACTCCCGCGTCCCTCGGGCGTTCAACCTCACCTTGAGCATCGACAACGCCGGCGTCGCCTACGAGGAGTGCGTGGGCGGCGAGGCGGTCGTCCTGTACGGCGGCGTCCCGCTCGCCACCGGCGTCGTGCAGGAGCTCTGCGTGCCGTCCAACGCTACCGGGCAGGTGGCCGTCTTCGCGGCCAGCGGAGGCGTAGGCCTGCCGACGGAGCTGGCCGAGCTGATGACCGATGAGATGCGCGACGGAGGCGCGGTGCAGCTGGAGGTTCGCGTCATCTCGGACTCGCTCAAGTACAGGTTCTTCAGGTGCGCCGCAAGCCTTCAAGGTGGGCCGGCAGACACGCAGCCCCCTTGCAAGCGCCTGGTACTCAGGGACGAATCCGACGGCGTTGGAAGGCTGATCATATACTAGAGGAGATTTTCTGTTATCTACTAGGGTTGTGCAGTGGACGTGTTATTGTAAATCGTGTTAGTTTCGTTCCTTTAGGATGCATTGCCGTATCTTCATTGGAAGGTACACATGGATTACAAAAGAGGAGAGATAAAAAAAATAGAGTTACACACATAAACGAATCACCGAGAGACTCGTGTCGAGAACATAAATATGTTATGTTCGACTTTTTTATCAGATGACTAGTGTGCATCATTTCAATATGGTATTAGAGCTAAGATATCTCAAGTTTAAGAACCTGCTCACGCAGTTAAAAAAGATTATGCGGACACGTCCTATGTCCGTGAAGACAAAAAAGAGTCATCGACCTGGACGTGAGAGGGAGGGTTCAGAATATAAATATGTCGCATATTGTCTTTTCATTCGTACTTTTGGTTCAGATAGCTAGTGCATCAATTCAATAACTCGGACTAGTTAGAGCACCTGTACTCGTTGGTCGTTTCGATGCCAAAATTCGGCGCTAGATGAAACTTTCGGCATGAGAATAGCCGGATTCCACTCACGTTCCCAAGCAAACCCACAAATCAATATATTTGAAGGTTCTTCCCGCTACCAAAAAACAACACGGGTTCGACAGATTCTCACCGAAACGAGTAGTTCAGCAATCGGAAGCAACCCAAGTTCGGCTTTCAGATTATTATTACATAAAAACCAAAACCACTCGTCCATCGGGATAGTCTCCTCCGCCGTAGCAGGTGTGGTAGAGCTGAAGGGAATATGCTCGAGAGGCAATAATAAAGTGGTTATTATCGTATTCCTTATTTATGATAAATATTTATTTTGCATGCTATAATTGTATTAATACGGAAACATTAATACATGTGTGTTTAATAAACAAAAAGAAAGTTTTTAGTTATGTCTCTCTTATAAACTAGCTCGTTGATTAACAAGATGATCAAAGGTTTTCTGATCATGGACATTGGATGTTGTTAATAATGAGGTCACAACATTGTTGGAATGATGTGATGAACATTCATCCGAAGTATAGCATTACGATCAAGGTCATTGTATTTATATTGCTATAACATCATACGAAGTAATCTTAGTCCTTAGACCACTGGCGGAGCTGTGCATGAATTCTTGGGCGGGCCAGGCTAGAACAAAGCGTGTTTTTTCTTCAGATCTGGGACAGTTATTGGGCCAGCCCAGCATGAAAAACAAATGGGTGACCAAAACCTGGGCGGGCCACGGCCCAGGTCGGCCCCAACGTAGCTCCGCCACTGCCTTAGACCATGAGATCATGTCAAACACTAACACCGGAAGAGTATCTTGATAACATCAAACATCACATCGTAACAGGGTAACTATAAAGATGGGTTCAGTGCTATGAAGGTGTTATGTTGAGGCTCATAAATCAAGAGTGGAATTTGTCCATCCCGATGACGGATAGATATACTCTAGGCTCTCTCGGTGATATTACATTAGTTAGCTTGCAAGCAAGTGATTTGATCATTAGAATATTATATCACGGGAACAAGAAAAGAGTACATATCGGTAACGAGATCAAACTAGGTATGGGGATACTGATGATCGAATCTCAGAAATATAGTATATCGCGAGACAAAGGGATTGATTTACATGCGTATAAGGTTCACACGATCACAGAAATCATCGTTGAATGTGTGGGAGTCAGTACGGATCTCCAGGTCCCGCTGTTGATTATTGATCGGAGAGGGGTCTCGATCATATCTACATTATTCGCGAACCGTAGGGTGACACACTTAAGGGATACCGACACCATTCGAAGCAAATGATATGCCAGAGAAAGAAAAAGAAAGCGCAGAAATTTATTTCACTAGACACCAGAATCGTTTCGGTTGAAATTGCTGAAACTGGTTCTACATGTGAAATTGAAATGTTATAAGGGTTTTATGTGAATGTTTGTTAATTAGAGTAATTAACAAAATTAGTTTTATGAAAATGATCTTTTTAGTCCCCCAGCTTTGGAAGATAGCTATTCTATTGCTTATGATGATACCAAACCTCCAATTTACGATGATTACAATGATGAATATGATAGTTCCAGTCCACCTACTATTGAGGAGAAAATTAATTGTGATTACAATATGCCTCCTATATTTCATGATTACGGTGATGAGAATAGTAATGATAGTTATTTTGTTGAATTTGCTCCCACTATAATTAATAAGAATGGCTATTCTTATATGGAGAGTAATTATCATTTTATGCATGTGGCTCATGATAAGAATGTTTTATATGATAGTTATATTGTTAATTTTATTCATTATGCTACTGAAAGTTATTATGAGAGAGGGAAACATGGTCTTATGTATCTCAACAATATTAAGTTTCCCCTCTTTATGTTGAAAATCTTGAAGTTGCACTTGTTTTGCTTTCCTATGCTTGTTGCTTTGTGCTTTCATGACTTGTTTCTTTACAAGATTCCTATGCATAGGAAGTGGGTTAGACTTAAATGTTCTTTAAATTTGCTTCTTGATGCTCTCTTTTAAATCAATTCATATTTCCTATGTGAGCATCTTTAAAACTATCATGCCTAACTTAAAGGCATTAAAGAAAAGTACTTGTTGAAAGATAACCCAAGAGTTTTCTTGAGTCTTAGAAATTATTACTTATGTAATGACCTCTCCTTATACTTTTTGTTTGTTTTTCTGTGCCAAGAATGACCTCTAATGAGAGGGAAGTAAGATTTGGGGAGTTGTTGTCCCAAAACAGATTTCTGTCCTTCACCATAAAAATTCATGAGGAGTCTCTGTAAGTCGGATTGAGCTGAAAATTTACGAATAAATCCCCCAGTATGTTAGATAACTTTAGTTAGTTCAACACTTTTTGATTTGAGCAACAGAAAGCCTTCAAAAAAAATCGGTTTCTACCTGCTGGTCTATTTTGATAGATTTCTGCCATTATTTGCATTTGCTTCTTATTGATTCCTTTTTGGGTTATTTTTGGGAAATTGAGCTTTTTGAAGGAGTTTCTACAGTAGCTTGTGTATTTAGTGAAAGTTTTGCTGTTTTAAAACTAAACCCAAAGGTCTATTATCTATTTAATATACTAATGTTGCTAATGAAGATTGTGTGAAGTTTTGTATGAAGGAAAAATTTCAGGTGTAGAGAAAGAATGATGTAATGAGATGAAGAATCGACAAAATCTCAAGCTTGGGGACGCCACCCCGTGTCACCCCAAGAAATATTCAAGAGGTACAAGTGTCAAAGCTTGGGGATGTTCAAGGCATCCCCTTCTTCATCAATAAAAATTTCAGGTCTTTCTAGACACTTTGTTTTTATTGTTTCATGCACAGTTGTGTTGTTCTTGGAGCGTCTTAGTTTTCGTTTTTGGTTTTCGTTTGCTTAGTTTTCTTGAGTAAGATGGTTGGTTATACCACACTTCTTTTGGAGAGAGACACACTCTGTTTTCATTGCCTAGAACACTCTAGTTCTCACTTTTATTGTTTTGTGAGGGTTCTCTTTTGCTAGCACTGCGTTCAGCCTTAGTTTTCTTGTGCTTTCAGCTTAGAACTTTTTAGTTCTTCTTTGTGTATTTGTGAGACAAGCTCATTGATCTTTATTGATTATTATTTTTGTGAGTTGTTTCAAATAAGTTGTTTGGTGTTGGAAAGAGTAGAAAGCTTCATGCTTAAGTGGTACAAAAGGGAGCTTGTTTTGACTATGACTTAGACTTTAGCATGATATGCTAGGTGTTGTTTTGACCTTATGCTTAGTGATTATTGCTATAGCATGTCTTGTTCCAAACAATTGGGATTTCTTAGTGTGTCTTGAAAGAATTATGTGTTGTTTTAGCATGCAAAAGCATAGTATTGTGGTATTCTCCTTTGGTGCTTTGTTTGGGTTGACTTGGCACATGCTCACATCATGTTATGACTATGAACAAGTCACCATAGCCTCTATGATCATTTAGTCCTTGACTTGTAGTACCACTCTATGCTTTGATTAGTAATATTTTGTTGCTCTATATGATTATGGCCATTATGCTCTCTTAGTTGGTTGCTCCCAGTCTTTTGCTAGCCTCTACTTGTGTGAGTAAGCTCTACTCATGCTTCCAATTCCGAAGAAAGCAAGTTATTTCAAAGAGGTCCACCATAAACTCCTATGCATGGTGTGTTACACCATTCCAAGTATATTCTTGTTTTTAGCTATATTCGAATTAAAAACTATTTTGTTATGTGAAAACTTAGTGATTAAAGCCCTCACAAACTTGATGGCACACTTTATATTCTTTGACCCTAATAAACTTGAACCATTGTGTTATCTATGTTGTATATGCTTGCACTTATACATTGGAATTAGCAGAACCGTGCTGTCACGGGGAACGTTTTCAACATTGCACTTGTACTTTGTAGTCAGTTGATATCATGCTCTTTTGTCTATGGATGTCACCGGTGTGAAATAAAGAGAGATTTTGTAAGTCCATGGAGTTTGTATTTTGTGTTAGAGAAACGCCTGGGCCGCTAGCCTAAGCCATGCCTAATCATGGTGGAAATTTGCAGCATCACCATAGTGACATCTATGAAGTATTCTTCTTATAAAAAAAGAGACACATTGAGAAAAAGAGGAAAGAGAGAAAAAAACACCATATTCCCATGGTAAATAAGAAGATTGCTGAGATGCTCATTGTCTGCTTGTCTTGTCATTTTGGTTATGGGAAAGCTCCTGTACCATGTGCAAGGGGTACTCCATTGGCGGTTCTCAATGATATGCAAATACTTATAATGACAAAAACTTACAGGTGACTAAAGTTGAGTAGCATGAGGTGTGGCCCTCGTATTTAAGGGACTTGAGATTGCCAAATTATACTTCGTCAAGCATATACTCCATCTTTGTTCACTTTAACCTTAATCACTTCAAGATGCTTATGATAGGGGCAATGATGGCTGAAAGCTAACAAGTACCATAATTTTTGGAAGCTCTTTTTAAAACTTGAAGTCCCTTCTTCCTTTATAAAAGGCTTTTATTCCACCATTATATTGAGTCTCCACCTTCTACCTTTAGGCACCATTAAGAGAGCATAGTTGTCATTATGTGTGCAGTGTCACAAAACTTATTGATTGATGCATATTGTAATATTACTTGTTCTTGTGCTACTTGTTTCTAGTCACCCTTGTGAACTTTGAAGGTGTCCTATGCATCTATTTGCTACTCTATGAGGGACAAACTGATTGCCACTATGCTATGTTTTTTGTGTCGTGGTATTGCACGGCAGATGCTACTGGGGGTAGCTTACGTAGAGGGAGCAAGGCGACGTAGGAGAATCCGGGAGCGAGATTGGCACACGATGTACCCAGGTTCACGTCCCCTCGATGGAGGATCGCTACGTCCTGCTATCAATCCAGTATATGATCATAGATTGATTTACAATGGAGCCGCCGTAGGCGGAGGGAGAGACTAGATCTAATCTATTGTGGGAGAGTATGTAATATGACATACCCCGTGGGGGTGCCCCTGGTGGCTTTATATATGCAGCCAGCTAGGGTTTACAAGCATTTTGGTGGGCTTTGTATTGAACTCGTCGTCTTGGGCCTCCAGTCGGCGCCACTCGTCTGGGTCCAGCACGCGCCAGTCGCCGTATCCGGCGAGTCGACCCGCTCTATGTTTGGCGATCCAGCTGGCGATTCCTCCTCATGGGTGTACCCCGATTGGTATTCCCCCATCAGTAGTCCCCGAGCGCGTTGTTGATTCGATGCGGGCTTGAGTCAGGGCGCGGAAAGTCTTGACGATGGGTCGTGGCGAATCGGCGACGAGCTCCTGAATAGAGAAAATAACCGTGAAGCGGGAGGCGGTCGGCGTGAGCCAGTCGGTGATGGCCAGTTGGCGAAAGACGTAGGATGTCGGTGAAGCCGCCAGTTGCGGCGAGTCCCCGAACATGGAGCGTGTCGAGTCGCCGAGCGTGGCGAGTGGCGAGGTCGAGCGACCGGCGAGTGCTGAGTCCCCGAGCGCGCCGAGTGGCGAGGTCGATCGACCGGCGAGTGGCGCTGTCTGTAGCGTGCCGAGTACCTGAGCGCGTTGAGTACGCGAGGGCGAGTCCACGGTGGTGAGTCCCCGAGCGTGTTGAGTACGCGAGGGCGAGTCCGCGGGAGCGAGTCCCCGAGCGTGTTGAGTACGCGAGGGCGAGTGTCCATGGCGGCGAGTCCTCGAGCGCGTTGAGTACGCGAGGGCGAGTGTCCGCGGCGGCGAGTCCCCGAGCGTGGAGAGTACGCGAGTGGAAAGTCCGCGGTGGCGAGTCGACGAGGGCGAGCCGCGGTCGTGGAACCATGCCTAGGAGTAGTCCCCGAGGCTCGAGTTGGCTTGTAGAGGCGACTTGAGGCTCTTTAGAGATGCATATTCTGAAAATAGTAGTGGTTGTTGCCGAGCATGGCGAGTGACGAGGTCGAACGACCGGCGAGCGCCGAGTCCCCAAGCGCGGCGAGCGGCGAGATCGAGCGACCGGCGAGCACCGAGTCCCCGAGCGCGGCGAGCAGCGACGTCGAGCGACCGGAGAGCACCGAGTCCCCGAGCGCGGCGAGCAGCGAGGTCGGCGATGATTGCGAGTCCGCGAGGGGAAAGTCCCCGAGCGTGGCGAGTCCGCGATGATTGCGAGTCCGCGAGGGGAAAGTCCCTGAGCGTAGCGAGTCCGCGATGATTGCGAGTCCACGAGGGAAAAGTCCCCGAGCGTAGCGAGTCCGCGATGATTGCGAGTCCGCGATGATGTTGATTGCGCTGTTTTGTTAGCGAGTCTCTCGTCTTGGCCCGGGGGGCCAGTCGCATGGCGACTCCAAAGATGGCTCTCGACTTGGCGTTCTTCCTGGACGATCCGAGGCTCGGTTTGCGAGTCCTCGTCCGCAGTACTTGGCCGTGCGAGTCGCACTATCTAAGGTTGAGGAGGACATGGTGCTGTTTGTGTAGCACTGCCATTTATCTTGGCCCGGAAGGCCAGTCGAGCAAGGCGACTTCAATGATGGCTCTCGGTTAGCATTTTTCATGGACGAACCGAGGCTCGGTTTGCGAGTCCTCGTCCGCACTACTTGGCCATTGCGAGTCGCTCTTTCAAAGGTTGACAAAGGCGAATAGATTTTTCCTGGAGGGAAGAGAAGCCCAGTGGTGAGTCCATGCGGCGTGGCACGCGACCCTCTCTGGCGACTCGGACGATGAAGGTCCCTTATCAGGCGCGACATACGCATTCGACGTAGCGGACGGGGTCGCACGGCTTTTAGCCGGAAAAGTCGACGCGGCGGACAAGGAGTCGACGCAGCGGACATATGGTCGCTCGTTGGCGAAGTCGACGCGGCGGACACATGGTCGACGCGGCGGACGGAGGACGCGCTATGGCGAGGTCGACGCGGCGGACACAGGGTCAACGCGACGGACGTGTGGTCGCGCTATGGCGAGGTCGACGCGGCGGACACAGGGTCAACGCGACGGACGTGTGGTCGCGCTATGGCGACGTCGACGTGGCGGACACGGAGTCGACACGACGGACGGAGGTCGCGCTGTGGCGAAGTCGACGCGGCGGACACAGGGTCAACGCGACGGACGTGTGGTCGTGCTATGGCGACGTCGACGCGGCGGACACGGAGTCGACACGACGGACGGAGGTCGCGCTGTGGCGAAGTCGACGCGGCGGACACGGGGTCGAAGCGGCGGACGGATATCGCGCTATGGAGTTGTCGATGACGGTGAGGCTGTGAGGCCGAGGCCGCAATGGCGATCCCGTGGCAGGTGATTCCGCGCTGGGCGAGTCCCCGACAAGCGAGTCCACGCCGGGCGAGTCCCTGACAGGCGAGTCCTCGAGCCTAGCGAGTCCGCGTTTAAGCGCGTCCGCGTGTAGGCGAGTTCTGCAGCATGGCGGTACGAGTCCGCGACACGGAAGTAGCCGAAAGCAGCAAACGAGTCCACGAGGGGCTAGTCCCTCACAGACGAGCCCATGGCGGCGAGTTCGTGGTAGGCGAGGCGAGTCACTGATTAACGGATGCGCCATGATGGTCGTAAACCAACTAACCTGTGTATATATACAAGTCTGAAAGTACAAAAATCTTCATGTAAATATATTATGATAGAAAAATAGTTGGATAGATATCACCAGATGTTTTTGTGTATCTATTTGGTGATCTCCTCATGGCTGGCGTCGGCAAGTGCCCTGAATTTTACTATCCGTCTACCTCGAAATCTTAGACTCGCCGCGCCGATTGCTCGAGACATGCATAGCAAATAAATACACACGATGTGTGATAAGTCAGTCCAAATAAGATAATCAATAAGAGAGGACAAGATTGCATCTAAAAGAATAAAAGAAACCCATCAGCCCTTTGCTGTTTTTGCTTGGATGAAGTCTGATCTACTTTCGGACGTGCTGGTGCGGTAGTGCGCTGTGAGGAGTGGCGCTGAGATCGAGATCCTTCTATTCCTTGACGCACGTGCGTAGGGGAATGGATTCGACATTCTGTCGTAAAGAACCGGCATGCCACACGCGATCGGATGACCGAGCTTCATAGGGAGAACTCGTGTTGGGCGGCGAGCGGCCAAAACCTGTTGGATGCGATCTGGTGGGTGGTGATAGTGAGGGATCCCGCCCGGATTATCACCCTCCATGCACCGCTTGCCCCACGGTGGGCGCCAACTGTCGTGGTATTGCACGGCAGATGCTACTGGGGGTAGCTTACGTAGAGGGAGCAAGGCGACGTAGGAGAATCCGGGAGCGAGATTGGCACACGATGTACCCAGGTTCACGTCCCCTCGATGGAGGATCGCTACGTCCTGCTATCAATCCAGTATATGATCATAGATTGATTTATAATGAGCCATCGTAGGCGGAGGGAGACTAGATCTAATCTAATATGGGAGAGCCTACCCCGTGGGGGTGCCCCTGGTGGCTTTATATATGCAGCCACCTAGGGTTTACAAGTGCACTAATGGGCTTTGTATTGGAGTCGCCGTCTTGGGCCTCCAGTCGGCGCCGCTTGTCCGGGTCCAGCGTGCGTCAGTCGCCGTATTGGGCGAGTCGACCCGCTCTGGGCTTGGCTTCAGTCGGCTCGATCCAGCTGGCGAATCCGCTTCGTGGGTATACCCCGGTTGGTATTCCCCCATCAGTGGAACAAATAAACGTTTTTTAATGCATGCTATTCATGATCTTTGTTTGTAGCTTGACATGTTGCATGCATAGTTACTATGTCCTATTGTTAGAACTCCTTTTATGCACATGTTTAGAGTTCTTTGATCCCAGCTTGCAATGCTTGCAAATGGTTTGGTCTTGGTTTTGACAGTGCATGTCACCTAAAAAATTATTGTTTTATCACTTACCTACTCGAGGACAAACAGGAGTTAAGCTTGGGGATGCTTGATACGTCGGAAACGTATCTATAATTTTTTGATGATCCATGCTTGTTTTGTATCTACTTTGCTTTGCTTTGTCTACACTTTGAGGTGTTTTTATATCTTTTCTGGAACTAACCTATTAACAAGATGCAACAGTGCCAGTTGTCTGTTTTCTTCTGTTTTTGGTTCCAGAAAGGCAGAAAATAAATATTCTCGGAATTGGACGGGACAAAAGCCAAAGTCATTATTTTCCCCGGAGCAACACGAAACCACGAAGCAGAGCCGGAGGGGGGGGGGGCACAGGGTGGCCGCACCCCCCTAGGCGCGGGCAAGCCCTGGAGGCGCCCACAGGGGGTGTGGGCCCCCTAGACCCCTACCAACCTTGATTCATGCGTCTATAAGAAGCCTCCAACCCAAAAACCTTAGGGCATCCAGAAGAAATTCACGAAAACCTCCGTAGCGCCTCCGCCACCGAAAGGGAGATTCAGGGGACAGAAAGTCTCTGTTCCGGCACCCTGCCGGGATGGGGAAGTACCCCCGAAGCCATCTCCATCGATCTCCATCGCCATCTTCATCACCGTTGCCGATTCCCATGATGAGGAGGGAGTAGTTCTCCTCGAGGCTAAGGTCTCTACCGGTAGCTATGTGTTCATCTCTCTCTCTCTATGCATGATCTTGTTGTGATCATGATCTTTGTAATCAAGTAGATCTACCTTGCAACTCAAGTGCTTCGATAGATCTCTGCTCTCCCCATGTGTGTGAAAGTGAGAGCGTGCACGTCATGGTGGCACTTAGGTTTGAGTCTACATAAATACTCTTTATGCTTTAATAGATCTACGTTTTTTCCCACGTGTGTGAAAGTGACAGCGTGCATACCGTGTGCGGCACTTTGGCTAGATTACATATTTGTTATGAGTTATATTTGGAGTTGGATGTCTCTATGAAATTGTGGTGTTTGTTGGAACCATCTAGCGCTCAAGGTGACAGTGTGAGGTTATCTAGATTGGGGAAAGCGGACTTTGAGGAGTGTTGTTATAGCCCTACCGATGATTAGAGTGTCTAACCGGAGAGTAATTAAGAATAGTATTATGAAGAGAGGATATTTATATGAGAGAGTGTTCACTAGTGAAAGTATGATCCCTAGGCCTTGTTTCTAAACATTGAAATACTGTTTGCATCTAGATCTATTGCATGTTTGCTTGCTTTAGTCTTTACCCCATCGTCAAGCTATTTTCTGGCACCATTACCACTTGTATTTCACTATCTCTTCGCCGAACTAGTGCACCTATATACCTGATAAGTGTATTGGGTGTGTTGGGGACACAAGAGACTTCTTGTATCTTAATTGCAGGGTTGCTTGAGAGGGATACCTTTGACCACTTCCTCGCTGAGTTCGATAAACATTGGGTAATCCATTTAAAGAAAATTTGTTGCTGTTCTATAAACCTCTGCATTTGGAGGCCCAACAACTGTCTACAAGAATAGAAGTGCGTAGACATCACCTGCATGTTCACACAACTAGAGCTTCACGGTCCCGTGGTGGAGACGCGGACATCTGGGATGGCGACGAGCAAATCCACCGGTTCGCGCCGTCGAATGGGAGGAATGGGTTGAGTCCAAAGGGAGAGGAGGGAGCAAGGCGGCACCATGGTAGTTCACTAGAAATAAGGGGAGGCTCGCATCGAGCGAGGTACTCTCTCTGCGTGCGGGTAGAGAAAGAGAGAAATGTGGTTGGTGGCGGGGACCGACATCGGAAGCTGGCGACAACAACGCTCACGGACGAGAATAATATGTAACAGAGGAGAAGGACCAATCGCGTTCTACAAAAACGCCAAGGGAGTAGGTGGGGATCTAGCTAATGTTTGGAATAGTTATGAGCGAGGTGGTCCTTGGTCCGAAAGGGGGGAAATGATGGGCTAGAGCAGGCCGAAAGCTGTGCTGCGGTTGACGTTCATTGTTGTAAAGTTCAAGTTTATAAGTTTATTACTATTTTATTTATGTTTATTACTATTTTATTTATGTACATTGTTGTGTGTACAACATAGAGTGTATTTTGGAGAGACCAATGAAATTCATAAAGAAATATAGATTGAACTTTTTTGAGAGGCTCTCTGAGCAACTGTTTGAAAATTCTACACATAACAACCTTCTATCAAATCGTCGTCTCATTAACCAATTGGCTCGCCCGTAGCAACACATGGGCATTCAACTAGTCTATCTACTAATTTTCTCTGAGGTAGGTTCGTCCGTCCAGCAAAAAATTTCGTTCCGATTTTTTTCTGACGCTTTTGCCCCTGCTCTTTTGAAGTTTTTACCTACCTTGCCACCGCTAAGTGGATAGCCCTCTTTGCTCCTTTGCCCTCGTCCGCCGGTCCCCATCCTCCTCCTCTCGTCCCCGTGTCGCCCTCCTCCGCTCCTGCTCGATCCCGAGCCGCCGCCTCCCGCCTGTCCCAAACTCCACGCGAGGGAGGACGCCGCCCCTGCTCCTAGCGACTCCTGTGCCCCGAAGCACCACCCGAGCTCCCCGCGACCCAGGCCGCCGCGCACCGCCGGCTCCGCCCCGAGCCGCCTCCCTCGACGCGACCTTGCTATGCGCCCCGAGCTCCCCGCATCACCGTCCTCCGCTCCTGATCGAGGAAGGGGGTTAGAGGATGTAGCGTTGCCCGAGTATCGAGCGGACAGGCAGAGAGGGCGACGGTACCCCCACCCCTACCCCCACATCCTCCTTCCCCTTCCCGTGTTGTGGGGATTAATAGAACAAGGCAAACTCAGTGCGGCCGTGCGGGGATTGATATGATTAATGCGAGGTGATCAGTAGGGATTGGGTGACATGGTCGTCGTGGGGATAGCAGGAGGACAATTTTTACCAAGGCACAAGATCGCCGCCAGGTACGCAGCTACTGCTACTGCATATTGTTCCTTGTATTCAGAGTTCGTGGTGGCAGTTATGTACAGACGTTAATGCTCCACAAAGCTACTGCTCGCAGGGCTTCACAATCTCACCAACGTGCAAGCTTTAGAATATATTTGTTTTCAGCAATATGGCTCCTCTTATTACTTCATGTGGGAAATTGCACTACTGAATTGATTTCAATTTGGAGACAAAAATGCAATATACATTGATACTACTAATCTCTAACCGCAGAAAAGATATCAAATCAGAATTTTCAACTTAAGAGAAACATAGACGATATCAGGGTGTCTTTGTGTGTCATTGGCCACCGAACGCCGTGTGTTGCTACCTTTTGAGACTTCTCGCGCGTCGTAGACTGCTGTGCATCATCTCCTTCTTGTGCTTATTTTCTGGGTATCCTTCTTGTTGTACTTAGCATTGCACTGAACGGAGGAGAGCAAGAAGACCTGTCTGGAGACAATCAAATGTGAGGTGTCTGTTTACGGCCTGCATCTTTACTTATATTTTCCTTGTGCGTACGAGACCAAATTCTCCGCGATCATATCTGGCTACGATGGGTCTCCATGATGGAAGGTCTGTTGATAGTACATGAAGCAATCTTGCATCTTCAAAAGTGTGATATGTTTATGTTGGTTAATGCAGATGTGCTTCTCTCCGGCATGTCACCAAAGATGAACTTTTTCAAACAAGGACGGCCTTTAGCCTGTTCGTAACTTCAAATGTCAGAGAAATACAACCTGTCAAAATAAATGGCACGGTGATACCACTTATTGCTATTTAGTGTAGTTAGCATTCTTGACTTAAATCAGTTTCCAGTTTAGGAGTATTAAATATGGAAATAGTGGTGCCGACCTAAATGGGACTGCATCGTGGAGATCCCGTCGTCGCCACCAGTGAGGAGCTGGGGATGCTAGACGCAGGGCTGTATGAGAGCCGGCACAAGCAGCAGAAGCTGACAGAAAACAGTAGGAACTTTCCGAAGAGAAACGAATCGCAACTCAAATAAACGTATAGAACTTGGGTTAGTATGGTGTGAGAGCCGATTCCAAATTGTTTGCAGTAGGGAAAGGCGTATCCGATGGACAAATGGAGAGGAAGAAATTAGAATGCAAAATTCTTTTATTTAAAGGATATGGTGAAAAAATATGATTTAATTAAAATATTTTTGAGTTACTCCGTAGCAACGCACGAGCATTGAACTAATTTAGACAAATCTAAATTAACTAATTTGGGTCAGACGGAGTAACAGGACCGGGAAATCCTTAAGTGGTCCAACTCGTTTAAGTCCATTGACTTCAGCCATTTTTAAGTCTAAATGGAGTTGCACTAATTAAGTATAATGCCCATCGGCATCTAACCAAGTGTATCTTTTTTTTCTACCATGACTACATTGGCCTTAAGCCAGATTGAACATATATTACTTCATCCACAGGGTAGGTTATAGACCATTACAAAGTTTTTGGTGCAGAGGAGAGAAAAAAAACCTCGAGTTGATCAAGACGGCTCGAAGCCATTACACCAAGAATTAAGAATACGACTAGAGGAGGGTTAGGTACATCTATTAACCCACGGTTAGACGTCTTCAACACATCTTCTAAGGACCAGCAGTAGAGGGGTGTCTTTGTTGTTGAACACCAGGTCATTTCTTCTCTTCCAAATGTTCCAAAGTATCGCAGTGCAGACGGTGTTGCTTTCGGTGGAGCAGGATCACGAGTTCCATAGTTGGGCAACATTGTCGTGGGTATCATGTCTAAAGAAGAAGCTCCAGACCTCCTTGGCCCGGAAGCAGCGGACGAGGAGCTGATCGGTGTCTTCGTCGAGGGTACAAGACAAGCATGTAGGCGAGGCGGCAAGTTGGTGTCGGTAGCGCCGCTCATTTGTGGGGATTCGGTTGTGTTGAACGAGCCTGTTGAAGATCCTGCACTTGAGGGGGCAGCACTATTCCACACCTTGCTAGCAAATTCATCAATCAATATGTGAATGCCCAAGGTGGTGGCCCACGAAACTGATCTCAAAGTTGACAACAGTGAGATCAGCAGTGGCGCAGGTAGAAAGACGAGGGGCGAGGGTGATGGCAAGGCCATGGTTAAGGGCATACACAATCGAAATATTTTGGCGGGTGGAGTGGGAGAACATCGCAGGAAATCTTTCGCTGAGGGGGCATGGTCCGAGCCATTTATCGAACCAGAAGGAAGAGGATGCCCCATTCCCAATGATAACAGTTGTGGCGGAGCGGAAGGAACCAAGCCCAGCCACAATTGATTTCCAAATAGGGGTGTCCAGATGATGAGCGTCCCTGAGGTCTCTGGACTCCGACCAGCCATACAAACGGCGGAACCAGCAAGCCCAGGGTGCATCAGAATCATAGTGGATTTTGGTGAGAAATTTGGCGAGGAGCGCCGAATTTTGGGCGGCGATGGAGAGAACCCCGAGCCCCCCATACTTTTTGGGGGGTACAAACGTCGGTCCAAGCCACTTTGCATTGTCCGCCAGAGCAGGTTTCCTTCCCTGTCCAAAGGAAAGCCCGACGACGCTTGTCAATAGATTCGACAACCCCAACAGGGAGAGTGCCAGCGCTCAAGGCGTATCCACCATGCCAATGAAAACTTTCTGTTCGTTCGTGCATTCTGTTGTCGCGTTTTTCTTTCATTGCGATAAATAGATAATTTTTAAAGTTTTTCCGTGGCAACGCACGGGCATTCAGCTAGTATATATAAATGTTGTTTCAGCAAGCGTGTATGTTCACTTATTTTGGTCTATATATAATATCCATTGAAATAACTAAGACATAACATATAATTGTGAACGAAGGGAGTAATAGTAATTAACAGAATGAAATTAAAATATCAAAACACCGATCGAACATTCCATCGATCGAGAATTACCATCGGCAAAATTAGTCGATGTTCAGATTCACCGTTGGTCCGAGACAAGCACCTTGCAGGGCGACGGTTGCCGCGACGACGGCTCATCATCCAGTTTCACCCGGCACGACAGGAACCTCTTCCAGTCGTCCATGTACGAGTCCAGCACGATGTCCACGTCCACCTCCGCGGACCGCGACAGCCTCTCCGACGCCATGCGGCCACGCAGGTCGTCAGACAGCTCCACCTCGGCGCCGAGCGCGACCATCCTCACGTGCTTCCGCGCGCCTTCGGCGACGCAGAACTCGGCCACGCGGCCCCACGCGAGCACCGCCCCCGCGTAGGAGACGGCCACCGTCCCGCGCTCGTTGTAGAACTCGCACGACTCTGAGCTCCGGCTGCTGCTGACGCCGTGGAGCGTGAGGTTGAACGTCGGGGAGACGACGGGCGGCGGCTGCGGCGTCGCACGGTCTAGCCCGTCGAAGCCGGCGAGGCTGACGGAGAAAGTGGGGACGTAGATCTGGAGTCGGTCGGGACGAACGGGTAAAAGTAAAACGAGCACCACCATGGTGATGAACATGGCTTGTGTCGAGGCTGCTATCACGACGAGGCGAAGGGCTTCGTCCTTCCTCGGGTCGGTGGGAACGCGGGGCGATGCCCCTGCTTCCAGGTCCGGCTTCATGGCGGCGGAGACGCGAGACAGAAGAAATCTTCTAGAAGAGCGATTGTTTCGGAAGTTTACATACATATATACGTGCGCGGCCTTGACACTATGATATTGACGGGAGTTGTGGAGCATCTCAACCTATTTTTAAGGGGCAAATATCTGGTGTGGATCCAGGTTGTTTCCAGCACCACGATCAAATCCGACAATTTAGCTTAGTATACGCGGTAGTTTTCGCTAATACGCCCGCCCCAAGACCATACCAGTAACTCATGCACCCCTATTGACGTTTGGGTTGCAATTTTGTGTTATACTTGTTCCAACTGTTATAATTTTACTAGATAATTTGTTAGCTTAGCTTTCAAACAATTCACTGAAGATTTTATCTAGTACCATCACATTTTCCTTAAGCAACACAAAAAGATACTACCAGCATGCATGTCTATAGAATGTTGCACATGTCCTGAGTCGACGGCATCAGATGAATCTAAATCCTAGAACGGTGAACCTGCGAAGGCCTGAAAATCAGTGAAGGCCTGGCATAGCGAAGGCTGCTGCGGCAGCTGCGATCCAACTTTGCACCACAGCACGACGGGGCCGCTCTCCAGGCCGTCGCGGAACAGCTTGGCTTCCACGTCAAACTCCGCGGAGTCCCAGCGCAGCTCGGCCTCCACGCGCCTCCGCAGCAGGCCACCTGGCATTTGCACCATGCCCGCCCTGCCGCCCCGCGCCACCGCCTTCACCTCCGCCGTGCTCCTCACGCCGGCGCTGAAGCCCGGCACGCGCCCTTCCCCTAACGTGACGCCGGCGTAGGACACCACCACCAGCCCGTGGCTGAAGCGGTTCTCCCCCACCAGTAAGCACAAGTTTCTCGCGTGCAGGGTCACGTTGAACGCCAGGGCGCTCAGCCCGGCCGGGTCGCCGAGGCCGTCGATTCCGGTGAGCTCGAGGGAGTAGACGTTGTGCGAAGGACTGCCCAGCTGGGGAAAGAAGGCAACCACGAACCCGCCAACAGCTGTGTAATTTGCAAGTGCTTAGACGAAAAACTTGCAGCGGGGAAGCAGCATGGAACAAGATTTACAATAGAGAAACAAATTTCTTGCGAACGAAGAAGGGGAAGACTGTACTGTACCAAGTCCAATCACGAAGAACTCCATGACCCCGAGACCTTGGGGTTTCGTCTCCATGGCCATGCTGCAGATTGCCGATCAACCTAATCTGCTACGTACAGCTGCGAATTTGAAGGGTAAAAACAGCTCAAAACAGAGAGAGTCCGATCCAAACTCTTCCTCCCAGGACATATACGTATATGCGTTAACTGATGTTACCACGCGTCGTGTACGTGCAATAGGCTGTACATGTAGCTAAGGTCCTGTTAATTTCATTAGAATAGAACGGCGTGGTCTCCGTAGAGTCAGCCGGTTACGTGTTATACTCAAGAGGAAAAAGCCCCTCACGGCTGAATACAGAGTTTGGGTGTTGGTGTACTACACCATACCGTATACTACCATATTACATGTCTAATACTTTCCCTTAATCTAGACCTGGAAGAGGTCTAGATTACGCTTAAACTCATTGCATCATGGGATGACGAACAATATTGCAGGAGGAAGTTTTTCTTTCCTCGCACCAAAAAGCCATTTTTCATTTTCCAAGTACAAAAAACGGACGGCTTTGTGAAGCAACCACCAAATGGCTAATTCAAAATACTACCGCCATATTTTACAAAAATACTAGACCACCTTATATGGACAATGTTCCAATATGGGATCTTAAACCTTTCCGTCTACCTCTAGTGAAAAAGATAAATTCCTGCCGAATCGGCAAGAAGTGGGTCAGATATGAACTACAGGTATATGATCTGATGTCCATGTTTTTTTTATAAAAATCATTTTTAGGTTCACAATATGCTATTTTATCAAAGATCCAATGCAAGTTTAGCAAGGCTGGGCCCCGAGCTAAGAATATTTATGCCCGTCGTTCGACAAAGTTTGACGATAGTTTAAAACTGGCATAAAAAATTCTAAAACGATCGAAACAATGCGAAACCTTTGCATGGTGTCATATTATGTGACATAGTTATAAGAAAAAATATCAAACTTGGTATATTGATTATGTCTTAAAAAACCTTTACAAAATGACCTATCTCATTCGAGGTTTCTTGGTTTTCGGGTCAAATGATCAATGTTACGACTAGAATTAAGGCATAGTTTGTGATAATTTGCCTATATTATGGAGAGAGTAATATAATTTTACGTTGGTTTTCGTCGTCAGCAGATTTTTACGTAAGACGTTTGTGTTTTCCTAGGCCGCTCGTTTCTCCGTTCGATTTGTATCGTGACCGGAAGCCTAGAGAGCACGATTTCCTCATCCGCCCCGTACCTCAAAACCACTCCCCGGCTCGTGTGTGTCCACGCGTGCTGCAGTCACTTCCTACGCGCCTTCGGTTCCACCGCCGTCGGAAGGTAACCACGCACCTCCCTATTCCGCTAGCGAATCAACGCCCGCCGCAGCTGAATCGAGCCGGCCGCTGACCGTATCGACGCCCGCCGGCGAACGCTACCACAAGCCCCCAGCGGCTGGATTCGTGCTCGCCACGACCGCGACATGTTCCCCGCGTCCTACAGGACCTCTGACCTCCTTCCAGTCTTCCACGACCGCCTCCAAATCCTCCATGGCACGAGCCACTGCCGCACTTTCACAATGCACGCATGTCCTCCTCTTTCCCTACTCTCTCCCCCGTCCTTGCCTCCGCCGCGCCTGGGAAGATTGGAGCCAGGACCTCTCCCGAGGTCGAATCCCCGTCCCCGTCTTCATCGCGCCTGGAGAGATTGGATCCAGGCCAGGCCCTCCCGGGGTCGATTCCCCTTCCCTGCTCCCGCCGCGTCTGCGGGAGATTGGAGGGGTGGCCATCGCTTGGTGAAGAGGAGGACCTATTTTTGCGATTGCTTCCTATCGAGTTCCCTCCGCCTAACTGCCTCTCCCTGCTTGTCAAGCCTAGGCCAGTGGCAGCCCTGTAACATTTATCTCGTGACCAACACGTACCCTCCGACCCACCCGTTGCCGACAGCCTCCCAGCACGCCTCTGCCTCCGCCGTCTGGTGCAGACGAGCGCGGCCTCTCAATCTTCCCGTCAACGGCAAGCGTGGTTCAGCCCTGCCTGCCTCCTTCCTTTTGCGCATGCTATACTGCTATGGCCACCAGTTCATGATTTCTCTACATAGCTCTATTTCTACTAGGTCTGATTCTACAAATTGTCTGCAAAACCGTGTTGTCAGCCCACTTGTGGTGTCCCTCCACCATGTATCTGTTCAGAGTTAAACTTCTGAACGCCGAGTAGCTGTGCTATTTTATATTTTTTGAGAGCAGAAAAACCGGTTCAGAGTTAAACTTCTGAATGGTATATGTTCTCCTTCAGTTGGGTGATTATTGCTCATATTAGCTAGGTACAGATTATTCTTAAAAAACTAGGTACAAATTCAGTCTTCCTATCTTGAAACTATTTGACAGACTCAGTCTTGCTATCTTGCAAATATTTGATGTCTAACACGGTATGCTGCAATTGTTGATCAGTGTGCGTTAGTACTTCAAATTTAATCTCTTGGACATTCACTCGAGCTATTAGTAAATTTGTCTGATGCATGATGCGTCGTTGTTTACAGGATGGGAGAATACACATGGTGGTCCTATGCATGCATTATTATGGCTGACTATTTCTCAAGTATTTCTACAAGTTTTTACTAGCTATAAATTGTTAATTTAGTGGGTCACTTAGTTATATTAATTATTACCTTTCATGACTACTCATTATCTAGCATCTTCAAGGTCCCATCTTCAATCACTGGTAAGTACATTATAGTGTGTGTGCGTTAACCATCACATTGTTTCAAGTATTAGACTTTTTAGATTGGCCATGGCCAGAATGCTCTACTCTAAATATGAATATTCGTCTTCACTTTTTTTTGGATATTATTGTTTTTCAATGCAAACCAACTTACTTTTCTTGATGCATAACTCTTTCGGTGGGGGATTTTCTGTTGTTCAGAACCAATGTAGATGGAAGAAAGCATCGTATAAAATAACATATTCACAAATTGAGACTACTACGGTCCTAACTTCTTGAAGGCAGGCCGACCGCGTTTGTCAAGGAAAGATGTACTGCAAATGGAAGCAGCGGGAGGATTCTTCGCTTCAATTCGATTTTCAGTCAAGTGTCATCGTCTTTTCAAATTATAATGTGTGAAGGAATGCGATTATAATATTTCTACGAGTGGGATTAAGGCTTGCTATTTTTTTTTGGCAAACTATGCTTTTTCTTTATAACCAAAATCTTTTTAGGGATATTTTACTAGAGTGGAAGGTTGTTCTCTAGAGAGAAAGACAAGTTATTCACAGCACGTCGAAGTTGAGCAATCCATCTATATAAATCGTATTGATTTGACAAATTGTATGTTAGCTTTTTATGAGCCCGTAGCAATGCACGTGCATTTAGCTAGTTTAAGATAATTTTTGTTAGCTTAGCTTTCGAACAATTCACTGAAGATTTTATCTAGTACCATCACATTTTCCTTAAGCAACACAAAAAGACGCTACCAGCATGCATGTCTATAGAATGTTGCACATGTCCTGAGTCGACGACATCAGATGAATCTAAATCCTAGAACGGTGAACCTGCGAAGGCCTTAAAATCAGTGAAGGCCTGGCATAGCGAAGGCTGCTGCGATCCAACTTTGCACCACAGCACGACGGGGCCGCTCTCCAGGCCGTCGCGGAACAGCTTGGCTTCCACGTCAAACTCCGCAGAGTCCCAGCGCAGCTCGGCCTCCACGCGCCTCCGCGGCAGGCCACCCGGCATCCGCACCATGCCCGTGTTAGATGTAATCCAAAAACTCTCTATATGTCATCATATAATGGACTTGGAGTAGTACTCCTCTCCTGATCATATCCCTCTTGTATGTGTTACCGGTGAGGCTTTTTCACCGCCTATATAACACGTAACCGATGCCCCCAACGGGGCTATCGCTTCTGCCTACCTATTTCGACATGGTATCAGAGCCATCATCTTCCCAGACCTAGCCGCCAAAACAAAAATCCCAAGCCGCCGCCGCCGCTGGTGATTATCTCATCTGCCGCCGCCGCCTCACACACAAATCAAAAACCCAGGAAAACTTCGCCGCCGCTGCCGATCTTCCTGATCCGCCGCCGCCGCCAAAAACATCCATCACAATCTCAAGCCGACGCCGCCGTCGACAACAACAACATCATTATGACTGGATCGTCATCTTCATCCTCGTCGGCCACCTTGGCTGCTCTCCTCGGGGCTCCTCCCACGCAGCTCCTCACTCGCAACAACTTCATTCCATGGAACGCCTTGATGCTCCCTGCCCTGCGCGGTGCTAGGGTTATTGATCTCATTGAAGGCAAGGAGGTTGCACCTGAGAAGACGATTGAGGTTGAAGATAAGGAAGGCAAGAAATTCAAGGCCGAGAATCCCGACTATGCATCCTGGTTCACACGGGATCAGCAGGTACTCCGTTTTCTGCTAAATTCCGTGTCTCCTGAGATCCTTGCCCATGTCACTGGGCTGGACACTGCAGCTGAAGTTTGGGCATCGCTCAAGGAGCTTGTTTCCTCCCAATCTCGGTCAAGGATCCAGAGTCTCCGCGGAGCCCTCCAGAACACAAAGAAAGGCACTCTCTCTGCTGCAAAATATATTGCTAAGAAGAAGGCCATCGCGGCGGAGCTTGCCGCCGCTGGAAAAACTCTCGATGAGGATGAGTTGATCGGGTCCATCCTCAATGAACTTGACAAATCCTACAACCCCTTCAAGACAGCCATCAACGCCAACCCCGGTACAAATTTATCAGATCTATTTAATCAACTTGTTGCTTATGATGCTCTCCAAGATGATCCTGATGACACCGAGGGCTTCACCTCCTCGGCGAATGTTGCTCGCCGTGGTGGTGGCGGTGGCGACACTCGGCCACGCGGACGCACTGACGATCGTGGACGTTAGGAGGACCGCCCACGCCAGGATGATCGGAGACGCCAAGATGATCGTGATCGCGGCTACGACCGTGGCTATGATCGCATGCGCTAGGAAGATCGCGGGTATGACCGTGGTAATGACCGCGGTTATGGACGCCAATATGACCGTGGGTATCACCGCGACCGCCATGATGATGACCGCCGAGACGGCGGCAACTGGCGCCGCCAAGGACATGATGATCGTCGCGATGGTGGGCGTCGGCGCGCTACACCGTATGTCAACGTCGACTGCTAGATCTGCAAGATACATTGTCATTCTGCCAGCGACTGTTGGTGGCGTTTTCAGAACAATCGCGATGGTGGTGAAAAGGGTGCAAACATTGCATCCTATGGCGTCGACACCAACTGGTACCCGGACTCAGGTGCCACCCACCATCTTACATCCGAGCTGAATAAGCTCACCATGCATGAACAATACAACGGCAACGATCGCGTCCACACGGCTGACGGAAACGGTATGCAAATAAGTCATATTGGTCATTCTATATTACGCACCCCACATGATTCTTTACAACTCAAAGATGTTCTTCATGTCCCACATGCATCTAAAAACTTGTTATCTGTTCATAAACTTACACTTGATAATAATGCCTTCATGGAATTTCACCCTTGGTTTTTCTTCATTAAGGATCGGGACACAAGGGAAATTCTGGTTGAGGGGCCATGCTCGGGTGGCCTATACCCGCTTGCTCCATCATCCACTGAGTCTTCCAAGCAAGCGTTCATCACAATAAATCCATCAACCTCCACATGGCATCGTCGCTTAGGCCATCCTTCCTCGTTTGTGGTTCAACAAATTCTTAGGAAAAACAATATTTCTCATTCTCCGGAAATAAATCCCTACATTTGTGATTCTTGTCAACTAGCTAAGAGTCATCAACTACCCTATCCTGTCTCTACTAGTGTTTCCACTGTTCCTTTGGAACAAGTGTTCTCAGATGTATGGGGACCAGCACCTGAGTCTGCTGGAAAGCATTCTTATTATGTAAGTTTTATCGATGATTTTAGTAAGTTCACTTGGATATACTTACTCAAAAAGCGTTCCGATGTTTATCAAGTGTTTCTTAATTTCCAACAACTTCTTGAGAGGAAGTTTGATAGAAAAATTGTTACCATGCAAACCGATTGGGGAGGTGAGTATGAGAAACTTAATAGTTTTTTTTCAAAAAGTTGGCATCACACACCATGTTTCCTGTCATCATGCTCATCAGCAAAATGGCTCTGCTGAAAGAAAACATCGTCATATTGTTGAAGTAGGCCTTGCCCTCCTCGCCAATGCCTCTATGCCACTTAAATTTTGGGACGAAGCTTTTCTCATTACCACTTTTCTCATAAACCTTCTTCCTAGTAAGGTTATCAATCATGACATGCCAGTAGAACGCCTCCTTCACACAAAACCCAACTATGACTCTCTTCGTGTTTTTGGTTGTGCCTGCTGGCCAAACCTTTGACCATATAACCCTAGAAAACTTTCTTTTCGCTCCACAAGATGTGTTTTCTTGGGCTACAGTCCTCGTCACAAAGGGGTCAAGTGTCTAGATGTCTCTACTGGCCGTGTTTATATTTCTCATGATGTCGTGTTTGATGAAAAAGTTTTCCCCTTTGCCGAGCTACACCACAATGCTGGTCGTCGTCTAAAACAAGATATTCTCCTTCTGCCTGATTCTACACCAAATTGTGGGGATGCTAATATTAATGACTATATGCCTTTGCCCGTTGTGCCAATTGTTACTAATAATAATGATGGAGATGCTGCAGATACTCATAATGCACCAGATGTGATTATTGAGAGAAATTCTGCTCCTAATGCTCAGGAAACGGAAGCACATCGTCGCGTACACGCTGCCACGAGATCAGATCCCGAGGATGATCTCCCTGGCCCGCCTGGCGTTGATCCCGGAGCGGATCCGCCCCTATCCACTCAAGACAGGCCAACTGCCACCGCGACTGGCGCGAATCCCGGGAGTCAGGAGCCGCGGGAGCCGCGCTCTCCACGCGTGGACGAGTCGCGCCGTGCCACATCGCCCCCTCGGTCGCCTTTTCCCGCGTCCCGGCCCACCTCGCCTCGGTCTTCGTCGCGTTCCCACTCCCGCTCTCCATCGCCTCCCGAGCGTGCGTCAGGCGCTGATCCCGGAGAGGATCTGCCCTCATCATTGCACAATGATGAGCCAGTTTTGTCTCCCGTTTCATCCTCGCGCCAAAACAACAACGCCATGGAGAATTCATCTGCACTCTCAGGCTCACCTGGCAGTGGTTCAGGTGATTCAGCAACATCTTTCGATGCATCTCCGTCTCCGTCACCGCTTCCGGAACCTCGTACACGACTACAAAAAGGTATACGACAAGCAAAATGATACACTGACGGCACTATTCGCTATGGCATGTTCACCTCTACAGGTGAACCTAGTAAACTCTCAGAGGCCTTAAAAGATGATCGTTGGCGCAAGGCAATGGAGGAAGAATATACAGCTCTTATGAATAATAAGACCTGGCATCTTGTCCCTCCACACTCCACAAAAAATCTTATTGATTGTAAATGGGTATATCGTATCAAAAGAAATGCAGATGACACTGTTGACAGGTACAAGGCACGTCTCGTTGCAAAAGGTTTCAAGCAAAGGTATGGCAATGACTATGAAGATACCTTCAGCCCAGTTGTTAAAGCAGCCACTATCAGAATTGTTCTATCAGTTGCTGTTTCCAGAGGCTGAAGTCTGCGGCAGCTAGATGTCAAGAACGCGTTTTTACATGGCGTTCTGGAAGAGGAGGTTTACATGAGGCAACCCCCAGGTTTTGAATCTTCCGCTACTCCAAATTATATTTGTAAACTTGACAAAGCTCTTTATGGTCTTAAACAAGCACCACGAGCATGGTATTCCAGACTGAGTAACAAACTGCAACAACTTGGTTTTGTTCCTTCCAAAGGAGATACTTCACTTCTTCTCTACAACAAAGCTAATGTTATGATCTTTGTTTTAATCTATGTTGATGATATCATAGTCACTAGCTCCTCAGAAAAGGCTATTTCTGCTCTACTTCATGACCTTAATGATGATTTTGCACTCAAAGATTTAGGTGATCTACACTATTTTTTGGGCATTGAGGTAAAGAAAATCCCAAATGGCTTACTTCTTACTCAAGCAAAATATGCTGCTGATTTGTTAGCTAAAGTTGGTATGAAAGATTGCACAACCACACCCACTCCAATGTCATCTGCCGACACTGTCTCTAACTGATGGTTCTCCCCTTGGGACTGATGATAGCACACAGTATAGAAGCATTGTTGGTGTTTTGCAGTACCTCACGCTGACACGACCTGATATTTCCTTCTCAGTCAACAAAGTCTGTCAGTATTTACATGCTCCTACCACTGCTCATTGGACAGCTGCCAAACGGATACTAAGATATGTTCAAGGCACTATACATGTTGGTTTAACTTTTCAGCAATCACCCACTAGTTTGCTCAGTGCTTTCTCAGATGCAGATTGGGCAGGGTGCTTGGATGACAGGAGATCCACTGGAGGTTTTGCTATATTTCTTGGTCCAAATCTGGTCTCCTGGAGTGCTAGAAAGCAAGCCACTGTTTCCAGATCCAGTACTGAAGCCGAATACAAGTCCCTAGCAAATGCTACAGCTGAACTCATATGGGTTGAAGCCATTCTCAAGGAACTTGGAGTTTCACTTAAGGTAAAACCATGTTTATGGTGTGATAATTTGGGTGCTACTTACTTGTCTGCGAATCCTATATTTCATGCTAGAACAAAACATATTGAGATAGACTATCACTTTGTTCGTGAAAGAGTTGCAAATAAAATGCTTGATATCAAGTTTATATCTACAAAAGATCAAGTGGCAGACGGTTTTACAAAGGCTCTTGCAATCAGGGATCTTAATGAATTTAAGCGTAATCTCAACCTGTCTGCAGGATGAGATTAAGGGGGGCTGTTAGATGTAATCCAAAAACTCTCTATATGTCATCATGTAATGGACTTGGAGTAGTACTCCTCTCCTGATTATATCCCTCTTGTATGCGTCACCGGTGGGGCTTTTCCACCGCCTATATAACACGTAACCGATGCCCCCAACGGGGCTATCGCTTCTGTCTACCTATTTCAACAGCCCGCCCTGCCGCCCCGCGCCACCGCCTTCACCTCCGCCGTGCTCCTCACGCCGGCGCTGAAGCCCGACACGCGCCCTTCCCCTAGCGTGACGCCGTCGTAGGACACCACCACCAGCCCGTGGCTGAAGCAGTTCTCCCCCACCAGCAAGCACAAGTTTCTCGCGTGCAGGGTCACGTTGAACGCCAGGGCGCTCAGCCCGGCCGGGTCGCCGAGGCCGTCGATTCTGGTGAGCTCGAGGGAGTAGACGTTGTGCGAAGGACTGCCCAGCTGGGGAAAGAAGGCAACCACGAACCCGCCAACAGCTGTGTAATTTGCAAGTGCTTAGACGAAAAACTTGCAGCAGGGAAGCAGCATGGAACAAGATTTATAGTAACACTTTTGCTTCGGTCCCCCACCCCCTCCTTCTCCTTTTTCAAATTTTGACAAACAAAAACTCGATTCCGATTGTTTAGAGAATCGTACGAACCCACCCGGACTCCGTATGGGTCCTCTTAGACGTATACTCACCATATACGTATGCGCATGTGCCTACGGAAGGCGAAAATCAGAAGTTATATAACAACAACAAAAAAAATTAAAATATGACATACAGATACGTAGATCGCGATAATAGAAGGTGGGATCAGCCGGTCAAAACGTGGATTACACCCAGTTCGACCGAGTACACATATACAGAGATAGACGTGATCTCGATATGGGTTTCGACCGGTCAAAAAAATAAGACGGTCCATGTAGCTTAAGTTTAAGGGTGGGGGACCGAAGCACACCTCTTATAGTAATAGAGAAACAAAATTCTTGCAAGAACGAAGAAGGGGAAGACGTACTGTACCAAGTCCAATCACGAAGAACTCCATGACCCCGAGACGTGCTTGGGGTTTCGTCTCCATGCTGCAGATTGCCGATCAACCTAATCTGCTACGTACAGCTGCGAATTTGAAGGGTAAAAACAGCTCAAAACAGAGAGTCCGATCCAAACTCTACCTCCCAGGACATATACATATATGCGTTAACTGATGTTATCACGCGTCGTGTACGTGCAATAGGCTGTACATGTAGCTAAGGTCCAACTCGAACTCCATCTATCTAGTTGTATATGTTTTATTACTCCATCCACATCCAGGTAATTACTCCCTCTGATCCATATTACTTGTCATTGAAATGGATGTATCTAGAACTAAAACATGTCTAAATACATCCATTTTAATGACAAGTAATATGAATCGGAGAGAGTACCAAAAACGGTTACATCATATCGTCACTACTCCCTCTCTTCGCCGTGGCAACCTCAACCTCTCTATTATTCAACCCTGAAACCCGATTGCTCTGCGCCTGCGGCAAAATATCAAACGCTCAAGCTCAACCAAAAGAATTCCAATTTAAAAAGAGTTTTAAGATCCAATATCGATATGTACTACCAGGTCAGAGCCCAACAACCGATTAGAGCTGTCCAACATGTGCAAGAACACGCGGTTGCTTGTGCCATTAACTTATTGCCAGGGGACAGGTTTGTCTCTTCTGTTCATCTCCTTCATGTGAGCTGTGAACCTGTGACTACGATGAAGTCAGAGACTAAAAATTACTTAGCAATGTAAGATGGAAATAAAAAAAAATGAGAGACAAGAAGCTAATTCCGACTTTCTTTGCGTTATCCGTTACATAAGATACACTAAGCATATTCATCTAGTCAGCTAGGAGTACCAACTGATAAATTAAGGAGGGTTGATTAATTTTTGGTAATACTTGTTGTCTTGCAATCTTAGAAGGCAGAGAGGATAAGATTATGTGCATATTCTGGTTGACTAAAAACTACTTAGCGATGTAAGACAGAAAAAAAAAGAGAGACAAGAAGCTAACTCCGACTTTCTTTGCGTTATCCGTTACAGAAGGTACACAGTAACGATAAGATTATGTGCATCTGAACCAGATGATACTTTGCACAAACCATCTAGAAGATACTAACCAAGATACATTAACCAATGGATAAACCACATGATCTGTATCCGAATATACAGTCTCTATCATCATCTGCTGGCGGGTAGTTTTTGAACTTCCATATGGACATCATTACGGACACGCCTCCTGATATGTTTTTAACCCCTAGCTAGGATACAATAAGAGGACCATCAGAGTATGGTGGAATGTTCAACTATGACGCGAGTTATCGACAGTTGTCACTAGTGTGTAAGAAATCAATTGCTTATAGATGTAGCCCTTATTTCCTAATACTGTTCTAGGAAAGTCAAATTTGAGTACTGTGCCTATAAAGAAAAGAAAAAACGAGTAACTTGCTCACTAAGCATATTCATCTAGTCAGCTAGGACTAGGAATAGTACCAGATAATAAATTTAAGGGGGGTGATTTTTTTTTTGGTAATACTTGTTGTCTTGCAATCTTAGCAGGCGAATAGGAATGATAAGCCAAAGCCTCTGACTAAAGAGATCGGGGAATCAATGCGAGCATATACCCTCCGATACAAAATAGTGTTTAATACTTTGATGTTTAGTGTTATAAAAAACAAAATATTATCTAAGTCTATCTCAAGCGCTACCTTTTTAATCAAGCAGCATGGATTATAACTTTTCCATCTAATGAGAAAATTATAATCTTCCGTTCACCTAAGGTATTGATATTCCTGGCAGAGTTTTAATGCTTGTCTCCAAAATAATGCAATTAACAACAGTGACATGATACCTTACAGCTGCAATTAGTTGACAAAGTGTCCATCATGCGCCTTTCATGTGTAAATTGCAGGAATCTGCACCCGAGGGTCTTTTTGTCCACAGTACATCCTGTCACAGCTTAGCATTGTTAAAAAGAAAGTCTCCAGTTTTCTTGTACAGAGTGCTCCTCTTTTGCAAGCAATGCGAATTTTAGATTATGCTGCATATCATCTTGTTCTCTCTAGTTGCTTGAACTATTGAGCCATATCCTGATATCCACATAATTCCTTCCGCAACACCACCATGGCTGATCCTAGCATGATTTCTGCAGCTCTGCAGCCTGTATGTGGCTTCATCAACAACACAGGGGCACCAGCAGCTACTGCAAGACAGTTCTCTTCTTTCTTTTGCATCAAGCGCAACTGGAGAGCCCTTACTAAAGCCAATGAATACCTCCAAGCTTTTGAGAAGGTGGTTCAAGAACAAGTTACCCGCGAGACCAACCAGCTCAACAAGTGTCATCCCCTAGTCCAATTATGGCTGAGAAGGGTCGATGGAGTCCCCGTCTTAGTTGATGATATTGACCGAGAGTGTGATCAACTCATGCAATACTCTTGCTTCTGCAATTATTCTCTAATCCTTAGAAAACGGTATCGTCTTGGCAAGCGTGTTCTCAAGACTCTGGAGGATCTTGGTGAGCTAATTGAGGAAGGGAACCAATTTAAGGTATTTGGGTCCACGCCTTTGCCGGACATGGTCGAGAAGCGGCGAAGGATAGAAGCCTTTGGCATCACGCCAGTCCTGAAGGATCTCCGGGATTTTTTCGACAGCAGCAATGTGGGTATCATTGGAGTTTGGGGTCCAGGAGGGGTAGGGAAAACGACACTCCTCAATACCTTCAACAACGAGCTCAAAGAACATGGCAGCGATTATCAGGTGTGTAACTCTGGCAGGAATTAGTTAACTTGCATATATGGATGCTTATATGAGAATGATTATATGCTTCTAGGAGAGAAACTTAAATGAACATAATAACAAAAGTTAACGTACGCATTTAAGTACTGAACCTGTCCCAGAGTTTGAATCAATATGCTTCCTACCTTGTCCGGCTGCATCTTGTACATGCATACTTCTGAAGTAAATATCAATTAAATAGAGGACCTCTGCCTTGCTCTGACAGATTTGAATCAACACAAGCAGAGAATCTTCCTTGCACATGTTGCATCTGTCCAATGACGAGAAAGAAAAATATGATTGAACATTCTCTCACAAAGTGAAACATGAGTAAGAGTATAACCATGGCACTAGGTAACCCATTAGTTTAATAATTGTTTCAAGTTTGCCAGTTATAGAATGGTTAATTGGCACACTTGATTTTTGTTCATAAATCTAAGATTAACTCCATAGAAATCCACAGCTTATTATTTCTCTCATACAGTTTAACTAGATCCTAATAGTTCTACTGGTCCAAATTGACTTTGTTAGGTGGTAATAATGATTGAGGTGTCCAACTCTGAAACTCTAAATGTAGCAGCCATCCAGCGTGTGATTACAGACCGCCTTGGTTTGCCTTGGAATGACACAGACACAGAGCAAATTCGTGCCAGGTTCTTGGCGAAAGTGCTGGGTGGAAAGAAATTTATCATTTTGCTGGATGATGTCTGGAGCATATTCCAATTAGAAGAAGTCGGGATCCCCACCCCAGATTCTGAGAGAAAAAGCAAGTTGATTCTCACCTCACGTTTTGAGCATGTTTGCAATCAAATGGGAGCACACCAGAGTTTGATCAAGATGGAGTACCTAGGGAAGGAGTCAGCATGGGATCTCTTCACAAGCAATTTGAGCACTAATGCTGTTGCGGCTATTGAGTCTCCTGCCCCCAATAATGTTGTACGAGAGAATGCTGAAGCAATTGTCCAAAGCTGTGGTGGTCTGCCACTTGCACTCCAGGTGATAGGCAGGGCCGTGGCAGGACTAACAGAACCAAGGGACTGGTTCATGGCAGAGCAAGCGACCAAAGATGACATGAAGGATTTGCAAGGAGTCCCAGAAATGTTCAATATATTGAAGTACAGTTATGACAAGTTGACAAAAACACAGCAGCAGTGTTTCCTGTACTGCACCCTTTTCCCAGAATATGGCACAATCAGCAAAGATAAGCTTGTGGATTACTGGATGGCAGAGGGGTTCATACCTCAGGACCCCAAGAAAGGCCATCGCATAATCCGTAGCCTGTTGTCAGCATGCTTGTTGGAAAATTGCAAGTCTGACTCCTCAGAGGTTAAGATGCACCACATTATTCGTCATCTGGGGATTTCCCTTTCAGGGCAGGAAAATAATATTGTGAAGGCCGGAATGAGTTTGGAGGAGGCTCCATCACAGAGAGAGTGGCAAACACCTAGAAGGATATCGCTCATGTTCAATAACATGAAGGACCTTTGTATCTCACCTGAGTGCAAGAATCTTGTAACTTTGCTAGTTCAGCATAATCCTAATTTGGAGAGGCTCTGTCCAACATTCTTCGAATCCATGCCTTCTTTAAGGGTTCTTGATCTTTCACACACCCGCATCAGAACACTTCCATTCTGTAGAACATTGTCCAAGCTCAAGTATCTCAATATGTCCCACACATGCATTGAGAGTCTTCCTGAAGAGTTTTGGGTGCTCAAAGAACTAACACATCTAGACTTGAGTGTTACCAAGGCCCTTAAAGACACATTTGACAATTGTTCCAAGCTACACAAGCTAAGGGTGCTAAACCTCTTCCGAAGCAACTACGGGATTCGTGATGTCAATGATCTGAACATTGATTCCTTAAAGGAACTGGAGTCCCTTGGTATCACAATTTATGCAGAGGATGTGTTGAAGAAGTTGACCAAGACACATCCTCTAGCAAAGTCGACACAGCACCTTAGCCTCAAACACTGCAAACAAATGCAGACGATCCAAATATCGGACTTCACACATATGGTGCAACTTGGAGAGCTCTATGTTGAATCCTGCCCTGACTTGGCACAACTTATTGCCGACTCTGACAAGCAAAAGGCTTCTCGTCTGCAAGTTCTCACCCTTTCTGAACTTCCAGCCCTCCAAACAATTCAGATTGGATCTTCGCCTCATCACTTTCGGAACCTCCTAGAAATTACAATCTCCAACTGCCAAAAGTTGCACCATGTGACCTGGGTTCTGAAGCTGGAATCACTTGAGAAACTTTCCATCTGTCACTGCCATGAGTTAGAGCAAATTGTTCAAGAAACAGTCGACGAGGTGGAAAGCAAGAGTATTCAGAAATGCAGGAGAAAAAACGGTTTCTCTGAAGAACAGGAGATACATGGTATTGTAGACGACGCACAGATAGAGTATGCCAAATATTACCAGAATATGACGAGGAGTGGGCGGATCAACGGGATCCAGCATCAAGCAGACTTCCCAAAGCTGAGATCACTGGTGCTGACTGACCTACCGAAGCTGAGAAGGATATGCGCCCCGAGAGACTTTCCTTGTCTTGAAAGTATTAGGGTGGAGGACTGCCCGGATCTGAGAACAATTCCATTGGATCAAACATATGACTGCCAGATTTGTGGATCATATGAGTGGTGGGAAAGGCTAGAATGGGGTGGCAAGGGCATAATGGAGAGCAAGTATTTCATTCCCCTCCAAGACAAAGACTAGCACAAGTATGACACTGTTTAACCTGCATTTGTTCACTGCAACATGATGATGATGATGCAACACAAACTGATATATTATGTTTATTGTGTAAATACCGATCTATTGATTCCTTAGTTACATTTATATGTTCAGATTCATATTTAAGAAGCTTTTGTATAAGCCAGTCTGTATTATATTATGCTTACGATGTAAATACCAATCTATGTATTCGATTTATACGTTCAGATTCACAAATAGGCGGCTTTTGTGCACATTTTTGTATCTGTATCCTGTACATACAACAAAACTGTATTAAAGCTATATTTTGTGCACATTTTTGTATTCACAGAGCATATCTTCTAGATGCCTACGCTCGAATACGAGTACAGTTAGCTCATACCTGAGTGGATTTTCTTCCAATGTTTACGTCTGTAGCCCGCAAAGGGATTCAACTGTGCAGCCGCAGTTACTTGATTTGCCAGGTTCAACACCTCCTAAAAAAGCAACGAAATGTCAGTTTCCTGATTCCGCTATATTCTTTTGGGCACAAACTTGGAAGGCTCAAGGCTAATCTTACCTTTGAAGGGGTGACTAATGTAATGCATAAGTAGGCTGATCAAACCGTGCAAGATCATACCTTATAATCAATCAAGAGTGCAATGGATGTTTTCCTGCCAGTCTGAACATAAAGGCGTCCCTCGCGCATTTCGTCGGACACCTTGCGGACACAGTGGATATCAGTTATGTCAGACGAAAATCCTCACATGAGATTATGAGAACATTCAAGGAACCACAGCCCTCGATTATTCCTCTCCTCCAGGTCCCCATTTTACCACGGTGAGGTCACCGCTTGGGCTTGCATTGAGCAGCAGTGTGCCAAGCAGGCAACATGCCTTGCTGCTGCTTCGGATGCGCGCGCGGAAGGGCAACTGGGCAAACCACGTCCAACATTTGCGGCTCGTAGATCGCCTGGCATCGGGAGGGACGACTCTTCGCACACTCATCACGGCGAGGCTACGACGGCGTGGGTCTTGCGCAGCTATGCTATGCGCTTCGTCTGTCTCGCTCTCGCCGCCTCCGCCCTCCGGTCTTGAAGAAAGCAAAGCAGGGAATAGGGGAGCCGGGAGGACCTGGCAGCCTGTGCCGGGTAGGCCCGTGTTAACACAATTACCCGTCGGGGCTCGGGGGTTTGGCAGGGATATTCCGCCCTGAGCCAACCCGCTGACTAAAACGCTCCCCGGCCAGCTAGTTCGCCGCACGGCGACTATCATCAACCCCCACCTCCAAATTTCTATCCGCTGGACGCAGCGCAAATCCGGCGCGCAACCACCAGTTCCCAAGGTAAAAAATACGGCTTCACCGCCGGCCAAATCCCCACATGGACTACCACCGGGTGCTCTGGAACCCTGCGCGTGGAGAAACCTACCTACCTAGGCGCGCACCCGCCGGTTCGTCGTCGCACGCAACGTGTTCGATCGATTGACTCTTCCATATCTTCGCCGTGGGCGCAGCAGCCAGCCATTGCTTCGGTTGCGCCCGTTGTTTCCCTTCCCAGGAAACGACCTGGAAACAGGATCGCGGTGACAGGTCTTTGCCCGCCCCATTCCGCTTCTGCTTCTGCTCCAAGAGTATGCTATCCACAACTTCTCCTTCTCGAATGTTGACTTCTTCGTTGCTCCCAGTACCCAACAGCGCGTGGATTTATTCTCCGGGCATGCCAGCCACCGTCGGCAGAACCGTCACGCTGCCTTCTCCGTACATCCTCACCCTGCAGCCTGGTCTGGCCTCGGCGCTGTGTGGCTTCTCACCTTTGCATTGCCTTGTCCTACATAAGCTTTTTAACATTCTCCCTTGTTCACATCTTCCATGCCAGATCTGTCTGGCTGCTACTTGAACAAAGCTGCCCCCGATGACCGACGCGATCGGCGCCGCCGGTTCCTGCCTGCAGCCGCTGTGCGAATGTCTCGATGGCACAGGCATGCTCGACGCGGCGGCCCGAGAGGTCGCCTCGTTCCTTCGCCTCAAATCCAACTGGGGCGACCTCGACAAGGCCAAGGAGCTGCTGCAGGCCGTCGAGACGACGGTGAGAAGGCGGGTCACTGCGGAGATGGACAAGCTCAACGTCTGCGACCCTCAGGTGCAGGTCTGGCTGAGGCGTGTCGATGAGCTACAGCTGGAGGACATCGACGAGGACTACGGCCAGTTGATGAAGTATCCCTGCCTCTCCCAGTGCACCATCCATGCTCATCGCCGCACATCGATCGGCCGGCGTGTTGTTGAGGCGCTGGATGACGCCAATAAACTTATCGAGGAAGGGAGGCGGTTCAAGAAGTTTGGGTTCAAGCCCCCGCCGAACATCGTTGATCCCTTGCCTCAGATTCAAACGTTTGGTTTGGAGACCATGATGAGCCAGCTCCGCAACCTGTTTGAGAAGGGTGACTCGAACATAATTGGTGTGTGGGGCCAAGGAGGTGTCGGTAAGACGACACTCCTCCATGTCTTCAATAATTATCTTGACAACAAGGTCCATGACTATCAGGTATGTTGCTTTCTCGATTACTGCAATTGATGCCTCAGAATACATGTTTATATGTACGTTAGTGTTGCTATATTTAAGAGTGTTACTATAGGATTGCTTTCAGTGGCCACGCTTGAATTTGGAACCATATTCAATGAAAATTTTATGTAGAACAACAATTTTTTGCATTGCCATGCATTTGAGAAATGGCAGCAATGAAAGTTTCATAGCAGAACATCAGTACAGTGCGCTGAAGTCTGAAGTAATGTTGAAATTCTTGTACAGGCATAAGGAGATTTGACATGCGCAGATGGTCGTACCGTTAGCATGTACTAGCTCGGCATGAAAATTTGACAACTTCATATGTAAACGTAGATATGTAATATATGAAATAGTGTGAGTTATTTTGCTTTTAAGCATCTTTTAAGTAGACCAAGTAAACAAGCATAAAATGCAACTGCATAAATTAATATTGTTATTGATTGATGCACACAACCATCCTTTATTGCAAAGTTAAATCCATACAAGGCGATACTAAAACGAGCGATAATGACAACCAACCACGCAACGGGGCTAATAATTACAACTCATATGACACCAGTCCTATTGCTAAGACGCCAGCCATATTGGTTGAACAACGCCCAAGCTACCATCCGAGGGTCCATATCTCGTTCTTCCATACGCTGCAGTAAGCACCACATATGGAATGAGTGTGTAGCCTCGAAGATTACCTGCAAGAAATTGGAAACTTTTTTCTTGTAAAAAATAATATAATTATAGCATTTCCGTAGGTCATGTCAAGCGCACATGCATACCTGGATTAGATTTTTAATTTGTTATCTACCTCTATTTCGAAACATACTTAATCTCTTTTTCTGCACATGTTTCTCCACTACCATCTTAACATTGCTGCTTTTCAGTTTATACTTTTAAGCACAGTTTTAAATTACTTCAAACTATATCTCATGTTTCCATTTTTCATTAACTTGCTTGTGCCAGGTTGTTATCTTCATAGAAGTATCCAATTCAGAGACACTGAACACAGAGGAGATACAACAGACTATCTCTGAAAGGCTCAACTTGCCATGGAATGAAGCAGAGACAATTGCCAAACGGGCCAAATTCTTGGTAAAGGCACTGACCAGGAAAAAGTTTGTAGTCCTGCTTGATGATGTAAGGAAGAAATTCCGTCTGGAGGACGTTGGTATCCCAACTCCAGATACCAACAGCCAGAGCAAGCTGATCCTCACATCACGTTACCAAGATATATGCTTCCAGATGAATGCACAGAGAAGCTTGATTGAGATGCAGATTTTGGGTAACGATGCTTCATGGGAACTATTCTTGAGCAAGCTGAGCAAGGAGGCTAGTGCAGCAGTTGAATTGCTTGGTTCCCAAAATGTCATTAGAGATTATGCTCTGGCAATAGCCCAAAGTTGTGGAGGCTTACCACTTGCACTCAATGTCATTGGGACTGCTGTGGCAGGCTTGGAAGAGAGTGAGTGGAAATCTGCTGCGGATGCAATTGCTACGAACATGCACAATATTGACGGCGTCGATGAAATGTTTGGTCAGTTAAAATACAGCTTTGACAGGCTCACACCCACTCAACAACAGTGTTTCCTATACTGCACTCTGTTTCCAGAGTATGGATCAATTAGTAAAGAGCAACTTGTTGAATATTGGCTAGCTGAAGGTTTTCTATTGAATGATCGTGAAAAGGGTTATCAGATAATTCGCAGTCTTGTTTCAGCATGCTTGTTGCAGGCCAGTGGCTCATCATCCAAGGTAAAAATGCACCACATAATCAGGCATCTGGGACTTTGGTTGGTTGACAAGTCAGGTACAAAGTTTCTTGTTCAACCTGGGATGGCATTGGATAGTGCTCCATCAGCTGGAGAATGGAAAGAAGCTACAAGGATCTCCATCATGTCTAATAACATCACCGAGCTGCCTTTCTCGCCCAAGTGCAAAACTGTCACCACATTGTTGATCCAGAACAACCCAAATTTGAACAAGATGAGCTATGTATTTTTCAGAACTATGTCGTCCTTGAAAGTGCTCGATCTTTCTCATACTGCAATAACGTCACTTCCAGAATGTGATACATTGGTTGCACTGGAGCATCTGAATTTGTCTCACACACACATTATGAGATTACCTGAGCGCCTATGGTTACTGAAAGAGTTGAGGCATTTGGATCTGAGTGTGACAATTGCACTTGAAGATACCCTGAACAACTGCTCAAAGTTGCACAAGTTGAGAGTGCTCAACCTCTTCCGCAGCCACTATGGTATCCGTGATGTCGATGACCTGAATCTAGATTCTCTGAGGGAACTTTTGTTCCTCGGAATCACTATTTATGCAGAGGATGTGCTAAAGAAATTGAACATGCCTCGTCCTTTGGCAAAGTCAACACATCGCTTAAACTTAAAGTATTGTGGAGAGATGCAATCAATCAAGATCTCTGACCTCAACCACATGGAGCACCTTGAGGAGCTGTATGTTGAATCATGCTATGACCTGAATATAGTGGTTGCTGATGCTGAGCTTACAACTTCACACCTGCAGTTCCTGACCCTCTCGGTTCTTCCTTCGTTGGAAAATGTCCTAGTCGCACCAATGCCCCATAATTTTCAGTACATTCGCAAATTGAACATTTCATACTGCCCAAAGTTGCTGAACATCACATGGGTCCGAAGACTTCAACTGCTGGAGAGGCTTGTCATATCTAATTGTGATGAGATGATCGAAATTGTTGAAGATGAGGAATATGAGGGGCAATATGGAGTAGGAACACAAATGAAAATGCAGGATCATGCTTCAGATGAACAAGAAGACCATGCTTCAGATGAACAAGAAGATCATGCTATGATAGAAACTTCACGGAATGAGTGGAATTATGCAGGGTACAGTGACTTCCCGAAGTTGAGATTGATTGTATTGACGGAACTTAAGAAGATGAGGAGTATTTGTAAACCAAGAGCATTCCCATGTCTTCAGACCCTTCGGGTGGAGGACTGCCCGAATCTGAGAAGCATCCCACTGAGAAGCATGCACAAGTATGGGAAATTAAAGCAAATATGCGGTTCATCTGATTGGTGGAAGAAGCTTCAGTGGGAAAACAAGGTGGAGGAGGTACGCCTGGAGAGCAAATACTTCATTCCGATTTGACAGAACCCTAGTTTCAATGCCTTATGTATCGCATGTGAGCGGCTTGTTTCTGTCTTCACGCGAACAAGAGATCTCTTCTTAAGTTGTTCCAAATTTGTACATGTGACGACATAGCTTCTGTACATTATTGGTATTACATTCATGCACATGATATTCTGTAAATGCTGGTACTGCATTCATTTATGATATAATTTGTTCATCTAAATGATATTCAATAAAGTTCTCGGACTTTGTCTTTTCACTTGTACAGTCTCTTCATAACCATTGCCACTTTGTAGAGGCGTTATCATGCCAGTTATATATAATATGTTTCTCAACATTTTAGCCAAACCTCAGAGCTTGCACGATCATCAAGCATGGCATGGGTATGCACCTTTTTGATGCAATGGAGGGATTGAGGATGCGACGAGATCAGGACAAATGTTTTACTGATGGGAATATATTTGAAAGTGAAAAAAATGCCTTGGTTATAAGAATTTCTAGTTTGTACAGGTACATTTTTAGATTCTTTTTCACGATGAATTATTTTGTACTTTGGTTATAAGAATTCAGGTTCACTAGGATGGCTTGCGAAGTGCAGCTGAAAGGGAGAGGCATTTCGATTGGTAAATGATCTGGTAATAGCAGGCCTGCTATTTCTTATCTGGAAGGGGTATTTCCCTGTGACCCTCTCTTTTGTTTGATTATGATATTGGCTGTGTCCCAACATCTGTTCATGCTCTGTTTTAAAGTCAGTAACACTATTTTTTTACTTTACCTAGTTTAGTCCAACGATGACTTATTTAAGTATTTTCACAAAGACATTTGTGACAAAAAGGCAGAGTTATTTGTGATATTAATAGTAGCTCGGTTAACTCCATAAATATTATGTATGTTCTATCTCGTAGCAGCAAATTCCTGTCATCAGGAATCAATATATTTTCCCAGTAGTTTGCTCATTATTGGTCATATACTTCGCAAGCAATGTTCATCCTCTGGCTGGGAGCAAAGGACGTATGTTTTGATGCACTTATGCTAATGAAAGAAGAAAGAGTTACAGCCTGCCAAGTGCCACATTTCAAAATTTCTATTCAACGATATGTAGAATTATGTTCATTTTCATGCAACTTGATGACTTGTACAATTAGAGCTGCTGGTATTTCTAATGCATGCTTCAAATATAAACTGCAGGGGCGCAAATAAATGCACGTTATGAAAAAAGTAGATATCCCCTTTTCGAAATAATTTTAGGAACCATTGCACCCCCAAAAAATAGCCTTGTGGAAGATCACATACTCCTTGACAGATGTAAATACCATTCCTGAAAATATTAAGAACTTGCCAGTTTACAGAACAATCGCTTCATTCATTATTTTTTCATCTCGTATTGTACATAATGAAAAGTATTGCCTACTCTCTATGCATCTATTTTTCTGTATGGATGACAACTTGTACTAACACTGACAATGTGAATATATATTCAAAAAGTATTCCAATGAAACTGGAATAGTTAGCTAGCATCTATATAAACTGCTATAGATGTTCGCATACAGGGCTGAATGTTGCTCATCATAAGTCTTTTGCTGAACTTTTCACTGTTTTAGTCCCTTCACAGGCATCACATATAGTATGGCCAAGGCCTTCACAGTAAGCGCACTTTGTATCTTCACCAACCCACTCCAAGAACTGCATTACAATTAAATACATGTTAGAGAACAAATAATAAGGTTTAATTAGTAATGTGGTGCATTTCTGCAACCCGAACTCTAGCTTACCTGTGGTTCAATGTTGGGCTCACCTGTTCCATCACATTCTGCAGGAAGGAAGAAGGATCATATCAATAGTCGCAACATGGCTGCAGATCATTCATAGTGCATTGTCGAAGGTTGACACTAATGATACTAGTAAATTCTAACTAGCTAGAATGATAATTCCGTTGATTAGCTTTATCTGCTTGCCACTTGCAAAAGAGAAGTTATGCGCACAAAAAGCTAACCTGCTGATGAATGTACCATGGTTTTGAAGAGTTTATATAGGATAAACTACACTATTTTCTCTCTGATACTGCCAGCTAAAAAAGTACTTATACACACATAAGTGCAGGAAGCAGTGACTTCAGTACCTAGGCAGAGGAGGCGGCCTTCGCCACGGCAGGTGATGCACTGCTTTGTTGAAGCAGTAGTAGTTGGCTTGTTCCTATTGATCAGCCTGGATGGATCTTCCCACCTGTTTTCACCAAGAAGGTACACTCTGTGTTTGTTGAAGTCTTCTTTGACCACAGTTGGTTGAATCTCTGCAGTTTCTGGTACAGCTGGAACAAGTGCTCCGTTTATGCCTTCCTGCAAGCAAAATGGAGTATATAGTCTCAGATACATACATGCATTCTGTGTCAATGTCTCATGACCATGGTACTAAAATACTGCTTGCTGCTTGAAGTGTCTGTATTTTCAGAGTGATTGGAGGCCTGGTACATTTCGTTTGGATGCAGCTCTGTGTAACTCATATCACATTTTATGAACTAGTACAATGTTGTTACTGGGGAGTAAAATGGCAGCATCTAAACTTGCCTTCTTCATATCCTCCCCAATATGTCCTGTAAATAACCTCTCGAGTAGCTCCGATGTCATCAGTCCATCCTCAGTTGTCCCTATCGATGCCTGCAGAAGGAAGCATATATGCACGTTTATGCTCAGCTGTATATATGGAAGTAATGGAACCATACAGGTTGGTTCGATCAAGGGACGAATGATGTATGGCCGCACGCTTTGACCTGCCAAGTCTTCACTGCTCGTTCTGTGCCCGTTGAAAAGCTGGAGAACTCGGTGTCTTCTTCGCCCGAGTAGAAACCAAGCTTCTCCAAGGCTTCCTGCATGATGTGCAGTGCAGCTTCTGGGTTTATACTGCAAATTGTGCTGATAGAAAATGTGGAAGTGCCATGAAATGCTGACGACTTAAGTACTAAGTTATGGCTCGCAAACATGGGTCAGTACTCAGTACAGTCAGGTAGGTACATTAATTCACAGCCAATTCTTTTTGACATTGTTGAGCATCAGCAGATTGCAGATGTTGCAGTGAGTAGCTAGCTGGAAAATAATCTGGTGGAAACAGAGCATCGCAAACGAATTTCGTTCGCAGATATGGGCTCCAAGGTATCCGTTGTCACTTTGGGCCCAAACTGAGAGGTCATGCATGGCGAATCCTAGCCAAAACGAGAGGTGGGCGACGAGGCTCACCTGCATCGCGCGCACTTCCTCCCCTTCGCTCCCTACCCGCAGCGCCCTCTTCTTGACGATGCTGGAGTCAGCCTTCTGCTTCGGCTTCTCCTCGATAAGAACCACCTCCTTCCTCACCTCGACCACTGGCGGCGGCACGGGCGGCGGGGGCGGAGGCACGCGCGCCGCGGGCTTGGGTGGAGGCGGAGGCGGAGCAACGCGCGCAGCCGGTGCGGATGGTCGAGGCGGAGGGGCAACGCCCGCCGCGGGCTTGGGCTTTGGTGCGGGCGGCGGTGGGGGAGGAGGCACTGGCTTGGCGTCCGGGAGCGGCTCGAGCGCGCGAAGGCGCAGGTGGAGCGCCGTGATCTCGGAGAGGAGGGCCTCGCGCTCGGCGCGCCACCGCGACTCCTCGCGGAGCCACCGCTGTTCCTCCCGCAGCCACCGCTGCTCCTCGCGGAGCCACCGCGCTTCCTCGCGCTCGTCCGACGAAGACGACGACGAGGATGCGGCCGACCGGACCGGGAGAAGCGCGGCGCGGCGATGGCAGGGCCTGAGGCGCGGGCGGTGGAAGGAGGAGACGAAGGGGAAGGCGGCGGTGGTTATGATCATGGTCGTGGAGGTGGAGGACGAGAGCGGGAGTGGCCACTGGCGGCAGTCAGTGAGGATATTGGCAGGTGGATATTTCTCGGGGCTCCGGCCGTTGATATTTCCGGCGCGCTGGCAACGGTACCGCAGCCGCGCTGGCAACTGTGGTGCTGGTGTTTCCTCCCGCGCGGCCCGACCGAAAGTGTACTATGGGCCCCATTGTAGTCCGGACTTTCTCGGAACAAACCACCGCTCGCTCCGAAGGATCACGCGCGCGCGGGCTGAAGGAGGCCCATGAAGAAAGCTCAGACCGCTAGCCTGTGAGCAAATTCCTTCATTTTGTTTCTTCTCTCCTCTTCTTTTTGTTTTTTCTCTATTTATTTCTTCAAAAATGCGTTAACTACACCGTCCTCATAAAAAAGAGGAAAAACGAGTTAAAAACACCAACTACTCGCCGAAAACATATTTTCTTGCTACTTCCTCTGGCCCATATTAATTGACTTGGATTTGTCAAATTTTGGATGAACCTATATACTAAATAGTGTCTTGATTTATCTAAATTTTGACAAATCCAAGTTAATTAATATGGGTCGGAGGGAATATTCATTTTTCATTTTGTTTCGTTTACTGAACATGATCCAATGATTCATGACATGAGCCACCTCGGCATTGGCAGCATAATATTGTAGTCGAGACAGATACACATGTACTAGGGGGTTGCACAGAAGGCCAGGCAGAGTATTATTTTTCTTTGCAAAATATCATTTTTTAAATCACATATACAACTGTGAAAAGATGATTTTGTTTGTTTGTTGTGGCTATGGATCTCCACCTGGCAACTTTATGCCACTTTTACACATAATTAATTTTCAATCGAAGATTTGAAATATTTGTATATGTCAAAGTAAATATCAAATGAACAATCTGTTTAAACCCGCGGATTTATTTTGACAATATTTCGACAAAAATCGAAACCTGGATTTTGAAATAGTTTCACTAGGTTTCAGAAATTGATTTTCAACTAATGTTAAAATATATTCATTATTGGTCTTGTTTTGAACTTCTCTTCATTAGAAACCCGAGTATTCAAACGGTTTTTAAATTAAAGTTATGGTTTAAACGCTATGGAAGTTTTAGGTTCAAGAACTAGACCCTCGAGTGTAAAAAAGGAGAAGAGATATATGACAGAAATTTGTAAAAGATAGCATGACAGTGAAGGTGGGGCATGCATGTTATTTCACATCCATGCTAGAATTTTCTGTGGGCGCCCCGTACCGACCCAAAAAAAAGGCCAACGGGTCGGGCCTAAGCTTCAGATAAACGACCCGATGGCTGCACGGGTCAGGCTCAAGCCGAAGAAAGCACACAAATAAGGGAAGATCCAGCCCGCAGTCCGAAGGATTTTTCACAATGTGGGTTGTGATCAGGCCGAGTTTTGAGACCCGACAACTAGGCTAGGCCAGGCTCGGGCTTAGAAAATGTGTGAGCAGGCCCTAAAATGCCTAGGTATACGCGTAGGCGCCCTTGTGATCCTTGTCAAAAAAAAAAGGTGCTCTTGTGATCATGTGTGCTCTAGCCCCTCCCTCGTGGTCGATGTCATGCAGTTTTTTAACAGTTGTATGGATGTTTTTCTAAAACTTATATACTTTCTCCAACCTAAAAAAGATGTCACATATTATTTTTTTAAAAAATTTAAATATATCTAAATACTATTTAATATATAAATTTATCTAATTTTAAACAAATTATGATTTATTTTTTTAAGAGGGAGGAAGTATTTTGAACGGTTTGGAATTTGGGATCATGAGTACCCGCGACCCAACACCTATTTTCCGCGTGTTCGGTTATAGATCGGGAGTACATGGCGATGACCCCAAACAACACACGCCGGGTCCATGTCAGTGATGTGCTTTTGCCGTGACGCTAAAGCTACAACGGGAAGGCTCAGCCTATGGCCCGAAGGATTTTGCATAGGGTGGGCCAGGATCGGGTTGAGTTTGAGGCCCGACAGCCGGGCTCAGGCCTAAAAAATGTGTGGGTAAGCTTTTTCCGGCCTGACCCGAAAAATGTCCAGATATACCCGACGGCGCCCTGGTGATGTGTGCTATAGGCCCTCCCTTGCCGTGAGGTGCATGTAGTTACAACAGTTGCATGTATGTTTTTTTGAAACTTATATAATTCCTCTTTTTTAAAATAAATGTTATAGATTTATTAAAATTTAGATAAATTTATATATTAAATAGTGTCTAGATTTATTAAAATTTTGACAAATCCATGATATCTATTTTAAACCAAAGAAAGTATTTTGAGCGGTTTGGAATTTGGGATCATCAGTACCCGCGACCCGACACCTATTCTCCGCGTGTTCGGTTATAGATCGAGAGTACATGACGATGACCCCAAACAACACACACGTCGGGTCCATGTCAGTGATGTGCTATTGCCGTGACGCTAACGCTACAACGGGTAGACAAAATCTACCAATCTTATCTTTGTCAGATCAAGCTAGCACGTAGCTGTAGGTACGGCGACTCGGCGGGACGTTCTCCGCGGCTAGCTATCTCGCTCGGTCCTCTCGTAATCTAATTGGATGTTAACAGCTCTCTCTCTCTCTCTCTCTCTCTCTCTCTCTCTCTCTCTCTCTCTCTGCTTTGTCCATCATTGGCTGGTGAACCGTCTACGTCGCGTACCTCGTGTTTTCGCTGGCTAAGATGTACTAGAGGGTAGAAAATAGCTTGACCTGGTAGCATGCAGTAGCAATATACAAGCATCTTGGACAACTTTTACAGTCTAGGTGATAGCATCATTGGCAATTCTACAGTCTAGGTGCAAAAAAATATACTCGTGTATCCCGTGGCATATACATCTGCCTGGACTTCCAGACAAAGGAATAAATGGCCGTCTAAGAAGTGTACTAGTAATGCATACTTATCCAAATTTGATTAGTCAATGAATTAGGAGTTTATTTATAACTAGTCAATGAATTTGTTTCGTGTGATACTCTTGATCTACTACTGCAAATAAAAGTGTGAACCCGAGTGAGTATGTGTCATACGCTCATCTTTCTTCTCAATCTACACCTCGTTCCACGAGCTACCTATCCTCATTTCGAAATAAAGGACCGATTGGATCGATCCCGAATAAGAGAGTTCCTAACTACCTAACGCCGAGCTAATAAGTGCCCTCCTTTCCAGAATGGATTAATCGTCACTATATGTCGCGACTATATTCACTTACCAGTTTTTGACTCAAGGGATCAAAATTATGTGTTCTTACCTAGCGCACCCCCTTTAGGAGACATCTCCAGTTGTCTCGATCATCTAATATATCAGAATCTCATAGATGAAATAGTGGCTGATTTAGTAGCATCAGCTACAATAAGGGCTCGTTGTCATTATGTTAATACAAAGTGGTTCAGTGGTATGTTAACTAATTGGTCGATTACAAAAACTAGACTTTCTCAATTTAAATATTTAAAAGCAGAAGAAAAAATGGAAAAATTCCAACATCTCCCCAAAAGAGATGTGACAATCTTGAAGAGAAAATGATCCACCTTACAAAGCTATCTCGGCGGGATCAAATATATGACGAGATTTCCAGACATTGTGATCGTCTTTGATCAGCAAAAAGAGTATATATCTCTTCGGGAGTGTGCTATTTTAGGGATTCACCCGCGAGGTAGGAGTGGCTTGCAGGCTCCTATAACGAGGGCATACAACATGGGTCTTAGCAACAATGGACTAGTTGCCTAACTTGATCGATCAGCTGCAACGAACCAATCCATTTCGTTTGCAGTTCATTGTTAACCCATATCTATTTTGTGACCTATTATAAGCTACTTCCTCCGTTTTAATAAAATGTAAAATATGTTTAACGATTTTGCTTTTTCTGAAATGTATGTATGTAGATGCTTTTTAGTGCGTACGTCTTGAAAAACCTACACAATAAAAAAGACGTTTAGATATATACATTTTTTTAAAAAAAATCTTATATGTTAACACGGAGGGTGAGTACGAAGTATATAAATTTTAAAAACTAGAAATAAACCAACCAAAGAAAAATCCTCATTCGTCCGCTAGCTAATCGCCTGCCAGATTCCAATTTACTGTGCTGCAAAGCAACGACGGAACTTGTCAAGAGATATATAACGGAGATACACGCGAGGAATCTCACATCGAGACCGCGACTCGTCTTGGGGATCCTGGCGAATGACGATAAACCCCGATTCCTTCCGGTGCTTGGTCTCTCGCCGCGGCCGCGGGAATTTTCGTCGGACATGACACACGTCGCTGCCCGGCCGCATATGTTCCGCCGGCCGGATGATAACTCCTATACACGCGGTGTCGTGATTACGCAGGGAGTGAGGCGACGAGTTGCTTTCCATGGCCGGCCGGCGCATCGGAGGACTAAGAGCTTAGAGATGGACCCATCGAGGGATCGATCGGCTCTGCCGATGCTGAGCTTTCTCTAGGAGAATGAGCTCAATGGGCATAGCCTCGTCCGCCGAGGCTCCATCTGGTGCGCGTACGATTATCTCTCATTCATCTATTATTCCCTTTCGCGTCATCATATTCTTTTTTTTTTGCGTCATCATATTCAGATGTCCCTTTCATGTGCACAACGGGGATTACTCCGACCACCAACCAAAAAAGCTTGGCATAGCGGGCAGTGGCTCGGCAAAAATCGGCTGTCCACACTAACGTTGTGGAGATTAGAGTCTTTGTCAAACGCAACATGTAGAAGTTATACTTTCTCCGTCCCAAAATAAATATCTTAGATTTATTAAAATTTGAATGAATCTATATACTAAATAGATGTCTCAGATTTGTTAAAATTTGAATGAATCTATATACTAAATAGTGTCTAGATTTATTTAAATTTTGACAAATCTGAGACATCTATTTTGGAACGAAGAGAGTATAATTTTTTGGTACGGAAATTTAAAGAACGCATATGGAGCGTAAGATACAGAAATTTTGGGCAAGATTATACCTCACTAATTGGCATGATAAAATAGAGGAGCTTGCCCAAGATCCGTGAATGTAATCAAATCTCAAAACATATTGTCAAAACGAGTGTTTCAATACAGTACACCTTATATTTTGAATTTTTTCTAAAAAAAACTATACACCTTATATTAAGAATTGGAGGGAGTATTATCTTTATCAACTAAACTTCCGTCCGTTTTTATGTACTTCCTCCATCTGAAAAAAAATGTCGGATATCTGTCTAGATTTACATCTATCTATATACTAAAACGCGTCTAGTCAATGCTCCCTCCATTTCAAAATATAAGAGGTTTTAGGTTTATAAAAAAAATATATCTAGACTTATTTTAGTGTATAAATTCATTCTAAACTTGAGTAAATCTAGATACTAAAAGAAATTTAGATACATTTGTTTCATAGAGCTAAAACATCTTATATTTTAAAACAGAGTGCGTACTTCACACCTCGCGCTGTCCATTTCACTTCACGTGCAAGACGCACGGAACCAACAAGCCACTAGTGCACATACTGGCCTCTAACACCGGTTCGGACCAGCCTCTAACAGCGGTTATAGAACCGTTGTTGGGGGTTCGGTGGTAGAGCCCCCTTTAACAGCGGTTCTTATACAAACCGATGTTAAAGGGTGGCGCACGTGGGGCTGCCGCAGCGCTCAGGCCCCCCTCCCTTTAACACCGGTTCGTAACACGAACCGGTGTTAAATGTTCTCTGCCGCAGAAGGAAAAAGGCATAAATCTCTGCCGCGGCAGGAAAACGGCATAAATCTCTGCCACGGCAGAGTTCTGCCGCCGCCCCGTTCTGGGCGTATTTATGCGGAGCGGCAGGGACGGGAAGGGGGGAGGGGGAATCGGTCGGGAGAGGTATACACATACATCGTCGGTACATACGAGTACATGAATAATTAAGCAACTATTATTATACACAAACATCGTCATTGTGGTATTCTCGGTACACGTTGAAGCATCAAGTACAAGACAAACACGTTCAAGCATATATATAATATAACATCTCCGTACACGCTTATTTTGGTGGATATCTAAAGAGTTCTCCGCCAGGCGTGACGACCTCATCAAGTATGAACCCCGTCAATTCCTCTTGAATGGCCCGTATGCGGTCAAATGGTAGGAGTTGGTCCCGCATCCGTTCAATCTAAATATATATGAAGGATGGGGTCAATATATATATAAGAATAAAACTCAACACAATTGATGGTAATAAAATAATGTTGTGTACTTTGTTTACTTACTCTAAGTTGTTCTAGTGCGGCTTGGCCCATCGCACATATCGTGTTGCGAATGAACTCGCAAACATAGTATCCACATAAGTTATTGTTGGGTCCCTGATGCGCGCACTTTACGAGAATAGAGAGTTCAATTAAAATAATAATCAATAAAGCATGATATAATGGAATTGGAAGCATTATCAAAGAGATACGCAGACCTATCTAGCTAGTATTACTTATATTTTGGTCTACAAATTTTAGTTCTTCTGACCATTCACCCAGGGACCTGCCCATGAACCTTTTCCAAACCCTGTCCGACAAAGAAAATGGATAAATGAGTAATTAATTACTTGTTGTCACGAAAGTTGCCGATCTAGTGCGATAATATGTTTGAAATTACCTTTGGAGCATCTCTTTAAAGTTTGCCCATAGCTCTTAGTCTTTTCGTAACGAGTCCATGACAAGGATTTTTCCTGAGTCAACTTGAATGACTAGCAGAATAAAGTGGAACCTACGCAAGAATAACTCATCATCAGTTATACTTAACATCGAGTAAGCCGAAACAGAATGTGTACAAGAGAGGGTAACAGTACTCACGAGAAGTTGTAAGGCAATAGTATTTCTCTTTTGGTTTGTTGTCTCAGTAAAGACCTTAGCAAAAAATCTTCTGTTTGCCCGGGTCTGTGTTTTACCACTTCTTCATGAACTCTATTTGGGTCAACGAACCCAATGTCAAAATGGCCTCCTTTCATGCATTCCATAACCTTTTTCCTGCATAATAGTATATACATATATGGTGAGCATATATATACATGCAATTAATGAATTGAATGAGATGAGATAGAAATTACAGAAATAGTACTTACACACAATAAAGGCTGATGACATCTTTGTCGAGTTCCTTCTAATTGAATAGAAAATGCAAGTCTTGAATGTTGAAGGCGATCTCGTCGTCTCCGCACAAGAAAATCTCATATCTTATATGAGTCGTGATCCATTCTTCCTTTCTCGTCTTGCAGAAATCAAGGTATCACTTGTGCAATCTTCGTATCTTTGTTGGTAGATTCTTGAGCTCCTCTTTCTTGACGAGATTCTTCCCATACTTCCATGGTTGTATGGGGTTGACATCGCCTTTGGGCAAGTTGTCTCCCATGATGTTCAAGTATATAAAACTTTCAACATGAAAATTGTTTGTATTTGAATAATTAATCCTAAAACATTTTTTGTTTTTAAAAAATAAAATTCTAACTATTCAAACTAGTAACATATGGGAAAGGGCGGGCAGAATGCGCGGGAGGAAAAGGGAGGGAAGAAAATTTTATTACGATAGAACTGGAATTAAAATACATAACGCAACTAACAAAGCACGACTAAAAATTAAGATACATAGAAGAACTGAAAATTAAGATACATCCAGATTAAGTCACAATCGGCCGAACTTGTTTTGGAATGTTGGAGTGATTCAGTCATGCTCCTTCCTACACCTGTAATACTCGCCACTGTAGTCGTCGTACTCGCTGTGGCAATCGTCGATGTCGTCGTCAGGGTCGCCATAGTTGAACCTTGAAGGCTGAGTACGCGTGGGTTGGATTTGAGGGTAGCGCAGACGGGGGTTAGAGTCGGTGGCGGTGTCGTAGGACATGACGCTCTTTAGAGTCCGACCACGCCACCACAGCCGACGGTCGGCCTTGTTGAAGTTCGGAGGAGGTGGGTCGTCCTCCTCGTGCCTGGCGAGCACCCTCTCACGCCGATCTCCGAAGAAGGCTTACCAAGTTGGGAAATAGTCGGGATGCCATCTGGGATTCCTCCGCTGCTCTGGCGTGAGCTCGAAGTAGTAGTGGTTCGTGATGGCCATCCGGCGCGCCACACCTAGAGGGACAGGAGGAACCGGCATGCCTCAGGCGCTCAGCATCTAGCCACGGGGATGCAGTAGCCCGGCGGGCAGGGGTAGTTCGAGGCGCAAAGCGCCTCCACCTCCCTAGGGGTTAGTGGTATGGTGGAAGCCATGGGAAAGAGTGATGAGGTTGAAGATATGAGTCTAGAGATGTGCAATGACAATGGAGGCCAACCCTACACATATATATATAGTGAGAAATGGCAGAAAGATAACTGGAGGGAAGAACTGGCAGGAAAAACTGGCGGGAAGAAATGGCAGGAAGAAATAGCGAGAAGAACTGGCGGGAAAAAATAGCGGGAAGAAATGGCAGGAAGAAAAATGGCTCATTTAATACATATAGTGTTAACAGAAGAAATATGACATTGATTTCTATTTTGAGATACATATGTGTGCCAAAAAATAGCTCAATTAATACATATAGTCAATCTTATAATTGCGTCGGCCGTAACCATGGAGTGTCAGCACCGTTTAACAGGATGGTTGGGTCAGTCTTCACTCTGAAGGACGGAATTTCATCAAACTTATTATAATCTTCTGACATGTCTGTCTTGTCCTCCACTCCCACAATGTTTCTTTTCCCTGAAAGAACTATGTGACGCTTTGTCTCATCGTGTGATGTATCTGTTTGCTTTTTTTTTTCTTTTTTCGGTTTGGTAGACATGTCCTTCACATAGAAAACCTGAGCCACATCATTGGCTAAGACGAATGGTTCGTCTAAGTTCTTGCCTACCTTTATAAGATTGTTGAGATCCACTGTTGTCATTCCGTACTTCTTGTCTACCTCAACCCCTCCTCCTGTTAGCTTGACCCATTTGCACCGAAACAAGGGGACCTTAAAATTAGGTCCATAGTCAAGTTCCCATATCTCCTCTATGAACCCATAATACGCGGTCTTTTGCCCATTGTCTTCTGCTGCATCGAAGCGGACACCACTATTTTGATTGGTGCTCCTTTTATCTTGGCCTATCGTGTAAAATGTATTCCCATTTATCTCGTACCCTTGGAAAGTACATACAGTCGAAGATGGTGTCCTGGCCAACAAGTACAGCTGATCTCCAACAGTGGTGTTACTCGTGAGAAGTCTTTGCAGCCAGCCGCCAAAACTCACAGTGTGTTCACTTATAATTCATTCATCAGAATGCCCGGGTGTTTGAGACGTATAAAATTCTTGTGTTCATTGATATACGGGGCAACCAAGATAGATCTTTGTAAAACTGTGTAGTGTGCTTGATTGATATAATGCCCATCCCTACATATCATTGCTTTACATCCTAGGGTGCCTTTTCCACGCAGTCTCCCCTCATGTCGTGATTCTGGAACACCAATCGCCTTAAGGTCAGGAATAAAATCAACATAGAACTCAATGACCTCATCTGTTACATATCCCTTGGAGATGCTTCCTTCTGGCCTAGCACGGTTATGAACATATTTCTTTAAGACTCCCATGTACCTCTCAAAGGGGAACATATTGTGTAGAAATGCAGGACCGAGAATGGCAATCTCTTCTACTAGGTGAACCAGGAGATGCGTCATAATATTGAAGAAGGATGGTGGGAACACCAACTCAAAGCTGACAAGACATTGGTGAAGGGAATATGCCCGAGAGGCAATAATAAAGTGGTTATTATCGTATTCCTTATTTATGATAAATGTTTATTGTACATGCTATAATTGTATTAATACGGAAACGTTAATACATGTGTGTTTAATAAACAAACAGAAAGTTCCTAGTTATGCCTCTCTCATAAACTAGCTCGTTGATTAACAAGATGATCAAGGTTTCCTGATCATGGACATTGGATGTTGTTAATAACGGGATCACAACATTAGTGTAATGATGTGATGAACATTCATCCGAAGTATAGCATTACGATCAAAGTCATTGAGTTTATATTGCTATAACAACTTACGAAGTGGTCCTAATCCTTAGACCATGAGATCATGTCAATCACTAACACCAGAAGAGTTTCTTGATAACATCAAACGTCACACCGTAACAGGGTGATTATAAAGATGGATTCAGAACTAATAAAGTGTTATGTTGAGGCCCATGGATCGAGAGTGGAATTTGTTCATCCCGATGACGGATAGATATGCTCTGGGCCCTCTCGGCGATATCACATTGATTAGCTTGCAAGCAAGTGATTTGATCACTAGAATGTTATATCACGGGAACGAGAAAAGAGTACATGTCGGTAACGAGATCAAACTAGGTATGGAGATACCGATGATCGAATCTCGGACATGTAATATATCACGAAACAAAAGGATTAAGATACTAGCGTAAAAGGTTCCGACGATCACAAGAAAGTCATCGTTGAATGTGTGGGAGTCAGTATGGGTCTCCAGATCCCGCTTCTGATTATTGATCCGAGAGGGGTCTCGATCATGTCCGCATTATTCGCGAACCGTAGGGTGACACACTTAAGAGACACCGACATCCATTTGGAGCAAAAGTTTCATGCCGAAAAGAAAAGGAAAGCGCAGGAATTTATTTCACTAGACACCGAAACTGTTTCGGTTGAAATTGCTGAAACTGGTTCTGCATGTGAAATGAAATACTAGCAAAGGGTTATATGTGAATGTTTGTCATTAAAGTAATTGACAAAATTCTGAATAAATAAAAGGAGTTTTATTTAATGAGAGTTTGCATTAAATTTGGTGGAAATTTAATGGGAATTTGAGTGGGTTTTTGAGTGGAGAAAATTGAAGGGCCATTTTGTGAGTGGAGTGTCCACCCACATGAATGAGGGAGAGGTGGGGGCACCCTCCATGGCCGGCGGCCATGCCCCCTTGGGCTGCCCCCCCTCCCCTATATAAGGAGCCCCTCCTCTCACTTCTCACTCACACCTCCTCGTGAAGGATCTCTCTCCCCCTCTAGAATTTATCCCCCATGGTCTCGGACTAGCGAGATACATGTTCCCGGTGGCTTTTCGGCAAGAAAGAGTTGTGCTTCCGCTGCATCGCTGGAGCGAGGAGGCGGAGGTTGCTCGGTGCCTCGAACGTGTGTGCGAGCACGGATCCACTGCTGTTTTGCGGCGCTAGGACTTCCTCTCGATCTTGAGATCGGCAAGAGATCGTCTACATCAACCACGAGTTTGGACTCGTTAAGCTTTGTCGGTCTTCAAGGGTATGTTCTCTACGGATATACATCCGCCCGTTGTTTGTATCTAGTAGATAGATCTTGGTACATAGTTGTTCCCATCATAGGAAAATTTTTGTTTTCTATGCTGCGAACCCTACAGTGGTATCAGAGCCGGATCTATGCGTAGATGCTTTGCACGGGTAGTACACATATGAGTATGTGGGCGATGATGATCATTTTATTGCTTCTTAGTTGTACTTTGGATATTGGTGGCATAGTGGGATGAAGCGGCCCGGACAAACTTTACATGTCCTCGCACATGAGACCTGTTCCACGCTTGACATGCAACTAGTTTTGCATAAGTGGCTAGCGGGTGTCTGTCTCTCCTACTATAGTCAATATCTAATTTGCAACGAGTCATCAACAATTTGGTTATCCTCGTTGTGGTTCATGTTCGTAGGTAAGAACGGTTCTATCTCGAAAGCCCTAAGCCACGTAAAATTTGCAATGGATAAATTAGAGGCGTCTAGTTTAGATTGTTGCTGGGCTAGTGTTATGATATGGTGATGTTGTAAGTAGAAGTATGAGATGATACTCTTACAACATACATAACGTGTAAACTCCATAGACCTTGGATTTACACATAAAGGTATGATAGTGATCATACCACGATGCACATGATAGAGATCATATGCGAGAACCATATCATTCCACTAATAAACATGTGATGTTTGATAGCATCTTATATTGCTTGTTTGGAGTTTTATTAGCATAATAAGATGATCCCTCATTTAGATATCAAGATAAAAATGTGTTCTTCCTTAAGTATGCACCGACAATGTTTCGTCGCTTCAAGACATCACGTGATGATTGGCTGTACTTGAATCCACGAGCATATCTCGGGTGTAAGACAGTTACACACGCGAATACTAAGGTTCTTACTTGGCGAGCCTAGCATGTACAGACATGGCCTCGTAACACGGACCGAAAGGTTAAGCATGAGTCATATGTTTTGATATGATGACCATATGGATGCTCGCCTTTGAAACTACACCGACTCACGTGATGATCGGACTTGGTGTAGTGGATTTGGTTCATGTAATCACCAAAAAGACACGAGGGATGTCGTTTTTGAGTGGGAGTTCATTTTTAATTTGGATTAGTAGAACTCAATTTATCATAAATTAAATCAAAGTGAATTTGCATAATTTGTTGTAGTCATTGGCATTCGTTCACCACCTTATGCATAGTTGTAATTGAGATAATAGAACTATAGAATTCTGGATATATACTTTACGAACTGGTATCGTATTGTGTTGAATGTCAATATAAAGTTTAAAGTCCTATTGCAAACTTTCAGCAAACTCTATTTACTCCGTGAAATTTAATAGTTGGTATTAAATCGAGAGTAACAATTCCAGTGTTAGTATCTTAAGTATCATGTTTGCCTCCATGATTCTTGATTGTTTTAATATCAAGTTTATCTAGGAGCTGAAAGAATTATTTCAGAAACCATCATGTGTGACAGATATAACGATATCTGAAACAATGTTTTGGTTGCAATATGATAGAGTATAATATGTGTTCTCATATAGGATGAGAATTTACAAAGGTTGGAGATGCTAGACATCCTAATCATCCAAAAAGGGTTTTGGAAAGCAACATTATACTGACGATTCGCCTTTATAAGCTACAGTAGCTTGATCATGAAAGTCGTCATGATAAGAGTGAATAGAAGATGTATGTAAAGTGTTTACTACACAAAAAGATTACTAAAGAATGGATTTTAAAAGAATACCGATCATTTTGATGATGGTGATCTACTTCAAAGTGCAAGTCCAAAGGTATTATTATTTGAATATACACGCTTTGGACTATGTGTCATGTATATGGCGCCACTTTTGATGTTGATAGATTCTTTTAAAAAGGAAAAGGAAATGCTGAAAGAGAATCTATAAAATATATTTGGCAGAAAATAAAAGATTGGAAATATCCAATTTAGGTATATGGATGATATACATGTTATGGTTGTATTCTTTGCTTGTTAAACAATGTGGTTCTTGGGTATTGGATACCGAATTGGTTGGTATGAAATTTCATACGGAACAACGCAATTCATGAACCACAATGGCCTAAGTAACTAACAAGAGAATATGTGATGATGTTCATCGAAAACAAACAAACCGTTGTTTGTATTTCTCGTTGACATCAAAGCTTGACTTCAAGATTTGTTTTAATAATTGTTATTTGAATCAGGTATTATGAGAACAAAGGTTGTTCAAATAATTACCGTATTCCATATAAGATGGATGATTTACAAATCTAGTTGAAGAAATCACATCCATAAAACCTAATGCTAAAATGTCGCAAGACAAATGATTGAAAGATCACTTATGAAGTGACATCGCTGTTTAAATTATATTGGAAAGAAAACATGAAGAATCTCCATATTCATGGATTTTTGGAGTCTTTGATTTGATCAAGTGACGCTTGTGAGACTTTCCACGTGATAATTAAAACTTCGTTCAAAGGCCAAAGAAGAACGAACGACTAAATTATTGGAATTTATACATATCGATGTATGTAGTCCATTATGTGTAGTCGTAAGCGATGAGTTTCAACTTCATATGCTTTCTCCGGAAATTTGAGTGAATGTTCACTTAATGAGAAAGAAGTATGAAATATTTGAAAATGTTTCAAAGATTTTCAAGATGAAGTGGAAAATCATTGTAACAAGAAAATAAATGGTTTATGATTTTATCATAAGGGATTTGTTTGAGTTACAAGTGTAATAAGAAAATAAATGAATTATGATTTTATCATAAAGGGATTTATTTGAGTTGCAAGTTTAGCAAAACACCTAGATTTACATATCCCTAAACACCATAGGAATATGGAGTGTTTGAGATTTGTAATGAAACCTTGTTTGACATGGTTGGATCAAAGGTGTTATTCATAAAACTGCCATTATGTTTTAAAAGATTAAAGCTTTAGAGACTACCGCTTTTACACTGAAAAGAGCTCCATCTAGATCCGTTGAAATGACACCATGGAAGTTATGGTTTGGGGTAAAACCCAAGTTGTCATTTCTTAAATTTTGGTATGCTAAACATAAGTAAGATGTTTACAACCAAATTCGGATGAGCATGTCTTTGTAGGTTATTCCGAATAACAATTGGTTATTCCTCCATAACACCGAGGACAAAAGGGTTTGTTGCTTGAAATGTGAAGTTTCTTGAAAAAGGAATTTTTCGCAAAAGTTAAGTGGGAGGACAATAGAACTTTGATAAGGTTAACGAACCTTAGCTAAATGTGCTGAGTTGCGCAGCGCCGGAAATGGTTTCGGAGGCTGCCATAATGCTTATAGCTTATGTGCCTCAAAGGTTGTGGTCACGGAGATCTAAGTTCTTATTGAACCAAGTCGGCCGGATAAACAATCAAATACTAAGATTTGAGAGTAAATCATTATTGTTTGACAATGATGAACCGACTATATGCAAAGAAGCGATGATGGGCCCTGGCTCCGTCAAATGGCTTGAAGCCATAAAATCCGTGATAGTTCCATATACGAGAAATCAAGTTTTGAACTTGGAAGACCCTCCGGAAAGGTGTAAAAACCTATCGGTCGTATTTGGATCTATAAAGAAACAGACATGGATGTCTCACATCTATGAAATATTAGACATGTCGTAAAGTATTTTATGACAATGTTCAAAGAGTTGACTATGACAAGATTTGATCTTTCATAGCGATATTTAGTCTGAACGGATTAAAGTAGCAACAACTACATATAATTTGGTATATGGTAGATGAATAAACAAAACAAAGTTCTTCTAATAGAATGGTTACCTAGGACGTGTACATGACACGGTCCAAAGGGTTTTGTTAAATTCAAAGGATGCTAAAAGGACATGCAAACTTCAATGGTTGAAGTAAGCATCGCGGAGTTGGAATCTTCACCATGATGAAAAATGAGTTTTTCATCAGGAGACGATGAAGATGCTTGCATTTGCAAGAAATTAAGTGGGAGCGCTGAGACATATTTCTAATACATTATGTGGAACACATCTTGTTGATTATAAATAATGTATTATTTATTGACAAAGGTTAAGAATTTCATTTTGATGAAATACTTAGGCAAAACCCGAATATTTAGCGTGAATGTCTATAGTGGATAGACTGTAACGCCAATATGGTTGTGCCAAACGTACATATATGAGATATTGAAGGAGTTCAATATAGAATCAACAAGAAACGGTTCTTGTCGCATGGAAAGGAATTGAATCAAGATTCAAGTGTATCGACACTTGATAAGTGAAACAAGATTCAAGTGCTTTGACACTTGATGAGTAAAATCACAAGAATGTCTTGATCAATCATACCATGATATGTACACATCCAGATATGTCCTATGCTCTAAGTGTTATGAGCATATACTAGAATGAATCATAAAATGATCATTGGACGATAGTGAGGATATTCTTATGATCTTTTGGAAGAACTAAGAATATATTTGTGTAGAGGTGACAAACAATTACAAATAGTTCATTGTAAAGCGTTACATTGATACTAGTTTTGTCACAAGATACAAATTAAGTTTATCTCAATTTAAACTATGGGTGGCACAATGTAATGGAAAGGAGATTCCATGATGGATTTGGAAGAGTTCCAAAGTTAAGACATTGTGACGGATACTACAACAAAAGGCTAAGTATATGACTGCTATAGTAGCAGCAAAGGAGGGAATTTGTGTCAAGTAGTTTGTTATCAAACTAAGGTGTGGTTCGCAACGGGCTAACACTAAAGATATATTGTATGACAATAGTATCGACGTGTTTTAACCCCAAGGAACTAAAGGTCTCACCGAAAGACCAAATTTATACAATGCCATCTCATTGGAGAATGAGTGATGCGTGAAGACGCAAAGACATGCAAATACACATGGACCTGAAAGCGTCAGATCCGTAGATTATGTTAACCACTTGCAATTGCGTATATGGAACACCAGAAATCCATAGGTGTTCAATACGCAAAGTTCTCAAACTAGATTATTGTCTCTAGTGCAAGTGGGAGACTGAAGGGAATATGCCCGAGAGGCAATAATAAAGTGGTTATTATCGTATTCCTTATTTATGATAAATGTTTATTGTACATGCTATAATTGTATTAATACGGAAACGTTAATACATGTGTGTTTAATAAACAAACAGAAAGTTCCTAGTTATGCCTCTCTCATAAACTAGCTCGTTGATTAACAAGATGATCAAGGTTTCCTGATCATGGACATTGGATGTTGTTAATAACGGGATCACAACATTAGTGTAATGATGTGATGAACATTCATCCGAAGTATAGCATTACGATCAAAGTCATTGAGTTTATATTGCTATAACAACTTACGAAGTGATCCTAATCCTTAGACCATGAGATCATGTCAATCACTAACACTAGAAGAGTTTCTTGATAACATCAAACGTCACACCGTAACAGGGTGATTATAAAGATGGATTCAGAACTAATAAAGTGTTATGTTGAGGCCCATGGATCGAGAGTGGAATTTGTTCATCCCGATGACGGATAGATATGCTCTGGGCCCTCTCGGTGATATCACATTGATTAGCTTGCAAGCAAGTGATTTGATCACTAGAATGTTATATCACGGGAACGAGAAAAGAGTACATGTCGGTAACGAGATCAAACTAGGTATGGAGATACCGATGATCGAATCTCGGACATGTAATATATCGCGAAACAAAAGGATTAAGATACTAGCGTAAAAGGTTCCGACGATCACAAGAAAGTCATCGTTGAATGTGTGGGAGTCAGTATGGGTCTCCAGATCCCGCTTCTGATTATTGATCCGAGAGGGGTCTCGATCATGTCCGCATTATTCGCGAACCGTAGGGTGACACACTTAAGAGACACCAACATCCATTTGGAGCAAAAGTTTCATGCCGAAAAGAAAAGGAAAGCGCAGGAATTTATTTCACTAGACACCGAAACTGTTTCGGTTGAAATTGCTGAAACTGGTTCTGCATGTGAAATGAAATACTAGCAAGGGGTTATATGTGAATGTTTGTCATTAAAGTAATTGACAAAATTCTGAATAAATAAAAGGAGTTTTATTTAATGAGAGTTTGCATTAAATTTGGTGGAAATTTAATGGGAATTTGAGTGGGTTTTTGAGTGGAGAAAATTGAAGGGCCATTTTGTGAGTGGAGTGTCCACCCACATGAATGAGGGAGAGGTGGGGGCACCCTCCATGGCTGGCGGCCATGCCCCCTTGGGCTGCCCCCTCCCCTATATAAGGAGCCCCTCCTCTCACTTCTCACTCACACCTCCTCGTGAAGGATCTCTCTCCCCCTCTAGAATTTATCCCCCATGGTCTCGGACTAGCGAGATACATGTTCCCAGTGGCTTTTCGGCAAGAAAGAGTTGTGCTTCCGCTGCATCGCTGGAGCGAGGAGGCGGAGGTTGCTCGGTGCCTCGAACATGTGTGCGAGCACGGATGCGCTGCTGTTTTGCGGCGCTAGGACTTCCTCTCGATCTTGAGATCGGCAAGAGATCGTCTACATCAACCACGAGTTTGGACTCGTTAAGCTTTGTCGGTCTTCAAGGGTATGTTCTCTACGGATATACATCCGCCCGTTGTTTGTATCTAGTAGATAGATCTTGGTACATAGTTGTTCCCATCATAGGAAAATTTTTGTTTTCTATGCTGCGAACCCTACAATTGGGCCACATCTGTCTATAACCCTGGTAGGCTTTCTGGATCGATTACCTTCTGAGATATTGCATTGAGGAATGCACATAGCTTCACAATGGGTACTCGAACATTTTCAGGTAGAAGCCCCCTCAATGCAATCGGAAGCAATTGCGTCTTAATCACATGGCAGTCATGAGACTTCAGGTTTTGAAATTTTTCTCTGCCATATTTATTATTCCCTTTATATTCGACGAGAAGCCAGACGGGACCTTGATACTGCTCAGGCATTCAAAAAAGATTTCCTTCTCTACTTTGGTAAGAGCATAGCTGGCAGGAGTTAAGTGGCATCGTTTACCCTTCTCGTTCTCAGGATGCATAGGCTCTTCAGGTTCTTTCATACGTTGTTGGTCCTGCTGTGCTTCCGGTGTATCTTTTGTCTTCCCATACACTCCTAGGAAGCCTAGCAGGTTCACGCAAACATTCTTCGTCACGTGCATCGCGTCGATTGAAGAGCGGACCTCTAGGACTTTCCAATAGGGTAGGTCCCAAAATATAGATTGCTTCTTCCACATGGGCGCGTGTCCGGCATCGTCATTCGGAACAGATAGACTGCCAGGACATTTTACAAAGATTACTTCTAGGTCCTTGTGAAGGGTATATGCCCGAGAGGCAATAATAAAGTGGTTATTATCGTATTCCTTATTTATGATAAATGTTTATTTTACATGATATAATTGTATTAATACGGAAACGCTAATACATGTGTGTTTAATAAACAAACAGAAAGTTCCTAGTTATGCCTCTCTCATAAACTAGCTCGTTGATTAACAAGATGATCAAGGTTTCCTGATCATGGACATTGGATGTTGTTAATAACGGGATCACAACATTAGTGTAATGGTGTGATGAACATTCATCCGAAGTATAGCATTACGATCAAAGTCATTGAGTTTATATTGCTATAACAACTTACGAAGTGATCCTAATCCTTAGACCATGAGATCGTGTCAATCACTAACACCGGAAGAGTTTCTTGATAACATCAAACGTCACACCGTAACAGGGTGATTATAAAGATGGATTCAGAACTAATAAAGTGTCATGTTGAGGCCCATGGATCGAGAGTGGAATTTGTTCATCCCGATGACGGATATATATGCTCTGGGCCCTCTCGGTGATATCACATTGATTAGCTTGCAAGCAAGTGATTTGATCACTAGAATGTTATATCACGGGAACGAGAAAAGAGTGCATGTAGGTAACGAGATCAAACTAGGTATGGAGATACCGATGATCGAATCTCGGACATGTAATATATCGCGAAACAAAAGGATTAAGATACTAGCGTAAAAAGGTTCCGACGATCACAAGAAAGTCATCGTTGAATGTGTGGGAGTCAGTATGGGTCTCCAGATCCCGCTTCTGATTATTGATCTGAGAGGGGTCTCGATCATGTCCGCATTATTCACGAACCGTAGGGTGACACACTTAAGAGACACCGACATCCAATTGGAGCAAAAGTTTCATGCCGAAAGAATGAACAAGCGCAGGAATTTATTTCACTAGATACCGAAACAGGTTTTCGGGTGAAATTGCATAAAGTGGTTATGCATGTGAAATAGAATTCTAGCAAGGGGTTATTTGTGAATGTTTGTCATTAAAGTAATTGACAAAATTCTGAATAAAATAAAAGAGTTTTATTTAATGAGAGTTTGCATTAAATTTGGTGGAAATTTAATGGGAATTTGAGTGGGTTTTTGAGTGGAGAAAATTGAAGGGCCATTTTGTGAGTGGAGTGTCCACCCACATGAATGAGGGAGAGGTGGGGGCACCCTCCATGGCCGGCGGCCATGCCCCCTTGGGCTGCCCCCCCTCCCCTATATAAGGAGCCCCTCCTCTCACTTCTCACTCACACCTCCTCGTGAAGGATCTCTCCCCCCCTCTAGAATTTATCCCCCATGGTCTCGGACTAGCGAGATACATGTTCCCAGTGGCTTTTCGGCAAGAAAGAGTTGTGCTTCCGCTGCATCGCTGGAGCGAGGAGGCGGAGGTTGCTCGGTGCCTCGAACGTGTGTGCGAGCACGGATGCGCTGCTGTTTTGCGGCGCTAGGACTTCCTCTCGATCTTGAGATCGGCAAGAGATCGTCTACATCAACCACGAGTTTGGACTCGTTAAGGTTTGTCGGTCTTCAAGGGTATGTTCTCTACGGATATACATCCGCCCGTTGTTTGTATCTAGTAGATAGATCTTGGTACATAGTTGTTCCCATCGTAGGAAATTTTTTGTTTTCTATGCTGCGAACCCTACAGTGGTATCAGAGCCGGATCTATGCGTAGATACTTTGCATGGGTAGTACACATATGAGTATGTGGGCGATGATGATCATTTTATTGCTTCTTAGTTGTACTTTGGATATTGGTGGCATAGTGGGATGAAGCGGCCCGGACAAACTTTACATGTCCTCGCACATGAGACCTGTTCCACGCTTGACATGCAACTAGTTTTGCATAAGTGGCTAGCGGGTGTCTGTCTCTCCTACTATAGTCAATATCTAATTTGCAACGAGTTGTCAACAATTTGTTTATCCTCGTTGTGGTTTATGTTCGTAGGTAAGAACGGTTCTATCTCGAAAGCCCTAGGCCACGTAAAATTTGCAATGGTTAAATTAGAGGCGTCTAGTTTAGATTGTTGCTGGGCTAGTGTTATGATATGGTGATGTTGTAAGTAGAAGTATGAGATGATACTCTTACAACACACATAACGTGTAATCTCCATAGACCTTGGACTTACACATATAGGTATGATAGTGATCATACCATGGTGCACATGATGGAGATCATATGCGGGAACCATATCATTTCACTTATAAACATGTGATGTTTGATAGCATCTTATATTGCCTATTTGGCATTTTATTAGCATAATAAGATGATCCCTCATTTAAATATCAAGATAAGAATGTGTTCTTCCTTAAGTATGCACCGACAATGTTTCGTCGCTTCAAGACATCACGTGATGATCGGGTGTACTTGAATCCACAAGCATATCTCGGGTGTAAGACAGTTACACACGCGAATACTAAGGTTCTTACTTGGCGAGCCTAGCATGTACAGACATGGCCTCGGAACACGGACCGAAAGGTTAAGCATGAGTCATATGTTTTGATATGATGACCATATGGATGCTCGCCTTTGAAGCTATACCGACTCACGTGATGATCGGACTTGGTGTAGTGGATTTGGTTCATGTAATCACCAAAAAGACACGAGGGATGTCATTTTTGAGTGGGAGTTTATTTCTAATTTGGATTAGTAGAACTCAATTTATCATAAATTAAATCAAAGTGAATTTGCATAATTTGTTGTAGTCATTGGCATTCGTTCACCGCCTTATGCTTAGTTATAATTGAGATAATAGAACTATAGAATTCTGGATATATACTTTACGAACTGGTATCGTATTGTGTTGAGTGTCAATCTAAAGTTTAAAGTCCTATTGCAAACTTTCAGCAAACTCTATTTACTCCGGGAAATTTAATAGTTGGTATTAAATCGAGAGTAACAATTCCAGTGTTAGTATCTTAAGTATCATGTTTGCCTCCACGATTCTTGATTGATTTAAATATCAAGTTTATCTAGGAGCTGAAAGAATTGTTTCAGAAACCATCATGTGTGGCAGATATAACGATATCTGAAACAATGTTTTGGTTGCAATATGATAGAGTATAATATATGTTCTCATATTGGATGAGAATTTACGAAGGTTGGAGATGCTAGACATCCTAATCATCCAAAAGGGTTTTGGAAAGTAATGTTATACTCACGATTCTCCTTTATAAGCTAAATTGGCTTGATCATGAAATTCGTCATGATAAGGATGAATAGAATATGTATGTAAAGTGTTTACTACACTAAAAGATTACTAAAGAATGGATTTTGAAAGAATACCGATCATTTTGATGATGGTGATCTACTTCAAAGTGCAAGTCCAAAGGTATTATTATTTGAATATACACGCTTTGGACTATGTGTCATGTATATGGCGCCACTTTTGATGTTGATAGATTCTTTTAAAAGGAAAAGCAAATGCTGAAAGAGAATCTATAAAATATATTTGGCAGAAAATAAAAGATTGGAAATATCCAATTTAGGTATATGGATGATATACATGTTATGGTTGTATTCTTTGCTTGTTAAACAATGTGGTTCTTGGGTATTGGATACCGAATTGGTTGGTATGAAATTTCATACGGAACGACACAATTCATGAACCACAATGGCCTAAGTAACTAGCAAGAGAATATGTGATGATGTTCATCGAAAACAAACAAACCGTTGTTTGTATTTCTCGTTGACATCAAAGCTTGACTTCAAGATTTGTTTTAATAATTGTTATTTGAATCAGGTATTATAAGAACAAAGGTTGTTCAAATAATTACCGTATTCCATATAAGATGGATGATTTACAAATCTAGTTGGAGAAATCACATCCATAAAACCTAATGCTAAAATGTCGCAAGACAAATGATTGAAAGATCACTTACGAAGTGACATCGCCGTTTAAATTATATTGGAAAGAAAACATGAAGAATCTCCATTTTCATGGATTTTTGGAGTCTTTGATTTGATCAAGTGACGCTTGTAAGACTTTCCTCGGGATAATTAAAACTTCGTTCAAAGGCCAAAGAAGAACGAACGACTAAAATATTGGAATTTATACATATCGATGTATGTAGTCCATTATGTGTAGTCGTAAGCGATGGGTTTCAACTTCATATACTTTCTCCGGAAATTGAGTGAATAATTCACTTAATGAGAAAGAAGTGTGAAATATTTGAAAATGTTCAAAGACTTTCAAGATGAAGTGAAAATCATTGTGACAAGAAAAATAAATGAATTATGATTTGATCATAAAGGGATTTATTTGAGTTACAAGTGTAACAAGAAAAATAAATGAATTATGATTTTATCATAAAAGGGATTTATTTGAGTTACAATTTTAGCAAAACACCTAGATTTACATCTCCTGAAACACCATAGGAATATGGAATGTTTTGAGATTTGTAAGGAAACCTTGTTTGACATGGTTGGATCGAAGGTGTTATTTATAAAACTGCCATTATGTTTTAAAAGATTAAAGCTTTAGAGACTACCGCTTTTACACTGAAAAGAGCTCCATCTTGATCCGGTGAAATGACACCATGGAAGTTATGGTTTGGGGTAAAACCCAAGTTGTCATTTCTTAAATTTTGGTATGCTAAACATAAGTAAGATGTTTACAACCGAAGTCGGATGAGCATGTCTTTGTAGGTTATTTCGAATAACAATTGGTTATTCCTCCATAACACCAAAGACAAAAGGGTTTGTCGCTTGAAACGTGAAGTTTCTTGAAAAAGGAATTTTTTCGTAAAAGTTAAGTGGGAGGACAATAGAACTTTGATAAGGTTAACGAACCTTAACTAAATATGCTGAGTTGCGCAGCGCCGGAAGATGTTCCGGAGGCAGCCAGAATGCTCATGGATTATGTGCCTCAAATGTTGCGGTCACAGAGATCTAAGTTCCTATTGAACCAAGTCGGTCGAATAAACAATCAAATACTAAGATTTGAGAGTAAATCATTATTGTTTGACAATGATGAACCGACTATATGCAAAGAAGAGATGATGGGCCCTGGCTCCGTCAAATGGCTTGAAGCCATAAAATCCGTGATAGTTTCATACACGAGAAATCAAGTTTTGAACTTGGAAGACCCTCCGGAAAGGTGTAAAAACCTATCGGTCGTATTTGGATCTATAAAGAAACAGACATGGATGTTTCACATCTATGAAATAGTCGACATGTCGTAAAGTATTTTACGACAATGTTCAAGGAGTTGACTATGACAAGATTTGATCTTTCATAGCGATATTTAGTCTGGACGGATTAAAGTAGCAACCACTACATATAATCTGTTATATGGTAGATGAATAAACAAAACAAAGTTCTTCTAATAGAATGGTTACCTAGGACGTGTACATGACACGATCCAAAGGGTTTTGTTAATTCAAAGGATGCTAAAAAGGGCATGCAAACTTCAATTGTTGAAGTAAGCATCGCGGAGTTGGAATCTTCACCTTAATGAAAAGGAGTTTTCATCAGGAGACGATGAAGATGCTTGCATTTGCAAGAAATTAAGTGGGAGCGCTGAGACATATTTCTAATACATTATGTGGAGGACATCTCGTTGATTGGAAATGATGTATCTTTTATTGACAAAGGTTAAGAATTTCATTTTGATGAAAGACTTAGGCAAAACCCGAATATTTAGCGTGAATGTCTATAGTGGATAGACTGTGACGCTAATATGGTTGTGCCAAACGTACATATATGAGATATTGAAGGAGTTCAATATAGAAACGACTAGAAACGGTTCTTGTCGCATGGAAAAGAAATTGAATCAAGATTCAAGTGTATCGACACTTGATAAGTGAAACAAGATTCAAGTGCTTTGACACTTGATGAGTGAAATCACGAGAATGTTTTGATTAATCATACCATGATATGTACACATCCAGATATGTCCTATGCTCTAAGTGTTATGAGCATATACCAGAATGAATCATAAAATGATCATTGGACGATAGTAAGGATATTCTTATGATCTTTTGGAAGAACTAAGAATATATTTGTGTAGAGGTGACAAACAATTACACATAGTTCATTGTAAAGCGTTACATTGATACTAGGTTTGTCACAAGATACAAATTAAGTTTATCTCAATTTAAACTATGGGTGGCACAATGTAATGGAAAGGAGATTCCATGATGGATTTGGAAGAGTTCCAAAGTTAAGACATTGTGACGAATACTACAACAAAAGGCTAAGTATATGACTGCTATAGTAGCAGCAAAGGAGGGAATTTGTGTCAAGTAGTTTATTATCAAACTAAGGTGTGGTTCGCAATGGGCTAACACTAAAGATATATTGTATGACAATAGTATCAACGTGTTTTAACCCCAAGGAACTAAAGGTCTCACCAAAAGACCAAATTTATACAATGCCGTCTCATTGGAGAATGAGTGATGCGTGAAGACGCAAAGACATGCAAATACACACGGACCTGAAAGTGTCAGATCCGTAGATTATGTTAACCACTTGCAATTACGTATATGGAACACCGGAAAGCCATAGGTGTTCAATACGCAAAATTTTCAAACTAGACTATTGTCTCTAGTGCAAGTGGGAGACTGAAGGGTATATGCCCGAGAGGCAATAATAAAGTGGTTATTATCGTATTCCTTATTTATGATAAATGTTTATTTTACATGCTATAATTGTATTAATACGGAAACGCTAATACATGTGTGTTTAATAAACAAACAGAAAGTTCCTAGTTATGCCTCTCTCATAAACTAGCTCGTTGATTAACAAGATGATCAAGGTTTCCTGATCATGGACATTGGATGTTGTTAATAACGGGATCACAACATTAGTGTAATGGTGTGATGAACATTCATCCGAAGTATAGCATTACGATCAAAGTCATTGAGTTTATATTGCTATAACAACTTACGAAGTGATCCTAATCCTTAGACCATGAGATCATGTCAATCACTAACACCGGAAGAGTTTCTTGATAACATCAAACGTCACACCGTAACAGGGTGATTATAAAGATGGATTCAGAACTAATAAAGTGTCATGTTGAGGCCCATGGATCGAGAGTGGAATTTGTTCATCCCGATGACGGATAGATATGCTCTGGGCCCTCTCGGTGATATCACATTGATTAGCTTGCAAGCAAGTGATTTGATCACTAGAATGTTATATCACGGGAACGAGAAAAGAGTGCATGTCGGTAACGAGATCAAACTAGGTATGGAGATACCGATGATCGAATCTCGGACATGTAATATATCGCGAAACAAAAGGATTAAGATACTAGCGTAAAAAGGTTCCGACGATCACAAGAAAGTCATCGTTGAATGTGTGGGAGTCAGTATGGGTCTCCAGATCCCGCTTCTGATTATTGATCTGAGAGGGGTCTCGATCATGTCCGCATTATTCACGAACCGTAGGGTGACACACTTAAGAGACACCGACATCCAATTGGAGCAAAAGTTTCATGCCGAAAGAATGAACAAGCGCAGGAATTTATTTCACTAGATACCGAAACAGGTTTTCGGGTGAAATTGCATAAAGTGGTTATGCATGTGAAATAGAATTCTAGCAAGGGGTTATTTGTGAATGTTTGTCATTAAAGTAATTGACAAAATTCTGAATAAAATAAAAGAGTTTTATTTAATGAGAGTTTGCATTAAATTTGGTGGAAATTTAATGGGAATTTGAGTGGGTTTTTGAGTGGAGAAAATTGAAGGGCCATTTTGTGAGTGGAGTGTCCACCCACATGAATGAGGGAGAGGTGGGGGCACCCTCCATGGCCGGCGGCCATGCCCCCTTGGGCTGCCCCCCTCCCCTATATAAGGAGCCCCTCCTCTCACTTCTCACTCACACCTCCTCGTGAAGGATCTCTCTCCCCCTCTAGAATTTATCCCCCATGGTCTCGGACTAGCGAGATACATGTTCCCGGTGGCTTTTCGGCAAGAAAGAGTTGTGCTTCCGCTGCATCGCTGGAGCGAGGAGGCGGAGGTTGCTCGGTGCCTCGAACGTGTGTGCGAGCACGGATGCGCTGCTGTTTTGCGGCGCTAGGACTTCCTCTCGATCTTGAGATCGGCAAGAGATCGTCTACATCAACCACGAGTTTGGACTCGTTAAGCTTTGTCGGTCTTCAAGGGTATGTTCTCTACGGATATACATCCGCCCGTTGTTTGTATCTAGTAGATAGATCTTGGTACATAGTTGTTCCCATCGTAGGAAAAATTTTGTTTTCTATGCTGCGAACCCTACACCTTGACCATACCAAATACCTCCTCACCGGTACGGAGGACAGGCTTCCTCTGGGGTTCTGCCAGATGTTTGAAATGCTTGCCTTTCTTTCTTACGGGATGCAGGTTTGGAAGAAATCGACGATACCCTAGGTACACAAACTTCTTACATTTATCCAAATACACACTTTCAATCTCATCTAAACAGTGCGTGCATGGTTTGAATCCCTTGTTTGTCTGCCCTGAAATGTTACTAAGAGCAGGCCAATCATTGATGGTTACGAAAAGCAATGCTCGTAGGTCAAATGGCTCCCCTTTGTGCTCATCCCACATACGTACACCTGGTTTGGCCCACAGCTGTAAAAGTTCTTCAACTAATGGCCTTAGGTACACATCAATGTCGTTGCCGGGTTGCCTCGGGCCTTGGATGAGCACTGTCATCATAATAAACTTCCTCTTCATGCATAACCAAGGAGGAAGGTTATAGATACATAGAGTCACAGGCCAGGTGCTGTGACTGCAGCTCTGCTCACCAAAAGGATTCATGTCATCTATACTTAGACCAAACCTTAAGTTCCTCGCGTCACGTGCGAAGTTCGGGTACTCTCGCTCGACTTTTCTCCCACTGTGACCCATAAGCGGGGTGTCTCAACATCGCGTCTTTCTTACGGTCTTCCATGTGCCATCGCAATAACTTGGCATGCTCTTTATTTCTGAAGAGATGTTTTAACCGTGGTATTATAGGAGCATACCACATAACCTTGGCAGGAACCTTCTTCCTAGGGGCCTCGCCCTCAACATCGCCAGGATCGTCTCGTCTGATCTTATACCGCAGTGCAGTGCATACCAGGCATGCATCCAAATTCTCGTACTTCTCACCACGGTAGAGGATGAAGCCATTAATGCAGGCATGTATCTTCTGCACGTCTAATCCTAGAGGGCAGACAAACTTCTTTGCTTGGTATGTACTGTCGGACAATTCATTATTTCTCGGAAGCAGATTCTTCATTTTTACCAACAACTTTGAAAATGCGCTGTCAGTCACACCGTTCTCTGCCTTCCATTGCAACAAATCCAGTGTGGTACCTAGATTTTTGTGGCCATCTTCGCAAGTTGGGTACAATAATGTTTTGAGATCCTTTAACATCTGCTCCAGCTTCTCCTTCTCCTTTTCAGTTTCACATTCTTCCTTTGCATCAGTAATGGCCCGACCAAGATCATCATCAGTGGGCCCATCTGTTGCCTCTTGATCTTCATTATCTACCCCCGTTGTAGTATCATCGTATTCAGGATACATATTACGATAGTTGTCATCATCCTCTTCTTTTTCGTTGTCTTCTATCACAACCCCTTTTTCTCCGTGCTTGGTCCAAAAATTATAGTTGGGCATGAAACCAGATCGAAGCAGGTGGGCGTGAATGGTTCTGGTATTTGAGTAGTCTTTCTTGTTCTGACAGTGAACACACGGACAACATATAAAACCATTGTGACCATGGTTTGCATTAGCCACAACGATGAAATTTTGGAGGCCTGTAATGTACTCGGAAGTGCGTCGGTCACCGTACATCCATTGCCGGTTCATCTGCATTATATAGTACTATATCAAAAATTAATAGGGAGATGACCACTTATACAGTACATCAATGACACATGAAAGGATAAAGTTGCCAACCTCGACCGAGAAGGAAAGAGCAATGAGAAAACTTAATTCGAGCTCTCGGGCATTTCACCGAACACCTATTGTGCATAGGAAAAAACACAAACTAGCACACCTCTCACCCTCTTGTTAAGCTCCAAAATGAGAGAGTGAAAAAATGAGAGAGAGGGGTGTGGGATGCGGTCTGTTATATAGGCGCACCCCTTTAACACCGGTTCAAGCCATGAACCAGTGTTAAAGGGGGGGCTACATGGGCCACTGGTGCAGGGCCTTTAACACCGGTTCGTGGCTCGAACCGGTGTTAAAGGAGGTGCTCCTTTTTGCTCTATGGACCACGCTGGTACAGGCGCCCCTAACCGGTGTTAAATCCCATTTCCGACCTCAACCAAAGGCCTTGTTTCCACTAGTGAGCAAAGCATGCCTAATGTCTAACTACACAATAGAGGCCCACCAATAAGTCGTTATCAGATTGGAATTATTACCAGTAGATTTAGATTAATGCTATGTTTGGATGTTTATGATCTGAAATATGAATTTGTGCAATTTTAAACATGTGGTGTTCTTCATGTTTATGCTTGCATGTTAGAAAATGAATATGAACTATGGTATGAATGTTTGATTTAAAGTGTTTATGCTCTAAATAATTAGATTTTAAACATTGTGTGTATTGTAGCATAGTCATGTCTCAACAAGAGTTGGTTTCTTATATTACCGAAGAGAACAAAGGAAGAAACAAAAAAAGAAGATTATTGCCAAAGAAGTATTTCAGGATGTCATGTCTTACTCTAGATTATATTAGTACACATAGTGCACCGAGGAACCTAGGATGCTCAATGATGACGAGGAGAAGGATACAAGAACACATATTAAAACTTAGACAACTTGCTATGATAAACTATACTTAACTAAAAAAACTTTCGTGATCTTTTTCCTACGTTGCGTGAGAAGTGTGGTCTCAAAGATAGCACATATGTGATAGTAGAAGAGAATGTTGCTATGTTCTTACAAGTTGTTGGATATGGAATTAAAGTATAATGTTAGGTGACATGTACCCGCGGTCATTAGAGAATATCAATAGGCACCTCTCTACTGTGTTATCCAAAATCCTATCTCTATTGGGAGTTCATCAAGTTTTTTGATCCTTCTATGAATCCTTTCGATGATTTTAGATGGAAGTGGTTTGGCAATGCCCTTGGATATCTAGATGGGTGTCATATTCATGTGTTTGTTAATGATGCTGAAAAAGGGAGGTATATAAATAGAAAACAAGATATCACCACTAACATGCTAGGTGTGGTTGACTGGAATATGCAATTTCTCTATCTTCTACCTGGTTGGGAGGGCTAGCTAGCAAACTCAAGTGTGTTTCACTACGATGCATTTGTTGTACCACATGGCACAACTCTTTCTCTTGGATTTCTATTTTTCATATTTAATTTTAGCTAACTTATTTATTTGAAAATAGGAAAGTACTACTTAGTTGATGTTGGCTATACCAATGGACCTAGATTTCTATCTCCGCCAAAATACACCCGACACCACATGAAAGAGTGGGTTTCAAGTCAACAACAACCCCCAAATGAAAAAGACTTGTATAACTTGCGCCATGCTTGTGCTAGAAATGTTGTGGAGAGAATGTTTGGTCTGAGGAAAATGAATTCTTATATTCACAATATATGAACCCAAAACAATCAAATAAATAAATAAAATATCTTCGCTGCTTAATCTAAATATCTTACTTAAGGAGTGTTTTCTTTATCCTCTCCAACAACAACTATCCTTCTTTGTCGCTTTGTTTTCGAAGGCTCAAGTTTATTCAACATCATTTTAACCATGTACACTACGTGAACGACATACTACTGTAATATTGTAACCATTATAGTGACATGTGATTCTCTGGCTCAAGATCTACCGCATGTGGGAGTCTTCATGGCCGATGTAGCCATCGAGTGGCTTGATGATGTCCATGAAGGGATGTGTGTAACCATGAGGTTTGATCGGGGTTGGTGTATCACTAGCGATGTGATATCTGCGAGCTACGAGGAACGTCAATGGGGAAGTGCAAGCATGATCTTGGGTGACCCGCAGTGTCGTCAAGGCTACATCAAGGGCTTACAATACTTCCGCTTCCTCATTTTGAGTGTCCTATTGGTGATGCTCTTTTGTCATGTGGTACAAGTGCATTACAACTCCATTGTTTTCTCTCCCATTCAAAAATGGACATATCCCACATGAAGAAGGTATAATTGGTGTGCTTTTCTCTCGGCAACTACCCGATATAGTGATATGGTCGACAATGAAGGTGTATCAACAGATGGCCATTTCCACTTCATGGTTGTTCCGATAGGTGAAACGGACGAGTTCGGGCAAAAGCCTTGGCCAACTTGTCTGATTCCAATGGCAATGACACCCTTGGGCATAGTTTTCCTTCTTCGCATCGTGTTGAGGACGCCTGCAAGTAAAAACTCAGATCCTTTGGACCGAACGACAACAATGCGTTGGTCTATTTTCTTCTTCAATTGTTTCTTTTGAGATGACATGTGTCGTCTCTAATTGTTACACACTGTTTTTGTTCATCTTCTAGTTGGTGGTGGTGTGCTGTTGTAGATGGTGATTTGGGGTTCCTGGTGATGGCTTGGGTTGATTTTGGTGGCACCCTTTGTTCATAGATTGTTGTAGGTAGATTTTCTACTGCTAATGCTAACTAAGAAGTTGAGATGTTGGCTTGTGCACTTGGTGTCAAGCAAGCACTAGAATGGTGTGATATGCCGCTGGTTATGGAAGGAGATTGCTCGGTGCTAATGGATGGTCTACGAGATGAATCCAAGGATAAGTCTCTCTTTGGTTTGTTCTGCAATATATAAAGTTTCTTTGTAATGATCTAGAGGTGTCGTGTTTTCCAAAACGAAAAAGGAGAGTAATAGAGTAGCTCGTGAGCTCGGGCGACTAGCTAAGAGGGGTGTAGTGGCCATGGTGTTGTGTCTAGAGTCTCCTCCATGCATTGATGAGCTGCTTGTAAAAGATTATGATGTGTTGATCTAATAAAACTCCCTGTTCTTCGCAAAGTAAAGTGAATGGAAATCTGGTCTTTTCATGTACTAATGGATGGCATCTCATGGTTTCGTATTGCAATGCAAGGAAAACTTACAATTTGAGTCAACCACTGGGAAACTTAAATAAGTGGTTTGCCAATTAAGGTCAAAATGTACAAAATCCAGCACTTTTGTTTTGCTATTCTCCCAATCTAGAATGCGTGATTCTTATGTTGCCGAGAGAAAAAGCAATGTGCGTCAATCATTTTGGTGCAACTAGATTATAGCAGTGTAGATCAGATACACATGAATGCAGAGGGGCTACATATGATTGGCAGTAGGTTTCAAAGCATCATACATGTAAAGTGGGGCATCCATATCGAGCTTCCAAAGTTGGTGGACAGAAAAACCTTCCTGCCCCAGTATCACCAGACCTAGGCGGCATGGGGGGCGAGTCGCACGACCATCTACCATGACCGGATTTTGTGGTAGAAGGCCCTTTTTTCATTGTTAAAGGTCTTCTATCACAGATGGGCAACCGTGGTAAAAGCTTTTACCATAGCTTTTTGGAAACCATGGTGGCTAGAACCATCTACCACGAAAATTCAAACCATGGTAGATGTGTTTCGTCAGCCCCATTGACTGATGACATTATGCCAATTGCCACATGGACAAACGCCGTTAACGGGTACTTACCTCCATCAACTCTATAACCGATAATGTCACAGGGTAACTGGTGACATCATATTAGTAACCAATGACATCACTAGTCACCAGTGTGATGTAATCTCAATAAAATTAAGCAGGCTGCCCCACTTGGAAAAAACAAAAGCCCTTAAAGCTAGGTAGGCTGCCATGGGTGGCAGATAAAAGCCCATAAAGATGACTAGCCAGCCCACTTGGAAGCAAAATAAAAACCCATAAAGCTTGGTGAACCGCCACATGGCAGCTGATAAAAGCCCATAAAGCTGGCAAGATGGCCCATGTTGGAGCAAAAAAAAGCCCATAGAGCTAAAAAGGTTGCCATGTGGCAGTCCAATAAAATCCCATAAAGATGGCAGAATGGTCCATGTGGAAGCAAAACAAAAACCCATAAATCTCTATTTCACATGGCAACCCATTAAAATTCCATAAAGATAGAAGGGCCACCACGTGTATTTAAAAAACACATTAAGCCAGTGTGCCGGTACATGTGGCAGTCCACCAATAGCCCATCAGTTTGACATGCTGGCCCATGTTGTTGCCCATCAACCTATTGCTCTTGGTAGGCCGAAAACATGACGGACTACCAAAATACTATTAGGCTAGAAGGTCTGCTTGGCGGACACATAGGAGCCCATTTATCTAGCAGACTGCAAGCATGTCTGCCACGTGGCAACCAGAACCGACCCATTGAACTAGCAGGCCGCCACATGGCATTCTGCCAAACGTCCACATAGCACGATAGGCCGGTCGAAGTAGATTGGTTTCCAAATTGACGCCCCGTTTTATATTTCAGCCTTTTGACTTATTGTTGCCGCACATAAATTTTTGTCGCATTGCCTGTTTCGGTAGAATGTTCAAAGAATGTTAAGTAGGTTGACTAATATCTAAAATTGAAACTAAATATTACATAATGATGAAAGTTTATTACAAATAGCACGACAAGTTCTCTCCAAATCTAAGTTACAACCGATCATAAACAAGATCTGCATTTTAATATCATAAAAAAGAATTGACATGATCAATTTGAGATCTGTACTTTGCGATTCGTTTCATATTGTCATTCGTCTATATTTTCGACATTTCAGCTACAAATCTAAGAATAGCTACACCATGTATTTCTGCATGTAATACAACATGTATATATTTATTATCACCTACATGTGTTGTACTAGGTGTATTTATTGCTTCAAAGATGCAATGAGAGGATGAATATAAAGAGAGATCATAAATTCCAGTCATATCTTCTAAGGACTCCTGCTTGGTTTTAACTGCAGTCTAATAATAACGTGAAGGAGGTTACAACAAAGAATTATTGAACATGTATATACAAAGTATAAATCAGCTAATCATAGGGAGCCAAAATATGTACACAAACTTCTTTGTGAAATATTTCACTCATGGTATTTCTCTTGCGTATTTGACTCATGGTCAATCTGCTAGTTGCATCAGAGTGAAGCAGCTGGAACTCTAATCTTTATGCTCCATTGTCCTTTCTCTATGTTTGTGTATCATAATTAAAACCAAGTCAGTTGGTTTGAAAGGATGAAAGGTATTTGAACTTACTAAAAATATAGCATTAAAATTGACTAGATGTATGGTTGAAACAAGATGAGCAGTTTATGCATTACTGCGGTGACCCACGTCCGCCACTACACGTTGTAGTGTATAAGCCGTTGACATGACACTCATGAAAGTCCCCATCCGTAAATATCATATCCCTAAGAGTGGTACAACAAAAACGTTGCGGGTCCAACAAATTTATTTATTCATACCAGAAGGCAAAAGTGTACAAAAGCTTCGAGATCCTCCTTGGTCCAATGACAATTCACAATGCGATAAAAGTTCAAATGCAGATGGAATAGCTTTCTAATCAATGGTAATACTAAGTTTAAAACCATTGGAGCTAGCAACTTATTGGAGAAACTATAATATTGCTATCTCATCTACCTATGTGTGCTCTTGTGGATCCTATTTCTATTAATCTGATACCATGTTGTTGATTCTGCTCTCTGTGTCAGTCTTCGTGTCTTCTCACAACCTAAAAAAGGTTCAATAAGGATAGATTGAGTATGAGCGTACTCAACTAGTTCTATGTGTTGGAATTATGCCCTAGAGGCAATAATAAAGATGTTATTATTATAATTCTTGTTCATGATAAAGTTTATATTCCATGCTAGAATTGTATTAAGCGGAAACTTTGATACTTGTGTGGTTTATGAACAACACCGTGTCCCTAGTACGCCTCTATGGACTAGCTCATTGATTAATGATGGTTAAGATTTCCTAACCATAGACATGAGTTGTCAATTAATAATGAGATCATGTCATTGGGAGAATGATATGATGGACAGACCCAAATCAAGCAGAGCAATTAGATCGTGTCATCATGTTCATCTTTGCGAAGCTTTTTCTATGTCAAATATTGTATTCCTTAGACCATGAGATAATGCAACTCCCTGGTATCGGAAGAAAGCTCTGAGGTCATCAAACGTCATCCTATGAGAGCATAAAGGTGTCTCTAAGGTGATCAGAAAGTACTTGTTGGGTTGTATGTATCGAGATGGGATTTGTCCCTCCCAAGTCGGAGAGATATACTTAGGGCCCACTCGGTAATCGATATCAACACCGCTTGCAAGCACATGGTTAAGGAGTTAATCACAGAGTGATATCGGATTATGGAACGAGTAAAGTACTTGTTGTGAACGAGATTGAACTAGGTATGCGATACCAACGATCGAATCTCGGGCAAGTAAAATATCGTGTGATGAAGGGAATATAAATATGGGATTAATTGAATCCTGGCATCGTGGTTCATTCTATCTGATCATTGATGAATATGTGGGAGTCAATATGGGTTTCTAGACCCCGCTGTTGATTATTGATAGAAGATCATGTCTGTATATTCTTGAACCCGTAGGGTCACACACTTAACGTGCCTCGACGCTAGGATAGAATGGATAATTGGTTTATGAGTTTTTGTTCGGGGTCTCAGATGAGATCCAGGACATCACGAGAGGTTCCGTAATGGTCCGGAGAATAAGGTTCATATAAGGGAAAGCAGTTTTTGGATTTCGGAATGTTCGGTATTGTACCGGAAGGTTCTAGAAGCTTTCGGAGTGGGACCAACGTGGACCCACTTTTTGGGAGGGGGCATAGGACTACGAGGGAGTGCCCTGGCCGCATTGGGCCAGGGGCACAAGGCCCCATAGGCCCAGCCGACCAAGCCCTAGGGGAAACCCTAGGGAGAGCTTCTAGAAGGGGGGGAACTTGCCCCCACTCCACCCATGTGGCCGCCGGCCCTAGGCTTAGAGGAGGGGGCAAGGGAAGCCGGCCAGCCCTCTATATAAAGAGGGCAGGGGCGCACCCTCCCCCCACATCTCCTCCAACCCTAGCCGCCTACCTGCTGCCCTCCTCTCCCTCTCTCCCGACTGCGCGTAGGCGAAGCCCTGCCGCAGAAACTCTCCACCTTTGCACCACGCAATCGTGTTGTAGATCCAATCTATATCTCCACCCCACTTGCTGGACCGAGGAAGGAGGAGACGTCGAGGTGCCGTATGTGTGCATCTCTCGGAGGCGTCGCCACTTGCGGCGTTGGATTGGAACGGATCGCGAGGAGGAGAAGGCTAGTACGACTACATCAACCACGTTCCGTTGAACGTTCCGCTGTGCGATTTCTTCAAGGGTATGAAGATCTCATCTATCCCCTCGTTGTTTGCATCTTCTAGATTAGATCTTGGCTTTCCCGTTTGCATCCATAGAATTTTTTTGATTTACTATGCTGCGAAACCCTTCAGTGGTATCAGAGCTAGATCTATGCGTAGATGTGTTTCACGAGTAGAACGCAACATGCTTGTTGCGGGCGTTGATTTTTTTGTTGCAAGCCTCTTGTTGTGTACTTCTTATGATGCGGGATAGTGAGATCGAAGCGGTCCAGGCCAACTTTACGCGACCTCGTTCGCGAGACCGGCTCCGCACTTGACGTGTGGCTTGTTCCACACATGCGGCCGGTGGATGCCAGTTTCTCTCACTATAGTTGTCATGGGATTTACACCGGATGTTGGCAACCATAATATCACCGTTGTGGCTTAACGTGGGTAAGAATCGTTCTTAGCTTGTTACTCCCATAAGCCACGTAAAACATGCAACAACAAAGTAGAGGCGTATAACTTGTTTTTGCAGGGAGTGTTTCTGTGATATGGTATGGCCCAAGATGTGATGTGTATGTTGTATGCAATGATCATGTTTTGTAATATTTCACGACTTGCATGTCGATGAGTACACAACCGGTAGGAGCCATATGGTTGTCTTTATAATTGTGTATGACTTGTGTGTCAACTTCTTATACGCCATGTAATAGCTTTACTTTATCGCTAAGTAGTTAGCAATAGTTGTAGTTTCTATTCGTGGTGGAGGCAATCATGGTGGAGTGATGGATATCATGCTGGCATGCACAAGATGTAGATCATTGCGCGAAGATTGGCTATACCATGTCACATAAAATTATATGCATGTGATGTTTATCCTTTTTATGTATCTTATTATGCTTAGATCACGACGGTAGCATTATAAGATGATTCCTCACTTAAAGATCAAGATAAAATTGTGTTCTCCCCATGTATGCACCGTTGCGAAAGTTCGTCGTGTTCAAGCACCTCGTGATGATCGGGTGCTATAAACTCTACGTTCACATACAACGGGTGCAAGCCAGTTTTGCACACGCGGAAATACTTGGGTTTGACTTGACGAGCCTAGCATGTACAGACATGGCCTCAGAACACACGAACCGAAAGGTTAAGCATGAGTCATATGAATGATATGATCGACACTTTGTTGTCCACCATTGAAACCACATCTCTTCTCGTGAAGATCGGGTTAGGTGTGGTGAATTTGGATCGTGTTCACTAAACAACTTGAGGGATGTTGAATTTAGTGGGAGTTCATCTAGTAATTTGATTAATTTGAACTAGTTATCATGAACATAGTCTAAATTGTACTTGCAAAATTTGTAGATCAAATGGCTAAGTCCAACTTCAACTTCAACATTTTTGCTGAGAAAGAAAAGCTTAAGAACAATGGGTCTAACTTCACCAGCTGGTTCCGCAATCTGAGAATCATTCTCGCTGGCGGACAAAAGGACTATGTCCTTGAGAAAGCGCTAGGTGACGCCCCTGCTATAGATGCACCGGCTGATGAAAAAGCTGTTTATCAGTCGCGCAAGGATGATTATGGTGTGATTAAGAGCACCATGTTGTTTGCTATGGAATCAGACCTTCAAAATCGTTTTAAGGAGTTCGCCGGGCCCTTTGAGATTCTAGAGGAACTGAAAAACATGTTTCAGACTCAGGCCCGTTCTGAGAGATATGAGATCTCTGAGAAATTCTTTAACTGCAAGATGGAGGAAGGGAGTTCCGTTAGTGAGCACGCCATTAAGATGTCGGGCTAGACTCAACGTCTTGAGCAACTGGACTGCAAGATTCCAGAAGAGCTCAAGATTGACAGAGTTCTGCAATCACTACCTCCTAGCTACAAAGGTTTTGTAGTTACTCATAATCAGATTGGTTCCACTAATACGGTCGCTGAGCTCTTCGCTAAGCTGAAAGCTGTGGAGGTGGACATCAAGAAAGATAATCATGTGTTGATGGTCAACAAGCCCCCCAGCTTTAATAAAGGTAAGGGCGCAAAGAAGTCCTTCAAGAAAGGCAGCGGCAAGCGCGTTGCCCCTGCTGAGAAGAAGCTCAAGTCTGGACCTAAGCCGAACAGTGAGTGCTTCTATTGCAAGGACAAGGGTCACTGGAAGCGCAACTGTCCGAAGTACTTAGCGGACAAGAAGGCTGGCACCATCAAAGGTATATTTGATATACATGTTATTGATGTTTACCTTACTAGCGCTCGTGGTAGTGCCTAGGTATTTGATACTGGTTCAGTTGCTAATATTTGTAACTCGAAACAGGAGCTACGGAATAGACGGCGGCTAGCAAGGGATGAGGTGACGATGCGCGTTGGCAACGGATCAAGAGTTGATGTGATGGCCGTCGGCACACTCTCCTTAGTTTTACCTTCGGGATTAGTTTTAAACCTTAATAAATGTTATTATGTGCCTGCGTTGAGCATGAACATCATATCTGGATTGTGTTTATTGCAAGACGGTTATTCATTTAAATCGGAGAATAATGGTTGTTCTATTTATATGAGTAACATCTTTTATGGTCATGCACCTGCTATGAATGGTTTATTTCTTCTGAATCTCGAAAGCAATGAAACACACATCCATAACATTGAGGCTAAGAGATGCAAGGTAGATAGTGATAATACGACTTATTTGTGGCACTGCCGTCTAGGTCATATTGGTGTAAAACGCATGAAGAAACTCCATTCTGGTGGACTTTTGGAGTCTCTTGATTTTGGATCATTTGACACGTGCGAGCCGTGCCTCATGGGTAAGATGATCAAAACCCCGTTCTCCGGAATAATGGAGCGAGCAACGGACTTGTTGGAAATCATACATACCGATGTATGCGGACCAATGAGTGTTTCGACGCGTGGTGGTTATCGCTATTTTCTCACTTTTACTGATTACTTAAGTAGATATGGGTATATCTATTTAATGAAACATAAATCTGAAATGTTTGAAAAGTTCAAAGAATTTCAGAATGAAGTGGAAAACCATCATAATAGGAAAATTAAATTTCTACGATCCGATGGTGGAGGTGAATATTTGAGTTATGATTTTCTCACGCATCTTAAAGCAAGCGGAATCGTTTCGCAACTCACGCCACCCGGAACACCACAGCGCAATGGTGTGTCTGAACACCGGAATCGAACTCTATTAGATATGATGCAATCAATGATGTCTCTTACAGATTTGCCGTTATCATTTTGGGGTTATGCATTAGAAACCGCTGCATTCACTTTAAATAGGGCACCATCTAAATCCGTTGAGACGACACCGTATGAACTGTGGTTTGATGCTAAACCTAAGTTGTCATTCCTTAAAGTTTGGGGATGCGAAGCTTACGTCAAGAAGTTGATGCCAGACAAGATCGAACCCAAAGTGGAGAAATGCGTCTTCATAGGATACACTAAGGAAACGATTGGGTATACCTTCTACCATAGATCCGAAGGCAAAGTGTTTGTCGCAAAGAACGGATCCTTTATTGAGAAGGAGTTTCTCTCGAAAGAAGTGAGTGGGATGAAAGTAGAGCTAGATGAGGTTATTGAACCTTCTCTTGAGTTGGAGAGTAGCGCAGCACCTGAAATTGTTCCAGTGCCGTCTGCACCAACAATAGAGGAAGCTAATGACAAGGATCATGAATCTTCGTACGATGCTACTACTGAACGTCGCAGGTCGACAAGGTCATGTGCCCCTCCTAAGTGGTACGGTAACCATGTCTTGACTGTCTTGTTAGTAGACAACAGTGAACCTATGAACTATGAGGAAGCAATGATGAGCCCAGACTCTGAGAAATGTCTAGAGGCCATGAAATCCTAATTAGGATCCATGAGCGAAAACCAAGTGTGGACTTTGGTGGACCATCCTAGCGACCGAAAGGCCGTTGAGTGCAAATGGATTTTCAATAAGAAAACGGACGCAGATGGTAATGTTACTGTCTATAAAGCACGACTTGTCGCGAAAGGTTTTCGACAAGTTCAAGGTGTTGACTACGATGAGGCTTTCTCTCCCGTAGCGATGTTTAAGTCCATTCGGATTTTATTAGCAATTGCTGTGTTTCATGATTATGAAATATGGCAGATGGATGTCAAGACTGTGTTCCTCAATGGCAACATTGATGAAGAGTTGTATATGATGCAACCCGAAGGTTTTGTCGATCCTAAGGATGCTGATAAGGTGTGCAAACTTTAGCGTTCCATTTATGGACTGAAGCAAGCATCTCGGAGTTGGAACCTTCGTTTTGATCAAGTGATCAAGAGCTTTGGATTTGTTCCAAATTGCTACGAAGCTTGTATCTACAAGAAAGTGAGTGGTAGCTCAGTGACATTTTTGGTACTATATGTGGATGACATATTGATTATTGTAAATGACATTGATGTGCTTAACGATGTGAAGAGTTATTTGAACAAATGTTTTTCAATGAAAGACCTAGGGGAAGCTGCTTATATATTGGGCATCAAAATCTATAGAGATAGACAAAGACGCCTGATAGCTTTAAGCCAAAGTACATACCTAGACAAAGTTCTGAAAAGGTTCAGAATGGACAAGGCAAAGAAAGGTTCAGTGCCCATGTTGTCAGGTAAGATATTGAGCAAGGCTCAGTGTCCAGCTACGGTAAACGATAGAGAAACTATGAGCAAAGTGCCTTATGCCTCGGCGATAGGTTCTATCATGTATGCCATGCTGTGTACTAGACCGGATGTGTCCAATGCTCTTAGTTTGACGAGCAGATACCAAAGTGATCCAGGAGTGGAACACTGGACAGTCGTAAAGAACATCCTAAAGTATTTAAATAGGACTAAAGAAATGTTCTTGGTCTATGGAGGTGATGAGCAGCTCGTTGTAAAGGGTTACGTCGATGCTAGTTTCGACACCGACCCGTATGATTCTAAATCTCAGACAGGATACGCTTATATTTTGAATGGAGGAGCTATGAGTTGGAGAAGCTGCAAGCAAAGCGTGATCGCGGAATCTATAGTAGAAGTGGAATACATGGCTGCTGCAGAAGCGTCAAGTGAAGGAGTTTGGATCAGGAACTTCATCACTGAGCTTGGTGTGGTTCCAAGTGCCTTGGACCCACTGGAGATATTGTGTGACAACACTGGCGCCATAGCACTGGCTAAGGAACCAAGATATCATCCAAAGACCAAGCATATCAACAGCAAGTTTCATATAATTCGAGATTATATAACAGATGGAGATCTGAAGATTAGCAAAGTACATACGGATCTGAATGTCGCAGATCTGTTGACTAAACCTCTTCCATGAGCAAAACATGATCAGCACCTTAGTGCCATGGGTGTTAGATTATTGCCAGATGTAAACTAGATTATTGACTCTAGTGCAAGTGAGAGACTGTTGGAATTATGCCCTAGAGGCAATAATAAAGATGTTATTATTATAATTCTTGTTCATGATAAAGTTTATATTCCATGCTAGAATTGTATTAAGCGGAAACTTTGATACTTGTGTGGTTTATGAACAACACCGTGTCTCTAGTACGCCTCTATGGACTAGCTCATTGATTAATGATGGTTAAGGTTTCCTAACCATAGACATGAGTTGTCAATTAATAATGAGATCATGTCATTGGGAGAATGATATGATGGACAGACCCAAATCAAGCAGATCAATTAGATCGTGTCGTTGTGTTCATCTTTGCGAAGCTTTTTCTATGTCAAATATTGTATTCCTTAGACCATGAGATAATGCAACTCCCTGGTATCGGAAGAAAGCTTTGAGGTCATCAAACGTCATCCTATGAGAGCATAAAGGTGTCTCTCAGGTGATCGGAAAGTACTTGTTGGGTTGTATGTATCGAGATGGGATTTGTCCCTCCCAAGTCGGAGAGATATACTTCGGGCCCACTCGGTAATCGATATCAACACTGCTTGCAAGCACGTGGTTAAGGAGTTAATCACAGAGTGATATCAGATTACAGAACGAGTAAAGTAGTTGCTGTGAACGAGATTGAACTAGGTATGCCGATACCAACGATCGAATCTCGGGCAAGTAAAATATCGCGTGACGAAGGGAATCTAAATATGGGATTAATTGAATCCTGGCCTCGTGGTTCATCCGATATGATCATCGATGAATATGTGGGAGTCAATATGGGTTTTCAGACCCCGCTGTTGATTAGTAATAGAAGATCATGTCTGCATATTCTCGAACCCGTAGGGTCACACACTTAACGTGCCTCGACGCTAGGATAGAATGGATAATTGGTTTATGAGTTTTTGTTCGGAGTCTCGGATGAGATCCAGGACATCACGAGAGGTTCCGGAATAGTCTGGAGAATAAGATTCATACAAGGGAAATCAGTTTTTGGATTTCGGAATTGTTTCGGAATGTTTGGTATTGTACCGGAAGGTTCTAGAAGCTTCCGGAGTGGGACCAACGTGGCCCCACTTGTCGGGAGGGGGCGTGGGCCTATGAGGGAGTGCCCTGGCCGCATTGGGCCAGGGGCACAAGGCCCCATAGGCCCAGCCGGCCAAGCCCTAGGGGAAACCCTAGGGAGAGATTCTAGAAGGGGGGGAACTTGCCCCCCACTCCACCCATGTTGCTGCCGGCCCTAGGGCTTGGAGGAGGGGGCAAGGGAAGCCGGCCAGCCCTCTATATAAAGAGGGCAGGGGCGCACCCTCCCCCCACATCTCCTCCAACCCTAGCCACCTACCTGATGCCCTCCTCTCTCTCTCTCTCTCTCTCTCTCTCTCTCTCTCTCTCTCTCTCTATATATATATATATATATATATATATATATATATATATATATATATATATATATATATCCCGACTACGCGTAGGCGAAGCCCTGCCGCAGAAACTCTCCACCTTTGCACCACACCATCGTGTTGTAGATCCAATCTATTTGTCCACCCCACTTGCTGGACCGAGGAAGGAGGAGACGTCGAGGTGCCGTACGTGTGCATCTCTCGGAGGCGTCGCCACTTGCGGCGTTGGATCGCGAGGAGGAGAAGGCTAGTACGACTACATCAACCACGTTCCGTTGAACGTCCGTTGTGCGATTTCTTCAAGGGTATGAATATCTCATCTATCCCCTCATTGTTTGCATCTCCTAGATTAGATCTTGGCTTTCCCGTTCGCATCCGTAGAATTTTTTTGATTTACTATGCTGCGAAACCCTTCACTATGGTGGTTGTTTGATGTTTCTTTGAAAGTTGTTGATCAAAGGTCCAAGACTTGTGCATGTTTTCAAAAACGTGTTTTTTAGAAAAAGTAAGTTTTAGATTTTCATAAATTCTAAAGCTATGAGTATTCGCTGGTTGTCTGAACTTCGTGGAGTTCCTTTCCACATTACGATTGGTACTCCTTTTCCAGGGTAGGAAGTAACATGTCATATTTATACACTCTCCAGAGGTGTGTTTCTTTTCCTACAAATGTCCTTGGCCTTATTACTCTTTCCATACTTCCTTAGGTATGGGTTCTTGTTACCAAGTCCGATGACCCACAAGTATAGGGGATCGCAACAATCTTCGAGGGTAGTATTACCCAATTTATTGATTCGACACAAAGGGAGACAAAGAATACATATAAGCCTTAACAACTGAGTTGTCAATTCAGCTGCACCTGGAAATAGTTCTTGCTCACAAAAGATTATCAGTAGCAACAGTTTTATAGTAGCAACAACAAAGTAACAACAACAATGAAACAAAAGCAATAGTAACAGTAGTAGCAAACAATAAGATATGAGTGCGGTAGGCATACTGATGAATGGATGGGCGTTGCATGGACAAGTCTAAACATGTAACTTCAATATCTAGGGAATTTGCAGATAAATAAGATAAAGCATCCAAGTACTAAACAATCATAGGCATGTGCTCCATATATAGTCATACATGCTCGCAATGAGAACTTGCACAACATCTTTTGTCCTGCCAGCCCGTTGCAGTGGGGCCTCAAGGGAACTACTGGTAATTAAGGCACTCCTTTTAATAGAGCACCAGAGCAAAGCATTAACACTCCGTGAACACATGTGATCCTCACATCATGGTCATCCCATCCGACTATCCCAATTTCTGTCACATCGGGGCCTTTGGATCCGAACAATGATATGTGTACACAACTTGCAGATAAGATCACAAACAATACTATCATCATGAATCAATAATAAGTTCATATCTGAGATCATGGCACTCGGTCCCAAGTGACAAGAATTAAGAACAACAAGTTGCAACAAATTCAAATAGCACTAATAGAGATACTAGGCACCATGCCCTAACAATCTTATTCGATTACATGATAGAACTCATCCAATCCCTACCATCCCCATAGCCTACAGCGGGGGATTACTCACTCATGGATGAGGTAAACATGGATGGTTGATGGAGAGACATTGGTGATGATGATGGCGATGATCCTCTCCAAATTCCCCGTCCCGGCAGGGTGCCAGAACGGACTTTCTGGTTCTGAATCACGGATTCTCGTGGTGGTGGCGCAGCGGAACTCTTTCTGGAAAAACGTCGACCCCCCTGGGTTTTTAGGTCAAGAGGTAACTTATAGGCAAAGATGGAGGCCGAGGGGGTGCCTAAGGCGGCTACACCCCCTCCAGGCGCGACCAGGCCTGGCCCACGCGACAGGGGGTGTGGGCCCTCAGGCCTCCACTCCGTCTTGTATTCTGGCTCCGTGAGTCTTCTGGTGAAATAGGATTTTTGGCATATTTTCCGGGATTTTTCCTGATACTTGATTTTCTACACAAAAACTAGACACCAAGGTAATTCTGCTGAAAACAACGTCAGTCCGTGTTAGTTGTATCCAAATCACACAAGTTTCAAGGAGAAACAATAGCAAAAGTGTTCAGGAAAGTAGATACGTTTTGGACGTATCAATTCCCCCAAGCTTAGCTTATTGCTTGTCCTTAAGCAATTCAGTTGAAAACTGAGTGCGATAAAAGAACTTTCACGAACACATTTGCTTCTTATGATGTATATATTCTCAGCACAGGAGTAGATACTTAGACAATTCATAATAAGGAGTATGCAACTAAGTATTCTCAATAGTCATTGCAAGCTATGAAGAGAAACCAACTCAATAATAATAAGTAGCATGAAACATAAACATAAGCAACATTGCAATGCTCATAAAAAGGTATGATAGAGTGGTATCTCGCTTGCCTTTGATGGTGGAGCATATAAATAAATGCCAAGGCACCTCTGAAGTTCAAGTGAAGACTAGAAGTAAAGATATCAGAGATACATGCATCAAAGTCATGATATAATTAACCAAGTTTTGAGACAAGCACATTACACTAAGAATGACAACTATGCTCTCAATAAAGTGCTCATAGAATAAGTGGTGACTCAACAAGGAAGTGAAAAGGGTTTTGAAAAGTTTGAAAGGCTTCCAAATGCTGAAAGTATGGTAGTCATTAGCTTTGAGCTCTCATTGCCCCTATCATAGGCATCTTTAGATGGTTAAAGGTGAAAGTGAGGTCCAATATGAGTTATATGCTTGACAGACCATAAACTGGAAATCTCATGTCCCTTGAATACGAGGGCCGCTCCTCATGCTACACAACTTTAGTTCCCGGTAAGTTCTTGTCATTGTAAATACATGGGTATAATAGAGAACCGCCAACGGGGTACCCCTTGCACATGATACAGGAGCTATCACATAATCAAAATGACAAGGCAAGCAGACAATGAGTATCTCAGCGATCTTTTTATTTGCTATTTGCATAGGGTTTTTTATTGAGGATGCTTCACATATTGCTCATTATGGTTATGCTGCAAGTTTCCACCATGATTAGGCATGGCTTAGGCTAGCGGCCCAAGCGTTTCTCTAACACATATATATAACTCCATGAACTTACAATCTCCCATTTTATTTCACACCGACGACATCCGTAAACAAAAGAGCATGATATCAACTGGGTACAAAGTACAGGTGCAATGTTGAAAGCGTTCCCCGTGACAACACGGTTCTGCTAACTCTCAACCTATAATTTGCAAGCATATAACTTTCATGGACTATCACAATGGTTCAGGTTTATTAAGTGCAAGGAATAAAGTGTGCCATCAAGTTCGTGAGAGCTTTACTTACTAACTTTCTCAAAACAGTCAAACATTTTGTTTGGAAGAAAACAAGGCATAATGAATATGCACAGAATAGCAAATAATGCTAGTAGGTAGGTATGGTGGACACTGTTGACAATATTGGTTTTGGGGAGTTCGAAACACGAGTAGAGCTCATACTCAGTGCAAGTGAAGGCTAGCAATAGGAAGGGAGCAACAAACGAGAGAGCAATAACTGTCGTAATCATGCTTGCAACAAAACATGACTAATTATGGCATGAAAGTGATACAAGAACTCTGAGGCAAAATAAATCATCGAGGCTTACTGACTATTGTTCAGTCATATGCATGCGTGGGCATGTGTCAAGTCGATTCACATGAAACATTCAGAGGAGGATACCACAATATCATACCAGGTTATGAATAGAACAATGCAAGCAAACATTCATATGACATGCTACAAACTATTAGCAAGCTGGAGATAATCATAAGAGAGCAAGAACTACTAAGCATCCATCAATAACATACACCTTACATGAGCAGACTAAGCATGCCCACAATGATGAGTATATGTACAAAATGAAAACAAATAGAGTTCATTACCAGCCTCTTACCACACCTCAAGTTGTCTTAATCTTCATTATTTCTCTTCACTTGTGTGACTTGAATAATAACAAGAAACCAAACTCCACTGAGGACTGCTGAACCCTGCAAAGAACTTCACAAAACCAAAGAACAAGAACAAATATTTTTGGTGTTTTCGATTTTTTTAAAGCCAGCACACAAAGCAAAAACAAACAAAGCAAAATCTTTTTGGATTTTTATTTTAAGGCAAACCAAAGAAAAAAGGCAAAGAAACAAACCAAGATAAACAACGGAAATATTTTTGGTCTTTTTCTGTTTTGGGAAAGCAGAAACAAGAACCAAAAAGAAAGCAAAACATGGATATACAAAGAACCAACGAAACATGATATATAGATGAGTGTGATGTCGGTGTACCTCCCCCCAATCTTAGGCTTTTGGCCTAAGTGGGGCTCAATAGCACGGGTAGTAACCCCAAGCTAGTGGGTCATCATAGGAATGATCATAATCAGGCCCTCGCGATGAAGAAGAAGACGCGCTCCAATCATAGGAACGCTGCTGTACGAAGACTCCCCCACGTTGGAGGTCTGAATCGAATCATATTCGGCATCCTATCCAACGTTCCCCTCTTGCTGGGAGAGCTCCGCCACGTATATATCAAACTCTTCCTCAATGAGCGACCATCCTTGCCACTTTCCTTTGAGAAGTCGCAACCTTGGCAAATTTCAGCATATAAATCCATAAGTGGCTTAGGCCTCTCCTTGATCTTCTCACAAGATCCCCAATGTGGCACTCTAATAGCTGCACAGAAATCAGCAAAAGGTAGGTCGACAACTATATTGTAGATTTTATAATGGACCATGGGGTTAGACTTGGGACCAAATAAACCGGAATTCCTGCACCACAACCATGGTTAGTTTAACATATTGAAATGGTTCCTCTTCAACAAAGTGTTCCAACCCTGCATTGGTAATCATAGTTTGGAAATCCTCGAAGATCCCCGCGGCTCTCATGAATTCAGGGCATGGATATATGGAAGGGAAAACTTCTTCCTCGCGATGGACCATCATTGGCTCAGGTACCATCAAATCATATTGATTCAGTGGGTATGCACTCATATTCCTTTCTGAAATTTTTAGACAAAAATCAAACCAAGTGATTTCCATGTTGATAAATGATGAGGAACTACTATAGGAACTTGCTAGAGGGATAAACATGCATCAAAATGAAATATCTAAGCATAGAACAAGCATGCAAGCCCACACAACCTGACACCTATAGCAGCAAAATACTCAAGATACAATCTACCAATCAAAAATCTAATTGGATAAGCGGAGGAGGCACATACCAAGGAGCAATCCCTCCAAAAATAAGCAGAAAAGATGAGCTGAGCAAAGAGATCGAAAATCGGGAGCATGAACAGTAGGAACTCGAGCTTGAGAAAGTTTTTCGGTGTTTTTCAGGAGAGGGAAAGAAGGTGGCTGGGAGGAGGAAACTTGGAGGGCCACATGTGGGCCCCATCGCCAGGCGCGCCCTGGGGCTGGACAAGCCACCAGGGGGTGTGCTGTCCTGGTGGGTCCCCATGGGCCACTCCAGGTGTCCCTTTGCCCCTTTTTTCGAGGAAAAATTTAATATGCATTTTCTGGGATTTTTCGGAAAACTTTATTTTTGGCCAATTTTTAGGGTATGAAAATTGATTTTCTCGCAGAAAATATTTTTTTAGAAGAAGCAAAAGCAAACAGAGACCAAAACTATAGAAGTTCTAAGACACTCTAATAAGCAAACAACTAGCAAAACTAAAGCTAACAAGAGAAAGAGTAAAGACTAGGAAGGAGAAAAATAAAAGTGAGCAAGTATAACCATTGTGAAAACATTGTTTTGTTCATTAAAATCTCGTTGTTAACAAGGTTGATCAAGTCTTGTTACCAAATTAATCTTATATGAAGCAAAACCTTGCATTCCACAAAGTGATTATGTTACCTCAAACTGATAGAAATGGTCCCAATCATAATAGTTTCAAAACTTTCTTATGGAATGGGACAATATATTTCTCCAACTTTGATGCTCTCAATATTTTCAATGAAATTCAGGCAATAGCTCTTATCAATCTTCTTGGGGAAATAGACAGTATGCTCTTTGTCATTTAATACTAAAAGTTACGTTTCCTTGATTACAATTGATGACAACACCTACAGTATTAAGAAAAGGTTTCCCAAAAATAATAGACATATTATCATCTTCAGGCATCTCAAGCACAACAAAATTAGTTAAAACCAAGCAATTATGAGCCACTTGAATAGGAACATCCTCACATATACCAACAGGAATAGTAGTTGACTTAGAATTAGTAAAAGTAATTTGCAAAAATAAAGGTTTCATCCACTCACAAAACTTGTTATAGTGTTCTTCCTCCTTTGACTTGTGTTTTTTATTTGGAAAAGTCATAGGTTTCTGCACCCAAGGTTCTATTTCTCTATGATGTTTATTAGTAATAAACTCTTCCTTAGTGCACCTAGTGTTCTTAGTGTGCTTCTCAGGTTCTTCCTCAACTTCCTCCTTGTCAGGAGCATCATTTTTTATCATTACCACTCTCAGTTTCAGCATCAGAGACATATATACTATTAGGATTTACAGCAGGTTCAGGTGGTTCCTCAACTATTTTATGTTTCATTTTCTTTCTCTTACGAGGACTACCACTACTTTCACCTTGTTGAGAATCCTGCTCAGTTCTTTTAGGGTGTCCTTCAGGATATAAAGTATCTTGAGTAGCTATACCATAAGCATGTTTATCTCCTGAGGCATTAACTAGCATATATTTTTGTACCTTATCAAGTTGATCAATTTGGCTTTGAACCATTTGAGAGTGTTTACAAAGCATTTTAACATCATTAGCAGTTCTTTCCACAATATATTTCAACTCATTAATAGCTCTAGAGTTTTCCAATAAATGATTCTGAACTTGTTTATTAAAATCACCTTGTTTAACAATAAATGTGTCAAGTTCATCTAAGCATTGATCAGGAGGCTTACCATAGGGAATATCACCTTCATTAAAGTGGAGAGAGTGTACCTCAATAGTAGATGAGTGGGGAATTGGCTTACATAATTCTTCTATAGGAGGTAGATACTTCACATATTCAGCTCTAATACCTTTCTCCTTAAGACATTTCTTAGCTTCTTTCATCACTTCATCGTTTAATGCAATCACTCCCCTCTTCTTTGGTGTTGGAGCTGGTTCAGACACAATTGGTTTAGGAGTAATAGACTCAGGTGTATTTAGCTCAGTTGAAGTCCAATCATCATAATTCTTGCTTATTTTAGCCATTAATTCTTCAGCATCTGTAGGAGTTCTTTTCCTGAAAACACAATCGGCAAAACTATCTAGGTATGTCCTAGAATCATTAGTTAGTCCATTATAATAAATATCAGGAAGCTCATTTTTAGGTAATGGACATCCAGGATGTGCATGAATCAAGGCACAAAACCTTGTCCATGACTCAGGAAATTTCTCTTCTCCCTGTTTAAAATCAAAAAGTTTCTACAAAGCAGCATGTCTAGCACTAGGAGGAAAATATTTCTGGAAGAAAGAAGCAATCAAACAATCAGGACTATCAATGGATCCTGGAGGCAATCTTTTAAACCAAGATTTAGCTTCTCCTTTTAGTGAAAAAAGGGAAGATCTTTGTAACAAAGTACTTGCGCATCTTAAAATCATCAGATAATAAGGCACTCATAGTGGAAATCTCATTCATATGTGCCACAACACTCTCATTTTCAGTCCCACAAAAAGGTTCTTTCTCAACAATGTATAAATAGGATAATTCAAGAGAGAAATCATAATCTTTATCTTTAATATCTATGGGAGAAGTGGCAAACTTAGGATCAGAAAACAATTTAGGAATAATGGTACGTCTCTCAAGGTGGCTCCTAATAGCACTAGCACCATGTGTGTTTTTGTACTCTTCAATAAAATCATCAGTCATTTCAATGTAACCATCACTAATATCATATCTCTCTCTAGACTCAGGTGAGCTAACAGGTGTAATAGTGTCTTCACTAGGAGTTTCAGTATTTCCCAAAATAGTTCTAGCAATAGTAGCATCTAGGAAAGGACCTAATGAACCACTTGCATCAAGCACATTAGAAGTAACATCATGAGTATCAGAAGCAGTTTCAGATTCAGCAGTAGTAGTAGTAGTGTGTGTAGCATGTGTATGTGGTGGTGGTGTAACAAGCTTACTTATAACAAACAGTGGATCAAGCACAACAGAGGTGTTTAGGACTGTACCTCTTCTTGTAGTGGATGGTAAAATAGGAAACTTTCCATCACGAGGCTTCCCCATGATGAAAGGAATAGCGGTGAATAGATCCAAGTGAACTTACAAATAAATCTATGCTCCACGGCAATGGCGCTAGAAAATAATCTTGATGACCCACAAGTATAGGGGATCGCAACAGTCTTTGAGGGTAGTATTACCCAATTTATTGATTCGACACAAGGGGAGACAAAGAATACTTATAAGACTTAACAACTGAGTTGTCAATTCAGCTGCACCTGGAAATAGTTCTTGCTCACAGAAGTTTATCAGTAGCAACAATTTTGTAGTAGCAACATCAAAGTAACAGCAGCAATGAAATAGAAGCAATAGTAACAGTAGTATTAAACAATAGGATATGAGTGTGGTAGGCATAGGGATGGATGTATGGGCGTTGCATGGACAAGTCTAAACATGTAACTTCAAGATCTAGGGCATTTGCAGATAAATAAGATAAAGCATCCAAGTAATAAACAATCATAGGCATGTGCTCCATATATAGTCATACGTGCTAGTAATGAGAACTTGCACAACATCTTTTGTCCTGCCAGCCCGTTGCAGCGGGGCCTCAAGGGAACTACTAGAAATTAAGGCACTCCTTTTAATAGAGAACCGGAGCAAAGCATTAACACTCCATGAACACATGTGATCCTCACATCATAGCCATCCCCTCCGGCTGTCCCAATTTCTATCACTTCGGGGCCTTTAGATCCGGACAATGATATGTGTACACAACTTGCAGATAAGATCACAAACAATACTATCATCATGAATCAATAATAAGTTTATATCTGAGATCATGGCACTTGGGCCCAAGTGACAAGAATTAAGCAAAACAAGTTGCAACAAAGTCAAATAGCACTAATAGAGATACTAGGCACCATGCCCTAACAATCTTATTCGATTACATGGTAGAACTCATCCAATACATACCATACCCATAGCCTACAGAGGGGGATTACTCACTCATGGATGAGGGAAACATGGATGGTTGATGGGGAGGCGTTGGTGATGATGATGGCTATGATCCTCTCCAAATTCCTCGTCCCGACAAGGTGCGAGAACGGAGTTTCTGGTTCCGAATCGCGGATTCTCGTGGTGGCAGTGCAGTGGAACTCTTTCTGAAAAACGTCGAACCCCCTGAGTTTTTAGGTCAAGAGGCAACTTATAGGCGAAGAGGGAGGCCGAGGGGGTGCCTGAGGCGGCCACACCCCCTCCAGGTGCGGCCATGCCTGGCCCGCGTGGCAGGGGGTGTGTGCCCCCCAGGCCTCCACTCCGTCTCATATTCTGGCTCCGTGAGTCTTCTGGTGAAATAGGATTTTTCGCATATTTTCCAGGATTTTTCCTGATAGTTGATTTTCTGCACAAAAACTAGACACCAAGGTAATTCTGCTAAAAATAGTGTCAGTCCGTGTTAGTTGTATACAAATCACACAAGTTTAGAGGAGAAACAATAGCAAAAGTGTTCAGGAAAGTAGATACGTTTTGGACGTATCAAAGTCTCACCGAGTTATGCTGAGTCCCCCTCCACGACCCCGCTGCCCACCCATTGTAACGAATTTCAGTCACGGGAACTATGTTCAATTACCATCCCTTCTAATATACTTAATCGTTATCCTTAGACACATTATAGGGATGTCATGGGTTCCTACCCGCTGATCACCACTTTGGTTCATAGCCTGACTATGTATACGAGGACAGACGAAAGGAAGAAGGTACTTTTGACTCTTTCGCCCCATAACAAGATCTGTGGTTAGCGAGGTATTGTATGCCGCAAGAATGGCTGACTTCTGTTGTTATTAATCCTAACTTTCCTGGTACAATGGAATCTCCACCACATGTTCTTTCAACCATGTATATATACAACCATGATTCCATCACACACCATTTATTTATTTCATTACAAACATAACATAGTATTGTGTTTGAATGCAAGTAATGTTTGAAAACATTTTCACAATTAATCTAAAGGACATGTAAGGTTTCACTTTCCACTGGATTGCCAGCTTAACCTCAAAAAGGGAAGAATGACTTGCTTGGTAGCTATGAGATAATGTAGTTCAAAGGTTTTACTTGACCCTGCACCTCGGGTTCTAGAATTCACAATCATTGTCTAATAAAGACAACACTTAGGATACAAATATGTGATGCTCTAATGCAATTATATGCAATGCAAATCTCTCTGGATTGTGTTTGAATTTCTATCTTAATTTCATTGGTGAATTTCTCCCCTTTTAGTGTTTTATTAAATTTTCTTAGGTATTTTATTTATTATTGCATTTCACAAGGTAATGCCAAGTATTCTACATTAGAATTTTCATAATTTTACGAGAATTGGATTTTAAATATTTATCCTTATTTTCCTAATTTTATTGGATTTTTATATTAATTTTAAAGTCTAGAAATTATTTTTCCACTCATAAAATTCACAAAAATAAAAGTGTTTGCAAAAATCCCACAAAAAATACCTTTTGGATTCCTTGCATTTTTCTACACAAAATACTATTTTTATTTTTCTAAGATTTTATGTGTGAGTTATGATTTATTTGGGTTTAAGGTTAAATGTGAAATGACCAAAATATCCTAGTGGACCTAGGCCCACTAGTAAAACCCTATGGGTCAAAACTAGCCCCTATACCTAGTCCAGCCCAAATACAGCCAAATCTCTCTCTCTCTCTCTCTCTCTCTCTCTCTCTCTCTCTCAGGTGACTGCACCATCGTCTGGCCGCTCTGACCTCCTCTACCACCATGCCTCTGCTCTACCATCATACCGATCAGTTTTTTCTACCTTGCTCGTAGCCCTAATCCTAACTAGGGTTTTGGTGATGTGTTGCCTCCCTCATCTCTGGTGCAACTCCAGCACTCCCTACCGTCGAGATGGTGCTCCAATGTGTCTACAACACCTCCCCTGGATGCCATGGTAGGTGTCGGGTGAGATACCTATCTAGGGCACTCCCATGTGTCGCTAGTCACCGCCATGATTGCTCTCCTTCATCTACTCAATCAGTGGTGAGCTGGTCTCCCACTTTTTGAAGGTAGTTCACCTTTTCCTCCATCTCTCCTTCCTCTGGTTCTATGATACTCAATACTAGGTTTGTTCTTTAGTAGTGCTATTGTAATGGGATTTCTATGGTTTCCTAGTGGGTTCTAGATGCTTCTAGGGATTTCTAGGTCTTAGTTAGGCTTCTAGTGTTTAACATGGTTATATGTTCTTAGGATTATTCATTAGGCTTACTAAATGTTTGATTAGTGTCACTTACTTCAGTTAAAAGTGTTTATCTTATTAAGTGTCTGCTATTGGTACTTATGTGTGCTAATTTAGGTGATCTGGTAGTGATCCTTTCATTTCTAAGATCAATATTGTAATACTTAGTGTTGACTACTACAGTTAGTTCTAATTGGTATACTGCTTCACTATTAAGTATACATTTCACTGAGAGTAATTCAGTAGTTTCTTTAGTCCATTGTTATTACTTGAGCTTTTGACTTCAACCTTAATTATCTAAGTATGTTAGGTTAAGCTTAAGTGATTAGGTTCCTTCGTTGTTAATTAGTTATGTGTTACTGTTACTGGTTGATTACTTATTTTTTGTTATCCTTCCTCTTCCTCTAGCTAATGGCTATGGATGTGCAGTATTAGGGTGCAGTTGTGCCTGTGGTGTTCTTCACTTAGTGAAGATGCACATGTGCAGCCCTCCTAATTTACTGAGTGCATTTAATTCCTACTACTCTCTCTCGATTCCTGTGGACTCTATGGTTCCTATTCTAGGATTTATAGCTAACAACCTTTGTAGTTTCCAAAATGTGCTTGCTAAAGATCTGTAGATGACATTATCCTCCTGTTCTTGAGTTCTTCCTCTCTCTTCTCTGTCTCTCTCACATCTCTCTCTAAACTCTAAGAGTGTGTTTTTGGTCCAACCTTAAGTGGTGAGTTATGAGCTCTAGGGTGTTAGATCCCTAGCTATTTATAGTGCTCAGAAATCACTAGGTTGACACCTCAAGCATGCATTTAGGTGAATCACCTGCTTGGACATGTGTGAAACCATCTTTGTGTGTTAACCTATGTGTAGGTGGCATGGGTTTTTTGTTGGTTAAGCCCATGCTGATTTTTTAACCTACATGTGTATTGCCAAATTTGGCATATCTACCTTTTGTTCTTATATGTAGGGGTTGGTATCTACATATGATTAATTATGCATATCAGTTTATCTTTCTTCATGTACTGGTTTTGGGAAATAACAAGTGTATATTCATTTTTATTATTAGTGATTTTAGTTTGGGTTTTATCCATTAGCCCTTGCAATTCTAATTGGATGATTTTTCTTAGTATTACTTACTATGAAGTTTGATTGGTTTACTTTTCTCATTTATCATGTTTTAAATTTCTATTGTTCTTGGTTCTTGACATAATCTAAAGCCTGGGTATATCCTTTGGTCTTTGATCTTGTATTGTGGTTACTGTTACTTCTATTGGTTTATATGTTTCATAACTTATAATTTAAGTTTTCTGAGATTTACTTGTTCTTGATAGAATACCGAGCCTGGGGTTTTCCATTCGTCCAAAGTCTTGCATTAGGGTTTCTATCATTTCTATTGGTTTGGTTCATCTTTTTATCTGTTTGAAAGTTCTGGGTAGATGACTACTTAGATGTTTGGATCTACTATTAAGTTGTAGCCATTCACTATGAACTGCTAGTGATTTTTGCTACTGTCTCTGGCATGGTGGATTCAAGGTTGTTTGTTGTGAGATTTTACTTCAACATTTACTATTTTTGCTTCTTGGTTGATTAAGCTCAGGCTCAGAGTTTAGGACTAGTTCCTAGACTCTTGTTAATAGGATGCTTAAAACAAATGGTTTTTCCTTAGATAAAAACCAACATTTTAACATTAACCTATGGTCTTCTTGGTTGTTTGTGTTCACAGGTTTTGAATACGGCCAGGTGGCAGCAATGATTATATTTAGATGGCTAGGTGTAGTGTAGGTTCTTATAGTTTGTATTTAGCGTTTCTTTCTTGTTCCTTTTTGTATCTGTTGTAACTTGATCATGTACTCATGTTGTGAATGAATAAAGATCAAATTAATTTCATATTCCTTGTGATTATTGTTTGAATTCTGAGATTTGAAGTTTGATATTTGAATCGGTATCCTGGTAGCTTGTATGTGCGTAGGATTTGAATTTGAATTCAAGTTTTACTTAGGTCAAAACTCCATTTTGAATTATTTCAAATCATTTGTATTAACTATTGAACTTGACTTCAATTCCTAGTGACCATTTGGTTACAAAATAACCTCACTAGAATCAAATTCAATCAACTTATGAATTTTTCAAACTAACCCTAAATTTCTAGATGCATGTTGTGCAAACATTGAAATCAAATTTCTACCATTTCCTATCCTTTATTTCCCCGGGTCATTTCAATTACTTAAAGCATTCATAGATAAAAACACAATAAAACATGAATGGAATCATTATGGCAAGATTTTAGGTACTCACTCCGATCCAAATTAATGGACTTAGATTTGTCTAGATTCAGATGCATCTATCCATGTTATAGTTTTAGATACATCCGAATCTAAACAAATATAGAAAATAATCCAAATACATACATGTATTATGTAAATATAAGTCTATTAACTTGGATCAGAGGGAGTATCATTACTACAAAAAGATATAGTGGATAGTTGTATACAATTTATAATAGAACAAGTTACTGGCCTCAGTAACACACCAAGACATAACACTTGAACCATGGTTGGCATCAGAGTGTTAGTGTTAGATCATCTCTGATAAGTTTGCATGCCTCATGCGAGCGATTGTATAGAATATCATCGACGAGTTAGTGTTGGATGATTATACCAAGAGTATGAGAATAGCAGAAAGAAGATAATCGGGAGCAGCTAATGATTATGCATAGGACCAACCATATGTGGGTGCAAACGAAATGAAAATAGCATGCATGATATTGTAGCGACATTCTAATCTTTTTGTAGCTTGAGAGTGGCAAAAAAATGGTCCTCTAGAGACACTAACATCGTTGCTACACCGGTTTCAAAATACTTCGGTGGCATCGACCAGAGTCAAAATCACGCGAGAAACCAAAAATCCAACATCTACCACAGCCTGACCAAGCTTCTACCACGTTTCTAATGATTCCGTGGTAGTAGGCAGCCTCAAAAAATTATTTGCATCTATCATAGGAAGAATAACGAAAACGTTGCAGAAGGTGCACCTTCTACCATGCTACTTGACGGACTACATCATTTCGGATGGTGACTTTTCTTATAGTGAGAGCTTTGTATATCGTCATCTACGCTTCTTGGTTGGCGCCTACTCCGATATGGGGCGGCCCCGCCGCTCACTCGCCAACTATTGGTGTTTATGAGTGGGCAGTGCGTTAGCTTATACCATCCTGGAGTTGGAATTGGTCTCTTGAAGTTCTATTCTTTGGTTGTGACGTGACCTTGTTGCTCGTGGTGTATCGCCCCTCTCCTTTCTTGGCTACTGATGGTGCAAGGCGAGTCCTTGTCGCTCGATGTTTATAGCACTACTAGGAAAAACCTTATCAGTGGCGCACCAAAAATAATTTCTGTGGCGCATCTAGCCGTCGCTACTAAATTATCGCCACTAAAATTAGAATTCTATGGCGCATATGCATATGCGCCATAGAGTTTTAAAAATTCTATGGCGCATATACATATGCGCCACAGAATTCTCAATATTCCGTGGTGCATATGGCCATATGCGCCACAAAATCTTTTTTTCGGAATTTGTAAATTTTCAGAATCTAGCACAAATACAGGTATATAATAGGTATATTACAGGAAATACACAAAAAATGACAGAAATACACAGAAAAGCTGCACACAGCAGTACAAATGTTCCACTTCACATATAATACATCAGCAAGCACGAATGTTCACAAGTGTTCATCAATCACATCACTTAGAACCGAATAAGTGTACAAATACATTTCACAAGTGTTCATCTCACTCACATACACTTCAAATCATCGGGCAGATCTTGTGGAGCAATGGGCCACCTCTGTTACGACAAACCATCAACAAGACGAGCACGGGGCAAAGACACCGAAGGCAGAACAAACAAATGGGGCATGTCCCATATGGTCACTGGCTCGAATAACTTGTGGGGAGGGCTTCATGCTTGTGCTGCAGAAAGGCAAAAATAGCCGGTGAGAAACACAGCCAGCGGCGGCCCGAGCAGCGTCCACAACAGGAGGAGGAGAGACAATAGCGACGGAAAGACGGTGCCGGACGTCAAGGCGGCCGTGAGTAACGGAGTAGAGAGGCAGCGACACGTGCTGCCGGCGGCTGCAGATGCGGGCCGGCAGGAGGGCACGAGACCGAGGTGAGGCAGGTCAACATGAGGGAGTTGCAGACGAGCGCTGGCCAGGCTCGGGGAAGAGGAGGGCGCAGACGACCGGACAGTCACATGGGAACCACGACGACGAGCATGGCGAGGAAGAGGCAGGCGCAGGGCGACGATGCGTGGCTTGGAGAGGAGCAACGAGCGGCGGCGACCTTCGTTGTTGCAGCACGGCGAGGCGACGGGGCCATGGCCGACGATACCGATGGAGGGCAGGGGCGCACGGGGCCACGGCCGGGACGGCGAGGGACATATACGGCTAGGGGAGGAGCTGCGGACATGGTAGCTTATGGGCAAATGAGGTGGGGGATCGACGAGGGCGGCAGGATCTGCGGCCAGAGCACCGGGGAGGGGTGACAGCTCCACGAGGGGAGGCGTCGGCGCCAAGCGGCCAGGACGCGCGACGCGGCAGGGTCGCGGGGAAGAGCGATGCGAGGGCGGGGTTCGCGAGCGAGCGATTGGTGAGGCCGGGGTGGGTCCGGGGAAGTGGGTCGTGACGCGGGGTGGCGTGCGTGCGTGTTGGACTTGGGTTGTGTGTGTTGAGTGTTCTGTTTCGGCTGTGTGGTGTGGGTATGGTGGGTACAGGTTGCAACCGGAGGCGGGGTGGGGTGTGGTAGGTGGGTTTTTTTGGGTTAGGGTTTTAGGTGGGACTAGGTTTTGTTTTCTGGGTAGTAGGTGGTTTGTCTGGTTGGGCCTTTGCGCCTGACCAGATGGACCCCCCCCCCCCCCCCCCCCCCGCAACAAAATATTTAAGGTTTTTATATATTTTATTTTAAAAGTCTTTTGTAAATCGTTTTTAGATAAATAGAGATATCCAAAAACACCAGCGTTTTGATTTGAAATAAAAGGGAGAGGATTCCACCTTTTTTTAGATCTGTTTCGCATATTCTGTGGTGCATATGGCAAATGCTCCACATAATGTTAAAATTCTATGGCGCATATAGCTATATGCGCCATAGAATTTTGACATTATGTGGCGCATATGCGCCACAATATTTTGACATTCCGTGGCGCATATAGCCATATGCGCCACAGAATTCTGGCCTGCCCATGTGCTGGGTCATAGAATTTTGACATTATATGCGCCACAGAATGTCAAAATTCTGAGGTGCATATAGCCATATGCGCCACAGAATTGCAAGAATTCTGTGGAGCATTTGCTATATGCGCCACAAAATTAATTTTGGTGGAGCATTTTTCCTATATGCGCCACAAAATTAAAATCTACCTATAATCGTTTTCCTAGTAGTGTAGGTTGTGTTGTATACCGTGTGGTGTTGTGTTTGTATCATGCCTTTTGGTGTTGTATTGGTCGTCTTGGCCTCTTCATATTATAAAGGCTGGTACATCGTGATGTGGCTCAGTCACTTTAGATCCTGTTGGGAAACCCCAAGAGAAAGGTATGATGAGCACATCCGCAAGTTTTCCCTCAGTTGTGAAACCAAGGTTATCGAACTAGTAGGAGAAAGGAACCAGCTCCCAAGGTGTTGCTAGCAACGTGGAATCTGCACAACACAACCACAATACTTTGTCCCAACTTACAGTGAGGTTGTAAAGCTCACCGGTTTGCTGAAAACAAAGAATTAAACATATAGTGTGTAAGAAAGTAATTGCTTGTAGTAATTGCATAAAGTAAACAGTAGATTGAATATCAGTGGGAAGGAATGGACCAGTGTCCACAGTTCACTAGAGTTGTTTCTCCATAAGATAAATAGCATGTTGGGTGAACAAATTACAATTGGGCAATTGACAGATAGAGAATGCATAACAATGCATGTACATGTCGTGATGATCGCTATGATATTCGTTTGGTCATTACAACATAATACATAGACCGTAATCCAACTGCATCTATGACTAATAATCCACCTTCAGGTTTCATCCGAACCCCTTCCAGTATTAAGTTGCAAGCAACAGATAATTTTATTAAGCAAAGTGTGTAAAGTAAACAATACAATTGCCCTTCGACAAAGGATTGTTGTTTTCTTCCTAGTAGCAACAACACATCTACAACCTTAGAGGTTTCTGTCACTCCTCCAGATTACTAGAGGCATGAACCTACTATCGAGCATAAATACTCCCTCTTGGAGTCACAAGCAAGTACTTGGCTAGAGTAGCTATTAGCAACGGAGAGCATGCAAGATCACAAACAACATAGACATGATATAATCAATAATCAATCTTGACGTAGTACTCAATATCCATCGGATCCCAACAAACACAACATATAGGATTACAAATAGATGATGTTGATCATGATAGGTAGCTCACAAGATATAAACATGATAGCACAAAGAGGAGAAACAACCATCTAGCTACTGCTATGGACCCATAGTCCAAGGATGAACTACTCACGCATCACTCCGGACGCTGGCATGGTGATGAAGAAGGCCTCAAGGGTGATCTCCTTTCTCCGGCAAGGTGCCGGGAAGAGCTTTAGATCCCTCCCGATCTAGGGACGATGGTGGCGGCGGCTACAGACTTTTTCGTGGATTTTTGATCGTATGCTTAGGGTTTCTGCCTCAGGGGAGGGGGTATATATAGGCGAAGGGGCAATGTCGGTGTATGCCCAAGGGGCCCACACCATGGCCAGGCGTGGCCCGGGGGGGCCCGCACCTAGGGGTGGTTAGGCCACCTCGGTTCCCTCCTCCGTCTCTGCTTTGGACTCCGTCTTGTGTCGGGAAAAATAAAAACTTTGACTTTGGTTTCATCCAATTCCGAGAATATTTCTTTACTAGCTTTTCTGAAACCAAAAACAGCAGAAAACATGAACTAGCACTGTGGCATCTTGTTAATAGGTTAGTTTCATAAAATGTATAAAAATGCCTCAATGTATAAACAAAACATAAGATAGTTGGTACAAAACAAGCATGGAGCATAAAAAATTATAGATACATTTACGACATATCAAGCATCCCCAAGCTTAACTCATGCTCGTCCTCGAGTAGGTAAGTGATAAAAAGAATAATTTTTTAGGTGACATGCACCATCACAATCTTGATCAAGATATTTGTAAATCATTGATAGCAGGGATCAAAATACTCTAACATAAGCATGAAAGATATATTTCTAACAATAATAAGACATACAACTATGTTGCAACATGAAAGGTACACAAACAAAGTTCATGAATAACAATGCATTGAAAGACATTTGTTTGTTTCACATATAGAAAACATATCAAGAGTGGTAATCAGCCTTTCCTTCATGCAATAGCAAAACATAAATGCATAGGACACCTTCAAAGTTCATAAGGGTGACTAGATACAAATAATTTAAGAACAAGCAATACCATAATTATGAATCAATCAACAAGTTTTGGGACAATGCACATTGAACTAAGAATGACAACTATGCTCTCTTAATTGGTGCATAAAGATAGAAGATGGAGACTCAACAAAAAGTAAAAAAAGAAAGGCCCTTCATAGAGGGAAGTAGGGATTTCAAGTTTCATAAACAGATTCTAAAAATTATGGTACTTACTAGCTTTGAGCTCTCCTTGTCCCTATCATAAGCATATTGAAGTGATTAAGGTTAAAGTGACACAAATATGAGTATATGCTTGACAAGTTATAAGTTGAAAATCTCATGCCCCTTGCGTACGAGTAACGAACCTCATGCTACTCAACTTTCATCACAAGAAAGTTCTTGTCATTGTAAGCATATGTGTATCATAGAGAACCGCCAACGGGGTACCCCTTGCCCCATGAAACAAGAGCTATCCCATATCAAAATGACAAGGCAACAAACAATGAGCATCTCAGCGATGTTTTATTTGCTATTTGCATAGTTTTTTATTAAGGATGCTTCACAGAATGCTCATTATGATTATGCTGCAAGTTTCCACCATGATTAGGCATGGTTAGGCTAGACGCCCAGGCATTTCTCTAACACATATACAAACTCCATGGACTTACATGATCCCATTTTATTTCACACCGCCGAGATCCATAAACAAAAGAACATGATATCAGCTAAATAGAATAAGTGCAATGTTGAAAGCGTTCCCCATGACAACATGGTTCTGCTAATTCCCAACTTATAATTTGCAAGCATATAAGCAACATAGATGGGCACAATGGTTCAAGTTTATTAAGTGCAAGAAAATAAAGTGTGCCATCAAGTTCGTGAGAGCTTTAATCACTAATTTTCACATAACAAAGATTTAATTTGGAAGATAGATAAAAACATGAATATAATTGGAATGGTGTAACACACCATGCATAGGAATTTATAGTGGATTGTTTGGAATAACTTGGTTTTTTGGGAGTTGGATGCACGAGTAGAGCTCATACTCAGTACAGATGGAGGCTAGGAAAAGACTGGGAGCGACCGACTAAGAGAGCAATAATGACCATAATCATGTAGATTGACAAAACATTATTAATCAAAGCATAAAGTGATATCAAAAGTTAAAAAATAAATGATCGTAGAGGCTAAGGTGACTATTTCATAGTCATAACATGGTGTAAGCATGTGCCAAGTCAACCCAAATAAAGCATCAAAGGAGAATACCACAATATTATGCTTTTGTATAATAAAACAACACATGATTCTTTCAAGGCACATTAAGCAATCTCAATTTTTCAAACAAGTCATGCTACACAATAATCACTAAGCATATGGTCAAAGCAATATCTAACATGACATTATAAAGTCTAAGCCACAATCAAAACAAGCTTCCTTTTGTACCACTATAAGCATGAAACTTTCTAATATTTTCCAACACCAATCGACTTATTTGAAACAACTCACAAACATAATAATCAATAAAGTCCAGAGAGCTTGTCTCAGCTAAATACAAATAAGAACTAAAATTTTCTAAAAGCATAAGAAAACTAAAACTAAACGCAGTGTTAGCAAAAGAGAACACTCACATAACAATAAGAGTGAAAACTAGAGTGGTCTAGGCAATGAAGAATTAGGTGTGACTTCTCCAAAATAGGTGTGTTGGGGTCCGACCAACTTATTGAAGCAAACAAACCAAAATAAAACTAAAAACAAAAACAAAGACGCTCCAAGAATAACATATAGTGCATGAAGCAAAAGATAGTGTTTTGAAAGAAAACCTGAGATTCTTATTGATGAAGAAGGGGATGCCTTGGGCATCCCCAAGCTTTGACACTTGTACTTCTTTAATATTTCTTGGGGTGACACGGGTGGTATCCCCAAGCTTGAGGTTTTGTCCATACTTCATTTCATCATATCATTCTCTCCCTACACTTGAAAATTTCCTTCACACAATCTTCATTAGCAACATTAGTGTATTCAAGATAATAAGCCTTTGGGTTCAGTTTCAACTTAAGTAAAATTTCCATTAAAACATAAGATACTGTAGCAACTCCTTTTAAAAGCTCAAGTGATCAAATAGAACTAAAAAATAAACCGATTAAGAGGCAAATGCAAATAATGGCAGAAATCTGTTAAAATAGACCAGCAGGTAAAGAACGATTTTTTCGAAACTATTCTGTTGCTCAAATTGAAAAGTGCAAAACTAACTAAAGTTGGGTAAATAACAGAGGCATTCACACAAAAAATTTCAGCTCAATCCGTGTTACTGGGATTTTTCACTTTTTTTACGGTGAAGCACAAAAATCTGTTTCGGGATAGCAACTTCCCCAAATCTTACTTCCCTCTTATTAGAGGTTATTCTTGGCACAAAAACCAAACAAAAAGGATAAGGATATGTTATTTTAGAGGAAATAACTTCCAAGACTCAACAAAATAAAAACTTACTGAAATAAAAATTGGGTTATCTCCCAAGAGTGCTTTTCTTTAACGCCTTTGAGCTAGGCTCATTAATTTGAGAAGATGCTCACATAAAAAAATATGAATTGAAGCAAAATAGAGAATCAAGGAGGAAATATGAAACACATTTAAGTCTAACCCACTTCCTATGCATGGTAATCTTGTAAGAAAATAAATCAAAGAAGCACAAAGTAACAAGAATGGGTAGATAAAACAAGAGCAACTTCGGAACTTTCAATATAAAGAAAGGTGTTTTAGTAACATGAGAATTCCAACAACCATATTTTTCTCTCTCATAATGATTTTCAGTAGCATCATGAACAAACTCAACAATATAAACATCACACTCATCCTCCTTTGGTAAGCATGGAGGGCGATCAAATAAGGTATTAGTTAAAGAGTTACTCTTATTGGGAGGTAGACATGGGTAGCTGCTCCATTCTTCCTCCTCTTGATCATCACTCTCCTCCTCTTTTTCATCCAATGATCTTCCAGTTTTAGCAATTTATTCTTCCATAGGCTCCTGCAAGGCATTATTCTCTCCCGTTGGTGGAGAGCATCTATTAATATATTTAAGAATATAGCCATTTTCTTCCTTGTAATTTATTAAAGCAAAATTTAAGTATATCATAAACCTCATATTTATAAGGTGCATCATCTATATTTTCAAGCAAATAAGCAATTTCAAATGCACCCTTCCAAGCAATAAATTCTTCAATTTGTTCCACATCATAAAAGTCATAATTTCCCTTAACATAAGAAGATATGGTAACATTATCATTACACTCATATTAAAAAGGGAGGTGTTTATACCTCCTACAGCAACAAGATTTATCAAAGCAATAAGTAACATTAAATCTATCTTTTGGAGTTTGGCTTATTGATGTCTACGCGCTTCTATTATTGTAGACAGTTGTTGGGCCTCCAAGTGCAGAGGTTTGTAGAACAGCAGCAAGTTTCCCTTAAGTGGATTACCCAAGGTTTATCGAACTCAGGGAGTAAGTGGTCAAAGGTATTCCCTCTCAAGCAACCCTGCAATCAAGATACAAGAAGTCTCTTGTGTCCCCAACACACCTAATACACTTGTCAGGTGTATAGGTGCACTAGTTCGGCGAAGAGATAGTGAAATACAAGAGGTAACGATGCCAGAAAAGAGCTTCAGACTTGTTGTTGACGTGGGGTAACGGTGCCAGAAAATAGCTGATGGCGTGGAGGAACAGACTAAAGGAAAAATGATGGAAGCAAGCAAACATGCAACATATCTAGATGCAAACGGTGTTTCAATGTTTAAAAACAAGGCCTAGGGATCATACTTTCACTAGTGAACACTCTCTCATATAAATATCCTCTCTTCATGATACTACTCTTAACTACTCTCCGGTTGGACACTCTAATCATCGGTAGGGCTATAACAACACTCCTCAAAGTCTGCCTTCCCCAATCTAGATAACCCCACACTATCACCTTGAGCGCTAGATGGTTCCAACAAACACCACAATTTCATAGAGACATCCAACTCCAAATATAACTCATAACAAATATTCAATCTAGCCAAAGTGCCACACACGGTATGCACGCTGTCACTTTCACACACGTGGGGAAAATCATAGATCTATTAAAGCACAAAGAGTATTTATGTAGACTCTAGCCTAAGTGCCACCATGGCGTGCACGCTATCACTTTCACACACATGGGAAGAGCAGAGATCTAATGAAGCACTTGAGTAGCAAGTTAGATCTACTTGATTACAAAGCTCATGACCACAAGATCATGCGTAGAGAGAGAGATGAACGCATAGCTACCGGTAGATCCCTTAGCCTTGAGGAAGAACTACTCCCTCCTCATCATGAGAATCAACAACGGTGATGGAGATGGTGATGGAGATCGATGGAGATGGCTCTGGGGGCACTTCCCGTTCCGGTAGGGTGCCGAACAGAGACTTTCTGTCCCTCGAATCTCCCCTTCGGTGGCGGTGGTGCTACAGAGGTTTTCGTGGATTTATTATGGATTGTTTAGGGTTTTCCCATCGGAGGCTTCTTATAGGCGCAGGAATCAAGGTCGGTGGGGGTCCAGGGGGCCCACACCCCCTCCAGGCGCCTCCAGGGCTTTCCCCCGCCTAGGGGGGGTTTAGCCACCCTGTGGCCCCCCTCCGGCTCTGCTTCGTGGTTCCGTGTTGCTCCGGGAAAAATAATAACTTTGGCTTTTGTCCCGTCCAATTTCGAGAATATTGATTTTCTGCCTTTCTGGAACAAAAAACAGAAGAAAATAGGCAACTGGCACTATGGCAACTTGTTAATAGGTTAGTTCCAAAAAAGATATAAAAACACCTCAAAGTGTAGACAAAGCAAAGCAAAGTAGATACAAAACAAGCATGGAGCATCAAAATTATAGATATGTTTCCGACGTATCACTTATAAGCCACAAAAGCACCGAAATAGGTGCTTTTGGCTTTGGATTTTGGCTTTTAACTGAACATAGTAGTATGATGGTATAAGCCAAAATCCAAAATAAAAAGCACCTATTTATGTGCTTTTGTGGCTTATAAGCCAAAAGAGAAAAACTATAAATAAGCACAACCAAACAACCCCTAAGTAGAGCACGCATTTCTAGCAATGGTATACAATTTATTAATTTGTTCCCATAAGTGTTTCCCTTTTTGTGACAAGCGGTGTTCCTTGTAATATTTTTGTTCTTCCGTGAACCCACCTTGCCAATAAGATCTAGTTTCAAAGAAACCAACCATTGATAGAAAGCATGATAAAGCAAGACAATAACATACCAACAAAAATAACAACTATAGTAGGAACTAATTTTTTTTGTGTTTTTGATAAAAATAAGTAAACGAAACAAAGCAAAAGAAACAAAGCAAAACAAAAACAAAGTAGAGAGATTGGTTGTGAGAGACTCCCCTTGCAGAAATCTTCTTTCTCCTAGAAAAGCTTTTTAACGGGGAGGAAGAGATTGAAGCTGTCCTATATCTTCCCGACAACGGCGCCAGAAATTCTTGATGTTGCTCAGTCACTTTAGAGACTGTTGGGAAACCCCAAGAGCAAGGTATGATGAGCATAGCAACAGGTTTTCCCTCAATTGTGAAACCAAGGTTATCGAACCAGTAGGATAAATGACCAGCTCCCAAGGTGTTGCTAGCAACGTGGAATCTGCACAACACAACGACAATACTTTATCCCAACTTGCAGTGAGGTTGTCAAGCTCACCGGTTTTCTGAAAACAAAGGATGAAACGTATAGTGTGGAAGAAAGTAATTGCTTGTAGTAATTGCATAAAGTAACAGTAGACAGTAGATTTAATATTAGTGGAAAGGAATGGACCGGGGTCCACAGTTCACTAGAGGTGTTTATCCATAAGATAAATAGCATGCTGGGTGAACAAATTACAGTTGGGAAATTGACAGATAGAGAATGCATAACAATGCATGTACATGTCATGATGATTTCTATGAGATTAGTTTGGGCATTACAACATAATACATAGAACATAATCCAACTGCATCTATGACTAATAATCCACCTCTAGGTTATCATCCGAACCCCTTCCAGTATTAAGTTGCAAGCAACAAATAATTTTATTAATCAAAGTGTGTAAAGTAAACAATATAATTGCCCTTGGACAAAGGATTGTTGTTTTCTCCCTAGTAACAACAACACATCTACAACCTTAGAGGTTTCTGTCACCCCTCTAGATTACTAGAGGCATGAACCTACTATCGAGCATAAATACTCCCTCTTGGAGTCACAAGCAATTAATTGGCTAGAGTAGCTACTAGAAACGGAGAGCATGCAAGATAACAAACAACATAGACATGGTAGAATCAATAATCAATCTTGATGTAGTACTCAATATCCATCGGATCCCAACAAACACAACATATAGGATTACAAATAGATGATCTTGATCATGATAGGCAGCTCGCAAGATCTAAACATGATAGCACAAAGAGGAGTGATACGTTGGAAACGTTTCTATAATTTTTGATGCTCCATGCTTGTTTAGTATCTACTTTGCTTTACTTCTCCACACTTTGAGGTTCTTTTTACATGTTTTCTGGTACTAACCTATTAACAAGTTGCAACAGTGCCAGATGCCTGATTTCTGCTATTTTTGGTTTCAGAAAAGTTAGTAAAGAAATATTCTCGGAATTAGACGGGTCGAAGGACAAAGTCAATAACTTTCCGTGGGGAACAAGAAGTCCATAGGGTAGCCCGGAAGGCCAGCCAGGGGGGCCAGACCCACCGTAGGCGTGGGTGGGCCCAACTCCGCGCCTGGCTAGGGTTTGGGAACCCTGGCCGCCTCCCGGTCTTTCCCCTTGGCCTATAAGAAGCCCCCGATGCAGAAACCCTAAGTACGCGATCAGAAATCCACGAAACCGTCTGTAGCCGCCGCCACCATCATCCCTAGATCGGGGGGGGGGGGGTCTAAAGTTCTTCCTGGCACCCTGTCGGAGGGGAGATCATCCCGGAGGCCTTCTCTCCGGTATGATTTGTGAGTAGTTCCACCTTGGACTATGGGTCCATGTAGTATCTAGATGGTTGTATCTCCTCCTTTCTGCTTTCATGTATAGATCTTGTGAGCTCCGTTCATGATCAAGATCTAATCTATTTGTAATCATGCATGTTGTGTTTGCGGGGATCCGATGGATATTGAGATTATTATGTTGGTTTGATTAATGGTTTTATCTTTATGATTCTATCATGTCTGTGTTGTTTGTGATCTTGCATGCTCTCCATTGCTAGTGGTTATCTTGTCCAAGTAGTTGCTAGTGACTCCAAGAGGGGGTATTTATGCTCGATAGTGGGTTCATGCCTCTAGCTTTCCAAGGGAAGTGACAATAATCTCTTCGGTTGTAGATGTGTTGTTGCTACTAGGGAGAAAACAACGGTCTCTTGTTCATGGAACATGTGGAATGTTTACCTTACAGACTTTGCTTAAAGTAGTTGTCTGTTGCTTGCAACTTAATACTGGAGGGGGTTCGGATGATAACCTGAAGGTGGACTTCTGAAAGGACTATATCTTCCCATGCTGTTTTGTGTGTTAATGATAATCCCATTTGTGTTTTAATTGTGCGCTTGAGTTTCAGGGTAAACGTTGTTGATGATCTCTTGGGATCTCATGAAGACGGTGGCCTTTAGTTTTTCTCCTAGTTTCTCTCCGGTTGTTGTTTTAGGTCACCGTACTATTAAGAGGGGGTCCATCTCGGAAGGCTGTGGGAAATCACTTGTTCTTGCACAAACTTATATGAACCGCCACAGCCATCCTACTATTCCATGAGAGAGTGATTTTCTGTTCCGTTGGAGCCTTTTGTGTCTCACCAGAACTTCCGGCCTGCCGCCGGAAGTTCCGCTCAGGCCTTCTTCTGCGCTTGAGCTTCACCTCACTAGATATCTCTCTCCAGCCACTCAAATGACTTGATCTTTTGAGAGGTGAGGGAGGTGACCTAGATCTACACTTCCACCAAAGAAGATTTGATTTCCCCCACCCATCCTTTGTGGATCTTGTTGCTCTTGGGTTTCTTGAAACCCTAGACGGTGTAGGGCATCCTCGGAGCTAAGGCTTGTGTTGTAAAGCTTCGAGGTGTCGTTGAGGGCCTCCAATTGAGTTGTGGAGCCTCCCCCTCAACCTTGGTGTAAAGGTTTCGGTTGGCGCGTTCAAGGTCACCGGTTAGTGGATTGTGAGGCCTCCTTTGTGGGGGAGCTCACCGGATAAGAAGGTGAGGCCTTTGTGGCACTCGGGTGACCTTGTGTGGCCCCGACACCTCTCCAACATAGACGTAGCTCCTTGGGAGTGAACTACGGGAATCATATCTCCGTGTCCCCACTCCGGTTACTTCGTTCCCTTCCTTTACTCCTTGCTATTTACCGTTCTTGTGGTTGTTGTAAGTTATCTTGCATTTAGGTTGTTCATTTAGTTGCACATTTAGATAACTTACTTTCTCGTTGAGCCTAAAAGTGAGAAACAAATTAAAATTGGGTAGACGCCTATTCACCCCCTCTAGTCGTATCAAGTCGGTACTTTCAATTGGTATCAGAGCCAAGGCTCTTATTTCGGGCTTTACCGCCTAAGAGACTATGGCCGACGAAGGGGGTAGTGAAACCTAAAAATCCAAGAACTTAGCCACTATGGATGACCTCAAGCAATTGGAGTCATCCATGATGTCCAAGTTCGAGGAAATGATGACTATCTTGCAGTCTCTCAAGCCAAACCCCATGGTTGCTCTTGACACACCCCAAACCACCGAGCTTCCTCCCACCGTTACGGTGACCGTCCCCGGGGTGACTCCCGCGGCCGTCACCACTCGCTTGGGACTTGGTTTTGTTGCTCAAAACTCTACCAAGGCTCCAAGTGAGAATACCGAGGAGCCCGAGAACCCAACTTCCAAAGAGGAAAATGGAGGAAAGGACTACTCAGCGGTACCCCCACCGCCTAAGTACTCTCCGGATCCACCCATTCCCATGCCACACATCATTCCCCAAGGAGCACCACCCATGCTAGATACTTCTAATTTTGCCACTTGGCAATATCTAATGCGCTCACATATTTCCAGCTCTTCTATTGAGTTAATGAGGATTGTGGAGGATGGATTCTCTCCATATGACCCAAAGAAGTTGACATGAGGTGAAGTGGTGGACAAGCAACTCAATGCCACAGCTTTGGGGATGATTCAAAAGGCTTTGACTCCAAAGGACTTTGCTCACATTCGCCAATTCGACACTGCCAAGGGAGATTGGGATCAACTCACCGAGCTCTTTGTTGGGAATGCAAGCATCCAAAGCTCCAAGTTTGATGAAATCAACAACGAGTGAGATGGTTTCGCAATGCAAGATGATGAGACCCCCGAAGACATGTATAGGCGCCTCAAAGTCTTTTGTTCCACTATGAGGGACCTTGGGGCCCACTATGTTGATGACAAGTTTATGAAGAGGCAGTTCATTCAAGCTCTACTTCTGTTTGAAGAACAAAAGCTCAACTAAATCAAGGTAAGAACCAACTTTCACCTCATGACCTCCCAAGAAGTCTTGAGCAAAGTAATTGCCATGACTATTGCCAAGAAGAACGCGGAGTCCGCTCGTGCTAGGGCCATTGGGTCAACCAAAGTGAATCTTGCTTTGAAGGCCAAGGCTATTGAAGTTTATGATGATGATACATCAAGTGAGTGGTCTCAAGAGGATCTCAAGTGTGCCTTCAACGAACATCTTGCTCTCGCTTCAAGGGCCTTTTGGAACAAGTCCGGGTTGAAGTCAAGATCCAGGGACAACTCAAGATTCAACTCACCCAACAAGTCTCCCAAGGCAAGGTCATGCTACAATTGCAACGACAAGAGTCACTTCGTGGCCAAGTGTCCCTTTGAGAACCGTGAAGACAATGGTGGTCGTCTCATTCGCAAGATCAAGTCAAGACCTCCTCATCCCTTGAACAAGAACTACGCCGTCAAGAACGTCGCGAACAAGGAACAAGCAATAGTGGTCCATGAAGAATACCTTTCGGGCACGGATGAAGATGATGATGATGAAGTTCACGGTGGAGAGATTGTGGGAGTTGCTGCTATTGCCACTACCTCAAATCCACATCTACCCCTCTTCGACTCACCAAATGAAAATGTCATCTCCTCCAACCAAAAGTGCTTCATGGCCAAGACCACCGAGGTAACACCGAAACCCACTCCTCAACCTATCTCTAGTGAGCCTTCCTCTCTTGATCTTGTTGGTCTAGAGGTGAAGAAAGATATGATTGACATGTGTGAATTTGTTGCTACCTTGGATGAAGAAACTTAAACTTGCTTTGAGTCCTTGCTTGCACAACTTGACAATGCTAGGGATGCCTTAGATGAAAAGGAAGAACTTCTTGACTTGCTAAGTAAAAATGAAAGAGATGTCGCCGATGAAATTGCTTCTCTCACTCAAAGTCTTGAGGATGAACAAAATATGAGAATTAATCTTGAAGAAAATGTGTCTAAGCTTGTAGATGATCATAACAACACCTTGTGCTCTATAATTAAAGAACGTGATCATGCTCTTGCTTTGGTTAAGGTTCTCAAGAAAGAAAAAGTTGAGTTTGTGGGTGGTCATGATAGGACTCAAAAGGATCTTGAGAAAATCAAACAGGAACACAAAGCCTTGGAGAGTAAATTCTCAAATCTTTTAGAAGCCCATGAACATCTTCAAACTCAATTAACTTGTGATCTTGCTAAGTCTTCCGCTGTGCAAACTATAGACTTGTCTAGCACTCCTAACCCTTGTTGCAAGCATGAACATCTCATAGAGGAAGTCAAGGTGTTGAAGGATCAACTTGCCAAGACTAAGAAGAAGAAGAGGACGAACAAGAAGAAGAAAAAGAACAAGGGCATGGCTCAAGGGGCTCCTAATGGCCTAACCCTCTTGCAAAGTGACAACTTTGCCGGAAAGAACAATCCCTCTTATATTCTTTGCAAATCATATGATGGTCATGTATATGATAGATATGTGGGAACTTCTTACACGCATGATTATCATTGGGCCATTTGGGTGCCAAAGGCTCTTGTCACTAACAAAAGGGGACCCATTGCAAAATGGGTACCTAAAACCAAAGCTTGATTTTCTTGTAGGACTATGCTTCCGGTGGATCAAAATGGGTGCTTGATAGTGGTGCCACGAGTCATATGACCGGAAGTAAGTCTATCATGACCGAGATGAGGCCCAATATTGCCAACACCATGGTCTCCTACGGTGACAAAACAAGCTCTCAGGTTTTGGGTTTTGGCAAAGTGGTGGTAACCCTGGATGTATCCTTGGTTGACGTCATGCTTGTCAAAACTCTTAGTTACAACTTACTCTCAGTTCGTGCTCTTGCTCTTATGGGTCTTTCTTCATTCTTTAATGTTCATACCGTGGTCCTCATGTGGAGCAAGTCTCTCAAGGTGGCTTTTGTAGGATATGTAGAACATGACTTGTATGTGGTGGACTTTTCAGGGACCACTACTCCTCATGCTCTATGTCTCTATGTTAAAGCCGACAAGGGCTGGTTGTGGCATCGCCGCCTAGCCCATGTTAACATGATAACTTTGCAAAGACTTCACTCTGAGGGCCACATCCTTGGAATTAACGATGTTTCTTTTGCCAAAGATCGTGTTTGCAGGGCTTGTATTGAAGGGAAGATGCATGAAACTCCTCACAAAGCACTCAATCAAATCACCACCGAGAGGTGTTTGGAGCTCTTGCATATGGACCTTTTTGGTCCACCCTCTCATGATAGCCTTGTAGGCAAGAAGTATTGCTTGGTTATTGTGGATGATTTCTTAAGATACACTTGGGTGTTCTTTTTCAAGTACAACAGTGAGACTCAACAAACCGTCATCAATTTTGCTAATGAGGTTCAATGGAAGCACAATGCAACTATTCTCTCAATTCGAAGTGACAATGGCACCGAGTTCAAAAACTATACCTTGGATGAGTTTCTTAGTGATGAAGGAATCAAGCATCAATACTCCACTCCCTATACCCCTCAACAAAACGGAGTTGCCGAAAGGAAGAATCGCACTTTGATGGATGCGGCTCGATCTATGCTAGCTGAGTTCAAGTCTCCATACAACTTTTGGGTCAAGGCCATCTCCACAGCTTGCCATGCAACCAACCGGCTTTATCTCCGCAAGAAAAAGAACAAGACCCCCTATGAACTCCTCACCGGGAAAATGCCAAATGTTAGCTACTTTCGGGTGTTTGGTTGCAAGTGCTACATTCTTAAGAAAGGAGTTCGTTTGTCCAAGTTTGAATCCAAGGCTCAAGAAGGAATTTTCGTTGGTTACTCAAATCAGTCCCATGCTTATAGAGTCTACAACAAAGCCAATGGAAGAGTTTAAGAGACGAGCAATGTGAAGTTTGATGAAAATCATGAGTCTCTTGTTAGGCAAGATGGTGTTTGTGATCCAAGTGATGAAATTCCTCCTAAGGCCATAAGAAGAATGGGTGTGGGTTTCAACCTCCCCATTGAGGATCCCCTTATGGACGAAGGAGAAGGACCAAGCTCTACTCAAGTGGAGCCCTCACTTTCACAAGATCATCTTGCCCCTCAAGGTCCTACATTCTTGGCACAAGCTCCCTCAAGCTCTTCTGAAGCTTCCCATGCTCATGACTCTACAAGCTCCAAAGATCAAGCTCTTCATGAACAACATCAACCTCCCCACGATGGGGCTCCTCCTCAAGGCACCTCCCACGGACAAGCTCTTCATCAATCTCATCAACCTCCCCAAGAAGGGGCTCCTCCTCAAGGTCACGTCTCTCCCCAAGGTCAAGCTCGTCAAGATCAAGAGCAAGTCAATGACCCTCAAGGCTCCACTCCAAATAATGACTCCCCCGAAGTGGAAATTGATGAAGATGACCCTCGTGTTCGTGCTTATAGTCAAGGCGGCGGCTCAATTGGTGGCAATGACCAAGTGGTAGCTCAAGAATCTCGCGTTGAAGCACAATCCCGCCGTCAAGCCTATCGTATCGCCAAGCTTGTTCGAGATGGCCATATCCTTGATAATGTCTATGGGGATTTCAATAAAGGTTCCACTACTAGGAGGCAACTAGCTTCCTTTAGCTCTCACCACGCGTTTATCTCTCTTGTGGAACCACAAAAAGTCTTTGAAGCTCTTGAAGATGATGATTGGCTTGATGCTATGATTGAAGAACTTCACAACTTCAAGAGGAACAATGTTTGGACATTGGTTGAGCGGCCCAAAGATTGTCAAAACGTAATTGGAACCAAGTGGGTCTTCAAGAACAAGTGTGGTGCGAATGGAATTGTCGTGCGCAACAAGGCAAGGTTAGTTGCCCAAGGATACTCACAAGTTGAGGGCATCGACTACGGTGAGACTTATGCCCCTGTTGCTCGCCTTGAATCCATTCGTATGCTTCTTGCTTTTTCTACTCATCATAACTTTAAGTTGCATCAAATGGATGTTAAGAGTGCCTTTCTTAATGGTCCTTTACAAGAGTTGGTATACGTCAAGCAACCTCCGGGCTTCGAGGATCCACTTTTTCCGAACCATGTCTACAAGCTCAATAAGGCACTCTATGGTCTCAAGCAAGCCCCACGTGTGTGGTATGATTGCCTTAGGGAGCTCTTGTTAGACCGTGGCTTCGAAGTGGGCCTCATTGATCCCACTGTTTTTACTAAGAAAGTTGGAGGCCACTTGTTCGTATGCCAAATCTACGTTGATGACATTATCTTTGGGTCTATTAACAAAACTTTTAATGAGGATTTTGCCAAGCTCATGACCGATCGCTTCGAGATGTCCATGATGGGGGAGTTGAAGTTTTTCCTTGGGTTTAAAGTCAAGCAATTGAGGAAAGGGACTTTCATAAACCAAGCCAAGTAAATCCAAGACATGCTCAAGAAGTTCAAGTTTGATCAAGTCAAAGGTGCCAAGACTCCCATGCCAACTAAGGTTAATCTTGATCTCGATCCCAAGGATAAGGAGGTGGATCAAAAACTCTATCGTTCTATGATTGGTTCTTTGCTCTATATTTGTGCATCCCGACCGGATATTATGTTGAGTGTGGGTATGTGTGCAAGATTTCAAGCCGCACCAAATGAAAGTCACTTGGTGGCGGTCAAGAGAATCTTTCGATATTTAGTTCATACCCCAAACTTTGGGTTGTGGTACCCCAAGGGAGCCAGCTTTGATCTTATTGGTTACACGGACTCGGACTGGGCTGGTAACAAAGTGGGAAGAAAGTCAACCTCCGGAGCTTGTCAGTTTCTCGAAAGATCTTTGGTTTGTTGGTCCTCGAAGAAACAGAACTGTGTGTCTATGTCCACTGCCGAAGCTGAGTACATCTCTGCCGCAAGCTGTTGTGCTCAATTGCTATGGATGAAGCAAACTTTGAAGGATCTTGGACTATCTTTTGACAAGGTGCCTCTTCTTTGTGACAATGAGAGTGCCATTGCTATTGCTCACAATCCCGTGCAACACAACCGGACCAAGAACATTGAGATTCGTCATCATTTCATTCGGGACCATGTTGCTAGAGGAGACATTTCTTTGGAGTATGTTCCCACCAAGGCAAATCTTGCGGATCTTTTCACGAAGCCTCTTGATGAAGCAAGGTTCCGGGAGTTAAGGCATGAGCTAAATATCATTGATTCGAGCAATGTTGCTTGAGTACCTTGCACACCTACCCGCGTCTCAATGTGTATCTTGTTTGGATGTAGGCATGGATTTAGGGGGAGTGTAGTTCCTCTTATGAACAAACACTATCCCTATTATGCGCACATTAAAGTTTTCATACTCTATAGTCTCTAAAGGAGACCATTTGAGCTTCATGATGAGTGTTGGTAATGAACCCAAGATATATCTTCGCGGTGTCAAGCCATTTACTCTTATATAAGGTGGCCTCAGCCACCGACCCGTTTTTATTTGTGTCTTTGACCTTTTTTGTGTGTTTTTCTTGGTTTTTTTTTGGCTTTGGTTCTTCACAGTTTGAGCTCTCTATCCTAAGCCTTTCCTTTCCTCAAGCCCTCTCTATTCCCTGCACAAGTTCTTGTTATCTTCCAAACCTGAGAAGGTCTTTATGGCGTCACCGGAACTTCCGGTCACCTGCCGGAACTTCCGGTCAGCTAGTCGTTTGACTGAACCACCTGCTGACCTGGAACGTGTTTAGCCTGACCCAGGACTTCCGGTCCGCCGGAACTTCCGGTCCCTGACCGGACCTCCCGATGGTGCTCCCTATCCTATATAAGGTGGGCCCTGGGGGAAACCGGGATCTTCTTCCTTTTTCCCCCAAGACCCATCTTCTATTTGGAGCAGTCGCCGGCCAAGCCCTCTCCACGAAGGTGCTCCGGCCCCTTCGTCTCCGGCCACTCCTCCGCAGATCTGCTCCGTGGGAACCTTCCCCACCTCGATCTCCCGCCATGGACTCTGGTATTTGCCCTCAACTCCCTCCATTAATGGAGATCTTGCTCTCTCACCATGGCTTGAGTTAGGGCACACCATGTCTAGGCTAGTTCTTTGGCTAGAACTTGTTGGGAGATCTTAGTAGGCCTAGGGTATCATGCTAGAGTAGATTGGTCCAATACACTCTTGAAAATCTTTGCACTTGTGGCTTTTAGATCTAGATCTAGTGAACTGCTGTTTGGAACCGTCAGTTCGTGGTCTCACCGGAACTTCCGGTGAGCCACGACCGGAACTTCCGGTGGACCATTTTCACCGGAAGTTTCGGCCACAATGCAACTTTTCCTGATTGTATTTTTCCAATCTATTTCTTTTGTTTCATCTTCCGAACTTGTGCACTTACCCCACCTTCCCTTCCTATTCTTGTGCTTTCTTCTCAGGGCAAGGTGGTACCCGCCAAGGCAAGCGTACCCATCGACCATCCTCTGACATTCCTCATGAGATTGATGAAGAAGATGTTGAGGTTGTGCGTCCAACTACTCAGACTAGTCGTCAGAGGGCTGCTGCTGCTCGCCGTGCTGCTACTGCTGAAGGGAAGAGGCCTGCTCTTTCTCAGAAGGCCACTGCTGCTAGGCCAGACATGACCAGAGCCAAAATCTCTAAATGGTCTCAGAAAGCTTACTCTGCATTCAGGCGTACGGATCCCTACCTCGTGGCTCGTGACCGTCTTTTCTTGGATCCTCACTTCCACAACTGCCGTCAGGAACAAATATTTGCTGAAATCTATGCCACGAAGAAGAAGTTCGTGGTTGCTCCTAAAAAGTACATCAATGTGACTCACATGGAAGAGAAGCATGCATACTTTGGCGAGGCTCTTGATATTTGCCAGAAGTTTGGGATGATTCCCCTCATGGAGCACCGTCAGAACTTTGATGTGAATGTTATTGCTCAGTTTTACTCAACTCTGTTTATTCACATACAGTCCTCTACTAAAGGTGTGTTGAAGTGGATGACTAGGGGAGTGTTTCTTACCGCCACTTGGTCTGAGTTTGCTGAGCTTCTTGGTTATCCCCTTCAGCCTGGCAATGGGGCAAATGGTTGGCGTGTTCACGGCCCCGAAGCTGCTGATCCTGAGGTCCTGGAGCCTCTCTACATTGAAGGGTGGGGGTCTGTTGGGTATGTGAATCATCTGCTGCCAGTTTATGACATCATGCGCAGGGTGTACTTGAACACCATCTCTCCCAAGGCTGACAACTTTGATCAGTTTCATGGCTATCAGGTTGACCTCATGCATCAGACTTATCTCCGCCGTGACTCTGACAGGTCAATGGATGTTATGCACTTCATCTACACAAAGATGTGGCAGGCTATTATTGAAAGCGCTCCTGCATCTATGCTCCCTTCATTCAGACTCTCATCAATCACAAGTAGTTTGAGACGACTGGCACTCGCTTTCCTGAAGACAACATCACCATACATGAGGAGAAGAAGCTGCGTGTGAGTAAGCACCAAAAGCCTCGTTCTCAAGAAGAAAAGGAAGCTGAACTCCAGAAGGCTCGAGATGAAGCTGGTGGTCCCTCCTCTGCTCCTGGTGGATTTAGTGCTGGTGGTCCTTCTCTCCAGAGGCAGCCGTCTTGGGCAAAGAAGCTGCTTGGGAAGGTGAAGAAGACTTTTTGCTTTCTCCAGGACCGCGATTATCAGGCTTATGTAGATCAGCGTCACAATGTTCAGGGCCAGAAGGGCATCATGTCAGCTCTCAACATTCCTAGCTCACCGGTCACTAGCTCTGTCACTGCTCCCAAGGATGATTGGATTCGCGACAACTGCCGCTGGTCTGAGGATGAGTCTGAGGAGGAGGTCACTGGTCCGCCGTCGCCGCCTGAGTGGGGTCCTTGGGTCCCTGAGTCTGATCCTCCTCCCTTTCATGGCTGGGACGATTAGATTGATCTTTTATTCCTTTTTGGTGTCTCGATGCCAAAGGGGGATAAAGATGTCTATTAGGCTGTCTACGGGATTTGCATGGGTTGAGTCGCGAGCCTGTTCTTGCCTTCGATCTTTTCTTGCTCGCGAACTCTCTAGTTTATTTGTGTGCTTGTGGACCTTTTATGTCTGTGAACTTATGTGTGCTTGTGGACCATGTTATGTTTGAGACTATGTGGTATCTTTGTGGTATCTTATGCAATGCCGTGCTTGTGGTATTCTTGTTGTCATCTTATGGGCATATGCATATGGTGGTGGAGCCTCATAGCTCTTATTGTTATTATTACTCCTTTTGTCTCCACCACATTTGGTTGGTGTCTGGTATGATCTCTATCCTTTCTTGTACCTTGCACTTGTGCTATCTTTGCAATTGGAAGGGGGAGCCTCCTTGTATGTGTGTCAGTCTTGTCCTTAGAGTTTTTTCTCTACCTTGCACACATACAGGGGGAGCTTGTCCCGTCCATTGCAAAGATTGCTTCTATACTATGCAAATCTTTGGGATTGTCATCTAACACCAAAAAGGGGGAGATTGAAAGGACTATATCTTCCCATGCTGTTTTTAGTGTTAATGATAATCCCATTTGTGTTTTAATAGTGCGCTTGAGTTTCAGGGTAAACGTTGTTGATGTCTCCTTCAATCTGTGTGGATGCTATCTTGGGATCTCATGAAGACGGTGGCCTTTAGTTTTTCTCCTAGTTTTTCTTCGGTTGTTGTTTTAGGTCACCGTACTATTAAGAGGGGGTCCATCTCGGAAGGCTGTGGGAAATCACTTGTTCTTGCACAAACTTATATGCACCGCCACAGCCATCCTACTATTCCGTGAGAGAGTGAGTTTCTGTTTAGTTGGAGCCTTCTGTGTCTCACCGGAACTTCCAGCCTCGCGCAGGAAGTTCCGCTCAGGCATTCTTCTGCGGGTTGATCTGAGCCTTGTTCCGATCGTAGTTCCGCCCCAAGTTCCGCTGGTGAATCAGTAACCAACTATATGTAGTGTTCTATTTGCCAGAACTTGGGCCGGAACTTGCATCGGAACTTGCCCTGACAGAAAGTCTTGAGCGGAACTTCCGCCCAGACGCCGGAACTTCCGGTCAGATTTGGCTCGCGACCCAGAACTTCCGCCCCTAGTTCTGCTCCAAGTTCCGCTGAAGGGTCAGTAACCTTCTGTTTGAAGTGTTCTATTTGCCGGAACTTGGGTCGTAACTTGCATCGGAAGTTCACCGGAACTTCCGGTCTGTTTTGACCGGAACTTCCGTTTGAGCTTTTGGAGCGGGCGTCAACGGTCTTATGACCGTTGGAGCCAGGCTGGGCGGAACTTCCGGCCTCTCATCGGAACTTCCGGTGAGGTCGCGAGGGCTGAAACGGTTCAGTGCGGGGGGGCCTATTTAAGGCACCCCTCTTCTTCCTCCCACCTCTCTCGAATTTTTCTCTCTCCTCCATTAATGCTTGAGCTTCACCTCACTATATCTCTCTCTCCAGCCACTCAAATGACTTGATCTTTTGAGAGGTGAGGGAGGTGACCTAGATCTACACTTCCACCAAAGAAGATTTGATTTCCCCCACCCATCCTTTGTGGATCTTGTTGCTCTTGGGTTTCTTGAAACCCTAGACGGCGTAGGGCATCCTCGGAGCTAAGGCTTGTGTTGTAAAGCTTCGAGGTGTCGTTGAGGGCCTCCAATTGAGTTGTGGAGCCTCCCCCTCAACCTTGGTGTAAAGGTTTCGGTTGGCGCCTTCAAGTTCACCGGTTAGTGGATTGTGAGGCCTCCTTTGTGGGGGAGCTCACCGGAGAAGAAGGTGAGGCCTTTGTGGCGCTCGAGTGACCTTGTGTGGCCCCGACACCTCTCCAACGTAGACGTAGCTCCTTGGGAGTGAACTACGGGAATCATATCTCCGTGTCCCCGCTCTGGTTACTTCGTTCCCTTCCTTTACTCCTTGCTATTTACCGTTCTTGTGGTTGTTGTAAGTTATCTTGCATTTAGGTTGTTCATTTAGTTGCACATTTAGATAACTTACTTTCTCGTTGAGCCTAAAAGTGAGAAACAAATTAAAATTGGGTAGACGCCTATTCACCCCCCCTCTAGTCGTATCAAGTCGGTCCTTTCAACTTCTAGTCATATATGCAGTTGGATGACGGTCTATGTATATTGTTGTATTGCCCAATCAACCTCATAGGATCTTTCTGGCTAGTAATTGCATTGTTATGCCTTGCTCAGTTCATGTCAATTGCCCCGCTATAATTTGTTTACCCTTCATGCCATGTTGTTTATCTAAGGAGAGCACCTCTAGTGAACTATGGACCCCGGTCCAATCTTTACCATTGATACATCTTCCACTGTTACTTGTTTACTTGCTGCAAACCATTACCTTCCACACCATACGTTTAATCCTTTGTTACAGCAAACCGGTGAGCTTAACAACCTCACTGATTCGTTGGGGCAAAGTCTTGAGTTTGTGTTGTGCAGGTCTCCATGTTGTTTGCAACACCTGTGTGACGTTTCATTCCTCCTTCTGGTTCGATAACCTCGGTCTCAACTGAGGGAAAACTTGCTGCTTGCTCTTCACACACCCTCGCTTGGGGTTACCAACGAAGTGCCACGTTGAGCATCATCAAGACTTTCTGGCGCCGTTGCCGGGGAATAAAGAAAGAAGCTCCCACGTCAACTAGGCACCATCAAGGAGAAACAACCATCTAGCTACTTCTATGGACCCATAGTCCAAGGATGAACTACTCACGCATCACTCCGGATGCTGGCATGGTGATGAAGAAGGCCTCAAGGGTGATCTCCCCTCTCCGGCAGGGTGCCGGGAAGAGCTTCGGATCCCTCCCGATCTAGGGACGATGGCGGCGGTGGCTACGGACTTTTTCGTGGATTTCTGATCGGGTGCTTAGGGTTTCTGCCTCGGGGGGTTTATATAGGCGAAGGGGCAAGGTCGGTGGACGCCCAAGGGGCCCACACCATGGCTAGGCGCGGCCCAGGGGCCCCCGTTCCTAGGGGTGGTTTGACCACCTCGGTGCCCTCCTCCTTCTCTGCTTTGGACTCCGTCTTGTGTCGGAAAAAATAGAAACTTCGGCTTTGGTTTCGTCCAATTCCGAGAATATTTCTTCACTAGCTTTTCTGAAACCAAAAACAATAGAAAAGAGGAACTGGCACTGTGGCATCTTGTTAATAGGTTAGTTTCAGAAAATGTATAAAAATGCCTCAAAGTGTAAATAAAACATAAGATAGTTGGTACAAAACAAACATGGAGCATCAAAAATTATAGATACGTTTACGACGTATCACATCCTTCTAGGGTGTATTATCGAAAAAAATACATTTGTATATACCCCGGTTCGAGTCCTAGACTTGGCATCGGCGCTCACGGTTCTTCTTCTATGAAACACCGCCGCCAATGGCTATTCTGGCCGGTATCATTTTTTGGCTATTTTTTTGCCTCCATACCTTCATATAGCTAGTTATCCCAAAATACTTTCTCTAATAAATCCCCTTTCATTTCTAGTAGAATGCCCACATTCTTTCTCAGATATTTCCACATAATATCTTTTTCCCTAGAGTACGCCAAAGGGCATACCATATATTTATAGAAGGCAGAATTCTGGGTACACGAGAGCTCCAACTCGTTGCGAACAACTAGCGTAGCACGATATCCACACCAGCTAGTCTGAAGAAAGTCATTGCAGCAGTAGCAACAACAACAACAACAACAACAACAAAGAGCATGTCCTGAGCTAAGCAACAAAGCCACATCCCGACCGACGTCAGACTCCCCCGAAGAACAACCGCTCCAAAAGGACTATCCTTGTCAATGCACCATCCATCAATAAGAGTAGATGGTAGGACTTGGTCTGCCCCGAGAAGGGCATCATCTTGGACTCGCCGATGAAGGAGTGCATTGTGCCCCTAGCGATCACCCTAGGACAACAACGAGCACTGGAGGAGGGAAACCTGGAACTCCACATTGAGCCTCCAAACGTGATGCTCCCAATAGAGTGATGATGTCGAGAACACTGTCATCACGCTGATCCAACTCTGGACCTAGTATTTTCCCTAGAGACCTCTACCATACCGAAGCTAAAGTGAGGGGAGCACCGGCTCACCTCGGCGACGCCTCCAATGAGGGGAACGATGCCCACAAGCATCGTTGTTGTTGGCAAAGGTCGACAAGAATACTGTTCGTCGTACACCTCCCTCCCTCCCCACCGGATTGGGGAAATTTTCCAAGTTGTTCACGTTTCCAGTGTCGCAACACTTCACAGTCGTAGACAAAGCGTCGTGGACCTCCCGCAACCTACACGAACCAAGGGCACTCCATCTTTCCACAACCATGCCTTTCTTCCACCTCCTGCTCAGTAGAGAGACCGCTACCGCAGTTGTCACCCCTGACAAGAGTGCAACAACCACAACCCAAAGGTCTAGATTGGCCCCGAAAGGCCCCAGATCTACCCCGCGCTGCAGTAGTCGGCCCGCTGGCGTTGCTCCTCCGTGGGGTATCATGGCAACACCACTAGCTCCTCCATGTTCTAGGCAGCCCGCACAGCAGCCAGGAACCGTGCCACCACCTCTAGGACCCGTGCTACCCGCAGACCCTCCCGCCCATGCTCCCCTTCCTCGCCTCGCTATGTGTCGCCGCCTCTCCGAGATGCTCTGCCACCTTGCGCCACCACTCTTGCCGTTCGTCCCCGCGTGAGGAAGACCCAACGAGGCTCGCCCTTCCTTGCCAGCCGGCGTCGCCACCACCGCTGGCTAGGGGTGGAGGCGCTTGGGGCTAGTGTTTCACCCTCCGGGGTCGTCGACCTGGGAGTGTGTGGGTGTGGTGTTGTGTGTGCGCGTGCCCTACTAACTAGGATTTTGTAACAGTTATAAGTAGACGACTGTAGTGCCAGCTTTTGTGCTCTGCAACCGATGTACTGTACTATACATTACCGAGGCCTCACTGTTTCCCTGAACGGATAAAGTACTACTATCAGATATACTACTCCCTCCGTTTCGGTTTACAAGTCCTGCACGTAGTTCTATGTCGCCAAATTAAGCAACTTAGTATGATGTATATATTACAAAAAATATATCACCGGAAACTTTAGACTTTGTATTTTCCAATGATATAATTTTTATATTATATAATTCAAATTATATAGGTCAAATTGATAACCTAGATATACGCATAGGCCTTGTAAACTGAAACGGAGGGAGTAGTACAAATATCCGAACACTCAGCGAATCAAACGGACGGGACGATCTTGAAATGACGACTAGTATGTCTAATTTATCATGTGCACGCAAGCCCACGGACCCGGTACTCACATATTCTCCACACGCTACAGTAATAAGACGAGCCAACACCCTCGCTTCCACCGTTGGGAATCTCAAATGCGTGATTCTTTGTTCGTTTTTTTTTCCATCATGCGTGATTCTTTGTTAGTCTCTACTATCTAAAAAAGACGAGCGTGTTCCGTTTTCTGCCGGTTAGCACTACGTCGCCCCCCTTCGTCGCTCCTTTGTCCGTCCTACCTCGCGATGTCCAGAGGAGAAAAGAGGCCCCGTGCAAGCCGCAGTCAACGCCATGACACCCCTCCAACGCCGCCTCCTCCCTTCCCCTGGTGCCGCCTCCCCCAAGTGCCTGCGACCTCACCGCTCGCGTCGCCGCCACCGTGCTCACACCCCTCCATCACCACCCATAACCCAACTGCTGTCTACCCCTCCCTCCCGCATCCCACCCTCCACTCTATCATCCCGATCCAGATGCCTCTCCTCCTGCGACACATCGACGATGCCTTCGATGCATCTGGCGCCCCTCACAACTTCTCCACATCCTCTTAACACCACCGCCACCGTGTGGATCCGGCCGTCACTGCCTCCGCCTCGGCCATCCCTGTCCTCCACCGCACTCTCGGGGGCCATGGACGCCCGATGAATAGGCCTCGTCGGTCGTGCCACAGACCTCGCTCAGTCGTGGTTCCTACGCTGCATATCGCCATATCTGGCAGCACTGAATCAGTCAGTTCGAGATTTGAAGGAAATGACCAAGGAGACAACGTGGTGTCCATGGCCTTCTTCTATGTCACATGACTATTCTGCCATCCAAGCAACCGTAACAGCGGGGAAGGATGAGGAGGAGGTGCTCCCCCATTTGCCTTCATGTCCTCCAGCCTCTAGCTGAGCCAAGGTACTCCTCCAGACCTCCTCCCCTATCGATCCCTCTTTCCCCCTACTCGTTCTGCCTCAATTACTGACAGTGATGTGTTCTATTCAGGCTTCAGAGGTGGCTTTGTGGAGGCGGCGGGTCAGCTCTCAAAGTAGTAACAATGACACATTGTCCTCATGCTTGCCGGAGCAAAGGTGAGTCTTTTGGAGATCTCTCTTCACAGTCACTTAATTAAGTTGTGTTTCCTGCTGGAAGCCTAGAACTAGCTAAGATCTGGTCGATTTGTGCCCACACCACATGAAGGATAAGCAGCCTGGAACAGTGTACTTTCTGCCATGATTTACTAACTTGTCGTAAGCAGCCTAAGAGTATGCACAATGCGTTTCAATTGTGCTTTGGTTGAAAAACATCTACTAAACCCCTTTCACGGGCATTAAAGTTGTTGTTTCTTATCTCTATATGTTCTATTTCCTAGCAAAGGAGCGTTTCGCTCGACTTTGTCCATCCCACTGCTCCACCGATTTTCAAATTGATCAATCACATAAATAAGCGGAATCACAATAACTTCCTTTTATTTGCTACAGGAATCACCATAATTACATGAAGTTTATATTTTTTAATTCACGCTCTATCATGAATCACGTGTTTGTTCCTCTATATGCAGGAAGAAGATGGCGCTTGATCGTGGTGTCTGAATAGTGGATCGGGATCTCATTTTCATCATCCACTTAGCCAAGTGTGGCACTATACCAGCATGGGGGCACCGAATGAGCTCTGTCAAGCCTCAGGGAGGTAGTACTGACTCTTTTTTGTTATCCATCTTGTTCTTGCATATACCGGTATATTTTGGTGTTTTTTTAATTTATGGTGCCCTTTAATCCCAGCTGATATATATCTCTATTCTACTCACCAGGGCCATAGTGTCTGCATCGAAGTTCTGTTAAACAGTATTGTCTTTGGGGTTTCTGAACACCTGTTTGTATGGCATGATGAACAGAGAGGCAGTGATTGATACCTCCATGAGAAAGACCTTAATTTTGTTGTCCGGGGATTGCACGGTGTTCTCTTGCTCCTCATCCGCATCCGCACATACATTCTCTATTTGGTAATTGTTTGAATCGCTACATTATTTGCTTGAGTTAGTAGTGCAGCCTTTTTCCCTACACACACGTATTGGTAAATGTGGCCACATGGGAGGTAATCTTTTATATTGAATTAATGATGCAAATGGCAACAAGAAACTGTATTTCAGGTGGCAGTTTAGAGCGCTTCTATTACCTTATCATGGATGAACTGTTGTGTACACTGCACTTTACAGTGTTTCTTCTACCACGGTGAACATGATTTTCCACCTGATTGGCGTATGATCAAGTTAGTGGCGCTGAATGTTGCTGGATTTCGTCTACTACTATTGGTAACATATACAAGGCTGGTTCAATAGGGGCAAGATATCAATATTCATGCATACGGTTGTAATTGGTGATGAAAAAATACTACATATTCAGGTATGAAACCAGCGGCAAGTTTATTTATTGCAATTTTCATATTTTATAATTTTCCTATATGTGAAGAAGTTGTTTAGATATTCAAATTCAGATATAAGCATAGTTATGTACAACCGTTCAACAATAACTTATAGATGGGACTAGGTAGGTGAACTAGGAGGGAATGGTTACTACAACAGTCTCACTGAGTCACGGATCACATGCTTCGGTGCCATGGTCTGGCATCCTGATTTAGTTAATCTTCTCATGGTGGATTAGGCATCTCTGCGGATGCAAATCTCTATCACCATGGCCTTTGATAGATTCCATTAGCAGTGCCTAGCTAAGTTGTCTAGGCCCATATATGTTCAGCTCTTTACACAAACAATTGAAGGAAACCATATTGTGTCGATAGACTTATCTAAGCAAAAATTGCAATAGTTAAAGTAATTCAATTTGTCATAAATAATTAGAGCATTTGCTACATTTTTAGCTAAAATAACAATCTACATGAGTTACCCATGGGGATTTCTTATTTCACTCTACGTAACCTCCTTTTGCTTGTCAATACCAAGGTTTATTAGGAGGTAGAGGCACTTTCTAGATGAGCAAGGCATGTCAATCAAAATCAACGGAATAAGTGCTTTCCAAAATTTGGTATTGTGCCGGCTGTAGAGCCCCATTAAGAGCTATATCATTCCATATGTTTAGCAAGTTAAGTGCACGAAATATCACAAACATGTTTATATGAAGCCAACAGACGTCCATTCAGCATGTAGGAATGCAAGGGAGAGGGCCAGACCACTAGAGTGCTCACCTCTCTCGGCGAGGGTGAGCTTGAAGAAGTTCCAGTGGACATCCATGTGGTTAGAGGCGTTCTTGGTGCCGGCATATTTCCTAACAAAATAAGGGCACGAATAACATGATTTTTAATGCAATTGTATCCAGATCATAGGAATCAACTTGACTTAATGAGTTCATAAATCGTTGGAGCCCTCTTCTGAAGTTTAGATGGACAAATTCCAAGTCTCTTTCTCGTAGTTATTTCCAAGTCTCTTTCTCGCAGTTACATTATTATGGTTTCACAGAGGTACATTACTTGGTAATTTTGACAAAACAAAAAGGCCTAATGCATTCAGATTACCTCTTAGGTTTAGCAAGAGAATAATTTTTTGACTCTTTTTAGAACCAAGTTCAGTATTTTTGTGACTCATACTTACCTAATGCATTTAATTATTCAGGGTTACTATTGTCACATGTACTTACGGGTTTATTTGCATATTATTATGTACCAAAAAATTGATTGAGGTGAAGAGTGGTACAAAGCCAAATGTTCATAATCAGGACTATGGCTTGGACAACTCCTTGGAAACAAAGTTGTATGTGTAGCTGTTGTATGCCTGCAAGATTAAAGATCCTAGAGATGTTTAGTTTACTCCAGGATCCTACAGGTACTACCCTTCAACCATAAGCTGAATAATTAACATGTTTGACAATCTCGTACTGATTAAAAATTATCTCGGCTGATTATTTCAGTTTGTTTTCTTAGTCTGTTGATTATCTTTTGTCAGGTTGGTCTAGGTTTCTTGATTAGAGGTAATTTTCTTTAGATTCGCTTTGCGGTGAGTTCATACACCAGCCGTTACTGGATAAATCATGTATAGCGTCATGCTTGGCGGTGAGTACTCCTAGAGTATTTTTAGTTGTATTCTTGGTCGTTTGTCTTTTAATTCACAGCTGCTGCCATGAAGTTTCACTGGCATACGGTGGCCGTTACTTTTGAGATCAATGGCCGGGAGGCTGAACTGTGGCGCATCTCATGTCTACTCTCGGCCCTTCTATCTCCATCTCTTTGATCTTTTGTTCGTACAATGCATGTTTGATCTTCCAGGTTGTCACCAATGGTCAACAGAAGTTGATGGGTTTATGTATCACCCGGTACTAAAGTTCCCCCTTCTATCCCATATGTTTGATCTTCCAGGTTGGTACATTGTTTTGAATTAGTATAACTGGGATAGCCCTTGAGTAGTTGACTCTATGATGCAATTCATTTATACACATAATTTGTGCTAAGCAAACACATAATGTTGTCAAATGTGGAAGTGTAAGAGTTGTTTTGGAGGTTCTCCGTATAATTCTATCCTGATCTTGAAGTCAAAAGGCCTTAAGAATCTACACTAAGTACTACAATATAGACGATCCAGTGGTGAGTCTGAATCTACTTCACAGGTACATAATTTTATTTCTCATCATATGGTTTTTCATCTATCCATTTTTTCAGCATTGCAACAACATTGTTTGCATCTATTTTGACCATCTAGAGACACGTTATCTCCCTTCTAGGTAGCTGTCGTTATCTCCCAATTGATATTACTAATTACACAGGTACAGTATGCATTTTCTCTATGAATTATTAAGTTGATTGATTGACTAGCTTGGACATTCTAGAGGATTCACTCAACATAATCTGCTCTTCTGCAAATTGATCACTAAAGGATTCATCTCAAAAGTTTTTCATTTGATGTTCTGAACTTTTAGGAGGTATGTTGTCGTTAATACTGAATTGATAAGTGCAACATTCCCTACAAAAAAAGAGATTCCAGCATGGTCTGTGTTAATTGATTACTATATTCAAAATTAGCATGGTTGATAACATTTTTTATTGATTCAGATAATAGCTACATATACATTAATATATTCTACTCCCTCCGACTCATATTAGTTAACTCAAAATTGTCTAGATTCGAATATATCTAGCACTAAAACATGTCAAGATACATCTGAATCTAAAAAAAATCCAAGTTAACTGATATGGGTCGGAGGGACTAATAAAATTGATCGTTGTGGTTCCCTGTCTCTAGCCTTCACTACACTATCAATGTATATGAAACTAGCATACTAGGAAAAAACTCTTGACCTAAATCTTAGTAAAATTCGAATGAGCATATTCTTACGATTCTCCTTGTTCTTCCATAACTTCCTAGATGGTATTGTGGTTGTTTTAATATTTAAGGAATTTGTATTTGATTGAAGCCTGACAAATATACTTTCTGGAGTTAGTTTTTCTCTAGCTTTAGTTTGTAATATTTGTACCTCCATCTAAGAGTTATAAAGATTATTAGCACACAACATGTTCATGTTAATAAAAAATTGTAACTGACATGCATTCAGTAGGCAAGATGGTTTCTAAATTTCCTTATTCTAATAAAGCTTGGCTTCGTGGCTCCATGTATATTGCCTTCCGTGACAAATGCTTGGATCTCAGCCTCAAGGAGAGGGAGATGAGTCCTATCGGCAAGCACAAGCTCTCAGATTCAAGCTAGATCATCAAGACTAGACTAGACATGTTGTATGATTTTTTGTAAGGCTATGTGTTGTTCTCTTGAATGCAACAAGAACACTCTGCATGTGTTATTGTTATCCGAAGGATTGTATATCTCATATTGATGGGTTAAATTATGTCACTTCAGTGGAATGAGAAACTATCATCAATGTAATTTAAATATTTTTGTTAAACCAGAGATTGACATTAGAGCATCTCCATCCCCCTCCCCCACCCACAACACAACGGGCTTTGGGGTTGTGGCTGAAAAATTGCCCTCATCGGCAGTCCCAACCCATGCTGGCAGCTTCAGCGGCCCAAGAATCTCTGCCACTCTCGGCACACGGGTGTTGGGAGGGGTTGCCGGGAAGGCGTGACATGTTGGATTGGCCTTGCTTGGGGAGATGACGCCATGCCTAGAGAGGAGGCCCGCGAGTCACAATGACACGATAGACTATGAGGGCTTTGGCGCCTACATGGTCATCGTCAAGCAGGAGGAGATGCAGATGCCGCTGCAGGTGTCGAACATGAACCCCGGGGAGGCCTATCCTTGCCATATCTGAGGACCAGGTGCAACTTGAGGAGGAGGCACAGTGGGCAGGCACATTCGAGGCCCTGTGTGAGTCCATGCTAGCCCAAGGGCTACTTCCTCCATAGTCGGGGATGCCACCTCCTCTATTGCTACCACTGCCGCAACAGGTGTAGGTGTTGATGTAGGCGAACTGGCCATACCCCTGGTTGTAGCCCACCTGAATTGACATGAGCGACGACGACGACGAGTAGGCCGTGGTGGGCCAATCCTAGCGTCGTCCTTAGTTTAGTTTATTTAAGTTCGGTTCAACCTTTGTAAAAAACAAAAAATTGAATGGATTTTCTTTTCAAAAGCTTTGGGGAGTCGATCGTTGGGGGTCCTTGGTGTGGAAGGTGTCCCCAAACTGCCGACACTTTGGGCTGGTGCACTCAAACGACTTGTCACAGTTGTCGGGCACTCATGAGGGACGCAGGTGGAGATGATATTAGCACCACATTTTGAGGATATACTCATCGCATCTTTGTGATTAATGATACAAAACCTGACAACCACTAGGAAATGCTTGAGAAAACTTCAATGCATTGTTTTCTTTATAATAGTCTACTATGATGGTGATATACTGTATAACACTTCTACGAAAGCTGAAGCAATAACATACAATATCACTTCATCATGGCATCAAGTGCTTCTGCCATGCCAACGAGAACTTATTTTGTGTCTTCACAGTATAGTTTTTTCTCCGTTGCAACGCACGGGCATGTGTCCTAGTATTCTAATAATAAGCACCTAAATACCATTAAACCGATTATAATTCTCTTAGAGGACCCACTACAGATACTCCTGTGCCGCGCTCGCTCCTGCCTTTAAGTAAAGTGTGCGGCTCTCGCAAACGAAGTAGCTCCCAGCCTCGCGCGCCTTGTTGTGTCAGGGAAGCAGCGCCAGAAAATGGGCGCGCCGACGGGCATAGCTGCCGCCCTGCTGCTGGCGGCGGCGGCGCTGGCGATCCTCGCGCCGCCCGCGCGTGGCCTCGACCGCGGCGAGTTCCCGCCCGGGTTCCTCTTCGGCGCCGCCACTTCTGCTTACCAGGTTCGTTCGTTAACTGGTGCGAGAGCATGGCTCCGTCGCACTGTACCTCGTTTCTCTTTGCTGCTTGTTCAGTGACTCGGTCCTGAATCCCGATGGACGCGCTACGATTTTTTCAGATTGAGGGCGCGTACCTGGAGGACGGCAAGGGCCTCAGCAACTGGGACGTCTTCACCCACACACGGGGTAAGTCCATCGATCTCTCCCAGAAACCTAGTAGTATGCTGATCGTGCAAAAAAGGTTCACCAGAGTTCGTCTGAGGATGGTCCTCTGTAATTACTAATTACCATGTATGCTGAGCGTGCATGGGCTGGATGACGTTTAGTGTCAAGTCAGCAAATCATCAGCAGGAGGGGGACACGAGCCATTTCCTATCGCGGATAGCTAGGGATCCAATTAAATACTCTAGTAAGCCTTGAAAGATTCAGATTCATCGAGAAACCTGGCAGACAGTTTGTGATACGACGGCGGACAATAAAAAGATTCAGCGGCGGCCGTTCCGCACTATTTTTCTTGTCTTTTACACAGGCGGCAGCAAAGCGCGTTGCTGCTATGCCCTCGGGGGCTTTTGAGTATTCCTATATTATCTTTCCTGATGATGGTAGTAGTATTTTAGTATTTGGGTGGTCCATGTCTGTTCTTTCCATATTTGTACAATGCATGCATTGATCTCCCCTTTCCGCCAATAATTCTTCTGAGTGGTTCTGGGACGGATACTTTTGATCCGCTCTACAATTTGTTCAATACAGTATAAATATTCTCCGGCCTCAACCTTTTGTGCTTTGTATCCTTGTACTGTATGAGCACGCTACGCCTGCGTAATTTATGCTGTTCATCTGAAAACAGACCTAACATGTCGACCAGTGCTCCCATGCGCTTCTCCCTGCAAGTTCTCTGTTTTGGAAACTGTAACCTCTGTTTTTTCTCTTATAATAAAAGCTTGCTTTGCTGCAGCTAGGGACATCATGGATGGGCTGAACGGGGACGTAGCGGATGATCACTACCACCGCTACATGGTATACATAATCAGCAAACACATACACAATATGCTCTGATCACTAATTGCCATGGCCCATCTTAAGTTCTTGGTTGTACCGATGTAATAATAATACTGGAATTATTGCCCTGAACACAGGAAGATGTGGACATCATGCATAGTCTGGGCGTCAACTCGTACAGGTTCTCCATCTCCTGGGCGAGAATCCTGCCAAGTACGCAAAGAAGAATTACTTAATACATTCTCGAATCAGGCTTTCGACCTGCTATATTAATATAGCAATGAATTACTCAAATATTTTTGCTCTCTAATTAGTCAATGTTCGATCGGTTCTTTACACATTCAAAATGTCGCTGTAGGAGGCCGGCATGGAGACGTTAACTTGGCTGGGATAGCGTTCTACAACCGCCTGATTGCTGCACTCCTGCAGAAAGGTTATTACAGCCTCACAAAAGCCACATCTCGAAACCAAATTGATAAATTCCGCTCTGAATACAATGTTCAGAAATAAATAAAACAACGATGTCAAACCACAGGGATAGAGCCATTTGTGACGCTGCAGCACTTTGATCTGCCGCACGAAATGGAGATCCGTTACGGCAGCTGGCTCGGCGCCGGAATCCGGTAAGCCCAAGCATGCTCTGCTTCACGTTTAGCCTTGCCTTTCTACTTGTGTTCAGTTTTGCTCAAGAAAAAAAAACATGTGTCTGGTTTGCAGGGAGGAGTTTGACTACTACGCCGACGTGTGCTTCCGGGCGTTTGGCGACAGGGTCAAGTTCTGGACGACGTTCAACGAGCCCAACCTGTTCACCAAGTTCGCCTACATGCTGGGGCAGTACCCTCCCAACCACTGCTCCGCGCCATTCGGGACCTGCAACAGCGGCAACTCCCACCGGGAGCCCTACGTCGTGGCTCACAACATCATCATGTCCCATGCCGCCGCCGTCGACAACTACAAGAGGAATTACCAGGCGAAGCAAGGTGGATCGATAGGAATTGTGATTGCGATGAAGTTTTACGAGCCACTGACGAATGCCACCGAGGATATTCTGGGGGCGCAACGTGCGTTGTCTTTTGAGATACACTGGTATGCCATTTCTTTTCACCTCCTGCAGGTGCAACAGTAGTTCACCTACTAGTAAACTAGCATCACCCAATTCATCTGCAAACAAGGAGCTGTACTCTTTGCATATGTACAATGGTTGTTGTAACGTTTCAATTTTTTCCCTTCTACAGGTTTTTGGACCCGATATTCTTTGGGGAATATCCCAAGGAAATGCGTGAGATGCTACCGTCGAACTTACCCAAATTCACCCTAGCAGAAAAGAGGTTACTGCAAAACAAGGTGGATTTCATCGGGGTAAACCATTACACCGCAATTTACGCCAAGGATTGCATCTCTTCTCCTTGCAACCTCAACACCTACGAGGGGAATGCGCTGGTCCTTGCTACAGGCGAAAGAGACGGCATACGAATTGGGAAACCAGTAAGAACTGCTTCTGTTATACTCTCTCCGTTTTAAAATATAAGATGTTTTAGCTTTGTGAAGCAAATGTATCTAGACTAGTTTTAGCATATAGGTTTATTCATGTTTAAAGTGAATCTACATATTAAAACAAGTCTAGATATACTTTCTTCACAAACCTAAAACATCTTATATTTTGAAACGGAGGGAGTATATCAATATTCGTTGTGTTTTCTTCTTCCTTTTGTGACATGTTTGGTGCTATCAAACCTTGCAGACCGCATTTGTTGGTTTCTACGATGTTCCAGCAGGAATGGAGCAGATCGTCGACTATGTAAATCAGAGATACGAGAACACGCCTGTCTATGTTACTGAGAACGGTGAGTGAAAATAACAACACAATTTCAGAATGCTTTCAGTACACTCCCTGATGCTGAAAATTCTCAGTCCTTCCTAATTTGCTCAAGTTTTCAGTCATCATGTGTTATTATTCCCTTTTTTCAGGATACTCGCAATACAGCAACAACAGTATGGAAGACTTGATCAATGACGTCGGAAGAGTGAACTATCTGCAGGGATATCTCTCGGGTATCTCTTCAGCAGTCAGGTGACATGCACAAACCACATCGCATATTATTCATCTGCATCACATATGCTTCCTCCGTTTCAAAATATAAGATGTTTTAGGTTTGTGAAGAAAATGTATTTAGACTTCTTTTAATGTCTAGATTCACTCTTAACCAAAGTATAAACCACGTACTAAAACAAGTCTAGATACATTTGCTTCACAAAGTTAAAACATCTTATATTTTGAAACGGAAGAAATACTTCACAAGTGGCACCAATAATAAACCATGCAGCAAATCTAAAAATGCTGGACTTGTTGGCATGCTTTACAGGAGAGGAGCAAACGTGCGCGGCTACTTCGTGTGGAGTCTCATGGACAACTTCGAGTGGGCTTTCGGTTTCACCGTAAAGTTTGGGATGTACCATGTGGATTTCGAAACGCAAAAGAGGACTTCGAAGATGTCTGCGAAGTGGTACCAAGACTTCCTCACGGGCTCTTCGCCTGTGGATGCAGTGCAAACTCTGATAGCAGATTCTAGATAATTATATTAGCCAGTGTCATGGATACCCGCGTATTCAGCACGTTTGTGTATGTGTTTGAATTTAGCATTCTTGTGGGATAGTACTGAATGGGAACTCAATATTGGCACTACCCGTGTGAACTAGCTAGCCCCATTGAACCCTCATGAGCGGCGAACTGGGCGTATGGATTTGCATGACACATATGCCTTTTATTCAAGGCTTTTCAAACATGTACGCCCTTTGTCTAGAAATGTTTAAGACGCCTATCATTAGACATGCAAGTAATTAGATATATTTGCAATATTTTCTAGGTACTATTTGACAAGCAAAAAATTAAAGAAGCCGAGCATTCCTTATAAATATTACCTAGGAAATAATTTTGTATTGAGCATGCCTTTGGTTAACATAACCAATAAGGAAGTTAGGGGTCCTTTTTCCTTTCTTCTGCGAGGTAGCATATGTTTTGGGTCATAGTGCTCCTCCTCTGACTTGTATTGTCTCCTGTACTCGGCCATTCTTATGGCGCACCAATTAGCAAAGAGTTCTTAAATTTCAAAAGAATATTTAGTTCGAGATGGTAATCCTCCTAGATTCATTATGCCCTATGAGTGGGACTGGGAACAGCGATGGTGAAAAAGACAATCATTTGATAATTAACCTTGCAGGCTTTCTAACACAAATTCCTATAAATAAGTAAAGCCTATGCATGCATAAGGGTTGTAGTATCTCTGTTGTAGCTTCCTCTTCTCGTCCAAGCTCACTTGAAGTTCCACCTTGACGTAGTCCTTAGGATTTGTTGCTTAGAATACAAAGTGTAATCGCATGAAGTAGCAATCCATCCAAATGGGTATCATAGTCACATAGGGATAGGATCGAATTCACCTTATCATGTATAGCTTTGGCACACACACGCATCAAGGGTCCACTTGGGGCACTTGGTGGAGCTTCGATAGTGTCGTACAAAGGTTAGGTTGTTTTACTCGTTATGATCCTTCATTGCAATCTTGTACTTATGACCTACCCATCAATAAATTCTAAAGGCATATATGTGTTGATCATCTACATCTGGCCCAATTGCCTACCAAACAAAAAATACTCTCGATTCTTCGGAAGTATGATTGCCAAAAGATCCAATATCTATCCTTTGACAGTTAGTGTGCCATGTAGGGGGACTTTGTTTCATGTAGATAAGAACTCTACAACCTCATCCGAACCACAGGCTGAAATGACGTCTTCTGCTGTGATTTTTAGAACTAAAAACCATGTTCTACTAGCCATAGAGACTACAATAAAGCATCCGCTCCCACCCGTTTGAGGATTGTCCCCTTGCGATCAATAACCTAAAATCAGTTGCTAAATATTTGCAAAACTATGAGGTAGATACAAGTTTAAAGTCACATGTATGACTACCATATAGGACACATGAATTTGCTTAGAAAAATAGGTGTTTAATCCTCTCATCATGACGATAGAAGCAACATTTTGTACCGCATTTCCTAGTTGCACTTTGCGATGTTATCTTTTATAGAATAAAACCTCTAAGGTATTGTGTAGATTTGATTTCCAATGGTGCCTTCCTTTTTTGATTGTGGTAATTTTTAATTACTAGATTATTAGAATGAACTAGTGTTTTGTATGTGGAGTGTACCAAAAATTTACCGTTCTCGTGTATATTTGTATGGAATTCACCTATCCCTTGGGTCAATTGGACCACATCCAACCTCCCATGTAGGCCATTCCATGATGCAGGGGCATGCACTGAAGAAATCACATCTAAAGGTCATGTTAGGTGGGGGTAGTTCCATCACCTCTGCAATGGTAATACTTTTGTTACATGCAATATTGTAAAAAGGCGGATATTGATCCCGGAGACTGGTATTTCCAAAACAGAAGTCATCCAAAAAACTAATGTCGTGGTGGTGGCACGGCAGATGCCATGGGTAGGCTTAAGTTGGGGGCCGAATGGGTGCTTGTGGTCACCGGGGAGGGAGTGCACGGTCGAGGCATGCACGAAGAACAAGAAGAACTCTCCAGACTTAGCGATTCGATTGATACCCGAAGATTACAAGTGCTCCTCGAGTTGTATGAACTAGGGTTTAATGCGCTAGTTCCCTACTTGGTCTAACCTCCTTCTACTACAGCTATGCCCTTCCTTATATAGGTCGTGCTAGCTAGCTTATACCCCTTTGGGTTCTAGGGTTTATTATTTGGATCTTGGTCCCTATGATGTGGGCCGGGTCATGGGCTTGCCCTAAGACCAATGGCCCAGTCCATAAAGCTTGACAGCTAACGGTCTTCTAGTACGCTGCTTCCTATTCCTTTTGGCGTCATGTTGTTACTTTGTACGTCAGCGTATGCTTTTGGCGTCACCCGACTCCTTTTGTGTCACCCGACGTCGCCCTTCGCTTTTGACCATGCTTTACCATGGTCCCTCCTGAACCTTACTCGGAAAGGTGCCACGCGTCCTACTTGACTCGGCCCTTCCTCGGTAGACTCGGCTCGTCGGTTCCTGCAAGAGTTACAACTTTGTCTTATGCGGTCGCTCATGCTTCTCTTACCCGGCCGTTCTTACCCGGCCTGGTTCTTTATTTACTCAGAGCCACCCAAGCTGTGCTATGTTTCACCTCTGGTGACCCTACCGGGGGTTATCCCCCTGACATTAGTCCCCGAAGCTGGTGAGGTCTAGCAGTTCAAGCTGTTAGGCGTCTCTAGGTTCCTTTTGTGTGATTGGAACTTAGTTTTTGTCCTTATCTCTCGCAATCTTGCACCTTGTCGGGTCTGTCTGACAGTTTTCGGATCCACTCTTTGACTTCTTGGCTCATTTTTGCCTCGAGCCGAGTCACTTTGACCAATTCCAAGTCATTTTCGGCGTGCTTCAGTCACTGAAAGCTGGTAATCATGATTACTTGCCTCAAATTTTTTCCAAGCTATGGCGGCATGGTGACGGCTGCGCAGTTATTCCCCATCACTGTGGCAGTCTCATCGGCCTGCGCCCCTTGTCCTTCCAGTCATGACATGGCACGGGATTTTTCGTGTATCCCTGGCTACGTGGCGCCTGCTGATTGGCTTACTCAGCCCAGTACACGGCCACACGCTGGCCGCACGACGCAGATGGATCCCACGACTGGAGTTTTTACTGCCCTTAAGTAGGGGTTGGGGGTTTCCACTTCCCCCACGCCCGTTCAGTTTTCCCTTGACTCTGTTAAGCTTCATGTAGTAGCCAATGCAACCAAAAGTCCGAACTGATGGAAAGGGCTAGTGCAATCCACTTATACACTTCAACACCCCCTCTCACGTGTGACGGGGAGAATTCAACACGTGCAACCAGAAGAGAGCGACGACGCGTGAAACTCACGTATGACTCAAGAGGCCTATACGTGGACACAGAGGGGTTAACAACAATTTTAGGATAAATTATGAAATCCAGGACTCGAACTCGAAACCTGGCTCTGATACCATGTTAAGCTTCATGTACTAGCCAACGCAACCAAAAGTCCGAACTGATGGAAAGGGCTAGTGCAATCCACTTATACACTTCAACAGCCTCTTCTTCTTTCTTGCGCCTGCAAGATCGAACCGCCCCCTTTGCGGTTTCCTCTTCCTCTTGTTCTTGTCCTGCAATTGCTCCTCTTCTCTTTCCATTCCACCATGGGTCTGTGTTCTTCCAAGCCACTCCCGACGGCGGAGGAGACTGAGTCTGCGAGGGTGATGGACGCTCGCGACGGCGCTGATGGTGTGGAGGAGCAGGAGGTTCCCGCCGGCGAGCGCGGCAGCTAGGAAGGCTCGGAGGTCTCCATTCCGCTGCAAGTGGATTGCCGTCTCCCCGCCGGTGAGATCTCTCCCAAACCCGAAGCTAACGAGCGGGTGGTTTTCCTTTCCCACTTTGAGTGCGGTTTTGCTCTTCCTGTTGGGAATATGCCCTAGAGGCAATCATGTATGATGATATTTCCCATTGTATTCATAAAGTTATTAAGTAGTCCTTGTATAAACATCTGATGTATATCATTGAATATGTGATTCGGTTGTGGAACTATGCATTCATGTTGTTTATACTAAATATCCTTGGTCATTGAGGTTGTGCTGGACACACAACTTAGACCAATGTGAAAGTTGGCTTGATGACTCGGTTCCACTTGTCATGGGCATGGAGATGCTATTCCAACTTACACAGATTCGGCTAAAGAGTTTAGCGAGTCGGATTGACCCATATTGAGGTACAACGAACTAGTTGTCATTTGTATATCTCAATCAATGTAATCCTTAGACCTGAGGTTGTTGCATAGTCCGAGTTGAGGATCACCGACTTAGGTTCTGTCAAACGCTGATCCGTAACTGGGCAGTTATAAAGGCAGGGTTCGGGTCGACTGAGAATCAAGCTGCGTGATGTGAATAACCAAGATGGGATTTTGCCCCTCCACTTGGAGAGATATTCTCTGGGCCCTCTCGTGAGATATGATTCGGAAAGCATGGCCATGCACGACTCGGTTAAGTGTTAACCGAGGCGATCGGCTAAGAGTTAGTCGGGTGAATCACTTATCTCGGATCGAGAAGAGAGTCGGACTATTTAAGGGATGACATATATTCGCCTATAGTCTGACAAGGTATATCGTGAGGCAAAAGGGACTTAGACGTAAGTCGCATTGGAAAGGCAAGTCGTCATGACTCTTTGGTACTTGGGAATCGGCACGTTCTGCTAGGAGCCGATACCGATTGATCGATTGAGAGTCGGACTCCAATCGTGTCCAAGTAACCATGAGCCTGCGGGGTCACACACTTAAGAGCGGGAGCAAGTTCGGATTGGATCCGAATCTGTAATCTGGTTGGGTTGGACCTAAACTAGATTAGGACTGAGTTAGTGAGTTGGACTCACGGTGACTAGTGTTATATGGGCTTTAGTGAATGGGTCGCGTGAGCAGAGCCCACGTTCACTCCCTATATATAGTGGAGCACCGTAACCCAGAAAGGTTAATCGTTGTTCAGTTAGGTCATTCCATGTGTTGGAAACCCTAGCTCCACATCAGTCCAGCCGCCGTAACGAACCTAGCAGTTCGCCGCCGGCGCTCCTCCTTGTACGTGTGGATACCAGCAGAGGTGCTGTGCGATCAGCACCAGGACGATCGGATCGTGAGGACTGCACTGCATCAACTGACGTGCTTCATCAGTAATCCGCAACTGCGCGTCTAGTGGTAAACCTCGTGGCCTTCTACCTCAGCTAGGTCTTGGGATCACCACGTTAGAGGAAAAAGTTTTGTTTTATCTCTGCGTGGCCCAACAGTGGTATCAGAGCGATAGCTTCTGGTTTTAGGCTCGAGATCACGCATATGTGATATGCGGTAGGATGTAGATGAGATCTATATGCTGTTTGGTGGTCGATCTATGAGATAGATCGGTTTTGTACGAGGTTGATTGGATCAACTGTACTCGGGGAATGGTAGATCTGATTTCCGTGATCATACTGCTGAGGTCGTGGAACGACATACCCCTACCGGTCGGCTTCCGCCATCGGGGTAGACTGTGACACGTAAATCCAGAAGCAGTGATCGAAGATCAAAGAGTTTGATCGAATCGGAACGATGCTCGGAATCCATGTTCGGATCGTAGATGAGATCTACGTTTTCGGAAAAATCGTCGGGCGCTGCCCGCACCCGCGAGGGGCGCTGCCCCTTCGATCCCCGCCCGCTATCCGACTAGCGGGACCGCCGGCTTCGCCCTGTCGTAGTGCCTTAGATGTCGTTGCGAGTTTCACAACGCCGGTAGATATTGTATCTATGCATAACTTGTTTTTGCAGGAAGTTGTGAATGGTATGGTTCATGTGCATGTGATGTATGTGTGTAATCCATACGTGATCTGCGAATCACGGTTTTTGTCAGCCGGCTGGAGCCTAGGTGCTGTCCTTTTATTGTATAACGACCTGCGTGTCGGATTCTCTATGTAATTTTCTTTACTAAGCTAGTGTAGCTGTTTGAGAACCCGGAAGGCATGCAAGGCGTTGTACATGTCGGCGACATGGAGTAAGACGGCAAGTGACAAGAGTTGGCACGAGTCGGATTACAGGCTTTGTGGAGATGGAGATCGCCATGAAGAGAGCCATACCATTTCACATTATAATTGCTTTGTTTTGTGTTATTGTTATGTCTCTGTTTTACCTCTATTAGATAGTCGGTAAAATTTAATCCCTCAAAGAAGGTCTAGTCGTTTTTCCCGCCAGTGTTTGCACCATCACAAGTCGGACATTTTTGGTAGTGGGCTCATAAAATTGAGGTGCTGCCAATTCTTTCCGACTAGGTGTGTTCGAGTCGGACTCTTACTGCAGAAACACTCGGTAAGCTAGACGGGTCTATCACAACGGTTGTGGGACTCGGGAAAAGGTCGGATGGGAGCCGGGGCATGTGATGCCACCCGTCCAACAGGAGTCGCATGAGATGCGATTGACAAGGAGTTGTCTACCTAGATCACTTGGCGGCTAGCGGTGATGCTAAAGCTCACTAGCCGACTTGCTTATTTAGGATCCTGAATCACTAAGTAACCATCGGAGGGGTGTTGGTTCTAGTGGGAGCATAAAATATTAAAATGTTTAATATGCTTGCTCTTTTATGAATACATGTCTTAAGTGTTTTGCATATTTTCTATTGTAGATCATGGCACCAAGTAGCAGTCACTCTCAGATATCCGGTTTTGCGTTGAGAACCATTCTTGAGAAAGATAAACTGAACGACACTAATTTTACCAACTGGTATCGAAATCTGAGAATTGTTCTCAAACAAGAAAAGAAGGACCATGTCCTAGACAACCCACTTCCAGATGAGCCGAATGAGAATGCGACTGTCGCAACCACCAATGCCTACCGTCGGGCTAAGGATGAGTCCACGGATATTAGCTGTCTTATGCTTGCTCACATGGAACCGGACTTGCAAAAGCAGTTCGAGCATGTTGAGGCCTACGATATGATCGAAAGCCTCAAAAGTATGTTCCAGGCTCAGGCGAAGACTGAGAGGTATCAAGTCTCTCAGGCTTTGCTGAGTTGCAAGCTTAAGGATGGTGATCCACTGAGTCCGCATGTGATCAAAATGGTTGGTTACGTGCAGTCTCTGGAGAGGCTTGGCTACCCCATTAGCGAAGAGTTCGCTACGGATATAATTCTGAACTCTCTTCCTAGTGCATATGGGCAGTTCATTTCAAACTACCACATGCATGGTATGGATAAGAAGCTCACTGAATTGCATGGGATGCTCAAGCAGGCAGAGGCGGATCTCAAGAAGGGCACCAGTCAAGTGTTGATGGTGCAGAATAGGGCTAAGTTCAAGAAGAGTTCTTGGACTAAGAAGAAGGCTAAGTCAGGAGGAAAGCAGGCTCAGGACCCGGTCCCAAGCGCTTCCTCAGGGACTAAACCATCTCCTTCAGCCGGATCCACTTGCTTCTACTGCAAGGCGGATGGTCACTGGAAGAGGAACTGCAGCAAGTACTTGGCTGACAAAGCCAAGAGTGGAGGTATGACTTCCGACTCAAGTACACTTGTATGCAATGTTATAGACATATATCTTGCTGATGCACCTAATAGTTCTTGGGTATATGATACCGGATCAGTTATTCACATCTGCAACTCGTTGCAGGGACTGGTAAGAACTAGGAGCGTAGCAAGAGGCGAGGTTGATATTCGAGTCGGCAACAAAGCAAGAGTTGCTGCGTTGGAAGTCGGCACGATGCAACTTCATTTACCTTCCGGATTCATTATGGAACTAAATAATTGTTATTATGTTCCAGTGCTCAGTCGAAACATTATTTCTGCTTCATGTTTGATGAGGCAAGGCTATGAGTCGAATATCAAGAATAATGGTTGTTCTTTGTATTTGAATGATATGTTTCACGGCTTTGCACCCGTCCAGGACGGGTTATTTATTTTGAATCTTGATGGTGAGTCGGTTTATAACATAAATGTTAAAAGGCTGAAACCAAATGATCTGAATATGACTTACTTTTGGCACTGTCGGCTTGGTCATATAAGTTGGAAACGCATGAAGAAGCTCCATGATGATGGACTCCTAACTTCGTTCGACTTGGAGTCGTTCGAGACATGTGAATCTTGCCTACTCGGCAAAATGACCAAGACACCTTTTGCAAAGAGTTGCGAAAGGGCGTCCGACTTGTTGGGCCTAGTACATAGTGATGTATGTGGACCAATGAGCACGACAGCCAGGGGTGGTTATGAGTACTTCATTACCTTCACTGATGATTTGAGTAGGTATGGATATATCTACTTGATGAAACATAAGTCGGAAGCCTTTGAAAAGTTCAAAGAATTCCAGAATGAAGCACAGAATCAACTCGGCAAGAAAATAAAGTTTCTTCGGTCGGACCGAGGAGGCGAGTACATGAGCCATGAGTTTGATGACCATCTGAAAAGTTGTGGAATAGTTCCTCAACTTACTCCGCCAGGAACGCCACAAAGGAATGGTGTTTCGGAAAGGCGGAATCGGACCTTGTTAGACATGGTACGATCAATGATGAGTCGGACAGATCTGCCTTTATCATTTTGGGGTTATTGTCTAGAAACAGCGGCGTTCACACTAAACAGAGTACCATCAAAATCGGTAGAGAAGACACCGCATGAGATGTGGACAGGCAAAAAGCCGAGTTTGTCATTTCTTAAGATTTGGGGTTGTGAAGCATTTGTCAAACGACTTTAGTCGGACAAGCTTACAGCCAAGTCGGATAAGTGTATTTTCGTGGGGTATCCGAGGGAAACCTTGGGTTACTACTTCTACAACCGAGAAGAGGGCAAAGTGTTTGTCGCTCGGAACGGTGTCTTCCTTGAGAAAGAGTTTCTCAGTCGGAGAGTAAGTGGGAGCACGGTGCAACTCGAAGAAATTCGAGAGGAATCGGCAAGTAGCGAGTCGGCAAAAACCTTGGAGGATGAGCCGATCGTGGCAGCTGAGCCGATAGCCGCACCTGTACTATGAAGATCGGCAAGATTACGAAGTGTTCGTGATGTGTTACTGTTAGACAGTGATGAGCCGACAAATTATTCGGAAGCGATGGTGGGATCTGATTCCGAGTCATGGCTTGGAGCCATGAGATCCGAGTTAAAGTCCATGGATGAAAATCAAGTTTGGAACTTGGTTGATCTGCCAGACGGTGCAAGACCCGTCGAGTGCAAATGGGTCTTTAAGAAGAAAACTGATATGGATGGAAATGTTTCCGTCTATAAAGCACGCCTTGTCGCGAAGGGATTCCGACAAGTTCAAGGAGTTGATTACGACGAGACTTTCTCGCCCGTAGCGATGCTTAAATCAGTTCGGATCATGTTAGCTATAGCAGCCTATTTCGACTATGAGATATGGCAGATGGATGTCAAAACGGCTTTCCTTAACGGAAATTTAACCGAGGACGTGTATATGATACAGCCCGAGGGTTTTGTCGATCCGGCTAATGCTGACAAGGTATGCAAACTTCAGAAATCCATTTATGGGTTGAAGCAAGCATCTCGGAGTTGGAATATTCGTTTTGATGAGGTAGTCAAATCGTTTGGCTTCATCAAGAGTGATCATGATTCTTGTTTGTACAAGAAGTTTAGTGGGAACAAAGTAAATTTCCTAATCTTATATGTGGATGACATATTACTGATTGGAAATGATGTCCAGATGTTGCAAGAAACCAAGGAATCATTGGAAAGGAGTTTCTCAATGAAAGACTTGGGTGAGGCAACATACATCCTCGGAATCCGGATCTATAGAGATAGATCAAGGAGGCTCATTGGATTGAGTCAGAGTACTTATTTGGACAAAGTGTTGAAGAAGTTCAACATGGAATCGTCTAAGAAAGGGTTCTTACCGATGTCCCATGGTGTAAAACTTAGCAAGACTCAGTGTCCTTCGACAACTGATGAGCGAAGTCGGATGAGTGCGATTCCATATGCTTCTGCAGTCGGATCCATCATGTACGCCATGATTTGTACTAGACCGGATGTTTCCTATGCTCTAAGTGTTGTGAGCAGATACCAGGCTGATCCTGGAGAGATCCACTGGACAGCGGCTAAAAATATCCTAAAGTACTTGAGAAGGACTAAGGATATGTTCTTGGTTTATGGTGGTGAAGATGAACTCAGTGTAAAGGGTTACACGGATGCGAGTTATCTCACCGACTCTGATGATTCTCGCTCGCAATCCGGATACGTGTTTATTATAAACGGAGGTGTTGTGAGCTGGAAAAGTTCCAAGCAAGAGACTGTGTCTGCGTCTACAACAGAGGCTGAGTATATTGCCGCCTCGGAGGCAGCAAAGGAAGCTGTTTGGATGAGGAATTTCCTCATGGATCTTGGTGTGGTTCAGGGCTCGTCCAATCCGTTGGATGTGTATTGTGACAACAATGGTGCTATTGCACAAGCCAAGGAACCTAGACAACACCAGAAGAACAAGCACATACTCATGCGGTACCACCTAATTCGCCAGTTCGTGGATCAGGGTGATATCAAGTTATGCAAGATACACACGGATGCAAATATTGCGGATCCGTTGACAAAGCCGTTACCCCAGCCGAAGCATGAGGCGCACCTGAGAGCCATGGGCATTAGATGCCTAGACATGTGATGTCGGAAGATTGACTCTAGTGCAAGTGGGAGACTGTTGGGAATATGCCCTAGAGGCAATCATGTATGATGATATTTCCCATTGTATTCATAAAGTTATTAAGTAGTCCTTGTATAAACATCTGATGTATATCATTGAATATGTGATTCGGTTGTGGAACTATGCATTCATGTTGTTTATACTAAATATCCTTGGTCATTGAGGTTGTGCTGGACACACAACTTAGACCAATGTGAAAGTTGGCTTGATGACTCGGTTCCACTTGTCATGGGCATGGAGATGCTATTCCAACTTACACAGATTCGGCTAAAGAGTTTAGCGAGTCGGATTGACCCATATTGAGGTACAACGAACTAGTTGTCATTTGTATATCTCAATCAATGTAATCCTTAGACCTGAGGTTGTTGCATAGTCCGAGTTGAGGATCACCGACTTAGGTTCTGTCAAACGCTGATCCGTAACTGGGCAGTTATAAAGGCAGGGTTCGGGTCGACTGAGAATCAAGCTGCGTGATGTGAATAACCAAGATGGGATTTTGCCCCTCCACTTGGAGAGATATTCTCTGGGCCCTCTCGTGAGATATGATTCGGAAAGCATGGCCATGCACGAATCGGTTAAGTGTTAACCGAGGCGATCGGCTAAGAGTTAGTCGGGTGAATCACTTATCTCGGATCGAGAAGAGAGTCGGACTATTTAAGGGATGACATATATTCGCCTATAGTCTGACAAGGTATATCGTGAGGCAAAAGGGACTTAGACGTAAGTCGCATTGGAAAGGCAAGTCGTCATGACTCTTTGGTACTTGGGAATCGGCACGTTCTGCTAGGAGCCGATACCGATTGATCGATTGAGAGTCGGACTCCAATCGTGTCCAAGTAACCATGAGCCTGCGGGGTCACACACTTAAGAGCGGGAGCAAGTTCGGATTGGATCCGAATCTGTAATCTGGTTGGGTTGGACCTAAACTAGATTAGGACTGAGTTAGTGAGTTGGACTCACGGTGACTAGTGTTATATGGGCTTTAGTGAATGGGTCGCGTGAGCAGAGCCCACGTTCACTCCCTATATATAGTGGAGCACCGTAACCCAGAAAGGTTAATCGTTGTTCGGTTAGGTCATTCCATGTGTTGGAAACCCTAGCTCCACATCAGTCCAGCCGCCGTAACGAACCTAGCAGTTCGCCGCCGGCGCTCCTCCTTGTACGTGTGGATACCAGCAGAGGTGTTGTGCGATCAGCACCAGGACGATCGGATCGTGAGGACTGCACTGCATCAACTGACGTGCTTCATCAGTAATCCGCAACTGCGCGTCTAGTGGTAAACCTCGTGGCCTTCTACCTCAGCTAGGTCTTGGGATTACCACGTTAGAGGAAAAAGTTTTGTTTTATCTCTGCGTGGCCCAACACTTCCAGCGAGCACCTTCTTTTCCTCGTTTCTCTCCACCTTCCATCTACAAACTCATCATCTCCCTGCCAACGCCATTGGCTCTCTTTCTTGCTTTATTTCTGCCTGCGAGGCTTACCTCAGGATTTGGCCTACAGTTCTTCTGTGGGCCAAATATTTTAGATTTAGGGTTCAGGTTGTTCCCCAGCCTGGTGCTCCTCGAGCCGATAAGAATCCGACTCGGTGTGGTGCTGCTAGCATTACGCCCAGGAGAGACTCCATCTTTCCTCGGGTTGCTGGGCTTGATTCTTGCAAAAGTGGCATAGGACTTTTTCTATGTCAAAAAAAGCGGGTCCACCGATAACATCCGGCTCCCCCTTTCTCGGACAAGGTCCCCAGCCAGAAGCTCTGGCAGCTTGACCCGCGCGACCAAGACGCTGCGGTGAACGAGGCTAACGCGATCCTGGAAAGGTTGTTGTCACTGGATGAAAACTTTCATCTTGCCGACACTGACCTCATGTGCGCCTTCATCTCACGCCGAGTAAGCCCCATCCAAGCGAGGAGCCACAAGATGTGCTCCGTTAGTGGCTCCCATGATCCCACTCGGCACTCCACTAAGGATCTCACGCATGACTCCATTGCCCGCCGAGTAAGCTCAATCTTTAAACTGAACTTGGCGGATGATTGGGCTTGGAGTTTCCCTCCGTTTAGCCGGGTCAGGCCTATCCCCTGGGTAAGTTTTCTGAGTCGTTTTCCTTGCCGAGTCGGCTTTAGCTCTTTTGCCACTCTCAGTCGATCTTTTGATTACTCATTCTGTTTGTCTTTCGCGGAATCTTCTTCACCAGGTTGATGACAGTATTGTCCCTCCCTGCGGTTATAATGGGGATCGCTCCGACTCTAATGAAGTCGAGTACGACCTGGAGTGCTTCATGCATATCCCGCATTCTGCGGCTGCTTCAGCTTCGGGTAAGAGTCGATCTCGCAATACCTTACAAGATTGGTCTGACGATGATGAGGATGATGATTGTACGCTTTTGGAGGTACATGTCTTGCGACCTTAGTCTCCCAACTTATCTGAGTAAGCCAGTTATTTACTTATGCAGCTGGCCAAGTACATGACACTCCTCCTCTCGCCTGGGCGGAGTCGGCAAGATCCCCGTCGCCAAGCTGAAGCGACGCGGAGCCTCCTCCAGCACTCAGTCGGCCAAGAAGATCAAGCCCACTCCGGCAGCTCCTGCTGCCTCTGCTGCTGCCAGTCTGGCTGAGACTCGCCAAGCCGCTGGGCGCTGAGTCACACGCCGAGTCATTCGTGACCCGGTCGTCACCGAGTAAGTTTTTATACTCCGATTTCTTCGTTCTTTCTTTTTCGTCACTGATGTTCTCTTATACATGTTTCGTGGTTTTCAGCGCCGCACCTTTGTCGGTAAACCAGGCTGCTTCTAGCATCACCTCGCTGCTAAGGCCTGCGCCTCCTCCACCTGATTCGACGGCGCCGAATCCCGTCCGAGTCGAGGCTCCCACTGTTGAGGCTCAAGCCTCTAAGTGTCAGTCAGACCCGGTGGGTCATTCGGCTAGCGCCCCTGGTGCAGGCCAGGAACAATTTTCTGATCTTGGTGCCAGTGACTCTGGCGCCGAGAAACCTTCCGCCACCAGTTCCTCTAGCATCGTCCCTCAGGCTGGTGTGAATGAACAACTTCCTGATCTTGGAGCCAGCAGAACTGCTGAGCCTAGTCAGCCGGCTCCACTTACTTCTCCAAATCTCCCTGCTCGCTCTCCAATTCTGTCAAAGGTCCAGACCCAGCCCAAGGCTCTGGCTCTGCTCGCCCTTTACCCGGCAAATCCACCTCCTCCAAGCAGACAACGCTGGTCTGCGCTCCGGGTTCTGCTCCTCAGATCCGGACTCCGGTGTTGGCGACAATGGTCGCTTCAAAGGGTAAGGTGGGCGAGTCCGCGGCTACCGGGTCAGGTGATGGCTCTAAGGCTGTTACCCTCCATACTAGTGCTGCAGCGACCCGTGCCAATGTGGGAACCACCCTGAAAATGGGTCAAGTTCTCACTCGGATGCTCAGTGGAAAAAGCCTTGGTTCGGCTGAGCCTTATGCTGTGGCATGGAATGCAGCTGGCGAGCAGGAGGTCAGCACCCGCGCTGGCAAGAAACTGAAGCTGGGCCCTAACGCTGTCTCTTACATGACCCAGCAGGCCATTTCCTTGATGGCCCGCGCTGACGAAGTGAACGAGGTAAAGTAACTTCTTACTCTTTTGTATTGTTGAGTATTTCCCTTTATACATATCACCTAGTCCCCGAGGTTACTGCCGAGTAAGGAACTTACTCGGCCGAAAGCTCTCAATAATCACTTAGTCTTTAAATTTTTCACACCAAGCTTGCATGCTTAGAGCTTCGATCCCTAGCCCTCGAGGTTACTATCGAGTAAGGAACTTACTCGGCTGTATCTCTTTAAGCTTTTTACTTCCTTATGCCGAACTCATATGTTAGAGCTTTGATCCCTAGCCCTCGAGGTTACTGTCGAGTAAGGAACTTACTCGGCTATAAGCTCTTAAGCTTTTTAATCCGAGAGGTTGTTTGTCTTGACCTTTCCTTATTATCTGTCTTCTTTGTCCATCTCACGCATAACGAGCGCACCAAGGTGCACCAAGCTCTTGTTCTGGCGCATCGCAAGCTCGAACTTGCGTATGAAAAGTTGCAGACTGACACCCAAGGCCAAGGTAATATCCTTACTCGTCCTTTCTCTACTCGGTGTATTTTTATTTGATTCATTTTTCAACTTGTTCCTGCTCTTTTCTCACAGCCTCCGCTCAGTCCACCATCGAGGCTCTTCACTCGCAGATCAACGAGGCTGAGAGTAAGTTCCTTGCCTCATGAATTCGATAGATGAAGGTTTCTGTTGGTGCTGACAAGTAATTTGTTCCGAATAAGCAGAGAAGCACCAAGATGAACTCTAGAAGGAGCGAGATGAGGTGACTCGACTGAAGAGGCTGATGGCCGAGACCGAGCAGAAGCACTTGGCCGAGGTGAAGGGGCTGAGGGAGGAGCTTGCCGAGAAGAATGATCAGCAGGCCGCCAGCGCCAAGAAGACCAAGAGGCTGCTCGACGAAGCCGAGGCATCAGTTGAGTCGGCAAATCTAAACTTTGACGCCCTCCAATCCAAGGCCAAAACTTGGCATAGCAAGCTCGCCACTATCAATTTCTTTCTCGGTAGTGAGTTCTTACTCTTTTTGCACTATACAGGTCGCTCTGGACTTCTTCCATCTACTTTTGTTATTTTTCTAACTTTCCATTTTTGCTTGCAGAGAATTTTCCTGAGGCCAATATGTTTGCCATCCGCGCCATGAAGAAAGTGAGGGCCAAATCTGGTGCTTCGGCTGACGGCGAAGTGTCCATGGAGGAGCTTCTCGAAGCGGTGTCAGAACGGGGCAGGACCCTCAAGTCTTGCGGTGTGGACCTGCTCAACTCGGCTATTCATGTTGAAGGGAATATGCCCTGAGAGGCAATAATAAAGTGTTTATTATGTGTATTCCAAGTATATGATATATGTTTATTTTGCATGCTATAATTGTATTAATACGGAAACGTTAATACATGTGTGTTTAATAAACAAACAGAAAGTTCCTAGTTATGCCTCTCTCATAAACTAGCTCGTTGATTAACAAGATGATCAAGGTTTCCTGATCATGGACATTGGATGTTGTTAATAACGGGATCACAACATTAGTGTAATGGTGTGATGAACATTCATCCGAAGTATAGCATTACGATCAAAGTCATTGAGTTTATATTGCTATAACAACTTACGAAGTGATCCTAATCCTTAGACCATGAGATCATGTCAATCACTAACACCGAAAGAGTTTCTTGATAACATCAAACGTCACACCGTAACAGGGTGATTATAAAGATAGATTCAGAACTAATAAAGTGTTATGTTGAGGCTCATGGATCGAGAGTGGAATTTGTTCATCCCGATGACGGATAGATATACTCTGGGCCCTCTCGGTGATATCACATTGATTAGCTTGCAAGCAAGTGATTTGATCACTAGAATGTTATATCACAGGAACGAGAAAAGAGTGCATGTCGGTAACGAGATCAAACTAGGTATGGAGATACCGATGATCGAATCTCGGACATGTAATATATCGTGAAACAAAGGGATTAAGATACTAGCGTAAAAGGTTCCGACGATCACAAGAAAGTCATCGTTGAATGTGTGGGAGTCAGTATGGGTCTCCAGATCCCGCTTCTGATTATTGATCCGAGAGGGGTCTCGATCATGTCCGCATTATTCACGAACCGTAGGGTGACACACTTAAGAGACACCGACATCCAATTGGAGCAAATGTTTCATGCCGAAAGAATGAACAAGTGCAGGAATTTATTTCAGTAGATACCGAAACAGGTTTTCGGGTGAAATTGCATAAAGTGGTTATGCATGTGAAATAGAATTCTAGCAAGGGGTTATTTGTGAATGTTTGTCATTAAAGTAATTGACAAAATTCTGAATAAAATAAAAAAGTTTTATTTAATGAGAGTTTGCATTAAATTTGGTGGAAATTTAATGGGAATTTGAGTGGACTTTTGAGTGGAGGGAATTTAAAGGAGATTTGTGAGTGGAGTGTCCACCCACATGAAGAGGGGAGGGCAAGGGGGCAGCCCCCATGCGCCGGCCACCCCCTTGGGGTTCCCCCCCTCCTCCTATAAAAGGAGCCCCCTCCTCACTTGTCTCTAACACCTCCTCGTGAAGGATCTCTCTCCCCCTCTAGAATTTATCCCCCATGGTCTCGGACTAGCGAGATACATGTTCCCGGTGGCTATTCGGCAAGAAAGAGATGTGCTTCCGCTGCATCGCTGGAGCGAGGAGGCGGAGGTTGCTCGGTGCCTTGAACGTGTGTGCGAGCACGGATGCGCTGCTGATTTGCGGCGCTAGGACTTCCTCTCGATCTTGAGATCGGCAAGAGATCGTCTACATCAACCACGAGTTGAACTCGTTAAGCTTTGTCGGTCTTCAAGGGTATGTTCTCTACGGATATACATCCGCCCGTTGTTTGTATCTAGTAGATAGATCTTGGTATATAGTTCACATCGTAGGAAAATTTTTGTTTTCTATGCTGCGAACCCTAAAGTGGTATCAGAGCCGGATCTATGCGTAGATACTTTACACGGGTAGTACACATATGAGTATGTGGGCGATGATGATCATGTTGTTGCTCCTTTGTTGTAATTTTGGATATTGGTGGCATAGTGGGATGAAGCGGCCCGGACAAACTTTACATGTCCTCGCACATGAGACCTGTTCCACGCTTGACATGCAACTATTTTGCATAAGTGGCTAGCGGGTGTCTGTCTCTCCTACTATAGTCAATATCTATTTTGCAAGCGAGTTGTCAACAATTTGATTATCCTCGTTGTGGTTCATGTTCGTAGGTAAGAACGGTTCTATCTCGAAAGCCCTAAGCCACGTAAAACTTGCAATGGATAAATTAGAGGCGTCTAGTTTAGATTGTTGCTGGGCTAGTGTTATGATATGGTAGTGTTGTAAGTAGAAGTATGAGATGATACTCTTACAACACACATAGCGTGTAAAATCCATAGACCTTGGATTTACACATATAGGTATGATAGTGATCATACCACGATGCACATGATAGAGATCATCTGCGGGAACCATATAATTTCACTAATAAACATATGATGTTTGATAGCATCTTATATTGCTTGTTTAGCGCTTTGTTAGCATAATAAGATGATCCCTCATTTAAATATCAAGATAAGAATGTGTTCTTCCTTTAGTATGCACCGATTATGTTTTCGTCGCTCCAAGACATCACGTGATGATCGGGTGTTCTTGGATCCACGACCATATTTCGGGTGTAAAACAGTTACACACGCGAATACTAAGGTTCTAACTTGGCGAGCCTAGCATGTACAGACATGGCCTCGGAACACGGACCGAAAGGTTAAGCATGAGTCATATAGTTGATATGATGCCCATTTGATGCTCGCCTTTGAAGCTATACCGACTCACGTGATGATCGGACTTGGTGTAGTGGATTTGGTTCATGTAATCACCAAAAAGGCACGAGGGATGTCGTTTTTGAGTGGGAGTTCATTCGTAATATAGATTAGTTGAACTCAATCTATCATACACTTAGTCTAAACTTTACAAATTCTGTTGTAGATGGCACCACCTGCTTTTAATTTCAATGTGTTCATGGAGAAAGAGAAACTAGCAACGAACGGTAGCAACTTTACCGAATGGGCCATGAATTTGAGGATTCTCCTCTCTGCTGCACAAAAGCAATATGTGCTAGAAGCGCCGTTAGGCCCCCCACCTTTTGATGATGCCCCTGACGAGGAGAAGAATGTCTATCAGACTCGTCAGGAGGACCACAACTTAGTTCATTGTGGCATATTGTATGGGCTAGAGCCGAAACTTCGAAAGCATTTCGAAAACGTCAATGCATTTGATACAATGGGTGAGTTGAAAATGATTTTCGACACACATGCTGCTGTAGAGAGCTACAACGCTTCAGAAAAGTTCTTTAGCTGCATGATGGAAGAGCACAGCTCCGTTAGTGAGCATGTACTCAAGATGTCGGGTTACGCCGATAAGCTTGTGTCCTTGGGAATATCGATTCCCATTGACTTAGGCATCCATCGTGTTCTGCAGTCTCTGCCACCTAGCTATAAGAGCTTCGTGATGAACTATAATATGCAAGGCATGAAGAAGTCTCTCCCCGAGCTTCTGTCAATGCTTAAAACTGCAGAAGTGGAGATCAAAAAGGAACATCAAGTGTTGATGATCAATAGGAACACTGGTTTCAAGAAAGACAAGAAGGGAAAACGGAAGGGAAGTAAGGGCGGCAAGCCTGTTGCCGCGCCTGAAAAGAAACCCCGAGTTGGACCTAAGTCTGATTCCGAGTGCTACTATTGTAAGGGGACTGGCCACTGGAAGCGCAACTGCCCCAAGTATCTGGCAGACAAGAAGGCCGGCAAGGCAAACAAAGGTATATATGATATACATGTTATTGATGTGTACTTGACTAGTGCTCGCGGTAGCACCTGGGTATTTGATACCGGTTCAGTTTCTAATATTTGTAACTCGAATCAGGGGCTGCGGAACAAGCGACCGCTAGCAAGGGGTGAGGTCAAGATGCGTGTCGGCAATGGATCAAGCGTTGATGTGATCGTCGTCAGAACGCTGCCTCTCCACTTGCCGTCGGGATTAGTTATAAACTTGAATAAATGTTATCTGGTGCCTGCACTGAGCATGAACATTGTATCTGGATCGTGTTTGATGCGAAGTGGTTATTCATTTAAATCCGAGAACAATGGTTGTTCCATTTATATGAATGAAATCTTTTATGGTCATGCACCGATGATGAATGGTTTATTTCTATTAGATCTCGATGATAATGTTACACATATTCATAATGTTGATGCTAAAAGGATTAAACTTAATGATGATATATCCGCATATATGTGGCACTACCGTCTAGGTCATATTGGCGTTAAACGCATGAAGAAGCTCCATTCGGATGGACTTTTGGAATCACTTGATTATGAATCATTTGATACATGTGAGCCATGCCTTATGGGCAAGATGACTAGAACGCCGTTTTCCGGTTCAATGGAACGGGCGACAGATTTATTGGAAATCATACATTCTGATGTATGTGGTCCAATGAGTGTGTCGGCGCGAGGTGGATATCGTTATTTTGTTACTTTCACGGATGATTTGAGTAGATACGATTATATCTACTTGATGAAACACAAGTCTGAAACCTTTGAAAAGTTCAAGGAATTTCAGAATGAAGTGGAAAATCATCGTAATAGAAAGATCAAATTTCTACGGTCCGACCATGGAGGTGAGTATCTAAGTTACGAGTTTAGCACTCACATGAAAGAGTGTGGAATTGTTTCACAACTCACACCTGCCGGAACACCACAGCGAAATGGTGTGTCAGAACGTCGTAATCGTACTTTATTAGATATGGTTCGATCTATGATGTCTCTGACGGACTTGCCGTTGTCATTTTGGGGTTATGCACTAGAAACTGCTGCATTCACTTTAAATCGGGCACCATCTAAATCCGTTGAAAAGACACCGTATGAATTGTGGTTTGGAAACAAACCTAAGCTGTCATTTCTTAAAGTTTGGGGATGCGATGTTTATGTGAAGAAACTTCAACCGGATAAACTCGAACCCAAAGCGGAAAAATGCGTCTTCATAGGATACCCTAAAGAAACTATTGGGTATTCCTTCTATCACAGATCCGAGGGCAAGGTTTTTGTTGCCAAGAATGGATCCTTTCTAGAGAAAGAGTTTCTCGCGAAAGGTGTGAGTAGTCGGAAGGTAGAACTCGAAGAGGTTGTGGAACCTTCTCTTCAAAGTATGGCGAGTAGCGCAGCGCCGGAAGTTGTTCCGGAGTTGGCTCCACCTGTTGAAGAGGGAACTAATGATAATGATCATGAAACTCCGAAAGAGAGTACTACCGAACCTCGCAGGTCAAACAGGACGCGTGCAGCTCCCGAGCTGTACGGAAATCCTGTCATGAATTTCATGGTTGATGAAAATGATGACCCTGCGACGTATGAAGAAGCGACGATGAGCCCGGATTCCAACAAATGGTTAGAAGCCATGAAATCCGAGATGGAATCCATGTATGAAAATCAAGTTTGGAACTTGGTGGAATTACCTCACGACCGAAAGGCCGTGGAGAACAAATGGATTTTCAAAAGGAAAACTGATGCTGATGGTAATGTGACCGTCTATAAAGCTCGACTTGTCGCAAAGGGGTTTCGACAAATTCAAGGAGTTGACTACGATGAGACTTTATCTCCCGTAGCGATGCTAAAGTCAGTTAGGATTATGTTAGCAATTGCTGCATATTTCGATTATGAGATATGGCAGATGGATGTCAAAACCGCGTTTCTCAATGGTAATATTGAAGAAGAGTTGTATATGATACAACCAAAGGGTTTTGTCTATCCTAAGGATGCTAACAAGGTGTGCAAGCTTCAGCGATCCATTTATGGATTGAAGCAAGCATCACGAAGTTGGAATCTCCGCTTTGATGAGGTGATCAAAGAGTTTGGATTTGTCCAAACTTATGGAGAAGCTTGTATTTACAAGAAAGTGAGTGGGAGCAATGTGGCATTTCTGATATTATATGTGGATGACATATTATTGATCGGAAATGATATAGATCTTTTAAACAGTGTTAAAAGTTATCTAAACAGCAAATTTTCAATGAAGGACCTAGGTGAAGCGTCATACATATTAGGCATAAAGATCTATAGAGATAGATCTAGGCGCCTAATAGGGCTATCGCAAAGTACATACCTTGATAAGATTTTAAAGAAGTTTAAAATGGACGGAAGTAAGAAGGGGTTCTTACCTATGTTGCAAGGCAAGACATTGAGTAAGACTCAAAGTCCGGCTTCGGCGGAAGAAAGAGAGATAATGGACAAAGTCCCCTATGCTTCAGCCATAGGCTCTATAATGTACGCCATGCTATGTACAAGACCGGATGTGGCACATGCTATTAGTTTGACTAGTAGGTACCAATCGGATCCAGGTTCGGAACACTGGATAGCGGTCAAGAATATCCTTAAGTACTTACGAAGAACTAAGGATATGTTTCTTGTATACGGAGGTGAAGAAGAGCTCGTCGCTAAGTGTTATGTCGACGCTAGCTTTGACACCGATCCGGATGACTCTAAGTCTCAATCCGGATATGTATTTCTCATGAATGGCAGAGCGGTTAGTTGGAAGAGCTCCAAACAACCTGTGGTAGCGGGATCAACAACGGAGGCCGAATATGTTGCTGCTTCAGAAGTGGCTCAGGAAGCAGTTTGGATGAAGGAGTTCATATCCGAACTAGGAGTGGTGGCAAACGCGTTGGACCCAATGGTGATCTATTGTGACAACAATGGTGCCATTTCCAATGCCAAAGAGCCAAGGTCTCACAAGCATTCCAAGCATATTAAGCGCCAGTTTCACTCCATCCGCGAGCATGTCAAGGATGGAGATATAAAGATTTGTAAAGTACATACGGATCTCAATGTAGCAGATCCGTTGACTAAAACTCTCCCTAGAGCAAAACATGATCAACACCAGAACTCAATGGGTGTTAGATTTATCACTATGTAACTAGATTATTGTCTCTAGTGCAAGTGGGAGACTGAAGGGAATATGCCCTGAGAGGCAATAATAAAGTGTTTATTATGTGTATTCCAAGTATATGATAGATGTTTATTTTGCATGCTATAATTGTATTAATATGGAAACGTTAATACATGTGTGTTTAATAAACAAACAGAAAGTTCCTAGTTATGCCTCTCTCATAAACTAGCTCGTTGATTAACAAGATGATCAAGGTTTCCTGATCATGGACATTGGATGTTGTTAATAACGGGATCACAACATTAGTGTAATGGTGTGATGAACATTCATCCGAAGTATAGCATTACGATCAAAGTCATTGAGTTTATATTGCTATAACAACTTACGAAGTGATCCTAATCCTTAGACCATGAGATCATGTCAATCACTAACACCGGAAGAGTTTCTTGATAACATCAAACGTCACACCGTAACAGGGTGATTATAAAGATGGATTCAGAACTAATAAAGTGTTATGTTGAGGCTCATGGATCAAGAGTGAAATTTGTTCATCCCGATGTCGGATAGATATACTCTGGGCCCTCTCGGTGATATCACATTGATTAGCTTGCAAGCAAGTGATTTGATCACTAGAATGTTATATCACAGGAACGAGAAAAGAGTGCATGTCGGTAATGAGATCAAACTAGGTATGGAGATACCGATGATCGAATCTCGGACATATAATATATCGTGAAACAAAGGGATTAAGATAAAAGGTTCCGACGATCACAAGAAAGTCATCGTTGAATGTGTGGGAGTCAGTATGGGTCTCCAGATCCCGCTTCTGATTATTGATCCGAGAGGGGTCTCGATCATGTCCGCATTATTCACGAACCGTAGGGTGACACACTTAAGAGACACCGACATCCAATTGGAGCAAATGTTTCATGCCGAAAGAATGAACAAGCGCAGGAATTTATTTCAGTAGATACCAAAACAGGTTTTCGGGTGAAATTGCATAAAGTGGTTATGCATGTGAAATAGAATTCTAGCAAGGGGTTATTTGTGAATGTTTGTCATTAAAGTAATTGACAAAATTCTGAATAAAATAAAAGAGTTTTATTTAATGAGAGTTTGCATTAAATTTGGTGGAAATTTAATGGGAATTTGAGTGGACTTTTGAGTGGAGGGAATTTAAAGGAGATTTGTGAGTGGAGTGTCCACCCACATGAAGAGGGGAGGGCAAGGGGGCAGCCCCCATGCGCCGGCCACCCCCTTGGGGTCCACCCCTCCTCCTATAAAAGGAGCCCCCCTCCTCACTTGTCTCTAACACCTCCTCGTGAAGGATCTCTCTCCCCCTCTAGAATTTATCCCCCATGGTCTCGGACTAGCGAGATACATGTTCCCGGTGGCTATTCGGCAAGAAAGAGTTGTGCTTCCGCTGCATCGCTGGAGCGAGGAGGCGGAGGTTGCTCGGTGCCTCGAACGTGTGTGCGAGCACGGATGCGCTGCTGATTTGCGGCGCTAGGACTTCCTCTCGATCTTGAGATCGGCAAGAGATCGTCTACATCAACCACGAGTTGAACTCGTTAAGCTTTGTCAGTCTTCAAGGGTATGTTCTCTACGGATATACATCCGCCCGTTGTTTGTATCTAGTAGATAGATCTTGGTATATAGTTCACATCGTAGGAAATTTTTTGTTTTCTATGGTGCGAACCCTAAACATGTGTTTCGCATGCTCTGGCCGGATGAAGACGCACCTGAACTCATCGAGCCACTTGCCGAGAGATTGCTCCTTACTGAGGACCGGCTGGATCAATGGCGTGAGTCGGCCGACCGAGCTGCAGCGGACAAGGCTCTCTCCTTCGTGCTTTCATGGTATGAGGACATCAACCTTGATGTTCTTGATTGCATAAGAGGAGATGGCAAATGGCTGAATGACCCGGAGCTGATCAAGAAACGCCAGGAGCGAGCTTACGCCATGATCGAGTATACCATGGTGCACGCTTGGTGCGACGGGCCCAGCTTCCTCGACCTTGGCGACCCGCTCGTCGAAGTTGTTGATGAAGAGGGTGGCGACAGCGAAGCAACCGAGTCAGATGATCCGGATGACCTAGCCACGGATGCCCCTGACTTGGCCGATGCTCCAAGCGATGCTCCTGGCTCCAAGGGTGCTCCTCCGAGTCCTTCTGCTTCTTAGGCTAACAAATACTTAACTTTTGATTAGATCCCCGGTATGCCGGGTACAGATGTAACATACATTGCACTTTACGTTTGATTATGTGCCTTTTGATAGGCTTTATATATTTGCGTTATGCTCTGAATGTGAATCATTCAAGGGCAAGTCCCTGAGTTTCATTTTGCCGTGTCACCTCTCCTTGACTTTGGCCCATGTCTACCTTTTTCGGTGTTCGACATTAGAGTCTCAAAGTACTAAGGATATAGTTAGCGGATATGAAACTTGGATCACTTGGCCGAGATTATTTGACACGCAGTATAATGTGACCTGCAGGGAGTTAGGCAAAAACTTAAAGCCGGCTCGCGTTTCTCCTTTGTACCTATTCGGCGTCCGTGTTTATCCGTCGTCCATCCTTTCCTCTTGCTTGCCATGAAGCCGTGTTTTCGGACAACACCATAGTCGAAGAGTCGATTTTTTCCGAGTAAACACTACTTGTTCCGAGATAAATTGTGGGAGTCACGCCAGCCGACATAAAATAATTGAGGGGGAAAACTTAAGGGGTAGTCCCCGAGTCAGTTTTTCGAATCATACCATTTTATTATCAGCACATAGCCGGCACACACGTCCGACATATGAGAGTTCGAGTGATACATGCATTGCTTCTCCTAAGTATAGAAGGGACGAAGTAGCACCACATTCTATGGCCTTTTGGTCTCATCTCCTGACTTGTACGCCTTGTTCTTTTGCACTTCACGAGCATCTATGAGATAATAGGAATCATTGTGCCATGCTTTGCTTACAATGAATGGACCTTCCCATGGGGGTGATAATTTATGCATTCCCGCTATGCGCTGCACCAGCCTTAGCACCATATCCCCTTCTCGAAAAACCCGAGGTTGCACTTTTCGGCTATGGTAGCGTCGGAGATTCTGTTGATATATAGCGGATCTGGATAATGCCAGTTCCCTCGCTTCTTCGAGTAAGTCTACTCCATCTTCTCGAGCCTCTTTTACCTCGACTTCCGAGTATTGCCTTATTCTTGGTGAGTCATACTCTATGTCGGCAGGCAAAACTGCTTCTTCCCCATACACGAGGAAAAATGGCATATAACCAGTTGACTGATTCGGAGTTGTTCTTAGGCTCCATAATACTGAGGGTAGTTCCTCTATCCAACAACCAGGTGACCTCTGGAGTGGTTCCATTAAGCGGGGTTTTATCCCTGACAAAACTAAGCCATTAGCCCATTCAACTTGTCCATTTGATTTTGTATGGGCGACTGATGAGACATCGAGTCTTATTCGGTGTTTCCCGCAGAAACGAGAAAAAGCTCCTTCGGCAAAGTTCGTGCCATTATCAGTGATCACACTGTGTGGGTAACCATATCTGAGGATTATATCCTTTAAGAATGTGACAATTGTTTTACCGTCCAATTTTTTGATTGGTTTCACTTCTATCCACTTGGTGAATTTATCAATCATGACCAAAATATGAGTCATGCCTCCCCTTGCTGGTTTTAATGGTCCTACCATATCTAGGCACCACACTGCAAAAGGCCAAGTGATTGGTATAGTCTTTAATTCAGACGCTGGTAGATGTGACTTGGATGCATAGTGTTGACAACCACCGCATTTTTCGACTAACTCTTGCGCTTGTGCCAGTGCACTTGGCCAATAGAATCCATGTCGGAATGCCTTGGCCACCAACGCTCTTGATGACGCATGGTGCCCACATTCTCCTTGATGAATATCCAATAAGATCTCCTGGCCTTTCTCTGGGATGATACAACGCTGAAGTACACTCATCACACTTCGCTTGTATAATTCCTTGTTGATTATGGTGTACGCTTTTGCTCTTCGTACTATTTGCCTTGCCAATGTTTTATCACTCGGCAAGATCCCACCTTTTAAGTATTTGAATATTGGCTGTGCCCATATTGGTATCAATGGTTCCGGGTCTGCCTCAGCATCAATGTCCATTGGCTCCGCCAACATATGCTCTTCCGACATGACCTGAGGAGTCCCCGAGTGTGATTCGGCAGCCCCTGAATTGAGCGGATCAGTCCCCGAGTGGTTCGAACCTACCCCTGAGTCGATATCCATTGGTACCACGTCTGACTCCTGAATCGCCGGGGTGACCCTGATCGAGTCGGATTCTGTTGACTGCTTGATCGATGGTTTCCTGAGGTGCTCCAGCGCTACTCCTGGCGGTATTGCTTGCCGAGATGACCCTAGTTTGGATAGTACATCTGCTGTCTCATTTTCTGCTCTAGGAACGTGACGGAATTCACATCCGTCAAAGTATCCCAAAATTTGTTGCACATGGAAACGATATAATGTCATGTTTGCGTCCAGCGTATCCCAATGTACAGACACTTGCTGAATCACCAAATCTGAATTGCCAAAACACATGATCCTTTTGATACCAATTTCCTTGGCCACTTTGATGCGTGGACAAGTGCTTCATACTCGGCAACGTTGTTGGAAGCAGCAAAATGAATCTGTAACACATACCTGAGTTGATCCCTCTTTGGATTTGTGAGTACTATCCCGGCGCCCAGACCCATTTTTGCCTTGGACCCGTCAAAATGCATTTTCCAGTAGTTCGGATCTGGCAGTGGTGGTTCGTACTGCATTTCCATCCAGTCTACAAAGAAATCTGCAACAGCCTGAGACTTTATTGCATCTCGCCTATCATATTGTGGAGTATATGGTACCAGTTCTATGGCCCATTTTGCGACTCGGCCGCTGGCATATTTGCTGCCCAGTATATCCGAGATAGGTGCCTCGCATATTACCCGAATTGGGTGTTCTTGAAAATAATTTTTCAGCATCTTTGCTTCCATATATACCCCATATGTCATCTTCCGATAATGCGGGTAATTCTGTTTCGAGACCGAGAACACTTCGCTCAAGTAATAAACTAGTCTTTGGACTGATTTGCCCCCTTCTTCACGTTCAACCGCTATTACTGCACTTACAACTCTGTTGGTTGCGGCGACATAGAGCAACATTGGCTCTTTGGATAGTGGTGATGCTAATATTGGTGTTGTTGCCAACATTTTCTTTAATTCATGGAAAGCGTTATCAGCTTGCAGTGTCCACGTGTATTTGTCTGATTTCTTCATCAGTTGATATAGTGGTAGGGCTTTTTCACCTAGCCGACTAACAAACCTGCTCAACGAGGCCAGGCATCCAGTAAACTTCTGGACATCGTTGAGGGTTTTTGGCAATTCCATTCTTTCGATGGCCCTGATCTTTGTCGGGTTGGCTTCAATTCCTCGGCTGGATACGAGGAAACCGAGTAACTTGCTATCCGGGACACTAAATGTGCATTTTTCCGGGTTAAGCTTCATCCGGAATCTTCTCAAGTTTGCGAATGTTTGACGCAAGTCCTCAATTAGAGTATGACTTTGTTTGGTTTTTATTACCACGTCATCGACGTATACTTGATCGTTTTTGTCCAATTGGTCTTGTAAGCATTTTTGCATGCATCTTTGATATGTTGCACCTGCGTTTCTCAACCAAAATGGCATGGTATGATAGCAATAAGCCCCGTACGGGGTGATAAAAGCTGTCTTTATTTGATCATCCGGATTAAGTGGTATCTGATGGAATCCTGAATACGCATCCACAAACGACAACAACTCACACCCAGCAGTAGAATCTATGACTTGATCGATACGTGGCAGGGGAAATGGATCTTTTGGACTCGCCTTATTGAGGTTCGTGTAATCAATACACATGCGCCATACCACTGCCACGTCCAGGTCATCTTTTTTCTTCTCGACCAAGACTGGATTTGACAACCAATCCGGGTACAGTACTTCCATGATGAATCCAGCAGCTAAAAGTCTGGCAATCTCGGCAGCTATTACTTTCCTCCTATCTTCGACGAAGTGGCAGAGGGGTTGCTTCACCGGCTTGGCATCTGGTCTTACATGAAGAGAGTGCTTAGCCAGCTCCCTCGGTACTCCTTGCAGATCTTGAGTGGACCATGCAAAGATATCCCGATTCTCACGGAGGAAGCTGGTGAGCTCACTTTCCTATTCGTCTGTGAGGCCAGCCCCAATGGTAACTGTGCGCTCTGGGAAAGTTTCATCCACCTATACCTTTTTGGTTTCTTTGGTAGCTTGAAATGACACATTTCCATGCGGGTTGGTGAGTGCCGACATGGACATTTGTGCTGCTTTGGCCAATGCTGCCACTTCCAACATTTGACTCTTTTCTTGTGCTATGACGAGTGACTCGGCCAGTGAAGATCCGGCTGAGGCACAAGAAATAGATCTTTTGTAGTCCCCTTCAACTGTAATAACCTCACATGGGCCTAGCAGCTTCATCTTTAAGTAGGCAATGTGGGCAGTAGCCATGAATCTTGCCATAGCCGGCCTGCCGAGTAAGGCGTGATATGAGCTGACCAAATCCACTACCTCGAACTCTATGGCCTCAGTGCGACAGTTCTCTCTGTTGTCGAATAAGACGTCGACCCAAATCTTGCCAATTGGCTCAGAGGACAATCCCGGCATAATACCGTGGAAAGTGGTCTTAGTCGGCTCCAGCATGTTTATGGTAATGCCTAACTTGAGCATAGTATCCTTGTACATGATGTTGATGCTACTGCCATCATCAATCAACACTTTTGAAAACTTGACGTTGATATCTGGGCCCATGAACGTTGGATCCAAAACTAGAGCATATCCTCCTAGGGATGGCATGATCTTGGGGTGATCTTTTATATTCTAAGTTATTTCTTGCTTAGACCAATGCATGTATTTGGGAATTGCCGGCATTGTGGCATTCACCTCCATCATCCGTCGCTGCTGGCTCTTTTTGACATTCGACTCTGTGACAAAGACAACATAGCTTTGATGATGTTCTCTGTACTTATTTCAAGTTCCGTGACCGACATGAGCGTTGTCACCTCTTGGATTGTGGACCTGGTGCACAGTTTCTCTTCTTTACTGATTGTGATACTTTGGTTGCTTATTTTCGTATATGTTATCTGTTCCCACTGTTTGAGCATTTCCTCCTGTAAGTGGTGGAGGGAGAGGTGGTGGAAGCTGCATATTCGGCGAATCCACTATATCCCCTTTCTGAAACCAAGTGCATTGTCTTATTGTGTGATTGGTCGGTTTACTCGGACTAGGCGTGTGAAACTTACATGGCTGGTCCAACATCATCTCATAGGTATATTTTTGTCGGTCCTGATATTTCTTCCTCTGTTCGTATGGCTTTTTTCCATCATTCTTTGGCGCCCACTGTTGTTGTCCACTTGTCCTTTGGCGTTGGGTACTTCCAGCATCTGGATGATCCTGACTTATGGCCGCAACCTGAGTCGAACCATATTTATAGTCTGGCCTTTCGTCTCTTCTCTTGCTTCTGTATTCGGATCTTTCCTGGCGTCTTTGCGACCCGACAGCATCATAGATCTGAGTCTCAGTCATCCCTTCTGCCGACATAAGCAACGGATGAGTCGGATCTCCTAAGGCATACGAATCAGCAATTCTTATCGTTTTTGTGCCAGACTTGTCGGCATATCTCTTTGTAACCTTTGCCATAGCACACTTCCATGTCTGCATCCTTGTGCAAACCATGCGATTGCCTGTGACTCGATTACCCCTTCACAAGAGTTGCGCATCGTACACCACCTTATGAGAAATTCCCTGTCTTTCTCATTCGGTCTTTACTTGCACATCGCCAGTTGCTGTGGGTGATTCGGCCTCTTGTAAGTACTCATGAAATTTCTCACAAAAGCGTCTTGAAAATCGATCCAGCTGTTAATGCTTCCGGGTGACAAATTGTTCAACCATACCCGAGTTGGTCCTTCTAGCATCTACGGTACATATCGTACTTCCCATCTCAAATTTCCCTGCGTGATCTTCACAGCAGTTCCATAATCTATGAGCCAATCCTCTGGCTTTGTACTTCCATCATACGTTTTTGTCCCTCTGGCAAGCTGGAAATTTGATACTGGTGGCTCCTTCATGATCCTTGGGCCAAAGCACGATGGACCTTGCGGACCTTGCGATTCAATCAGCTCTGCCATTTTTATTCGATCAAGCTTCAGCCTTGCATCATTCGGCTGAAGGTTCCTGCCTCCGAGTCTAGCTCCTATTGCTTGATATGCGTGATTCGGCAATTCATATCCGTCATTCACCATAGCCGAGTAACCATCATTATACTTATTTATGTTCGGGTCGGCATGCTGTTGAGATGTCTTCTTTCGGGTTGAGCTGGTGCATTATTCGGTGCTGGATTTCCTCCTCCTGCCGAGTGAGTTCCACGCCTAGCTTGAGGCGCAAAATTTTGTCCTCCGTTGTCGTTTCTCTACGCTGCATGCCTTTCTTGGCCTGCATTCTCCTGGTTTTCATTTCCTTGGGCATTATTCCTTCTCGCCCCCTGTGCGTGTGCCGGGTTTCCTTGAACCATTGCTGGATCATAGGTGACCATCTGCTTGTTTCTTCCAGAATCCACACTCTTTTCTTTTCTCGGTCTAGGCGCCGCTCCGGGTGAGGATGTCGTGTGCCCAGTCGATCTTGCCGGGACAGGAGTCGCCGAGTGAACCAGCTGTGACCTTCCTGCGATACCCGGATTCGCTCTGTAATACGCTTCATTCAGCATGCTAGCTGCTCTTACTAATTCATTGGCTCGTTCTTGTTGTCTTTTCTTTGCTTCTCCCTCCAAATGGGGTAACTCTGCCATTGTTGCTTCTGCTGCTCATAGATTAGCTGCTGCTGTGTTATATGTTGGCCGCATAGCTGTTTCGTTGCTGTTTTCTGGCGTTATTTTTGACGTTGCATCTGCCAACTCTTTGTTGAGGTTCCTTCCTCTCAATCTCGTCGCATCAAGCCGGGTCTTTGCGCCCTTGACTCGATTTGCCGAGTTGAGCTCTCGGATCGTGATATCCACATCCTGCTGTAACTGCGCTAATTCCTTGGCTTTATCCAAAACATTTATCCTGGCCTCCTCCAACTCGGCTTGCACACGTGACGGGTCAGTTGCCTGTGCCACTGGCTCTACCAACTTGTCTATCGCTTCCTGCAGCTCCTTAGCCCTTTTACTCCTAGCTATGTTTGCTGGTTTTTCCAGTGGTGCCTTTGCTGTTCTTGCAGCCCTTGGCGTTTCCTCTTGATTTCCTCCCTCAACATTCTCATTCACTACTGGGACTATCAGCGGAGGCACAGGGTTTGGGGCTGTCATCATTACCTCCATGGAGACGAGTTGGTGAAGCTTCCTAGTGACAGGAATCGCTGGCGGATCCGGCGCCAGGACGACGCGCTCAGGGTATGCGCGCTCCACACGCACCGCAACGTAGACTTGATGCTCGCCGAACTTGATGAAGCGACCTCCCCTAGGGAACGGCTTGGTCCCGAAGTAGCCCGCGTTGTCGCTAACGAAGTTGAGCACTCCAAACCTCTGGATGAGACCGGAGTAGACGTGCTCGCCGGTCTTGGCGATGATGTTGCCCGTCCGGATGAAGACTCCATCAAGCACCTGCTTCTGCCCCACGGTGGGCGCCAACTGTCGTGGTGGTGGCACGGCAGATGCCATGGGTAGGCTTAAGTTGGGGGCCAAATGGGTGCTTGTGGTCACCGGGGAGGGAGTGCACGGTCGAGTCATGCACGAAGAACAAGAAGAACTCTCCAGACTTAGCGATTCGATTGATACCCGAAGATTACAAGTGCTCCTCGAGCTGTATGAACTAGGGTTTAATGTGCTAGTTCCCTACTTGGTCCAACCTCCTTCTACTACAGTTATGCCCTTCCTTATATAGGCAGTGCCAGCTAGCTTATACCCCTTTGGATTCTAGGGTTTACTGTTTGGATCTTGGTCCCTATGATGTGGGCCGGGTCATGGGCTTGCCCTAAGCCCAATGGCCCAGTCCATAAAGCTTGACAGCTAACGGTCTTGTAGTACGCTGCTTCCTGTTTCTTTTGGCGTCATGCTGTTACTTTGTACGTCAGCGTATGCTTTTGGCGTTACCCGGCTCCTTTTGTGTCACCCGGCGTCGCCCTTCTCTTTTGACCACGTTTTACCATGGTCCCTCCTGAACCTTACTCGAAAAGGTGCCACGCGTCCTACTTGACTCGGCCCTTCCTCGTTAGACTCGGCTCGTCGGTTCCTGCAAGAGTTACAACTTTGTCTTATACGGGCCAACATAGTTTATATGTCGGCCGCCCATACTTCTCTTACCCGACCGTTCATACCCGGTCTGGTTCTTTCTTTACTCGGAGCCACCCAAGCTGTGCTATGTTTTACCTCTGGTGACCCTACCAGGGCTTATCCCCCGACAAATTTTCAGGCATGTTCATAATTAAGAAATATCTGGAGCAGAATAAATATTTATTCCTGTCGATCAGACGAGGCCAACAATGTGACTCTCTGAGTTTCTAATAAAGTTGGGAGATAGATATTGAGCCCACATATTCTTCTTGGGAGTCTTCTCGTACTCCATCCGTCGTAAGAAGCTTGAACAACAATTTACTAAGTAGAGCATAATTTTATCCTCTAGATCTTCAATTCTAAGGTGCTCCTAGTGTTTTGGACGACACACACCATTTCATTTAGCTACTTTATACTTCTTTTTCTTGCTATCTCCCGACCAAAATAACCTTGAATGAAAGTAGTCCGGTCTTTAGAGTACTGCTTTAGGTACTTGAAGAAAGATAGCATACATAGCACCATATTTGAGTGTACTAAATTTATGAGGATTAAACAACCTCTAACAAAAAGGAGCTTTCCTTTCCAACTGGTCAACCGTTGTCTAATTGCTTCTCGGCAATTTTCCACTCGGCATGTGAGAGCCTATGATAATGTATTGGTATTTCCAAATATCTAAGAAATGTCCTTACTCATAACCCAAGAATTCAGAGTATTGATTTGAAAATTCCTGAGCTTGCATGTTGAAACATAACAAGTTTCTCTTATGGGATTTTTTTTTAGTTTGATCTGAGAGTTGCTCAAATGTTGGTAGAATTAACTTTAGGTTCTTAGCATTCTGGAGGTCATGCTCTATGGAAGGGTCATATCATTGGCATATTCATGATAGATAGCCCACCAGCTACAAGATGTGGCACTACACCAGCATTTGGCCAACATATCAATCACAATAGAAGATTCTTTTACGTGAACTAATGTCAAACGTTATTGGTGTCTTTGCTAGCCGCATTACTCCATACATAAATTGTGAGCCCGTGCACACCATGTTTGTCCATTTGTCATGAAATAAGTGACTTGAAAAGCATTTTAGTATATAGATATATGCAAATCTAGCAAAATCAAGTTACTTGTTTTATGACGGAGGGAGTACGTGTTAAACTAGCTTACATGTCGTACACGTTTTCTGCTATAACATAAGTAGATGGCAATGACCGAGAAACAACACATCGGTCGATGTCAACGAGTGTGAGAATCATGCTACATTGTGCGAACAATATCCATCAATCGTATCTTTAATATAACAACCCCTTATCTTTGTTACGTACACCTCTGGTTGGTGATGGGGCAACATCACGTACTTATCTCACTGGTTAGGAGGACAAATGAAAAATTTAGGCCTTGTTCGTTTAATCCCAGGAAGGTATAGATTGATCTGAATTATGGCCTAATCCTAGATATCAAGCATGTCCGAGTTATTTTTCCCAGCCCAACAAATTTGGAATCTTTGGTTACACCCAGCGGTATTATTAACCCGATTAATTTTGTCCAATTGTACTAACCAACACCACCCGAGAGTTAAGGAAGGGTCACCAAGACAATGATCTTGATGGTGGGGACACGACGTCTTTCCCTGATCCCCTCCACGCTTAAACGAACACTATGGAACATGGCGCGGGGTGACGCTGCATTCATGAGGGGCAATGTCGTAAAATAATTGGTTAAAATTGTTGTTGGAGATGACACCCTATGTAGTTATTAGCCGAAGTTGCGACAAAAGACAACAGTAGTACTATTTGCACCAAAAAGAGCCGACGAATGTGCAATAATAAAATTGAATAACTGCTTGTTAATTACATCCAGAAAATTACTTATCCTTCGAAAAGTACCGAGGGTAATTTCCGTGTGAAAGTTAAAGATGGAAAAGTGTGAGAAACATTATTGCTAAAGAATATGAAATAATCCTAAAAGAAACACTTTTGCAAAAAAGAATATGAAATAACCCTAGAAAAATATTGCTTTTGAACTAAGGTTATGCAATTATACACCGTCGAGAAGTTACAATGGGTTAACTAACTACGGGAAAGTATGGCTAGAAAGTTATTCCAGAAAATTACCTTAATAATCAAAAAATAGCCAAGAAATATTATCATAGACATATGATAACTACAGTTCTAAGTCAGGAAGTTGTGTCTTAAAATTAAAAGTAGTTGGAAAAATAAGTTTAAAATACTACTGCGGACCAATCAACCTAGGAAAAGTTATGGCCAGAAAGATGCCAAAAAGAAGAACGTAAAAAATTATCATGTAGAGTAAAGAAATTTTAGACGAAAAGTTATATGTCGAGACACTATTTCAGTATAGTACTATAACTATGAAGGATACCGCTCAGTACGTCGCGATCGGCCAAAACTAGACAATGAATAGTACACACGCAGAGACGTGGGCCGCGGAATCAAAGATAAACATACCGGAACGTACCACACACGGTTAACGGCACGATGAATAGTGTCACGCGTGGCGATGAACAGTGTCACGCGTGGCACGGACGCGCACATGCCGAGAATCCCACATGCCTTAATATATAGTTATATGTTCATGAAGACATGGATTAAAAGTGATCAAAGAACCGCCGCTCCCTCCTGACCCCGTGTGGCTGCCGCCGGGCCCCACCGGGCGGCCTCCACCGCACGACCACTCGCACTCCTACACATCCTCTCCCTTCGCTGCCGTCGAAAACGTCGCCGGGCAAAGGCCCTGCGGCGCGACGGCGGCGGCGGAGTCTCTCTTGCATATGGTGATCCAAGGAGTAGCGGCCGGGGCGCGTCGAGGGAGTTGCTGCAGGCGGTGATGTTGGCCGACGGCGGCAGCGCCACGGGCTCGATCTAGGCCTTTTGGTTTCAGGTGAGTTGCGTGTGATGTCCCTGCTGCCGCTTCATTGACCTCGGTGGCGTCTCGTGGAGGTGCTTCAGTGCTGCCACGCATCATGAGGAAAATGGTGGTGGCAATATTCTTCTCCGCCGAAGGTGGTCAACCAGGTTGAGGGTGTTTTGGCGGATCTCACGATCTGTCATCAAGTCTTAGCTGCGAGTCGGGGAGACTTAGTTGCCGGTGAAAACCGATCCAACTTTGGTCTTGGCGGGCGATGGCGGCATTTCTACGTTGTTATCTTGGTGAAGGCATCGTTATGCAACTATTGCCAACCCATTCGTGCTGCTCTATGGAAAATCGATCTGGCTTTTGGATAGGGTCGATTGAGGCGCTACGGTCGATCATAAGAATTGAACAGTCAAGGGATGATCAGCATCTCGTGATACGCGTGGTCCTTAAGTTAGAAGTTGACCGATGAGCTGCAATATGTCCATATCTGTTGCCTTCATTTTTAAACCATATATCGTATTATCCCCTGCATTAGTACATGATCCGTTTAAATCATGAGTAGATCGTACGACGTGCATCGAGCAACCCCTGATTCACTTCGTGGCCAGTGGCCACATGCCCACACGTGCCACATGGCGATCTCAGCTGGTCTGACAGGGCCGAAGAGGTGTTGCCTTTTCTGGGAAATCAGTGAAGCTCTTTCTATACTATGAGAATTGGATGGGGGTGTGTGTGTGGCACGGACGATTATCTTAAGTTCACCGACAATTCCCCTTCAACATCGATCATACAATGCCCCTTTCACGGGAACCAACAGCCATGGGCAGGTCGATACCCCTACCCTATGTATCGGAAGAAAATGTCGGGCATGGACAGGGTCAAGTCGGGTGTGCTCTACAGTGAGGTGTCATAGACGCACACGAAATCGCCTCTGTAGTCGAGCTACTTCCAGGAGGCGATCGACGGGGAGAGGAAATGGGCGCCGGGACGGGCGCAACCGCCGTGCTTCTGGCGTTGCTGGCGATCCTCCCGCCGTCGGCGCGGGGCCTCGACCGCGGCGAGTTCCCGCCCGGGTTCCTCTTCGGCGCCGCCACTTCTGCTTACCAGGTTCGTCCGTACTCCTCTTTGCTGTTTGCAGGAATTAATAGGTCATCACACCGCTCTGTTGTTTCTGGTCGCAGGTTGAGGGCGCGTATCTGGAGGACGGCAAAGGCCTCAACAACTGGGATGTCTTCACCCACGCATACCGTAAGTCCATCGATCTCTCCCTTCTCCTTCTCCTCTGCTCTGCTCCATCCATGTGTTCAGGTAAACTGCTCCCTGCTCTCCCTCCTCGTAATGTAAGCACGAATTTTGCTTCATCAAATTTTGACTGGATGATGCTCTGTTAATCCACCTCGCTTGCTGATCACTGAGCTCGATTATTCAACTGTCAGCAAAATTACCCGCAAAAAAAAACTGTCAGCAAATTATCACCAGGATAGAGACCAGGCCATTTGCCTATTTCCTATTACTGCTAAGTGCTAAGTCCAAAAAAATGTTTGAATGATTCAGTTTCCTCGAGAAGCGTTTATAGGATGATGATGATCCCGTAGTCGCCATGAATCGCAATTCTGCTTCTTCAAAGTTTGACTGGATGATGCTCTCTGAATACACCATGTCTGCTAACCATTGACCTTGGATTACCCTACTGTCAGCAAATTATTTCCAAGATAGAGACCCAAGCCATTTCCAGTTACACAGCTTTGCGCCCAAAAAGAATGAGCCTTCTGTTTTTTGTCGGCAAATGAGCCTTAACTGCGCTGAGCTGTCCATCTAAAACCAGATCTAGCATGTCCAAGTCTTGAGAGTTCTCACATGCACTTCTCCGTCAAGTTGACATATGCACATATTATCAATCATCTCCATTATTAGTACGAGTAGTTTTCTTTTTTGCGGGGCCTATTATTAGTAGTTTTGATTTGAGGGCAACTCTTTTCATAAAATTTAAACTCCTGATTTGCTCACAATTGTTTTTTATTTGGCTCGGTGCTGCAGCTGGGAATGTCGTGGATGGACGGAATGCGGACGTAACGGACGATCACTACCACCGGTACATGGTACAGAATCAGCAGACACACATACAATCCCTGGTACTAGTTGCCATGCCAATGCATCTTAATTGTACCAAATACCAATGTACTGCTCTCCCATATTGTGCCCGAAACAGGAAGATGTGGACATCATGCATAAGCTGGGCGTCAACTCGTACAGATTCTCGATCTCATGGGCGAGAATCTTGCCAAGTATGACAAGAACAATTGATAAACACGTATGACAATTTTTCATATTATCAGCGTTCAGTTTTGTTGACCAAACTGTGGTTGAATGGTCGTAGGCGGACGGCTTGGAGGCGTTAATCCAGCTGGAATAGCTTTCTACAACCGCCTGATAACTGCACTCCTGCAGAAAGGTAATCTCCCACGCCGCACCTCGTTAACCCAGATAGCTAACGACGTTGCAACAAAATCGAACCAGGGATTGAGCCATTTGTGACGCTGCATCACTTCGATCTGCCGCACGAATTAGAGACCCGATACGGCAGCTGGCTGGGCACCGGAATCCGGTAAGTATCCTGCAATCTCATGTTCCCACAGTTCTAGCAATTTGTGATTTACATGTACCTAGCTCAAATCCGATTTTTCCAGGGAGGAGTTTGCTTACTACGCGGACGTGTGCTTCCACGCGTTTGGTGATCGGGTCAAGTTCTGGACAACGTTCAACGAGCCCAACCTGTTCACCAAGTTCGAGTACATGCTGGGGGCGTACCCTCCCAATCGCTGCTCCGCGCCGTTCGGGCCTTGCAACAGCGGGGACTCCCAACGGGAACCCTACGTCGCGGCTCACAACATCATCATGTCCCATGCCGCCGCTGTCGACAACTACAAGAAGAATTATCAGGTACTCCATAAAACAGCCCCAGCAACTTACTCTATCCTTGCACGCTAACTTTGTTAGATGCATATGAAATGCAAGAGCCGAGTTTCTCTTAGACGTTTTGATCCACTTGTGTTAGGTGAAGCAAGGCGGCTCGATCGGAATTGTGATTTCGATGAAATATTATGAGCCGCTCACGAATACTACGGAGGATATTCTGGCAGCGCAGCGTGCATTGGCATTTGAGATACATTGGTATGCAACAATATGAAAATCGTTCGCATCAAATTTATTTATGATGCTGATCAAACTAAAGTTCACCCAGTTATACTGCAAAAGAGGGGGAAGTCGCACCCTTCATTAATATTAGTACTACTATGATTGTTGGTTTTCATGTCTATTTTTCCGTCTGTAGGTTTTTGGATCCGATATTCTTTGGTGAATATCCCAAGGAAATGCGTGAGATGTTATCATCAAACTTACCAGAGTTCACCCCAGCAGAGAAGCTCTTACTACAAGACAAGATAGGTTTCATCGGGATAAACCATTACACTGCGATTTATGCCAAGGATTGCATCTCTTCTCCATGCAACCTTAAGACATATGAGGGAAATGCGATGGTCTTTGCTACAGGTGAAAGAGACGGTGTACAAATCGGAAAATCAGTAAGAACTAGTTCTGTTATGCATTAATGATCCTATCCCTTTGTGCTTACTTTGTTGACATGTTTGGAGTGATCAACCTTCCAGACTGCACTTTTTGGTTTCTACGATGTTCCAGAAGGCATGGAGCTAATCATCAAGTATGTAAGTCAAAGATACGGGAACACACCTATCTATATTGCTGAGAACGGTGAGTGGAACATATATTACAAAATTCATGATGCTTTCAGTAAACTCCTTGAAGATTCTCAATCCCTCCTAATTTTCTCACGTTATCAATGATCTTGTGTTATCATACGCTCTCTCTTTTGTCATTTCAGGATACTCGCAACAGAGCAGTAACAATATGGAACACATGATCAATGACGTTGGCAGAGTGAATTACCTGCGGGGTTATCTATCATCTATATCTTCGGCTATCAGGTTCCATAGACAAACACATCGATTTATTTCATATGCATTATACTTTATGAATGACACCCTGAACAAAATGCCTCAAATTCTTAGAATACTTGATTTGTTGCCATGCTTATAGGGGAGGAGCAAATGTGCGTGGCTACTTCGTGTGGAGTCTCATGGACAACTTTGAGTGGCTTTTTGGTTTCACCCTAAGGTTCGGGCTCTACCATGTGGATTTCGCAACGCAAAAGAGGATTCCAAGGATGTCTGCGGACTGGTACTATAACTTCCTAAGGGGCTCGGGGCCGGTGGACAAAGTGCAAGCTCTAAGAGCAGATTCCTGATATTTCAAAAGCCGTGGATAGCCGCGTATTTGAAATGTTTGGGTGTAGATATGAACTACGCCCCATGAATATTCTTGTGTGTCGTTGCCCAACATAATTATTTAGGTAGATCACCACCTTATGAAGTCGCATATTTGCACCCTTAATGTGTGGTGCTGGACTAGGCATACACATTTGCATCGAACACTTACAATTAATATCAAGTACATCAGACCACTGCCTAACTCAATATCATGAGCAAGACATCAATAATACACATAAACTATATAATAAATGACCAAAAAGATCAAAAGTGAAATTATGGGACTTGCCACATAATTACTATGATGCTTTGCTAAACCCTTTTATTAATCATTGCAATCCTATTGCATCAACTTAATATTTCTTCTATGACAAGATTTACTTAGTCCATGAAATCTCTTGAACACTTTCAATTTATTTCATCGCTCTACTTCATTAAATAGATATTTTCATATCGATTTAAGTCGTTAGTAGAATTTCACGAAGTAAATAATCCACCATGTCATGTGAGTTAATTAATTACACACATCTCTATATATGACTCCAACTATCTCATATCCTTATTTCAAACACTTTTGAAAATAATCTCTTAGTCTTTAAATTCATTGGAAACTTTCAACATGCCCAAACGAATTTGAATTTCCTAAGTCTACGTGAATAGAACTTACTTGTAATTTTCCACATGAATATGATTAAGTCATATGGTGTCATACACTATGGAATATTCTCATAGAAACTTAACATTTAGCAAATAAGTCAAAGATTAAACGCCACCATCAAGATAACATAAACTTAGCCTCGAAGAGGTACCAATTTATCACACAGATCCTTAACAAAATTTAACAATGACTGTGTCAAAACTTTAAGGACCTCGCTGTAGAAACAATGAAGCAAAATAACTATTATCTAGCTCTAGTGTCAATCTTGATTGTTGAACTTGAGCGCATCATCTCGGTGCAGAGGGTAGCAATCCAACTGCCATCCTCTGAGCACATCAACACTTCACTTCTCTCCTAGCCTCTTTCACTTTGAATCCGCCTGCATCATCATGCAAGTCATTAGTATCTCATACTAAAGCTTTTGAAATAAATCTTGCAAGAATATGTCAATAATATACGATAACAATTATACCTTCTTCTTTGTACTTTACGAAGTGTAGTCCGGGATCAACTCTTGATCATCAAAGACCAATTTCCTTCATCCACCAATCTCAATATGGAAAACAATTCAGCGAACTCCTTGGTCACTCCCATGGCTAGGAAACAAATGATGAAACCTTTGAAAGATATAGGACGAGTGACATAAATACCAGGTCAGCGGAGTATTCCTAGCATGAGGGAATCCCAAATACTAGTTCAATTGCTTGAATAGCCTCATCTCCTTTGACCACCTTGCAATTTAGAATTGCATTTATCTTATAACGGTCGATCTGAATCATGTTCCAAAAGATCACACAATCCCTCATCATATAGGCATGAAGGTAACGATATTATTTGAACAACTCCCCACCTCCTGCCTCCTCCTGACGCCGTCGCCAGGGGCGCCGTCGGGCGAAGCCCGGGTGGCGTGGCAGCGGCGGGGGATCTTCTCCTACTGTGCCAGGTAGCGGCTCGGTGGGATTTTTGCTAGGGCTTTAGGGGACGCCATCGGGATGGTGGAGGAGGCGTCGCATCAGAATAAGTGTGCTGGATCTTGATCCCCATCTCGGCGAGGCCACTTGTGGCGGAGCCGGCGAGCTGCTGGCCTGGTGTCCTCTCGGATCTGCGGATCTAGGGAGGGTGGTTTCTCTGGGCGCGATCGACTTTCGACCCTGCCTTAGAGTTTATGGGGTCTGTTTAGGAGTCGAAGGGGTGCTGATGCTATTGTCTTCCCCTCGGTCGGCCGTGGTGGAGAGGGAGAGGAAGGGGATGGCACCACCGTCTTCCTTTTTAGGGTTGTTTGTGTTCTTCTGGTGGTGTGCGGTTGTCGCGTCTTGAAGCTTCTTCCGGCCGACCTTGGTGGCGAGGGGAGAAGGTGGCTCGACATGTCGATGCCAAATTCTGTCAGATGGTGGAGCGTTCTGCTGGTGGTTTGGGTCTACTGCTCAGGGATATTCGGTTGGAGGTACTGCCTGTTCTTCCCTATCTCCTGCCTGCCCGATGGTCTTGAAAAGGTTCTCCTCGAAACAGGCTTTTGCCCCGCTTTATAAATAAAGCAACAACCGTCCAGTCGGTACAACAACGCAGCCGGCCGCAGCCAAAGGGACAAAGAAAATAAAAATAGTGCAACACTGCTTGGGCAACAGCACACAAACGCCCAAGAGAGAAAGCAAAAAGCGGCCCGGAGGCCAGACCAGGCGCTAGCGATCACCAGGTGACCGAAGCGGCAGCGAGGGAGGTGGGGGCGCCGAGAGGGGAAGCGAAGCCGACCGCAGGGCCCGAAGAGCGGTGTCGAAGTCGGCCCGATCACGCTGGCGCACCAGGGGGGACCACTGCTGGAGGAAAGCAAGAAAAGCAAAAATCGAGTCAGACGCGCGCGTGGGGTATATCTTCTCAATCACCATCTTGTTCCGGACATTCCAGAGCGCCCAGGCCATGGCTGCAAACACAAGCCAAAAAAGACGGCGGCCGCGCCCGGCCCTAGTGGCCTGGGATTGGAAGAAGTCCCCCAGATCCTGCGCCTGCCAGGCCGGGCCAAGGGCTTCCCTGACAAAGGACCAAAGAGACTGGGCCGCCGAACACGAGAAGAAGATGTGGGCGCACGTCTCCGGTGTCCCACATAGGGGGCACCGGCCAGAGCCGGGGCCCTTGCGCTTGGCCACCTCCACACCGGAGGGCAGTCTGTCGCGCAGCAACTGCCAAAGGAAGATGCGAATACTAAGCGGGAGAGGAGCTTTCCAGAGGGGGGCCGTCCACCTCAGCTCCGGGCCCTGGAAGAGGGCCCGGTAGGCCGATCCGACCGAGAACTCACCAGAGGGAAGGAGCCTCCAGGAGACCGCGTCGGGGGCGTCTGCCAGAGTCGTGGGAAGAGCAGCCATAAGCTGCCGCAACTCCGCTGCCTCAAGCAGGCTAAAGGCCCGGCGGAAGAGGAGGTTCCAGCGATCCCCGCAGAAAATCTCCGCCGTGAGGGCAGACGGAGCCGCGGAAATAGCAAAGATGGCAGGGAACCGGACCCCTAGCGGGATCTGGGAAAGCCATGGGTCCAGCCAGAAGCGGCAACCCTGACCGTTCCCAACAGTGAAGTCAATTCCCAACCCAATGAAGTGCTTGATCTCCTGGATGGCCCGCCAGAATTGGGAGCCCTCCCGGCGATCGCAAGCCAAGAGAGGGCGGCCACCGAGGTACTTGGCCTTAAGGAGCTGCAGCCAAAGTCCACCCTCGTCCCGAAGAACGCGCCAGACCCATTTCAGCATCAGGGCGAGATTGAAGCGGCGAGAGTCTAGAATACCAATGCCCCCAAGGGATTTGGGGGTGCAGACGTCCGCCCATTTCACCATATGGTACTTCTGGTGGCCGTCTCTAGCTGCCCAAAAGAACCTAGATAACTCCTTGTCGAAGTCGGCATGGGTCCCCTCAGGTAGCAAGTATAACCCCATCTGGTACATAGGTAGGCTCGAGAGACAGGAGTTGATCAGGACCGTCTTACTACCCTTAGTCGTGAGCCGCGCTCGCCAGGGTTCCGCCCTCGAGCGCACCCTCGTGACCAATGGTGACAGGTCCCGAATCAGCACTCGTGTCTCCCGCACGGGCATCCCCAAATAAGAGATGGGGAAGTCGGCCAGCCTGCAGTTGAGGTTGTCAGCAATGCGCTGGCTCTCCTCCTCCGAGTACCCTAGCACCACCACTTCGCTTTTATCAAAATTGATCTTCAACCCTGACATGTCTTCAAAGCAGAGAAGGAGGAATTTCAGGTTGATGATGTCCAGATCAGAACCCTGCACCATGATCATCGTGTCGTCCGCATATTGGAGGTGGGAGACGCCCCCTCCAGGAATAAGGTGCCCTACCACACCCGAGATGTGGCCAGTGGTCTTGGCTCTATCCAAGATCTCTGCCAGGGCATCAACAGCAGCATTAAACAGGAGGGGGGAGATCGGGTCCCCTTGACGAACCCCGCAAGAGGGAACAAAAAAGGGGCCAATCTCGTCGTTGATGTTGATCGCTGTTCGCCCGCTCATCACAAATTGCATGATCCAGCAAACCATGCGGTCATCAAAGCCCCTCCTCTCCAAAACTAACCTCAAGAAAGCCAGTCCAGATGGTCATAGGCTTTCTGGAAGTCCAGCTTCAGGAATACCCCTTTCTGACGTCGTGCTTTAACCTCATGAATGATCTCATGAAGTGCGAGCACATCGTCATGAATGATGCGTCCCTTAAGGAACGCAAATTGGAGGGGGTGCGTGAGTCTCTCCATGACTGGGGCAAGCCGAGTGGCACAGACTTTCGCGAAGAGCCTCTGGATGACATTAATGACCGTGATCGGGCGAAACTGGCGAATATCCGTGCCCCCTCCACCTTGGGGATCAAAGTAATCACCCCAAAGTTCAGCCGGGACATGACTAATGTCCCGGTGAAGAATTCCTGGAACATCGGCAGGATGACCGGCTGGAGTTGCTCCCAGAAGGTCTGGAAGAAGCTCACCGGCAGCCCGTCAGGACCAGGAGCCGAGCCAGCTTTCATGGCCTTCAGTGCCTCAGCCACTTCCCCCGGGAGAAATGGACGGGTGAGGTCCGCATTCTCCACCGGGGTGACTAAGGCCCCACCCGACCAAAAGTCGGAGGCCAAGGAAAGGCCCGACGAGGGAGACGAAGAGAAGAGATCCTTGTAGAAAGCATAAATATGGGAGGACAGCGCCTGGGGGGACTCCAGAAGGGAGTCCCCCTCCCAGAGGCAGGGGATTGAGCACCGCCTCCTCCTTCCATTAGCGATGGCATGGAAGTAGGCAGTGTTCATCTCCCCCTGGACAGTCCAATTCTGACGACTCCATTGTCGCCAGAATGCCTCCTCTCCCTTATAGATCTCCATGATGGAGGTCTCAAGGGAGTACCTATGAGACCAGGCCTCGGAAGAGAGGCCTAAGAGATCAGCCTCCCGGTCCAAGGCCTGGATCTCGCTCAAGATGGCGTCCTTTTGAGCCCTGAGCGCAGCCCCCGCATTAGCCCCCCAGCCCCTCATGAATTGGCGTGACAATCTAACACAGTGGTGCCAGATATCTACCGCACAATAAGCACGGGGGGGAGGCCGCCGCCGCCTGCCATTTGGCTCGTACCGCGTCCACGAATCCCTGCTTCTGCAGCCAGAAGGACTCAAAGTGGAAGCGGTTGAGCCTAGGAGGCCGGCCCCCTCCGGAGGAGAGAAGGAGCGGGGTGTGGTCAGATCCAATCCGCGTGACAGCCTTCAACGAGCAGAGGGGAAAGGCCACCTCCCAGTCGACGGACACAAAGACTCTGTCCAGAACGCATCAGACAGGGTCCAGCTGCTTGTTTGTCCAAGTGAACCTAGCACCCACCCGAGCAATCTCGCGGAGGGCGAGATCGGCAATGCAGTCATTGAACAGACGCATCCTAGGGAGATCCACATTTGCCGAGCTCTTGTCGTCAGCGTAGCGGATAAGGTTGAAATCCCCGGCGATCACCACCGGTAACCCTGTCCGCTCCACTTTCGACTTGAGCTCCTGCAAGAAGGCAGCGGATCTCTGATGGTCCGCGGGGCCATAGACAATAATCATCTCCCAGCGGAAACGAGATTGCCTATGGGTGAGTGTCATGCTCACGAAGAATTCCCCACGGTCCATATCCTCAACCTCAAAGGTATCCTCCTTGACTCCCAAAAGAATACCTCCAGAGTGGCCCGAGGCCGGGAGCCACGACCAAGAGAACTTGCAACGGCTCAGGGCCTCCAACTCTGAGACGGAAAAATCCTGGCGAATCGTTTCCTGCAGGCCGACAATATTCGGCGCTTCCAGGCGGATGTATTCCTTGATCTGGCGGCGGCGGCCCTCGTGTCCGAACCCCCGGATGTTCCAGATGAACACCCGGAAGGCCCTCAGGAGGTCCATAGTGGACCTTAAGCCTGGGGGGTCCCCTTAGCGGGGACCGAATGTGCACGAGAGGCGGAGGGGCAGCGTGGAGCAGCCTTGGGGGGACGCCCCCGAGACCTAACCGAGGGGTCAGATCCCAGAGGGACCTCCCGCACGCCAGGCACCGGAGGGGGGTCCTCACCGGGGTCAGGTCCCGCAGACCTAGCCTCAGTAAGGATCTGAGCGCGCTCCCGCTCCCGGGCGTCACGCGCCCGGGCCGCAGCGATCGCACCTGCATACCCCTCCCGTGCCTGAATGGCCGCAAGCTGCTCAAGGCGGGGCCCCTTCTCGCCGCGAAAGACAATGCCACAATCCTCCGCAACCTCCCCCAGGTGAGCGAGGGAGACCTCTGAAAGAACACAGAAAGCAGAACCAGGGAAACCGGACGGACCGGGGTCAGAGGGGGTGGAGGAGGAAGGCGTAGAGGAGGTACCTGAGAGCTCATCCCTGGCCGCGACACGACGAGCGGCCCGCTCGGCCACCGTCGGCTCCGGCCTAGACATGCCTGTCCTGGCCTCAGCCAGCCGGGAGCTGTGGCGGGAGGGCGGAGGGGGCGGTGGGCGGGGGCCCCTGGCGCGACGGAGCTTGGAGGAGGCGGCCGGGGAGTCGGGGTCAGAGGTAGCACCCACCATGCCCGTCGGGTCAGGAGTGTCGGGGGCGAGGGAGTAGCACACCACCCCCGGCGAACGCGGGGAGGGAGGGGCACAGACGACCAGCCCCACGCTCCCCGAGGTCTCAGAGGCGGGAGACCGAGAGGGAGGGATCGGGGCCGGCGTCAGCATCAGATAGAGGTTGGATCCGTACTGGGCGATGTCGATCTCGGGTGGCGCCGGGGGGGGCAGGACTGGGGCGGTGAGGGAGGATCACCGGGGCCACCTTGGCCGGAGCACTCAGCGACAGATGACGGCGATCCTGGACGAGGGGGACCCCCTCCAAGCCGTCGAACATCAGGGAGCGAGCCACAGGGCCCCCGGAGGACCCACCCTGAGGGGGTGGTGGAGGAGGCGGGGAGGCATCGGTGGCTAGTGGCGAATCCGGATCCGTCCCGGTGTCACTGTCGTCCGAGCCCCGGGCCTCGGGATCCCTGCCACCGAAGCCCTCGTCAGCTGGGGACCCCGGGGGAGGGGGAGGGGGACTCGACGCAGAGGGCCCCCCCTCGTCCAGCTCCACCAACAGGTCCCGGCCCACCCTGTCGAAGAAGACCCGAGGGAGGGAGACCGGGAAGACTGAGGGGTCGGGGCAGAGCAGACGCAGGCGGACCGGAGCGAGGCCGGACAGAGAGCCCACATCCACCTCGGTGAGCTTGCCCACCGTCTGAGCCACGAGGGCCACCACCGCAGGGGTCCTGGCCTCAGACGGTAGGCCATGGAGGCGAACCCACACCTCCGAGAGCGTGGCCACCATCTCTGGAGCGGCCGACGAGGGCTGGATGGAGACCTGCAGCTGGTGAAGAGGGAGGGTGAAGGAGGTGCCACACGCGCACATCCGGAGGATCGCCACCGATGGGAAGGAGAATGCAAACTCGGACTCGGAGACGCGACGAACCGGCCATTCGTGGCCTGGGAGGACCGTCCGCAGCTCCTCCTGGATGAGACCCTCCGTGACCTCGACCGAGATCGGGGGGTCTTGCGCCGGGAGGATCTTCACCATGGCCAGGGTCTCAGGGACGGTCATGGAGACACCCCCCATGTCGATGAAGTAGAATCCCCCATCCACGCCATGGCCATAGTACTCCAGGGTCTCCTGGCGACGGGCGGAGATGCCCGCAAGAGCCAAGGGGACCCCAGGACGGGCACCCAGGAGGCCAGGAGCAGGGTCCACCGCGGGGGGCGCGGCCGGAGTCTTACGCTTCTTCTTGCTCTTGCGTTTCTTCTTCTTGGGGGCCATGGAGTCGTCAAGCTCGCCGGATTGCCGTGGACCCGCAGTCGGCGCCACCACTGGAGGAGGCGGGAGGTCCCTATCCGCGCGCCAGGACGGACCGTCCGCCCGATTGTGGGAGGTGCGGGCAAGAGGCAGCCCGTCCCTGGCCCGCATGGAGAGCAGAGCCTCCTCGCGGAGGCGGGCCTCACGCGACGACTCCGGGGCGGGAGGGGGCGACCGTGGCGCGTCATCCAGGCGGCGCCGCGTGGGGAGGGGGGAACGGGAACCCAGCCGCTGTAGACCAGGAGCACGCGACAGAGGCGGGGACCGCCGGGCCGGGAGGGAGAGCGGTGGCCCTGGCGCGGGGACCGTCGCACAGGGGGCCGGTAGGCCGAGGCCTGGCCCCGCGCTGGGGGGCGCCGTGCTGCCTCTCTGGCAGGCGCCGGTCGCGGGGGAGATGGGGGGCGGCGGAGGGGAGAGCGGCCGTGGGTGGGAGGCGAGGGGCTCCGGGGGCGGCGAGGCGCCATGAGAGCGTCAAGGAATGTCCTGGACGGCGGCGTGGACGGGGGACGGAGAGGCGGGGGGCTGCACTCGACGGAGGCGAGCACGCCGGGAGAGGCGGCGGGGGAGGCGGCCGAGATCGATACGGGGTCGGCCACTAGGGCACGACCCCCCGATGGCTAGGGCGACGCGGACCGGGGGCCGTTGGGCCTGGCCACGAGGGCCGGCGCGGAACAGGCCTGCCAGGAGGAAGTCAACCCGGCCAGATGTCCGGTGGGCCGAGGCCCACGAGCCATCCGGGGGGGACCCCCACCAACGGCCCATTCAGCGCCCGAGGCCGCCCGCCGAGGGCCTCTCCCCAACCTCCCGGCTCCCTGCTGCGGCGCCGCCGGCGTCCGCCGCGGTTGGGGTACCCCTCTCCGGCGAGGCCGCGAAGACACAGCCAGCGCCAGGGGGAGTAACTCCGCCAGGGAGGGACGCAGGAGCGAGGAGGGGACCCGCGGAGTCGGCACCCCGCGCTCCCCATCGGAGCTCTCGCCGGCGGCGCGAACCCCGAACACCGTCGAGCCCAGCTCTGTCTCGTCCTCGACGTCTCCCCAGTTCTGGCCCTGCAGGTCGGCCAGCGCCGCCACCACCGTCGGGTCCAGCGGCCGGGGGCGGGATGGGGGCTCGCACGGGGGGAGGGGGCGCCGGTCGACGCGCCGCCGCCGGCGGCAATGGGACCCGGCAGCCGACACGAACCGCGTGGGCAGGGAAGGCGAGGGACGCCCCCTGGCGGATGAACTCGGCCCGGCGGCGGTCCCGAGCGTCGATGACCACGCCGGCTTTGGAGAGGAGGACGAGGCGGCCCTCCGCCGGCCGGAGCACTACCGTCGCCTCCGACCAGCCGGGGCGGCAACCTGCGGAGACGGACGACGACGAAGCACGCCACCGCAGCGGGGGGGGCCTCGGAGGAGGATGGCCTCGGCATGGCGGCGTGGACGGCGGCGCGTCGGCCAGGGCGGCGCCGCGCGGCGCAGTTCAAATTTGAATCGCCAGAGCGCCTCGGTCCAAAAACCACCGTTCTCTTGAAAAGGTTCTTAGCTCTCACCCCTCGGGATGGGCACTCCTACGGTGTTCAAAGCCCAATGTGGCGACGGCGGCGGTGGTGATTCGATGGTGTCTGAAGATGTGCTGCTTCTGGATCCGGTCCCTGTACTTGGTTGGTGACGATGAGGACGATGAGCTTGATTGCGTTTTGGAAGTATGGTGTGCGGTCCATTTTGCAAAATTTTGGGACCATATTGTATTTTTCTTTATTCGTGGAGTCGTTTATAATCGGTTTCGCTATGTTGAAATTCCATCAGTTGTTATCTTAAAAAAAATAGGTGAGCCATTAAATAAATTGCTTTAATTTTCGTGTTGAAAGCTACCGGAAAGCATAGGAGCACTAGTAAGAAATTATTAGGTTCTAATTCAGTTGAGTAAATTACATATTCATATCACATTTGGGGCAGCGGTAACGAGTTGATGCATACTTTGATAATTTAATAAATATGTGCAATTTCTCCGACAGCCAACGACAGATTGCTCGAAAACTCGTTTGATAGCGTTTTAATCCTACGGGCCTGCTGTCAGATGCTGACTAGGACAAAACGGCCGTTGGCCACCGTTAGCGGTCGCCACGGCTAGAGCATCTGGTCCGTCCTCAACGTTAAAGTACAACTTATTTCGCCGCTACAGGGAGGGCGACCTACTCCGCACCCCACCGGAGATGTTCTACGACAAGACCATGCCCAAGACTATCGTGCGCAAGGGGTGCGAATTCGAGGCCGCTGTCAAGGCCAGGAAGAAGGCAGCAGCAGCGCAGGGCGCCACTGACCTGTCAAGCTTTGACGCCAAACTCGAACGACTCCACGAAGAGCTGGATCAGCTGCTTGCCAAGACCTCCCACGCCCTCGACAATCTCCGCCAAGCCAGCTCTGCCGACAATGGCGGCGAGGTGGGACTGAAGGCGTTTCTCAAGGACCTGAGGCAGAGGTTTCCGACGCTGAATGACGTGTACGTGTGGCAGGCTCTGTGCGGCGCATGGGGCGGTGTGCGCCCCGGCGCGACGACCCTGGATGCCATCATTGAGCCGACGCGTCTCTCTGCCGGCCTGTGTGGCACCATGGACGACCTCGCCGTGGACCGCATCGTCGAGGGCGGCATCGGACTCGTGCAGCCGCACCACGCCGACAAGCTCTATGACGCCATGCACTCTCGAAATAGGCTTTCGCCCCGCTTTATAAATAAAGCACACATACAAGACCGCTGCTGGGCAAGACAGCATAACGCCCAAAGAAAGAAACACCACACGATACAAGAGGCTAGGACGAACCACGCCCAAAAAGAAAATAAATGAAAGAAACGACGACTCGACGAGACTAGGGTGACCCGCCATCACTGTGCCCTCCGGAAGAATCCCACCACGCTTCTCACACACCGAAACGCCCAGTGCCAAGACAACACCTTCAACAAGGGGACACCGTCACGGCACTGTTGTCTGGGCCAGAACACTGGACCTAGGGGTTTCCCCTGACACTCGGGTACCAGTAGGCAGGGGATATCCGCGACGCCCTCTAAGAAGGAATGGCGCCACTCGAGAGCGGCACCGCGACGGAGTCGAACAAGCTGACAGGGATTTCTCCCTACCCCCACCTACACACAATCCCGGGCGAATCAGTGCACCATCCCCCACTTTGCCGCCCACCAACATGCACCACCACGATCTTGCGGCCACCATCAATGACGCCATGCACTCGTACCTCGCCGACGCCAGGATCACGGGAGTGAAGGTGGATGTCTTCAACACGCTGGAGTACTTGTGCGCCGACCACGGCGGCCGCGTGGAGCTCGCCAAGGCATACTACGCGGGCCTCTCGGACTCCATCGCCGCAAACTTCAGCGGCACGGGCATCATCGCTAGCATGCAGCAGTGCAACGACTTCTTATTCCTCGGGACGCGGCAGGTCTCCATGGCGCGCGCCGGCGACGACTTCTAGTTCGACGACCCCAACGGCGACCCCATGGGCGGCCTACTGGCTGTAGGGTGTGCACATGGTGAACTGCTCTTACAACACCTTGTGTATAAGTCAGTTTGCGCGTCCCGACTGGGACATGTTCCAATCCGACCACGTGTGCGCCACCTTCCATGCCGCTTCCCGCGCCGTCTCTGGCAGCCCCATCTACGTCAGCGACTCTCTTAGTGTCCATGAATTCGATCTGCTCAGGACACTCGTCTTTCCCGATGGCACCCTGCCGCTGTGCCTCCACTACGTGCCGATCGCTAATGGTGGCCAACGGCTGTTTTGTCCTAGTCAGCATCTGACGGCGGGGCTGCGGGGTTAAAACGCTATCAAACAGGTTTTTGAATAATTTATCGTTGGCTGTCTCAGAAATTGCACTTATTAAAATTACCAAAGAATGCATCAACTCGTTACCGTTGTCCTAGATGTGATATGAATATGTAATTTACTCAATTCAGTTAGACACGCTGATGGAGAGGCCGGAGTCTCATTCCACTTCTCGGAAACAAAGTCGGTAAGTTCATATATCATTCCCCTTCAACATCGATCGATCAAAATGTCCCTTTCACGTGCACCACGGGAACCGAGAGCCTAGCTTTTTTAAGTCGGGCATGGGGCCCTGGGCAGGTCGATATACCGTACCAATATGTATCGGAAGAAAATGTCGGGCATAGACAGGGTCGCCTCCCTCTGTAGGCGCACAGAAATTGCCTCTGTAGCTAGCTAGCTACCTCGAGGAGGAGGAGGCGACAGGGAAAGGGAATGGGCATAACCGCCGTGCTGTTGGTGTTGCTGGCGATCGTCGCGCCGTCCGCGCGGGGGCTCGACCGCGCCGAGTTCCCGCCGGGGTTCCTCTTCGGCGCCGCCACGTCTGCTTACCAGGTTGGTTCTTCGCCGGGACCTTGAATTGGCTCCGTCGTCGTCGGCGACTCGGCGTCTCTCTCTGCTGTTCGATCGTTGAATCGACACTATGGTTGGTTTCCGGTTGCAGGTTGAAGGCGCGTACCTGGAGGACGGCAAGGGCCTCAACAACTGGGATGTCTTCACCCACACACACCGTACGTCATCTCTCCCTTCTCCCTCTGCTCTGCTCCATCCATGTGTTCAGGTTTGAGCTTAAACTTGACTGCGCGATTCCCTAACCCTGTCTCCCTGCTCTGTGTGGAACAGAGACAGAGATAGCCCACCAGAAATTCCATAAACACGAATTCTTTTCTTCATCAAATTTTGATTGGATGATTTCTATGTTAATCCACTATGTATGCTAATCATTGTGCCGGATTACTTTACTGTCGGCAAATCATCACCAGGATAGAGACACATGTCATTTCCTATTACAGCTAAGAGTCCAAAAAAAGAAAAAGTTTGAACGATTCGCTTTCCTCTGGAACGTTTACAGGATGATGATGCTCCCGTAGTGCCATGAATACCAATTCTGCTTCGTCAAAGTTTGACTGGATGGTGCTCTCGTAATTCACCATGTATGCTAATCATTGACCTTGGACGATTACCCTACTGTCAGCAAATTATTACCAGGATAGAGACACAAGCCTTTTCCTATTACACAGCTTTGCGCCCAAAAAGAAAGAGCCTTCTGTTTCTGTGGGTAAATGAGCCTTAATTGCTCCGAGCTGTCGATCTAAAACCATATCTACCATGTCGAAGTCTTAAGAGTTCTCACATGCAGTTTGCCGTCAAGTTGACATGCACATATTATCATCATCTATTTTTAGTAATTTTGAGGGCAACTCTTTTAATATTATTATTTTGAAATGAGATCTTTTTTAAATTTAAACTTCTGCTTTGCTCCCAATTTTTTTGATTTGGCTCGCTGCTGCAGCTGGGAACATCAGGGATGGACGTAATGGGGATGTAGCAGACAATCACTACCACCGGTACATGGTACAGATTCAGCAGACAGACAATCCCTAGTAATCCCCATATCATGCGTCTTAATTGTACCAAATACCAATGTGTACTGCTGCCATTGTCCCCGAAACAGGAAGATGTGGAAATCATGCATAAGCTGGGCGTCAACTCGTACAGATTCTCAATCTCATGGGCGAGAATATTGCCAAGTATGTCAAGAACAAATATATACACACATGCGTCAGTATATCAGCGTTCGGTTGACAAACTTTGGTCAAATCTTTGTAGGCGGCCGGGTTGGAGGTGTTAATCCAGCTGGAATAGCTTTCTACAACCGCCTGATCGCTGCACTCCTGCAGAAAGGTAGTCTCCCACCCCACACCTCGTAATAACCATCTTCAACCCAGATACGCTAACGATCCTAAACCTTGCAACAAAACCGAACCAGGGATTGAGCCATTTGTGACACTGCATCACTTCGATCTGCCCCAGGAACTAGAGACCCTATACGGCAGCTGGCTGGGCGCCGGAATCCGGTACGTAAGCACCCTGCGATCCTGCTGCAATCTACTGTTCATGTTGAGCCACAGTTATACCAAGTTTGTGATTTACCTTTTTTTTGTCAGGGAGGAGTTCGATTACTATGCGGACGTGTGCTTCCAGGCGTTTGGTGATCGGGTCAAGTTATGGACGACGTTCAACGAGCCCAACATGTTCATCAAGCAGGCGTACATGCTGGGAAGGTACCCTCCCAACCACTGCTCCCCACCGTTTGGGAACTGCAACAGCGGGAACTCCCAACGGGAGCCCTATGTTGCGGCTCACAACATCCTCATGTCCCATGCCGCCGTTGTCAAGAACTACAACAAGAATTATAAGGTAAAACCACCCCCCCACCCCCCCACCCCCACCCCCAAGCAACTTACTCTATCGTTGTACACTAACTTTGTTGGCACCATGATACTGTGTGTCGATGCATCTGAAAATGCAGAGCCACATTTGTCTTAGATGTTTTGATCCACTTGTGTTAGGTCACGCAAGGTGGCTCGATCGGAATTATTATCTCGATGAAATATTATGAGCCACTGACAAATACCACAGAGGATATTCTGGCGGCACAACGCGCGCAGTCTTTTGAGATACATTGGTATGTAATTGTATGAAAACCGTTGCGCATCGACTACTCTTATTTATTATGCGAAAAAAATGAGTTTCACCTGATTATACTATAAAAGAGGAGGAAGTTGCACTCTTTATTAGTAGTACACCGATTGTTTTCATGTCTATTTTTCCGTCTATAGGTTTTTGGATCCGATATTCTTTGGTGAATATCCCAAAGAAATGCGTGAGATGTTATCATCGAACTTACCAGAGTTCACCCAAGCAGAGAAAAGCTTATTGCAAAACAAGGTAGATTTGATCGGGATAAACCATTACACTGCGATTTATGCAAAGGACTGCGTCTCTTCTCCATGCAACCTAAAGACATACGAGGGGAATGCGCTGGTCTTTGCTACAGGAGAAAGAGACGGTGTACAAATCGGAAAATCAGTAAGAACTGGTTCTGTTATGCATTAATGATCCTATCTTTTTGTGGTTGTTTTGTTGACACGTTTGGCATGATCAACCATCCAGACTGCACTTCTTGGTTTCTACGATGTTCCAGAAGGCATGGAGCAGATCCTCAAGTATGTAACTCAGAGATACGGGAACACACCTATCTATATTACTGAGAACGGTGAGTGGAAAGGATATTACAAAATTTCTAATTCTGCTAACAATAAATTCTCTGAAGATTCTCAATCCATCCTAATTTGCTTACGTTATCAATGATCTTAGGTTATCATACCCTCTCTCTTTTGTCACTTCAGGTTACTCACAACACAGTAGTAACAATATGGAAGCCATGCTCAATGACATTGACAGAGTAAACTACCTACAGGGTTATCTATCGTCTATATCTTCAGCTCTCAGGTTCCATGCGCAAACACACCGATTTATTTGATGTGTGTTACGTATTTCCAATGAGACCTTAAACAAATACTTTCATCAAATTCTTAGAATACTATACGTGTTGTCATTCTTACAGGAGAGGAGCAAACGTGCGTGGCTACTTCGTGTGGAGTCTCATAGACAACTTCGAGTGGCTTTTTGGTTTCACAGTAAGGTTTGGGCTCTACCATGTGGATTTAGCAACGCAAAAGAGGACTCCAAAGATGTCTGCAGAGTGGTACCGTGACTTCCTAACGGGTTCCGAGCTGGTGGAGAAAGTGCAAGATCTAAGAGCAGATTCCTGATAGTACTTCAAATATATATCTATAATTTTTATACTTCAAATATATATCTATAATTTTTTGGTGCACTTATTAGTAAAGATTTGATGTACATGGGCACCACAGATCCGGTTTTTTACAAAGATCGAAAATCATATTTCTGATTTTCAGAAAATTCTGAAAAAATCCAAGATATAACCAATGATCGATGTATCCCACAGACGTGTAAAATACCAATTTTAAATACTTTGCATTATGAGCTACACAAAAATGAGGAAAGTGTGGATCTGAGTATACATAGTTTTACATCTCCAAATTTATAAGATTTTGTTATTTTTTTAGCCTACAATATAAAGAATTTTGGGTTAAGATTTTGCATGCTAATAGGATACAACATTGGCTATGGCTAGATTTTATTTACAGAATTTTTGGAACTTGCAAATATGAATTGTAATTTTTAAAAAGGGAGTTGTCAGGGTTTCGATTTCCCGGTTGTAAATTTGTATATAGGTGGAGGGCTTGTGACCACAATCTGATGGGGTAACAACCTTAGCCACACAATATTTATACAGGTTCAGGCTCCAACGATGTTTTTTCTAATGAAAACCCTACTTCATGTTGGCTTCATATCAATGTGAGGTGCTAGTGAATTGAGTGGGGTGCTAGCTTCCGGTGAGAAGCCGGCTAGGTCTATGCCAACTTGGCTAGAAATAACTGAATGTATGTTGGAGTGTGCGCAGCTAGGTCTATCCCAACTTGGCTAGGAATAACTGAATGTATGTTGGAGTGTGCGAGTCTAGAACTCGTGTACTCTATCGTGTATTGTGAATGTGGAATGTTTCGGCCTCTTCTCCCTAATGGGAGTGGTGGTCTATTAGTACTATGGGTGAGGGCTAAATCCATGGAGGGAGAGACGACCACGTCGTTGATGGGTTTATTACATGTAAACCAAAAATTCCTACGAGATTGCGAAAGAAACCCAAAGATTTGACTATGAGATGCTACTTGCGAGGGAGATCCAATCTATTTACCCTTAAAGAAACACGAGCATTGATGATCTAAAGGTCGGGGTTGATGTAGTCGTACACGACGTCTGATCAATCTGATGAAGCATGGCACGTGCATCAACTCCACGGTATCAATCTGACGGACATGTCGCTGATGGGTTTGTTGCATGTAAAACAAAATTTTCTACGAGATTGCAGAAGAAACCCAAAGATCCGATCTATGAGAGGCTAGTTATGAGGGAGATCCGATCTACTTACCCTCAAAAAAACACGAGTGTTTACGATCTAAATATTGGGGTTGATGTAGTCGTACACGACGTCAGATCAATCTGATAAAGCACCGCACAAGCATCACCTCCACGGTATCCACATGTTCGGCTTGACGGCATCTCTTCCTCCTTGATCCAGTAAGCGAGAGAGAAGAGCCTGGCAAGATCCTGGCAGCATGATGGCGTTGCGTGGATATGGTGGAGAGAAATTGGTAGAGCTTCGCTAAGCGTCTACATGAGGGAGGAGTGGAGGGGGAGAGAGGGATGCAAAAGCAATAACTATCAAACTTAGTGACACGATCAATGGCTATGCTTATTGTTTAGGTATGTCTATCTGATACATGCATTTGGTATCATCATAATAACCATATATAAGACTAGTTTATATTGTTATTTATATTCATATGTCACCATTTGTGTCTTTTATATGATTTATGGGACTTTCTTACAAATTTCCTTGTTTTGATATTTAATTTCTAGGAAGGAGAAAACCTTTTTTGTATTTTGATGTTTCATTGACTGTCTGGACACCAATTAATTCAGGAAAAAATACCACGAAAGTTTTTCATCGGAACAAGGACATTGGGCATTGGAGACACTCGAGAGGAGCCATGAGGCCTGAAAGAGTCCAGGTGGCGCGGCCCACACCCTAGACCGCGCCACTTGGGACCATTAAGCTCTTGAGTGTCATCCTAGATCCTTCTTTTGGCATACGCCTCCGCTTCGACAGAAAATGTACGCTATATTTTTCCTAGGATTTATAGAGGCGGCGATGGAGGCGAAAGTCTTCTCCTACTCCGGGAGGGAAGATCCTACTGTTCCCACTCCTCCTTAGCGTCGGGGGAGTCTCTCCATCACCATCTCCGTCCCCCAACTTCAGCAACATCTTCATCTCGAGATCAACATCATCCACCTCATAGTTTATGATAGATTGAATCCTGCAATATTGTTTAAGTAATGTGTGCATGCTTGTTCTTGGTAACTTATTATTATTTTTTGGTGAAGTTTTCAAATTGTGTTGTAATCCATATTCCACTGATTTGTGTCATGTTTCACCATTGTGAGTAGTTCCCATGTTCCCGAGGGCATAAGGTGAATTGGCTATGATTTCCACATAGTATTATCAAGTATTTGGTTAAGTTTCAATCTTTTTTGTGGTTCTATGATGGTAATATATGAATGTCGACTACATATTACTTCACATTTATGGGATTATAGGGCTACACCTTAGTGTGATAAAGAGAGTAGGGAGGGAAGAAATGACAGAAATCGTGTCCTGAGACTTTGAGTTGCATTAGGGGGTTCTTGATGAAGGACCTTAGAACTTTATCATATAGAAGGCGTGTGCGACAACAAACCTTCGCAAATTGATTCTTCAAAAGAGATCATGGGTGATTTGGGGCCATTTGGGCCTAGAATACGCAAACACTACAAGCATTCTTCTATATATAAGGATACGGACCACCGGGGATCGTGTCTAGTCAACAACCGCCACCCCTCTTTAGGACACATAGTTCTAAATATATTTTCTTTCTTAGCCTTGCGATAGCACTTCTGAGTAGGAATACAAATCATTTAAACCCGCATTTATTTACTTAAACAACATGATTTTTCTATGTTTATGTCTGAATTCCAAAGATATATCCGTACACTTGTCTCATGTTGTGTCAGTGCAAAAGCTCTAAGGATACTAGTAAGTATCTATACTTAGGCAAGGAAATCCAATTATTTTGCTTTAAGCATGACATACTTCACTTCTCTATTTCTATAGAAAAACAGTTGAGAAGCATTCCAACCATGGGCTATGTCTCCAGCCGTCGCTATTGTAATATTCTGTAGCACTGCATAGAGCACTTTTTTATTAAGAGTTTCCTATGCAATGTTACCATAATATCACAAAGGTGATGCGAGTATTATATTGAAAGTTCGGAACAAATAGGCTACTAATAGGTGTAGTGTGGAAGATCATGCCAGCAGAGCATGTCATGGTGACAATGACATAGCTAAGAATTAGTCCTACAACTCTCTTATTTGTATAGCTATCAACTGAATCTATGTCGAAATACATGTATACATGTGGTGTGTGAAATGTATAATCAAATTAAATTCAGTCCTACTAATGTATTTGCATGCAGTTTTGAGTTATGGGTTGATGGGTATAGTTTGTGTACATCTGATACATATTTTTGCTAGAATCATTTGTTGTCACATAGCTAAACCGTATGCGATGCTTGAAATAAGCATACATATGAACTAAACAGCCGTGTGGCACCTTAGTTGAACACATGCGCCATAGACAAATTAGGCATTTGCGAACCTCGAAGATGACGATTGAGCAAACCAAACGGTGTACGCGGGTTCTAACTATCGCAAACAATAAAAAAATGAAATTGTTTGCGAAAGATCAGCCCTTCAGACATGGTTCTGTAAACCGTGTTCACAGTAGAGACTCATCGCTAACCCACAGGTAGCAACAGTTCAATTCATTGTGTGTCAAGGGTGATTTTCGCCGTGTGCGACGACCCAATTTATACTAGTATCATGTTGAGATTGCTTGATCCTCATAGATCAATTCCGCGTTTATAAGGGTAACAATAAGACATTTTGGGTGGCCAATATATAGCTTCCCCAACCAAAGAGTAGTAGTACTACCAGGGGCGGAGCTGGAGCTCGAGTCACCCTGATGCACTATTTTACTATGGCACCAATATTTTGAAGCAACAATCTACTATACAAAAGTATGGTTTATAACTTGTAACATAGTTAATATGTTAGAATATGAGACAACATACAAATACAAAATAACTAGTAATAAAAATCCAAATGCCTACCATACGATGAAACAAAGGACAAACTTGCTTGAAAACAATGTCTTGCATTCTCAAATTTCAAAATACATCATCAAACACAAAGTCTCAACAACCTCGAAGATAACAAATAGAATTTGACTAACAACATCTGGACAAGATAGATATACATATACTACTTTGCATAAACCTAGCCATAATTTTCACAAAATTTCTCGTCTTAGCCACAACTTTTGCAGAAGGATTAGAGGAAGAATTAGGGAATTACCGGTAAGAGGAGTTGAATACTTGAATCCGCAAGGTCGATCAGCGAAGGTGCTAGGCACCGGCAACTGAAACATAGACTAGGTGAATCGTGGACTACTGAAGAGACTAAGAGAACTTGAGATTAGTGAAGAGATCACTGGTCGGTGAACACACACGCCTGCCTAACTGTGTCCGCACGTGGTCGCCGGGTGGGGCGGCGCTCAGTTGTGGGCTGTCTGAATTGGGGCCCTTATGATTAAGACCATATAAATAAAGTATTATTATGTCGTGATAATTTTGAATTTTTGCATGAATTAGTTTTTTACGTATTATAAAGTTCGATCAACTTTAAAAAAATCGTCATTCATACTTATCATACTACTTAACAGTTAATAACTTAGACTAATAACATATGCATGTTGCCTCTTTAAATTACATCCATTATGACTAGTCTCATGCAGGCCCGTCTCCAGGATTTGGGGGCCCTGGTGCGACTTACAAAATGTGGCTCTCAATTTTGCTTAACCTCAATAAGTAAAACAAAATCATGTATTTACTCAGTTATATAACTATTAATGTGCTATTCCGTAGAATGAATCTCTTCCACAACAAATCTATCTAAAACACCCTTTCGAGACTAATATTTCTGTCTTATTTTTCTTTTCACCATCAGATTGACACTTTGTACTTCTTATGATTCATCTTGTGTCACAAATTAATAGATTAACAAAACAATTCAATGTGAATAGATGAGTTGCGGCGGTCATACTTTTGACACATGAACTTCATCGCCGATCTGGAGGCTTGTCGGGCAAACGTCGAAAGCGCGAAGCTAGGGCTGGCTGCTGGCAAGGACAAGGAACAACAGGACATTTAGACTTCGATTATGAGCTCTCAGCTGCTGCCACCACATCGTACGTCGTATAAATGATTAAATTCAAGGATCGTTTCGGTTTAGACAATTCGGACAACAAACTTGATGCATGACTGATCAATAGGTCAATACTCAAACTCTACGCAAAAAAAAATCAACAATACTCAACCTCTATGCAAAAAAAGTATCAATGATCAATTTGCTGCTGAATCATCAAATTCCGGAGGAGCAGACAACATACATCAAAGATTCCGGATAGGTACGTACTAGAAAGCCTGAACTTGATACACAGATTGTGCTGAAGCTAGATCGATCCACGTCCGCTGCTTCCCAGTTCCCAGGCCTGTCTTGAGTGTAGATGAATCTGCCGGCAAGGAGCCTGGACGGCTGTGGACCGATCGTCGAACGCAAGCCAGCGGCCGAACAACTGCAAACGGAACGCGGGCGTCGATCGGGAGACTGATCGATAATGGCTGATCACGAGGGCGAGACAGTTCGGTAAATGGAGCAAGCTGGACCGTGTACTGGGCTAGGCTGCATGTGTGTGTGTGTGTGGGTGGGGGGGGGGGGGGGGGGCGGGGGCTGGAATTCGGGGGCCCTGTTCGGTCGCTCTGTTCAAAACATGGCGGGCTGGTCTCGTGTCAGCCATGAGGTGATAAAGTCAGCTAGTGGTGGCCAGCAAAAAAAAAATCAGCTACTGGTGGGCCCACCATTTATATATGGAATGAGACGGCTGCCAGGGGCTCGCCAATTATTAGATTCGTATTATTGCTGTCTAATGACATGGATTTGCGCCACACGCTATGGCAGAGTGCCTCCAATAGTCAAATTAGTGCTACAATTGAGTTTTTAAGGCACTAAAAAAAACGCCAGGAACGGTCGTGTAGGTAAAAGTTTTTTGAGGCAGTTTTAAAAAGTGCCTCTAAATCATAGTTAATTGAGGCACTATGACTAATGCCTCTAAATTCTAGCCAATTAAGGCACTATGACTAGTGCCTTAAAACCCAACTTAAGGCACAAATTAGAGTGCCTCTAAATCCTAGCCATTTGAGGCACTATGACTAGTGCCTCTAAAACCCAACTTTTTGAGGCACTAACAATAGTGCCTCTAAAACCCAACTTTTTGAGGCACTATCAATAGTGCCTCTAAAACCCAACTTTTTGAGGCACTATCAATAGTGCCTCCAAAACCCAACTTTTTGAGGCACTAACAATAGTGCCTCTAAAACCCAACTTTTTGAGGCACTATCAATAGTGCCTCCAAATCCTAGCCAAAAGCAAATGTGTACTACAGTGACATATATTACAAAATGGCTCACATCAATTGAATTACATTAGGTAATGCACTTAAATCAAATCATAGCGACATATGTTACAAACCACATTACAGTGATAGCTCTTAAATCGATATATTAGAAGATATCTTTCACAAGAACATCCATCTTTACACTCTGGGGCGGTCCTTCTCTGCCTGTGTACATGCAGCATATAGATAGCTTGCACACCTGTTGGAGCATGTTTTGCCTTGAGATGCGCATGGAGTGCCATGCCTGCAAGAACAAATATGGGTAAGAATCGGTGATAGACGACGGGGAATTTAGGTTCGTCTGTTTAGAGACTAAAGACCGACATTTTACAGGTGAGCCATAAGATCGAAAAATAGTCATTTGCATCCTGATAGTTTTGGGCCATATAAGCACAATAAAGCCATAAGGTAACAACACCTTAATACCAACAATCTTGTCAGGATCGGTAATCTCTGATGCGTCTCACTACAGCAGAATCTTTTCCACTAAGTTCAAATATTCACATCAGCCCCATATTCCTCAAGTGTTGATGCAACATTTATGAATATCATAGATGGTACAACTATCCTCAGCTAAATCCCTAGTCTTATACATATGCTTTGTATGAGCAACTTCGGAAGAAATTCTGAGATTTCTCTCAAGAAAAAAATCAAACACCAAACTCAGGCTAATAAGACTTGAAAGAACAACCTGTCGCACACCAGCACAACACATGATGTAGACGATGCTCACCATTGCGAGAGAACTAATCAACCAAGCACTTTTTTTAAACAATCATTGTCTACAAATCTACTAAGCTGAGCAATGTCTACAACTCTACTAAGCTCACAGAAAATATAGGAATAGTGTTTTTTAAATATAGGAATAGTTTTTTTTTGGATATAGGAATAGTGTTTTTTGGAAGCTCACAAAATCATTGTCTACAACTCTACTAAGCTGAGCACTTTTTTTAAAATATAGGAATAGTGTTTTTTGGAAGCTGAGCAATGTCTACAACTCTACTAAGCTCACAGAAAATTGACATGTCGACTAAAATAAGAAAATACACCATTGTTTACATGCACCTCTACAAAGAAAATATTGTTATTACCATTCTGAAGCACCTCATCCTTGATAGTCCTTCAACAATTCCCCAAATCTAAAGAGAATAGAAAGAAAGTTCAGAACCTCGTGATAAATACTCTACTGTCATGGAAAATAGTAATATGGAATATCACAAGCTAGCTAGTCCTCTATTTCGACTTTGTGTTGAAACCATAGAAATTTATCTGAAAAGATAACCGATAAGACACTGGAGATTACATAACATTTGACATATGTAGGAGATTTTTTTACATGGAAATATGAACATGAAAATATACTCGGCTAGACCTGCGGGAGCATGATTTTACTTCTTGGATTTCAAATGAGACCATATAGAGAATTTCTTATTCCACACCAACTGTTACAATAGCTAGAAACCTTCGTCGCATAATCCTTCTATTTTGATCAATTAAATGGGAACTATAATACTTAGAAAGATTAAAATTACATGAGAAATATTGAACTTGGTCTGAAAAGTCTATGTTCTGGATCTATCGAGAAACCAAATATAGGTAAGAATAACCAATGGTTAACTGGTTCATAAGTTCACACAAATACATATATGGGGTTTCAAGTAATCAGCTATTACTATCTCAAGCGTGTTGATTAATGCATATGATCAATGCATATGATCAAAATAAGACAGTAAGTGCCCATTCTTTGCCAATAACAGGGGAAAATTCTGTGAAAAAATCCCACATGCTAAAGCAAGTCGTAGCATACCTTCTCATATGGTGGCACTATGTGCAATCAGATCGCAGGAAGCATCTCCGGCATGCAATACATCAGACCATTGGTCCATCAGCAACCTTCCATTTCTATCTCTTCCTGATGGACGCACATTTTCCTATAGAAAACCTTCATTGAAGTGATTAAGTTAGTGTGCCTTAGAACTCCACGCCCGATGTCGGTAGCAGCCATTGATTTATGTCCGTCAAAAGAAAGCATACCTGTGAACATTGAAGGTGTTGCAGAGGCTAAGACATCCTCCATAACTGGTCCACTTCAAAGCTTCAGGCAAGAGTGGAACAACACCTGGCAGAGCAATGAAGAAAGAGAAAACGTTAGATCAAAAGGGGGATAAGAGGCAGTATTAGGTATGGCTAGCTGTCACTTATAATGTGTAATGAAACTCAAAATCTGAACTTAGTATTAAACATGCAGATCAAATTAGCATGCCATGCAGAATCTTCCTCTTGCATGTTTGAATGAAAACTAAGGAACTACTATTGAGATTGAAACTGTACAAAAATCATGTGGGGAGACAAATACCACAACATATAATTATGTCTCCATGAGGTATTTTGTACAGAAAAGATAGGGAAGTGCAATGCGTGATCATATGAAACAAACTTGTAGACATTGGCACATTACAGTACAAAGGCTTGGTGAGAAAAGAATCCCGCTTGATATTAACATATTTAGCACCTCAAACATACTAATCTAAAGGAAAATTGACATGTCGACTAAAATAAGAAAATACATGCTTACCTTCGGAACCAAAATGTTATTGGGTACTTGGTGTGTCAAGTGAAGCATCTGTTCTTTTTATTTTTCTGTTCAATGCAATTGTTCAACAAATTTCCCCTTTATACCGAGAGAATTGAGTCATTAAATTGATGCACTCTCTTATCAGTTTTAGGTTGTATATAAATATAAGATGGAAATGTCCCCAGGGCCCCAACTCTACTGCCGGGACATGTGGGTTTTGTTTGGGCAAACTAACGCACTGGGCTCTTCGTCTTTGAGGAAACCAGGTAATGTCTTCTGCACAATATTGATCTGTTACTAATAGGATGGACACTAATTTAGAGTGGGTTTAAATTGTCCTATCAGAACTACCTTCTGACCCTACTGAGCAGTATTAGTAACAATTATTTTTTATGCTCCAAGCATGTACAACACGAAAACCCACCTTGCAAGGTCGATTGGCAAAGCTCAACAAGCAGATCCTCGCCTAATACTTGTTGCTCTTCTGCTCCTCCACTGGAACTTAATTTCCGCCTAGATCCTCGCCTGCCACCATGGATTCACCTCCGCCACCTGCACGCACCACCGGGAAGCCGCCACACCGCCGCCGAGCGACCGAGCCGCCATGCCCTCCCCTAGCGAATCTCGCCACAAAACGTGGACAAAATTGCAAATCCATCACACGATCCACAAAAAAACCGTAGAATGTAGCTTGATTTTTCCGTACAATCCATCAGCATGAACAAAATGTGGGAGGTTGGGGAAAAGTAAGAGCAGTGGGGTTTTGATTATGGGAGTACCAGGGAGGAAGGAGCTGCTTGGCGGAGGCTGAAGGATCTCGGAGCGGTGTGCCGTTGCGGTCGCCGTGTCCGCGCCTGTCATGGTCGCCGCATCCGCGCTCGTCGCTTTCGCCGCATCCGCGCTCGTCGCTGTCGCCGCTGCCGATAAGCGCTTCCTATCTGTAAGTGCTGAATCAGGCTTACTCCGCGAGATCTCCGAGCTGGCGCAGGATCCTGACGAGGCCCACGACTGCGACGACCTCCAGCAGCGCCTTGGGATCACCCTCCCCGCCGCCGCCGCCGCGTCTCTTCACAGTTCCCGCGGAGCCGCCACCGGAGCCGTACAGGCCGCGGTCGCCCAACCCGACCTCATTCCGCACCTCGCACCTGACCAGCGGCATCTCCACCACCCGCCTCCTCACCGCCGAGGCGCGGAGGGCCTCATGATGCCGCGGAGCCGAGATGCGCGGAGGAGATCGAGGGCGGAGAGGGAGGAGATCGAAGGCTCGGGGTTGACCCTTTTGTTTTTTTAAGGTATCCAGAGGTAATACTTGGTCGCTGTGTGGTGGGCCTGAGCCGGATGTGGGCCTATTTTTACTCAATAATGCTAGAGCTATGGACTCTTTCTTAGGAAAATAAACTTACAGGATGACGTATTAGTAGTTTGTTGGTTCTAATCTCTTCTCCTCCCATGATTTAAGGGCCCTGCTCCAACTAAATTTCTCCACGTTCTTTCTGTAAGTGAATTCTGTAAGTTCATTCCGTACATGTAGCATTACTGATTTTTACTACAGAGAAGTGTCGCTAGCTAGCTGTAACAAAAATTCTTTTTCATCGGCACTAACACACGGTTCACCTGACTCTGACTACAAATCAAATGGCTCTAAGAGCATTTCCACATGTTGGGCGAATTCAGCCCGAAATCCGGACCAAATTTTGACCAGACAAAACTTGATTTCGGCCCGCTCCCAGGCCGAGTTTCCGCATTCGACTAAAATTCAGACGAGTTTGGCAAATTCAGGCGGATTTTATTAAGATAGGCGAATATAGACGGATCGCATCGAATTTACAGTAGATAATAAACTAAAACATTTAAAAAGGCCGTCGCCGTAGCCGTCGCCGATGCCTTCGTCGCTTCTATATGCGAAAGTGTTGTAGAAGGACGTGTAGCCGGGATCGGCCCTGCCGTCGTTCTGGCCGCCGCCGTCGTCGTCGCTCGACGGCTGTGGCGGGCGGGAACTCCCCCGGCGTCGCCGCACCTCCAGGGATGGTAAGAGGGGCCGTCCTCGTCGTCGACGTCGAGGACGAAGAGCGGGGCGCCCTGGTAGGCGAGCGTGCGCCCAAACCACGCCTTCCCAGTAGAGGAGGTTGTCGGGGCTTTCGGCGTCGGAGGGATCGTCCATGGCCGCGATGAAGGCCTGGATCTTATCGAGGAGTTCGTCCGGCATCGGTGCCAGCGGGATAGGGATGCCGACGGCGCTAATCTTCCACCCCAGAGGGTTCCGCGTCTCCGGCGGCGCTATGTAGCCGGCTTCGTAGAGCATGCTTGCCTCCCAAAGTTGGAGCGTGCGTCGGCCGAAGCCGTTCGCCGCGTCTCTGTACAACTTGTCGTAAAATTATTCTTTGTCTACCTTCATCTTTGGTACTGATTTTCAGTTGACTAGAAGTAGTGTTGTTAAATATTATGCGAGACATAAAATAACAAGAATGAAATCTTCCATCAATAATGTATATATCTGTCCATTGAGAGACGCCTATTAATTTGTTAGGATTGTTTCATCGGAGAAAAATAGTGATTTGACCTAAAGAGAAAATTCAGATGACAAACTATTTATACTTTTTATATTTTAAAGGATATACAACAAAAATCATGCTTAGAATGTTTGAGTGAGTGGTACGTATAAATTATATTAAATTGATTTTTCAGGGACAAATTTTTATTTTTGTTTAAATCCGTAGCAGCACAAATTTTTTCAATAAAAATTCATCCTTTTACTTCGTAGCTTTTTTCCCTCCTAGTGCAACTCGCATGGGTATTTATTGGGTATGAACAGGTGGTCAATGCATGCAATTGCAGCAATATTTATTACAGCGATCAATTAGCATGATTGACCAATGCATATAATTTTAGCTCGCGATTTATTTGGCAGGTTTGTTAGGAAACGTATTAAATCAAGGTTGTATGTGCTAATAAATAGTCCCAAATTCATGGATGGACGATCAAATGGCTATGCTTTTTCTAATAGTAAATAAAACTACTGATTTGATATCGTGATCAGTGCTAATTAATGGTGAAAGAGAAGGAACGTATGTTTTATTTGTTTTCCGGAAGTGACACATCCGGGAAAAAGATCTTACCATAATCAGCGATAATTAGTATTAATTAGCGTAAACAAGCGAAAGGAGGGGAGATCTACCGTGTGGAGTGGTTGAGATTAGATTGAACTGTCTATATGTTTTCAATGTTTAACGTTAAAGTGTCAAAGTACGACCTACCAACACCAACTTCTTTTTAATAGTAAAGAAAATGATGAGTTGTGAAAATAGACCGTCCCCTCGCGTCGCCCTCCCCTTGGAGACACGGGGGAAACCCTAGCCGCCGCCGCTAGAGGCCCTCTCCACCACCCTCCCTCGCGTCGCCGCAGCCGGAGGGTCCGCCGGCAAAGCCGTGCGCGGCTCAGGGATGGAGGTGGCGGGGCGTTTCCCCTCTGCCCGACGCGTGGGTGCTCTGCTGGCGGAGCGGGCTGGCGTCGGTGGGAGTGGCGGCCTCGGTGGGAGCGGCACCGTGTCCAGGGGGTCCGACGGCGTCGTTAAAATCCTAGGCTCACCACTGGTTTTAGACCTATCAAATCTGTCACGTTAGACTCAGATCAAAGGAAGAATAGGCTTAGGGCTTATCAGTGGCGCGTATGGCAATATGACTATGAACCGACCATCCTCAGATCGGGGGCTCGGCCCATGTGTGAGGCGTTATGCCTCGCCTAAAGCGAAAGCTAAGGGCTGATCGCCGACACCACAACAGTCATATATGGGCCGGCCTTTTCGTTCACGTGGTAAAACTATTTAGTTAATCAATTCTATATAATCATGTTAATTTTGATAAAAAAATATAATCAGGTTAATCATTACGAAATTATTATTTCAAAAACGTGAAAAAATGTTCATACATAACAATGGAAATTGCTCGTCTAATAAAAATTGATTTTGAAAGTTGTCCGTGTAGACTAAAAACACAGTTCATGTTCTAGAAAAGGTGTTCACCTATATCCAAACCAGGTGAACATGCGCGGCTTGCCGCGCCGTCTACAATCTATTTGGCAAGAGTATGGTAGGTGTATTGTACTGACTGCTAACATATTTTGTTTTGTTTGTGTTACTATAAATTAAATATATGGGTATGTGCGGGATTGAGTGTTTAGCGATTTCTCGCCGTGTTAATGCTCTATGCTTTTTGTTTAGCGATTCTTCCATTAGGTTATTGTAGATTCCGGGTTCTGGCCGATCATCGCTGTACCCCACGTCATCGCAGGCCCATAAGCCTTCTTCTTTTAAACTCCTTTTTTATCTTCCTCACCACCAACAAAGCGTGGCGGTGGACGGGTGCGTGAGGTTGGGGGCGATATTTAATCGATACTGGGAAGGTTTGAGGCAGGAAAACAGAGGTGGCCGACATTGGATGCGGGAGCTGGATGGGAGGCAGTTGCCTCGTGAGTGGAGGGGCAGAGGGAGCGGAGTGGATTGGATTGTCTCTAGGGTGAAAACCCAAGATCTTCGATAGGACGACGATAATGCTTGTGCATTTTTTTCTTCCTGGGGTCGTTGATTGTAGAGAATCTTGTTTGTAGTCTAGGGGTTGTCTTCCGTGGTGGTTTGATTACTAGTGTTGCGAGCGGTTTAACACCGTGACGAAGTCTTTATTTTCTTTTTCTCCCGTTTATATTTTTTTCTTATCTGTGTGTATTTCTGATGTCTTGGACATCTTGTGGGTAGCTTCGTGATAGTTTTAATGTATTTTCTTTATCTATTATTTTCAATTGAACCAAGATTTAGCATAACATATATATCTCCTGTAAAGCCTATAGTGTTGGATTGGTCCGGTTGAACCTAGATTCAGGGTATCGTATCTTCCATAAAGCATGCAGTCTTAGTATACATGTTCTTGATTAGCTACAATAATACAGAATAATCAAACCCCTGTATGTAGTCGGTGAGCTAACAAATATTGAAATTGACTAGTTCAAGTGGGACTCACTCAAGTGTAGTCGCGCAATTAAACAAATACTAATCACTGTTAGACAAATTGTGTTCCGCTCTGACACTAATAAATCCCGAAAATCTAGAACTAAGACTATCTTGTAAACATCTTCCCGTGCACAGATATTTGATTATTTACCCCATCGTACTCTGAAATTTGATCATTTATCATATTGATCACCACACGTGAACGACACAGAGTATGACAAATAATCAAATTGCAGAAAAAAATATGATAAATCGGCAAATCCCCCGATATTTCACTCAGCAGCATCCATTTTCCGCATGCTGTGAGCTTCATAGCTGCATCCACACTCAAACCGATGATCAGCTCCTGGCCTTAATTACGTGCACGCAGAAGCAGATAAGAGCATCTCTATCACATACCGCATCCGGACTCTTCCTATAAAATAACCGCTCGTTTACGGTATAAAGCAAAAAAGTGACCAGTCTAGATACCCTAAAGATATACTCTTTTAGGCAATTTTATCTATGCCTCAAATGCTATATTTTTGTGGCATTTTATCAATAGTGACTCAAATGATTATTCATTTAAGGTATTTAAAATACTCCAAATGGCCAACTATTAGAGGCATTATCGTGTGTGCCTCAAAAAATTGTCCATTAGAGGCACAACGAATAGTGCCACAATTGGTCACTTATTAGAGGCATATTTTAGTGCCTCTAAATGGTAACGAATTATGGCACTTTCAATTGTGCCTCAATTGATATATTTTTAGTGGTATTTTTATAGAAAGTGCCTCTAAAAGATCTATCTTTTTGAGGCACAAGTCAAAGTGCCACTAATAGTTCAACGTAGAGGCACTAAATCATGCCTCTATTTTTCAAAATATTAGAGGCACTATTCACAGTGCCTCAAAAAGATAAACTATTAGTGGCACTTTTAAAACTGCCACTAAAATCTTATATTTTGAGGCACTATTTTTCAAAATGCCACTAATAGATATAATTAGAGGCAGTTTGAAAAAATGCCTCTAAGAAAAGTGCCTCTGATTCACGTACGTGCCATAGTGACATACACCCCGGCTGCGTAGGGCTGTTCCGTAGAACAATTCTGTAGCAGGGCATTATTGCGTTCACCAGTCACCACACAGCCCGGCTGCGCGCTCAGGTGCCGTGGTTGGTAGGTTGCTACGCCGCCAGCATGTCCAGGCTAATCAAGATTAGTGAGGCGGCGGTGTGCGTGGTCAATTGGACGCGGGACTGCATGCGCTCGTCCGGACACGTACGCTAGCTAGCAGTTTGATTGGTGCATGTGCATGCGGCCGTACTAGCTAGCAGACCAGCAGCCTCATGGGCGATTCTTTCAGAAATTATCGAGCGCGTACGTGTATAGACTCTCCCTGCTGGTCGTCCAGGAACTACGTGCACGTGAGACATGCAGCAACTCCGAATGGATCCGTGCGCTAGCTACGGCTGGATCCTGGATGGTCCCGTCGGACGCCGGCTCCCGCGCGGAACAAAGGATAAGTGCTAACGCACTATGTGACGGTAGATTATTCCAGGCACTATGTTAAAGACATTTTTGCAAATTGCCTGGAAAAACTATTTTTTGTGGCATTTTTAGATAGTGCCAGGAAAAATAAGATATTTAAAGGCATTTTTGGAGAGTGTCATGAAAACAGATATTCTAGGGCATTTTTTGAAGTGCCAGGAAAATTCAGATTATTTAAGGCATTTTTCAATAGTGCCAGAAAAGATATGATCTTTTAAGGCATTTTCTGAGTATATGCTACACTGTTGTGGACAATTAGTGATTGGCTTGGTCGTGGCCTCTTAAGTGGGGAAAGCATTGCTGTTTGCTCTCATTGTTTGACAAACACATGCTCCAGAAGGTTAAAGCATGGGAAAAAGAGGTGATACAAGGGAAATAGAAGATTCTTAGACCCTGATCATTCAAAACTCAACCCAGCAAACAAGTTTGGAACAGAAAGTTGAGAAAGTAAGCAAATCAGTAACAACTAGAAAAGAAGAAACAATAGTAGTGAAGCAACATGGACCAAGCAAAACAACAACAACTAGAGAAGAAGACACAGTAGCAGTGAAGCAAGATAAAGAACCAAGCAAAACAACAACAGAAAAGAACGACCAAGCAAGTCAAGCTGGAGATGTGAAGAAGAATGAAGAAGAACTGAAGTTGCATTTAGAAGCGACGGTCTCGAAAAAACTAAAGATGGAGAAACAAGAGGTAAGATGGCATTGCTTTTAACTTGTTCATTCACTGTTCGGTTTTAAGAATCGTAAGATGACCACATTTTCTATAAAATGAAGGTACTCAAGATGGACAAGGTGAAGTTGGAAAAAGCAGAAGCAAACATTGTTGCATCGAACAAGGGAAAATAGGTAATTGCAAACAGATTTACATTGCTGCTAAGTGATACGTTGGAAATGTATCTATAATTTTTTATGCTCCATGCTTGCTTAGTATCTACTTTGCTTTACTTGTCCTCACTTTGAGGTGCTTTTTACATGTTTTCTGGTACTAACCTATTAACAAGTTGCAACAGTGCCAGATGCCTGTTTTCTGCTATTTTTGGTTTCAAAAAAGTTAGTAAAGAAATATTCTCGGAATTGGACGGGACAAACGTCAAAGTCAATTTAATTTCCGTGGGGAACAAGAAGTCCGGAGGGGATCCAGAGGGGGCCAGACCCACCCCAGGCACGGGTGGGCCCAGCCCCGCGCCTGGCTAGGGTTTGAGGCCCCTGGTCGCCTCCTCGGCCTCCCCCTTCGCCTATAAGAAGTCCCCGATGCAGAAACCCTGGGTACCCGATCAAATCTCCATGAAACCGTCTGTAGCCGCCGCCACCATCGTCCCTAGATCGGGGGGATCTAAAGTTCTTCTCGGCACCCTGCCGGAGGGGAGATCATCCCGGAGGCCTTCTCTCCGGTACGATGCGTGAGTAGTTCCACCTTGGACTATGGATCCATGTAGTAGCTAGATGGTTGTATCTCCTCCTTTGTGCTTTCATGTATAGATCTTGTGAGCTCCGTTCATGATCAAGATCTAATCTATTTGTAATCATGCATGTTGTGTTTGCGGGGATCCGATAGATAATGAGATTATTATGTTGGTTTGATTAATGGTTTTATCTTTATGATTCTATCATGTCTGTGTTGGTTGTGATCTTGCATGCTCTCCATTGTTAGTAGCTATCTTGGCCAAGTAGTTGCTAGTGGCTCCAAGAGGGGGTATTTATGCTCGATAATGGGTTCATGCCTCTAGTTTCCAAGGGAAGTGACAGAAATATCTTCGGTTGTAGATGTGTTGTTGCTACTAGGGAGAAAACAACGGTCTCTTGTCCATGGAACATGTGGACTGTTTACCTTACACACTTTACTTAAAGCAGTTGTCTGTTGCTTGCAACTTAATACTGGACGGGGTTCGGATGATAACCTTAAGGTGGACTTCTAGTCATAGATGCAGTTGGATGGCGGTCTATGTATATTGTTGTATTACCCAATCGAATCTCATAGGATCTTTCTGACTAGTAATTGCATTGTTATGCCTTGCTCAGTTCCTGTTAATTGCCCTGTTGTAACTTTTTTACCCTCCATGCCATGTTGTTATCTAAGGAGAGCACCTCTAGTGAACTATGGACCCCGGTACAATATTTACCATTGATACATCTTCCACTGTTACTTATTACTTGCTGCAAACCATTACCTTCCACACCATACGTTTAATCCTTTGTTACAGCAAACCGGTGAGCTTGACAACCTTACTGATTCATTAGGGAAAAGTCTTGAGTTTGTCTTGTACAGGTCTCTGCGTTGCTAGCAACACCTGTGTGATGTTTCCTTCCTCCTACTGGTTCAATAACCTCGGTTTCTTACTGAGGGAAACTTGCTGTTGTGCTGCTTCATACCTTGCTCTTGGGGTTTCCAACGAAGCGTCCCACGACAAGTGTTGGGCGCCATCAAGCTATTTTCTCGCGCCGTTGCCGAGGAGGCTAAGGACGTCTTCACTAGGGGAGTCCTTCAATTCCTTTCTCTTTACTTTGTTTTTAGTTTGCTTTGTTTCTTTTGTTTGGTTTTGTTTGCCTCTTTCCAAAAAAAACCAAAAAAATTAGTCTAGTTTGGTTTGCTTTCTTTATTCAAAAACACAAAAAAAATAGTTCCTGCTCTAGTTGCTGGACTGTTATTGCCTTGCTTGGTCATGCTTTCTATCAATGGATGGTTCCTTTGAAACTCGTTCTTATTGGCAAGGTGGATTCACAGAAGAACAAAAGTATTATTATAAGGACCACCATTTGTCACAAAAAAGGAAACACTTATGGGAACAAATTTATAAGTTGAATACTATTGCTAGAGATGTGTGCTCTACTTATAATGTTACTTATTGCTTTGATAAAGCTTGTTGCTGCAGGAGGTATAAACACCTACCCTTTCAATGTGAGTATAATGATAAAGTTACCATATCTTCTTATGTTAAAGGAAATTATGATTTTGATGATGTGGAACAAATTGAAGAATTTATTGCCTTCAAGACTGTATTTGAATTGCCAGTTTGCTTGAGAATACTGATAATGCACCTTATAAACATGAGGTTTTTGAGATACTTAAATTTTGCTTTGATAATTACAGGGAAGAAAATGGCTATATTCTTGAATATTTTAATAGGCGTTTTCCACAAATGGAAGAGACTAATGCCTTGCAGGAGCCTATGGAAGAAGAAATTGTTGAAACTTGAAGATCATTAGATGAAAAAGAGGGGGAGAGTGATGAACAAAAGGGGGAAGAATGGATTATCTACCCATGTATACCTTCTAATGAGAGTAACTCTTTATCCCTTACATTATTTGATTGTCCCCCATGCTTACCAAAGGAGGATGAATGTTATGTTCTTGTGGATCCTTTTGAAATATCTACTTTGGGTAAAACCTGTGAAGGTTTTAATCCCACTATTTTTGAGCTTGACAGAAATTATGTGTTTGTAGCTCATCAAAAGCCTGCTTTATGTGATAGTTATATTGTTGAGTTTATTCATGAGGCTACTGAAAATTATTATGAGAGAGGAAAGTATGGTTGTAGAATTTTTCATGGTACTGAAACACCTCTCTATGTTCGGAAAGTTTTGAAGTTACTCTTGTTTTATCTTCCCATGCTTATCACTTTGTTCTTTGTGGATTTATTTGTGTACAAGATTCCGATGCATACGAAGAGGGTTAGACTTAAATGTGTTTTGAATTTTCTTCTTGATGCTCTCTTTTACTTCAATTCACATTTCTTATGTGAGCATCTTCTCAAGCTATCAAGCCTAACTTAGAGGCGTTAAAGAAAAGTACTTGTTGGGAGATAACCCAAGAGTTTTCTTGAGTCTTGGAAGTTATTACTTCAGTAATGACCTCTCCTTATCCTTTTTGTTTGCTTTTTGTGCCAAGAATGACCTCTAATGAGAGGTAAGTAAGATTTGGGGAGTTGTTGTCCCGAAACAGATTTTTGTCCTCCACCAAAACAATTCGTGAGGATGCTCTGTAACTCGGATTGAGATCAAAATTTACAAATAAATCCCCCAGTATGTTAGCTAACTTTCGTTAGTTCAACACTACTTGATTTGAGCAACAGAAGATATTCGAATAAAATCGGTTTCTACCTGCTGGTCTGTTTTGATAGATTTCTGTCATTATTTGCATTTGCTTCTTATTGATTCCCTTTTTAGTTCTCTTTAGGTGAATTGAGATTTTTGAAGGAGTTACTACAGTAGCTTGTGTTTTTAGTGAAAAGCCTTGCTGTTCCATAGTTTTGTCAGGGTTCTAATATCTTTTGAATACACTAATGTTGCTAATGAAGATTGTGTGAAGTTTTGTATGAAGGAAAATTTTCAGGTGTAGAGAGAGGATGATGCAATGAGATGAAGAATGGACAAAAGCTAAAGCTTGGGGATGCGACCATTGTGTCACCACAAGAAATATCCAAGAGGTACAAGCGTCAAAGCTTGGGGATGCCCAAGGCATCCCCTTCTTCATAAATAAAAAGCTCAGGTCTGTCTAGACACTTCGTTTTTATTGTTTCATGCATAGTTATGTTGTTTTTGGAGCGTCTTAGTTTTCGTTTGCTTTGCTTGGGTTGTTTAGTTTGCTTGAATAAAGTAGTTTGGACCCCCGTTCTCGCTGTGTTGTTTTGCAAATAAGTTTGCTTGGTGTTGGAAAGGAGTAGTAAGTTCTTGCTTGTAAGTGCAAGAGGAGCTTGCATTGACTGTGACTTAGACTTTAGCATGACATGCTAGGTGTTGTTTTGGCATTATGCTTAATGATTATTTTTGTAGCATGACTTGTTCCAAACAATTGGGATTGCTTAGTGTGCCTTGAAGAAATTATGCGTTGTTTTAGCATGCATAAGCATAGTATAGTGGTATTCTCCTTTGATGCTTTGCTTGGGTTGACTTGGCACATGCTCACACCATTTTATGACTATGACAAGTCACCATTGAAGGGTTTCGCGGCATAGTAAATCAAAATTTTCTACGGATGCAAACAGAGGGAAAGCCAAGATCTAATCTAGGAGATGCAATCAACGAGAGAGATTGGATTAGATCTTCATACCCTTGAAGATTCGCACAGCGGAACGTTCGTCGGAACGTGGGTGATGTAGTCGTACTCGCTTCTCCTCCTCGCGATCCGATCCGATCTAGCACCACAAGTGGCGGTGCCTCCGTGAGATGCACACGTGCAGCACCTCGACGTCTCCTCCTTCCTCGGACCAGCAAGTATGGTGGAGAGATAGATTGGATCTACAACACGACGGCGTGGTGTATATGGTGGAGAATTTCTGCAGCAGGGCTTCGCCTACAAACAGTCGGGAGGGAGAGAGGAAAGCTAGCAAGGCGGCTAGGGTTTGGAGGAGAGGTGTGGGGGGTTGGTGCGCCCCCACCCCTCTTTATATAGAGGGGGGGCGCAGCCCTAGCCCCTCCCCCAAGCCCAAAGGATAAGGAGTGGGGGGCATGGACTCTCCCCTCTTCTAGAAACCCTATCTCTAGTTTAAACGATTTAAACTCTCTAGGATCGGCTGGGCCCTATGGGGCCTTGTGCCCCTGGCCCAATGCGGCCAGGACACTCCCTCATAGGCCCATGCCCCCTCCCGGAAGGTGGGGCCACGTTGGTCCCCTTCCGGAAGGTTCTAGAAGCTTCCGGTACAATACCGATTAACCCGGAACAATTTCGAACTCCAAAAACTGCACTGCCTTATATGAATCTTATTCTCCGGACCATTCCGGAACCTCTCGTGATGTCCCGGATCCCATCCGAGACTCCGAACAAAAATTCATAAACAAATTATCCAATCTATCCTAGCGTCGAGATACGTTAAGTGTGTGACCCTGCGGGTTCGTGAATATGCAGACATGATCTTCTATCAATAATCAACAGCGGGGTCTGGGCACCCATATTGACTCCCACACATTCATCGATGATCATATCGGATGAACCACGATGCCAGGATTCAATCAATCCCATATATATATTCCCTTCGTCTCGCGATATTTTACTTGCCCGAGATTCGATCGTCGGTACCGTCATACCTAGTTCAATCTCGTTCACAGCAAGTACTTTACTCGTTCCGTAATCCGATATCACTTTGTGATTAACTCCTTAACCACATGCTTGCAAGCGGTGTTGATATCGATTACCGAGTGGGCCCGAAGTATATCTCTCCGACTTGGGAGGGACAAATTCCATCTCGATACATACAACCCAACAGATACTTTCCGATCACCTGAGAGACACCTTTATGATCACCCTCTCATAGGATGACGTTTGATGACCTCAAAGCTTTCTTCCGGTACCAGGGAGTTGCATTATCTCATGGTCTAAGGAATACAATATTTGACATAGGAAAAGCTTCGCAAAGATGAACACGATGAAACGATCTAATTGCTTCGCTTAGTTTGGGTCTGTCCATCATATCATTCTCCCAATGATATGATCTCATTATCAATTGACAACTCATGTCTATGGTTAGGAAACCTTAACCATCATTGATCAATGAGCTAGTCCTTAGAGGCGTACCAGGGACACGGTGTTGTTCACAAACCACACAAGTATTAATGTTTCCGCTTAATACAATTCTAGCATGGAATATAAACTTTATCATGAACAAGAATTATAATAATAACATCTTTATTATTGCCTCTAGGGCATAATTCCAACAGTCTCCCACTTGCACTAGAGTCAATAATCTAGTTTACATATGGCAACAATCTCACACCCATGGCACTGAGGTGTTGATCATGTTTTACACGTGGAAGAGGTTTAGTCAATGGATTTGCGACATTCAGATCTGTATGTACTTTGCTAATCTTCAGATCTCCATCTGCTATATAATCTCGGATTATATGAAACTTGCGGTTGATATGCTTGGTCTTTGGATGATATCTTGGTTCCTTAGCGAGTGCTATGGCGCCAGTGTTGTCACACAATATCTCCAGTGGGTCCAATGCACTTGGAACCACGCCAAGCTCAGTGATGAAGTTTCTGATCAAACTCCTTCACTTGACGCTTCTGCAGCAGCCATGTATTCCGCTTCCACTGTAGATCCCGCGATCACGCTTTGCTTGCAGCTTCTCCAGCTCACAGCTCCTCCATTCAAAATATAAACGTATCCTGTCTGAGATTTGGAATCATCCTTGTCGGTGTCGAAACTAGCATCGACGTAACCTTTTACGACAAGCTGTTCATCACCCCCATAGACTAAGAACATTTCTTTAGTTCTATTTAGGTACTTTAGGATGTTCTTCACGGCTGTCTAGTGTTCCACTCCTGGATCACTTTGATATCTGCTCGTCAAACTAAGAGCATTGGACACATCCGGTCTAGTACACAGCATGGCATACATGATGGAACCTATGGCCGAGGCATAAGGCACTTTGCTCATAGCTTCCCTATCATTTACCGTAGCTGGACACTGAGCCTTGCTCAATATCTTACCTGACAACATAGGCACTGAACCTTTCTTTGCCTTATCTATTCTGAACCTTTTCAGAACTTTGTCTAGGTATGTACTCTGGCTTAAAGCTATTAGGCGTCTTTGTCTATCTCTATAGATTTTGATGCCCAATATATAAGCAGCTTCACCTAGGTCTTTCATTGAAAAACACTTGTTCAAATAACTCTTCACATCGTTAAGCATGTTGATGTCATTTCCAATAATCAATATGTCATCCACATATAGTACCAGAAACGTCACCGAGCTCCCACTCACTTTCTTGTAGATACAAGCTTAGTAGCAATTTGGAACAAATCCAAAGCTCTTGATCACTTGATCAAAATGAAGGTTCCAACTCCGAGATGCTTGCTTCAGTCCATAAATGGAACGCTGAAGTTTGCATACTTTACTAGCATCCTTAGGATCGACAAAACCTTCGGGTTGCATCATATACAACTCTTCATCAATGTTGCCATTGAGGAAAGCAGTCTTGACATCCATCTGCCATATTTCATAATCATGAAACGCAGCAATTGCTAATAAAATCCGAATGGACTTAAACATCGCTACGGGAGAGAAAGTCTCATCGTAGTCAACACCTTGAACTTGTCGAAAACCTTTCGCGACAAGCCGTGCTTTATAGACGGTAACATTACCATCCGCGTCCGTTTTCTTCTTGAAAATCCATTTGCACTCAACGGCCTTTCGGTCGCTAGGAGGGTCCACCAAAGTCCATACTTGGTTTTCGCTCATGGATCCCAATTCGGATTTCATGGCTTCTAGCCATTTCTCAGAGTCTGGGCTCATCATCGCTTCCTCATAGTTCGTAGGTTCACTGTCTTCTACCAACAAGACAGTCAAGACAGGGTTGCCGTACCACTCAGGAGGGGCACGCGACCTTGTCGACCTGCGACGTTCAGTAGCAGCATCGTCCGAAGCTTCATGATCCTTGTCATTAGCTTCCTCTATTGTTGGTGCAGGCGGCACTGGAACAATTTCAGGTGCTGCGCTACTCTCCAATTCAAGAGAAGGTTCAATAACCTCGTCTAGCTCTACTTTCCTCCCACTCACTTCTTTCGAGAGAAACTCCTTCTCAAGAAAGGAACCGTTCTTTGCGACAAACACTTTGCCTTCGGTTCTGTGATAGAAGGTATACCCAATAGTTTCCTTAGGGTATCCTATGAAGACGCATTTCTCCGCTTTGGGTTCGAGCTTGTCCGGCATCAACTTCTTGACGTAAGATTCGCACCCCCAAACTTTAAGAAACGACAACTTAGGTTTAGCACCAAACCACAGTTCAAACGGTGTCGTCTCAACGGATTTAGATGGTGCCCTATTTAAAGTGAATGCAGCGGTTTCTAATGCATAACCCCAAAATGATAACGGCAAATCAGTAAGAGACATCATTGATCGGACCATATCTAATAGGGTTCGATTCCGGCGTTCAGACACACCATTGCGCTGTGGTGTTCCGGGTGGCGTGAGTTGTGAAACGATTCCACTTGCTTTAAGATGCGTGAGAAAATCATAACTCAAATATTCACCTCCACGATCGGATCGTATAAACTTAATCTTTCTGTTACGATGGTTCTCCACTTCATTCTGAAATTCCTTGAACTTTTCAAATGTTTCAGATTTATGTTTCATTAAATAGATATACCCATATCTACTTAAGTCATCGGTAAAAGTGAGGAAATAGCGATATCCACCGCGCGTCGAAACACTCATCGGTCCGCATACATCGGTATGTATGATTTCCAACAAGTCCGTTGCTCGCTCCATCATACCGGAGAACGGGGTTTTGATCATCTTGCCCATGAGGCATGGTTCGCATGTGTCAAATGATTCAAAATCAAGAGACTCCAAAAGTCCATCAGAATGGAGTTTCTTCATGCGCTTTACACCAATATGACCTAGACGACAGTGCCACAAATAAGTAGTATTATCACTATCTACTTTGCATCTCTTAGCCTCAATGTTATGGATGTGTGTTTCATCCCTTTCGAGATTTAGAAGAAATAAACCATTTACAAGAGGTGCATGACCATAAAAGATGTTACTCATATAAATAGAACAACCATTATTCTCCAATTTAAATGAATAACCGTCTTGCAATAAACACGATCCAGAAATAATGTTCATGCTCAACGCAGGCACATAATAACACTTATTAAGGTTTAAAACTAATCCCGAAGGTAAAACTAAGGAGAGCGTGCCGACGGCCATCACATCAACTCTTGATCCGTTGCCAACACGCATCGTCACCTCATCCCTCGCAAGCCGCCGTCTATTCCGTAGCTCCTGTTTCGAGTTACAAATATTAGCAACTGAACCGGTATCAAATACCCAGGCACTACAACGAGGGCTAGTAAGGAAAACATCAATAACATGTATATCAAATATACCTTTGATGGTGCCAGCCTTCTTGTCCGCTAAGTACTTCGGACAGTTGCGCTTCCAGTGACCCTTGTCCTTGCAATAGAAGCACTCAGTGTCCGGCTTGGGTCCAGACCTGAGCTTCTTCTCAGCAGGAGCATTGCGCTTGCCGCCGCCCTTCTTGAAGGGCTTCTTTGCTCCCTTACCTTTCTTAAAGGAGGGCTTGTTGACCATCAACACATGATTATCCTTCTTGATGTCCACTTCCGCAGCCTTCAGCTTTGCGAAGAGCTCGGTGATCGTATCAGTGGAACCAATCTGATTATGAGTCACTACAAAACTTTTGTAGCTGGGAGGGAGTGATTGCAGAACCCTGTCAATCTTGAGCTCCTCTGGAATCGTGAATTCGAGTTGCTCAAGGCGTTGAGTGTAGCCCGTCATCTTTATGGCGTGCTCACTAACGGAACTCCCTTCCTCCATCTTGCAGTTAAAGAACTTCTCGGAGATCTCATATCTCTCAGAACGGGCCTGAGTCTGAAACATGGTTTTCAGCTCCTCGAGAATCTCGAAGGGCCCCGGATACTCTTCAAAACGATTTTGAAGCTCCGGTTCCATAGCAAACAACATGGTGCTCTTAATCACACCAAAATCATCTTTGCGCGACTGATAGACAGCTTTCTCATCAGCCGGCGCAGTTGCAGCAGGGGAGTCACCTAACGCTTTCCCAAGGACATAGTCCTTTTGTCCGCCAGACAGAATGATTCTTAGGTTGCGGAACCAATTGGTGAAGTTAGACCCATTGTTTCTAAGCTTTTCCTTCTCAGCAAAAACGTTGAAGTTGAAGTTGGACTTGGCCATGTGATCTACAGTATTGGCAAGTACAATTTAGACTATGTTCATGATAAATAGTTCAACTTAATCAAATTACTAGATGAACTCCCACTAAATTCAACATCCCTCAAGTTGTTTAGTGAACATGATCCAAATTCACCACACCTAATCCGATCATCACGAGAAGAGATGTGGTTTCAATGGTGGACAACAAAGTGTCGATCATATCATTCATATGACTCATGCTTAACCTTTCGGTTCATGTGTTCCGAGGCCATGTCTGTACATGCTAGGCTCGTCAAGTTAGACCCAAGTATTTCCGCGTGTGCAAAACTGGCTTGCACCCGTTGTATGTGAGCGTAGAGTCTATAGCACCCGATCATCACGTGATGCTTGGACACGACGAACTTTCGCAACGGTGCATACTCGGGGAGAACACAGTTTTTATCTTGATCTTTAAGTGAGGAATCATCTTATAATGCTACCGTCGCGATCTAAGCATAATAAGATACATAAAGGGATAAACATCACATGCATATAACTTTATGTGACATGGTATAGCCAATCCTCGCGCAATGATCTCCATCTTGTGCGTTCCGGCATGATCTCCATCACTCCACCATGATTGCCTCCACCACGAATAGCAACTACAACTATTGCTAACTACTTAGCGATAAAGTAAAGCTATTACATGGCGTATAAGAAGTTGACTCGCAGGTCATACACAATTATAAAGACAACCATATGGCTCATGCCGGTTGTGTACTCATCGACATGCAAGTCGTGAAACATTACAAAACATGATCATCGCATACAATATACACATCACATCTTGGGCCATACCATATCACAGAAAACATTCCCTGCAAAAACAAGTTAGACGCCTCTACTTTGTTGTTGCATGTTTTACGTGGCTTATGGGAGTAGATGCTAAGAACGATTCTTACCTACGGAAAGCCACAACGGTGATATTATGGTTGCCAAACTCCGGTGTTAATCCCATGACAACTATAGTGAGAGAAACTGACATCCACCAGCCGCATGTGTGGAACAAGCCACACGTCAAGTGCGGAGCCGGTCTCGCGAACGACGTCGCGTAAGGTTGGCCTGGACCGCTTCAATCTCACTATCCCGCGTCATAAGAAGAACACAAACAAGAGGCTTGCAACAGAAAACATCAACGCTCGCAACAACCATGTTGCGTTCTACTCGTGAAACACATCTACGCATAGATCTAGCTCTGATACCACTGAAGGGTTTCACGGCATAGTAAATCAAAATTTTCTACGGATGCAAACAGAGGGAAAGCCAAGATCTAATCTAGGAGATGCAATCAACGAGAGAGATTGGATTAGATCTTCATACCCTTGAAGATTCGCACAGCGGAACGTTCGTCGGAACGTGGGTGATGTAGTCGTACTCGCTTCTCCTCCTCGCGATCCGATCCGATCTAGCACCACAAGTGGCGGTGCCTCCGTGAGATGCACACGTGCAGCACCTCGACGTCTCCTCCTTCCTCGGACCAGCAAGTATGGTGGAGAGATAGATTGGATCTACAACACGACGGCGTGGTGTATATGGTGGAGAATTTCTGCAGCAGGGCTTCGCCTACAAACAGTCGGGAGGGAGAGAGGAAAGCTAGCAAGGCGGCTAGGGTTTGGAGGAGAGGTGTGAGGGGTTGGTGCGCCCCCACCCCTCTTTATATAGAGGGGGGGGCGCAGCCCTAGCCCCTCCCCCAAGCCCAAAGGATAAGGAGTGGGGGGCATGGACTCTCCCCTCTTCTAGAAACCCTATCTCTAGTTTAAACGATTTAAACTCTCTAGGATCGGCTGGGCCCTATGGGGCCTTGTGCCCCTGGCCCAATGCGGCCAGGACACTCCCTCATAGGCCCATGCCCCCTCCCGGAAGGTGGGGCCACGTTGGTCCCCTTCCGGAAGGTTCTAGAAGCTTCCGGTACAATACCGATTAACCCGGAACAATTCCGAACTCCAAAAACTGCACTGCCTTATATGAATCTTATTCTCCGGACCATTCCAGAACCTCTCGTGATGTCCCGGATCCCATCCGAGACTCCGAACAAAAATTCATAAACCAATTATCCAATCTATCCTAGCGTCGAGATATGTTAAGTGTGTGACCCTGCGGGTTCGAGAATATGCAGACATGATCTTCTATCAATAATCAACAGCGGGGTCTGGGCACCCATATTGACTCCACACATTCATCGATGATCATATCGGATGAACCACGATGCCAGGATTCAATCAATCCCATATATATATTCCCTTCGTCTTGTGGCATCCCGCAAAAACCACTACTAGAAAATCGCGTTGTTTTTGTGCATTGCATCATCATGACCGCATGCTCATGTCATCATGCCACATTGCATTTGAGCATCGTCATCATCTTGCATTTGCTTGCATAAAACTATTGCAGAAAAACCTGTTTGTGTTTTCTAAACGCCCCATCTTTATTCAAAACCAAAACCGGGTCTCCGGAATATTTTGTTTTGACTAACTACGTTTTGCAAACGGTCCGTTTAACACGAATAAAATATTAAATTATTTTTAGTGGGGGCAGTCGAACGGGCCGCTTCGACCCGAACGACCACCCCCATTTGCAAAACGGTCCACCCATAACCCTTTTCTACCAACCTATCTACTCACACCCTTCGGCCACCTCACCCGGACCAGTCCCACGCTGCCACCTCACCCTCTCCCCCCGCTCTACCCAATCCCCATCTGCCACTTGGTCCACCCCCTCTCTCTTCTCTCTCTCCCCACAAAAACCACTCCCCAGCCCCACTCCGCGTGGCCCCACCCCCAAACCGACGCGCCCCACCGACCCCCCTGGACCCGGTCGCGCCCGTCCTCTCCCACCTTCCCCGACTGCACCTCCCCGTCTCTCCCCGACCCCGAAAGCCCCGCCTCCCTCTCTGCCGTGGTCCGGTCCTCCCGGCGCCCTCCCTCTGCTCCAGCCGAGGCGTCGCCGCCCTTCTCTCCTGGCTCGCCGGAGCCCGCCGTCGACCGCGGCGCCCTCGCCCTGGCCGCCCAGTCGCCTTCCCGGCCCCTGAGCTCTGCCTCCATCCTCCGCTCCGCCCCGCCTCCCCTCTCCGGTGCGCCCCCGTCGCCCCTCCGGCGAGCCGCCCGCCGTCCCGCCTCAGCGCTGCCCCGACCCCCGCCTCCTGCCGCCTCTCCGGCCTGCGTCGGCGCCGCCACGCAGCCCCGCTTCCCCCGGCGCCCTCGCGACGCCGCCTCCTTTCGGCCGGCCTCGCCGTCCTCTCGCCGACCTTCGCTGTCCCGCGCCGGCAGCGCCATCCCGGCCTGCGTCGGCCTCGTCCGCTTCCGGCAGCCGCCACCTCCGTCTGTAGCGTCGCGCGTGCCCAAGCCCATGTCCTGTTTTGTGTTCCTTGGCATCCTGTTCGGTACCAATACCTGCAGTACACTGATGCTTTCCTGCCAGGCTGCTGTGTATGTTTTTCCTTCGGGGTGTTGGTCAGTAAGGTGCCGCACGATGGTTGACAAGATGGTGTGGCGTGATGATGCGATCTCGGCTAAAATCTCCCGGCGAGATGATTAAGACATGTGGGTGTACAAATCTACAATCAGACAAGTAAGTCACCGAAGATCAAGACAAGACGACCGGCGGTACCGAACTCCGGGAACTCCGTCACGGAGCATCAAGTACTTCCACACGGACGCGCCACGGATTCGGAGGAACCCTCGAACGCCAAGTCCGCCTCATGAACCCCGAAGACCAAGCCTCGACACCCCGAACCCGGTGCCGCGCCAAGACCTCCTATCCGGATCCGAAGACCGAACCCGAGCGCCAAGGTCGCCTTCCCGGACCCCTGAAGATCGATCCGAAGCGCCAGGACCCGAACCTGAAGGACGCCAAGATCGCCGACGCGGATACGCCAAGTTCCTCGCCTGGATGCCAAGACCGACTCGATGGCGCGGGCCCGACAAGAGCGACAGCAACCAGGGCGAGTCCGACGCCCCGACGCCAGACCAAGTGCTTCCTCCCGGAACGACAAGATCTCCGCGTGAGACGACAAGACCGACAACATGGCCGACCACCGCGAATGCGCCAAGATCTACCCCGTTACCCGAGAACGATCCTGCCGAGACCGCTTTCGTCGAACCCTGAGACCGACCCCGAACCCCAAGTTCGTCGAGACCCCCTAATGTGTGACCCTTATCCGAGAACCCTATTTTTTATAAATGCCATATTTATAAATTGTTGCATATTGAATTGTCCATGCATGCATCTTTGTCTGTGGTTTGGGGGCCTTTTGCCGATTCACCTCTAATTAAATATGGGGCCCATATGCGGACAAATCTAGTCTTATATTGGCCTCATTTAAATTGGTGTAGCGAACCGAAGCCATGTTTGGTCTTGTTAATTCAACATTTAAGTTGCGGGGTAGTTAAACAACATGAACCGTTGAATTAATTGTCGGGACCCCGGTTCCGCTTAATATGGCCTAATTGCATCGCACCTTTGCCATGCCATGCATCATACCATAAGCATGCCGATCTTTTGCCGTAGTATTAAATATTGCATCCGGTGTTTATTCTAGTGTTTTGCTTCTTCGCGGATAAGGCCGTTGAGTTGATGTGAGCTTCGCCCCGATCTTCGGATGAACCTTCGGCAATGTTTTCAGGCGAGCATCTCCCCCTTTCTACCTATCTTACTTTTATAGTATTTATTCCCTCCTGTTGATCTATTGCTATCTGTGTTGCGATGCTCTAGTTTCCGTACCCGTGAAATCCCTTGCAGCCATATATTGCCTTGGACACATCCTATTACCTGTTGTTTGGTAGATAGTTGGACTCGCGCGTCGTAGTCGCTTGCTCAAGTGTTGTTGCGTGCCGTCAAGTACCACAGTTGTTGGAGAATTGCCGCCTGTTCAATGTTGGAGATGATCATGGCTTTAATTAATGTTCACTTTAATTACTGTTTAACAACTAAAATTGAAGTAGGTAAGCAGAGGCATCGGTGGGTGATAGATAATATTTGGTTTCCGACCGCCCACTTGTGTCCCGTAGGACCCCGAGTTCTTGACACCTGTTCCGAGATCGAGCGCGCTAACCACATGTGGGGAGATATGGGCCCCCCATCGATTTAGTACCTGATTTCAAAGTATTGTACTGGGGGCCACAAGTAGTTTGGGGCTTTATTACTATCCTGTACTTATGCCATGCTTTACTGCTTTATTTACGATTGTGTGAGGAGCACGCTGTACTGTTTTGGAAGCGGAGTGTTTTCGCGGTATCGACAGTCCCCGTTTGGGGATTTGCTGTCGTTTACAGCCACTGTCGCAAACCCTGAGTCCGTCTCGGAGACCGGCCGACTTCGTTGCGGGTGTACTTAGTGGGGTGGCCCCCCGTGCTTGCTTTGGGTCTGGGAAACGTCATGACTTAGGCCCCGCCGACATACCGATGGGTGTATGTTAACTGATCTGGCAAAAAGGGTCGAAGTGCGTGTGGATACTTTGGTGCACCCCTGCAGGGTTTAATCTTTTCGAGAAGCCGTGTCCGCGGTTATGGACGACTTGGAGCACAGTGCTTGATCATAGACAACTATAACTAAAGTTTACTGTTATAAATTTACTTGTATCTGATATGACTAGTAATCAGCTTCACTGCAACGGAATGGCTAAATAAAAGTACCAACAACTGCTGGGTTTTGGGTTATCTCATGCTAATTGTATCTGACTAGTAAATGTTGCAACTACAACGGAATGGTTAACTAAAACGGCCCACTGCTTATTTTATCAGGATGTTTGCCTATACCTGACTAGTAATTGCCGCAACGACAACCGAATAAATAAAACCGCCAACTGTGTGAGTTCCTCGGTTGACTTCCTCGTTTGGTCTCGAGGGGGAATACCAGGATGGGATTGTTTGGCGTTAGTATCAGGTTGGATCCGGCTAGGTCATTCTTATCCCTCTCTGATAACTGCCAGTTGTATCGAGTCTCTATAGGTTGTTTAGTGCATGCTGCCGCTGCCGCTCAGTCCACCATACCTATGTAGGCGAGGACCGCCGAATTCTAGCCTCGCCGTGTACTGGCCTCAGTACTGACGCTCCTTATTTTCCTCTGCCCTTTGTCGGCACCCCTTTTGTTTAAGCAGGTTTTGAGATCGACGTCGTTAGCAGGGTTACCCTTCCGGCTTGGCCTGGGCAGGGTTATGGACGCCATTGGTTATTCTTCAGGGCTCTTAGCCCCATTTGCATCTTGTCCGTAGTCGGACGCTCTATCGTTTAAAGGTGATTTGGATCTTTGTATGTTGTACCTGTAATCTTGACTCGTTGAGTCGCTGTTGTATATATATCTGTTCTGTGGGTCCCATCGAGGACTGTTGTGTAATGTTATTACTTCGTTTTCCACCCGCATGAAAGTGCCTGGTGGGCACCTTCGAATCGTTTCTATGCGGGTTTGGCGGGTTTCGCTAAAACTTGCATAGGGCCGATTCTGAGGGTGTTACAGAGTGGTATCAGAGCTCAGCAGTTGCGATACCCCACAAGTCCAGCCTATAGGATAACCTAGCTAACGGCCGAAGTAGAGTGTCAAAACTATCTTTGCAAAAACGGTTGGATAGCTCTGATTAGGTCTGATTTTACTCCTTACCCCTCTGCTATTCTCCTCTTACCTCTACGTGTTTTGAATCCGCTCTCTTCTCTTTCTTCGAGTCCAGGACTTCTCGTGGTTGGGTTTTCCGTCGTATCTCTAGGGTTTCGCTTCCTCCTTTGGTAACGGTGTTCTACCATCCGGTGTTCAAGCTGCCTGAGGAATCCGTCTGCTGTGGTACCATTCCTTGTTCCCTGTTTGTACCTTCCGGTGTTTTCCGACGCGACGACATCAACTACGCTAGATCCGATGCAGAGTCTGCATCACCCCTTTGTTCCTGAACCTCGTTTGTCGAGATCTTCAGTCTGAATCCTGAGGGTTGGTTGCATAATCTATCTGTTCGTGTACAGAGTAATGCTTCGAGTGCGGGATGGAGTCGCGACCATACCACTACTCTTATCATTTGCTTTGTATATTGAATGGTGGATCGATGCAATTCTTACTCCGTCCATGAAAGTTGGAGGTGGCCTTACCTTTAACTTCGTCCGTTGTTTATCCGGAGTGTTCTCTTGACGAACGGGATCAACGACGTCTTGTTGGTGGTGTCACGAAGATCTACACGAAGCGAGAAGACGCAGATCGCCGACCTTTCCTTCCGGTACCATGAGGCGGATCTCGAGGGCGATATCCCTTGTTAGTGGTGTCGAATTGTGGCATCCCGCAAAAACCACTACTAGAAAATCGCGTTGTTTTTGTGCATTGCATCATCATGACCGCATGCTCATGTCATCATGCCACATTGCATTTGAGCATCGTCATCATCTTGCATTTGCTTGCATAAAACTATTGCAGACAAACATGTTTGTGTTTTCTAAACGCCCCATCTTTATTCAAAACCAAAACCGGGTCTCCGGAATATTTTGTTTTGACTAACTACGTTTTGCAAACGGTCCGTTTAACACGAATAAAATATTAAATTATTTTTAGTGGGGGCAGTCGAACGGGCCGCTTCGACCCGAACGACTACCCCCATTTGCAAAACGGTCCACCCATAACCCTTTTCTACCAACCTATCTACTCACACCCTCCGGCCACCTCACCCGGACCAGTCCCACGCTGCCACCTCACCCTCTCCCCCCCTCTACCCAATCCCCATCTGCCACTTGGTCCACCCCCTCTCTCTTCTCTCTCTCCCCACAAAAACCACTCCCCATCCCCACTCCGCGTGGCCCCACCCCCAAACCGACGCGCCCCACCGACCCCCCTGGACCCGGTCGCGCCTGTCCTCTCCCACCTTCCCCGACCGCACCTCCCCGTCTCTCCCCGACCCCGCAAGCCCCGCCTCCCTCTCTGCCGTGGTCCGGTCCTCCCGGCGCCCTCCCTCTGCTCCAGCCGAGGCGTCGCCGCCCTTCTCTCCTGGCTCGCCGGAGCCCGCCGTCGACCGCGGCGCCCTCGCCCTGGCCGCGCAGTCGCCTTCCCGGCCCCCGAGCTCTGCCTCCATCCTCCGCTCCGCCCCGCCTCCCCTCTCCGGCGCGCCCCCGTCGCCCCTCCGGCGAGCCGCCCGCCGTCCCGCCTCAGCGCTGCCCCGACCCCCGCCTTCTGCCGCCTCTCCGGCCTGCGTCGGCGCCGCCGCGCAGCCCCGCTTCCCCCGGCGCCCTCGCGACGCCGCCTCCTTCCGGCCGGCCTCGCCGTCCTCTCGCCGACCTCCGCTGTCCCGCGCCGGCAGCGCCATCCCGGCCTGCGTCGGCCTCGTCCGCTTTCGGCAGCCGCCACCTCCGTCTGCAGCGTCGCGCGTGCCCAAGCCCATGTCCTGTTTTGTGTTCCTTGGCATCCTGTTCGGTACCAATACCTGCAGTACACTGATGCTTTCCTGCCAGGCTGCTGTGTATGTTTTTCCTTCGGGGCGTTGGTCAGTAAGGTGCCGCACGATGGTTGACAAGATGGTGTGGCGTGATGATGCGATCTCGGCTAAAATCTCCCGGCGAGATGATTAAGACATGTGGGTGTACAAATCTACAATCAGACAAGTAAGTCACCGAAGATCAAGACAAGACGACCGTCGGTACCGAACTCCGGGAACTCCGTCATGGAGCATCAAGTACTTCCACACGGACGCGCCACGGATTCGGAGGAACCCTCGAACGCCAAGTCCGCCTCATGAACCCCGAAGACCAAGCCTCGACACCCCGAACCCGGTGCCGCGCCAAGACCTCCTATTCGGATCCGAAGACCGAACCCGAGCGCCAAGGTCGCCTTCCCGGACCCCTGAAGATCGATCCGAAGCGCCAGGACCCGAACCTGAAGGACGCCAAGATCGCCGACGCGGATACGCCAAGTTCCTCGCCTGGATGCCAAGACCGACTCGATGGCGCGGGCCCGACAAGAGCGACAGCAACCAGGGCGAGTCCGATGCCCCGACGCCAGACCAAGTGCTTCCTCCCGGAACGACAAGATCTCCGCGTGAGACGACAAGACCGACAACATGGCCGACCACCGCGAATGCGCCAAGATCTACCCCGTTACCCGAGAACGATCCTGCCGAGACCGCTTCCGTCGAACCCTGAGAACGACCCCGAACCCCGGAACCCCAAGTTCGTCGAGACCCCCTAATGTGTGACCCTTATCCGAGAACCCTATTTTTTTATAAATGCCATATTTATAAATTGTTGCATATTGAATTGTCCATGCATCCATCTTTGTCTGTGGTTTGGGGGCCTTTTGCCGATTCACCTCTAATTAAATATGGGGCCCATATGCGGACAAATCTAGTCTTATATTGGCCTCATTTAAATTGGTGTAGCGAACCGAAGCCATGTTTGGTCTTGTTAATTCAACATTTAAGTTGCGGGGTAGTTAAACAACATGAACCGTTGAATTAATTGTCGGGACCCCGGTTCCGCTTAATATGGCCTAATTGCATCGCACCTTTGCCATGCCATGCATCATACCATAAGCATGCCGATCTTTTGCCGTAGTATTAAATATTGCATCCGGTGTTTATTCTAGTGTTTTGCTTCTTCGCGGATAAGGCCGTTGAGTTGATGTGAGCTTCGCCCCGATCTTCGGATGAACCTTCAGCAATGTTTTTAGGCGAGCATCTCCCCCTTTCTACCTATCTTACTTTTATAGTATTTATTCCCTCCTGTTGATCTATTGCTATCTGTGTTGCGATGCTCTAGTTTCCGTACCCGTGAAATCCCTTGCAGCCATATATTGCCTTGGACACATCCTATTACCTGTTGTTTGGTAGATAGTTGGACCCGCGCGTCGTAGTCGCTTGCTCAAGTGTTGTTGCGTGCCGTCAAGTACCACAGTTGTTGGAGAATTGCCGCCTGTTCAATGTTGGAGATGATCATGGCTTTAATTAATGTTCACTTTAATTACTGTTTAACAACTAAAATTGAAGTAGGTAAGCAGAGGCATCGGTGGGTGATAGATAATATTTGGTTTCCGACCGCCCACTTGTGTCCCGTAGGACCCCGAGTTCTTGACACCTGTTCCGAGATCGAGCGCGCTAACCACATGTGGGGAGATATGGGCCCCCCATCGATTTAGTACCTGATTTCAAAGTATTGTACTGGGGGCCACAAGTAGTTTGGGGCTTTATTACTATCCTGTACTTATGCCATGCTTTACTGCTTTATTTACGATTGTGTGAGGAGCACGCTGTACTGTTTTGGAAGCGGAGTGTTTTCGCGGTATCGACAGTCCCCGTTTGGGGATTTGCTGTCGTTTACAGCCACTATCGCAAACCCTGAGTCCGTCTCGGAGACCGGCCGACTTCGTTGCGGGTGTACTTAGTGGGGTGGCCCCCCGTGCTTGCTTTGGGTCTGGGAAACGTCATGACTTAGGCCCCGCCGACATACCGATGGGTGTATGTTAACTGATCTGGCAAAAAGGGTCGAAGTGCGTGTGGATACTTTGGTGCACCCCTGCAGGGTTTAATCTTTTCGAGAAGCCGTGTCCGCGGTTATGGACGACTTGGAGCACAGTGCTTGATCATAGACAACTATAACTAAAGTTTACTGTTATAAATTTACTTGTATCTGATATGACTAGTAATCAGCTTCACTGCAACGGAATGGCTAAATAAAAGTACCAACAACTGCTGGGTTTTGGGTTATCTCATGCTAATTGTATCTGACTAGTAAATGTTGCAACTACAACGGAATGGTTAACTAAAACGGCCCACTGCTTATTTTATCAGGATGTTTGCCTATACCTGACTAGTAATTGCCGCAACGACAACCGAATAAATAAAACCGCCAACTGTGTGAGTTCCTCGGTTGACTTCCTCGTTTGGTCTCGAGGGGGAATACCAGGATGGGATTGTTTGGCGTTAGTATCAGGTTGGATCCGACTAGGTCATTCTTATCCCTCTCTGATAACCGCCAGTTGTATCGAGTCTCTATAGGTTGTTTAGTGCATGCTGCCGCTGCCGCTCAGTCCACCATACCTATGTAGGCGAGGACCGCCGAATTCTAGCCTCGCCGTGTACTGGCCTCAGTACTGACGCTCCTTCTTTTCCTCTGCCCTTTGTCGGCACCCCTTTTGTTTAAGCAGGTTTTGAGATCGACGTCGTTAGCAGGGTTACCCTTCCGGCTTGGCCTGGGCAGGGTTATGGACGCCATTGGTTATTCTTCAGGGCTCTTAGCCCCATTTGCATCTTGTCCGTAGTCGGACGCTCTATCGTTTAAAGGTGATTTGGATCTTTGTATGTTGTACCTGTAATCTTGACTCGTTGAGTCGCTGTTGTATATATATATCTGTTCTGTGGGTCCCATCGAGGACTGTTGTGTAATGTTATTACTTCGTTTTCCACCCGCACGAAAGTGCCTGGTGGGCACCTTCGAATCGTTTCTATGCGGGTTTGGCGGGTTTCGCTAAAACTTGCATAGGGCCGATTCTGAGGGTGTTACACGTCTCGCGATATTTTACTTGCCCGAGATTCGATCGTCGGTACCGTCATACCTAGTTCAATCTCGTTCACAGCAAGTACTTTACTTGTTCCGTAATCCTATATCACTTTGTGATTAACTCCTTAACCACATGCTTGCAAGCGGTGTTGATATCGATTACCGAGTGGGCCCGAAGTATATCTCTCCGACTTGGGAGGGACAAATTCCATCTCGATACATACAACCCAACAGATACTTTCCAATCACCTGAGAGACACCTTTATGATCACCCTCTCATAGGATGACGTTTGATGACCTCAAAGCTTTCTTCCGGTACCAGGGAGTTGCATTATCTCATGGTCTAAGGAATACAATATTTGACATAGGAAAATCTTCGCAAAGATGAACACGATGAAACGATCTAATTGCTTCGCTTAGTTTGGGTCTGTCCATCATATCATTCTCCCAATGATATGATCTCATTATCAATTGACAACTCATGTCTATGGTTAGGAAACCTTAACAATCATTGATCAATGAGCTAGTCCTTAGAGGCGTACCAGGGACACGGTGTTGTTCACAAACCACACAAGTATTAATGTTTCCGCTTAATACAATTCTAGCATGGAATATAAACTTTATCATGAACAAGAATTATAATAATAACATCTTTATTATTGCCTCTATGGCATAATTCCAACAACCATTAGCCTCTATGATCATTTAGTCCTTGACTTGTAGTACCACTCTTTGCTTTGATTATTATGTGTAGCACCCCGGTTAAATTCACTACTAGAAAATCGTTGTTGTTTTTATTATGTGCATCATCATGACATCATCATGCATTTATTCGCCTAAAAACTATTTCCCAAAGCCTATTTTATTTTATAGATATTCCCCTCTTTGTTCAAATCGAAACCCTAGATCTGTCCGGATATTTTATGTGTCTAAAGTTTTGCAAATGTTTTGTTTTAAAAGAACGAAAATCATAAATAATAAAACTATTTTTCCTGGAGGAGGCCGCTATCGGCCAGGACCAAAGGCCCAGCTGGTAGAAGCCTACTATACCCCAAATAAATATCTAAATCCTAGTCCTAGTCCTACCCAAAACCCAAACCTAGCTTAACCAGATCTTACCCCAACCCACTCCCGCCACCACCACCCTGCCACCCTTCCGCCTGGTCCCACTCTCGCCCTGGTCACTCCCGTCGCAAACCCTACGTACGCTGCATGCGATCCCCTCTCCCACTCGATCCACACCCCGACAATCTGCCCCGCTCCCCTGGCCCACTGGCCCTACCACTACCGCGTCCTCCCACTCCCGTTCGTTCGTCCCCTTCCTCGATCCCCGCCGCCCTCTCCCCAAGCCGCGGCTGCGCCCTGATTCTCCGCCGCCGGTCGCCCCATCGCGTCCTCGCCTACCCATCAAGCTCGTCGCCTACCTGCAGCGCCCCGAGTCGGCCACCCTTGTCGCCTCGCGCCACCAGAACCCCAGCACCACGTCCGCTGACCCGCCTCGCAGCGCCACCGGGGCCCATATCCTCCCAAGCCGCCTCATCTCCAGCACCCTCCGGTAGCTGAGGTCCACTCTGCTCTCTGCCCGGCCTCCCCTGATCGCGTGCTACCTTCTGCCGCCGAGCACCCTCCGTTCTGGTCGCATTCCTTGCTGAAGACCGCGCCCGCTCGACCCCGTCCTCTGCACCCAGTTGTCGCCGTCATGATCTGCTGCCGTGGCGCCTCTCCATCCGCGGGCTTGTCTGGCACCCCTCTGCTAGTCGGCGAGACCCCTGTCGTGGTCTCCTCTTGCCGTAGCGCGACCTCCTCGTCTAGGACGTCCTCAGGGCCGCGCCGCTTCGTCCTCCTCCGTGGGCGTCGACCTTGTCATCGGCTCTGTCCGCGCGTGCGTCTGCTATCCCCCGCGGTGTAGTTTGCTCATGGTGTATGTCCCTTGTCTGTTCATCGGTTTATCAGTGCACGATGCCTAGGCAAGGGTGGAGTGCTGCTAGGTAAGATGTGTTGTTTTGATACTGAAGTGAAGATGTGGTTGTGTCGCGGCGGCAACAACCTTTGAGGTGTAACTACATGTGGTGATACAATGGGATGGGCGCTCTCGGCTACAATATTCCCCGAAGATCTTCGATAAGGATACCGAGTTCTCCTTCACGGAATCAAAGCCCCTATTTCGAAACCTCGAAGACCGATCCATTTGTAGGCCATGACCTCCTTCAAGGATCCGATGGCCGAGACCTCGCACCGATCCCGATGTCCGAAGACCGAACCAAAACCCTCAGCGAACCTCAAGATCGTCGATACCCAATGTGTGACCCCTATTTGATCCTGTCCTATTTTTATAATATGTCGTATATACTTGTTGCATATTGAATTGTCATGCTTGCATACATATTGTGGTTTGGGGGATGTTGTCGATTCACCTAATAATTAAATACGGAGGCCATATACGGGCAAATCTAGTCTAATAATGGCTCCATTTAAATTTGTGTAGCGAATCGGTGACATAATTTTGCCTTGTTAAGACAACTTTTAAATTGTGGGGTATCTAAACAACATGAACCTTATAATTAATTGTTGGGACCCCGGTTCCGTTTAATATTGCGTAATTGCATCACATCCTTTGTCATGTCATACATCATACATGCATCATGCCCGATCTTCTATCGTAGTATTAAATAGTGCATCCGATGTTTGTTCTAGTGCTTTGCTTCTTCATGGATTAGACCGAAGAGTTGATGCGAGTGTCGACCCGATCTTAGAATAAATCTTCCGGCAATGTTTTTAGGCGAGCATTCTCCCCCTTTCTACCTATTTTACATTTCTAGTCTTTACTTTCTCCTGTTGATCTATTGCTATCTGTGTTGCGATGTTATAGATTTTGTACCCCTTTATACTTTCCTGCAGCCCATATATTGCCATGCACACATCCTATTACCTGTTGTTTGGTAGACAGTCGGCCTTACGAGTCGTAGTTGCTTGCTCAGGTGTTGTTTCGATGTCGTCAAGTACCACAGTTGTTGGAGAAATGCCTTATGCTTTATGTTGGAGATGATCATGGCTTTAATTATAGTTTAATAACTAAAATTGAAAGTAGGTAAATAATGCAGAGGCACAGGTGGGCAATAGATGTTATTTGGTTTTTGACCCTCCACTTGTGTCCCGTAGTACCCCGAGTACTTGATACATGTTCTTTAAATATTTGCACTATCCGTATGTGGGACCATGAATCCCCTCAGCCAGAGCTTGAGTCATATATTATTTCTTGGGGCTACAAAGTAGTTTGGGGCTTTATTACTATCCTGTACTTATGTCATGCTTTATTTACTATTGCGCGTGGAGCGCCTGTACTGTTTTGGATCGCGGCATGATTTCGCGATATCGACAAGCCTAGTCACATTTTCAGGTTCCCAGTCATTTACAGCCGTTCTCGCAAACCTCTGGGTCCGTCGCGGGTAGCTTAGTGGGGTGCCCCCTGTAATATTATATGAATCTTGCAATTGCTTTATCGTGATGCCTCGTTGGGTTTTCATTTGGTTTTTTTCGAGGTTGATCATGCGTGTGTTGCTATTTGTGCCCCCCTGCAGGGTAAAACTTTCTGAAAGCCGTGTCCGCGGTTATGGACGACTTGGAGCACAGTATCTAGATCATAGACAACTATAACTAAAGTAGTGCTATAAATTTGACTTTATAATGACTCGTAATTAGCTTTACTACAACGGAATAGCTAAATAAAAGTACCAACAACTGCTGGTTTTGGGATGCCTTATGATATATGTATCTGACTAGTAAGTATTGCAACTACAACGAAATGGTTAACTAAAACTGCCCACTGTTTATAATATCAGGATGACTCATGCTATCTATATCTGACTAGTAATTGCCGCAACTATAACGGAATGAATAAAACTGCCAACTGTGTGAGTTCCTCGGTTGACTTCCTCGTTTGGTCTCGAGGGGGAAATACCAGGATGGGTATGCTTGGTGATAGTTTCAGGTTGGATCCGAATAGGTCTTTCTTATCCCTATCTGATAGCCGCCAGTTGTATTGAGTCTCTATAGGTTGTTTAGTGCATGATGCGCTGCCGCTTTAGTCCACCATACCTATGTAGGCGAGGACCGCCGAATTCTAGTCTCGCCGTGTACTGGCCTCAGTACTGACCACTCTCTTTTTTCTTTGCCCTTTATCGGCACCCCTTTTGTTTAAGAAGGTTTTGAGATCGACGTTGTTAGCAGGGTTACCCTTCCGGCTTGGCCTGGGCAGGGTTATGGACGCCATTGGTTATTCTTCAGGGCTCTTAACCCCATTTGCATCTAGTCTGTACTCGGACGCTGTATCGTTTTCAAGGTGTTTTGGATCTTTGAATTGTATATCTGTATTCTTGACTCATGGAGTCGTTGTTGTATATATCGGTTCTGTGTGTTCCATCGTGGGATATTGTGTAATGATATTACTTCGTTTTCCACCCGCACGCAAGTGCCTGGTGGGCGCCTTTGAATCGTTTCTATGCGGGTTTGGCGGGAATCGCTGAAACTTGCATAGGGCCGATCCGAGGGTGTTACAGTATGCTTTGTTGCACTGCATGATTTTGGCCATTATTGCTCTCTTAATTGGTTGCTCCCAGTATTTTGCTAGCCTCCACTTGTATGAGTAAGTTCTACTCATGCCTCCAACTCTCAAGAAACCAAGTTATTCCAAAGTGTCCACTATAAACTCCTATGCTTGTTGTGTTACACCATTCCAAGTATATTCTTGTTTTCAGCTACCTTCCAATTAAAAACTATTTTGTTATGTGAAAACTTAGTGATTAAATCCCTCACGAACTTCATGGCACACTCTATTCTTTGCCCCTAATAAACTTGAACCATTGTGACAACTTTGTTGTATATGCTTGCACTTATAAGTTGGAATTAGTAGAACTGTGCTGTCACGGGGAACGTTTTCAACATTACACTTGTACTTTGTACTCAGTTGATATAATGTTCTTTTGTCTATGGATGTCACCGGTGTGAAATAAAGAGGGAATTTATACGTCCATGGAGTTTGTATCTTGTATTAGAGAAACGCCTGGGCCGCTAGCCTAATCCATGCCTAATCATGGTGGAAACTTGCAGCATCACCATAATGAGCTATCTATGAAGCATCCTCAATAAAAAGCTATGCATATGGTAAATAAAAAGATTGATGCGATGCTTATTGTCTGCTTGCCTTGTCATTTTGGTTATGGGAAAGCTCCTGTACCATGTGAAAGGGGTACCCCGTTAGCGGTTCTCAATGATATGCAAATACTTATAGTGACAAGAACTTACCTAGACCCAAAGTTGAGTATGCATGAGGTGTGGCCCTCATATTCAAGGGACTTTAGATTGCAAACTTATACTTCGTCAAGCATATACTCCAGCTTTGCCACTTTAACCTTAACCACTTCAATATTCTTATGATAGGGTCAATGAGGGCTGAAAGCTAACAAGTACCATAATTTTTGAAAGCTATTTTTGAAACTTGTAATCCCTGCTTCCTTTATAAAAAGGCCTTTCTTCCACCATTATTTGATTCTCCACCTTGTACCTTTAGGCACCATCAAGAGAGCATAGTTGGCATTCTGTGTGCAATGTTCCAAAGCTTATTAATTGATGCATATTGTGATATTACTTGTTCTTGTGCTATTTGTTTCTAGTCACCCTTGTGAACTTTGCAGGTGTCCTATGCATCTATTTGCTACTCTATGAGGGACAAGATGATTGCCACTATGCTATGTTTTCTGCATGTGAAACAAACAAAGGTTTTTCAATGCATGTTATTCATGATCGTTTATAGCTTGTCATGTTGCATGCATAGTCACTATGTTCTATTGTTAGAACTCCATCTTTCATGCACATGTTTAGAGTTCTTTGATCCCAGCTTTCAATACTTGCAAATGGTTGGATCTTTATTGTGAGGGTGCATGTCACCTCAAAAATTATTCTGTCTATCACTTACCTACTCGAGGACGAGCATGAGTTAAACTTGGAGATGTTGATACGTTGGAAACGTATCTATAATTTTGTATGCTCCATGCTTGTTTAGTATCTACTTTGCTTTACTTGTCCACACTTTGAGGTGCTTTTTACATGTTTTCTGGTACTAGCCTATTAACAAGTTGCAACAGTGCCAGATGCCTGTTTTCTGCTGTTTTTGGTTTTAGAAAAGTTAGTAAAGAAATATTCTCGGAATTGGACGGGACAAACGTCAAAGTCAATTACTTTGTGGGGAACAAGAAGTCCAGAGGGGAGCCGGAGGGGCCAGCCAGGGGGGCCAGACCCACCCCAGGCACGGGTGGGCCCAACCCCGCACCTGGCTAGCGTTTGAGGCCCCTGGCCGCCTCCTCGGCCTCCCCCTTCGCCTATAAGAAGCCCCCGATACAGAAACCCTGGGTACCCGATCAAATCTCCACGAAACCGTCTGTAGGCACTGCCACCATCGTCCCTAGATCGAGGGGGAGATTTGAAGTTCTTCTCGGCACCCTGCCGGAGGGGAGATCATCCCGGAGGCCTTCTCTCCGGTATGATGCGTGAGTAGTTCCACCTTGGACTATGGGTCCATGTAGTAGCTAGATGGTTGTATCTCCTCCTTTGTGATTTCATGTATAGATCTTGTGAGCTCCGTTCATGATCAAGATCTAATCTATTGGTAATCATGCATGTTGTGTTTGTGGGGATCCGATGGATATTGAGATTATTATGTTGGTTTGATTAATGGTTTTATCTTTATGATTTTATCATGTCTATGTTGTTTGTGATCTTGCATGCTCTCTGTTGTTAGTAGCTATCTTGGCCAAGTAGTTGCTAGTGACTCTAAGAGGGGGTATTTATGCTCGATAGTGGGTTCATGCCTCTAGTTTCCAAGGGAAGTGACAGAAATCTCTTCGGTTGTAGATGTGATGTTGCTACTAGGCAGAAAACAACGGTCTCCTATTCATGGAACATGTGGACTGTTTACCTTACACACTTTGCTTAAAGCAGTTGTCTGTTGCTTGCAACTTAATACTGGAGGGGGTTCGGATGATAACCTGAAGGTGGACTTCTAGTCATAGATGCAGTTGGATGGCGGTCTATGTATATTATTGTATTGCCCAATCGAATCTCATAGGATCTTTTTGACTAGTAATTGCATTGTTATGCCTTGCTCAGTTCCTGTCAATTGCCCTGCTGTAATTTGTTTACCCTCCATGCCATGTTGTTATCTAAGGAGAGCACCTCTAGTGAACTATGTACCCTGGTCCAATCTTTACTATTGATACATCTTCCACTGTTACTTGTTACTTGATGCAAACTATTACCTTCCACACCATATGTTTAATCCTTTGTTACAGCAAACCGGTGAGCTTGACAACCTCACTGATTCATTGGGGCAAAGTCTTGAGTTTGTGTTATGCAGGTCTCCGCGTTGCTAGCAACACCTGTGTGACGTTTTCTTTCTCCTACTGGTTCGATAACCTCGGTTTCTTACTGAGGGAAACTTGTTGTTGTGTTGCTTCATACCTTGCTCTTGGGATTTCCAACGAAGCGTCCCACGACAAGTGTTGGGCGCCATCACTAAGTACAAACAAGTGTATTCTTATTTTGCATTATGTAGGTAATTGAAATCAAAGCAGGGATGGAAGTGTCACTTCAGTCACCAAACAGTATGTGCCTGGCAGCAGTTGGCACAGTCCAAAATGCTGATGCAAATTCTTTAGGGTCAAATGGCAAGCCACTGCGCGATTATGTCGAAGTCCTTGTTAACTACATATGCAGCAAAACAACGATGTTGCCACGTGCACACGGGACGCTAAAGAAATTGGAAAATGCTCAAGCAAAATGTATTCCATGGCCTAGGATTTTTGTAAGATTTCTACAACCTTTACGATTTACTTTTCATACTACACATTCCTCTACATTGCATCATCAATACATACAATGTACCATAGATCAATGAGACCACAAAGGCGGAGTTTAACATTGTTGACATATATAAAGGGCACGATCTCCTTCGACAGAGACCTGAGCTCTATGCTCAGATACCTCCTAAATGTGGCTTGAAAAAGAAGAGGAAGAGAACTTCGGGTACTGCCATGAATGCCGATGATCGAAAGACCAATTCACAAACTGTGGTATGTAGCCTGTAACCTGAAGTAAATGGCCAAATAAGTTACCTTATACATGTTGTAACTTGAAGTACTTGGCCAAATATATTACCTTATACATGCTGATCAATGCCTTTTGGATATCTTATAGGACAAGAACCATAACAAGGAAACGATGGAGCTAGAAGAACCAGAACAAATAAAGGATGGAGCAAAGATGTGAGCAAGCATGTACAACTACAACACTCCATATTGTAAACTCAGTTCTGTAATCAAGTTGGATATTATAAATGATGAAACTTGATTGATTAAATTGAATGTTGTGCCTGTAAAATGTACAATCTGAGAATAAATTCACTGTCTGTAAATTGAATATTGCCTAGTGGATTAAATTGAATATTGCATACTGTATAATCTGAGAATGTATTCACTGCCTGTAAAATATTGTCTTAAATTATTTTCAGAGGCATTACTGTATAATGCCTTAGATACTTTTTTGAGGCATTATTGTATAATGCCTTAGATACTTTTTTAGGCATTATTGTATAGTGCCTACAATTATTTTTCGAGGCATTATTGTATAGTGCCTACAATTGTTTTTTGGGCATTTTCGAGAAGTGACAACAAAAATTATTTAAGGCATTACTTAGTATTGCCTCAAATTATACTCTAAGGAAAATTTGAAAGTGCCTCGAAAAATCTATTTTTAAAGGCAAACTTGAAAATGCCTCAAAAAATCTGTTTTTAAAGGCATTTTTTAAAATTGCCGTAATTGATTTTTTCCTACCCCATTTGATTAGGCATTTTTATTATTGCCTTAAATTTTTTTTGAAGGCACTATTGGTATTTTTTGAGGCACTTTTGTGTGCCTCAAATAATCAACAGCGGTGTAGTGACGTTAGACAAATGTTTGACGTCTTTTTTAAGACGAAGAAAGTATATTAATTAGCTCATAGGTTTATTTTATCTAGAAATATCTGATGTTATGGTAGCATAACTAGTTATCACAATCATCTATTTTGAGACGAAAAAAGTATTTGACGGACCATCTGCATTGAAGTACTAGTAGTCTATGTTTGTCGAGATCACTACCCGCTGCGGGGATCTTGGCGATAATTAAAGGGCAGCCCTACGCGTCCCCCGGGGGATTTGTGTTTTTTATCCCTCGGGTCCCAGCCAACCACGTGTCCTCTTTTTGGATCAAAATCCCGCTTTTGCTACAGAAAGTCCCATTTTTGCTACAACTAGTCCCGCTTTTGCTACGTGTAGCAGAAAACGGTTCAGCCTAAAAAATAGAAAATTAGACTCGCCGGAGATTTCACCGGAGACCTCGCCGACGACCGTGTAGCAAAAAAATTATCCTAATATAGCAAAACCGACTTCGCCGGAGACATCGCTAGAGACTCTCGCCAGAGACCTCACCGGAAACCTCGTAGAAAGAAGTTCGCGCTATTGTAGCAAATTTAAACAACTGATATAGAAAAATAATTATGCTAATGTAGCAAAAGACGACTTTGCCGGAGACATCGTCGGAGCAAAAACTTTTAGCAAAAAAATGTTATTGTAGCACCGCCGCTCGCCGCAGATAGCAACACCAAAAGCCCTGTGTAGCAGATTCGGTCGCCACGTGTAGCACGGCCACTCGCCGCAGGTAGCTACGGGAGTTGATACATGGTGGATTGTCTGCCAGCGGTCACAGGAGATGGTACATGGTTCTCTCACAAACGCGGGCGACGGAGGCACACGGCAGCAGAGAGGTACCCTGCAGCGGAAGGGCACGCAGCGGCGGAGTCACACAGAAGCGGAGAGGCAGCAAAGGCGTGCTGCAGCGGAGGGGCACGCCGCGACGGAGGCGCGGAGGAGCATGCGGTGGCGGAGGAGCGGAGGAGCATGCTGTGGCAGAGCTCGCGACGAAGGAAGACGAAGTTAATCCCGTGCAGTTGGATGAGAACCTGGGGATAAGGTGGGTCCAGCACGTGGCGTTGCTTCGGTAGCCAGCTGACACTATGGCACGTCCAGGAATCAGAGGCACTTTTCTTAGAGGCACTTTTTCAAACTGCCTCTAATTGTATCTATTTGAGGCACTTCGAAAAATAGTGCCTCAAAATATGAGTTTTTAGTGGCAGTTTTAAAAGTGTCACTAATAGTTTATCCTTTTGAGGCACTATTGATAGTGCCTCTAATGTTTTGAAAAATAGAGGCACAGTCCAGTGCCTCCATGCTAAACTATCAGTGGCACTTTGACCTGTGCCTCAAAAAGACATAACTTTTAGAGATATTTTCTGTGGTAATGCCACTAAAAGTATATCAACTGAGGCACCATTAGTAGTGCCACAATTGGTTACCATTTAGAGGCACTAAATTATGCCTTTAAATAGTGACCAACTGTGGCACTATTTGGTGTGCCTCCAATGATCATCCATCTGAGGCACTGTGCTGCTTCCTCCAATGTCCAACCAGCTGAGGCACCTGACATTGCCTCAAATGGATGATCATTGGAGGCATTGCCAAACATGCCTCTAAATGGTCATCCATTTGAGGCACTATCAGGTGTGCCTCAAAAAGGTCATCCATTTGAGGCACTTTGTGATGTGCCTCCAAAAGAATAGCCAGCAGAATCAAATAATCAGAAAACAGATACTACACAGCACATAATTATATACTAGCGATTCCATACTTATAATCCAACATAGTACTTAGTGCTCCATACTTACAACTACAAAAGTAGTACTTAGTAGTCCAGCATAGTACTAGGCAGTCCAACTTAGCAGCCCATCAGATAATTACATCCAAAAGAAGTAGAACTCTTAACAGAAGTTCTACATACTTCCACCCAACATCAGTACTGTCAGATCTACCACTTATGCACTTATGGGAGTGCCGCGAGCATCAGGCGCAACTTACCATCTGAATTGTACCAGAAACTGAACATCATAGCATCATCCTTCTTCATGTTGAAGGCCTGCATAGCTGTCCACCATCCACTGGTTATCATTGCTCTATTATTAACACCAATCTTCATCCTCACATCCACACGATCATCTTCAACCATGGATTCAACTTGTACAGTAAGTGGTTCATCGAGAAATCCCTTCAGGTACTTGGTTGTGAACTTAGTATTAAATTCCTGTGTAAGTATCAAGTTTACACAACTGTTAGCATTCTTTTGGACTCTGTATATACTACACTGTTATGCATGATAAAGTAAATAGCATCTCACCATTTTGCATTTCTTCTCAATGACAGCTGACTCTGTCATCCTGTAGACATTGTACTTTATTGTTGGCCTTCTGTCATTGCACCATTCGTCCAGAAACTCAACTTGACATGGACACAGTAGTATGTCATTTCCAAACATACACTGGTTGTCCCACTCATATATTCCCTTGTTTTTTGGTCCTGATAGAGCACAAATAGAACAAATTTGATTCATATTAGTACCATTTCTCAACTGTTGTAACCGACTAGATAGTTCAAAGTTTGTATAGATAAATACCCCTTAAAACAAATCCATCATTTTGCACAGCTGGCATAATTGGCACATAACCATCTGGCACGAACCACTCCGTAGAGGTGTCACTGCCACTACTGCTGTGGCTTGGGATCAAGCTTGCACTGTCATCTGAGATGTTAATGGCACAGTCCTCCCAGGTTCCCATCTAGTATAAAAACAGCATGTAATCAGTATTGCTAAAAAAATGTAATCAGTAATGCTAAAACATGTTCAGGACATGATCAAATAGCAAAACATTTAGAAAGTCAATAATTACATTCTGAATATTCAGAACATTCAGAAAGTACAGAACATTCAGACAGTTCAGATCATGCTGAACATTCTGAACATTCAGTAATTTCTGAATTTTCTGAACATAGCAAAACATTCAGAAAGTCTATAATTACATTCTGAACATTCAGAAAGTTCAGAACATTCACAAAGATCAGAACATTCAGAAAGTTCATTACATTCTGAAAAATCTGAACATTATGAACTTTCTGAACATTCAGTAAATTCTAAAAATTCAGAACATTTCTTCATCAACAGAACTGTAACATTATGAACTTTTTAGAACTATAGCAATTAGAACAATAGAATCAACATAACATGGATTAATGCAGAACCCTAAACAAAATAAAATCAACAGTTCCGGTGGATTAATGTAAAACCCTAACCAGAACCCTAACCAAAAATAATCAACAACGAATTGAGAGCTTTGATCAGAACATTTGACATCAACAGAACTATCGCAGTAATCCTAGCAGAACCCTAAAAAAAATCTAAGAAAAGCACCCAAATCCTAGAACCCTAAACAAAATAAGCCTTAGATCACAAAGATCACATAGCAGGTTAGATCTAGACAGATCTAGACAAAGAACAAATCTAAGAACAACACCCAAATCCTAGAACAAGATCAAACATTTCAGACCAAGAACACCAGATTAGATCTCGAACAAATCTAAGAACAGAACACCAAATCTAATGATAGCACACATTTTCACACTAAACTAAGAACACGAGAAAAGATTAGATCTAAGAATAGTACACTAATCTAATAACAACATCAGATTAGATCTAAGAACAGCACCAGATCTAGTACAGTAATCTAAGAACACGAGAAAAGGTCTATACACTAATCTAAGAACACCAGATTACACTAATCTAAGAACACTAGATTAGATCTAAACATAGCAACATAAGAACAGAAAAGATCTAACGAGGAGAATAAGAACAACAGTTCCTAATCAAGAAGAACAGAAGAAGAAAGAAGAATAGAAGAAGAACACGAGAAAAAAACAGACGAGCTCTAATGGAGGCGGCGGCGATGGGATTCGCCGGAGGGGTTTTGGTACATTTATTCAGAGCATTTTGTACATTTATTAAGAGCATTTTGTACATTTATTACATTAATTTTATGCACTGCACACACACGTCCTTGGAAGTGGGGGAAGTGGGGGAAGTGCTGCGCCAGGTGCTTGCCCCCACGTCCAGGTGCTTTCCTATTTAACATGGTGGTAGTATGGAGTTATTTCTTCTGCCTATGTCGAGTTCTTCTACCTCTTGGTGAGTACTTACATCTGAATATTGTTCTTACCTGAATATTGTTGTTCTGTTTGTGTACTTACATCTGAATGTTTCATGTGTGATGCAGATCTCTGATTGTACAACAGGAGCATTTCTTCAGTTATCCTATAGGTGATGCAGATCCCTTGCCTCTTTTCCTGTCGTTCATGAATGAATTTGTGTTCCATATCTTAATACTTCCATTTTTTGTCATAGGAATGGATGAGATGAGTTGTGTTCTGTGTCAGCAACCATTGCAAAACTGTGGTCTCCATTCTGACAGGCGTGCAGTTTCTTTTGATCTGATTATGATGCAGGGATTTGAAAATGGAGTGGTAAGTTATAACATCAGAACAATGGATCTCTTGTTTTTATCTGGAAAGGAGGTGTATAATGACAAACATTCCTCTTGTTTTTATTTCAGGCAGTACCTTGCAAATTCAAGGATCAACTTGAAAAATTTGCAATGTCAAAGAACTGGATGGTGGCTACATGCAGGAACAAGCATGTGTATGACTTCTACCTGGAGAAAGAAGTGTCAAGAACTACCATCTATGGACCATAATGGTGTTCCCTTGTTAGGAAATATGATATCCAGCAAGGTGAGGTTGTCTCTTTCAGGTATGTGGAACATGCCAACAATTTTGATATCACAGTGTCTGAATTTGTGGACAATATGAAGGTTGAGAAGCCTATTGTTGCAGATGGAGGTAAACTGTTTCACAATTTTAACTGTTTTATGTCATGTTAGCTGAAAGAGAAATTTCAGTGTGACCAGACTTGCCATGTTAAACTGTTTGCCATTGTTTACTACTTTGAGCAGGTCTTTACTGTGTGATGCCTGAAATTAGAGCTATACTCCAGAAGACTATTTTCTCAAACATCAGAGAAATTAGTGAGGAGAACATGGCAACCATTAATTATGGTATCTACAAGGTTTTGGCTCTAAAACCAGGGGAAGAACTAGCTGAGGAAGAGTTCTATGAAAGTGTCAATGAGATGCAGTTTATGGTGCACAAGTATAATTAGGAAAATGTTGAACTAGATGCCTTGGTAACTATCTACTACTTAATTTCTCACTTATTTGATGCAATGTTTCAGACTTAGTTCTTACACAAGTTGTTACTATGCTAGTACCTTTCTGCAAAAACATTCAGAGAAGTTGGATGCCCATGGCAAGGACATTCAAATCTGTTGTCTAGGGAATTTGATGTGCTCTTTGAAGGATGGTACCACATGGAAGATGAAGATGATAGAATTGCATTCACAATAGGATGGCAGCAATTTAGGGAGGAGGCAAATATAGTAGAGGGATCACTGTTGCTGATTGTTGCAGACCCAAGGCATGGTCACATCTGCCTTGATTTTGTGGAGATTGAAGACCCTTGATTTTATGTTGTTTATTAGAAATTGTGTTTCATTTTAAGTTGTAATGTGTTCTAGTGGACTAGTGTTCTGAACAATGCATCTAATGTAATGTTGGTTTGTAAGTTGAACAATGTTCTGTAATGTTGGTTTGTAATATTGGTTATCAAGTGTTGATCATTTTCTGTTATTCAAGTGTTGATGATTTTCAGTTTATCAAGTGTTGATCATTTTCAGTTTATCAAGTGTTGATCATTTTTTTGATTTTCTGTTTATCTAGTGTTGATCATTTAATTTTATGTCTAGAAGGCCTTCATTGTTCTAAATTCATAAATATTCAGAACATGGGCAACTAGACTACAATGTTCAATGTTTAGTTTTGCATCTCAATGTTTAGTTCAATGTTCAATGTTTAGTTCAATGTTTAGTTTTTCCAGTAATAACACTAGTGTGATTATGATTATGAATTTTTAGTAATAAAGTAGTCTAGTTTTACAATATTCAACTATGATTATGATTATGAATGTTTAAACTATGATTATGATTATAATTATTCAATGTATAAACTATGTAGTTTAAACTAGACTACAATGTAAACTAGACTACAATGTAAACTATGATTATGAATGTTTAAACTGATAAAGTAGTCTAGTTTTACAATTACTGATAAATAAAATATCACTACTAGTGTTATTTTTTCATTTTAGTCCTTTAATTTTTTCATGTCATATTACTAACCCTTGTCTTTCTCTTTTTGACCTTGTCTCTCTTTTTGCAGATACAACGCACCTCCTCCTCGATCAAGATCCTCTCCTCCTCGATCCGCCGCCGCCTCCACCGCTCCGTCGAGATCCGCCTCCTCTCCGTTGAGATCCGCTAGTGCCTCCTCCTCTCCGTCGAGATCCGCCTCCTCTCTGTCGAGATTCGCCATCGCCTCCTCCTCTTCGACGAGAATCACCACCGCCTCTCCGTCAAGATTCGCCACTGCCTTCTCTCCGTCGAGATCCGCCTACTCTCCATCGAGATTCGCCACCGCCTCCTCCTCTCCGACGAGAATCGCCACCGCCTCTCCGTCGAGATTCGCCACTGCCTCCTCTCTGACGAGATCCGCTCCTCTCCGTCGAGATCCTCCACCGCCTCCTCCTCGAGCTCGTCCACCACCACCTCTCCGTCGAGATCCACGTCGTGCAATGGGCACTCATAATGATGATCCACGTCGATCTATTCTTCATCGACAAATAACTCGCAATGATGCTGAGGCTGTTTCTTCAGGTTAGGAATTCACCAACGTCTGCTCTGCTCTGCTCTGCTCCTGTTCCTGTTCTGCTCTGCTCCTGTTCTTGTTCCTGTTATTACTTGTGCTCTGTTCTGATATGCTATACTTGTGTTCTATTCCTGTTATTACTTGTGCTCTGTTCCTCTTCTGTACCTGTTATTGTAGGGTTTCGTAGCATGGAAAACAAAAAATTTCTACCGCATACAAACAAACAAGCCAAGATCTATCTACTAGATTGTAGCAACGAGTCGATGGAATAACTCACCCTCGAAGATTCCAAAGTGTTTAACGAGAGCGGATTCTCGTGGGTGATGTAGTCGTACTCTTCCCGATCTCAAGATCGCGTAGACGATCCTTCCGGCGCTGCATTCCGGCAGCGCTCCCGTAGTCGGTCACACGTTCGGTACTCGACGAAGACCTTCCTCTCCCTTGTTCCACCAGGCAGCGGAGGTTGTAGCACTCTCCTCGCGATTCTGGCAGCACAACGGCGTGGTATCGGAAGTAGAGGGGAGATCTCGCAGGGCTTCGCCTTAAGCCGGAGCGAGTATGGTGGAGTATAGAGAGTCCCTCGATGATCTAGGGTTTAGACACGCCGAGGAGGGGGCTAGGCCGGCGGCTAGGGTTTCACGTAGGCGGCGGCGGCGAGTGCCCTAGGGCCAGCGGCGGCGGCGGAGGCGGCGGCGGCTTGGTGCTAGGGTTTAGAGGTAGGAACTTGTGTGTCTAGGAGGGGAGCCCTGCCCCTCCTTTTATAGGTGGAGGGGGCCGGCCAAGGGGAGGGGAGTCCCTCCCCAACTCGGCTTGGTGGTGCGCCGGCGGTGGGAGGAGGAACTCCTCCCCCAAGTCGGTTTCCACCTCCCTCTCCACTTCCCAAAACTAGCCGTTTGACTTTCAAACTTGGCGTTTGACTTTTCAAACTAGGATTTGAATAAACCCTCTATTTTGTTCAGCTATGACACCGAGTACATGATGCAATCATACCAACTTGATATAACACATTCATGTACCCTTCCCTTCCGGAGTGCCGAACATTCCGGAACCTTCTAGAACATTCCCGATGAAAACACCGGAACCATTCTCCAACTCCGAAACGAGACTTTCCTTATATGAATCTTATTCTCCGGACCATTCCGGATCTCCTCGTGATATCCCGAATCCCATTCGAGACTCCGAACAACATTCAGACTCTTTCTCATCATTCCATAACTACTTAAACAACGTCGAATCCTTAAGTGTGTCTCCCTACGGTTCGTGAATTATGCGGACATGATCGAGACACTTCTCCGATCAATAACCAATAGAGGAATCTGGAAATTCATATGGCTCCCACATATTTCTACGATTACTTTGCGATCGAATGAACCACTTACATACGATATCAATTTCCCTTTGTCTCACGATAATTTACTTATCCGAGGTTATGATCGTCGGTATCTCTGCATACCTAGTTCAACCTCGTTACCGATAAGTACTCTTTTCTCGTTCCCGTGATATGTGATCCCTTGTGAGCCATTCACATGCTTGCAAGCTAATTGGATGACATTTCACCGAGAGGGCCCAGAGTATATCTATCCGTCATGTGGATGGACAAATCCCACTCTTGATCCATGTGTTTCAACCAATACTTTCCGAACACTCAATGCCACCTTTATAGCCACCCAGTTACGGTGTGGTGTTTGATGTCATCAAAGCATCCATCCGGTAAAGGTGATATGCATGACCTCATGGTCGAAGGAATTAGATTACTATGTATCAGAAAGCATATAGCAATTGAACTATTAAAATGACTTGATCTTTATGCTACGCTTATCTATAGGAGTATATCCACCATATCATTCTCCTAACGATATGATCTTGTTGTTAATAACATCTCAATGTTCATGATAGGGAAACCACAATCATCTATTAACCAACAAGCTAGTATTATAAAGAGGCTTTACTAGGGACTTCAATTTAAGTTTACAAATCACACAAGTATTAATGTTTCCTTGTTAATACTATTATAGCATGAATGTAAACATTTATCATAAACAAAAAGATATAATAATAACTACATTTATTATTGCCTCTAGGGCATATCTCCAACAGTTATTACTTGTGCTCTGATATGCTATGCTATACTCTGAACTGTTCCTGTTATTACTTGTGCTCTGCTCTGATGTGCTCTGATGTTACCTAGTTTGTTTGTTTGAATGTTGGTATAGTAACTATTATCTTGCTATTGGTTACACAGGAACAAGTTGCTAAGTTTATTCATCTATTTGTACAATGGATAAAACATGGATGAGTGCTGCTAGATCCAGTACCCAGTTTGCAGATGGGGTTAGGGGTTTTATTCAGTTTGCAGCTACAAATTCTGGTTATAGCCAAAAGATTTTTTGCCCATGCAAACTTTGTTGTAACAACTCTAGGCAAAGTTTAGAAGATGTTGAAGACCATATAATATCTATAGGATTCATGCCTGGGTATACAATATGGGTATACCATGGGGAATCAGTAGATTGTGCTATTCCTACTATACAACCCAATGAATCAGAAGAATTGCCTTTAGGAAGTGATGATATGGATGAGATGATGTTGGGTGCTCATGATATGTACAACAATAACTCTTTAGGATCAGATACACAAGTTGACAGTGATGATACTGATGATGACTCTGAAGAAACAGATGAAGCTAATGAAGAAGCTAAGGCATTCAAAAAGTTAGTTAATGATGGCAGACAAGAATTATATGCAGGATGTAAAAATTTACAAAACTGCAATTTCTTTTGAAGCTGATGAACATAAAGAACACCAGGGGATTAACTAGAGCTACATTTGAAGATGCACTGCAGCTATTTAGGGATGTCCTACCAGAGGATACAACTCTCCCTATGAATTTTCATGAATCCAAACAGTACATCAAATCTGTAGGGCTGGGGTATGACACATATGATGCATGCATTAATGATTGCATCATATGTAGAGGAGACAATATTAATGCATCTGTCTGTCCAGTATGTAATGCATCCAGATGGAAGATTGTGAAAGAAATTGGTGGTGGCAAAAGATTTAGCAAGGTTGCTCAAAAGGTGGTCAGGCATTTCCCATTGAAGAAGAGAATTAGAAGATTATTCATGTCAAGCAACACAGCCCCACTTATGAGTTGGCATGTTGATGGTAGGATCAAGGATGGTCTTATGAGGCATCCTGCTGATGCACCAGCTTGGAAGCATTTTGATGCAAAATATGAGTGGTTTAGTAAAGAAGCTAGAAATATTAGGTTTGGACTGGCAACTGATGGTTTCAATGCATTCAGAACTATGAACCTGTCTTACAGCATCTGGCCAATTGTACTGATTCCATACAATCTTCCAGCAGAGAGTTGCATGAAAGAAAACAACTTTATTTTGTCAGTTATTATTCCTGGTAGGAAGGCACCAGGGAAAGACATAGACATTTACCTGCAGCTAGTAGTTGATGAACTGAAAGTGTTATGGAAGGATGGTCTTTGGACTTTTGATGCTCATGTAGGAAGGAAATTCAGGGTGTATGCTGCACTGCTATGGACAATTAGTGACTGGCTAGGCCGGGGAATTCTTAGTGGAGAGAGTATTGTTGTTTGCTCCCACTGCCTGCTGGGTACATGTTCCAAACGTTTAAAACATGGACACAAAGCATGCTACCTGGGTACTAGGATGTTTCTACCCGCAGACCACCCATTTAGGAAGGATAAAGACTCATTTGATGGCACAACTGAAGACAGGGAACCTCCAATTCAGCCATCAGGTCATGAGATTTCAGAAATGACAAAAGGCATCCACACCATCTATGGGAAAACACAGAAACAACAAAAGTCTAAGAAGAAAAAGATACAAAGAGATGAAGTGGAGGAAGATACTGTACTGGAGGATGTGCACACTGTAGAATCAACATTCAAGAAGAGAAGCATCTTTTTCCAGCTTGAATATTGGGAACATTTGCTGGTTCGACATAATTTGGACTCAATGCATATAGAGAAGAATGTGTTTGATAATATTGTTCACACAATTTTACAAGTGGAAAACAGGTCCAAAGATAATGTGAAATCAAGACTGGATATGAAAAGATTTAAAATCAGAACACATCTCCATGTTGATAAAACTCAAGAGAAACCAGACTTGCCTGAAGCAATGCACTACATGAATTCAGATAATAAGAAGGTATTCTGCTCAGTTGTGAAAAATGCAAGGTTTCCAGTAGACTATGCTTCAAACATGGATGGGAAGGTCAGGTTAGATGAGAAAAAATTAGTTGGTGATGGGGATGTGCCTACCGGGTATACCCAGCAGGACGTTTTCGACTGGCCCAAGAACTGGCGAGTGGGCCTGCAAGACGGCGACTGGATTGAAGCCCAGCAAGGATCCAAGCGACTGGAAGCTGAAGGCCCAGGCGAGTAGATAGGCCCAGTCGGATTAGGTTAAACGAGTACCGAAGCTTTAACTGATTCGGTTGAGATATGTAAACCCTAGGGGAGGTGAGCCTATATAAACCTCCCTGCAGGGCGTGTAGAGATACGTTCCATCATACACCCAAGCGACTCGCCGCCTAGCCGCCGAGCTCGCCCATTGTACCACCTTCATAATACAATCTAGCAGGAGTAGGTCTTTACCCTCCGGGGGGCCAAACCTGGGTAAAACCCTGTGTCTTTGCCCTCATCTCGCACCGCAGATGGCTGGCCGCCCTTGCCCCTCGTTCTACTACTCGCTGCCGATTGCAGCATCTGCCGTGACCATTCCCACGACAGTGGCGCCCACCGTGGGGCCTGGCCGGTCTGGCCGGTGTTCTGCGGCGAAATCCAATCTGCCCATCAACGAGACGGTCGCCACCGGCCGCATGATAGCGATTGGCGAGATGCTCCAAATCTTGCCGAGCAGCTACGTCCCGGCGGCGCGACCCATCACGCACAGCGTGATCCTGCCGGTCGGCACGATCAGCCTCTTCGTCGGCCTCACCGACGTCATCGTCTCGAAGGATTCGGCTCGCATCCGCGAGTCACCGCCACGCGATCGGCTCTCCGAGAGCCAGATCCGCACGATCCATCGCCTCGCCTCCGAGTACAATTCGGCCCACAGCGACGTGGCCGAAAACTCAGCGGCCGCAGAAGACGCGGACCTCAACGACGACGCTGACTCGGCGACCCCGGCATCACTCGCCGGGTCCATCACCGCGGCTTCACCCGCGGGCTCCATTACCCAGGTCTCCAACGTGGGAGACTTCGAGGACCCCTCCATCCTCGGGATCTTCGAATTCGACTCCGGATCGGAGAACTCCGCCGACCTCCGCGATGGAACCAGTCGCCACGCCGCGACCTACATGGCGACCGGCACTGAACCGCCGGAGGACCCATTCTCCACCCCAATCCCTCCTAACGCCACGGCAACGGAGGTCGAGGAACTCCGCCTGAAACTGGCGGAGGCGGTGCGCAAGGAACAAGCCGAGCGCGAAAAATTTCGCCTCGAGCAGGTGACGGCGCAGGAACTATCGCGCTACCACCAACAGCGGATCAGGTCACGCCTGAACCCCACCGTTCAGGGGCGTGCCCTGAACTTCGACGATGAAAACGACACGGCCCGCGTGGCCGAGCGCGCGATCTGCGAGAACGCGCCACCAGGAGGAAGCGCCTGACCCCCGCCAGGGTCGACAGCGATGGGCGCCCCACCTCCACCCAACCACACACCTCCCAGGGACCAACCGCGGATAGTAGTCTCCTCACGGGAGCGAGACGCAAACGGCCTCCCACTATTCTCCACCCCGATGGACAACCTCGTGGCAGGTCGAGCAGCAGCCGACAACATCACGGCCACGGGCGACGGCGCCCTACAGATCCAGTATGTCAGGGCCCTGCTCGCAAAGGCCGTCGAGTAGCAAAACACGGGCGCCGACTCGCAGGGTCGAGTATACTCGCGTTCGTCGGGAAGCAGAGCGTCCTCAAGCGGCTGCCCAGTGGCGGCAAACACCCTCAACTGCCCGCCACCGGAGCCACTGCAGCTCCAACACCGACCCGCGAACGCGGCACTCTCCACCAACGACCCCAGGCCAGCGACCAACTTCGTCGCCGCCAACGGGCAACCCATCGACGCCCGCACCCACATCATCAACAACCAAAACTGGCGCGCACGCCAGCCCGACGACCTGCGACACACCCTAACCAATCGCCGCGACGGCGAGCCCATGGGGTCGCTTAGTCGACTCGGCTCCAAGTGCTTCGGACCAATGATCCGAGGCGAGAAGTACCCGCCAAACTTCAAGGCGCCGAAGGAGATAGAAAAGTACGACCCCTCGTACGACCCCGCCGTTTGGCTCGACACATACCTCATGGCGATGGGGATCGCGGGCCACACCGACCTGCTAGCCGCCCGTTACCTCCCCCTGATGATGGAGGGGACGTGCAGGCAGTGGATCAACACCCTCCCCTAGGACAGCATCGATTCCTGGAAGGAGATGCGCGACGCCTTCGTCAGGCACTTCGAATGCTCCTACACTCGCGCCACCACCATCGAGGACTTGGAGCGATGCGTCCAGGGACCCCGCGAGTCGACCCGCAACTGGGTCCAACGGTGGCAAGAACTCTGGTACAACGCGGTCGGTATCCACCCGGACACCGCGATCCACTGCTTCAAGACCTCATGCCGCTACGAGCCCCTGGTCGCCAAGCTCAAGCGACACTCTCGCACACTCGACAACATCTCGGACCTCCTCGAGATCTCCAAACGGTACGCGGAGGAAGATCCAAACCAGGAAACTGACGACGAGTCAGGAGGTCAACGCCGCACGAGCGGCAACGACAGCGGACGATGGTCCGACCTACGCTACAGCAACACTCGCCTCACCGGCAAGCGCCGCAGTGACGGGCGAGTCGACTTCGTCGCTAACACCGGACACGCACAACGCGAGCCCAAGAGCTTCCGCCGCGACGGAGGATAACGCCGCGACGGCGGCAACTACAAGGCCAAGCCAAGGTTCGACCCCGCGGCCCTCCTTAACCAACCGTGTGCGTTTCATAGCAGGGAAGGGAAGCCCGCAACGCACACCACCGCCGACTGCCACACCCTCAGGGAGATCGAGAAGGCGCGGCGAGCACGGGAGGATCCCGACAATGACCCGCCAAACGGCGGAAAATTCGGAAAAGTGGCCGGCACGCTCCATACCTTCACGGGCTTCAACGCGAAGCGCGAGAAGAAGGTCATCGCCCGCGCCGTCGCCGTCAACGCGGTGGCCCAGGTGGACGTCCCCCAGTTCCTCAACTGGTCGGAGCAGCCCATCACCTGGAGTCGACAAGACCACTCGCCACGCATCGAGTACCCAGGTCGAGTCGCCCTGGTGGTCAAGCCTAAGGTCGGCGACTACTGGCTCCCCAAGACATTGATGGACGGCGGCAGCTCCATCAACATCCTGTACCTGGACACCTTCAGGCGGCTGCGGCTCCCACAGTCGATGATCAAAACAACCCACACCACGTTCCATGGCATCGTCCCCGATCGGAAGGCGTACCCGATCGGCAAGGTCACGCTGCCAGTCACCTTCGGCACACCAGCAAACTTCTGCACCGAGCGGATCGTCTTCGAGCTCGTGTCCTTCGACAGCCCCTACCATTGCATCCTGGGGCGCCAGGCGTTCGCCAAGTTCATGGCAGCGCCCCACTATGCGTACAACGAGATGAAGCTCCCCGGGCCGTGCGGCGTCATCACCATCAACGGCGACCCCGACATGGCCGCCGAGTGCGAGGCCAAAGGAGCCGAGCTCGCTGACGCCGTCATCGCGGCGGAGACCAACCACGCCGATGAGCTCGCCAAGTACGCGAGCGGGGTCAACAACGACGACCCCACCATACTCAAGAAGCCCAACTCGGAGGGCGCAAACACTTCAACCTTCGAGGCAACGACGCACACCCGCACCGTCGAGCTGGTCCCAGGTGACTCCAGCTAGACGGTGACGATCGGGACAGGCATGAGCCCAGCATAAGAAGGCGCGCTCATCGAGTTCCTCCGTGAGAACAGGGACATCTTCGCATGGAAGCCCTCTGACATGCCTGGTGTCCCTAGGGAGCTCGCTGAGCACAAGCTAAACGCCGACCCCAAAGTGCGACCCGTCAAACAGTCGTTGCGGCCCTTCAATGAAGAGCGCCGCCGAGCAATTGCCGAGGAGGTGCAGCGTCTACTCGCTGCAGGCTTCATCCGGCCAATCAAATACTCCAAGTGGCTGTCAAACCCAGTCCTGGTCGAGAAGAAGAACGGGACCTGGAGGATGTGTATCGACTACACAAACTTGAACAGCGCCTGCCCAAAGGAGCAGTTCTTCCTCCCGCGGATCGACCAGATAATCGATTCAACCGCGGGCTCGGAGTCGCTCTGTTTCCTCGACGCCTACTCCAGGTACAACCAGATCAAAATGGCCGTCGAGGACGAGGAGAAGACGGCGTTCATCACGCCATTCGGAGCCTTCTGCTACACCGCCATGACCTTCGGCCTCAAGAACGCCGGGGCGACCTACCAGCAGTGCATGCAAGAATGCCTCGCGAGCCAAATTGGCCGCAACATCCACGTCTACATCGACGACGTGGTCGTAAAGTCCGCTCGCCAGGGTGACCTACTCGCCGACCTGGCGGAAACATTCGCCAACTTGCGAAAATACAAGATAAAGCTCAACCCAGGAAAATGCACCTTCGGTGTACCAGCAGGACAACTACTGGGGTACGTCGTCTCCAAACGAGGGATCGAGGCGAACCCCACGAAGATCGACACGATCGCCCGACTCGGCAAACCCGAGTGCCTGCGCGACGTCCAGAAACTGGCCGGGCGAGTAGCGGCTCTCAGTCGCTTCATCCCCCGCCTGGGCGAAAAGGCGATGCCCCTATACCGCCTGATGCGCAAGAACCCCACCTTCCAGTGGGACAAGGAGGCGGATGACGCGCTCCGCGATCTCAAAAAGGTGCTACTCGCCGCACCGCTACTCGCCGCTCCCGCCGACAAAGAACCCATGCTGGTTTACGTCGCGGCTTCCGAGCGCGTCGTCAGCGCCGTGATGGTCGTCGAGCGACCAGAGGAAAGAAAGGAGCGCCCAGTACAATGACCGGTGTACTACATCAGCGAGGTCCTCACCGAGTCGCGCCAGCGGTACCCCCAGTACCAAAAGCTGGTATACGCGGTCTTCAGAGCTCAGCGGCGCCTGCCGCACTACTTCCAGGAGCACCCGATCATGGTCGTCTCCTCAGCACCACTGCAAGACATCATCCGCAACCGTGAGGCGACCGGGCGGGTCGCCAAGTGGGCCGTCGAGATCGGCGTCCACAACATCAAATACGAGCCACGAAAAGCGATCAAGTCGCAGGCCCTAGCGGACTACATCGCCAACTGGGAAGAGGCCCAGCAGCCAGAGAAGCTGCCATACCTCCATTACTGGAGCCTGCACTTCGACGGCTCCAAGAACGCGGACGGCGCAGGCGCAGGGATCGTGCTAACTTCACCGAAGGGCGACAAGCTCCGCTACATCCTCTGCCTCGACTTCACACCCTGCACCAACAACATGGCCGAGTACGAGGCCTTACTCCACGGCATGCGAGCTGCCAAGGAGATGAATGTCAACCGCCTACGTTGCTACGGCGATTCCGACCTCGTCGCGGGGCAAGTCGCTGGCACCTGCGACGCCGTCTCCCCCACCATGGCGGCGTACCGCCAAGCAGTGGACAAGCTGGGTGGACACTTCATAGGCTACTCCGTCGAATGGATCGACAGGTGGAAGAACGAGGAGGTCGATGCCCTCTCTCGCATCGGGTCGGCTCGACTCGCACCACCCGTCGGCGTCTTCCTCGACGCAATAACCAAGCCATCAATCTCTCCCCCGAGGGAGATCGACATCGGAGTCCCGTTACAGCCGGAGGCAGCCCTGGTCGCACTCATCACCGAGCCAGACGACTGGACCAAGCCCTACATCGCCTACCTGGAGGCCGGCAACTTGCCGGCTGATGAGACGGACGCTCGGATGGTTGCCCGCCGATGCAAGTCCTACACCATCATCAACGGCGAGCTCCACAAGCGCAGCGTCACCGGCGTGTTCCAACGCTGCGTCCAACCCGCCGAAGGACGCAAGATCCTCCATGATATCCACTCCGGTGACTGCGGCCACCACGCCGGCGCCCGCTCTCTTGTCGCCAAGGCTATGCGACATGGCTTTTACTGGCCCACCGCACACGCCGATGCTGTAGACATTGTCCAGCGGTGCGCCGGGTGCCAGAAGTATGCCAACCAGACGCACGTGCCGAGCTCAGCGCTCAAAACAATCCCCATCACCTGGCCATTCGCTGTGTGGGGCATGGACATGGTAGGCCCCTTCAAGAAGGCTCCCTCCGGCTACACCCACCTGCTGGTCGCGGTCGACAAATTCACAAAGTGGGTGGAGGCCAAGCCAGTTCGGAAATGCGACGGGAAGACCGCCACTAAATTCCTATGCGAGCTCATATATCGCTACGGGTTCCCAAACAGCATCATCACGGACAACGGCACCAACTTCGCCAAAGGAGCCATGGCTGAATTCTGCGAAGAGCACCACATCCGGCTCGACCTCGCGTCGGTCGCCCACCCGGAATCCAACGGCCAGGCAGAACGGGCCAACCAAAGCATCCTCCACGGCCTGAAGCCGCGACTCCAAGTACCACTCGAGCGCACCGCCGGATGCTGGGTTGAGGAGCTACCCTCCGTCATCTGGGGCATCCGCACCTCGGTCAACAGGTCGACAGGATTCACCCCCTTCTTCATGGTGTACGGCACCGAGGCAGTCATGCCCACCGATCTCGAGCACGACTCGCCACGGGTCGTCCACTACACGGAGGCCGCAAACGAACTCGCCCGCCAAGACGGAGTCGATCAGCTCGACGAGGCACGTGACCTCGCTCGGTCTCGCACCGCCATCTACCAGCAGGGACTCCGCCGCTACCACAGCCGGTGGGTGAGGACTCGCACCTTCCAGGAAGGAGACCTGGTTTTGCGCCTCATCCAGGACAAGAAGGGCATGCACAAGCTCTCCCCTCCGTGGGAGGGACCATTCGCCATCGGGCAAGTACTTGGCAACGACGCCTACTACCTCATCGACGTCCGCGGGGACGACGAACTCTACATCAAGCGACCATGGAATGTAAATCTCCTACGGAAGTTCTACCCCTAGAACCCCACATATGTACTCTCCAGTTGCTGCGAAATAAAAAGAACCGGTTACCGCAAATTGCGCCTACTCTCCATGTCTTGTGCCACTCGCACTCGTAATAACAGCGTTCAGCTAACCGCAGAAGCCAACCTTTGGTACAGCGATCGGCACGGCTAAGTAGTGCGATGCAAGAGCACTGCGTAACCTCAGGTCTTGCATCGTCCATGAAAAACGCCTACCCGGAGCCCCATTGGAGTCGCCTAGCCCGACTGGCTTTACGAGCCAAGACAACTGCCTTTGCTTCTTACAGCGACCATAATCCTCCGCATCCTCGGCATGGCGACTCGAACAGCTAAGTAGCACGCTCGGGGACTGACGACCAGTTCATCGCAAGCGGCTCGGGAAAACGCCAAGTAAGAGAGCATGCCTAGGACTCGCCACGCGACTGGCCCAACGGGCCAGGCAGGATCGATGCGCCCAAACCAACGCGCCAAGTCCTCGACCACCCTCGAGTTGCACCTAGAACAACCAAGTACCACGCTCGGGGACTCGGCCACCCGACCCCGTTCGCGCAAGGGAAAACGGTGAAGTATAGAGCGTTCAAGGGAGTCACCCTGCGACTGGCTCTTCGAGTCCGGGCGAGTAGACAACAATAACAAAACATTCAAAAACAACAAACATATCATACACGAGGTAAACCCCACAAAAGGGCGGACGCGCTCGGGGACTCGTTCAAACCACAATCACAAAACACATGACAAATTCCAACACAGACACGATGTCTCATTCAAAAGCATGTCGCATTGTTTCACATTACAAAATATGCCCATACGGCAGACCTGCTACTAACGCCTCAGGGCAAACTACCCTATTCTGCAGGCTTCGACGACGACTCGCCAGCACCCCGACGACTGCGAATGAACGACATGTATGGGTTTGACGGGTACGTCGTCAGCTCACCCGCCATCGCCGCACGGAAAGGCTGCTCGACCTTGAAATCCCGGTGCGGCGGCTCAGGGTCGTTGGGCGCGACAACCGTCTCCTGGTAGGGAAGGAGGTCGCCCATTGCCCAGACACGCTCCGAGTACATCGCGGCGCGGTCCGTCAACTTGAGCACCTCGGAAAGCTCCACCGCGCCAGTCGACGAAGGGTAGCCGCTCGTCACGTCGTCGAGGTCAAAATCCTCTGGGAAGTGAGCAAGTCCAAGGCTCAGCGCCGTTGATGCTCCGCGTCGAAACGCCGACCGCGTCATGAATTCAACTACCGAGGGCGCCTTCTCCAAGTACTTCCACACCTCGACGAGGTCGCTGGGAATCACCTCTATGGGTGATATCTCCTGGAGGTATGCTCAGATGCACGTCGCCGACAATGTCGCCGAGTCAACGAGCATGCCCACACACTGCCGCGCGTCGAGCGAGATCGCCTCTTCCGCGCTATCAATGATGCGACCTGCGAGTAGAGGACAACAGTGAGTACGTTGGCCATCACAAATAGCACAAGCTACTGGCAGAGGCAAGCGCACTTACCAATCAGCGGACGGGCGAGATCCGTGATGAAGCGTTGAAGCGCAGTATGATCGTCCTGAAGCCCAGCAACAAGGGCGTCCGACACTTTATGATCCTCTTCGGCGGCTGTAATGGCGGCCTTGGCTCGCCCATCAGCCGAGCTCGCTTCTTCCTTCGCCTCTCGCAGCTCGCGCTCGAGATCGGCGATCCGCTTTTCAGCCGAGCTCAGAGCCGAGTGCGCCGCAGCCAATTCACTCGCGGGGACAAGTCCCTAGCGAGCTTCCTCCGCCTTCGTGGCAACCGCGTGAAGCCCCTTATTCGCTTCCTGGGCGGCGGCCAATTCCTTCTCCGCGCGGTGCTTCGCTGCCAACCGGTCAGTTGATTCACGTTGCAGACCCTGCACATCATTCAAACAGTTAGCCGAAGCAACATCTTAAGTGCCCACCCGCTGAAATTCAGCGAGTGCGCACTCGGGGACTGGATACGAAAAATCCTAAGTGCTCACCCGCCGAAATTCAGCGAGTGCGCACTCGGGGACTGGCAATCAAACAATCCTAAGTGCCCACCCGCTGAAATTCAGCGAGTGCGCACTCGGGGACTGGCGCTCAAGAAATTCTAAGTGCCCACCCGCTGAAATTCAGCGAGTGCGCACTCGGGGACTAGACGCGAAAAATAATAACAAAACGCTTAAAGGATCAGACCGCTGCAAAACACCGACCTGATCCTCGGGGACTGGACATATCTGGATGGCTGCGCCAAGCATGCCATGGAGTTGTATCGCATCCACGGACGCGAGGATAGCTGGCGTGTACCCACGACGCTGGTCGATTTCCGCATCGGCGACCCCATGCGCACGGCTCGATGGCGAAGTTCCACTCGCTGTGGCCGCTTTGGCCATGAAGCGTGGGAATGTCGCGATGGAGGCACCCGCCCCGAAGGAGGTCGGCTCGGCCATTCCAGGCGAGGGAGCGCCCTCCTTCGTGGACGCGGCCGCCTCTGTTGCGGGCTCAATCGACGCGACCGCCGTATCGTCGGAGATCGTGACGACGTCATCGCCCTTGGCCTTCTTGCTGCCATCTGCTGGGACGACGACCTCGTCCGCCTTCCTCTTACGGGAAGGATCCTCCTCGCTGGCGACGGGTGGCACCTTAGCCACGGTCGGGTGGCCCATCCTCTTCACTCCGGTCATGTACATCAATCGTGTAAGCAAAGATAATTCAAGCGGTTATGGAAGACAAAGGAGGGTGAGGGTACTCACATGGCGACTGGAATAAAGCGTAGCCCCGTGCGGAGGTCGGCCGGTTTCTCCAGTTCAGGGCCCAGTTGGCGACTGAGCCCCATCTCCAGGACGTCGCGTGCCCAAGACACGGACGGCTTCTTCGTCGTTGAGGCCGCAGCCGGAGCCTCTGGGATGTCTTCGGCAGGAGCCTCCCTGCGAGGCGAAGCCGCTGCAGCCGGAGCGTCCCCCATCCCAGAGACTGGGGCGAATGGCGGAGGCATTGAAGCCAGCGGCACCTCGACGGTGGCCGTGTCCAGCACGGCTGTCGTCGGCGGCGCGTCGTCCTTGGCCGGGCTGGGGGCGTCAGAACTGCTCGCCGAGTGCGGCGGCGAGGCCGGCCTCGTCGGCTTCGGCTTCCTCTTCGGAGGGGCCTTCGCCTCCTTCTCCTTCTTCTTATTCTTCGACGGAGTAGCTTGTCGGCGCGAGGTGGTCTCCGGAAGTTCTTCGTCGTCATCGTGATGCTCGAGGCTTTTACTCGCCTCAAGCTCACGCTGTCGCTGCCCGCGGGTCTTGCGAACCAGCGGGGCGACCTCCTCCTCGGACTCATCATCGTCATCGATCTCATCGCTCCCGGAATCGCCTTTGGCGGGAGGTGACTCGCCCATGTCCTGGACGGACGAGCTCGAGTTCTCGTCGTCCGAAGGCGGGAGCCATCCTTCCACCACTTGGAACAGCTGCAAAGAATGCAAGATGAAATTAGAGTTACCGCGACTGCAAAAAACTACGACTGCGAATGAAGCGAGGTGATTACCGTTGGGGCTGGACGCTTTGCGGTGTAAGGTGCGACCCCAGCTTGTGCGTCTAGGTACACTGCCTGGGTGATCTTCTTCAGTGCTGGGATGTAGTCCTCCAGCTTCCACTCGGCGAGGCAGGCCTTCGTCGAGTCTTCCCGGCCCGTGTACTGGTACATATAATGGTCGCGTCGAGCCAGAGGGACGAGCCGCCGCCCGAGCCAACAGTTGTATAGGTTGATCGTCTGGATGCCCTTCTTCTTCAGACCGCGGATGGTCTGGAGCATCTCGTCAACGACCATCCGCTGGTCGTTGGGGAGCTTGCCGACTTGGAGATGGCGCGGCTCGGACCGGTTGGCGGAGTACCGCGGGATCGCCGTCTCGCCCTCCGGGGTCGCCTCGGCGACATAGAACCACGACTTCTTCCAGTCGCTTGCCGCCTTGGCGGGCAGCATCAAGTCGAAAAATGAAGCCTTCGACTTCAGCTGGAAGGTTAGGCCGCCCGCGGCAAGCATTGGGCCGCCCGCCTCCTCGCGGCTGATCCGTCCGTGGAACAGATCTTGCCATAGAGGGAAGTAGGGCCGGCAGCCCAAGTAGCACTCACAGAACGCCACAAAGATGGCGAGCTGCTCGATGCTGTGGGGACCCAGATCCGATGGCTGGATCCCGTAGTAGGCGCAGAAGCGCCGAAAGAACAGGGACGTGGGGAACCCTAGCCCCCGTTCAAGATGGCTGGTGAAGCAGATGAATTCCCTCTCTCGCGGATTCGGGGTCGTCTCTCCGGCCGCAGGGATGCGCCAGCAGCCGGCTCGCAAGATCCCGGCCTCCTCGAAGGAAGCCAGTTGTGCCCTCGTGCACTTAGATCTACCCCAAGGCTCGGTGGAGAGGGCCATGGCGGAGAGATTTGTTGGGGGTCGGGGGATTTCTAGTCGGCTGGGTCACGATGCGAAGGGAGGCGAAAATGCGCGCAGTCGGAGGAAATGGTGAGAAGGTGGTTCTCCGATCGCCTGCCATTCCCCTTATATAGCGGATGTTACCCGCCAAATCAGGGAACCGTTACCGCGCGATGATTACGCCAAAAGTTACCGTTGGATTACCTCAACGGCTAGTTTGACCACGCTTAACGGTCCAACTTTAGCCACTCGACTCGCCGACCCAATCACTATGACAGTATTTCGCCGACTCGACTCGCCAAAGTTGCGATCTAGATAACTGGTTTTATCCTTTATACAGGAGCCCGCCGACGATTCGACTGGATCTCTACTCTGAAGCCGTATACTCTGACTGCCAGTAGCCACCTACGCCTAATCGACGACGGCCTCGGGGACTACTGATGGGGATGTGCCTACCGGGTATACCCAGCAGGACGTTTTCGACTGGCCCAAGAACTTGCGAGTGGGCCTGCAAGACGGCGACTGGATTGAAGCCCAGCAAGGATCCAAGCGACTGGAAGCTGAAGGCCCAGGCGAGTAGATAGGCCCAGTCGGATTAGGTTAAACGAGTACCGAAGCTTTAACTGATTCGGTTGAGATATGTAAACCCTAGGGGAGGTGAGCCTATATAAACCTCCCTGCAGGGCGTGTAGAGATACGTTCCATCATACACCCAAGCGACTCGCCGCCTAGTCGCCGAGCTCGCCCATTGTACCACCTTCATAATACAATCTAGCAGGAGTAGGTCTTTACCCTCCGGGGGGCTGAACCTGGGTAAAACCCTGTGTCTTTGCCCTCATCTCACACCGTAGATGGCTGGTCGCCCTTGCCCCTCGTTCTACTACTCGCTGCCGATTGCAGCATCTGCCGTGACCATTCCCACGACAGTTGGGCTGAAAACTCATGACTGCCACATAATTTTTGAAGATGTATTTCCTTTAGATATAAGTAGAACCATGCCTGCCCCTGTTGCTCTTCCACTAATTAATCTTAGCAAGTACTTCAAGAAAGTTTGCTCCAAAGTCATAGATCCTACTGAGATGCAAAAGTTGGAAGAAGAAATTGCTGAAACAATGTGTCAGCTAGAGCAGATTTTTCCACCATCATTCTTTGATATAATGGAACATCATGTCATCCATCTTGCAAGTGAAGTGTTGATAGGCGGACCGGTGCATTTCAGAAACATGTGGTCTACAAAGATGTTTGTTGGGAAGTGTAAAGGGATGGTACATACTAGAAGACATCCTGAAGCATCAATAGCTGAGGGATATATATTTGATGAGAGCTTGGATTTTTGTGCAAGATATCTGGAAAATTCCAACAAAGAGACAATGCATACTGATGATAGCACAATTAGCAGCCCAGACACTAATATATATTTAAGAACAATTGGAAGACAGCTCTCTGCATTTCAAGTAGATGAGCTAGATCACATTTCATGGACACAAGCTCAAAGGCATGTGTTGCTTAGTTATCCAGAAATTACTAGGTTTGCAAATGAGCATATCACAATGCTACAAGCTGACAGAAGGAAAAGTAGAAGAGAAGTTGAAGTTTCTCACCACCAACAATTCCTGAAATGGTTTATTAAACATGTGCATTCTTTAATGCATAAAGGAGTTGAACTACCACAAGAAGTTGTTCTACTAGCACAAAAGCCTTTCATGATGGTGAAGAAATACAACAACTACAAGATTAATGGCTATACATTCCACACAAGAAGCCATTGTGCTGGAAAATCTTCCCAGTGTGATGGAGTTTCAACTACTTCAAAGACATTAAGTTATTCAGTAGATCACACATTAGGAGATGGTCAAATTTGTGGCAGGATCCATGAAATAGTTGAATTGAATTATTCAAACACAGCTAGTGTAGTATTATTCAAGTGTGAATGGGTTAAAGATACTGGAATTAGAGTAGATGAATTTGGAATAACTGAAGTCAACTTCAATCATGTAGACAAAGGGGAAATTCTTTCATCTATGCCATTTATACTAGCTAGTCAAGCAAAACAGGTCTACTATTTGCAAGATCCAATTGATAATGAATGGTTTGCTGTTGTGTCTAGGTAATTTGATATAGTTATATTGTTTCTTTTGTTTGCTGGTTTGATTCTGTTGAACATGATAATAAAGTTCTATTGTTTCTTCTGCAGGGACTGCTAACATGGACAGTCAGAGAAGTAGGCTAAATGAGGTTAACATGCAACTGATGAAACTTGGTGTACCACCAACACAGATAGAAATTAAGAGTGGAGAAATTTTTACAAGATTTCTTGAGGAAGCAAGGATAAAGGGAATATACAAAGAACCAGCAAAAGTAAGAATCTAATTTAAGCCATTCTAATATGTGATTTATGTGAAAGCATAAGACCATAATTTATGCCATTCTAATATGTGATTTATTTTTCTGTCTTAATTTAGAACAACATGATATATGAAGAAATAGATGTGGTAGAAAATGAGGATGAGGATGATGATGGTAGTGAACATTTGTATGATAGTGATGCTACTACTCATGATGAAAATGAAGAAGGTGATATCAATCAACAGTTACTGGAAGTTTAGTTTTAGGTTGCCTTCTCCTCTTGTTAATTTAGGCAATTTATTTCAATATTGTGAAATGGATGACACACTGGTTAATTTAAATACTTGTTACATGACAACAGCAGAGAAGTCTGTGAGAGGGCCCACTAAGTTGAAAAGATTCTGGAAAGAGTATGATCCAAGAAACAAGATCAGTTTGGAATTTAACAGCAAAGGCCAACTTTGTGGGTTCAAAACTTGCAGGCTCACAAATTTCATTGCTTCTTTAGTTAAGGGAAAAGAAATTTCTTTGGCAGCTACCAATTGGAGCAAAGTTCCTGAATATGAAAAAGATAAGCTATGGAAGACAGTTAAGGTAAAATCTCTTAAATAAACTGGATTGTAGTTCTGAACTATGTTTTTTGCCTGCAAATTACTAATGTTGCTTAACTGTAAACACTTTTGTAGTATTTCTTTGAAATACCAGATTGTTACAAGTGTTGGGTGTTGATATCTGCTAGAAAGAAGTGAAAAGATTACAAGTGCTATTTGAAGAGAAAATTTTACAAGGATGAGTTGTCACTCAAAAGCAACATTGCTAATGGATGCAAATCCAGGATACCTCCTGCTCAGTGGTTTGGCTATGTAAATTTTGGAGAACACCAAAGTCTAAGGTATACTAAAGTAACAATGTTGGATATACTATTTTTTTCAACCTTCTTGTGCTAATTCATACTATAGGCATTAATGTATAATTTCTTGCTGTAATGTAGGCATTAAGTATGAAGAACAAAGAGACAAGAAATGGTCAAGCAAATGCAGTTCATACAGCTGGTACTAGAAGTTTTGTAGTAGTACAGGAACAAGAAGTAAGTTAATTGTGGATTTGTTGCATACTTGAATATCTAAAATTTTCAAAGATCAGAGTATGATAGTTTTCCATGAATTTCAGAAAATAAAAGAAGGGAGCAAAATATCCAGAGCTCAATAAACTGTTGATGAATAAGGATGGAAAACCAGTTGATGAATTTTGCAAGAAAAAGATTGTAAGTAATAATGTAGTATAATTACACATACAGATTATATATTGAAAACTCAATAAACTGTTTATGCATTCAAACAGGAAGAGATAAATGTGAAGTTTGTGGACAACCCTAACTTGATACATGAGGAAGCAAATGAGGAAGATTTGTATTCAACATTGTTCCCAAAGGCTAAGAAGTCGAGTAATCATGGATTAGGGCTGACTGTTGGTGGAAAGAACAGTGAGAAGCTGGCGCTGGCTCTATCTGCTCTACATGATGTTACACAGGAAAACAAAAATCTCAGGAGTGTTGTAGAGAAGCTTGTAGAAACTTAGTCAAGTTTGGTTGCCAGAAGTGATAAGCTAGAAGAGAAGTATTGTCAGATGATGGAGCTATTTCAAACATCACAGAAGAGAATGAAAGAACATATTGAAGAACCTCTTGTTGAAGAATCAGAAGGATTTGACAAGATGGAGAACAGTGGTCAGGAGGAGAAGCAAGCAGTAGATGACAAGAAAAGGAAAAGGCAAAGGGTAGAAGAAAATATTGGAAATGAAGTTAATCTTGCGAAGAATGAAACTGCTGAGGTAAAATAACTACTGCTTGTACATGTGTCAATAAGAAATCCTTGTACATGTGTTTCTTGTACGTTGTACCTCTTGCTGACTAGGAATTTAACTAAATGCAGGTTGCTATGATAAAGAAAATTAAACTAGAGAAAGCTCAAGAGATGAAGAAGTCAAACAATTGCAGCACCATCCCAAAGCCCAGAATAAGTAGAGGAATGGAAGTTGTCTTGACTTCACCAAATTCTTATAACCTTGCAGCTCTTAGAACAATTCAAACTGCAGATATAAATGCAGTTGGTTTAGATGGAGATCCACTAAGTGATTATGTGGAGGTCATGGTTAACATTGTCTACCGTGATACAACCGTACTTCCTAGACCACTTGGGAGAATGACAAAGATGGGAAATGCGCAAGCTAAGTGCATTCCATGGCCCAGGAATCATGTTAGTATTTCTTACACTTTTCAAATATAAATGATGAACAGTGCATTCTAATATGTGCAAGTTACATTAAGAGATTTGTATGAAAAAAATATGCAAAACAAAATTAATAGACAAAACTCAGTCAAGGTTTGCATGCCAGGAAAGCCATGAACTCCTACTGAACAGGCATGTGCAGTATGATTATAGAACTCAGCAGTTGTCACTCAGCAGTATGGTTTGCAGCAACACTTCCTACTAATATATGGAATAATGATGCAGGGTACTGGTGCACAAGGAAAAACTCTTGAAGGAAATGTTGCTGCTGTTTATGCTTCTGCTAACAAAGAGTCTCAAATGCATTTAAAGGTATGTTACATGTACTGCTTCTGCTCCAGCAATATCTGAATTGTTTCATGTACTAATACATGAAAAAATGTGCAGCTTGTGGATGAACCAGTCATGAGCCAGGGCAAAGTAATTATGGAGGAACCAATCATGATCCAGGCAAAAGGTAGAGTGAAGAAACCAAATTCCAGAAACCAGAAACAAACTGCTGCTGCTGCTTATGCTTCTGCTACTGCTTCTGCTAACACAGATTCTCAAATGCATTTAAAGGTATGTTACATGTACTGCTTCTGCTCCAGCAATATCTGAACTGCTTCATGTACTAATACATGAAAAAATGTGCAGCTTTTGGATGAACCAGTCATGAGCCAGAAAACCAAGATCAAGATCAAGAAACCAAGATCAAGAGTACCGAAGCAAACTGCTGATCCTGTTGCTACAGCTACAACAGATTCGCAAGTACCAGATAAGGCAAGTTACAGTTGTAAACTATTACAAATGCTCAGAATATTACACTGACAACAGTATAAACTAAAAAATGTGCAGATTGTGGATGAACCAGTCATGAGCCAGGCAAAAGTTAGAGAAAATAAACCAATATCAAGAGTACAGAAGCAAGCTGCTGCTCCAGCTGCTACAGCACCAGTACCACACAAGGTAAGTAAACTCCTAAACTAGTCTGAACTCAAACAGATCTTAACAATGCAGACTGTTGAACTGTTGAACTAGCTGCTCCTTCTGTTGAACTAGCTGCTCCTTTTGTTGAACTGTTGAACTCAGACAAATCTTAAAATGCAGATTGATGATATTGCATGGTCTCAAACTCAGACAGCTCAGACAAGGGATTGCCAAGCAGAAGATGATATTGCATGGTCTCAACTTATTTAAAGCCACTGTAAGATATGGCTGTGAACGTATGTCATTGTAAGATATGGCTGTGAACAATGGTTGTGGACGAATGGTTGTGGGCCACTGTAATGTGGTTTGTAATATATTTCATGGTAATATAATATATGTCACTATAATATGGTTTGTAATATATGTCACTGTGTTTTGATTTGAGTGCATTACCTAATGTAATTCGATTGATGTGAGCCATTTTGTAATAGATGTCACTGTAGTACACAGTTGATTTTGGCTAGGATTTAGAGGCACTAGTCATAGTGCCTCAAATGGTTGGTTTTTAGAGGCACTAGTGATAGTGCCTCAAAAAGTTGGTTTTTAGAGGCACTAGTCATAGTGTCTCAAATGTTTGGGTTTTAGAGACACTAGTCATAGTGCCTCAAATGGTTGGTTTTTAGAGGCACTAGTGATAGTGCCTCAAAAAGTTGGTTTTTAGAGGCACTAGTGATAGTGCCTCAAATGGTTGGATTTTAGAGGCACCAGTCATAGTGCCTCGAATGGTTGGTTTTTAGAGGCACTAGTGATAGTGCCTCAAAAAGTTGGTTTTTAGAGGCACTAGTCATAGAGCCTCAAATGGTCAAAAAGTTGATTTTTAGAGGCACTAGTCATAGTGCCTCAAATGGTTGGGTTTTAGAGGCACTAGTCATAGTGCCTCAATTGACTAGGATTTAGAGACACTCTAATTTGTGCCTTAAGTAGGTTTTTGAGGCATTAGTCATAGTGCCTCAATTGGCTAGGATTTAGAGGCATTAGTCATAGTGCCTCAAATGACTATGATTTAGAGGCACTTTTTAAAACTGCCTCAAAAAAACTTTTACCTACACGACCGTCCCCGACAAATTTTTTAGTGTCTTAAAAACTCATTTGTGGCACTATTTTGACTATTGGAGACACTTTAGAGTCCTCTGGATACGTACCTGCCATAGTGTGAGCCGGGGGATTGGAAACTCAGAATCCCCCGGTCGGAGGGTATCATTTTCCATAATTAAACCCCAATTCCATCGAGTGGTCGGTCGCTCACCCCTGGCCACGGCTTTTCCGTTGCATGTAATACAACTTTGGCACGGCGGCCACGGAGGGACAGCAAGCGCATCGCCAGGAGGACGACGAACTGGAGCTAGATATATATGGAGACATCTGTCTGTGTCTGTGTGGCAGGTACGATTAGCTTATCTCCACATCTATCATTCCCCTTCAACATCATCAAACGTCCTTCTCCCTCCAACTCCATCCAACAGGGCGGAACACCAGGCCGGCCCCCTTTAAATAAACCGAGTAGCTGCGAGAGCGAGAGCTCTGTCGTAGACGAAGAAAAAGCTAGCGTTGCCTGCTTTGTAGCTAGCTAGCTACCTCGATCGAAGGAGGCGACGGAGAGAGGAAATGGTCACGGCGACGGGCATGGTCATTCTGCTGGCGGCGGCGGCGCTGGCCATCCTCGCGCCGTCCGCGCGGGGGCTCGACCGCGCCGAGTTCCCGCCGGGGTTCCTCTTCGGCGCCGCCACGTCTGCTTACCAGGTTGGTTCTTCGTGTCTGACCTTAAATTGGCTCCTTCGTCGTCGGCGACTCGGCGTCTCACTTTGCTGTTCGATCGTTCAATCGACACCTGTGGTTTCTGGTCGCAGGTTGAAGGCGCGTACCAGGACGACGGCAAGGGCCTCAACAACTGGGATGTCTTCACCCACACAAACTGTGAGTCATCTCTCCCTCCTCCTTCTGCTCCGATCCATCCATGTGTTCAGGCGGTCCTTCCCTGATCTCTTGGAGACAGAGAGACGACGATAGCGGATAGCCCTCCTGGCAGTGCCATGAATAGCAATTCTTTCTGCTGCTTCATCGGAGTTTGATTGGTTCTTTATGCCCTGTCAACTAGTAATTACCATGCATGTATGCTAGCCAATAATCATGGAGCTGGATTACTTTACTGTCAGCAAATTATCACCGCGATAGCCACGCAAACAATTTCTTATTATTACTACAGCTTAGCGTCCAAAAAAGTTAAGCTTGAAAGATTCGCTTTCCACCACAAGTCTGCTTTTGTGAGATCCGATCCGGCGGTCGGACAGTATACAAGATTTGGAGGCATCTTGATTGTCTTTTGGCCTTAACTTACGGAGAAAGGAACGTAATGGCTTTTGGTTTCACTATATATTCTTTTTGCGAGGAATATGTTTCATTTTCATATATGTGGTGATGCAAGTTGGTCACCATCAGGATACTCTTTACCCTCTTTAGTTCAAAAAAAAGAACTAGCTGTTTCCAAATGATGATTTCATCGCAAAATTTAGTTTACTTTATATTATTGAACTAAAAAATGGTAGAGGTTACGATAATGGCAACCCACCTGCATCACTACATATATGTACAACATTGAATAATTGCTGGAGTGGTTACGAGACTGTTCTTATCCCTTTGTTTCCTTGTATAAAGTATTCTTCCAAACCGTTTGGGCTTTATCCTCGAGACTCTGCTAGCTAGCAGGTGACTGTCGCAATGGGCAAAATTTCGATCGCCCAACTTTAGTTTGCCATGTAGTTATCGAAACAAAGGGGAAGAAGGACAAGAGCACCACCGCCGGCTGCTGCAGAGGAGGGGAAGAAGCGAAGCCGTGTCGCACCGCCGCCACCTCCATTCCGCCGATGCTAGCACCGACCAAACCATTGGCCACCACTATCGGTGGCCAGCGTTGCTACCATGCCACTCTACGCTACCCAAAGCTACACCTCTGCTAGTTTGCCAACACCCCTTTCGTCTACGGCGATCACAACCCGCACCCAACCCTAAGGTTCCTTCATTGTCTGGCACCACTGCTTCTAGCGAGGTACATGATCGCCGTCTCCATCTCCATCGCGGCCTCAGAAGCTCCAACGAGCTGGCCTTCCCTTCCGCATCTCTCTCCCAGTCTCCCTCGATTTGTTTCTTCGGACTCATAGGGAGAAGAAAGACGAAGTGATATTGGGTGGGGAAGGCAGTGTGTTGGGTCCCCGTCGACGACTGGCTCGTGTGGTCGGGAAATCCCGTGCCCACGGTCTGGTTTGTTTTCCTTGCAATGAGATCCATAGTTGAGCTGATGACGTCGATCTAAAACCACCTCGATCTAACATGTCGACCACTTCTCATTGCAGTTCTAAAGAAAGAATAGTACTCCCTCCGATTCATATTACTTGTCGCGAAAATGGATGTATCTAGACATGTTTTAGTGCTAGATACATCCATTTTCGCGACAAGTAATATGGATCGGAGGGAGTATTTTTTAGAGACTAAAGAAAGAATAGTTGACGTGCACACATTTGATCATTTATATTCTTTTAAATAAAAGTCTAAACTCCGTCCTGCTGATTTTCTTCCATTTTTTTTATTTTTTGTGTGCAGCTGGGAACATCGTGGATGGACGGAACGGGGACGTGGCCGTCGATCACTACCACCGGTACATGGTACAGAATCAGCAAACAAACAACCAATAGTGTGCTAACTGCGATGTGATGCATCCTAATTCTACCAACGTAATACTGGCACTGCTCTGAATTAACACAGGAAGATGTGGAGATCATGCATAATCTGGGCGTCAACTCGTACAGGTTCTCCATTTCATGGGCGAGAATCCTGCCAAGTATGCCAAGAACAAATTATAACATACTGGCACCAAGTTTTATGCCGTTTCATTTTTTTTCTACCGTTCAGTTATATTTTTGAATGGTCGTATCGTAGGGGGGCGTCGTGGAGGCGTCAATTCAGCTGGAATAGCCTTCTACAACCGCCTGATCGCTGCACTCCAGCAGAAAGGTACGTACGTAGTCTCGCAGCACACGCCACCTCCAAACTAAATTCCATTCGATTCTGGCAACATCCTAAATTAAACGCTGCAACAAAAATGTGAACCTGCAGGGATAGAGCCATTCGTGACGCTGCACCACTTCGATCTGCCGCACGAGCTGGAGATCCTGTACGGCAGCTGGCTGGGCGCCGGGATACGGTACTTACGACGTGCAACTCCGCTTACCTTAGGCAGCTGTCTTAATTTAATTTAGCTTTGCTCGGAAAATAAAACTTGTCTTTGCAGAGAAGAGTTCGACTACTACGCGGACGTGTGCTTCCGGGCGTTCGGTGACCGGGTCAAGCTCTGGACCACGTTCAACGAGCCCAACATGTTCACCAAGCTCGCCTACATGCTAGGGATGTACCCTCCCAACCACTGCTCCCCGCCGTTCGGGAACTGCAACAGAGGGAACTCCCAACGGGAACCATACGTCGCGGCTCACAACATTATCATGTCCCATGCCGCCGCCGTCAACAACTACAAGAGGAATTACCAGGTAGTAAAAGCCCCCGCATGTAGCTTACTCTATTGTTGTAGGCAAACTTTATTTCTTCACACTGCGATGTCGTCACCGATGTATCTGTAATGCAAAAACGTGTTTGTCTTTCGTTTTAGGCGAAGCAAGGTGGCTCGATTGGGATTGTGATTGCGATGAAATACTATGAGCCGCTGACGAACACCACGGAAGATATTATGGCAGCAAGACGTGCATTGTCTTTTGAGATACACTGGTATGCCATCTTTTCCCCGCCTCCTGCCCAGTGAAAAGATAGACTTCATCCGGTTAATCCTGCTCTCTACAGGTTTTTGGATCCGTTATTCTTTGGTGAATATCCCAAAGAAATGCGTGAGATGTTATCATCGAACTTACCAGAGTTCACCCCAGCAGAAAAGAGGTTACTTCGAAACAAGATGGATTTTATCGGGGTAAACCATTACACGGCAATTTATGCCCAGGATTGCATCTCTTCTCCGTGCGACCTTAATTCATACGAGGGGAATGCGCTGGTCTTGGCTACAGGTGAAAGAGACTGTGTACAAATCGGAAAATCGGTAAGAACTTGTTATCTTATATATTATTAGTGATTGTGTTGTTTTCTACTTCTTTTTTTGACATGTTTGGTGTGATCAACCTTCCAGACTGCACTCGTTGGCTTCTATGATGTTCCAGAAGGCATGGAGCAGACCATCAAGTATGTAAATCAGAGATACGAGAACTCTCCCATCTATATTACTGAGAACGGTGAGTGACAAATAAATATATCACAAACTTTACACTGTTTTCAGTAGATTCCTCAAAGATTATAAGTCCCTCCTAATTTTCTTATGTTATCAGTGTTCTTATGTTGTTATACCCTCCTTTTTTTATCCACATTTCAGGCTACTCACAATATAGTAGTAACACTATGGAAGACATGGTCAACGACGTTGGAAGAGTGAACTACCTGCGGGGTTATCTTTCATCTATCTCCTCGGCTGTTAGGTGGCATGCACAAACACATTGAATTTTCTTAATGTGCATTACAGTTTTTTACCAACGACGCCTTGAAAAAACTATGCAAACAATTCTAAATATAAAATACTATACTTGTTGGTGCTTACAGGAAAGGGGGAAACGTGCGTGGCTACTTCGTATGGAGCCTCATGGACAATTTTGAGTGGGTTTTCGGTTTCACGGTAAGGTTCGGGCTGTACCATGTGGATTTTGCAACGCAGGAGAGGACTCCAAAGATGTCTGCGAAATGGTACCGAGACTTCCTCACGGGCTCTGGGCCAGTGAACCTAGTGCAGACTCTGAGAACTGATTCATGATATTTCAATGTTGTGGATACCCGAGTGACCCGACGTATCTATACTGTTTGGGTATGGGTATGAATATTCTCGTGGGTTGGTACAAAATAGGAATTCTGTTCGTGATACTAGTGAAGTGTGAATTCTCATGTACAATTGTAGATAAACCGAGTCTTTTTTTAACCGTCTATATCATCTAGAGAAGATAATAAAATAAATCATGCAATGCACTATCTCTTATTGTTTTCCCTAGCAACTAATAATAATTAATTAAATTTTGGTAGGAAATTGACTTAATAAGCGAAGACATGTGATATGATGGAGAAAATAGTCTCCCCTTATTTTCTAAGGGAATGTATCTTAGCTAATTAAAGACAACTTTCTCCCTATTCATTCTTTCTCCTCCAACTAAAAAAGATCCAACATGGCAGCTCTAAGATAAGGCCGACATCACCCTATTGTATATGCCCTTGCGTGTGGGTGGATCGAGTGGCACACATGATATATTCTCAAGGTTTATGAAATATGCACTCCGACATCTCTTTCGCTAGAAGATTAGGGGTAATACTATAATTACTACCCGTGCAATCGAGGTGTCCTTGTACTCGAAATCGACTTACAAAGTAGATTAAATTTAGTAAGACCCCAGAGATGTTAATGAAGTTGCAACGACTATCGGGAGCTTCCGATTGGTGGGCGAAGTGCAAACACTGGCAAAGGAACCAGCTTAGTAAAAACATCACAAAAAGGTGAGTTAGAATGCACCCTTGGTAAGGCCTGCGCTACAGAGCCTTGATTAGGACATCACGAGCACTCATGCAACTGAAAAACAATCGTTCAGGGATGCCAATGAAAAGATCGCTAATCTAAGACGAGATGAAGAGACAAAATGGGCTCAAAGAGCCAAGGTAAAACATGTACAGAAAGGGGGCAACAACACAAAATATTTCCATCTTATAGCTAATGGTAAGCATAGGAAGAAAAAAAAATTTCAGTTAGAACAGGAAGAAGGAACTATTGTAGGTGAAGATAATCCTAAAATATATATTACTGAATATTACAAAATACTTTTTGGTGAACCGGATCAAAATAGTTTCTCCATGATGGGAAAGGACCAATGACATCCCGCAGCTATCTAATGAAGAGAATGCTCTTCTTATAGCAAACTTCACCGAGGAAGAAGTTTTTGAGGCTATTTCTCAAATGGAGCATAATAAAGCCCCCGGCCCAGATGGTTTTCCAGCTGAGTTTTACCAAAACATTTGGTGCATTATCAAAAAGGATTTAATGGACTTATTTCGGCAACTTTACATGGGAGAGCTTCCTTTGTTTAAACTAAACTTTGGAGTCATTACGCTTTTACCGAAAAAAGAAAATGCGGTGCAAATACAACAATACCGTCCTATTTGTTTGTTGAATGTTAGCTTTAAAATCTTCACAAAAGTTGCCACTAATCAGATCACTAGTATTGCACAAAAAGTAATTTGCCCTACTCAAATCGTCTTCATGCGGGGACGCCATATTTTGGAAGGTGTGGTTGTCTTGCATGAGACTATTCATGAGCTACATCAGAAAAAACTTGATGGTGGTCTTTTCAAATTGACTTTGAAAATGCATATGACAAAGTTAAATGGCCATTTTTGCAATAGGCTCTTCTTATGAAAGGTTTTGATCCAGTCTATTATTTTCAAACTAGAAAGGGTCTGCGGCAAGGCGATCCCCTCTCCCCGGTCCTATTTAATATTGTTGCGGACATGCTTGCTATAATTATTGCAAGAGCAAAAGAGGAGGGCCAGGTTGGAGGACTCATCCCTCATTTGGTTGAAGGAGGGGTTTCAATTTTACAGTATGCGGATGATATGATTCTATTTATGAAAAATGGTCTTGGAAAAGTGGTTAATATGAAACTCATTCTTTGTATGTTTGAGCACTTGTCAGGATTAAAAAATAATTTTCACAAAAGCGAGGTTTTTTGTTTTGGAAAAGCTAAGGATACGGAACAACAGTATAGGGATATCTTTGGATGTGAGTCTGGTTCCTTAGCCTTTCGGTATCTGTGTGTACCGATTCATCATAGAAAATTAAAAAATTCAGAATGGAATCCTGTGGAGAGTCGCCTTATGTCTAAGCTCAGTTGTTGGCAGGGCAAGCTTATCTCGTATGGAGACTGTCTCATTCTTATTAATTCTGTCTTCACTAGCCTACCAATGTTTATGCTTTCTTTTCTAGAAATATCAGTGGGGGTTCGAAAAAGACTAGACTTCTACCGATCTCGATCTTTTTGGCAAAGATGGTACAATAAAGAAACATAGGTTAACAAGATGGAACATTATATGCCGTCCCAAGGATCAAGGGGGGGTGGGAATCAAAGTGTTAGAGTTAAAGAACAAGTGTTTGTTAAGCAAATGGCTTTTTAAACTACTATCAGAGGAGGGATGTGGCAAGAGATCTTATATAACAAATATTTAAAAAATAAGACTTTAGCGTAGGTAGAGGCCAAGCCCGCGGATTCTCCTTTCTGGAAAGGCCTTATGAGAGTGAAAATGATTTCTTCAAACAAGGCTCTTTTAAAGTTGGAGATGGGACAACGGTGCCATTTTGGGAGGACACCTGGTTAGGCGGCACACCTTTATCGGCTCAATACCCGTCATTATATAACATTGCTCAACGGAAGAATGATCTCGTGGCAATTGTTTTGTCGCTAACCCCTCTGAATATTGCCTTTAGGAGGGTTTTAACTAGTGATAAGTGGAATAATTGGTTGCACTTATGCCAGAGATTAATGGCGGTACAACTTACCCAAGGCAGGGATATGTTCATGTGGCAACTTACTTTCGACGGGATTCTTACAGTCAAATCTATATATCTCAACCTACTGAATGGTCATGCTAGATTCTTAAGCATGTACTTATGGAAGTTGAAGATTCCACTAAAATAAAAAATTTCATGTGGTTTCTTAATCAAAAAGTCCTGCTAACGAAAGATAATCTAAACAAACGAAACTGGAAGGGGTGTCAAAAGTGTTGTTTATGTGACTCGGTGAAGACTATAGAACATCTTTTTATCTCATGCCCCTTTGCAAAAATTATATGGCGCATGATATACTTTACATATATCATAACCCCTCCAAAAAATATTACTAATATGTTTGGTAATTGGTTAAATGGGATGAACAAAAAAATTAAAGATAGGATCCGTGTTGGGTTTCAGCTTTATGTTGGTCCATTTGGACAAGCCGCAATAGCATTATCTTTAACAAACAGATGGGTATAAATTTTTTGCAGGTTATCCGACTCGCTGTGCACTGGATCCAACTTTGGTCTCATTTGCTACCGGTGGACCAGCAGGAACCAATCCTTACTGGATGCAACCGCCTATTAGTAGTGGCACATGATTTGTTTTTCCAGGCTACTGGATGGTGGCATATTAGTAGACTTCAAAATGGATAGCTTTATGTTGCCTTTTATTTTGGTAAATACTATACAACGGAGTCCGATGGGATCAATTCGTCGGCCCACTCCAGCAACGTCGACCTACTTCCTGATCAGACGGCTCTCCGCTAAACCAGACAGAAATCCCCATAATCATGGCAGCAATTATTGCTAGTTAACTGGTTGCTCCCGTAATGCCTCCCATGTCGACGCCTTCAGAGATCGATCCTCAAAACCCAGAGCGACCCTCACATCCTCTCCCTGCTCCCGGTTGACCCGTACCCTCCTCCCCTCACCCCAATTCTCCAACCACGCTACTCGATCCCACTTGAGCACCGACGGCGGCGACTGGTCTGTCTCGTGCGCCGACGTGCGCATGTCACTCTGCCCGCATATGGACCAACCATAGTTGTGTGAGGCTGTTCAATCCCATCGCTGCTTCCACCGCACATGGTTACCAGCTCTCTCTGTTCAACAACAACGCGATCCGTGGAGAAAGGTAAGATCTAGACCTAACTCTCTATGTGTTTCTTTTTTCTTCTGAAATTTATTAATCCTCGTACTCCTCTAGCCTTTGGAATTGTGAAATCAATTTTCTCAGACTAAGCATACAACCAATTTGTGGTCATACATTGCATCTTCTAGATTTTTGATCTTCACGGGATAATATTAGTATTTTTTATGCTTCCATGTACTGCTTGTTCATGCTTTATTTGTCCAGAATTATGCACGGATGATGATGAAGTTGACGGAACCATTAATATATACATCTCAAATTTGTTTTCTTGCACATAGATTGCAATCTGCTGCGTACAAATAAAGTGATGCTTCTATTGTTTTGTTCTTCCAAATTTTACAATCGGTTCAGCATGACGCTTTGCCGCGGCAAGGTGTCGCCGGGGCAAAACTGATCGGCTGCCTCCCCTAGTTTTGCTTCCTCTACTGCCTCGAGGCACTGTTAATATGAAGCACTGATGTAATTGACAGGGAACATATATTAATCTTGTTGGAAGCAAAATTGAAAAGTAGTGTTTCTTCTGTACATACATTTTGCTCCATATTCTTGTTCTTTTTGCTTCCACATGATGTTCATTTTGCTTTCTGTGTTATGCCTCTTATTATTTGTAGGCATCATGAAGGAAGCTGATTCCGAGTATCGGTTTGAAGAGTTCATTTGCAGTAGGACGGCTGGATGATGTGTGGTACGAGCAGTCAAAGCACCGCCTTATCGATGCAACGCTCACGGGTCATAAAATAGTACAATGACAATAGAGTAGTTGACGCATGGTCGAGCGATGTGTTGATCTCTGAGCCAATTATCCCCGTCTAGCAACGGGCAGATGCTCGCTTTGTTCTCCAGCGTCAACAGTCCTTGTAGAAACCATGTAATGTGTTCCTTTGGAGCATCTTTTTAGTCATGAGTCTGACATGTCACTGATCAGTTGTGTACGAAGCAAATAGAAGAAATAATGGAAGCATATAAAATTATGAACTAGAATTTAAATACTAGTAATATGAAGCACTTATGTAATTGATAGGGAGCGTTTATTAATCTTGTTGAAAGCATAGTTCATTGGTGGTTGCATAAATTACAATGAGTGGAAGCTCCAATCTCCTGTGTATGAAGCAACTATCCAAAATGATAGGAACACATGTGGTATCGGTTGAAAATTGTGTGCATGTAAGCAAACTCTGGATTGGATAGGATAAAATGATAGGAACAGTCTTTGAAGCATTTGCAAATACTCTCTATTTGCTCACTCAACCAAAAAAATCCCTATTCGCTAGGAAGCTATTCTTAAAATAGTATTGTGATGTTACTTATGTTTAAAAGAAATACGGAGTACCAAAGTTTCACAGGCCAAATATAGCTATTAAATAAAAACAAAGTTTTCTAGCACGCAAACAAATTATCTAGGTAATGGAAACATACTTTTTCCATTTTTCAATAAACTAGTACTCCAGAAAAAAAATTAAACATGGAATCAGATTAAGATAAGCTGGAAGCAAATTCCATTAATAGCCGAAGCGAGATTACAAAAAAATAGTTTTCTAAACAGATTCCTTAATATTCAGAATTAGTTTTCTAAAAATCGGCAGCTCATGGAGGCTAATGGAAGCACCTAAGAGGAAAGAGGGGAGTCAAATTAGCGGTTGTGCATTAAGGAAACGGTAAATAAGGAAGCGTGCAACCCAGACATTTAAAATGGAAACAATCAATCCTCCACAAATTCCTGAAATTAGACACGCGAGTTCTCTTTGATGATCGTACCGTCAGGCAGCTTCCGATCCAACGGAGAAAGAGTAGTCCGGTGGAAAGACCATATCGGCATCCGATTCCTAGCGCTGCCCTTTTATTTTTCGCTGGTTGATACATGTCTCAACCTAGCGGATCCTTGATTGTAATAAATTACTTCTTAAGAGCTATGCAATAAAAGGTTGGCTGTGTGCATCAATTGATGCATAGACCGGGGCTACGCTCCCCATTTTAAAAAAGAATTATCTGTTTGCCCAATCAGGACCGGAAATTCAAAAAATGTCATCTATGCGTTCTACCATTCTGGGTGGGTAATCCTAGGTATTTTTGCGTCAAAATCCTGCTGCTCAACCTGAAGAATAGAACGCACCTCCGTTTGTATCTCTATTGGTCACATGGTGCTAAATAAAATTGGACATTTTAATAGGGGTAATAAGTTGCCCTGTACCCACTACATAATATCCAGAGTTCGCTTAATGCAATTAGCATGTCCAACCGACGCTTTGAAGAATAATAAGGCGTCGTCAGGGAAAATAAAATGTAAATTCCAGCAACTTCCCTACGCACCATCAATGGCATAATTTCTTTTTGTTCAACCTCATTTTTTAATGAAATCGATAATATAAAAATAAGAAATGGGATGCCTTACCTCCAGCAGGAGAAATGCTTACAATATAATTTCATTAAACTATACAGAATATTCCATTGTACTGACACATGTTATTATCCATTGTACCAACCAGCGACAGAATCACATTTTATACATAATAAGCGTCAATCAACTCTATCATAAAGCTTTTGATAAGTCTGGCTTGTAAGCACAAAAAGAGATAACCAGGAAAGTGCCATGTTCTAGATAGTGTGGACACGCAAAGGCTAAGAGTGCATTATCTGTTATCACTCTCCCAAATAAACACACTTTAATTTTATGAAATAATGTCACCTAGGAAGGGACAAATTAAATTCATGGGACTGATACCACCTTATAGGGTACATTGCAAAGCCCCATAGGCATAAAATCCTTCAACTATGTCGGGCTGTCGATCTTTGGGACTAAACAATTGATGAGCCCCGTCAAGTATTTTTTTTACCAATATGACCTTTTGGCAAAACTATTGCCCCATACCCTTTAATTTGGCACCATTTAGAGTGGAGCCTAAATTGTGCATGTCGGCACTAAATACTCCCTCTATTCCTTAATATAAGTAGTTTTCTTGGACGGAAATTTGTGCACATGATGGGAGGGCAAATTTCGTTGCTTTCAGACATGAATACCCCAAGTGATTAACGTGATATAGAGGAAAAATAAAAAATCTGGATATCCTCTCTCTCCTGATTGGATTAATTGCCTCCTAAATTGAACAAATTCCAGAATTCTCTATACACCTTATATTCTAGAATTTTTCAAGACAAATATACATCTTATATTAAGGAACGGAGGGAGTACAGCACAAGAGTGCTTCAGGGGTTCGGTTCCAAACCACATGGCGCTGACCTATCTCCAGGTTCTGCGGCGCCAACCTTTCTTTGGACATGGAGATACATGGCTCCAAAATGCATTACTTGGGCTTCATCTTAGTTGACATCTTAATGAGGGGTCAGATTTTAAAATAGTTTTGTTGGAAGGTAAGATGATGATGTATTAGTGTTGCAAAAGGTCAGATTTTAAAAAAAAACGTCGATGGTCACAACGCACACTCAAAACATCACAGATACTCCCGCCGCCAGTGGTTCCTCTAAGGGTTAATTGGTTCTATGCCACTCTCCAATTCACATGTTGCATATATGACATTAAAAAAACACAACTTGTGAATATGCCACTCCTACTTTTGAATACCTCTTTATATGCCATTTTCTTCGATACAAAAGGAAAACTGTCTATATACCAATATTTGTACACGTATACAACAAGGATACAATACAGCTCGTTGTAAAAAAAGATACAATACAGCTTCCTCACGGGAAACCACTCGTCCCTGACCCTCACAGCATCGTGCATATCCCTCGTAGCTAACCCTAAAGAGAGCCATGGAGGGCGGCGTGTAGGGTTCGCAGCATAGAAAACAAAAAATTTCCTACGATGGGAACTATGTACCAAGATCTATCTACTAAATACAAACAACGGGCGGATGTATATCCGTAGAGAACATACCCTTGAAGACCGACAAAGCTTAACGAGTTCAACTCGTGGTTGATGTAGACGATCTCTTGCCAATCTCAAGATCGAGAGGAAGTCCTAGCGCCGCAAAGCAGCAGCGCATACGTGATCGCACACACGTACAAGACACCGAGCAACCTCCGCCTCCTCGCTCCAGCGATGCAGTGGAAGCGCAACTCTTTCTTGCCGAATAGCCACGGGAAATATGTATCTCGCTAGTCCGAGACCATGGGGGGTAAATTCTAGAGGGGAAGAGAGATCCTTCACGAGGAGGTGTGTGTGAGAAGTGAGGAGAGGGGTGCCTTTTATAGGAGGAGGGGGGCACCCAAGGGGGTGGCCGCCGGCCATGGGGGCTGCCCCCTCCCCTCCTTCATTCATGTGGGTGGACACTCCACTCACAAAAACCCTTTCAATTTCCTCAACTCAAAATCCCACTCAAACTTGCTATGAAATTTTCACCAAATTTAATGCAAACTCTCATTAAATAAAACTCTTTTATTTATTTAGAATTTTGTCAATTACTTTAATGACAAACATTCACAAATAACCCCTTGCTAGAATTCCATTTCACATGCAAAACCACTTTCTGCAATTTCACCCGAAAACCTGTTTCGGTATCTAGTGAAATAAATTCTTGTGCTTGTTTATTCTTTCGGCATGAAACATTTGCTCCAACTGGATGTCAGTGTCCCTTAAGTGTGTCACCCTACGGTTCTCGAATAATGTGGACATGGTCGAGAACCTTTTCCGATCAATAATCAGTAGCGGGACCTGGAGATCCATACTGACTCCCACACATTCAACGATGACTTTCTTGTGACCGTCGGAACCTTTTACGCTTGTACTACCTAGTTTGATCTCGTTGTTGACATGCACTCTTTTCTCGTTCCCGTGATATAACATTCTAGTGATCAAATCACTTGCTTGCAAGCTAACCAATGTGATATCACCGAGAGGGCCCAGAGTATATCTATCCGTCATCGGGATGAACAAATTCCACTCTTGATCCATGATTCTCAACATAACACTTTAATAGCTTTGAAGCCATCTTTATAATCACCCAGTTACGGTGTGACGTTTGATGTCAACAAGAAACTCTTCCGGTGTTAGTGATTGGCATGATCTCATGGTCTAAGGATTAGGATCACTTCGTAAGTTTTTTATAGCAATATAAACTCAATGACTTTGATCGTAATGCTATACTTCGGATGAATGTTCATCACATCATTACACTAATGTTGTGATCTCGTTATTAACAACATCCAATGTCTATGATCAGGAAATTGTGATCATCTTGTTAATCAACGAACTAGTTTATGAGAGAGGCATAACTAGGAACTTTCTGTTTGTTTATTAAACACATATGTATCAACGTTTCCCTCTTAATACAATTATATCATGCAAAATAAACATCTATCATATACTTGGAATACACATAATAAACACTTTATTATTGCCTCTCAGGGCATATTCCCTTCACGGCGCCGCCCGCGCCACCTGAGGGCGCCACTGCTCGGAGCTCGCGCCACTGCAAGGGAGCCGCCGCTGGGAGCTCGCTCCGCCGGAGGGAGCCGTCGCTCGGAGCTCGCGCCGCCAGAGGGAGCCCGCGCTCGCGACCCCGACCAGCGCTGCCGCTCGTGACCCCAACCAGCGCCGCCGCTCGCGACCCAGACCAGCGCTGCCTTGCGACCCCGACCCGGCGACTGGCAGAGCTTCCCCGACGACGCCTAGCCGCGCATGGAATGCCCGTATGAGTGAGGCTCAAGTTCTCTGTCCAATCTGTCCAAATTCTCAGTCCAATTTCTTTTAATTTCGTTTTCCTATGATGAATTGTAGGCTCGAATTGACAACTATGTTTAGTTTAGACATTGTTGTTCAAGCATTTGTGCTCAAGGAATCAAGCGGTAGGAAATCATATGTCAAGGGGAAAAATAGTTGGAATGTGAACTCTAATGATTTCACATTGGATGTGCTCATGGATGGGTTAAGTTCAGAGTTGAGAGTTGATAGGGATCAGAGGATCATCGTATGGTATTTTAACATGATAATGGCGCAAGATGTTGAACTAACTCAAACAGATGAATTTTATCTGATGTTTGTCATGTATGCAACAGAGAGGAGGCTTGCACTTTCTGTTGTTGTGCTTGACAATTCGAGCTCTGAAACTCCAGGGCCTATGCTCGACAATTTTGAGTGTGTGCCTGAGCCAACAATTCCTGATAATGATGTGCTGCTGGTTGGTTTTCAAGGGTTCCCTCTAACTCCTAATAAAACTGTAGCATCTCAGTCAACCTCGCCACTAAAACAATCTGCTCAAGTGGTTCCATATACCTCGGCTATAGAAACTGATCCATTTGACATAGTTGAGGAGTATGTAGGAGTAGATGATGAGTACATGTATGATGTCCATCTGGATGTCTCGGCAACATGTGTTGACAAGGGTGGCGATGTTCAGGTGGAAGAGGATGATGTGTTTGCACACCTACAAGAAGAAGAGGTGGATGACACTCACCCTGCTAGTTATAGTGTGGTGCATGACCCCGAGAACCCAGACATCAGAGTTGGGGCTCTTTTTCCTGACATTGTGGCTTGTGGAAAAGCTATAAGCCAGCAAGCTATTATTGTTGGGTTTAAGTTGGCTAAAATCAAAACGGACAGCACTAGGTTTATTTCTCAGTGTGCACATGATACATGTAAATGGCACATACACGCATCAGTACTGCGGGATGGTAAAACAGCTATGGTATGGGTTGTTTTTGTGGCTGCTATTTTCTGCAAGATTTCTTTGTTGCACTTCACTTATGTAGCTGTTTTCTCATTTGCAGATAAAAACACTCCCATTTGAGCACAATTGTCCGACACAGAAGTTAGCAAATTGCAAAATGACTTCTCGGGGATGGATTGCTGATAGGATTGGAGATTGGGTGAAGAAAAATCCCGGTGTTGGTGCAAAAGATGCTAAAGCAAAGCTAGAGGATGAGTACAACATCAAGCTGGAGTACAATAAGACTTGGTATGGTATGAAAGTTTCTCTTGATCAAATGTTGTTGGAGATATGCCCTAGAGGCAATAATAAATGTAGTTATTATTATATCTTTGTGTTTATGATGAATGTTTACATTCATGCTATAATAGTATTAACAAGGAAACATTAATACTTGTGTGATTTGTAAACTTAATTTGAAGTCCCTAGTAAAGCCTCTATATAATACTAGCTTGTTGGTTAATAGATGATTGTGGTTTCCCTATCATGAACATTGAGATGTTATTAACAACAAGATCATATCGTTAGGAGAATGATATGGTGGACATACTCCTATAGATAAGCGTAGCATAAAGATCAAGTCATTTCAATAGTTCAATTGCTATATGCTTTTTGATACATAGTAACCTAATTCCTTCGACCATGAGATCATGCATATCACCTTTGCCGGATGGATGCTTTGATGACATCAAACACCACACCGTAACTGGGTGGCTATAAAGGTGGCATTGAGTGTTCGGAAAGTATTGGTTGAGACACATGGATCAAGAGTGGGATTTGTCCATCCATATGACGGATAGATATACTCTGGGCCCTCTCGGTGGAATGTCATCCAATTAGCTTGCAAGCATGTGACTGGCTCACAAGGAATCACATATCACGGGAACGAGAAAAGAGTACTTATCGGTAACGAGGTTGAACTAGGTATGCAGAGATACCGACGATCATAACCTCGGATAAGTAAACTATCGTGAGACAAAGGGAAATTGGTATCGTATGTAAGTGGTTCATTCGATCGCAAAGTAATCGTAGAAATATGTGGGAGCCATATGAATTTCCAGATTCCTCTATTGGTTATTGTTCGGAGAAGTGTCTCGATCATGTCCGCATAATTCACGAACCGTAGGGAGACACACTTAAGGATTCGACGTTGTTTGAGTAGTTACGGTATGATGAGAAAGAGACCGAATGTTGTTCGGAGTCTCGGATGGGATCCGGGATATCACGAGGAGATCCAGAATGGTCCGGAGAATAAGATTCGTATAAGGAAAGTCCCATTTCGGAGTTGGGGAATGATTCTGGTGTTTTCATCGGGAATGTTCTAGAAGGTTCCGGAATATCCGGCACTCCGGAGGGGAAGGAGTATATGAATGTGTCATTGCAAGTTGGAATGATTGCATCATGTACTAAGTGTCTTCGCTGTCCAAAATAAAGGGTTTATTCAAATCCTAATTTGAAAAGTCAAACGGCAAGTTTTGGAAAGAGGAGGAGGAGTGGGAAACCGAGTTGGGGAGGGAATCCCTCCTCCAACCGGCGGCGCACCACCCAAGCCGAGTTGGGGAGGGACTCCCCTCCCTCCCCTTGGTCGTCCGTCCCCTCCACCTATATAAGGAGGGGCAGGGCTCCCTCCTAGACACACAAGTTCCCTGCCCCAAACCCTAGCTTGGCGCCACCACCTCCTGCAGCTGCCGCCGCCTCCTAGGGTTGCCCTAGCCGCCGACTTGGGCTGCCCCAAGCCCTAGCCGCCGGCTCTAGCACCTCCTCCTTGGTGTGTCTAAACCCTAGATCGCCGAGGAGCTCTCTCATAATCCACCATACTCGCTCCGGCTTAAGGCGAAGCCCTGCGAGATCTCCCTTCCACTTCCGGTACCACGCCGTTGTGCTGCCGGAATCGCGAGGAGAGTGCTACAACCTCCGCTGCCTGCTGGAACAAGGGAGAGGAAGGTCTTCGTCGAGTACCGAACGTGTGACCGACTGCGGGAGCGCTGCCGGAACGCAGCGCCGGAAGGATCGTCTACGCGATCTTGAGATCGGAAAGAGTACGACTACATCACCCACGAGAATCCTCTCTCGTTAAACACTTTGGAATCTTCGAGGGTGAGTTATTCCATCGACTCGTTGCTACAATCTAGTAGATAGATCTTGGCTTGTTTGTTTGTATGCGGTAGAAATTTTTTGTTTTCCATGCTACGAAACCCTACAGTGGTATCAGAGCCGTGTCTATATGTAGATCTGTTGCACGAGTAGAACACAATGGTAATTGTGGGCGTTGATGCTTTTATTGTCGATTGCTTCTTGTGTACTTTGCATCTTGCGGTATGTTGGGATGAAGCGGCCCGGGCTAACCTTACATGACATCGTTCATGAGATTTGCTCCACGCTTGACATGCAACTTGTATTGCATAAGTGGCTTTGCGGGTGCCTGTTTCTCCTAGCATAGTTAAGATCCAATTTACAACGGGTGATTAACAATACTAGTATCAATATTGTGGTTCTTGTTCGTAAGTTAGAACGACACTTATTGAAAGCCCCAAACCACGTAAAACATGCAAAGAAAGTAGAGGCGTCTAACTTTGTTTTGCAGGGGTGTGCAGTGATGTGATATGGCCATGATTGTGATTATATTTGATGTATGCAATGTTTCTTATTGTAAGTTGGCAACCGGCAGGAGCCATACGGTTGTCTTTAATTTATGTTAAGACCCGCGTGTCTATTCAAAGTAGTTATAATAGTTGAAGCCGGTGTACGACAACCATGGAGAAGCGTCATTGACCTTGATGCAATGCCGGTGATGATGGAGATCATGTTCGTGCTAGAAGATGGAGATCGGAAGCACAAAGAAGAAAGGCCATATCATATCACATATTATGAATTGCATGTGATGTTAATCCTTTATGCATCTTGTATTGCTTAGTAGACGACGGTAGCATTATAAGATGATCCCTCATGCACATGAATTTCAAGTCATAAAGTGTTCACCCTTAGTTAGCACCGTTGCTAAAGCTTGTTGTTTCGAAGCACCACGTGATGATCGGGTGTGTTAGATTCCGCAAGTGTATACAACGTGAGCAAGCCAGATTTGCTCATGCGGAAACTAAGGTTTGATCTTGACGAGCCTAGCATGTACAGACATGGTCTCGGAACACGGATCACCGAAAGGTAAAGCATGAATCATATAGTAGATATGATGAACATGTCGATTGTTCGCCATTGAAACTATATCAACTCTCATGATGATCGGTGTTGATGTGGTGGATTTGGTTCGTGTGATCACTAAAACAATGTGAGGGATATTGTTTTGAGTGGGAGTTCACCTAGATTAATTTTATTATTAATTTGAACTCAATTTGTCATAAACTTAGTCTAAACTATTGCAAATATGTTGTAGATCAATGGCAGCCCCTACCATCAATTTTAATGCGTTCCTAGAGAAAGAAAAGTTGAAAAACAATGGAAGCAACTTCGCGGATTGGTTCCGCAATTTGAGGATTGTCCTCACAGCTGGTAATTTGACCTATGTGCTGGATGCACCGCTGGGTGACCCACCTGCAGCTGATGCTCCCGATGAAGTAAAGAATGTTTACCTCACAGAAGACTCAGTACTCCACAGTTCAGTGTGCTATCTTGTATGGTTTAGAATCGGAGCTTCAGAAAAGGTTTGAGAATTCAGACCCATATGATATTATCGAGGATCTCAAATTGATCTTTGAGACTCATGCGGCAATTGAAAGCTATGAGGCTTCTGAAAAGTTCTTTAACTGCAAGATGGAAGAGGGCAGCTCCGTCAGTGAGCATGTGCTTAAGATGTCTGGGCACGCAAACAAACTTCAAAGCTTGGGTCTTGTGATTCCTAATGCTTTGGGGATTTACCGTGTCCTCCAATCACTACCACCAAGTTACAAGAACTTTGTGATGAACTACAACATGCAAAACATGAACAAGACGTTGCCAGAACTCTTTGCCATGTTGAAATCTGCAGAAGTGGAGATCAAGAAAGAGCACCAAGTGTTGTTGGTCAATAAGACCACCAAATTCAAGAAAGGCAAGTCTAAGCAGAAGGGACACTTCAAGAAGGGTGGTAAGAAAGTTACCACGCCGACGAAGAAGACCAAGGCTGGACCTAAGCCTGATACTGAGTGCTTTTACTGCAAGGGAGAAGGTCACTGGAAGCGGAATTGCCCAAAGTACTTGGCGGATTTGAAGAACGACAACATCAAGAAGAAAGGTATATCTGATATACATGTTATTGATGTGTATCTCACTAGTACTCGTAGTAGTGCCTGGGTATTTGATACTGGTTCGGTTGCTCATATTTGTAACTCGAAACAGGTGCTGCAGAATAAACGGAAGCTAGCGAACAACGAGGTGACGATGCGCGTGGGAAACAGATCAAAGGTTGATGTGATCGCGGTCGGCACGCTACCCTTCATCTACCATCGGGATTAGTTTTATACTTAAATAATTGTTATTTGGTGCCTGCGTTGAGCATGAACATTATATCGGGATCTTGTTTATTGCGAGACGGTTACTTGTTTAAGTCCGAGAATAATGGTTGTTCGATTTATATGAGTAATATGTTTTATGCACATGCACCTTTGGTAGATGGTCTATTCTTGTTGAATCTCGATAGTGGAAATACACATATTAATAACATTGAGGCTAAACGTTTGAAATCGAGCGATAACTCGACCTATATGTGGCACTGTTGTCTTGGTCACATTGGAGTGAAGCGTATGAAGAAACTCCATTCCGATGGACTTCTTGAATCACTTGATTTCGAATCACTTGATAGATGCGAAGCATGTCTGATGGGTAAAATGACTAAGACTCCATTTTCTGGTATAATGGAGCGAGCTACAGACTTATTGAAAATCATACATACCGATGTGTGTGGTCCAATGAGTGTAGCATCGCGCGGTGGTTATCGTTATGTTCTTACCTTCACGGATGACTTGAGTAGATATGGGTATATCTATTTCATGAAACATAAGTCCGAAACTTTCGAGAAGTTTAAGGAGTTTCAAAGTGAGGTAGAGAATCAACGTAAAAAGAAGATTAAATTTCTACGTTCTGATCGTGGAGGTGAATATCTAAGTTACGAGTTTGGCGAGCATTTGAAGAAATGCGGAGTACTTTCGCAGTTGACACCGCCGGGAACACCACAGCGTAATGGTGTGTCCGAACGTCGTAATCGAACTCTCTTAGATATGGTTCGTTCTATGATGTCACTTACAGATTTACCGCTATCATTTTGGGGTTATGCATTAGAAACAGCCGCATTCACTTTAAATAGGGCACCGTCTAAATCCGTTGAAACGACACCGTATGAATTATGGTTTGGGAAGAAACCTAGATTGTCGTTCCTTAAAGTTTGGGGATGCGAAGCCTATGTAAAGAAGTTACAGCCGGACAAGCTTGAACCCAAAGCGGAAAAATGCGTCTTCATAGGATACCCGAAGGAAACTATTGGGTATACCTTCTATCATAGATCCGAAGGCAAAATCTTCGTTGCCAAGAATGGATCCTTTCTAGAGAAGGAATTTCTCTCGAAAGAAGTGACTGGAAAGAAAGTAGAACTCAACGAGGTTGTTGAACCTTCTCTCGAAATTGCGAGTAGCGCAGAACCGGAAGAATTTCCTCTGGTGCCTGCACCAATAAGAGAGGAAGCTAATGATGATGATCATGAAACTTCGGTTGAAGTTGCTACAGAGCCTCGCAGGTCAACGAGAACTCGTTGTTGGAGATATGCCCTAGAGGCAATAATAAATGTAGTTATTATTATATCTTTGTGTTTATGATAAATGTTTACATTCATGCTATAATAGTATTAACAAGGAAACATTAATACTTGTGTGATTTGTAAACTTAATTTGAAGTCCCTAGTAAAGCCTCTATATAATACTAGCTTGTTGGTTAATAGATGATTGTGGTTTCCCTATCATGAACATTGAGATGTTATTAAACAACAAGATCATATCGTTAGGAGAATGATATGGTGGACATGATCCTATAGATAAGCGTAGCATAAAGATCAAGTCATTTCAATAGTTCAATTGCTATATGCTTTCTGATACATAGTAACCTAATTCCTTCGACCATGAGATCATGCATATCACCTTTACCGGATGGATGCTTTGATGACATCAAACACCACACCGTAACTGGGTGGCTATAAAGGTAGCATTGAGTGTTCGGAAAGTATTGGTTGAGACACATGGATCAAGAGTGGGATTTGTACATCCATATGACGGATAGATATACTCTGGGCCCTCTCGGTGAAATGTCATCCAATTAGCTTGCAAGCATGTGACTGGCTCACAAGGGATCACATTGTAGGGTTCGCAGCATAGAAAACAAAAAATTTCCTACGATGTGAACTATATACCAAGATCTATCTACTAGATACAAACAACGGGCGGATGTATATCCGTAGAGAACATACCCTTGAAGACCGACAAAGCTTAACGAGTTCAACTCGTGGTTGATGTAGACGATCTCTTGCCGATCTCAAGATCGAGAGGAAGTCCTAGCGCCGCAAATCAGCAGCGCATCCGTGCTCGCACACACGTTCGAGGCACCGAGCAACCTCCGCCTCCTCGCTCCAGCGATGCAGCGGAAGCACAACTCTTTCTTGCCGAATAGCCACCGGGAACATGTATCTCGCTAGTCCGAGACCATGGGGGATAAATTCTAGAGGGGGAGAGAGATCCTTCACGAGGAGGTGTGAGAGACAAGTGAGGAGGGGGGCTCCTTTTATAGGAGGAGGGGGGGAAACCCCAAGGGGGTGGCCGGCGCATGGGGGCTGCCCCCTTGCCCTCCCCTCTTCATGTGGGTGGACACTCCACTCACAAATCTCCTTTAAATTCCCTCCACTCAAAAGTCCACTCAAATTCCCATTAAATTTCCACCAAATTTAATGCAAACTCTCATTAAATAAAACTCTTTTATTTTATTCAGAATTTTGTCAATTACTTTAATGACAAACATTCACAAATAACCCCTTGCTAGAATTCTATTTCACATGCATAACCACTTTATGCAATTTCACCCGAAAACCTGTTTCGGTATCTAGTGAAATAAATTCCTGCGCTTGTTCATTCTTTCGGCATGAAACATTTGCTCCAATTGGATGTCGGTGTCTCTTAAGTGTGTCACCCTACGGTTCGTGAATAATGCGGACATGATCGAGACCCCTCTCGGATCAATAATCAGAAGCGGGATCTGGAGACCCATACTGACTCCCACACATTCAACGATGACTTTCTTGTGATCGTCGGAACCTTTTACGCTAGTATATCTTAATACCTTTGTTTCACGATATATTACATGTCCGAGATTCGATCATCGGTATCTCCATACCTAGTTTGATCTCGTTACCGACATGCACTCTTTTCTCGTTCCTGTGATATAACATTCTAGTGATCAAATCACTTGCTTGCAAGCTAATCAATGTGATATCACCGAGAGGGCCCAGAGTATATCTATCCGTCATCGGGATGAACAAATTCCACTCTCGTTCCATGAGCCTCAACATAACACTTTATTAGTTCTGAATCCATCTTTATAATCACCCTGTTACGGTGTGACGTTTGATGTTATCAAGAAACTCTTCCGGTGTTAGTGATTGACATGATCTCATGGTCTAAGGATTAGGATCACTTCGTAAGTTGTTATAGCAATATAAAATCAATGACTTTGATCGTAATGCTATACTTCGGATGAATGTTCATCACACCATTACACTAATGTTGTGATCCCGTTATTAACAACATCCAATGTCCATGATCAGGAAACCTTGATCATCTTGTTAATCAACGAGCTAGTTTATGAGAGAGGCATAACTAGGAACTTTCTGTTTGTTTATTAAACACACATGTATTATCGTTTCCGTATTAATACAATTATAGCATGCAAAATAAACATCTATCATATACTTGGAATACACATAATAAACACTTTATTATTGCCTCTCAGGGCATATTCCCTTCAGTCTCCCACTTGCACTAGAGACAATAATCTAGTTACATAGTGATAAATCTAACACCCATTGAGTTCTGGTGTTGATCATGTTTTGCTCTAGGGAGAGTTTTAGTCAACGGATCTGCTACATTGAGATCCGTATGTACTTTACAAATCTTTATATCTCCATCCTTGACATGCTCGCGGATGGAGTGAAACCGGCGCTTAATATGTTTGGAATGCTTGTGAGACCTTGGCTCTTTGGCATTGGCAATGGCACCATTGTTGTCACAATAGATCACCATTGGGTCCAACACGTTTGCCATCACTCCTAGTTCGGATATGAACTCCTTCATCCAAACTGCTTCCTGAGCCGCTTCTGAAGCAGCAACATATTCGGCCTCCGTTGTTGATCCCGCTACCACAGGTTGTTTGGAGCTCCTCCAACTAACCGCTCCGCCATTCATGAAAAATACGTATCCGGATTGAGACTTAGAGTCATCCGGATCGGTGTCAAAGCTAGCGTCGACATAACACTTAGCGACGAGCTCTTCTTCACCTCCGTATACAAGAAACATATCCTTAGTTCTTCGTAAGTACTTAAGGATATTCTTGACCGCTATCCAGTGTTCCGAACCTGGATCCGATTGGTACCTACTAGTCAAACTAATAGCATGTGCCACATCCGGTCTTGTACATAGCATGGCGTACATTATAGAGCCTATGGCTGAAGCATAGGGGACTTTGTCCATTATCTCTCTTTCTTCCGCCGAAGCCGGACTTTGAGTCTTACTCAATGTCTTGCCTTGCAACATAGGTAAGAACCCCTTCTTACTTCCGTCCATTTTAAATTTCTTTAAAATCTTATCAAGGTATGTACTTTGCGATAGCCCTATTAGGCGCCTAGATCTATCTCTATAGATCTTTATGCCTAATATGTATGACGCTTCACCTAGGTCCTTCATTGAAAATTTGCTGTTTAGATAACTTTTAACACTGTTTAAAAGATCTATATCATTTCCGATCAATAATATGTCATCCACATATAATATCAGAAATGCCACATTGCTCCCACTCACTTTCTTGTAAATACAAGCTTCTCCATAAGTTTGGACAAATCCAAACTCTTTGATCACCTCATCAAAGCGGAGATTCCAACTTCGTGATGCTTGCTTCAATCCATAGATGGATCGCTGAAGCTTGCACACCTTGTTAGCATCCTTAGGATCGACAAAACCCTTTGGTTGTATCATATACAACTCTTCTTCAATATTCCCATTGAGAAACACGGTTTTGACATCCATCTGCCATATCTCATAATCGAAATATGCAGCAATTGCTAACATAATCCTAACTGACTTTAGCATTGCTACGGGAGAGAAAGTCTCATCGTAGTCAACTCCTTGAATTTGTCGAAACCCCTTTGCGACAAGTCGAGCTTTATAGACGGTCACATTACCATCAGCATCAGTTTTCCTTTTGAAAATCCATTTGTTCTCCACGGCCTTTCGGTCGTGAGGTAGTTCCACCAAGTTCCAAACTTGATTTTCATACATGGATTCCATCTCGGATTTCATGGCTTCTAACCATTTGTTGGAATCCGGGCTCATCATCGCTTCTTCATACGTCACAGGGTCATCATTTTCATCAACCATGAAATTCATGACAGGATTTCCGTACAGCTCGGGAGCTGCACGCGTCCTGTTTGACCTGCGAGGTTCGGTAGTACTATCTTTCGGAGTTTCATGATCATTATCATTAGTTCCCTCTTCAACAGGTGGAGCCAACTCCGGAACAACTTCCGGCGCTGCGCTACTCGCCATACTTTGAAGAGAAGGTTCCACAACCTCTTCGAGTTCTACCTTCCGACTACTCACACCTTTCGCGAGAAACTCTTTCTCTAGAAAGGATCCATTCTTGGCAACAAAAACCTTGCCCTCGGATCTGTGATAGAAGGAATACCCAATAGTTTCTTTAGGGTATCCTATGAAGACGCATTTTTCCGCTTTGGGTTCGAGTTTATCCGGTTGAAGTTTCTTCACATAAACATCGCATCCCCAAACTTTAAGAAATGACAGCTTAGGTTTGTTTCCAAACCACAATTCATACGGTGTCTTTTCAACGGATTTAGATGGTGCCCGATTTAAAGTGAATGCAGCAGTTTCTAGTGCATAACCCCAAAATGACAACGGCAAGTCCGTCAGAGACATCATAGATCGAACCATATCTAATAAAGTACGATTACGACGTTCCGACACACCATTTCGCTGTGGTGTTCCGGCAGGTGTGAGTTGTGAAACAATTCCACACTCTTTCATGTGAGTGCTAAACTCGTAACTTAGATACTCACCTCCACGGTCGGACCGTAGAAATTTGATCTTTCTATTACGATGATTTTCCACTTCATTCTGAAATTCCTTGAACTTTTCAAAGGTTTCAGACTTGTGTTTCATCAAGTAGATATAACCGTATCTACTCAAATCATCCGTGAAAGTAACAAAATAACGATATCCACCTCGCGCCGACACACTCATTGGACCACATACATCAGAATGTATGATTTCCAATAAATCTGTCGCCCGTTCCATTGAACCGGAAAACGGCGTTCTAGTCATCTTGCCCATAAGGCATGGCTCACATGTATCAAATGATTCATAATCAAGTGATTCCAAAAGTCCATCCGAATGGAGCTTCTTCATGCGTTTAACGCCAATATGACCTAGACGGCAGTGCCACATATATGCGGATATATCATCATTAAGTTTAATCCTTTTAGCATCAACATTATGAATATGTGTAACATTATCATCGAGATCTAATAGAAATAAACCATTCATCATCGGTGCATGACCATAAAAGATTTCATTCATATAAATGGAACAACCATTGTTCTCGGATTTAAATGAATAACCACTTCGCATCAAACACGATCCAGACACAATGTTCATGCTCAGTGCAGGCACCAGATAACATTTATTTAAGTTTATAACTAATCCCGATGGCAAGTGGAGAGGCAGCGTTCCAACGGCGATCACATCAACGCTTGATCCATTGCCGACACGCATCTTGACCTCACCCCTTGCTAGCGGTCGCTTGTTCCGCAGCCCCTGATTCGAGTTACAAATATTAGCAACTGAACCGGTATCAAATACCCAGGTGCTACTGCGAGCACTAGTCAAGTACACATCAATAACATGTATATCATATATACCTTTGTTTGCCTTGCCGGCCTTCTTGTCTGCCAGATACTTGGGGCAGTTGCGCTTCCAGTGGCCAGTCCCTTTACAATAGTAGCACTCGGAATCAGACTTAGGTCCAACTCGGGGTTTCTTTTCAGGCGCGGCAACCGGCTTGCCGCCCTTACTTCCCTTCCGTTTTCCCTTCTTGTCTTTCTTGAAACCAGTGTTCCTATTGATCATCAACACTTGATGTTCCTTTTTGATCTCCACTTCTGCAGTTTTAAGCATTGACAGAAGCTCGGGGAGAGACTTCTTCATGCCTTGCATATTATAGTTCATCACGAAGCTCTTATAGCTAGGTGGCAGAGACTGCAGAACACGATGGATGCCTAAGTCAATGGGAATCGATATTCCCAAGGACACAAGCTTATCGGCGTAACCCGACATCTTGAGTACATGCTCACTAACGGAGCTGTGCTCTTCCATCATGCAGCTAAAGAACTTTTCTGAAGCGTTGTAGCTCTCTACAGCAGCATGTGTGTCGAAAATCATTTTCAACTCACCCATTGTATCAAATGCATTGCCGTTTTCGAAACGCTTTCGAAGTTCCGGCTCTAGCCCATACAATATGCCGCAATGAACTAAGTTGTGGTCCTCCTGACGAGTCTGATAGACATTCTTCTCCTCGTCAGGGGCATCATCAAAAGGTGGGGGGCCTAACGGCGCTTCTAGCACATATTGCTTTTGTGCAGCAGAGAGGAGAATCCTCAAATTCATGGCCCATTCGGTAAAGTTGCTACCGTTCGTTGCTAGTTTCTCTTTCTCCATGAACACATTGAAATTAAAAGCAGGTGGTGCCATCTACAACAGAATTTGTAAAGTTTAGACTAAGTGTATGATAGATTGAGTTCAACTAATCTTTATTACGAATGAACTCCCACTCAAAAACGACACCCCTCGTGCCTTTTTGGTGATTACATGAACCAAATCCACTACACCAAGTCCGATCATCACGTGAGTCGGTATAGCTTCAAAGGCGAGCATCAAATGGGCATCATATCAACTATATGACTCATGCTTAACCTTTCGGTCCGTGTTCCGAGGCCATGTCTGTACATGCTAGGCTCGCCAAGTTAGAACCTTAGTATTCGCATGTGTAACTGTTTTACACCCGAAATATGGTCGTGGATCCAAGAACACCCGATCATCACGTGATGTCTTGGAGCGACGAAAACATAATCGGTGCATACTAAAGGAAGAACACATTCTTATCTTGATATTTAAATGAGGGATCATCTTATTATGCTAACAAAGCGCTAAACAAGCAATATAAGATGCTATCAAACATCATATGTTTATTAGTGAAATTATATGGTTCCCGCAGATGATCTCTATCATGTGCATCGTGGTATGATCACTATCATACCTATATGTGTAAATCCAAGGTCTATGGATTTTACACGCTATGTGTGTTGTAAGAGTATCATCTCATACTTCTACTTACAACACTACCATATCATAACACTAGCCCAGCAACAATCTAAACTAGACGCCTCTAATTTATCCATTGCAAGTTTTACGTGGCTTAGGGCTTTCGATATAGAACCGTTCTTACCTACGAACATGAACCACAACGAGGATAATCAAATTGTTGACAACTCGCTTGCAAAATAGATATTGACTATAGTAGGAGAGACAGACACCCGCTAGCCACTTATGCAAACTAGTTGCATGTCAAGCGTGGAACAGGTCTCATGTGCGAGGACATGTAAAGTTTGTCCGGGCCGCTTCATCCCACTATGCCACCAATATCCAAAATTACAACAAAGGAGCAACAACATGATCATCATCGCCCACATACTCATATGTGTACTACCCGTGTAAAGTATCTACGCATAGATCCGGCTCTGATACCACTGTAGGGTTCGCAGCATAGAAAACAAAAATTTTCCTACGATGTGAACTATATACCAAGATCTATCTACTAGATACAAACAACGGGCGGATGTATATCCGTAGAGAACATACCCTTGAAGACCGACAAAGCTTAACGAGTTCAACTCGTGGTTGATGTAGACGATCTCTTGCCGATCTCAAGATCGAGAGGAAGTCCTAGCGCCACAAATCAGCAGCGCATCCGTGCTCGCACACACGTTCGAGGCACCGAGCAACCTCCGCCTCCTCGCTCCAGCGATGCAGCGGAAGCACAAATCTTTCTTGCCGAATAGCCACCGAGAACATGTATCTCGCTAGTCCGAGACCATGGGGGATAAATTCTAGAGGGGGAGAGAGATCCTTCACGAGGAGGTGTGAGAGACAAGTGAGGAGGGGGGCTCCTTTTATAGGAGGAGGGGGGAAACCCCAAGGGGGTGGCCGGCGCATGGGGGCTGCCCCTTGCCCTCCCCTCTTCATGTGGGTGGACACTCCACTCACAAATCTCCTTTAAATTCCCTCCACTCAAAAGTCCACTCAAATTCCCATTAAATTTCCACCAAATTTAATGCAAACTCTCATTAAATAAAACTCTTTTATTTTATTCAGAATTTTGTCAATTACTTTAATGACAAACATTCACAAATAACCCCTTGCTAGAATTCTATTTCACATGCATAACCACTTTATGCAATTTCACCCGAAAACCTGTTTCGGTATCTAGTGAAATAAATTCCTGCGCTTGTTCATTCTTTCGGCATGAAACATTTGCTCCAATTGGATGTCGGTGTCTCTTAAGTGTGTCACCCTACGGTTCGTGAATAATGCGGACATGATCGAGACCCCTCTCGGATCAATAATCAGAAGCGGGATCTGGAGACCCATACTGACTCCCACACATTCAACGATGACTTTCTTGTGATCGTCGGAACCTTTTACGCTAGTATATCTTAATCCCTTTGTTTCACGATATATTACATGTCCGAGATTCGATCATCGGTATCTCCATACCTAGTTTGATCTCGTTACCGACATGCACTCTTTTCTCGTTCCTGTGATATAACATTCTAGTGATCAAATCACTTGCTTGCAAGCTAATCAATGTGATATCACCGAGAGGGCCCAGAGTATATCTATCCGTCATCGGGATGAACAAATTCCACTCTCGTTCCATGAGCCTCAACATAACACTTTATTAGTTCTGAATCCATCTTTATAATCACCCTGTTACGGTGTGACGTTTGATGTTATCAAGAAACTCTTCCGGTGTTAGTGATTGACATGATCTCATGGTCTAAGGATTAGGATCACTTCGTAAGTTGTTATAGCAATATAAAATCAATGACTTTGATCGTAATGCTATACTTCGGATGAATGTTCATCACACCATTACACTAATGTTGTGATCCCGTTATTAACAACATCCAATGTCCATGATCAGGAAACCTTGATCATCTTGTTAATCAACGAGCTAGTTTATGAGAGAGGCATAACTAGGAACTTTCTGTTTGTTTATTAAACACACATGTATTATCGTTTCCGTATTAATACAATTATAGCATGCAAAATAAACATCTATCATATACTTGGAATACACATAATAAACACTTTATTATTGCCTCTCAGGGCATATTCCCTTCACACATATCACGGGAACGAGAAAAGAGTACTTATCGGTAACGAGGTTGAACTAGGTATGCAGAGATACCGACGATCATAACCTCGGATAAGTAAACTATCGTGAGACAAAGGGAAATTGGTATCGTATTTAAGTGGTTCATTCGATCGCAAAGTAATTGTAGAAATATGTGGGAGCCATATGAATTTCCAGATTCCTCTATTGGTTATTGTTCGGAGAAGTGTCTCGATCATGTCCGCATAATTCACGAACCGTAGGGATACACACTTAAGGATTCGACGTTGTTTGAGTAGTTATGGTATGATGAGAAAGAGACCGAATGTTTTTCGGAGTCTCGGATGGGATCCGGGATATCACGAGGAGATCCGGAATGGTCCGGAGAATAAGATTCATATAAGGAAAGTCTCGTTTCGGAGTTCGGGAATGATTCCGGTGTTTTCATCGGGAATGTTCTAGAAGGTTCCGAAATGTCCGGCACTCCGGAGGGGAAGGGGTACATGAATGTGTCATTGCAAGTTGGAATGATTGCATCATGTACTAAGTGTCTTCGCTGTCCAAAATAAAGGGTTTATTCAAATCCTAAATTGAAAAGTCAAATGGCTAGTTTGAAAGTCAAACGGCAAGTTTTGGAAAGAGGAGGAGGAGTGGGAAACCGAGTTGGGGAGGGAATCCCTCCTCCAACCGGCGGCGCACCACCCAAGCCGAGTTGGGGAGGGACTCCCCTCCCTCCCCTTGGCCGGCCGGCCCCTCCACCTATATAAGGAGGGGCAGGGCTCCCTCCTAGACACACAAGTTCCCTGCCCCAAACCCTAGCTTGGCGCCACCACCTCCTGTAGCTGCCGCCGCCTCCTAGGGTTGCCCTAGCCGCCGACTTGGGCTGCCCCAAGCCCTAGCCGCCAGCTCTAGCACCTCCTCCTTGGTGTGTCTAAACCCTAGATCGCCGAGGAGCTCTCTCATAATCCACCATACTCGCTCCGGCTTAAGGCGAAGCCCTGCGAGATCTCCCCTCCACTTCCGGTACCACGCCGTTGTGCTGCCGGAATCGCGAGGAGAGTGCTACAACCTCCGCTGCCTGCTGGAACAAGGGAGAGGAAGGTCTTCGTCGAGTACCGAACGTGTGACCGACTGCGGGAGCGCTGCCGGAACGCAGCGCCGGAAGGATCGTCTACGCGATCTTGAGATCGGGAAGAGTACGACTACATCACCCACGAGAATCCGCTCTCGTTAAACACTTTGGAATCTTCGAGGGCGAGTTATTCCATCGACTCGTTGCTACAATCTAGTAGATAGATCTTGGCTTGTTTGTTTGTATGCGGTAGAAATTTTTTGTTTTCCATGCTACGAAACCCTACACTCGTACCACTCCAGATTGGTATGATCCCGTTATGAGTGTCATGTTGGTGGACAACACCGATGACCCTGAGACATATGAGGAAGCGATGATGAGCCCAGATTCCAATAAATGGCAAGAAGCCATGAAATCCGTGATTGGATCCATGTACGAAAACCAAGTGTGGACTTTGGTGGACTTACCGGATGGCCGGAAGGCTGTCGAGAACAAATGGATTTTCAAGAAGAAAACAGATGCTGATGGTAATGTTACCGTCTATAAAGCTCGACTTGTCGCAAAAGGGTTTCGAAAAATTCGAGGAGTTGACTACGATGAGACTTTCTCACTAGTAGCGAAGCTAAAGTCTGTGAGGATTATGTTAGCAATCGCTGCATATTATGATTATGAGATATGGCAGATGGATGTCAAAACAGCATTGCTCAATGGAGACATTGATGAAGAGTTGTATATGATGCAACCCAAAGGTTTTGTCGATCCTAAAGATGCTAACAAGGTATGCAAACTTCAACGGTCCATCTATGGATTGAAGCAAGCATCCCGAAGTTGGAATCAACGTTTTGATAAGGTGATCAAAAGTTTTGGTTTTATACAAACTTATGGAGAAGCTTGTATTTACAAGAAAGTGAGTGGGAGCTCTGTAGCATTCTTAATACTATATGTAGATGTCATATTGTTGATTGGGAATGATGTAGACCTTCTTAATAGTGTTAATGAATATTTGAATAATAGTTTTTCAATGAAGGATCTTGGCGAAGCAGCTTACATATTAGGCATAAAGATTTATAGAGATAGATCGAAACGCCAAATATCATTGTCACAAAGTACATATTTGGACAAAGTTCTAAAGAGGTTTGGAATGGAAGAAAGTAAGAAAGGGTTCTTGCCCATGTTGCCCAATACGACCTTGAGTAAAACTCAAAGTCTGACATCGGCAGAAGATAGAGAAAGGATGAGTAAGACTCCCTATGCCTCAGCCATAGGATCTCTAATGTATGCCATGCTATGTACTAGACCCGACATTGCATATGCTGTTAGTTTAACTAGCAGATATCAAAGTGATCCAGGAGTGGATCATTGGACAGCGGTCAAAAACATCCTTAAGTACTTGAGAAGAACTAAGGATATGGTTTTTTCTTATGGAGGTGATGAACAGCTCGTTGTTAATGGTTACACCGATGCTAGTTGGAACACCGATCCGGATGATTCTAAATCACAATCTGGATACGTATTTATTTTGAATGGTGCAGCAGTTAGCTGGAGGAGTGCAAAGCAAAGCGTTGTGACGAGATCTTCAACTGAATCGGAATACATGGCTGCTTCGGAGGCTTCACAAGAAGCGATATAGATGAAAGAGTTCATTACAGAGCTGGGTGTGGTTCCTAGTGCGCTGGACCCAATGTCTATCTACTGTGATAACATGGGCGCCATAGCCAATGCGCAAGAACCAAGGTCACACAAGAAGCTGAAGCATATCAAGCTACGTTTTCACGCTATTCGAGAACATATCCAAGATGGGGATATAAATATTTGCAAAGTACACACAGATCTGAATGTGGCGGATCCGTTGACTAAACCTCTCCCGAGGGCAAAACATGACCAGCACCAAACTACCATGGGTGTTCGGTATATTACCATGTAATCTAGATTAGATGACTCTAGTGCAAGTGGGAGACTGTTGGAGATATGCCCTAGAGGCAATAATAAATGTAGTTATTATTATATCTTTGTGTTTATGATGAATGTTTACATTCATGCTATAATAGTATTAACAAGGAAACATTAATACTTGTGTGATTTGTAAACTTAATTTGAAGTCCCTAGTAAAGCCTCTATATAATACTAGCTTGTTGGTTAATAGATGATTGTGGTTTCCCTATCATGAACATTGAGATGTTATTAACAACAAGATCATATCGTTAGGAGAATGATATGGTGGACATACTCCTATAGATAAGCGTCGCATAAAGATCAAGTCATTTCAATAGTTCAATTGCTATATGCTTTCTGATACATAGTAACCTAATCCCTTCGACCATGAGATCATGCATATCACCTTTACCGGATGGATGCTTTGATGACATCAAACACCACACCGTAACTGGGTGGCTATAAAGGTGGCATTGAGTGTTCGGAAAGTATTGGTTGAGACACATGGATCAAGAGTGGGATTTGTCCATCCATATGACGGATAGATATACTCTAGGCCCTCTCGGTGAAATGTCATCCAATTAGCTTGCAAGCATGTGACTGGCTCACAACGGATCACATATCACGGGAACGAGAAAAGAGTACTTATCGGTAACGAGGTTGAACTAGGTATGCAGAGATACCGACGATCATAACCTCGGATAAGTAAACTATCGTGAGACAAAGGGAAATTGGTATCGTATGTAAGTGGTTCATTCGATCGCAAAGTAATTGTAGAAATATGTGGGAGCCATATGAATTTCCAGATTCCTCTATTGGTTATTGTTCGGAGAAGTGTCTCGATCATGTTCGCATAATTCACGAACCGTAGGGAGACACACTTAAGGATTCGACGTTGTTTGAGTAGTTATGGTATGATGAGAAAGAGACCGAATGTTGTTCGGAGTCTCGGATGGGATCCGGGATATCACGAGGAGATCCGGAATGGTCCAGAGAATAAGATTCGTATAAGGAAAGTCCCGTTTCGGAGTTGGGGAATGATTCCGGTGTTTTCATCGGGAATGTTCTAGAAGGTTCCGGAATGTCCGGCACTCCGGAGGGGAAGGAGTATATGAATGTGTCATTGCAAGTTGGAATGATTGCATCATGTACTAAGTGTCTTCGCTGTCCAAAATAAAGGGTTTATTCAAATCCTAATTTGAAAAGTCAAACGACTAGTTTGAAAGTCAAACGGCAAGTTTTGGAAAGAGGAGGAGGAGTGGGAAACCGAGTTGGGGAGGGAATCCCTCCTCCAACCGGCGGCGCACCACCCAAGCCGAGTTGGGGAGGGACTCCCCTCCCTCCCCTTGGCCGACCGGCCCCTCCACCTATATAAGGAGGGGCAGGGCTCCCTCCTAGACACACAAGTTCCCTGCCCCAAACCCTAGCTTGGCGCCACCACCTCCTGCAGCTGCTGCCGCCTCCTAGGGTTGCCCTAGCCGCCGACTTGGGCTGCCCCAAGCCCTAGCCGCCGGCTCTAGCACCTCCTCCTTGGTGTGTCTAAACCCTAGATCGCCGAGGAGCTCTCTCATAATCCACCATACTCGCTCTGGCTTAAGGCGAAGCCCTGCGAGATCTCCCCTCCACTTCCGGTACCACGCCGTTGTGCTGCCGGAATCGCGAGGAGAGTGCTACAACCTCCGTTGCCTGCTGGAACAAGGGAGAGGAAGGTCTTCGTCGAGTACCAAACGTGTGACCGACTGCGGGAGCGCTGCCGGAACGCAGCGCCAGAAGGATCGTCTACGCGATCTTGAGATCGGGAAGAGTACGACTACATCACCCACGAGAATCCGCTCTCGTTAAACACTTTGGAATCTTCGAGGATGAGTTATTCCATCGACTCGTTGCTACAATCTAGTAGATAGATCTTGGCTTGTTTGTTTGTATGCGGTAGAAATTTTTTGTTTTCCATGCTACGAAACCCTACAAATGCATGGTAGTTATGAAGATAGTTTTCCATTGCTTTTTAATTGAAAAGCTGAGATTGAACAAAAAAGCCCAGGGAGCATTGTAGAGATAGAGTTGCTGAAAAATGGAAACAAATATCATTTCAATAAAATGTTTGTTGCATTCAAGCCTTGCATCGATGTTTTCTTAGCTGGTTGTAGGCATTATGTTGGTGTGGACTCAACGGCACTATATGGGAGATTTAAGGGACAATTAGCATCAGCAACTGCTGTAGATGGGCACAACTGGTTATATTATGTAGCCATTGCTGTTTTTGACTCGGAAACTAATGAAAATTGGGAATGGTTCATGAAGGCACATTGTCAACTTACAAAATCGCACATGCAGTTGTAGAGTTTGGCAAGTTTCTAGAAAGCCATGCATGCACGCCCTTGCGTTCATTTGTAGCATTAATGGGCTGAGATTTCCACATATGTGGATGATTACTATTCTATAGAAAAGTTCAAAGCAGCATATACTGGGAGAATCCCTTCCATGACAGACAAGTCACAGTGGATAAATGTGGATTTGGGATTCAAGGTGCACCCTCCTTTGCAGAAGGCAGTGGCTGGTAGGCCAAGAGTTCAAAGAATTAGAGGATGGCTAGAACTTGGAAGGAAAATAGTGAAGTATAAGAGATGCAAGGAACCTGGGCACATGGAGAAGACATGCAAGGTTTCTGATCCTAAATATGTGGCGGTAGATGATGATATACCTATAGATGAACCCATAGATGAACTAGGTCCATCTATGTCAACAAACAAAAGGTGAAGGCCAAGAAAAAGACCTAAAATTTCTGAATTTCTTTTTCATAACTTGTCCTAAAATTGATTTATGTTTGTATTACAGGAATAAAGATGAAGTAGCTGCTACAGATGATGATGTCCTTATTAACCTTATAAGGTAAATTACTGCATTTTTCTGTACTGTGTTAGTACTCAATCTAAACCATATGTTGTTGATGCAGGAAGGCTAGAACAATTCCACAAAAGCCCAATGCTGCAACACAAGAGAAGGCCAAGAAAAAGACACCTGTGAAGGCCAAGAAAAAACTCCTGTCAAGAATGCTGCAGCAAAAGAGAAGGCCAAGAAAAAGACCCCGGTGAAGAAGACTACATCCACAGGAAAGAAAACAAGCAAGAATGTTCCATTTGCGCCTGTTATACCTCCGCCACCTTCACCTCCAGTTGTGCAGCCTGCATATGGTGCAAAAAGAAGCCTTCTCTATTGGCTTGGTGGCTGATTCAGTTGTGCTTGTTATGTTATCTATGAACATGTTCAAATTCTGCTTGTTATCTTGTTGCTTTTGATACTTCTTCCATTAACTATTATTATGTGAATTTCTTAAATTGTTCCTGTTATCCTATCTATGAACATATTCAAATTCTGATTGAAAATCTGTGACAAGTTGTGGGGAAATGCTGCTGAAATTTTCTGTGCTTGTTATTGAAAATCTGGACAATACTTCGCACGTCTGTTGAACGGACCATATGTGCCCAGAAATGGCTCATATTACAACAGTAGATCATTTTAGTGTTCTAGATATTCTGTAAAAAAATTCAGATTTTTCTGAGAAGTTTGAATTTTTAGCCAAAATTTGACAAATTTCTAGACAGAACAGAAAATGTCAGTATATTGATGCAAATCTGCCCAGAAATGGCTCAAATTAGAACAGTACACTCGTTTTAGTGTTTTTGATTTTCTGTAATTTTTCAATTTTTCTGAGAAGTTCAATTTTTTTTGCCAAAAATTTGAATTTTTTGGCGCCCAAAGTCTGAATATAGGGTTATTATAGTCAATACTAAAATATACACTAAAATACACCTATTTATTGAACAGTTATTCTCTTGTATTGAAGAAAATGATATATGAGGAGGTATTGAAAAGTAGGAGTGGCATATTCACAAGTTATGTTTTTGTAATGACATATATACAACATGCGAATTGGAAAGTGGCATAGAACCAATTAACCCTTCCTCTAATCCGTATGGATGCAATGACTTGTCTGGTCCACCCGTCGTTGTGGCAGCTCGCTTATTCACTGGGAGACACGACCGAACACCTTATCTGCCATGACCATGACAACGCCGATTGGGATTGGCTGCCCGACATACACATCACGGGCGCGACGTGTGTGGACCGCGATGGAGAATTGGAGATCGCGTCCCGCTCGATCGCGCGAGACCGCTCGAGAGAGATGGATTCGAGGTGCCAAGGGACGCTATAGTCGCTTCGCGCCGGCGGTTCTCTTCTCTATTCCCCGGTGAAGGCGACGAGGAAGAATTCCCAGTCCAGTCGCCTGAGCTCGGACAGAGAGAGACAGCAGTAGTGTGGCGGATGGCGTGCAAGGCGGCGTCCCAGTGGTTTCTGCTGCTCTCCTGGTGCGCTCACCTGCTCTGCTCGTGTTCATCGGAGATCCATCGCAGCCAGTTCCCTCCTCCTTCCGACTTCCTGTTCGGGACATCCACTTCTGCTTACCAGGTACCCTGACTTGCTCTTCTTTTCCAGACATTTTGGTAGAGGTGCCAGAAACAGCAAATTGCCAGAAACTGTTCAGCAAGCACAACCACTGCATTTCTGAAGAAATGTTGTTGGGAATCTGAAGAAATGTAGCTGCGCATCGATATGCACAGAAAAGGACAGCCCTGCCCAGGCCATGACCCATCGGCCTCTTCTAGTCGACCTAAAGTCTGTTGATAGTGTACTCTTCCATTCTTCAGATTGAAGGTGGATATTTGGAGGGTAAGAAAGGCCTAAGCAATTGGGATGTGTACACCCATAAGCAAGGTGAAGCATGGGAATTTAAGTTTCAAAATCTCGGCATAGCTCTTTACTATCCTGTTATAACGGTGTTTCTTTTCTTTTCAGGTACAATTGAGGATGGGAGCAACGGCGATATTGCTGCTGATCACTACCATCGTTACATGGTAAGTTTTCTACAAAATGCAAAGAAATCCCGGGGATGGAAGGTTACTATGTAAAGTGTAATTATTCCCTACCGCAGGAAGAAATTGAGTTGATGCATTCCTTGGGTGTCAACTCATACCGATTCTCCATAGCCTGGACAAGAATTCTACCAAGTGGGTTTATACTGCACAAACAATTGCTTTTGTTCCTTAGGGTTAAATTAAGATTGGCTAGGAAATCACTTCTTGTTGCAGGAGGCCGATTTGGGGATGTTAATCTAGACGGTGTAGCATTCTACAATGCCATTATTGATGCTCTTGTACAAAAAGGTATTTAACCCAAATCACATGCAAAAGGAGATAAATTTTGAAGCAGGCCTGAATACATCGCTCTTAAAGACATGAATAAACAGGAATCCAACCATTTGTTACAATATTTCATTACGACATTCCATATGAACTTGAAGAGCGATATGGCGGATGGTTGAGTCCTGAAATCCAGTATGTATTTATCTTTGCCTCTTAATTTACTTTCCTTCTCTGAAAGAGGAAGGACAACTTATCTTACTTTACGTGCTTTTCAGGAAGGACTTCGGTTACTTTGCAGAAGTATGCTTCAAGTTGTTTGGCGACCGAGTAAAATTCTGGGTTACAATGAATCAGCCTAACATACTGGCAAAGTTTGCTTATATGGATGGATGGTTCCCACCTGGTCGTTGTTCTAAACCATTTGGGAACTGTGCCATTGGAAATTCTTCAATAGAACCATACATAGCAGGTCACAATATGATACTTTCACATGCAACCGCTGTGAGCATTTACAGAAATAATTATCAGGTACAAATTAGACACTTCTTGGATTTCTTTTTCGTACGAAGACATCAACGAACGCTATCTTTATTATGGTTTAATATCTATGGCACTTGATAGGAGAAACAAGGTGGATATATTGGAATTTCTGTCGGCGCAAGATGGTATGAACCATTGCGAAACACCACGATCGACTTACTAGCAGTTGAACGGGCTATATCTTTCAATGTTCCATGGTAATATACTTTCCTTTAAGATGATAACTGTGGATACAGCTCTCCCGTTTCTAGAACATTTGTGTTCTTAAAGAGTACTAAAAATCTGTCTAATACAAGTAAACAGGCTGATATAATTCATAGAAATACCGTTATTTTTTTCACTACGGGGATGCAGAGAAACTCAGACACTTTTCTTGAACAGGACGTATTCCTTCAGAATAAAATAAATATATTTCTTAACTTACCACAGTTTTACTCTTTTGATAGGTTTCTGGACCCTATAATTCTTGGTGATTATCCTCCAGAGATGCGCAAAATCTTGGGTCCAAACCTACCTGAGTTCACATTAAAGCAGAGGAAGAAACTACGTGTAACAAAATTGGATTTCATTGGACTAAATCATTATTCAACATGGTATGTGAAAGACTGCATCTTCTCATCATGTGAAGTGGACCCTATGGATGGGGATGCACGAGCAGTTGGTTTGGTAGAAAGAGATGGGGTTCTTATCGGTAAAAAGGTAACCATAAGATTGCTAAATACTAATTCATGTTAAGTTAGATTTTAAACATGATAGGGTAAAAACAAGAAATAGTGATTGTAGCCTCACTCATGCAGACAGGAGCACCATTCTTTAACGACGTTCCACGTGGGATGGAAGAGGTGGTCATGTATTACAAACAAAGATACAACAATACAGCAACCTATATTACAGAAAATGGTGTGGCCATCTGTGTCTTAGTTATCTTTTGAAGCTTGAATAATCAGTATTTGTCATTTGAGTAGGACACTGCCTATTTGGTACCTATTCACCAGTTCAGAAACAATCTCTATTTGGAAGCAAAATATTAGCTTGTCTATTATTGTTATGTTACAGTCTTACAGAACATTAATGTGAGTGACATATGTGCAAGCTAATTCACATTTTCAGGTTATGCTCAAGCGAGCAATATAAGCATGTGTGCTAGTGATTTCACCGGTGACACAGGAAGAATTGATTATATAAGTGGCTACCTCAAATATTTAGCCTCCGCAATAAGGTTTGGCGTCCAACTATGAACTAGAATATTAGATGAGTTCCTCGCATATTCCGCACTTATCATTCAATAGCAAAGTATGGTCTCTTGATCTTTTTTGGGTTGTTATAACTGGTGTCATGGCACTGCTACCACATTGTTATTGTGGCTACTCTTGCTTCATTCTCTGAATACCAACCTGTGTCTCTTGTCAAAAAAATTGAAGGAAAGGAGCTGATGTACGTGGTTACTTTGTCTGGTCCCTTCTTGATGACTTCGAGTGGACGTCTGGATACAAGGACAGATTCGGGCTCTACCATGTCGACTTCAAGACACAGAAGAGGACCCCAAAACTATCAGCTGAATGGTACAGGAAGTTCCTCAAAGGTTCACTTGCGACAAGAGAGTTCCAAGATGGATCCCAACCGCAGAGAAATTCTTCTTGAGCCACGGACCGTTGGTTTCCCCGTGCCTGATTAGTATGTAAATATGATGATTCGCATACTGACTAGCACATGAGATTTTCTTCTATCATACTGAATGGAAAATGTTTTTTGATGCTTGGTCTTTATGCCAGGCAATGTAAAGTTGTACTAACTTGCAAGGAACCTTTATACCTGTGAATAAATGGCCAGTTCTGGTCATTGCTGTGACAATAAACCATGTATATGCGTGTAAATAAACCATGGATGGTGTCAGTACTCAGTAGTAGCGTAATCACAGGCTTAATCAGGTGATGTTCTTTCTTTTAATCACACAGCTGACGCAAACAGTTCATCAGTGAACTGATACTGTAATTGGTTAATTATATCCAGTTCACGGTAGCAGACACCTTGATTCTATCTGCAGCCACTGTAAAGTGTATAGTTTTCGCCACGTGCACTTCCTCACGGGGTATGAACAATAGAGATACCATATGAAGAGCCATCTCTGAATGACTTAATTATGTGTCCTTTTAGTATTAAAGTACACAATTGACTAAAGCATTGACAAAACTTTCCAAAACCAATTGTTTTACTGGTTCGGGTTCCATATGACTTTTAGTGAGATTCAATGCAATCTAATGGTTTCATATAGGCTTCAACGTGTTTTAGTGGAGTTTATTAATAGTTCTAGCTTTCATAGTTTTTTGAAACCTCGTCTTACGGTTCTAAGAAGAAAAACTCTAATGAAGCCTCAGTTAAACCTCAAAACATAGCATGGTGTTTTTTTCTTTTTAAAAGCTTTGGAAGGGAAGGAGGTGTGATCTAGAACGAACAAAACAATTCTTGTCTGCCGGTCCATATCTTGGTTTCCATGTTTCCACTAGAAAGTGGGTTTCATAGGTCTTAACTACAACACACTCGAGGGTCTGAAATAGGACACTTGGAGCTCCTAGTTTACATGGGCAGAATCGACTACAGCACTCCAGGCTCTTAGGCCCAGTTCTTTTTAGCTACGGCTTATGCATAAGCCATCCTGTCCAACAGTTGTCCAGAGAAACCGCAATAAAAATAAGCTATACAGAAACTGCAGTCCGGTTCTTTTCGGCTTCTACTGTCCTAACTTATTGTCTGAGATGCGTAATGAAAAGTCTGTAACGCCCTTGAGAGCTCAGGCGGACGGAGCTCAGGCGGAGGTCGAGCCCCCGCGAGCTCGGGCGGAGCTACGGGAAGGCCCGCGCATGGAATCAGCGGCGAGGGGGACGAGGGTGGTGCTGGCCGGAGATTTCAGGGCGGGGGCAGCGAGCGGGGCCGGCGGGAGGGGGTGGCAGCGGCGGCGGCGGAGGTGCTGGGAGGAGGAACCCTATCTCGTTTCTAGTCCACACAGCGGGACTCGTTCGTGTCCTGGGCTGAGAAAAAACGGGCCCTTTCCGGTAGACGCTGAGCGATGGCATTTGCTTGTAAAAAATGGCAAAACGAAGGGGCATCAATTTCTACCGCTTCGACGTTTCCCGGGAAGCTGCGGGAAGCGGGGGGGGGGGGGGGGGGGGGTACCCAGCTTCTCCCCACTGTGAGTAAACTGAAGAAGCCGGTGGTGGGCAAAAACGGCTTAAATTCGAGTTTTTTTAGGCTTAGGCTTATTTTCACCCCCAAGCTGTCTAAAAGCCTCAAAAGAACTGGGCCTTAGATGGTACAATATGAGCTCTTGACTCGTACAATTTGAGTTGTTGACTAGGACACTTGAAGATATCGAATCTTCCATTATATAAAGGCTATTAGTCGGAGGTCTCAAACTTGGTTCCTCTGAGACCTCAACCCATACACTAAGGTCCGATTGAGAGCTCCATACTCGAATACTTAGTTCCTTTCAACTTGCTCTTTGCTCTTGCTCTCGCACAATCAAACCTTTTAATAGGGATACTTATCACAAAATTTTAAGTAGAAGAATCCAAGTCAAAACCTCCCAAGAAAAAAAAAACCGTCTCCCGTCTCGCGCCCCCGCGGGCGACGGGACGGGCCCGTGTCGCCGCCGCCCCGAGCACCCTCCCCCTCCCCCACTCCCTCCTACCGCCGTCGGCGCGGGCCTCCGGGCGCTGCCCGTGCGGTGCCGGCGGCGGCGGGTCTGGTTTCTCCCAGCGGCGGCGGTGGAGGCGCGGGGCTCTGCCTCTGGCGGCGGAGCATCTCGGGGTCGTAGGGGGGCAGAGGGTCGAATCCCGGTGAGTCTGGCGCTTCCGGCAGCGGCGGGTGCCCCTCAAGGTGGGCGACGGGAGGAGCCAGCGGCTCCCGGCAACGGCGCCTGCAGGGCCCAATCTGGACCAGGTTTGGGTCCGATCTGGGCCAGGCGGGCACCAGCCAGGGCCCCTGCTCACCACGGGTGGGATCCTCCTCCTAGTTGCGTTGTGGTCGGGGTGCTAGATTTGGGCCAGGCGGGCCTAGATCTCGCACTCGTCTAACACTCTTGCTCGGCTCCGCGGGCGGTACGGAGGTGCTGTGCTCGCCAGGATTGTCCCTCCGCGTCCTTGCGGGTCCAGGTGACGTTCCTCAGACCGGTGATGATCCGGTTCTTCCGGGTGAACGCGGTGGTGGTGGTGCTGCTACTTGGCGGCAGGGATCGACACTGGCGGTTGATCTCCTGGTGGACGGTGAAGTAGGGGCTACTGTGGGGGCGGCTTGGGATGACGGTTCTCGTGCTGCAGTACGGCGGCGGGGCTTCACGGACCCTTGGGGGTTCGGCTGGGCCAGGAGGGCCTGGTTTGCCTTTGTGGCCTTATCTGGTCGACTGCCGCCTTCCGATGGTGGAGGTTGTTCCCTCCCGCGCGCTGTTGTTCCGGCAACCTCCGTCGAAGTCCTACTTTTCTATCATACTGGCCTTACTTCGTGTGTCACGGTGAGACGGCGGAGGCGGCTGCAAGACCGTGGTGGCGTGCGTTGTGGGCGTCGAGCATGGTGGAGCACTGCGGAGCGTCCGAGAGTGTGTTTTTTGAGGGGTCGGGATAAATCCTTGCCATCTTGGCACAGACGCGGTGACGCCTGCGGGTGCCATCATCCTTCCTGAAGGGCGTCGGGTGTACCTATTTCCCACCTCTCAGCGCGTACCGGGGGAAACCCTAGGCCTAGTCCGGGCAGCAGCGTCGTCATCGTCGCCTTCCTTGTTGGAGGTGTTGCTTGGTGCGCGGCTCTTCGGAGTGCTAGGCATGTGGTGGAATGTAGCTGGAGGGCGCAACGGTCGCGGGTCGTCCTCGTTTTCGTCGAGCCTCTGTTGTCGGCTTTGTTTTATCTTCCTTTTTCTTTTTCTTTTTCTTTTTCTTTGTTCTGTCTTTGGGCGTTGTGCTGCCTGGCCTAGCAGCGGTCTCAATCGTGATTGCTATATTTATATAGCTGGGTGTATGCCTGTTTCGAGGTTCTTTTAGCTTTGTACTTCGAGTTTGATATTTATTTGACGTTTACACTTTTACTATTAGTATAGGACAGAGGAGATAAAGAGATGGTTTTTGAAAATCCCCACCTTTGCAATGACAAATTTGTAAAATAAGTAGCACTACCACTTGAGTAGCAACCGCCGAAGATAAAAGGCAATTACAATGATGATATGAAAGATCGAGATATGATGACTAGAGGGGTGAATATATAGGAGTTAACAATAAAATAATTGCAATTTAAAACAAATTTGCGGAAGCTTCTGACAGATTGCAGAAATAACATGATTAAGCTCGAGATAGATGCACACTGGATGCAACAAAAGTTCCATGAAGGTAACAAATAGATCAAGTATATGATTCAACCATAGGAATGGAACAAACAATATGCATTAAACAAATAGAAATGTAAAGGAAAAAAGAGACGAGTACACTTGTTTGTTTCATAGAGCCAGCTACACGTCTATGTTTGGAGAGGCTATGCGTGAATGCACCCTAGTTCATCGACATCACATGTAGACCCACAAGCATCACCAGCTCAACGAACTCACATTGTTCTTCATTAACACAAGCTTCACTGAAAGTGTAAGATGGTTAACCTAGAGGGGGGACTAGGTTTCTACAAAATTCTTTATAATCTTTTGCAAGTTTTAGGCTTTACGGAATATAAGTGAGCCTAAATGCAAACTAGGTGAGGCAACCTAGATGATGTACAAGATACTTCAAGCTCGAAGGCTATCACAAGGTAAGCAACACAAGTAAGAGATCGGTTAAGGAATAACCGAAGCACGCGGAGACGAAGATGTATTCCCGTGTTCATCACCTTTGGGAAGGGGGCTACGTCACGTTGGAGAGGTGTGAGGTTCCACGAAGGATTCCTCACGCGCCACGAAGGCTCACCTTCTTCTCCGAGCCTATCCCATGAAGGAATAGCTCAATTACTCGTGGTAGACTTTAAGGTAGTCTCCAAACCCTCACAAACTTTCCACGGAGCAAATCACAAGCCGAATGCCTCCGGGCGACTCTAGCCGCCTAGGGTTTCCCACAAACCCAAGAGTAACAAGCTAACTCGATGAACTCAAGGGGGAATGAACTTTGGCTTGGTGGAAACGTAGATCGGGACCTCCTCTTCCTTTCTACTAAAGGGATTTGGATTTGGTTGGGTAGAATGGGAGATCCTCAAGCTTTTGTGTTTCAACAATGGGGGAGAGAGAGAGAGCTTCAAGAAATGATATAAACTGAATGCCTAACCTGCTCAAGCTAGAAGAAGGGATATTTATACTCAAGGAGAAAAACTAGCCGTTTTGAGCCAAAAACGCAAGGTCCGGTTTTAAGTTCGGTTGGACCAGTTCACACACCGGACAGTCCGGTCCTCAGCCCGAAAAACCGGACTGAAACCGAATCTGCTCTCAGTACCCAGACTCGGATAGATTCGGAGTGAGTAAACCGGAAAACCCGGTTTGAGTTCGGATTTCCGATCCTGACACCGGACGGTCCGGTCTGGGAGCCGGTCCAACCGGTCTGAAAACCGGATCTGCAGAAAAGGCTTTGATGGATAGGATTTCTTCTCTTCTCTCTTTGGTGATGGATTAGGTAGGAGAAAGGGATGTGTATATGGCTTAGGTGATCATCCCCAACAAGCTCATCGAGAGAACCCCTCTTAATAGCGCGGAGCTCCTAACCGGACTCAAATTACATAAAAAGGGAAAACTCCGGTGCAAAGCTTCGTTATCAAAATGGGGGGGGGTCTCCGATAACCTTTCATCACAGCATCGGACTAGAACCTGTGTAAGACACTAGAAATAGCATTAGTCCACTCTAACCACGGTGTCATTGTCAACCAAAAATAGTATAGGGTAAAATACCATTTCAATCTCCCCCTTTTTGGTTGGCGATGACAAACCGAGCTAGAGTTCTCAAGGATATTATAAACAACAATAGACATAGTCATAGCATAATATAAATATCCATGGTTCACACACATAGCACAAACTTGTCCAACAGACGGAAAGAAAGCAGATAGTTCATACATAAAGCGAATGGGAAAGCACAATGCCATAAGAAGCAATGAGAAAGCAAGGGGCATTGTGCTAACGGCGAACCCCGGAAAACCCCGACAAGGAACCCGTAGATAACTAATAGAACTCTACTCTTATCCCCCATTGGCATCGAGACACCAAAAAGGAAGAGGAGGAGAGTGATGCTAACGCAGCCCAACTAGAAGAACAGCGGAGGAGGAGGCCAAGGTGGGACATCTTCCTCTTCAGATTACTCGTCACTATCAGCACCATCATCATTGTCCTCGTCATCATCATGAACCTGAGTAGAGGGACCACCGGGACCACTGGGAGCAAACTGACCGGGGAAGTAGCCATAGAACATAGCATCATCAAGAGGCGGCATCTCATAGTTGACATAAGGAGCAGGGGCCATCTCAGGACCATCTGGTGGAGTGACATTCTGGGTCGCAAGATACTCATTGTGGCAGCGCCTAGTCTCCTGGCTCAACTCCAAAGCCATGTGACTCACATCATAGGTAGAACGGCACATCTGGAAGAGGATCTTGAAAAACTTGGAAGCACCACCCTTCGGCCTTGGGTGATAGGAGGACTCACCAACAGGACGACGAGAACCAGCCCAAGTAGAAAAAGAAGGCCGAGGATCATGAGCAGCTTTGGTGCGGTGCTTAGGAGGCCGCATCCAAGGGACATCAGGAGTGTGGGCACGGAGACAAATATTAAGCATTTCTTGTTCCTCACGCTCGCCCACCATCACACCAGGCGGCACCACCCGATTGAGCAGCTTCTGAACATACGCGCAGAAAGTGGGAGTCATCCTGTCCAAAGTAGCCCGCCGCAGCTCACAGTACACAAAGTCACATCCATCAATCTTCCTCAGCCGATCCGGGGGACAGTAGTACGACAGGTTGGAAAAATACCCACGACAGTTAGTGGAATCGCCAACACGGGGAACAGGGGACTGACGGAAGATAGTGGCCAAGGTATGATAGTAGTAATACATGTCAGTCATGCACGGAGGACTCCACTGAGAATCACTGGGATAGCAGAAAGCAAGAGTCTCAGCAGGCTTGACCTTCTCACTGTGAATACAGAAGCCTCCTCCTCGACCGGTGTAGCCCATGACATCGACCAAATCAGCATAAGTAGCCTGAAAATGTCGCGTGCCAGTCATCCAAGTCATAGTGTGATCCTCATCATCATGAAAATAGACTGTGCAAAAGAACTGACAGATGAAGTCGGGGTAATAGTCCTCCTTGAGACAGACGAGGTCTAACAGATCCATTTTCCTCAAAGCTTCATCAACATAGAAGTAATCAGAGGTTGCATACATATTGAACCACTCTAGATTGAGAGCTTGAATGTGGCCACAAGGAGTGACCCGGAACTGAGTGTAAATGTGATCCCACATCATAGCCTGAGTCTTAGTCCAAAATTTCTTGTCAGATCCTTTATAGGTGCGTTGCTTGAAGCGATAGGGATTCTGCTTGCGGAGAGCCCGGTACTAACCAATCTCCATACCCTTCAGATTTTGACAAGGCACATCCTCATCCTCGGCCTGAGAAGCTTGCTTCTTACCCCTGTTAGCTTTGAGTTTGATGCGCCTAGAGCGAGCGCTACCCTCAGGCTCAAGCTGCACAGACTGAGTGTTGCGACGAGCTCGCTTAATCCTGGTATCTACCTCGGGCACATACTCACTATCAGGCACATACTCATCACTAGCAGAATCAGCATCTTCACCTGTGAAAAAGAGAGAGAGGTTGGGGAGAACAGAGATAAGTACACATGCCAAAGGGGAGGATGAGAGAAAAGAAAACTTGGATTTGGGCAAGTGCATGGTAAAATAGGACACATTGCAGAGAGGTTCGGTGCCAGGGCCGGAACAACCGGTTCCAGAACCGGATGGTCCGGTGCCAGGGCTGGTTGGACCGAAAGCAAAACCGGACGGTCCGGTGTCAGAGCCGGAAAACCAGACGGTCCGGTGTTACAACGGGACCAACCGGGTTGCAAACCGAGATCCACAGAGGCCACTATGCAATGTAAAAAATCTTACCAATGACTCAAGGACTTGCGCAAATACAGTTCTAAGCAGAGTGGGTAGGACATGGAGGAATGAGGGTGGGGAAAAAACAAGGTGGACCCCTAACTTGTCAAATCCAACACAATGTATAGTAAAACATAGGGATTTGAGAAGGACAAGAGGAGAGGGAGAAAAAGGAGTACCCGAGGACATGGATTCCCGTGAAGGAAGGCACCAAGGAGCCCTTGAGGAAGAAGAACACCAAAAATCTCCCGAACCACCGCGAGATGAAGAAATTCCTTTGGTGAAAAGCCTCCAAAAGTCCTTCCTCACAAAATGGTGGCCCGATCTATGGATCCTAGGGGTGGAATCACCCTAGGAGAAGAGGGGAGGGTGGGGAGGGGCGACAATGGAGGAGGAGAGGTCGGGGGAAGTGAAGGGGAACTGTGGGAGGGAGGGGGGACCAGGGAGGAGAGGGAGAAAAGAAAAAACAGATCTGAAAACTTGGTTTCAAGTTCGGTTGAACCGAGATCCAAACCGGAGGACCCGGTCCACAGCTCGGAAAACCGGATGCCAACCGAAAAACGAATCAGACACGAGATTCGGATAGACCCGGTATAGTATAACCGGATTTTCCGGTTCTGTTCCGGTTTTCCGATGCTGGCACCGGGCGGTCCGGTATGAGATCCGGTTCAACCGGGCCAAAAACCGAACAACTGGAATGTTTTTTTTCTTTCGAGGATGGCATGTATGCATGTGGGGAGGGGAGACAATGTAGAGGAAGATAGTAGACTCCAAAAGGGTAGAGGAAGCAGGTGATCTAGGCATGCCTATTGGAAAGGACCAATTTCAACCTCACAAATAGCAACAATAGGCATGATTCGAGGATATCAAGAGCTAGAGGAAGATCAAACTCAGAGAGCCTCAAGATGGAAACCATTGAAAAGCAAAGGAGGCTAGGAGGTTGTGGGGGATTTTTCCCCCTATGTTTAAGCACATGTGTCATGGCGCCTCAAAGATAGATGCTTGGACTCATATCATGACACGAGATCAATTTATGTTGCACACATAGGTATGCATCAAACCAAGACTTGGTGAGATGGCTATCCCTACATGTGATGCGCAACTAGTCTACATAGCATGTTAAGAGCAAGAATATAGTGCAAGAAGCAAATCAATCCAAGTTTTGGGGATCTAGGATACCGAGTTCTCGCCTCAACATGACAAACCGGGCTTCATCCAAAGGCTTCGTGAAGATATCGGCCAATTGGAATATCGTACCCACATGAGTGAGATTGATATCACCATTTGCGACATGGTCACGTAGGAAGTGGTGGCGAATGTCAATATGTTTGGTGCGGCAATGTTGGATGGGGTTGTTGGCGATCTTTATTGCGCTTTCATTGTCACATAGAAGAGGCACCGTACCAAGAGACACACCATAGTATTTCAAGGTTTGCCTCATACATAGCAATTGAGCACAACAAGATGTCGCGGATATGTATTCGGCTTCGGCGGTGGATAGGGCTGTGGAGTTTTGTTTCTTGGAAGACCAACTCACCAACGACCGGCCAATAAATTGGCAAGCCCCGGAGGTTGATTTCCGGTCAACCTTATCACCTGCCCAATCGGCATCCGAATAGCCAACAAGCTCAAAGGTTGACCCCTTTGGATACCAAAGCCCGAGAGTAGGAGTGAGAACAAGGTACCTAAAAATCCGTTTGACCGCCATCAAGTGGCACTCCTTGGGAGCGGATTGAAAACGAGCACACATTCCAACACTTAACATGGTATCCGGCCTAGAAGCACACAGGTAGAGCAAGGAACCAATCATAGAACGATATACCTTTTGATCCACGTCCTTCTCACCTACTCCAAGGCCAAGTTGTCCATTTAGTGGCATGGGTGTCTTCATGGGATTAGCCTTTGGCCATCTCGAACTTATTGAGCATATCCTTAATGTACTTCTCTTGAGAGATGAAAGTGCCATGAGGAAGTTGCTTTATGATGAAGCCTAGAAAGAACTTCAACTCCCCCATCATGGACATCCTAAATTTCATAGTCATCAACTCAAAAAAAGCTTTGTTATGAGATTCGTTAGTTCCACCAAAGATAATATCATCAACATATATTTGAACAATAAATAAGCCACCCCCTTTAACCCGTTTGGTGAAAAGGGTGGAATCGACCTTACCCATGCTAAACCCATCCATGAGTAGAAAATCCCTAAGGTGCTCATACCAAGCACGAGGAGCTTGCTTTAATCCGTAGAGAGCCTTATGGAGTAGATACACATGGTTGGGATAGCGTGTGTTTTCGAAACCTGGGGGTTGAGCTACATATGCAACCTCTTTCAAGGGACCATTAAGAAATGCACTTTTCACATCCATTTGATAAAGCTTGAAGTTATGGAAAGATGCATAAGCAAGCAAGAGACGAATAGCTTCAAGACGAGCAACAGACGCAAAGGTGTCCTCATATTCAATACCTTCTATTTGGGCATACCCTTGCGCATCTAACCTTGCTTTGTTCCTCGTGACGACCCCGTTCTCATCTTGCTTGTTTTTGAACACCCACTTGGTCCCAATAACATTGATGCGATGATCTTTAGGCCTCTCCACTAGATACCATACTTCATTGCGGGTGAAACACTCGAGTTCTTATTGCATGGCAATGACCCAATCCGGATCCTCCAAAGCCTCATGAACCTTAAGGGGCTCAAAGTTGGACACAAAAGCATGATGCCCACAAAAGGTTGTGAGGTTCTTCTTCCTGGCACGGGTCTCGATCCCTCTTGATATGCTTCCAAGGATATTGTTGACTTGAATACCACTTGCAATGGAGGCGGCCTTAATCTTTCGAATAGTGCCTTCATGATCAACAAATTCATCTTTTGAGGGGCCTTGATCATTGCCACCATCTTGAGCTTGGCCTTGAGATGGAGGTTGATCTTCTACTTGGTCTTGCTCAAAGGTTTGAGGGCTTGGTTCTTGTTCTTTGGTTTGCATGGCATCATGAGATAGATGTTGATCTTGTGATGCATTTGATGGCTCAACTTGGGTAGAGCTCGGCTCTTCTTGAGTTGAGCTTGATTCTCCCCCATCATCTTGTTAAACATGAATGTGAGACTCGGTGGGCAAGATGTGCCTAATACCCATCAACTTGATGACTTGATAAGAATCACCATCTCCTACATCACGAGAAGAAACTTGCCCCTCATGGGGGCCATTATTCTCCAAAAACTCCACGTCACAAGATACTTCAACACAACCATTGGTCTTGTTGTAGTATCTATAGGCATGAGAGTTTTCCGCATAACCAACAAAAATACCCTCTATAGTTCTAGATTCGAATTTACCGAGCTTTTCCTTTTTGTTCTTGAAGAGGCACTTGCAACCAAAGACACGGAAGTAGTTGACGTTGGGCTTCTTACTTGAGAGAATCTCATATGGAGTCATGTCAAAGGGAGCGCGGAGGAAGAGCCGGTTCGTGTAGTGGACCGCGACAGCAATAGCTTCTCCCCAAAAATTGTGAGGGGACTTGAATTCACTCAACATTGCTCTTGCCATCTCAATGATTGTCAGGTTCTTCCTTTCAACAACACCATTTTGTTGAGGTGTATAAGGAGCTGAGAATTCATGCTTGATCCCCTCATCTTCAACAAATTCTTGCATGGTGTAGTTCTTGAACTCGGTGCCGTTGTCGGTTCTAATAGTCTTAATCTCCACACCATGAGTACGTTGAGCTTGCTTGGCGAAGATCATGAATTCCTTGAAGGTCTCATCCTTCGTCTTGAGAAGAAAGACCCAAGTATACCTTGAGTAATCATCAACAATGACAAGACCATATCTTCTTCCACCAAGAGAGTCATATGTCGAAGGCCCGAAGAGATCCAAATGGAGCAGCTCCAAGGGTCTTGACGTGGCCACCTTGGTAACGGAAGGATGATGCTTCCCAATTTGCTTTCGTGAAATGCAAGCACTACACACACGATCTTTCTCAAAGGAGATACTGGTTAGTCCAATAATTTTCTCACCCTTTAGGAGTAGATTGAGATTTCTCATGTTGACATGGCCTAGGCGACGATGCCAAAGACATCCCTTGTCAGCCTTGGCCATTAGACATGTAGGAAGAGATTGGCTCTCTTTTGAGACGTCGACCACATAAAGGTCATCTTCCACGTGTCCAATGAGAACCAAGCTGAGATCATCACCCCTAAAGACCTTCACAAAAGTTCTAGAGAAATAGGAGTCATAGCCGGCATCCGCGAGATGTTTAATAGAAAGCAAGTTGTAACCAAGGTTTTCAACATGTAGGATGGTCTCAAGAGTTAAAACCTTGGAAATTACCAACTTACCATAACCTAGTACCTTTCCTTTAGAGTTATCTCCAAAAGTGATGCTTGACGTTGAGTTGACATCGTGAATGAATTGGTCAAGCCCACTCCTACCTCCGGTCATGTGATTGGTGCATCCACTATCAAACACCCATTTTGATCCACCGGAGGCATAACCCTACAAAATCAATTCTTTGATTTAGGAACCCATTGAGTAATGGGTCCCCTCGCATTAGCAACAAGATCCTTAGGTACCCAAATTGAGTACCACCTATAAGCATAAACATTTCGAGGGCCAACATATTTGGCATATACATCTCCTTGAGTGCCCTTAAAAAGCACATAGGAAGGATTAGACTTTCCGCATACTTGTGATTAGGATTGCCCTTCATGGCTCCCCCATTCACCACATTCCTTTTGACTTGGTCAACCACATTGTCACCTTCTTTTACAAAGATTATCTTCTTTGGTGGAATGGCATTACTCGTGTTGTTCTTTGGATCAAAGCCAACACCTTCCTTGGAAATTCTCGTCTTTTTACGGGATAAGATCTCATCTAGGATCTTTCCCTTGAAGGTAGGTGCACGACGCTCTTTCTCAAGTTGCTCTTTCAACTTCTTATTTTCCTCGATGAGGTGAGCTTGATCAAAGGTAGAGTTAGAGGTACAAGAATCATTTTCAATTATAATTGGATCCTTCAATGTACCAAGAGCCTTCTCATAGGACACCCGAAGTTGATCATGGTTCTCTCCAAGTTTTATGAGCTCACACTTGACAAGCAAACTAGCCTTCTCAAGGTGCTCAAGGTCCTTGGTAAGAGAAGCATGAGCAACTTCAAGCTCTTTCTTTGAGGCATCAAGCTCTTGGGACAATGAGTTAGCCCTATCAATAGTGTCCATGTCTTTTGCTTTATCAATTTCAAAGATTTCAATTTGTAGTTTAAGAAAAGAATTGGTATTCTTTTCCTCACAAAGCTCTTGCTCAAGAAGATTGAATCTTCGTTTCTCATCATCAATATGAGATTCCAAGCTATCAATGGCCTCATCGCGTGAGCTAACAAGTTCCATTAATTGCTTGACTCTAGCACGAGCAATGGGAGGAAGAGACTTCATGATAGCATACATTTATTTTATATATTCTTTAACAAATTCATCATTATCACTATCACTATCATGGTCACTCTCAAGACCATTCAAGACACTAGATAGGGATGGAGGAGAGACAATTACCTTGGAGCTTCTTACCATAAGACAGGAATCGGTGATCTTGGGAATAGGATAACTCTCGATGTAGTCCTTGGAGTAGTCGTAGGTGAGAGGTGAACCAGGTTCGACATATGCCAAACCGGTCACACACACCACTCTCTCCTTATCCCCACACTCCACGTCGGACTCGTCCTTGGAGCTCCTTGCCATGAGGCAAGTGGCGGTGACCTTGGGGTTAGGAGAGTCGTCGGTGTAGTCCTTGGTGTAGTCATAGGTGAAGAGAGACCCGGGTTTGGCAAAGGCCAAACCGGCCACTCCAACCACCTTCTCTTCATCCTCTTCCTCATTGTCGGATATGTATTCTTGGCCTAGGAAGCCCTTACCATCACGCCTATTGTTCCTCTTGTATCTTTAATTGATGGGGTTGGGCTTCAATCTTGGTTTGGCACCTTATTCACCAGGCTTGTCAAGTCTCTTCTCATACGGACACTTGTCAGCAAAATGAGTTGCCTCATCACAATTGTAGCATGTCCTCTTCTTCTCACTTGATCCCATTGAGCTTCTCCTCCTTCGAAACTTCATGTTCTTGGTGAAGAGAGCAAGTTGAGAGAGCATATCATCAACTCCATCAACATCGCTATCTTCATCACTAGCAACATCTTCTTGCACTTGCTTGGCCTTTAATGCTAGAGAGTGGGAAGACCCGATAGCACGGTTGATTTCCTTGATCTTTTGCCCTTCATCCGCCAAGTTATCCGTGGCAACTAGATAAGATACTAGATCATCAGGAGTGAATTGATTAGCTCTATCAAGGAGTTGCAAGTTCAAGGCAAGCTTCTTGTCGGTGACCGCGATCATGGAGACAATCTTGGACTTGATAAGTTCATCATTCAAATTGAATCCATCATCATACTTCTCACACCCTAGGCCACCAATCTTCACGCAGAGGGCAACGAGTCTCTTGTATGCTTCAGCGATAGTCTCACCATCATGGTTCATGAACATGTTCATCTCAGACTTGGCAGCTTCATACTTGGATTTTTGTATAAGAGAGGTTCCCTCTTGGAGAATGACAATCCTATCCCAAAGATCCTTTGCAGTGGGGATGTCGCTGACTTGATCATGGAGAGTGCGGTGAATGGCACTCCTTATCTTGTCACAAGCCGTTGCATTTAGTTGGCGGTCGTAGTACTCTCCCGGGGTGAGGTTGTTGGGATCATGAGGGTGGAAACCGGTGCATACAATCTCCCAAAGCTCAACGCTGCAGCTACGAAGATGAGATTCCATAGAAGCTTTCCAATGAGAGAAATGAGTTCCATCATAATGAGGTGCAGGACCCTAACCATTAATATGAGGCATGATGTTCTTTTGCTTAGGATAAACATAAGGGAATTGATTAGGGGGCGTGGAAGTTTTTGACGAGCCACCCTCATGAGCGGACTCGGCACCCTTATCCTTTTCGGCGTCCATTGGTCTCCCTTGAGGTACTACCAATGTATTACCAAGAAAAGCCCCATCGCCAATGGCCTTAAGTTGTCCTTCTAGGTAACTCATTCGAACAAGGAGATCAGAATCCTCCTTGGCCTTTTCAAGGGCACCCTTGGCTAAGATTTCACGAAGCTCCTTGACCGAATAAGTCTTTTCCTCCTCATCATCGGAGAAAACCATCTTTTCTCTTAGGCGGTAAAGCCCTTAAAAGAGCCCTTGGCTCTCATACCAATTGAAAGTGTAAGATGGTTAACCTAAAGGGGGGAATAGGTTTCTACAAAATTCTTTATAATATTTTGCAAGTTTTAGGATTTGCGGAATATAAGTGAGCCTAAATGCAAACTAGGTAAGGCAACCTAGATTATGTACAAGATACTTCAAGCTCGAAGGCTATCACAAGGTAAGCAACACAAGTAAGAGATCGGTTAAGGAATAACCGAAGCACGCGGAGACGAAAATGTATTCATGTGTTCACCACCTTTGGGAAGGGGGCTACGTCACGTTGGAGAGGTGTGAGGTTCCACGAAGGATTCCTCACGCGCCACGAAGGCTCACCTTCTTCTCCGAGCCTATCCCACGAAGGAATAGCTCACTTACTCGTGGTAGACTTTAAGGTAGTCTCCAAACCCTCACAAACTTTCCGTGGAGCAAATCACAAGCCGAATGCCTCCGGGCGACCCTGGATGCCTAGGGTTTCCCACAAACCCAAGAGTAACAAGCTAACTCGATGAACTCAAGGGGGAATGAACTTTGGCTTGGTGGAAATATAGATCGGGACGTCCTCTTCCTTTCTACCAAAGGGATTTGGATTTGGTTGGGTAGAATGGGAGATCCTCAAGATTTTGTGTTTCAACAATGGGGGAGAGAGAGAGCTTCAAGAAATGATATAAACTGAATGCCTAACCTGCTCAAGCTAGAAGAAGGGATATTTATACTCAAGGAGAAAAACTAGCCGTTTTGAGCCAAAAATGCAAGGTCCGGTTGGACCGGTTCACACACCAGACAGTCTGGTCCTCAGCCCGGAAAACCGGACTGAAACCGAATCTGCTCTCAGTACCCAGACTCGGATAGATTCAGAGTGAGTAAACCGGAAACCCGGTTTGAGTTTGAATTTCCGATCCTGACACCGGACGGTCCGGTCTGGGAGCCGGTCCAACCGGTCTGAAAACGGATCTGCAGAAAAGGCTTTGATGGATAGGATTTCTTCTCTTCTCTCTTTGGTGATCGATTATGTAGGAGAAAGGGATGTGTATATGGCTTAGGTGATCATCCCCAACAAGCTCATCGAGATAACCCCTCTTAATAGTGCGGAGCTCCTAACCGGACTCAAATTACATAAAAAGGGAAAACTCCGGTGCAAAGCTTCGTTATCAAAATGGGGGGGTCTCCGATAACCTTTCATCACAGCATCGGACTAGAACCTGTGTAAGACACTAGAAATAACATTAGTCCACTCTAACCACGGTGTCATTGTCAACCAAAAATAGTATAGGGTAAAATACCATTTCATTCACCTATATGGCCCGATCGCTAGGGGCAGATCTTCGAGGTGATGTCGAAACCTTGCCTTGGTCAGTCTACACCTTGAACGCTCGATAGTGACGCCTAGCCGCCCAGGAGATGTTGAACCTCCAAGGATAATAAGATGTTATTGTTGGACGCAGCCCACTCTTGTTTGACGCTCAACCAAAATCAAACTCCAACTACCATAGATAGGTATCCAGGGCAACTCCTGCAGCTTCCTTTTGACCCGGTTAGGGCAACTCCTGTTCCTTTCCACTTCCATGGCTGCGCCTTCGACCCCGTTCCCATCATCTCCTCGATAGCCGTCGGGCATGGTACACCAGTGCTGGCCTCTCCCCTAATGCTGATGCCAGACAACAAAATCCACACCACTCCTGACGGCCTTGAGCGCCTTAAACAAGCTCTTTTCCTTGCGGGACAGGGGGAAATGCCCCAGGTCGTGGCGGAAACCCGCTTGCTAGGGGAACGCTAAACATGTTGGGCTGTGCTGGGCCGTTCCTCTACAAGCCTGCTGAAAGGAGGCCTGCTGCACGGGTGACGCGGGCCGCTATGTGCCGCTCACAGGTGTTTGACAGGAAGGGCAAGGGCCCTTTGGCTCAGACAGTGGATGCTGGGATCCTGCCTTAGCCTGTTGAGACGCAGCATCAGGCTCAGCCGCTGCCACTCTCTGACTCTGAGTCCGACCTCAGCGAGCCACCAGAGAAGATTTCCAAGAGGGGGGTTGTCACGTTCCAGAGGCGCAGTGAGAGGATCATAAAGCTGCAGGACGGAGCAAGAATGGGCTCGGTTGAAAGAGTCGCTCAACGCAAAGCCTCCAGTGACGAAGGGTCAGGACATTCCCGTGGCTCGACCTCGACTCGTAGGAGGAAGATGAGGAGCATCCCAGATATCAACTTGGTTGCCCCAATGCCAATCACTGAAGAGCCTGCTGGCTGCAGCCGTCAGACTCTACTCGATCTGGCTAGCTACTGTGGCTTGCTGAATGTTGAGCAGGTCCTGAAGAGCAAGGGAAAGGAGATCGCCCCGGAGAGCAACGGATCCCATGGCTAATGTCGCGCCCTTTCGTGTAGTCCCTGCTTGGCATTGTTTAGATAGGGTGTTAGTTTTCTTTCATCACCACCTGCACTTTATGTTTCCTTCAAAGTTGGTGCTACTCATGATGTGTGATGCGCAAGACCAACATTGCATTCCCACATGTACTTTGTTGCTTTTCCTCGCACCCTGTAATGCCAGCAGATGTTCTAAGTTTTGTTGTTCCTACACCGTCCCTTTCACTTTACCATGGCATACTGCATTGCATTCCTCTGTCTCTCTTCAGGCTAACCCTGTTGCAAGATGAAGATCCTTTCATGGAATGTAAGAGGTCTTGGGGACAAAGACAAAAACTCGATCATATACAAATTAATTGACGAGTCTGGGGCAATGATAATCTGCTTGCAAGAAATCAAACTGCAACATATAGATGTCTTCAAGGCAAGAGAGTTTTTACCAGCCAAATTTTCTGGCTTCCTGTACCATTCATCTGAAGGTTCTGCAGGGGGGGCCTGATTGCATGGGCTGAAAAAGATTTTGAGGTCACAGTTACAGCGCAGAAAAAACACTCTCTGTCAGTCATGGCAACTGCTACCAACAACAACACAAAAGTAGCTATCACTAATGTATATGCCTCATGTGATGCTGAGGAAAGACTACTCTTTTTCCAAGACATGAAAGAGCTAAAAGAGAATATTGATGTCCCATGGGTCCTGCTGGGTGACTTCAACATATACAGATATACCCATGAAAAGAACAATGACAACATCTCATGGGGTGAGATGGAGATTTTCAATACTTGGATTGAGGAGCTCGAACTGATGGATATTGACATCTCCAATTCAAAATTCACTTGGTCCAACTTGAGAAGGGATCCTACTCTAATCAAGCTGGATAGGGTGTTAATCAACACTGCATGGAACCAGAGATTCTTACATTCTACATGCAGAACATTATGCAGGCCAACATCTGACCACAAACCACTGTTGCTTGACACCAAAGCTACTACATCACCTGTCAAAATCTTCTGATACGAGGACTACTGGCTTCAGTCTCCAGAGTTGAATCAGATAACAAGGCAGATAATACAGAGGTCTACCACACAAATGACGCCCGTAACAAGACTGAACTACAAGTTGAGAGCAATAAGCGCAGCCACTAGAAACTAGCAAAAGGGCAGAACCACGGCTAAAAAGCTGCAAGCCAATGTAAATCATGCGATTATTTTCTTCGACACTATCAAAGAATGGAGGCCCCTAACTGACTGGGAGTTTCCAATTAAGAAGCTATGCCTGCAGAAAATGGATGAGTTATGTTGCGCAGACAAATTAAAATGGACTCGAAGAGCAAAAATAAAGTGGTGTCAACTTGGGGACGAAAACACCAAGTTTTTCCACACTTTTGCAACATATCGGTTCAGAAAGAATAAAATCAAACTCTTCAGACTGGGGCAGCAGGACTTCTACGAGGAAGAAGACAAACTAAAAATTGCAACAGAATATTTCAGAGCTTTCTTCTCGGAAGACAGGAGTTGGGAACCATGCATCAACATTGCCCAACTATATACTGAACAACAACAGCTTGCAAGCCTGGCCGAGCCTTTTAGCTGGGATGAAATCAGAGGGCAGTACAAGAATCTCCAGCAAATAAGAGTCCTGGCCCAGATGGCTTCACAAACGAATTATACAAGTTCTATCTGCCTGAGCTAAAAGACAGCCTCATGAAGATATTCCAAGCACTTCACAACAAGACTCTGGACCTTGAGGGAGTAAACTCTGCTTTCATTGCCCTTTTACCGAAAATTGATACACCGCAAGAAGTGAAAGACTACAGACCGATATCTCTTCAACACTCGATTCCAAAGTTGGTTGCCAAGGTCCTGGCAAACAGACTTTATCCATTCATACCACAACTAGTGGACCAAATGCAATCTGGCTTCATAAAGAATAGGACTATTATTGAGAACTTCTCTACGGCCATTGAGATGGTGCAGTGTGCCAGGAAATTCAAAAAGAAGGTTATTGTGCTAAAACTTGACTTTACAAAAGCCTTTGACTCGGTACACTGGAAGGCAATCTTGCACACCCTGACAGCTAGGGGATTCCCACAATTATGGATTTACTGGATTGAGCGGCTGCTACAAACATCTAAAGCACAGGTGCTGATCAACGGGCAGTGTGGAAAAAAGTTCATGATTAAAAAAGGGGTCCGACAAGGGGGTCCTCTATCACCATACATATTCATTCTGATGGCGGATATTCTGCAACAAATGTTTAAACAGGCTTACAGTGGTGGATTCCTAAAGCACCCAATTCAGCAGGGCGCCCCAATGCCGTCACTGCAATATGCTGATGACACCCTGCTTCTGTTGCACGGATCACTACAACAAGCTGAGCTTGCAAAAGTACTTTTAGACACCTTTGCAAACTTCACGGGATTAAAGATTAATTACCAAAAAAGCACCCTTGTACCCATAAATATCCAACCACATGAAGCCGCAGATATGTGCCAGGGTGCTTGGATGCCCCATTGCGCAAATGCCATGCTCCTACCTAGGCCTACCTCTAACAACAAACAAGATCAACCACCAGTTACTGCAACCTGTGATTGACAGAATGTCTAGCCGTCTACCGGGCTGGATGCCAAGGATGCTTAACATTGGAGGAAGGATCCAAATGATTAACTCAGTTTTGTCAGCTATACCAACCTACTTCATGGCGTGCATTGCATGGGATCAGGCAAGTCTGTACGCTGTGGATAAACTGAGAAGGGCTTTTCTTTGGACTGGGAATAAAGAATTTACGCCTTCACAACAAGGCAATGATGGCTAACTTGACTGCAAAGCTTCTTTCAAATGGTTCGGGCCCCTGCTTCAATTGGTTAGCAGACTGGTACCTACAACACACAATCCCGCGGCAAGTTTCAACCACAGACTCGGCATTCTGGAAGCTAATGGTGAAGCTTATACCTCTCATCCAGGATACCACACGATGCATCCCTCATGTTGGCAACAAAACTTCCTTTTGGCATGATAGTTGGACACGGCTGGGACATTTAAGCACCACTCTGCCAGTACTATTCACTTTTGCACAGGACCAACAATGCACTGTGCAATCTCAGAAGCAAAACGGAAGCTGGGACATCAGGTTATATAATCCACTATCACACACAGCTGAAGTACAGCTACAGGCCCTAATGGCTGAACTTTAGAACCACCAGGCCCAGCCGCAACTCCAACACGATACAAGACTAATGATTATGACCAACAGGCCAGCAACAACAAGAGACTACTATCGCATGTTTAGTGATCATGGAATGCGCTGGATTCCAGCTCAATGGATCTGGAAATCAATCATACCATACAGACATAAGGTATTCATGTGGCTTGCATTCAGACGTAGATTGAACACGAAAGACAACATGACCAACAAAAAATGGTGCAATGACAGTGGATGCGATCAATGCCCAGCGCTGGAAAGCTTCGAACACATTGCCCTACATTGCCGCCCAGCCTCCTGGGTTTGGACGAGGTTAAACACTGCTCAACTGGCTAACAGAACTAATGATCTTGTGGTTTTCATCGAATCAAGCATTCAGGGAAATGACAGCAAGACATGGCCTATCTTGCTGGCTGCATGTTTCCTTCAACTTTGGCATGCTAGAAACAACAGAATCTTCAATAAGATGAGCACTGATAGGCAAACTCTATTCAACAGCATCAATCAGACTCTAGATCTTTGGGCTAAAAGATCTACTAAGCTTGCGCCAGATCTATTGAAGTGGAAACAAAAGTTTCTGCTGAACTAAAACTTTCGCTTGTTTTCCTTTCATTTACTCCTGCAAAACCCCCCGGATCAATCCGGGTTGTACATCGTGCCCTACCCATGTAACTCTGCTGTACCAATAAGGCTTTGGGTGTTTCCCAGCCTTCATATATGAAATATATAATTCAAAAAAAATAGATAGGTATAAAGGTGAAAAAGAAGAAACGAAAAATTCGACAAATTAGATTATAATTGTCTAAAAATCAACTCGGTTTCGCCAACCCTATCCACTGAGGCTCGGCTGCTATTTATAGGCATCTCAGAGATCTAGTCGGTATAAAAGGATAACCTTCTATGGATGTATGTGGTGGCTAGCCTTCAATTGAGTTTTTCCTTATTTGAGGTTGTCCTCGACAGCTGGTGGTGTGCTCAATCATGCCAGGAAGTCTTAACTCCCTGACACATGTTTTCATACATAAAGCGCTAGACTCAATGGTGTTTTACTTTGGTCGTTGCCATGCTTCAATCGAGTGTACAAGATAGGGTAAGATATCAAAGTGAACTGATACCTCAAGAGATTTGCATAAGATGTTGTGAAAATAAATTTAGAGTGGCATTGAGCACACAACAAGTTTCATGTTCGGCCTTGAAGATCTACCCCTTAATAGTGTAGTTATTATATTTGTCTCAAAGCTATAAATAAGACACTACAGTATTTATCATTTTTCGTCTTCGAGGAATTCAAGCATATTGGATTCACTCCTTTCATCAAGGCAATGTTTAGGCCTTTCAATCTTCAACTCGTATAATATTTTATGTTGCTCACAGTAAGTCCTCAAGCCCAATATGCTTCTTGTGTCAAGCTAGGTATGTGTCTTGAGTCTTTTAACCGTGTTTCTTCAACGTATTTTTGAGGGATCGTCTTCATGGTGGTAAAACCAACTTCTAAGACTGTATCACTATGTAAACTAGATAAACATATTAGTACCTTAACTGTGTTGCCATCAATCATCTAAAACCCGCTAGGAGGGTACTAAATGTATGTTCACGAGCCAGCCTCAATGGTGAGCATTCGACAGATTAATCCAAACAGAAATAATGTTATGTTTTACTCTTAGTTTGCCATTTGTGACATATGTTGTCCCATTTAACCAGGGAAAACGATAGTGCTCCCCCGAGGGATCCATGACTTTTCATCCCCCGGGTCGTGAGGACGCGATCGTGGGTGAGCCTGGCTTAATTGATTCACATCTCTCTCCTCCCGTGTTCGCCATCCGCCGCCTCCCCTGGTGTTGTTGCTCGCTCTTCCTCCTCGAGCTCACCTTCCCGTCCACCGCCGGCCCTCTCCCCTCTGCTTCTAGACCTCGCGCCGCCGGTCCTCTCTCCACCTGTTTTTGCCGCCGTGGCCCTCTTCCTGTCTGCCACCGCCACTGAACCTCTCCTGAACATTCACGTTGTCGACCCTCTTCCTGTTCGCCGCAGGTGCCGCCGCTGAACCTCTCCCGAACATATCCAAGGCAGTTGGACGCAAGGAGCTCGCGTCGCCGTCCCTCTTCCTCTCCGCCGCAGCTGTCATCGCCGGTCCTCCTCCTGACCGCCGCTAATGACCTACAAGTATAGGGGATCGCAGCAGACTTCGCGGGTAGTATTTCCCAATTTATTGATTCGACACAACGGGAGCCAAAGAATACTTGCAAGCCTTAACAACTGAGTTGTCAGTCCAGCTGCACCTAGAAATAGTTCTTGCTCACAGAAGTTTATCAGTAGAAACAGTTTGGTAGTAGCAACAGCAACAGCAACAGTGAAACAATAGCAATAGTAACAGTAACGGTAACAGTAGGATTCGAGTGCGGTAGGCATAGGGATGGATGGACGGGCGTTGCATGGACGAGTCTAAACATGTAACTTCAAGATCTAGGGTAATACAAGTACTAAACAATCCTAGGCATGTGCTCCAAATATAGTCATACGTGCTCGCAATGAGAACTTGCACAACATATTCTGTCCAGCCAGCCTGTGGCAGCAGGGCCTCTAGGGAACTACTGGCAATTAATATGCTCCTTTTAATAGAGAACCAGAGCAAAGCATTAACACTCCATGAACATATGTGATCCTCACACCATAGCCATCCCCTCCGGTTGTCTCAATTATTGTCACTTTGCGGCCTTTGGATCCAGATAATGATATGTGTACACAACTTGCAGATAAGATCACAAACAATACTATCATAATGATTCAATAATAAGTTCAGATCTGAGATCATGGCACTCGGGCCCTAGTGACAAGCATTAAGCACAACAAGTTGCAACAAAGTCAAATAGCACTAATAGAGATACTAGGCACTATGCCCTAACAGATCTTATTCGATTACATGATAGAACTCATCCAATCCCTACCATCCCAAGCCTACAACGAGGGATTACTCACTCATGGATGAGGGAAACATCGGTGGTTGATGGAGATGCGTTGGTGATGACGATGGCGATGATCCTCTCCAAATTCCCCGTCCCGGCAGGGTGCCAGAACGGAGTTTCTGGATCCGAATCTTGGTTTCTCATGGCGGCGGCGGAGCGGAAATCTTTCTGGAAAACTATCGAACCCCTCTGTTTTTAGGTCAGAAGGCAACTTATAGGCGCAGAGGGAGGCCGAGGAGCTGCCTAGGGTGGCCAAACCCCCTCCTAGCGCGGGGTCAGTGGGCCCGCGCCTGGGGTGGGTCTGGGCCCCCCAGGCCTCCTCTCTGTATCCCCTTCTGGCTCTGTGGATCTTCTGGTGAGAAATAGTTTTTGGCATATTTTCCGGGATTTTTCCTGATAGTTCATTTTCTACACAAAAACAAGACACCTAGGTAATTCTACTGAAAACAACGTTAGTCCGTGTTAGTTGTATCCAAATCACACAAGTATAGAGGAAAAACAATAGCAAAGTGTTCGAGAAAGTAGATACGTTTTGGACGTATCAACTCCCCCAAGCTTAGCTTATTGCTTGTCCTCAAGCAATTCAGTTGAAAACTGAGTGCGATAAAAGAACTTTCACGAACACTTTGCTTCATATGATGTAAATATTCTCAGCACAGGAGTATATGCTTAGACAATTCATAATAACGAGTATGCAACTAAGTCTACTCAATAGTCATTGCAAGATATGAAGAAAAACCAACTCAATAATAATAAGTACCATGAAACATAAACATAAGCAACATTGCAATGCTCATAATAAGGTATGATAGAGTGGTAGCTCGCTTGCCTTTGTTTGAAGAGCACAATATAAATGCTGAGGCACCTCTGAAGTTCAAGTGAAGACTAGAGATAAAGATATCAGAGATACAAGCATCAAAGTCATGACATAATGAACCAAGTTTTGGAACAAACACAAGAATGACAACTATGCTCTCAAGAAGGTGCTCATAAAATAAGTGGTGACTCAACAAAATTGTGAAAACGTTCTTTTGAAGGTTTGAAAGGCTTCCTAATGCTGAAAGGGAGGTACTCATTAGCTTTAAGCTCTCATTGCCCCTATCATAGGCATCTTCATGTGGTTAAGGTGAAAGTGAGGTCCACTCTGAATCACATGCTTGATAGACCATAGACTGGAAATCTCAAGTCCCTTGAGTACGAGGGCCACTCCGCATGCTACTCAACTTTGGTCACCTGAAAGTTCTTGACATTGTAAATACATGCATATCATCGAGAACCGCCAACGGGGTACCCCTTGCACATGGTACAGGAGCTTTCCCATAACCAAAATGATAAGTCAAGCAGACAATGAGCATCTCAGCAATCTTTTTATTTACCATATGCATACCTTTTTATTAAGGATGCTTCATAGATGCTCATTATAGTGATGCTACAAGTTTCCACCATGATTAAGCATGGCTTAGGCTAGCGGCCCAGGCGTTTCTCTAACACAATGTATAAACTGCATGAACTAACAACTTCCCCTTTTATTTCACATTGTTGACATCCGTAAACAAAAGAGCAAGGAATCAACTGGATGAAATATCCAAAAAGTGTTGAAAGAGTTCCCCGTGACAGCACGATTCTGCTGACTCCCAACATATAATAAGCAAGCATATAACTTTCATGGACTAGTCACAATGGTTCAGAATTATTAAGCGCAAGGAATAAAGTGTGCCATCAAGTTCGTGAGAGTTTTACTAACTAACTTTCTCAAAACAGACAAACATTTTATTTTGGAAGAAAACACGGCATATATAATATGCACTGAAATAGCAAATGATGCTAATAGGTAGGTATGGTGGACACATCTGGCAATATTGGTTTTGGGGAGTCGGAAACACGGGTAGAGCACATACTCAGTGCAACTGAAGGCTAGCAATAGAGAGGGAGCGACAAACGAGAGAGAAATAGCTGTCATAATCATGCTTGCAAAAAAACAGGACTAACTATTGTCACATCCCAAGATTTTACAAATCTTGTAATGTGAAAAATAAATAAACAAAATAAATAATTGTTGAAATTTAGGGTGAGAAGGAACTTTTGTTTCTAAATGGAAACTTAAAATCCCACCTTGAACAAACTTTGGTTAATATTTGAATCCAACTAAATTCAAATCAAAGAGGAATGCATTCTTCATAAATGCATATGGAAATTTAAACACTTGGAAAATAAACCAAAACTCGAAAACCCTAATGGAAGAAGAACATTTCCAAGTTATCTCTAAGACTATGGATTTGATCCATATAAAATTTGGTCAAACAAACATTTCAAATTGATCAATAATGACTATTAGAAATATTATAAAACCATAGGAATTGGCTTCACTTAAATTGGAGCCATAGATAAAATCTTATGAATTTAATAAGATAAGAAAATTGAATTTCCAAAGCTAATAAAGCAACCATCTAGAAATCCATGCCCAATGGTGAGCAAATAATCCTAAAAATATTTAAAAGGATAAACAAATATTAAATAAGATTTTACAAATTGGAATCACCAAGTCTGGATCTATAAATAAAAACATATGGATTTTATAAGATAAAGAAAGAAATATTAAATGAGGAATATTTAAAGGCCAAATTAACTCTTGACCTAATTCATAAGCAAATGGAATAAATATAATCCAAATCCAAATTAATTAATGGATAAGGAATTTTCAAATTAATTAAGAGGGCATTAACCAAATCCTATTCTATTTGAATAAAGATAAAATCCCTATTAGAAATAATTAATTAAATCATGGGAAAATAATAATTGGAATTTACCCAAGTGGAATAAAAGTTGTTTGATTAACTTAAATAAGATCAAAGAAAACTTCCAAATAAAATTTATGGAATTAAAACTATATTTAATATCATGACAATAAAGGACAAGTACCCAAATTAAAAATGATTAATAAATCATTTTCCAAATAAGTCAAGGTGAATTATTTGACACCCAATTAAATAAATAAACCTACTGAAAAGGTTTTGTGAGAATTGAAATTAAATAAGGGTTTAAAATATATTTTATATTAATTGAATTTAAATGCATGGGCCTACTATTAAATAATTAAAAGACCCTAAAAGAATAAAAGAAATATTCTAATTTTGACTCTAAAATGAACTATTAATCAGTATTTGAATCTACACAAATTTTGGTTGAGGTTTGAAATCAAATTGATGTTTGAAATAATTAAACAATATCAAAACAGATTAATAGAAATGGAAAAGGGAAAAAGAATCTGTACAAAAAAAAAACAAAAGCATCCCAACTCGGTAAAGCCCAGTCCAGGCCCAGCAGCCCACCTCTCCCTCTCTCCCCGACATGTTTTCTCACCGCATTAGGAACCCACAAACCCACTGACGAGCTGGACCCACTTTCCCCTTTTCTCTTTAACCGACAGGTGGACCCCATCGCCACCTTGGCGTCTTCCCCAGCGCGACCCGTTCCTCCCCCAAACTTCTCGTCGTTTCTGCGTTGATTTCGCAGTTTCAATACGCATAAATGGCCGATTAATTCCTCGCTGCAACGACGCCCTTATAACCGCCCATGTCCCCTCTCTCTTTCCCCCTCAGACGTCACACACTCTCCGCCCCTAGGCTGGAAGAATTTCTCCAGGCGCCGCCACTGTCTCTGGCGAGCATTTCCATCGATTCCGGCCAGTACCCGCCGCCCCTCGCCTCCCACTGCACACTCACTTGCTCCCCATCTCCTGGCGAACCTCCCCGTAGCACCAGCTCGCCCCCGCGCGCTCCACAGTGTCGGCAACGTCGACCACCGAGCATCGCCATCGTCTGCCTCTACTCCGACGAGCTCTACTGGTAACATCCGACCGCGCCGCCCCCTCTCTTTGATGCTCCCGTACTCACCACTCTCCTACGCGTCTAACAACACCATTCGTTTGTCCCAGCATGCTCTGTAGCGACATCCCCGACAACAGCCGAGCGAGCCCGACGCCAGACAGACCTCCGACGAGCGATTCGAGCCAACTTCGTGCGCCCCTCGACAAACAGCAGGCACCTCGAGCACCACCACGAACCCGCGAACTCGGTGAGCCCCTCCGTTCCTCTTCTCGCTTCCTCGATTCACCGAACCACCGCCACCAGACACGCCGCCGCCAGTCGCCGTCGCCAGCGCCGCCTGTTTCTGGTCAAAGCGCTGAGAACCGTCGGATCTAGATCGTAGCGTTGCGATAGAATTTCTTAAGCGAAGGGGTACGAGAGCCTCTGAGCCATGCGATGTAACTAGATCTAACGGCCCGTATCTGCTGATCCGCGCGAAACGGTATGCGCCAGTAGGAAAGCGCCGTGTGTCCCAGAGGCTGTTATAAAAACAGAATTAATCTATTAGTTGTTCAATTTTGTAAAATCCATAACTTTCAAACCACACGTCCAAATTTTGCAAATTTTATATCAATGGAATCAGCAAGACAAGCCCTATCCAACCATGCCCTTTGTTTAGTAAATTGCTTCTATTAAATTGTTTGTTTTTGCAAAAACTTGTGTAAGCATATTTAGAATGTAAAATTTGTTCTAAATGATTTTTGAGATAAAACCTTTGGAAAATGGTTTGTTTTGAACCTACTGACCATAGAAATAAATTTGTGGTTTCAAAAACACATTTGGTGAAGTAAAAGAATAAATCTTTGATTTAAAGCATTTCTAGTCAAATAAAAATAATGTTTATATATTAAAAATGCTTTTGGAGGAAAACCCTTTGGGAAATGTTTTGATTTAAACTCTCTGGACCTAAACACAAAGTTTTATGATTTGAAAACATAATTGGTGAACCTTATAAAGATTGTTACTTTGTTAAAGACATTTTCAACCACATAAAATATTGATTTGGTTTAAAAATGGTTTATAGATAAAATCTTTTGCAAATGGTTTTACCACTTTATAAATGACCAATAGGTGTTTTCAAATGTTTATAACCCATTATAAACCACTTTTCCAAATAAAACAATCTTTGGCATGATTGCATGCATTACTTTGTTTTTAATATTTTATGTGATGTTTGCTTGAATGGTAGATTGAAATTGTACCTTGCTTGATTGAATTGTAGTGATTTGAAGAGTGTGAATATTGCAAAGACAAGGAGTGAACTTATATTCTCTACCAAAAAGGCAAGTGATGCTTCATACTTTTGTCCCATTATTTTCACTATGCATTAGTGATATTTCTAAGTAGGACTTGCATGGAATTTTGCTAAGTATATACTATGCCATGGGAAATCCTAGTATATGAAACCTTAGTAGATTTTCCTAAGTTAAGATTCCTACTACTATCATGCTTAGCTTAGCTAGTAGAAAACAAGGGTGGATTATATTACATGCTATGGAATATTTCTAAGTCAAGGAACTTGTGTTTTTGTTTAATAAAACAACTAAGTGAATGAATCACCTGGGTGGAATGGAAAGAATGGTTTGTGTTGAGTGGTTATGCAAGTCCAGTATGCTGGGGAAAACTTGGGCATCACCAAGTCCAGTATGCTGGGGAAAACTTGGTATCTCACTTGTGGAATGCCACCCAGGAACAAAGAGATTTAAGATGTCAAATGTTGAGAAGCTTCAAGTGCAGCCACTTGGCATTATGGGCTCTGCCTGGATCATATAGGTTGCAATAACTTAGCCAAATGGACAATTGGTGGTAGGGGTTTGATAGGTTGGAGCGCGTCCATTCTGGTCTAAGGGAAGGCTTTTGAAAGATCTTGTCTTGGTGAAACCAAGTCTTGTGGGGAAAGTGCACCACCTCTGTAGAGTGTAAAATCTAAGTACTTAGCCATGTCCCTGGTAAAGGACAATTTGAGAATCAATACATGGAAGCTATCAAGAATCTCCTCATCCCAATTTCTAAGTTAAAATCTTGTGGTTGAACAAGGGTTGAAGGATCACCAATTTCTATTGGGAGATGCCTTGGGTGTTTTTGACAAACAAAAACTTAGTAAATGATAAGGAAAATCTATTTTGAGCAAAGCAAGCCTAAGCTCCACTTAGCAAAATGCATATAGAAGATAGACTCCACTATACTACCATAGTATCACTTGCCAATACAATTCAAATGTATTGACCCTTGTGGCAGTAACTTGTTCTGTTGCAGGTTTGTTTGATGTTAGTAAGATGAATTGATTAGGATTACAAGTCTACAACCAACATGTTTGCCTGTGGCACTTTGAAGATGAAGGACCCCATGCTATAGTTATTTCTGCTGCAATGTAGTGAGATAGCCATATGAGCTATGTAAGATGTAATAAATTATTTTATTCCTGGTTATAAAGTTGTATTATGACCTTTGTTTCTTGATATTACATCTTAACTGTGGATGCTAGCTATTGATCCAGGGACTAGCATTGTAAACATAGAGCAATAGTTGTCATAATCATGCTTGCAAAAAAACAGGACTAACTATGGCATGAAAGTGATACAAGAACTCTGAGGCGAAATAAATCATCGAGGCTTACTGACTATTGATCAGTCATATGCATGCATGAGCATGTGCCAAGTCAATTCACATGAACAGTCAGAGGAGGATACCACAATGTCATACCAAAGCATGAATAAAACAATGCAAGCAAATATTCATATGACATGCTACAAACTATTAGCAAGCTGGAGCTAATTATAGACAAGCAAGAACTACTAAGCATCCATAATGACATACACCTTACACAAACAGGCTAAGCATGCTCACAATGATGAGTATATGTACAAAAATGAAACAAATAGAGTTCGTTACCAGCCTCTTACCACACCTTGAGTTGTTTTAATCTTCATTATTGCTCTTCACTTGTGTGACTTGAATAATTAACATGAAACCAAAATCCACTAAGGACAGCTGAACCCTACAAAGAAGTCACAAAACCAAAGAAGAACAACAAATATTTTCGGTGTTTTTGATTTTTTTAGAAGGCAACCAACGCAAAACCAAATGAAGCAAAAGAAAACCGAAAACAAAAACTAAGACGCTCCAAGAACAACACAACTATGCATGAAACAATAAAAACGAAGTGTCTAGAAAGACCTGAGATTTTTATTGATGAAGAAGGGGATGCCTTGGGCACCCCCAAGCTTTGACGCTTGTACCTCTTAAGTAATTCTTGGGGTGACACGGAGTGGATCCCCCCAAGATTGAGCTTTGTCCATTCTTCATCTCATTACATCATCCTCTCTCTACACCTGAAATTTTTCTTTCATACAAAACTTCACACAATCTTCATTAGCAACATTAGTTTATTCAAAAGATATTAGACCTCTGGCAAAGCTTTGGAATAGCAAGACTTTTCATTAAAAACACAAGCTACTGTAGCAACTCCTTCAAAAATCTCAATTTCCCAAAAAGAACCCGAAAAGGAATCAATAATAAGCAAATGCAAATAATGGCAGAAATCTGTCAAAGCAGACCAACAGATAGAAACCGATTTGTTAGAAGACCTTCTGTTGCTCAAATCAAAAAGTGTTGAACTAACGAAAGTTAGCTAACATACTGGGGGATTTATTCGTAAATTTTCAGCTCAATCCGACTTACAGAGACTCCTCACAAATTTTTATGGTGGAGGACAGAAATCTGTTTCGGGACAGCAACTCCCCAAATCTTACTTCCCTCTCATTAGAGGTCATTCTTGGCACAAAAAGCAACATAAGGAGAGGTCATTACTGAAGTAATAACTTCCAAGACTCAAGTAAACTATTGGGTTATCTCCCAACAAGTACTTTTCTTTAACGCCTTTAAGTTAGGCATGGCGAAAAGCAAAGATTGGAAAGGAGAAAAAATAAAAGTGAGCAAGTATAACCACTATGAAGACATTATTTTGTTCATTAAAATCCTTTTGTTAACAAGGTTGATCAAGTCTTGTTACCAAACCAATCTTATATGAAATAAAACTTTGCATTCCACAAGGTGATTATGTTACCTCATACTTGATAGCAATGGTCCCAATCATAATGGTTTCAAAATTTTCTTGTGGAATGGGACAATATATTTCTCCAACCTTGATGCCTTCAATATTTTCAATAGAATTCGGGAAATAGCTTCTAACAACCTTCTTGGGGAAGTAGACAGTGTGCTCTTTGTCATTAATATTGAATGTTACTTTTCCTTGATTGCAATTGATGACAGCACCTGCAGTATTAAGAAAAGGTCTCGCAAGAATAATAGACATATTATCATCTTCAGGCATTTCAAGCACAAAAAAAATCAGTTAAAACCATGCAATTATGAGCTACTTGAACAGGAACATCCTCACATATACCAACAGGGACAGTAGTTGACTTATCAGCCATTTGCAAAGAAATATCAGTTGGTATCAACTTTTCTAACTAGAGTCTCTTATAGAGAGAAAAAGGCATAACACTAACTCCAGCTCCCAAATAACATAAAGCAGTTCTAACATAATTATTTTTAATGGAGCAAGGAATAGTTGGTTTACCTGGATCACCAAGTTTCTTTGAAACCTTACCATTGAAGGAGTAATTAGCAAGTAGAGTAGAAATCTCATCATTGGGAAACTTCCTTTTATTAGAGACAATATCCTTCATATACAATAAGGAGGCAATTTAATACCATCAGTCAAAGGAATTTGCAAAAATAAAGGTTTCATCCACTCACAAAACTTGTTGTAGTGTTCTTCCTCCTTTGACTTGTGTTTCTTACCTAGAAAAGGCATAGATTTCTGCACCCAAGGTTCTCTCTCTTTACCATGTTTATTAGCAATAAAATCTTCCTTTGTGTACCTAGTGTTCTTAGTGTGCTTCTTAGGTTCTTCCTCTCCTTCCTCCTTATCAGGAGACTCATCAATATTACCACTCTCAGTTTCAGCATCAGAGACAGATATACTATTAGGATCTACATCAGGTTCAAGTGGTTCCTCAACTTTCTTATGTTTCTTTTTCTTCCTCTTACGAGGACTACCACTATCCTCACTTTGTTGGGAATCATGCTCTATTCTTTTAGGGTGTCCTTCAGGATATAAAGGATCTTGAGTAGCTGCACCACTCCTAGTTCTAATTCCATAAGCATGTTTATTTCCTGAAGCATTAACTAGCATATCCTTTTGCATCTTAGCAATTTGATCAAGTTGGGTTTGAACCATTTGAAAGTGTTTGCAAAGAATTTTAATATCATTAGAAGTTCTTTCCACAATATCTTTCAACTCATGGATAGCTCTAGAGTTTTCCAATAAATGATTCTAAACTTGTTTATTAAAATTACCTTGTTCAACAATAAATGTGTCAAGTTCCTCTAAGCATTGATCAGGAGGCTCACCATAAGGAATATCACCTTCATTAAATTGGAGAGAGTGTACCTCAATAGTAGATGAGTGGGGAATTGGCTTACATAATTCTTCTATAGGAGGTAGATTCTTCACATCTTCAGATCTAATACCTTTCTCCTTTAGACACTTTTTAGCTTCCTTCATCACTTCATCATTTAATACAATAACTCCCCTCTTCTTTGTTGTTGGTGTTGGAACTGGTTCAAAAACAACTGGTTCAGAAGTAATAGGCTCAGGTGTATTCAGCTCAGTTGAAGTCCAATCATCATAATTCTTGCTTATCTTGTTCATTAATTCTTCAGCATCTGTAGGAGTCCTTTTCCTGAAAACAAAATCAGCAAAGCTATTTAGGTAGGTCCTAGAATCATCAGTTAGTCCATTATAATAAATATCAAGAAGCTCATTCTGAGGTAATGGACATCCAGGATATGCATGAATCAAGGAACAAAATCTTTTCCATGACTCGGGCAATTTCTCTTCTTCTCCCTGTTTAAAATCAAAAAAGTCTCTACAAAGCAGCATGTCTAGCACTGAGAGGAAAATATTTATGGAAGAAAGAAGCAATCAAGCAATCAGGGCTATCAATGGAATCAAGAGGTAATCTATTAAACCAAGCCCTAACTTCTCCTTTTAGTGAAAAAGGGAAGATCTTAGCAACAAAGTACTTGCGTATTTTAAAATCATCAGAGAACAAAGCACTCATAGTAGAAAGCTCATTCATATGAGCCACAACACTCTCATTTTCAGTACCACAAAAAGGTTCTTTCTCAACAATATCTAAATAAGATAAATCAAAAGAGAAATCATAATATTTATCTTTAATATCTATGGGAGAGGTGGCAAACTTAGGATCATAGGACTTCTTAGGCATAATAGTACATCTAGCAAGGAGACTCTTAATAGCACTAGCACCATGTGTGTTTCGGCACTCTTCAATAAATTCATCACTGTGATCTATGTAACCATCATTAATATCATAACTCTCACTAGACTCAGGTGAGCTAACAGGTGTAACAGTGTATTCACTAGGAGTTTCGGTATTTCCTAGACTAGCCATAGTAGCATCTAGAAAAGGACCTAATGAACCACTCGCATCAAGCACACTAGAAGTAACATCATGAGTATCAAAAGCAATTTCAGATTCAGCAGTAGTAGCAGCGTGTGTAGCATGAGCATGTGGTGGTGGTGTGACAAGCTTACTTATAACAGACGGTGAATCAAGAGCAGCAGAGGTGTTTAGGACTGTACCTCTTCTTGTAGTGGATGGTAAAATAGGGAACTTTCCGTCACGAGACTTCCCCATGATGAAAGGAGTAGCAGTGAATAATAATAGATCCAAGTGAACCTACAAATAAAGCTATGCTCCCCGGCAACGGCGCCAGAAAATAGTCTTGATGACCCACAAGTATAGGGGATCGCAACAATCTTCGCGGGTAATATTATCCAATTTATTGATTTGACACAAGGGGAGACAAAGAATACTTGCAAACCTTAACAACTGAGTTGTCAGTTCAGCTGCACCTGGAAATAGTTCTTGCTCACAAAAGTTTATCAGTAGCAATAGTTTGGTAGTAGCAACAGCAATAGTGAAACAGTAGCAATAGTAACAGTAATGGTAACAGTAGGATTCAAGTGCGGTAGCCATAGGGATGGATGGACGGGCGTTGCATGGACGAGTCTAAACATGTAACTTCGAGATCTAGGGCATTGCAGATAAATAATAACATGCATCCAAGTACTAAACAATCCTAGGCATGTGCTCCAAATATAGTCATACGTTCTCGCAATGAGAATTTGCACAACATCTTCTGTCCAGCCAGCCCGTGGCAGCGGGACCTCTAGGGAACTAATGACAATTAAGGTGCTCCTTTTAACAGAGCAGCGGAGCAAAGCATTAACACTTCGTGAACACATGTGATCCTCACACCACAGTCATCCGGTTGTCCCAATTATTGTCACCTTGGTGCTTTTGGATCCGGACAATGATATGTGTACACAACTTGCAGATAAGATCATAAACAATACTATCATAATGATTCAATAATAAGTTCAGATCTGAGATCATGGCACTCGGGCCCTAGTGACAAGCATTAAGCACAACAAGTTGCAATAAAATCAAATAGCACTAATAGAGATACTAGGCACTATGCCCTAACAGATCTTATTTGATTACATGATAGAACTCATCCAATCCCTACCATCCCTAAGCCTACAGCGGGGGATTACTCACTCATGGATGAGGGAAACATCGGTGGTTGATGGAGATGCTTTGGTGATGACGATGGTGATGATCCTCTCTAAATTCCCCGTCCCGGCAGGGTGCCAGAACGAAGTTTCTGGATCAGAATCTTGGTTTCTCGTGGCGGCGGCAGAGCGGAACTCTTTCTGGAAAACTATCGAACCCCCCTCTGTTTTTATGTCAGAAGGCAACTTATAGACGCGGAGGGAGATCGAGGAGCTGCCTGGGGTGGCCAAGCCCCCTCCAGGCGCGGGGTCAGTGGGCCCGCGCCTGGGGTGGGTCTGGCCCCCCAGGCCTCCTCTCTGTCTCCCCTTCTGGCTCCGTGGATCTTCTGGTGAAAAATAGTTTTGGCATATTTTCCGGAATTTTTCCTGATAGTTTATTTTCTGCATAAAAACAAGACACCAAGGTAATTCTGCTAAAAACAGCGTTAGTTCGTGTTAGTTATATCCAAAACACACAAGTATAGAGGAAAAATAATAGCAAAGTGTTCGAGAAAGTAGATACGTTTGGACGTATCAGCCGCTGCCGCCGTCGGCCATATCCCTGCGTCTTTCCCTCCCATGTGCCACCTCAGCTCCATGGTTGATCCCTCCATGGCCGCTCTGCTCCCCGTCGCGATACCCCTTTGCTACAGGTTGTGACCTCACGCAGACGATGTTTTTAGTACAACGCCACGCGCGGCAATCCCTGGAGCACGTCCCGCCGCCGCTTCGCCCGCAAGTCGCACGACCTTCTCGTCTGCAGCTCCCGCAACCGCCCGCCCCTGCAGCTCCCACCGACGTGCCACCACCCGCCCTGCTCCGCCCGTGTGTCTCTCTCGTCATGGCCATGGGGAGCTCCGGGCTGTTGTGGCATCCCGCAAAACCACTACTAGAAAATCGCGTTGAATTTGTGCATTGCATCGTCATCATCATGTGTTGTCTGTCTAAAACTATTTTTGTAAAGCCCGTTTTGTTTTCTAAAACGCCCCACCTTTATTCAAAAATCAAACCGGGTCGCCGGAATATTTTACTTTGTCTGCTATTAGTTTGCAAAAGGCTTGTTGGAATTAAATAAAACATTTAATTGTTTTTAGTGGGGCAGTCGAACGGGCCGAATGACCCGAACGACCACCCCAGAAAAATAAAACGGCCCACCCCTTAATCCTAAAACTACCAACCTATCTACCCATTCCCTCTGGCCACATCACCCCGGCCAACCCCGTCGCGCCACCTCACCCCTCCTCTCCTCCCACCCAATCAGATGCTGCCAACTCACCCCTCCTCTCTCACCCCTCTCACCCTGTCCCCACCACACCCACACAACACACACCACACACGCACGCGAGCCCCCACACCTGATCCTCTCCCTGGCCGCTCCTGCCCAGATCCCCACACCCCAGCCACCAACCGCGGCCCCGCCCTGGGTCCCACCATGCGCCCACCCGTCCTCTCCTTCTCTCCCCTTCCTCTGCTCCCCCTGCTCCTCCCTGGCGCCCCGCACACCCCGCCCCGTCCGCCGCGCGCAGCCGCTCCCCCTCCTCTCCGGCAACCACCCCGCGTCGCCCCTACGCTCCGCCGGCCGCCGACGACCACCTCGCCGTTCCGCCGTCCGCCACGCCTCCCCGCGCGCCCCTCCGTGCCCCGCCGACCAGCGCCGCCGCCCGCGCGTGCTTCTCCGCCTCGCGCCGGCGCCTCGACCCCGCCCCGTCCCGTGCGTCCCGCGCCCGCCGCGTCTGCCTGTCCGTCGGCCCGGCCTGCCGCCGCCGCGCCTCGCCAAGGCCCGCTCGCCCCAGGCCGCGACCCCCTCCTCCGGTGGCTCCCTCTGGCCGGCGTCGCCCTCGAGCACCCCGCGTCCGCCGTCGCCGTGCAACCCCGACCTCCGCGTCCTCTGCCTCGGACCATCGCGCGCGCCGCCCTGCCTCACCTCCGGTAGCCCCGCCTGTCAGCAACGCCGCCGCCCAGCTGTTCTGCAGTGACGCCTTGGCCGCCCCGCTGCCGAAGACAGAGGCCTAGTACCTTCCAAGTTTGACAAGTGAACAAGTTACCGGTGCACCACATCAACAGGGAACGACAAGTACTTCGTCATGGGCCCGGGTGAAGCAAACCCGAAGACGGTAGACGCGACAAGAACTCCGACAAGGACCATCCGAAGCCAAGGTCTTCTTCCCGGACCCGATCCCGAAGACCGACCCCGGACGCCAAGACCGACCCGAATCACGGACCCAACGAGATCTACTTCGCGGGCACATGCGACAAGAACTACCCCCGATCCGAAGACCCTAACCCCCTGAGCCCGACCCGGAACCCCGGAACCCCCAAGTTCGCCGAACCCCAATGTGTGACCCCTTTTCTGAACCCTACTTTATAAATGCTAAACATAAAACCTGTTGCACATTAATTGCCATACTTGCATGCATAATCATGTGGTTTGGGGGCCTTATGCCGATTCACCTAATAATTAAATATGGGGCCCATATGCGGGCAAATCTAGTCTCATATTGGCCTCATTTAAATCTTGTGTAGCGAACCGGTGCTATCTTTCGCCATGCTAATACAACATTTAATTGCGGGGTATCTAAATAACTTGAACCACCTAATTAATTGTCGGGACCCCGGTTCCGCTTAATATGACCTAATCGCATTGCACCTTTGCCATGCCATGCATCATACATGCATCATGCCGATCTTCTGCCGTTGTATTAAATCTCTGTAACACCCTCAGAATCGGACCTATGCAAGTTTTAGCAAAACTCGCCAAACCCGCATAGAAACGATTCAAAGGTGCCCACCAGGCACTTTCGTGCGGGTGGAAAACGAAGTAATAACATTGCACAACAGTCCTCGATGGGACCCACAGAACAGATATATATACAACAGCGACTCAATGAGTCAAGAATACAGATATAATATACAAAGATCCAAATCACCTTGAAAACGATAGAGCGTCCAGCTACGGACAAGATGCAAATGGGGCTAAGAGCCCTGAAGAATAACCAATGGCGTCCATAACCCTGCCCAGGCCAAGCCGGAAGGGTAACCCTGCTAACGACGTCGATCTCAAAACCTGCTTAAACAAAAGGGGTGCCGACAACGGGCAAAGGAAAAAGAGGAGCGTCAGTACTGAGGCCAGTACACGGCGAGACTAGAATTCGGCGGTCCTCGCCTACATAGGTATGGTGGACTGAAGCGGCAGCGGCAGCATGCACTAAACAACCTATAGAGACTCGATACCACTTGCGACTATCAGAGAGGGGTAAGAAAGACCTATTTGGAACCAGACTGATACTAACACCAAACAAACCCTTCCTGGTATTCCCCCTCGAGACCAAACGAGGAAGTCAACCGAGGAACTCACACCGTTGGCAGTTTTATTTATTCGGTTATCGTTACAGCAATTACTAGTCAGGTTTAGATAATCATCCTGGTTAAGTAAGCAGTGGGCAGTTTTAGTTAACCATTCCGTTATAGTGGCAGCACTTACTAGTCAGATACAATTAGCATGAGATAACCCAAAACCCAGCAGTTGTTGGTACTTTTATTTAGCCATTCCGTTGTAGTTGCAATATTTACTAGTCAGGTACAATGGTCGCAAGCGACAAACCAAACAAGCAGTTGTGGGCAGTATTATTTAGCCATTCCATTATAGTGGAGCTGATTACTAGTCATTATAGAGTCAAATTTATAGCAATAAACTTTAGTTATGCTTGTCTATGGTCGAGATACTGTGCTCCAAGTCGTCCATAACCGCGGACACGGCTTTCTGTAACACCCTCAGAATCGGACCTATGCAAGTTTCAGCGATTCCCGCCAAACCCGCATAGAAACGATTCAAAGGTGCCCACCAGGCACTTTCGTGCGGGTGGAAAACGAAGTAATAACATTACACAACAGTCCTCGATGGGACCCACAGAACAGATATATACAACAGCGACTCCATGAGTCAAGAATACAGATATAATATACAAAGATCCAAATCACCTTGAAAACGATAGAGCGTCCGACTACGGACAAGATGCAAATGGGGCTAAGAGCCCTGAAGAATAACCAATGGCGTCCATAACCCTGCCCAGGCCAAGCCGGAAGGGTAACCCTGCTAACGACGTCGATCTCAAAACCTGCTTAAACAAAAGGGGTGCCGACAAAGGGCAAAGGAAAAAGAAGGAGCGTCAGTACTGAGGCCAGTACACGGCGAGACTAGAATTCGGCGGTCCTCGACTACAAAGGTATGGTGGACTGAAGCGGCAGCGGCAGCATGCACTAAACAACCTATAGAGACTCGATACAACGGGCGGCTTTCAGAGAGGTGTAAGAAAGACCTATGCGGATCCAACCTGATACTACCATCAAACAAACCCATCCTGGTGTTTCCCCCTCGAGACCAAACGAGGAAGTCAACCGAGGAACTCACACAGTTGGCAATTTTATTTATCCGGTTATCGTTGCAGCAATTACTAGTCAGGTATAGATAATCATCCTGATAAAATAAGCAGTGGGCACTTTTAGTTAATCATTCCGTGGTAGTTGCAATAATTACTAATCAGATACAGATAGCATGAGGTAAACCCAAAACCCAGCAGTAGTTGATACTTTTATTCAGCCATTCCGTTGTAGTTGCAATACTTACTAGTCAGGTACAATGGTCGCAAGCGACACTCCAAACAAGCAATTGTGGGCAGTATTATTTAGCCATTCCATTATAGTGAAGCTGATTACTAGTCATTATAAAGTCAAATTTATAGCAGTAAACTTTAGTTATGCTTGTCTATGGTCGAGATACTGTGCTCCAAGTCGTCCATAACCGCGGACACGGCTTTCAGAAAGTTTTAACCCGGCCGGGGTGCACAAATAGCAACACACACTCGATCAACCTCGGAAAAACCAAATCAAAACCCAACGAGGCTTTCACGACAAAGCAATCACAGGATTCAGCAATATTTCAGGGGGCCACCCCTTAAAGTAGAACCCGCAACGAAGCCGGCCGGCTCCGAGACGGACTTAAGGTTGTGGGGACGGCTGTGAACGACTGGGAACCCGAAAGTGTGGCTGGGCTTGTCGACACCGCGGAATCGTGCCACGATCCTAAACAGTACAGTGTGCTCCTCGCACAATCGTAAATAAAGCAGTAAAGCATGGCATAGGTACAGGATAGTAAATAAAACCTCAAACTAGTTTGTGGCCCCAAGAAATAAGACTGAATCAAGCTCTAGCTCAGGAGGGTCCCATATACCTCCCGGATGTGGATAGCGCGATAAATCAAGGAACAGGTATCAAGTACTCGGGGTCCTACGGGACACAAGTGGGCGTTCGGAAACCAAATATTTTCTATCACCCACCGATGCCTCTGCTTACTTCAACTTTAGTTGTTAAACAGGAATTAAAGTGAACGATAAGTAAAACTATGATCACCTCCAGCATCAACATGCGGCAATACATCAACAACTGTGGCACTTGACGACACGCAACAACACTTGAGCAAGCGACTACGACGCGCAAGTCCAACTATCTACCAAACAACAAGTAATAGGATGTGTCCAAGGCAATATATGGCTGCAAGGGATAACAAGGGTACGGAAAACTAGAGCATCGCAACACAGATAGCAATAGATCAACAGGAGGGAATAAATACTATAAAAGTAAGATAGGTAGAAAGGGGGGAGATGCTCGCCTGAAAACATTGTCGAAGGGTTTAACCGAAGATCGGGGCGAAGCTCACATCAACTCATCGGCCTTATCCGTGAAGAAGCAAAACGCTAGAATAACACCGGATGCAATATTTAATACCACGGTAGAAGATCGGCATGATGCATGTATGATGCATGACATGGCAAAGGTGCGATGCAATTAGGTCAGATTAAGCGGAACCGGGGTCCCGACAATTAATTAAACGGTTCAAGTTATTTATCTACCCCGCAATTTAAATGTTGTTTTAACATGGCAAAATAAGTTACCGGTTCGCTACACAAATTTAAATGAGGCCAATATGAGACTAGATTTGCCCGCATATGGGCCCCATATTTAATTATTAGGTGAATCGGCATAAGGCCCCCAAACCACATGATTATGCATGCAAGTATGGCAATTAATGTGCAACAGGTTTTATGTTTAGCATTTATAAAATAGGGTTCGGAAAAGGGGTCACACATTGGGGTTCGGCGAACTTGGGGGTTCCAGGGTTCGGGGTCCAGGGTTCGACGGAAACGTTCTCGGACTTCGGGATCGCTCTCAGATAACGGGGTAGATCTTGGCGTTCCGGAAGGAAGTACTTGTTGCACCGGGATGAAGTCCTTGGGGTGCCATCTCGATCATCGGTCAACTCGTTGGAAGTAGAACTTGGCATCCGACTCCCGGGCATCGGTGCGGAAGGCGGTCTTGTCATACCGGGGTCTTGGTCGGTTCGCCGGTAGATCTTGGCGGTCTTCGGGTTCGGTTCCTGACGCTCCGGATCGGTCTTCGAACTTTGAGGATCGAGGTCTTCGGATTCCGTGAAGGAGATCTTATCGGGGCCTCATGTCGGTCTTATCCGCGGATGAACTTGACTTGACGGTTCGATGTCGTTGCAGCGCTTGGCGTCGGCTAAACAGGGTACATCGGTCGGTGGCGATCTTGGGTCCGGGAATAAGGCTTCAGACACCAAGAAGGAGGCTACGGATGTTCGGCTACACTTGCCGATGGCCTTCGGGGAACCTTGAATAGAATCACAACATCGCCACAAGGCATCGTACCATTCCCAAAACACGTGAGCAGAGTATGCACGCGCACCACTAGGTGAGTACCCAAGCAGTTTTGCAGCGCGAGCTTCACGGAGGAGGAAAAGGCAGAGCAGAGGTGGTTCGGGTGGTGGCGCTGCAGGGGTACTCTCGGGGGGCGCGCTCGCAGCGAGAGACGGCGCGAGGAAGGCGGCCGGAGACGAGCTCCTGCGCCTGGCCGGGTGGAGGGGTCCGCTGGGCCGACAGACAGAGACGAGGGAGGACTCCGGCGGCGGAGCTGCTGGCCAGCACGGAGGACAGCCGGAGCGGCAACAGCAGAGCGGAGGAGGGCGGCCGCGGCGACGAGGTCGGAGGCGACCGGCGGGGCAGGGGAAGGGCGGAGGAGCGGGCGGAGGTGAGAGGGAGCGGCGGCGGGCGCGGTCGCCGGAGGGAGGGGGTCGGAGCACGCGGGGCCGGGGCGGCGCGGCGAGGGCGTGCTGGCGGGGTAGGGGAAGGGCGGAGCCGGCAAGGAGCACCGCGGGGCCGGAGGCGCGCGGGCCGGAGAGGGAAGGCGAGGAAGGGCGGTGAAGGAGGCTCGCGTGGGGGAGGTGCCGAGGGAGGCGGCGGCGGAGCGGCGCCGGGGAAGAGAGGAAGCAGGCCGGCGGCGGGGAGCTTGGCGAGGGAGGGGAAGGAGGAAGGCGCGAGCGGGGACAGGGAGGTTGCGGGACGCGGTCTGCGTGAGGGAGAGAGAGAGACGCGGGGAGAGAGGAGCGTGGGTCCAAGCGGGGCCGGGTCTGGTCGGGTGTGGGGGTGGGGCCCAGGGGAGAGAGAGAGGGTTGGGGAGCGGCCGTGTGCGTGCGGTGTGGCTTGGGGTGTGGGTTGGCAGGGTGAGGTGGGGCCGGTGGAGGGAGTGGGAAGAGAGAGAGAAGCCAGGGGCTGCTGAGGTGGCAGTTCCTGGTTGGGTAGAGGGGGAGAGAGGGTGAGGTGTCACTAGGGAATTGGGTGGGGTGATGTGGAGGCTGTGTGTGGGTAGGGTTTTAGGTAGCTGTAGGAATTTTAGGCGGACCGATTGTACTGGTCTGGACCGATTGTACTGGTCTGGACCGATTGTACTGGTCTGGACCGATTATACTGGGGGTGGTCGTTCGGGTCGAGTCGGCCCGTTCGAATGCCCCCACTAAAATAATATAATTTTTATTTGATTTTAAATGCACCGATTGCAAACCGATAGCAACAAAACAAAATAATCCGGAGACCCGGGTTTGGCGTTTGAATAATCCGGAGACCCGGGTTTTGCGGGATGCCACAATGTAACACCCTCAGAATCGGACCTATGCAAGTTTTAGCGAAACCCGCCAAACCCGCATAGAAACGATTCAAAGGTGCCCACCAGGCACTTTCGTGCGGGTGGAAAACGAAGTAATAACATTACACAACAGTCCTTGATGGGACCCACAGAACAGATATATATACAACAGCGACTCAAAGAGTCAAGAATACAGATATAATATACAAAGATCCAAATCACCTTGAAAATGATAGAGCGTCCGACTACGGACAAGATGCAAATGGGGCTAAGAGCCCTGAAGAATAACCAATGGCGTCCATAACCCTGCCCAGGCCAAGCCGGAAGGGTAACCCTGCTAACGACGTCGATCTCAAAACCTGCTTAAACAAAAAGGGGTGCCGACAAGGGGCAAAGGAAAAAAGAGGAGCGTCAGTACTGAGGCCAGTACACGGCGAGACTAGAATTCGGCGGTCCTCGCCTACATAGGTATGGTGGACTGAAGCGGCAGCATGCACTAAACAACCTATAGAGACTCGATACAACTGGCGGTTATCAGAGAGGGGTAAGAATGACCTATCCGGAACCGACCTGATACTATCAACAAACAAACCCATCCTGTCGTTTCCCCCTCGAGACCAACGAGGAAGTTAACCGAGGAACTCACACAGTTGGCAGTTTTACTTATTCAGTTATAGTTGCGGCACTTTACTAGACAGGTTTAGATAATCGTCCTGATAAAGTAAGCAGTGGGCACTTTTAGTTAACCATTCCGTTATAGTGGCAACACTTACTAGTCAGATACAGGTAGCATGAGATAACCCAAAACCCAGCAGTTGTTGGTTCTTTTACTTAGCCATTCCGTTGTAGTTGCAATACTTACTAGTCAGATACAATGGTCGCAAGCGACACTTCAAACAAGCAATGGTGGGCAGTATTATTAGCCATTCCATTATAGTGAAGCTGATTACTAGTCATTATAAAGTCAAGTTTATAGCAATAAACTTTAGTTATGCTTGTCTATGGTCGAGATACTGTGCTCCAAGTCGTCCATAACCGCGGACACGGCTTTCAGAAAGTTTTACCCGGCCGGGGTGCACCAATAGCAACACACACTCGATCAACCTCGGAAAAACCAAATCAAAACCCAACGAGGCCTTCACGACAAAGCAATCACAGGATTCAGAAATATTTCAGGGGGCCACCCCTTGGAGTACACCCGCAACGAAGTAAGCAAGCTCCGAGACGGACTCAAGGTTTGCGACAATGGCTGTAAGCGACAGCAGATCCCCAAACGGGGACTGTCGATACCGCGAAAACACTCCGCTTCCAAAACAGTACAGCGTGCTCCTCACACAATCGTAAATAAAGCAGTAAAGCATGGCATAGGTACAGGATAGTAAATAAAACCTCAAACTAGTTGTGGCCCCAAGAAATAAGACTGAATCAAGCTCTGGCTAAGGGGGGTCCCATATACCTCCCGGATGTGGATAGCGCGATAAATCAAGGAACAGGTATCAAGTACTCGGGGTCCTACGGGACACAAGTGGGCGTTCGGAAACCAAAAATATTATCTATCACCCACCGATGCCTCTGCTTATTTCAATTTTAGTTGTTAAACAGGAATTAAAGTGAACGATAAATAAAACCGAGATCATCTCCAACATCAAACATGTGGCAATACTCCAACAACTGTGGTACATGGCGACACGCAACAGCACTTGAGCAAGCGACTACGACGCGCAAGTCCAACTATCTACCAAACAACAGGTAATAGGAGGTGGCCATGACAATATAGGGCTGCACGGAATATCACAGGTACGGAAACTAAAGCATCGCAACACAGATAGCAATAGACCAACAGGAGGGAATAAATTCTATAAAAGCAAGATAGGTAGAAAGGGGGAGATGCTCGCCTGAAAACATTGCCGAAGGTTCAACCGAAGATCGGGGCGAAGCTCACATCAACTCAACGGCCCAATCCGCGAAGAAGCAAAACACTAGAATAAACACCGGATGCAATATTTAATACAACGGCAGAAGATCGGCATGATGCGTGTATGATGTATGGCATGGCAAAGGTGCGATGCAATTAGTCAAGATTAAGCGGAACCAGGGTCCCGACAATTAATTAAACGGTTCAAGTTATTTAACTACCCCGCAATTAAATGTTGTATTAACAAGGCAAGATGAGTTACCGGTTCGCTACACAAATTTAAATGAGGCCAATATGAGACCAGATTTGCCCGCATATGGGCCCCATATTTAATTATGAGGTGAATCGGCATAAGGCCCCCAAACCCACAATATGCATGCATGAACAATTAAGATGCGACAAGTTGTATTATATTATAAAATAGGGTTTCGGAAAGGGGTTCACACATTGAGGGGTCTCGACGGTCTTGGGGTTCCGGAGTTCGGGGTCGGTCTCAGCGGGATCATTCTCGGATGACTGTGGTAGAACTTGGCGTTCCGGGAGGAAGGGCTTGGTGGTTCTGACGTCACTTGTCGGTGCCGGACTCGGTTGCGGTAGATCTTGGCCATGTCGAAGTTCTTGCCGGAGGTTCGTCGAGGCCACCGGTTCGGTACGGTCTTCATGTGGTAGATCTTGGCGGGTCCCCTGGGGTCGATCTTGGCGTTGCGAGGGCCTGCTTGGTCTGGCGTCGGGGCATCGGACTCGCCCTGGCCGGTGTCGAACTTGTCGGGTCCTCGGCTTCGGACGCCGGGAAGGAGTCCTTGTCGTGTCGGGGTCTCGGTGTCCGGGGTGAAGCACTTGGCGTTCTCGGATCCGATTGAAGATCTTGGCGTTCTTCGGTGACGGGGGAGATCTTGGCGGTTGTTCGCATCCGGGCATCGGGGTACTCAAGTCCGTGTGGCGACCTTGGCCGACGAGGGATTCGCAACACAACACTTGAAGGGTCACATGTCACCCACCATATCCTCACTTTGCTTCTTGGGCACAAGCACAGGAACAACTCCAGGAACGTCAAAGGACGACACAGTGGCATAGCCAGAAGCCTCTGCACACGGGGCCCAAACCTGCACTGACCAGAACGAACACAAGGACGCGGGCTGGGCGATGAGGACGCGGCCGAGGCTGGCCAGGGCCACGCGGGGCGACGGCGGCGTTCCACGGCGCTCGTCTGCGCGGCGACAACGGGGAAGGGGGGGACGGCGGAGTCCCTGCGGGAGGCGGCTCGAGAAGGCACCCGACGGCGGGGACGCGCCGGCGGAGCGGCTCTGCGGCGAGGAGGGAGGCGCCGCGGAGGCAGCAGAGAGCGGGCGGCGGACGGAGGTGGTCGGCGGCGCACGCGCGGTGGAGGCGAGCTCGGCCACGGGGAGGAGCGGAGGGAGTGGGCCGGCGGGCGCGGCGGCGCAGACGGCGCGCGGGTCGCGGGAGGCGCTGGTCGGCGGGGCACGGCGACGGTGGACGCGGTCGGGGCACGGCGAGGGGCGCGTGCTGGCGGTGGAGGGGAGGCGAGCTGGCGGCGAGGCGGGCGCGGAGCGGTGGGCGACCGCGGCCTGAGGGGAGCGGAGGGGCGAGGGGAGGTCGAGCGGGAGCAGCGGCCGGCGAGGAGCTCTGGTGATCGGCGGCGGAGCGGGGTGGAGGCGCAGCGGGGCGCGCGCGGCCGCGCGGGCGGTGGCGCCAGGCCGGAGGCGGCGGGGTTCGGGCAGGGCGGCTGGGGTCGCCGGCGAGGTTGGTGCTAGGAGGAGCTCCGCCTGAGAGAGAGGGAGGAGGCGCGCATGGGGGAAGAAGGGGCGTGGGAGGAGGGAGAAAGGGGACAGGCGGGGTGGGTCCCAGGGGAGTGGCTGGACAGGTGCGGGCCGGGGATAGTGCTGTGTGCGTGCGTGAGTGTGTCTAGGGGTGGGGTGTGTTGCGGTTGGGGAGGGGCAGGGAGTGGAGAGAGAGGTGGGGGGCTGGTGGGGTGATGTGGCAGGACCAGGTGGAGGCGTGGGAGTGGTTGGGAAAAGGGGGAGGGTGACGTGGCGAGATGCTATAGGGTGGGGTGAGGTGGCTGAAGGGGCTAGGTAGGATTGGGGTAGGTTATTTGGTAGCTTAGGGATTTAGAAGGGCGGGTTAGGTGGACCGTTTTATTTTCTGGGGTGGTCGTTCGGGTCATTCGGCTCGTTCGACTGCCCCACTAAAATAATTAATTCTTTTATTTATTCCAACAAGCCTTTTGCAAACTAATAGCAGACAAAGTAAAATATTCTGGCGACCCGGTTTTGATATTTGAATAAAGATGGGGCGTTTTAGAAAACAAAACGGGCTTTGCGAAAATAGTTTTATGCAAACAATGCATGATGATGACGATGCAATGCACAAATTCAACGCGATTTTCTAGTAGTGGTTTTGCGGGATGCCACAATTCGACACCACTAACAATGGATCTCGCCCTCGAGATCCGCCTCATGGTACCGGAAGGAAGGTCGGCGATCTGCGTCTTCTCGCTTCGGGTAGATCCTCGCGACACCACTAACAAGAGGTCGTTGTCCGTGATCGTCGAGAGAACACTCCGGGAACAAAAGGTCGAAGGTAGAGGTATCCACAAATTAAGCCACCTCTAGCTTCGATGGAAAGAGGGAACCGATGCATTCTCGTCCACTTCAATGTACAAAAGCGAATAGAAGGGGTAGTCGGCATGGGGGCCAATCCATCACGCACCCAAACTATTACTCTGCACAATCAGTAGAAAAGGGTGCAACCATTCTCGGAATCAGACTGAAGATCTCGACAAGCGAGGTTCGGAAACAAAGGAGGGATGCAGACTTTGCATCAGATCTGGCGTAGAGGATGTCGTCGCGTCGGAAAACACCGGAAGGCACGAGAAGGAACAAAGAGAAGTCCACCAGACGAAGGGTTCCTCGGATAGCATGAAGACCAGCTGTAGCCACACCGTTACCAAAGGAGGAAGCGAAACCCTGAAGGTACGACGGAACCCAACCACGAGAAAGCCTGGACTCGAAGAGAGAGAAGAGAGCGGATTCAAAACACGCAGAGGTAAGAGGAGAGCAGCAGAGTGGTAAGGAGTAAAATCAGACCTAATCAGAACTATCCAACCGATTTTGCAAAAAATAGTTTTGACACTCTACTTCGGCCGTTAGCTAGGTTATCCTACAGGCTGGACTTGTGGGGTATCGTAACTGCTGCGCTCTGATACCACTCTGTAACACCCTCAGAATCGAACCTATGCAAGTTTTAGCGAAACCCGCCAAACCCGCATAGAAACGATTCAAAGGTGCCCACCAGGCACTTTCGTGCGGGTGGAAAACGAAGTAATAACATTACACAACAGTCCTCGATGGGACCCACAGAACAGATATATATACAACAGCGACTCAAAGAGTCAAGAATACAGATATAATATACAAAGATCCAAATCACCTTGAAAATGATAGAGCGTCCGACTACGGACAAGATGCAAATGGGGCTAAGAGCCCTGAAGAATAACCAATGGCGTCCATAACCCTGCCCAGGCCAAGCCGGAAGGGTAACCCTGCTAACGACGTCGATCTCAAAACCTGCTTAAACAAAAAGGGGTGCCGACAAGGGGCAAAGGAAAAAGAGGAGCGTCAGTACTGAGGCCAGTACACGGCGAGACTAGAATTCGGCGGTCCTCGCCTACATAGGTATGGTGGACTGAAGCGGCAGCGGCAGCATGCACTAAACAACCTATAGAGACTCGATACAACTGGCGGTTATCAGAGAGGGGTAAGAATGACCTATCCGGAACCGACCTGATACTATCAACAAACAAACCCATCCTGTCGTTTCCCCCTCGAGACCAACGAGGAAGTTAACCGAGGAACTCACACAGTTGGCAGTTTTACTTATTCAGTTATAGTTGCGGCACTTTACTAGACAGGTTTAGATAATCGTCCTGATAAAGTAAGCAGTGGGCACTTTTAGTTAACCATTCCGTTATAGTGGCAACACTTACTAGTCAGATACAGGTAGCATGAGATAACCCAAAACCCAGCAGTTGTTGGTTCTTTTACTTAGCCATTCCGTTGTAGTTGCAATACTTACTAGTCAGATACAATGGTCGCAAGCGACACTTCAAACAAGCAATGGTGGGCAGTATTATTAGCCATTCCATTATAGTGAAGCTGATTACTAGTCATTATAAAGTCAAGTTTATAGCAATAAACTTTAGTTATGCTTGTCTATGGTCGAGATACTGTGCTCCAAGTCGTCCATAACCGCGGACACGGCTTTCAGAAAGTTTTACCCGGCCGGGGTGCACCAATAGCAACACACACTCGATCAACCTCGGAAAAACCAAATCAAAACCCAACGAGGCCTTCACGACAAAGCAATCACAGGATTCAGAAATATTTCAGGGGGCCACCCCTTGGAGTACACCCGCAACGAAGTAAGCAAGCTCCGAGACGGACTCAAGGTTTGCGACAATGGCTGTAAGCGACAGCAGATCCCCAAACGGGGACTGTCGATACCGCGAAAACACTCCGCTTCCAAAACAGTACAGCGTGCTCCTCACACAATCGTAAATAAAGCAGTAAAGCATGGCATAGGTACAGGATAGTAAATAAAACCTCAAACTAGTTGTGGCCCCAAGAAATAAGACTGAATCAAGCTCTGGCTAAGGGGGGTCCCATATACCTCCCGGATGTGGATAGCGCGATAAATCAAGGAACAGGTATCAAGTACTCGGGGTCCTACGGGACACAAGTGGGCGTTCGGAAACCAAAAATATTATCTATCACCCACCGATGCCTCTGCTTATTTCAATTTTAGTTGTTAAACAGGAATTAAAGTGAACGATAAATAAAACCGAGATCATCTCCAACATCAAACATGTGGCAATACTCCAACAACTGTGGTACATGGCGACACGCAACAGCACTTGAGCAAGCGACTACGACGCGCAAGTCCAACTATCTACCAAACAACAGGTAATAGGAGGTGGCCATGACAATATAGGGCTGCACGGAATATCACAGGTACGGAAACTAAAGCATCGCAACACAGATAGCAATAGACCAACAGGAGGGAATAAATTCTATAAAAGCAAGATAGGTAGAAAGGGGGAGATGCTCGCCTGAAAACATTGCCGAAGGTTCAACCGAAGATCGGGGCGAAGCTCACATCAACTCAACGGCCCAATCCGCGAAGAAGCAAAACACTAGAATAAACACCGGATGCAATATTTAATACAACGGCAGAAGATCGGCATGATGCGTGTATGATGTATGGCATGGCAAAGGTGCGATGCAATTAGTCAAGATTAAGCGGAACCAGGGTCCCGACAATTAATTAAACGGTTCAAGTTATTTAACTACCCCGCAATTAAATGTTGTATTAACAAGGCAAGATGAGTTACCGGTTCGCTACACAAATTTAAATGAGGCCAATATGAGACCAGATTTGCCCGCATATGGGCCCCATATTTAATTATGAGGTGAATCGGCATAAGGCCCCCAAACCCACAATATGCATGCATGAACAATTAAGATGCGACAAGTTGTATTATATTATAAAATAGGGTTTCGGAAAGGGGTTCACACATTGAGGGGTCTCGACGGTCTTGGGGTTCCGGAGTTCGGGGTCGGTCTCAGCGGGATCATTCTCGGATGACTGTGGTAGAACTTGGCGTTCCGGGAGGAAGGGCTTGGTGGTTCTGACTTCACTTGTCGGTGCCGGACTCGGTTGCGGTAGATCTTGGCCATGTCGAAGTTCTTGCCGGAGGTTCGTCGAGGCCACCGGTTCGGTACGGTCTTCATGTGGTAGATCTTGGCGGGTCCCCTGGGTCGATCTTGCCGTTGCGAGGGCCTGCTTGGTCTGGCGTCGGGGCATCGGACTCGCCCTGGCCGGTGTCGAACTTGTCGGGTCCTCGGCTTCGGACGCCGGGAAGGAGTCCTTGTCGTGTCGGGGTCTCGGTGTCCGGGGTGAAGCACTTGGCGTTCTCGGATCCGATTGAAGATCTTGGCGTTCTTCGGTGATGGGGGAGATCTTGGCGGTTGTTCGCATCCGGGCATCGGGGTACTCGAGTCCGTGTGGCGACCTTGGCCGACGAGGGATTCGCAACACAACACTTGAAGGGTCACATGTCACCCACCATATCCTCACTTTGCTTCTTGGGCACAAGCACAGGAACAACTCCAGGAACGTCAAAGGACGACACAGTGGCATAGCCAGAAGCCTCTGCACACGGGGCCCAAACCTGCACTGACCAGAACGAACACAAGGACGCGGGCTGGGCGATGAGGACGCGGCCGAGGCTGGCCAGGGCCACGCGGGGCGACGGCGGCGTTCCACGGCGCTCGTCTGCGCGGCGACAACGGGGAAGGGGGGGACGGCGGAGTCCCTGCGGGAGGCGGCTCGAGAAGGCACCCGGCGGCGGCGACGCGCCGGCGGAGCGGCTCTGCGGCGAGGAGGGAGGCGCCGCGGAGGCAGCAGAGAGCGGGCGGCGGACGGAGGTGGTCGGCGGCGCACGCGCGGTGGAGGCGAGCTCGGCCACGGGGAGGAGCGGAGGGAGCGGGCCGGCGGGCGCGGCGGCGCAGACGGCGCGCGGGTCGCGGGAGGCGCTGGTCGGCGGGGCACGGCGACGGTGGACGCGGTCGGGGCACGGCGAGGGGCGCGTGCTGGCGGTGGAGGGGAGGCGAGCTGGCGGCGAGGCGGGCGCAGAGCGGTGGGCGACTGCGGCCTGAGGGGAGCGGAGGGGCGAGGGGAGGTCGAGCGGGAGCAGCGGCCGGCGAGGAGCTCTGGTGATCGGCGGCGGAGCGGGGTGGAGGCGCAGCGGGGCGCGCGCGGCCGCGCGGGCGGTGGCGCCAGGCCGGAGGCGGCGGGGTTCGGGCAGGGCGGCTGGGGTCGCCGGCGAGGTTGGTGCTGGGAGGAGCTCCGCCTGAGAGAGAGGGAGGAGGCGCGCGTGGGGGAAGAAGGGGCGTGGGAGGAGGGAGAAAGGGGACAGGCGGGGTGGGTCCCAGGGGAGTGGCTGGACAGGTGCGGGCCGGGGATAGTGCTGTGTGCGTGCGTGAGTGTGTCTAGGGGTGGGGTGTGTTGCGGTTGGGGAGGGGCAGGGAGTGGAGAGAGAGGTGGGGGGCTGGTGGGGTGATGTGGCAGGACCAGGTGGAGGCGTGGGAGTGGTTGGGAAAAGGGGGAGGGTGACGTGGCGAGATGCTATAGGGTGGGGTGAGGTGGCTGAAGGGGCTAGGTAGGATTGGGGTAGGTTATTTGGTAGCTTAGGGATTTAGAAGGGCGGGTTAGGTGGACCGTTTTATTTTCTGGGGTGGTCGTTCGGGTCATTCGGCTCGTTCGACTGCCCCACTAAAATAATTAATTCTTTTATTTATTCCAACAAGCCTTTTGCAAACTAATAGCAGACAAAGTAAAATATTCCGGCGACCCGGTTTTGATATTTGAATAAAGATGGGGAGTTTTAGAAAACAAAACGGGCTTTGCGAAAATAGTTTTATGCAAACAATGCAAGATGATGACGATGCAATGCACAAATTCAACGCGATTTTCTAGTAGTGGTTTTGCGGGATGCCACAATTAAATTGTCGGGACCCCGGTTCCGCTTAATATGACCTAATCGCATTGCACCTTTGCCATGCCATGCATCATACATGCATCATGCCGATCTTCTACCGTTGTATTAAATACTGCATCCGGTGTTTATTCTAGTGTTTTGCTTCTTCGCGGATAAGGCCGTTGAGTTGATGTGAGCTTCGCCCCGATCTTCGGATGAACCTTCGGCAATGTTTTCAGGCGAGCATCTCCCCCCTTTCTACCTATCTTACTTTTATAGTATTTATTCCCTCCTGTTGATCTATTGCTATCTGTGTTGCGATGCTCTAGTTTCCGTACCCTTGATATCCCTTGCAGCCATATATTGCCTTGGACACATCCTATTACTTGTTGTTTGGTAGATAGTTGGACTTGCGCGTCGTAGTCGCTTGCTCAAGTGCTGTTGCGTGTCGTCAAGTGCCACAGTTGTTGATGTATTGCCGCATGTTGATGTTGGAGGTGATCATAGTTTTACTTATCGTTCACTTTAATTCCTGTTTAACAACTAAAATTAAAGTAAGCAGAGGCATCGGTGGGTGATAGGTAATATTTGGTTTCCGAACGCCCACTTGTGTCCCGTAGGACCCCGAGTACCTGATACCTGTTCCTTGATTTATCGCGCTATCCACATCCGGGAGGTATATGGGACCCCCTGAGCCAGAGCTTGATTCAGTCTTATTTCTTGGGGCCACAAACTAGTTTGAGGTTTTATTACGATCCTGTACTTATGCCATGCTTTACTGCTTTATTTACGTTTGTGCGAGGAGCACACTGTACTGTTTAGGATCGTGGCACGATTCCGCGGTGTCGACAAGCCCAGCCACACTTTCGGGTTCCCAGTCGTTCACAGCCGTCCCCACAACCTTAAGTCCGTCTCGGAGCCGGCCGGCTTCGTTGCGGGTTCTACTTTAAGGGGTGGCCCCCTGAAATATTTCTGAATCCTGTGATTGCTTTGTCGTGAAAGCCTCGTTGGGTTTTGATTTGGTTTTTCCGAGGTTGATCGAGTGTGTGTTGCTATTGGTGCACCCCGGCCGGGTAAAACTTTCTGAAAGCCGTGTCCGCGGTTATGGACGACTTGGAGCACAGTATCTCGACCATAGACAAGCATAACTAAAGTTTATTGCTATAAATTTGACTCTATAATGACTAGTAATCAGCTCCACTATAATGGAATGGCTAAATAATACTGCCCACAACTGCTTGTTTGGTTTGTCGCTTGCGACCATTGTACCTGACTAGTAAATATTGCAACTACAACGGAATGGCTAAATAAAAGTACCAACAACTGCTGGGTTTTGGGTTATCTCATGCTAATTGTATCTGACTAGTAAGTGCTGCCACTATAACGGAATGGTTAACTAAAACTGCCCACTGCTTACTTAACCAGGATGATTATCTAAACCTGACTAGTAATTGCTGTAACAATAACCGAATAAATAAAACTGCCAACGGTGTGAGTTCCTCGGTTGACTTCCTCGTTTGGTCTCGAGGGGGAATACCAGGAAGGGTTTGTTTGGTGTTAGTATCAGTCTGGTTCCAAATAGGTCTTTCTTACCCCTCTCTGATAGTCGCTAGTGGTATCGAGTCTCTATAGGTTGTTTAGTGCATGCTGCCGCTGCCGCTTCAGTCCACCATACCTATGTAGGCGAGGACCGCCGAATTCTAGTCTCGCCGTGTACTGGCCTCAGTACTGACGCTCCTCTTTTTCCTTTGCCCGTTGTCGGCACCCCTTTTGTTTAAGCAGGTTTTGAGATCGACGTCGTTAGCAGGGTTACCCTTCCGGCTTGGCCTGGGCAGGGTTATGGTCGCCATTGGTTATTCTTCAGGGCTCTTAGCCCCATTTGCATCTTGTCCGTAGCTGGGCGCTCTATCGTTTTCAAGGTGATTTGGATCTTTGTATATTATATCTGTATTCTTGACTCATTGAGTCACTGTTGTATATATATATCTGTTCTATGGGTCCCATCGAGGACTGTTGTGTAATGTTATTACTTCGTTTTCCACCCGCACGAAAGTGCCTGGTGGGCACCTTTGAATCGTTTCTATGCGGGTTTGGCGAGTTTTGCTAAAACTTGCATAGGTCCGATTCTGAGGGTGTTACAGAGTGGTATCAGAGCTCAGCAGTTGCGATACCCCACAAGTCCAGCCTATAGGATAACCTAGCTAATGGCCGAAGTAGAGTGTCAAAAACTATTTTTGCAAACTCGGTTGGATAGTTCTGATTAGGTATGATTTTACTCCTTACCCCTCTGCTATTCTCCTCTTACCTCTACGTGTTTTGAATCCGCTCTCTTCTCTCTCTTCGAGTCCAGGATTCTCGTGGTGGGGTTTTCCGTCGTACCTTCAGGGTTTCGCTTCCTCCTTTGGTAACGGTGTTGCTACATCCGGTCCTCCTGCTATCTGAGGAATCCTTCGTCTGTGGTACCATTCTTTGCTCCTCCTCTTGCCTTCCGGTGTTTTCCGACGCGACGACATCCTCTACGCCAGATCCGATGCAGCGTCTGCATCACTCCTTTGTTCCGAACCTCGCTTGTCGAGATCTTCAGTCTAATTCCGAGAGTTGGTTGCATAATTCGCCTATTCATGTGCAGAGTAATGGTTTGGGTGCGCGATGGACTGATCACCATCCGACTACTCTTATCATTCGCTCTTGTACATCGAATCAGTGGATCCAGCAATTTTACTCCATCCATCGGAAGCTAGAGGTGGCTTTATTTGTTGATGCCTCTACCTTCGACCTTTTGTTTTCCGGAGAGTTCTCTTGACGATCACGGACAACGACCTCTTGTTAATGGTGTCGCGAGGATCTACACGAAGCGAGAAGACGCAGATCGCCGACCCTTCCTTCCGGTACCATGAGGCGGATCTCGAGGGCGAGATCCCTTGTTAGTGGTGTCGAATTGTGGCATCCCGCAAAACCACTACTAGAAAATCGCGTTGAATTTGTGCATTGCATCGTCATCATCATGTGTTGTCTGTCTAAAACTATTTTTGTAAAGCCCGTTTTGTTTTCTAAAACGCCCCACCTTTATTCAAAAATCAAACCGGGTCGCCGGAATATTTTACTTTGTCTGCTATTAGTTTGCAAAAGGCTTGTTGGAATTAAATAAAACATTTAATTGTTTTTAGTGGGGCAGTCGAACGGGCCGAATGACCCGAACGACCACCCCAGAAAAATAAAACGGCCCACCCCTTAATCCTAAAACTACCAACCTATCTACCCATTCCCTCTGGCCACATCACCCCGGCCAACCCCGTCGCGCCACCTCACCCCTCCTCTCCTCCCACCCAATCAGATGCTGCCAACTCACCCCTCCTCTCTCACCCCTCTCACCCTGTCCCCACCACACCCACACAACACACACCACACACGCACGCGAGCCCCCACACCTGATCCTCTCCCTGGCCGCTCCTGCCCAGATCCCCACACCCCAGCCACCAACCGCGGCCCCGCCCTGGGTCCCACCATGCGCCCACCCGTCCTCTCCTTCTCTCCCCTTCCTCTGCTCCCCCTGCTCCTCCCTGGCGCCCCGCACACCCCGCCCCGTCCGCCGCGCGCAGCCGCTCCCCCTCCTCTCCGGCAACCACCCCGCGTCGCCCCTACGCTCCGCCGGCCGCCGACGACCACCTCGCCGTTCCGCCGTCCGCCACGCCTCCCCGCGCGCCCCTCCGTGCCCCGCCGACCAGCGCCGCCGCCCGCGTGTGCTTCTCCGCCTCGCGCCGGCGCCTCGACCCCGCCCCGTCCCGTGCGTCCCGCGCCCGCCGCGTCTGCCTGTCCGTCGGCCCGGCCTGCCGCCGCTGCGCCTCGCCAAGGCCCGCTCGCCCCAGGCCGCGACCCCCTCCTCCGGTGGCTCCCTCTGGCCGGCGTCGCCCTCGAGCACCCCGCGTCCGCCGTCGCCGTGCAACCCCGACCTCCGTGTCCTCTGCCTCGGACCATCGCGCGCGCCGCCCTGCCTCACCTCCGGTAGCCCCGCCTGTCAGCAACGCCGCCGCCCAGCTGTTCTGCAGTGACGCCTTGGCCGCACCGCTGCCGAAGACAGAGGCCCAGTACCTTCCAAGTTTGACAAGTGAACAGGTTACCGGTGCACCACATCAACAGGGAACGACAAGTACTTCGTCATGGGCCCGGGTGAAGCAAACCCGAAGACGGTAGACGCGACAAGAACTCCGACAAGGACCATCCGAAGCCAAGGTCTTCTTCCCGGACCCGATCCCGAAGACCGACCCCGGACGCCAAGACCGACCCGAATCACGGACCCAACGAGATCTACTTCGCGGGCACATGCGACAAGAACTACCCCCGATCCGAAGACCCTAACCCCCTGAGCCCGACCCGGAACCCCGGAACCCCCAAGTTCGCCGAACCCCAATGTGTGACCCCTTTTCCGAACCCTACTTTATAAATGCTAAACATAAAACCTGTTGCACATTAATTGCCATACTTGCATGCATAATCATGTGGTTTGGGGGCCTTATGCCGATTCACCTAATAATTAAATATGGGGCCCATATGCGGGCAAATCTAGTCTCATATTGGCCTCATTTAAATCTTGTGTAGCGAACCGGTGCTATCTTTCGCCATGCTAATACAACATTTAATTGCGGGGTATCTAAATAACTTGAACCACCTAATTAATTGTCGGGACCCCGGTTCCGCTTAATATGACCTAATCGCATTGCACCTTTGCCATGCCATGCATCATACATGCATCATGCCGATCTTCTACCGTTGTATTAAATACTGCATCCGGTGTTTATTCTAGTGTTTTGCTTCTTCGCGGATAAGGCCGTTGAGTTGATGTGAGCTTCGCCCCGATCTTCGGATGAACCTTCGGCAATGTTTTCAGGCGAGCATCTCCCCCCTTTCTACCTATCTTACTTTTATAGTATTTATTCCCTCCTGTTGATCTATTGCTATCTGTGTTGCGATGCTCTAGTTTCCGTACCCTTGATATCCCTTGCAGCCATATATTGCCTTGGACACATCCTATTACTTGTTGTTTGGTAGATAGTTGGACTTGCGCGTCGTAGTCGCTTGCTCAAGTGCTGTTGCGTGTCGTCAAGTGCCACAGTTGTTGATGTATTGCCGCATGTTGATGTTGGAGGTGATCATAGTTTTACTTATCGTTCACTTTAATTCCTGTTTAACAACTAAAATTGAAGTAAGCAGAGGCATCGGTGGGTGATAGGTAATATTTGGTTTCCGAACGCCCACTTGTGTCCCGTAGGACCCCGAGTACCTGATACATGTTCCTTGATTTATCGCGCTATCCACATCCGGGAGGTATATGGGACCCCCTGAGCCAGAGCTTGATTCAGTCTTATTTCTTAGGGCCACAAACTAGTTTGAGGTTTTATTACGATCCTGTACTTATGCCATGCTTTACTGCTTTATTTACGTTTGTGCGAGGAGCACACTGTACTGTTTAGGATCGTGGCACGATTCCGCGGTGTCGACAAGCCCAGCCACACTTTCGGGTTCCCAGTCGTTCACAGCCGTCCCCACAACCTTAAGTCCGTCTCGGAGCCGGCCAGCTTCGTTGCGGGTTCTACTTTAAGGGGTGGCCCTCTGAAATATTTCTGAATCCTGTGATTGCTTTGTCGTGAAAGCCTCGTTGGGTTTTGATTTGGTTTTTCCGAGGTTGATCGAGTGTGTGTTGCTATTGGTGCACCCCGGCCGGGTAAAACTTTCTGAAAGCCGTGTCCGCGGTTATGGACGACTTGGAGCACAGTATCTCGACCATAGACAAGCATAACTAAAGTTTATTGCTATAAATTTGACTCTATAATGACTAGTAATCAGCTCCACTATAATGGAATGGCTAAATAATACTGCCCACAACTGCTTGTTTGGTTTGTCGCTTGCGACCATTGTACCTGACTAGTAAATATTGCAACTACAACGGAATGGCTAAATAAAAGTACCAACAACTGCTGGGTTTTGGGTTATCTCATGCTAATTGTATCTGACTAGTAAGTGCTGCCACTATAACGGAATGGTTAACTAAAACTGCCCACTGCTTACTTAACCAGGATGATTATCTAAACCTGACTAGTAATTGCTGTAACGATAACCGAATAAATAAAACTGCCAACGGTGTGAGTTCCTCGGTTGACTTCCTCGTTTGGTCTCGAGGGGGAATACCAGGAAGGGTTTGTTTGGTGTTAGTATCAGTCTGGTTCCAAATAGGTCTTTCTTACCCCTCTCTGATAGTCGCCAGTGGTATCGAGTCTCTATAGGTTGTTTAGTGCATGCTGCCGCTGCCGCTTCAGTCCACCATACCTATGTAGGCGAGGACCGCCGAATTCTAGTCTCGCCGTGTACTGGCCTCAGTACTGACGCTCCTCTTTTTTCTTTGCCCGTTGTCGGCACCCCTTTTGTTTAAGCAGGTTTTGAGATCGACGTCGTTAGCAGGGTTACCCTTCCGGCTTGGCCTGGGCAAGGTTATGGACGCCATTGGTTATTCTTTAGGGCTCTTAGCCCCATTTGCATCTTGTCCGTAGCTGGACGCTCTATCGTTTTCAAGGTGATTTGGATCTTTGTATATTATATCTGTATTCTTGACTCATTGAGTCGCTGTTGTATATATATCTGTTCTGTGGGTCCCATCGAGGACTGTTGTGTAATGTTATTACTTCGTTTTCCACCCGCACGAAAGTGCCTGGTGGGCACCTTTGAATCGTTTCTATGCGGGTTTGGCGAGTTTTGCTAAAACTTGCATAGGTCCGATTCTGAGGGTGTTACAGCTGTCCGTGGGGTTGTGCTGCCGCGCCGGTGGTTGTGCTTGGAGATGCCGGAGATGCTATTGATGACAGACAACTTCACTACGTACGGTGTCCGATGTTGCTACCACAGTTTAGATTGCTTGCTACTTGAGTTGATCGGTGTCGCTACGTTTGTTCCTGTCTACGAACGTTTTGCTATCTTAGCATATTATTTGTGCTATATATTCATATATTTTTTGCTAGTTTTGTATAACTTTTTTGCTACAACCAATCTCTATGGTTTTGCTACGAGTTCTCTGACGAGAGTATCCGGTGATATCTTCGGTGATATCCCTTTTGCTACATTAGAAAAAATATTTTGCTACACTCGTTTTGTGTTTTTGCTACGATAGTGTAAACTGTTTGCTACGAGGTATCCAACGATATTTTTTCCGACGAGAGTCTTCGGCGAGTCTCCGGCGAAGTCGGTTTTGCTACATTAGCATAACTTTCTTGCTGCACGGTCGCCAGCAAGGTCTCCGGCGAGGTCCAGTCTATTTTTATATTTTCTTGGCCGAATCTTTTTTGCTACATGTAGCAAAAATAGGACTATTTGTAACAAAAACGTATATGTTTGTAGCAAAAGCGGGATTTGGGAGATTTTTAGAGACACGTGTCAACAGGAGGAACCGGTGGATTTTGGGAAAATATCCCCGGGAGACGCGTAGTAGGGCCCTTTAACCAGAATTATGGCTGGTTAACCCATATAACTAAACTTGTGAGAATTTTGATATGACTGTCTAGTGTGCCATACCAGTATTTTGTCCTAGGGATTGGTACCACTCTTGTGTATTCTCTTTCATTGATAGCATCCGTTTGCCAAACGTATGGGTCGAACCACACACACACTAAACCCGCCGATGCTTCCTCCGATCCTTACGGATGCAATGGCTTCTCCCGTCTCACTCCACCCGCGGCAGCTAGCTTCAGCTGCCATGACCATGACGCCGAATGGGACTGGCTGCCATTCCACGCCTCCCAATCAATCAGGCGACAGACGGTACTGTTAGACGTTCTTGTCGCCTTCTTTATTCCTGGGCGAAGGCGACGAAAAAGGATCCGATTCCATGTTCAGTCGCCTGAGCTAGTATCAAATCGGACAGTGTGACGGATGGCGTGCAAGGCGGCGTCCCGGTGGCTTCTCCTCCTGCTCTTCTCCTGGTGTGCCCACCTGCTCCGTTCGTGTTCGTCGGAGATCCATCGCAGCCACTTCCCTCCTCCTTCCAGCTTCCTGTTCGGGACCTCCACTTCTGCTTACCAGGTACCCTGAAATATTGCTCCTCTTTTCCAGCCATTTAGTACTAGCAGCAAAGTTCTATCGTTTCTGCACGTAGGGAGCTGCTATCGTCGTGCCATATCTGGGCCATCCGATCAGGGTAGCCAGTAGCGTGGAGCCTGGAGGGCATATATATATACCAGTTCCATTTCCAAATATATATATACCAAGTTCTTGCCAAAAATTGTTCAGAAAACACAACGCTGCATTTCTGAAGAAAATCTAGCTGCATGTCGACACAAAGCCGCAACATTCAGGTTGAGTAGTTTTCCTATATTTGTCGAACGAGAGCACAGTTTATCTGGATCCCCAAACAAATCAGAGTATATGATTAGCGGGATGATGGTACGAGGGCGCCTGCTGTTGCCTGGTTAGAAGTGGTCTAAATTAGACGGATGGTGGTTTCAGATGTACAGATATTCTGATTTTAGAAATCCTCTCTGCTGAATGCTGCTGATTGCTGAGAGTTTCTTAGAAAATTTATGCACACGTAATGTTGCCTGTCTGATACAAAATACATCGGCCTCCACTAGTCAGGGAAAGATTCGTTAAAGATTATCCACCTAATCTCGCTCTTTCTGGGGACCTTAAGTTTCCTGATGATACTATATTGTTCCATTCTTCAGATAGAAGGTGGATATTTGGAGGGTAAGAAAGGCCTAAGCAATTGGGATGTCTACACTCATACCAAAGGTGAAGCATGGGAATTTATATTTACTGCACCATTTCAATCTAGACTTCCTTCAAACCTTTTTTTATCTTGTTATAGCTTTGCTTCTTTCTTCTCTCCTCTTTTCAGGAACAATTAAGGATGAAAGCAATGGCGATATTGCTGCTGACCACTACCACCGTTACATGGTATGTTTGCTGCAAAATGCACAGAAAACCTGAGGATGGAAGGTACAGTAACTATATAAAATAATAAAATGTAACTATCCGCTATTCCAGGAAGACATTGAATTGATGCATTCCTTGGGTGTCAACTCATACCGATTCTCCATAGCATGGACAAGAATCCTACCAAGTGGGTTTATCCTCCATGGAAAATTGCTTCATAAGGGATTATAATATTTCACTTAAACAAAGGCCATCTCCAAAATCTCTTCTTGCTGCAGGATGCCGATTTGGGGATGTTAATCCAGATGGTGTAGCATTCTATAACGCCATTATTGATGCCCTTGTACAAAGAGGTATTTAACACACAAACAAATGCAACAGGAGCTAAAATTTGAAGGTCTTAATACATACTAGTTGGTAACGACATGCATAAGCAGGAATACAACCATTTGTTACAATATTTCATTACGACATTCCACATGAACTTGAGGAGCGATATGGTGGATGGTTGAATCCAGAAATTCAGTAAGTATTTGTCGGTGCATCTTAATTTACTTTCCTCCCCCGTAAGGAAAACAATGGCTTATCTTACTTCTGCATGCTTTTCAGGAAGGACTTTGGTTACTTTGCAGAAGTATGCTTCAAGATGTTCGGTGACCGAGTAAAATTCTGGGTTACAATGAATGAGCCTAACTTAATGGCAAAATTTTCTTATATGGATGGATGGTACTCGCCTGGTCGTTGTTCAGAGCCGTTTGGGAATTGTGCCTTTGGAAATTCTTCAGTAGAGCCATACATAGTAGGTCACAATATGATTCTTTCACATGCAAATGCTGTGAGCATTTATAGAAATAATTATCAGGTACAAATTAGACTCTTGTTCAATAAAAGGACAAGATTAGCCTATGTCTTTCCTCACAAAGTTTTTTTAGGAATCTTTTTTTAGGCATCTTTCCTCACAAAGTGTTTTACAGAACGCCATCAACTGAATTTTGCTACTTGACAGGAGAAACAAGGTGGATATATTGGAATTTCTGTCAGCGCAAGATGGTATGAACCATTGCGAAATACTACAATCGACCTACTAGCAGTTGAACGGGCTATATCCTTCAATATTCCATGGTACTACTATACTATCCTTTAGGATGATAATGTGTATACAGATAATTAATTTTACCTTTACTCGTAAATTCTGAACATTTGTGTTCTTAAAAAGATTATAAATCTGTCTAATACAATAAAACAGATCAACATGCTAATATAACTCATAGAAATATCATGATTTTTGTTTCACTGAAGGGATGCAGAAAAACTCATACTCTCTTTTCTGTATTAACTGGACTTATTTATTCTCCATTATTTCTTTGCAATAAAATAAATACAATTCTTCAATTACGACTTCTTTTTTACTTTACCTGTCATATTCTTTTTGACAGGTTTCTGGACCCTATAATTCTTGGTGATTATCCTCCAGAGATGCGCAGAATCTTGGGTTCAAACTTACCTCGGTTCACATTAAAGGAGAGGAAGAAACTACGTGTAACAAAATTGGATTTCATCGGACTAAATCATTATTCAACATGGTATGTGAAAGACTGCATCTTTTCACAGTGTGAAGTGGATCCCATAGATGGGGATGCACGAGTGATTAGTTTAGCAGAAAGAGACGGGGTGCTTATCGGTAAAGAGGTAACCATTCAAACGTTGCTAAATACCAATTCATGTTAATTCAGATTATTAAACATGATGGTAAATACAACAATATAGAGTGACTGCAGTCTCACTGATGCAGACAGGAGCGCCATTCTTTTATGATGTTCCACATGGGATGGAAGACGCGGTCATGTATTACAAACAAAGATACAATAATACAGCAACATATATCACAGAAAACGGTGTGGCGCTCTGTCTTTGTTAACTTTTGAAGCTTGAATAATCAGTATTTGTCAATTTGAGTTGGACAGTGTCTATTTGCCACATGTTCACATGTTCAGAAACAATCTCAGAATTTTGTCTATATTTGGAAGCAAATAATTTGTCTTATTTCCTTCCAGAATTACATCCAAAGATGTCAGAACGAGTGTTAACTGAACTTGTCTGTTATTGTGTTATGTTACAGTCTTATATAGAATAATAATGTGTGTGACAAAAGTGCAAGGTAATTCACATTTTCAGGTTATGCTCAAGCAAGCAATAGCAGCATGAATGCTAATGATTTCACCAGTGACACAGGAAGAATTGATTATATGAGTGGCTACCTCAAATTTTTATCCTCGGCAATAAGGTAACTTATGCAACTCTGGGTATTCCATGAATATATTTGGCTTCAATCCGATGGGTTCCTGAAATCTTCCGCACTAACATCCGAGTAGCAAAGATGGGTTGTCTGTGCGAAATGGTTGATTGACCTTAGCTGACACCCTCTTCTCATGTTTTAATTTCTGTTATGGGCACTGCTGTCAGTTAGGGATGCGAAAGTGGGACAATTGGGACAAGTGGGATACCTCTTTTAGACTACTAGACTAACTCAAAACTAAGTGGGACAAGTGGGATAAGCTAGATTTGACATATCTCGTTTATCCCACATAAATTAGAGTAAGTATAGTGGTTTAAAAGTGATATCCCACTTGTCCCAATTGTCCCACCTCTGCATCCCTACTGTCAGTGCCAAATGCTTGTTTATATTTGCTACTCTTGTTGCACTCTCTAACACCAACCTGTGCTGCAGGAAAGAAGCTGATATACGTGGTTATTTTGTATGGTCCCTTCTTGATGACTTCGAGTGGACGTCCGGATACACGAACAGATTCGGGCTCTACCATGTCGACTTCAAGACACAGAAAAGGACGCCGAAATTATCAGCTGAATGGTACAGGATGTTCCTCAAAGATTCAATTCTGACTAAGGATGGCAATGGAGCGGGTTTGGACGGATATATTAAAACCAAATCCAAATCCAAATCCATCAACCTCACTCTAGCCCGCCCACGAAGATATCCATGGGCATAGATGTCGCCCCAGATCCAAACCCACCGGATATCCATGTATCCATGGATATCCGTTGGTTTACACACTATATATATAATCATAACAACATTCAACATAACTTCGATATTATAGAAAATTTCGACAGCATTTCAGCATAACATGTGTCCATTCTTTCCCACTTGCGGCAATACATCTACTCAGCAGTAGCAGCGGAAAGCCCTTCAATTAGAAAATCAAGGTATGGGTGAGGGGAAAAGGGGGAGGTCGGCCAGTACAAGGATGTAGGGAATTGGGGAAATTCTTACCGTCGGGGAGGTCGCCGAGGACAGGACAACCAACGACAATTCTTGTAGACGAGCAGGAATGCAGGACGGGCAGTCACCGGTGATTCCTAGCGGAGGAGGAATAGGGGTGGCAGGGAGAGCGGAGGCGTCGCCGGTCCGCTAGGTTGTGTCCTGGCCTGCGAGTATCCTAGGAGGGGATACATGACTGGCGCTCTGCCGCTTCCCCTGACGGTTGCCTCGTCTGTATGTAGGGAGTGATTAGGGAAATGGAATAGGTAGGGATTGAGATAATAAGAGTAATTATCTAGGGTTAGTACTTAGGTGGGCCTTTGGGCCTAGGTCTTAGAAGTTGGTTCATTGGGCATTTTAGTGAGTAATATGGCATATGTAAAAAAATGTCTCGCTGACATGTGGATCTCATGTTTCTGCTGGGTATCCATCGGATATCCATGGAGCGAAACCACTACCAATGCCTGCCCCATGAATTAGCGGATATCCGTCTCATAAAATTTGTGGGCGTACTTAGTCCTCCATACTCTTACCCACCGAATCGGATATCCGTGGATACCCGGATCCGTGGATAAAATTATCATCCTTAATTCTGGCAAGAAAACTCCAACATGGATCCCAGCCGCAGCAGCAGTATACTTCTTGAGCCACTTCTATCATACTAAAGGGTAAATGTTTTTTGATGCTTCGTTTGCAGAAACGCAATCCATGTGCAAGGCATCTTTATGCCTGTGAATAAATAACAAAATTCTGGTCGTTGCTGTAAGAATGTGTGACATATTTATGCGTGGGGATAAAGCATGCATGCATGGTGGCAGTACTCAGTAAGTCAGTAGCATCGCAATCACAGGCCTAATCACGGGAGGATGTTCTTTCTTTTTATCACACAGCTGACGCAAACAGTTTATCAGTGAACAAACGCTGAACTTTGTTATCATATCCAGTTCACAGTACTTCCTCCGATCCAAATTAATGGACTCAGATTTGGATCAGAGAGAGTAGTAGATCGACACGTTGATTTTCTTTTTCTAATGATAAAGTATAGTTGTTTCTGGTTAGACTAGGTTTTGCCACGTGCACCCTCTCACGGCTATGAACGGTAGAGATACCATACAAAGGGCCATTTTTATGGTACCTTTTTTTGAGAAACATAATACAAACATAAACGCTTATAATGTGTGCATATACTCACCCCTATGAAGGGTCATTTTTATAGTACCTTTATTACTGCTAGCAGATGAAGGAGTAGTATGAAACGCATTCAACAGTTGATCTGTTCGGGCATTTCATACTTTTCTCATCGAAACATTTTTCTCAGGTTGGATAGTTTCTTACATCATCACAGTCGGTAAATTGGGGCCCAATTGGCCCAAGTACGAGTAGCCGTTTTCTCACCCAAAAAAGAAGAACGATCTAAACCATGGCTTCGAGTTTGCCGTCGTCGCCGTGCTGCAGTCTGCTCCGACTAATTCGCCGCACCTGTCCCCGTGAAACCAGCCCAGCTTCTCCCCTCTATCCCCTGGATCTCTTGAATCTACCATTTTTTTATATATGTTGATCTTATGAGAGAGAGAGATAGTGTGCTTGTAGGCCTGTTCTTTTAAGGTTTTCGGATTTCGGTTCTTCTGTAACACAAATATATGCTACCCCCTCTCTGTTCACTAATGTAAAATTCTAGTTTTTTCTAAAACACATTGTATCTAGACGTGCTTTAGTGTGTAGTTTAACTCGTTTTGGAGTGTACCTTGTAGGAGCTTCATTGTCATCCTTTTCAAGGACTTCCTCATGTGGTTGTTAAAAATACTCTTTAGATGTACTTATCAAAGGAGTTTTCACGATTTCACGGCTGTCTCACTTTCAAAGATCGAAAGAGAGTTTATTTTTTCGGTAATCGGCTTGAGTTAGCAGGTTTGGATTGTAAAGACAAGGATAATGACGATTAAGGGTTCCTCGGTTATTCATGAGATGATCGAGAGATCTACAAATGTTCACAAGATGGCTCTCGACAGGTTTACACAAGTACCTGGCGAGAGTATATGAATCTAGGACTTAAGACTAGAGGCTAAAAGCTATGGCGTGGACGTAGATGGCGTTCTTTTTCCATGTGAATGTCCTCTAGTATATATAGCTGCCCGTGATGTAAGAGTCCATTAGCCCCGCTAGGTCTTCATCTTGCTTTGCACGTTAAGTTGATCTTCAATCTCTCTTCAATGTACATCTGGTGGCCGGGATCCTTTGGAAGTCTTCTTGCAGCATGATAGGTCGGGTCGATTGAGAGATTCTAGACGCGGGCCTCTGAGTGGCGGGAATTGAGGTCTTCGTGGGTAGGAAAGTGGGGTAATGCGCATATAATTTATAGGCATTAATCCATTCATCACCGACAAACCCTCGATCAGTACCTTTAATAAGACAATCGTCTTTCAATAGAGTTACCTAGCTCTTGCTCATAACCTCGACAGGTGAGCTCGATGACTTCAATGATCTGACAAAACAGGTCTGATGTATGTCAGGGACTTAAGAGATATGTCTCTGGCATGTAGCAATGATCTAATGAATCATCTCTTCGCGTGTCCTCGACCTGACGGAACATGTCTGATGATTTCTCTGTCTCAATTATCCCGGGATAATGGGCTCACGATGAGGTCATGAAACAAGTTAGTGACAAAGAGAAAATACATCTCAAATATAGGTTTTAGTACCTTATCGAACTGAAGAGGTATGATGGGAGAGAGGTCTCCTTTGATATGAAGTACCGATACGAGAGGTCGCACGACTATATCCGTGTCATTTTTCCCAAACATAATGCTGCCTGTGGACCTGATGTGACGTGAGTAGGTCGTAGTGGGGTTAATAAGGTCTGGTTTAGGATGACCTAAGTGATGACATTGGGAGGTCATCTAGGTCAAGTTCGCTGCTTGGTTAAGTCTTCTAGAAGGAACGAGGTCTTTCCTGTGTCTGTCCGTGAGGACCTGAATATGAACCGCTTTGTCCACTTTTATCATCAATATCTGAAATGGTCGATAGGTCTTTTAATGCGTGAGAATCCGCTTCGACCGGCGAAATTGGAGGTGGGACGCGTCAGGTGTGGATGCCGAGTTATTTTCGGTTCGTGGCAGCAGCCACTTCCTCGAATTCTGAGCATGACTTTGTGGGGTTGGTTAAGGTCACCTCCTATTGGATCCAATCTAATCCAATCTGAACGGCTGCAATAACTCTATGGGAAAACCTTTCGAAACTTTATATAGAGTAGCTCTGGGAAAACACTGACAAGTAAACGTGGGTCGAGTCCACGTCACACATGTTCATGTCTGTTATCGATATAGCCCACGATCTGGAAACAACCCAAACCAATTAACTATGATTCGTCCGTCAAAATCGTATTTTTTTCTAAGAAGCAAAAATAAGCTCGACTCAGGGCTCATTTCAAAAACCGCATCGCGTCGAGTCGAGTGGCGGACGGAGGAGGAGAGGCGTGCATGTATGTATTACTCTTCTTCTCGCCCACTTACCAAATGGTGAAACACTCCGTCTTATAAGATTGTGCAACTCTCCTCGAACTGTCAAAGTGACACTAAATTTTACTACCATCGTCCCAAGGCTTAAGGCATATATCTTTTTCCAAAAGTTAAACCAACTAAAGTTTGATGAAGGGAATAGTCATCATTTCTCTTGATCATTCCGACCCAACGTCTATAAAGAGAAATAACAAAAAGTAGAGTAGGGAGGACAGACCGATACACAGGCACAACATCATGCATGTTGAAGTGTATAAATGGATTGCACTAGTCATTTCCATCAGTTTGGACTTTTGGTTGCGTTGGCTAGTGCATGAAGCTTAACATGGTATTAGAGCCTAAGGTCTCGAGTTCGAGTCCTGGCTTTCGTAATATATCCTAAAATTGCTGTTGACCCCTCTGTGTCCACGTATAGGCCTCTTGAGTCACTAGTAAGTGTGCACGTGCAACGCACGCCTTATAATCTATAATAATTTTCTTTTTCAAATCTCATCTTTGTTAGTGAGTTTTTTTAACCGAGCCACTTAAATATAACTCATTTCCAACGACGTGGTTGCACGTGCTGAGTCATGATCCACACACACATGTCCTCACATAAATTTCATGATCGCATAAACACTTGAAAACATACTCCAAATTCACAACCACATACATGTGTAGCGCGATAACTAAATATTTAAAAAATAGTAACTAAGCAATATTTATACTAACTTTGGTGGAGGATCCACAATCATACAATCCGTGGGATCTGTGTTGCTATACTTTTCTTCAAAGACTCGGTTTGTGATCTCGTCATCGTTGAATTCCAAATCGACCAAAATTATAGCCAATTTTATCCTAAAATTTATCATATCAACCTATCAAGTAGTAATAATAATTAGTTTTTGAAATAATAATACAATATTTAACACATGATACCGAGAGAAATATACCTGGTTAAAAATGTTAGACAAAATATTTCATGTCCAGTACTCCATGAAGTTTAACATCCACAAACCAAAAACCACACGTTGATCTGCACGATTATAAATTTTTGATGATATAGTGTTTAACAAATTATAAATTTTTATGATAAAATTTACTTCTTCCGTTTTAAAATATAAGATGTTTTAGCTTTGTGAACAAATGTACCTAGACTTTTTTAGTATGTAGGTTTGTTCAGATTTGGAGTGAATCTATGTACTAAAAGAAATATAAATATATTTTCTTCATAAACTTAAACATCTTATATTTTAAAACGGAGGAGTACCATAGTTATAAAAAGGACAATTATCATGAAAAAATTTAATAAATGTTTGAAGGATCGGCAAGATCAAAAAATTATATAGACCGCATCTAATTAAAAAAAGGAGTGACCACATAGAAGGAAAAAAACAACCGTGCTCACTCTCTATCCACTTCCTCACTCTCTATCCACATCGTGCTCCTCCCCATCTGATTTCTCCTCACCGCCGGCGAAAGGAAGCTCATGTCCCTACCTCCCTGTCGTTGTGTTCGATGTCTTCCCCCTCCTCCGCTGGCCTCGACGACTTCCCGTTGTTGCCGCCCTGCCACCGGCGCGAGAACCATGTCCTCCCCTGGTTCCCCTCCGACGGCGCCATGACCAGGCCCTCCACTGGTTCCCCTCTGTTGGCGCCAAGATAGGGCTTTCCCCTGCCTCCCTGCGGCTGCCGTGTGTTCTAGACCCTACGGTGCCTCCCCGCCACTGCCGCCTCAGCCAGCCCATCCCCTGTCTTGCCGCCGCTAGGCTCGGGCGCACGCGTCGACCTCGTCTCCACCAGCCGCGCGGGCGGTGCAGGTATCCGCAACGGCGGCTTCCTTCTACTGGCTCCAATTGACGGCGGCGAGGACGCCCCGCTCTGGAGGGTTGCTCGTGTCGCAAGCCTATCGGTCGACGCCCCTCTCCACCTCGCTCAGACAGGTAATTCACCGTCCTCCTCGTCTTGATTCTGCTGGAATCTGCTCAATTCAGTGGTTTATTTTACAGTAGATATCATTTGATGCCAATGGAATACGTGAATTGGAAAATTGTGGTTTCCGTTCATCAATGCTGAATACGTGATGCATACATATCTGACAATGAAAATAATCTGACACACACTTATAGAAATAATCAGGTAATTAACTTTCAGAAGAAAACCTGTTGCGCCCTCAACCTTTCCATAGGGAAACTTGTTTGTCAAAAGTGAATTCTGGAATAACGGAATGTATTTTTCTATAGTGGGAAAATTCAAACGTCAAACCATCTACTTATTCCCGTACTGAAATTTGTGATGTCCCCTTTTGGCTTTCTTTTCAGTAGATTTCTGATATTGCATGCATGATGTATATGCAGAAAATTCCCATACTCATTATAGGACCGAGTTCTACTCTTAAATGCGTTAGGCTACGTGCTAGAGCCATACAAGTGTTGCAGCTTGAAAACTCTATTTTTGGGCAAGCAATAAGCAGAAGTTTTATAAGCCACGTGTTTCATTCTGCTAACATTATTACATATTACTATGAATATCTGACGCTAATAATCTATTTCACAGGATGACATACAGTTTCTAGTCAATGATGCAAAGGAGATTCAATAATTTTTTCTAGTTCTTCTGAAGCAGTTCTGGAACTCCCAAAGGTTAGTTATATTTTTTTTGCTCCCATTATTTCTACTCTTTATGAAAATCCACAGCAAGTTATGGGCATATGTGTTGTAAATGGTGTAGATAAATAGTGCCTGATTGCTTATGCTACATATTCCACCATGTATGGTAGACATTTTTCTTTTTAATGAGATTAGGGGAACAAACAAAAAACACATGCTATCAATTGGGCTGAGTTAGGAGGTGTACCCATCTGTCTGCAGGCATATCTGAATACACTCTTCTTTTGGCCATTTTGTGACGTTAAGATCCGTCCACTTATTGGATTTAAGGTCCATGTGAGGCATAGAAAATCTGAATATATTTTCCAGTTCTTTCGACTGTTGCACGAATAAATGTCCAAGTATTAGCATCACAAGCGAATAATATCAAAAGATTGGGCAGTGGAACTAATTACTAACCATAGCAGCCAAGTCTTTTTTGATGCATTCCACTGCCTAGCGATTATAGGACTTGGATACATCGTTTTCTAGTATTTATAACCGCCACGCAACAATGAAAGTCATCAATATTTATTGGAATGTATATCTAAAAATTAGGAATTTTGTTAGTTTAGTTTACATATATAAAAACATTCATCCTCGATTGAATTCATAGTAATACGTAGAAAACTGAGACTAACCATATCATGTTCCAAATAGATTTTCACTCTCTTTAGGACCCATGCTGGTGCGTCATCCCATAGACAGGTACATATATTTATCATTTTTTAGGCATTCTTTAAAAACACACTTCCACTTGACCTCACCTTTAAATGCTCTATATCACTTATGCATTGTATGTACGCATTTGTGATCTCACCTTTAAATAATATATAATCGTATGAAAATAGAGATCTTGTCATAAAGCTATATATAATTACTTCATCACCGACAAATTCTCTAGGTGTTAAAAGTTCTAGTAGTTGCTTCTATATTCATCTAGATTTGGAACAGACCCAAGGCTGTTGAAAACTCGCGCATAAGGGTTATCTTCTAGTATTCTCAGGATCTTCCGTATGACCTCTATATTAAGGTCTGTAGACCTCTTAGCCCCGTGACTCTCAACTACTTGAGCATTTAACCAGTGAGCAGTTCATTAAATTACAGTAAATGTATAAGCATGCAGATGAAGATGATTATTACTTTGAGACATGGCCAGGGGAGTATGTGGTACATTTTGCTCGTTAGTAAGCGGTGATGTTGAAGCTTGTTTATTTTCACGGGCTTGTCGATGATTTTTAAGAATTTCATATTTGTTTCAGGCATAATATTCTCTGTTCCTCTGCCTCTTCAGTTCTTTAGGGTCTGTCAGATACCAGTAGTTAGCACATGAGGAACAATATTGTTATTTTTTATCCTATATAAAACAAAATTAGGTTGTTGATGCTTACCCAAGGATTGGTTGTTGCTTATATCTTGGAATCGGGTGTGCGCCTCCTTGCGACTGGAGATGACATACCGCCGCCTTCCTGTGAATCTCCATGTCATTAAATTAAGAAGACATCAATCTGTTTAATATAATCTCCACGTCAAGGTTTGAAGCCTAGCTAGAACAAACATCATGTCATTAAAATGCTGACATTGATGGTATATTGGTGACTTACATCGAGAGTCACGTTAGTGGATTCTTTTTTTATCTAAGAGATCGACTTATTGAGATGCTAGAGGTACTTGCTGTTTGACCTTCTATACAAGGTGTGTTTACACATGGAATATTTGTTGTAAAGCTTTTTCCTAAATAATAATGTATAGATTATCTGGTTTTCCTGAAAGATGACAGTAGTATGTGGCTTGTCAGGTTTTAGATGTATATCATAGAAGAAATATCAAGTCGTGTGTAGCACTATCTCGTGAGGGAGTTATGGCTACCTTATATGTCTCTATTCTATGATACCTAAGGCGTGTATGAAAGTAATTTTTTCAGCCCAGTAGATCAATACATCATAGCAGTTCGTTGTAGTCTTCAAGCAATAAACCTAATTGAATCCAATCCAGTTAAATGGTTACCCTTTTGACAGGATGGCCCAGCGGTGCAGTGATGGGCAACAAGGTCGGCAAGGGTAACTCAGGCGACCTGTGAAGGAGGAGGAGCCCACTTGACGACGTGTTGCAGGTCGGCGAGGGCAACCTACAGGAAGGGAGGGCGACATCTGATGCGGTGGCGATCCAAGGAAGTAAGTCGCCGGTGTTTGAGGGTTATGATGGGCAACAAGGTCGGCGAGGGAAACTCATCCGACCTGTGAAGGTGGAGCGGCATCCCACTTGACGGCGCGGTGCAGGGCGGCGAGGTCGGCGAGGGCAACCTACAGGAAGGAAGGGAGACATCTGATGCAGTGGCGATCCAAGGAAGGGAGTCGCCGGTGTTTGAGGGCTATTAGGGGATCAGTTTTTATTTTTGCCTGACTTGCATGATTGCCATGGAGGCAGACCCGGGACGTGGGATTTTCGTTCAGTCATTCTTAATTGCTAAGTGTACACAGATGATGAAATAGATCAACGCTGGCAGTTAGATTGACTTTGGTGGGCCAAATTGTGTGGTATTGATTGGTTTGTGTACGATAAGGGGGGTTTGTAGGAAAGGTAATGTTTGGTTGTTTAATAGTAGTGGTGATACGTGAGTTTCGCACGCCATCGCTCTCTTCCTGTTGCACGTGCTGACTTCTCCCCGTCACACGTGAGAGGGGGTGTTGAAGTGTATAAGTGGATTGCATTAGCCATTTTCATCAGTTCGGACTTTTGGTTGCGTCTTTTGGTTGCGTTGGCTAGTGCATGAAGCTTAACAGTGCAAAGACGTGAGTCGCCACCACTAACGTGGGCAGTCGGCCACACATATGGACTTCCACACACGAGTTGAATTTAGGGGAAATTAGAAATCTACGGGCCGAATTTGTCAAACTTTGGACTATGCAAGCGCCAATAGTGGCGACACAATGACCCATGATGTGTGATGTCAAAAGATCAAAGTGAATGGTTCCATGACGCCGCTCTCAGGACAGGAGGTATGAGGTTTTTCTCCATAAAAGCAGTCCATCGGCCCCGTGGAAGGTCCAAACAAACGTACGCTCGAACCGTCACACCTAGACCCGGCAGCGCTTTCTCCGATCCATACGCACGCAAATGACTTCTCCCGTCCATCCATCCGTCGTTGCGGTAGCTAGAGCTTAATTGACCCGGGACCGGGAGACACAATCACCATGCCGCCGAATGCGACTGGCTGCCCGACGGAAGCAGCGCGGGCGGGCGCGACATCCGCGGACCCGATCTCGTGACAGGGGCGTCGTGCCGCCTGTCTCCGTCCCACGCGCTCCACGAGTCCAATGTCCAACTCGATCGACACTCCGGTCCTGGAGATGCCTGGAAAGTGGAAAGGGGCCGTGAGACGTTTTAATCGCCTCACTTTATGTTCCCCTGTGAAGTGTGAGGGCGACGAGAAAGGATTCGATTCCAAGTTCAGTCGCCGGAGCTCAGACAGATGGCGCGCAAGGCGGCGTCCCGGTGGCTCCCCCTCCTGCTCTTCTCCTGGTGCGCTCACCTGCTCCGCTCGTGTTCGTCGGAGATCCATCGCAGCCAGTTCCCTCCTTCTCCAAACTTCCTGTTCGGGACCTCCACTTCTGCTTACCAGGTACCCTGAACTGCTATTTCTTTCTGGCACGGAATCGGATAGGAGTTGCTCTGTTACGACCAGACGCACATCTGGGCGATCCGATCATCAGGGTAGCCGGTAGCGATCGAGGAGGAGGACAGACACACCAGTTCTTTCCTGAAACTGTGCAGCAAACACAACCCTGCATTTCCGAAGAAAAATCTAGCCGCACATCGACATCCGAATTCAATGAGTGGTGGGTTGGTGATCCAACTGCCCAACATCATTGAGCTACTCTAAATCCGCGATAGACGGCCATTGCAGTTAGGGTTGCAGCCATAAGCGTTGCCGTGTCGCTAGTCAGCTCGTTCGCCGCCGAATGTTGAATGCTGCTGGTTGCTGGGAGAAGCATAGGAAGGAAAGCTTGCTGATAGCCTGATACTATATCATTCCATTCTTCAGATCGAAGGTGCATATTTGGAGGGTAAGAAAGGCGTAAGCAATTGGGATGTCTACACTCATGAGCAAGGTTAAGCAATGGAATTTATAATATTGCATGATTTCACTCTAGACATAGTTCTTTTAACCTTTTTCTTATCTTGTTATTATAACTTGGTTTCTTTCTTATCTCCTCTTTTCAGGAAAAATTAAGGATGGGAGCAACGGCGATATTGCTGATGACCACTACCATCGTTACATGGTATGTTTTCTGCAAAACAAAATGCACAGAAATCCTGACGATGGAAGGTTTTTATATATAAACTATCCCCTATACTCCAGGAAGACATTGAACTGATGCATTCCTTGGGTGTCAACTCATACCGATTCTCCATAGCATGGACAAGAATCCTACCAAGTGGGTTTATCTTCCATGGACAATTGCTTCGTAAGGGATTATACTATTTGAGTCAGATAAAGATCATCTCCGAAATCTCTTCTTGCTACAGGAGGCCGATTTGGGGATGTTAATCCAGATGGTGTAGCCTTCTATAATGCCATTATTGATGCTCTTGTACAAAAAGGTATTAACACAAAATACATGCAACATGAGCTAATTTTTTGAAGGTGTTAAATGCATACTAGCTGGTAATGGACATGCATGACCAGGAATACAACCATTTGTTACAATATGTCATTACGACATTCCACAGGAACTTGAAGAGCGATATGGTGCCTGGTTGAGTCCAGAAATCCAGTATGTATTTGTCTGTGCATCTTAATTTACTTTCCTCTCCCCAAAGAAAAAAAAACCAACTTATATTACTTCTACGTACTCTTCAGGAAGGACTTTAGTTACTTTGCAGAAGTATGCTTCAAAATGTTCGGCGACCGAGTAAAATTCTGGATTACAATGAATGAGCCTAACTTATTGGCAAGGTTTGCGTATATGGCTGGACGGTACCCTCCTGGTCGTTGTTCCTACCCATTTGGGAACTGTGCCTTTGGAAATTCTTCAACAGAGCCATACATAGCAGGTCACAACATGATACTTTCACATGCAAACGCTGTGAGCATTTACAGAAAGAACTACCAGGTAGAAATTAGATTCCTCTTGGATAAAAACAAAAGATTACACTGTGTCTTTTCCACAACGTAACGCCATCAACTGAAGATTTTTATTGTGTTTTAATATCTATGCCACTTGACAGGAGAAGCAAGGTGGATATATTGGAATTGCTCTCTACACAAGATGGTATGAACCATTGCGAAATACCACAATCGACCTATTAGCAGTTGAACGGGCTATATCCTTCAATGTTCCATGGTACTATACTATCCTTTAGGATGAAAACTGCGTTAATATTTCGTTTTCTCATAAATTGAGAACCTTTGCGTTCTTAAAAATATTATATATCTGTTTAATACAAGAAAACAGGTCATCAAGCTGATATAACTCTAGAAATATCATGATTTATGTTTCACTACAGGGATGCAGAGAAACTGGAACTCTCTTTTCTCTAACTGGACTTATTTATTCTCCTTTATTTCTTTGGAATAAAATAAATTAATTCTTCAGTTATCACTTCTTTTTTACTTTACATGTTCTATTCTTTTTGACAGGTTTCTGGACCCTATAATTCTTGGTGATTATCCTCCAGAGATGCGCACAATCTTGGGTTCAAACTTACCTCAGTTCACATTAAAGCAGAGGAACAAACTACGTGCAACAAAATTGGATTTCATCGGACTAAATCATTATTCAACATGGTATGTGAAAGACTGCATCTATTCACCATGTGAAGTGGATCCTGTAGATGGGGATGCGCGAGTGGTTAGTTTAGCAGAAAGAGATGGGGTGCTTATCGGTAAAAAGGTAACCCTAAGATTGCTAAATAATAATTCATGTTAATTCAGATTATAAAACATGATTGGTAGAAGAACAATTAAGTAGTGATTGCAGTCTCACTCATGCAGACAGGAGTGTCATTCATTTATGATGTTCCACATGGGATGGAAGAGGTGGTCATGTATTACAAAAAAAGATACAATAATACAGCAACATACATCACAGAAAACGGTGCGGCGCTCTCTGTCTTTCTTAACTTTGGAAGTTTGAATAATCGGTATTTGTCATTTTGAGTAGGACACTGCCTATTTGCCACAGGTTCACAAGTTCGGAAACAATCAAAGCATTTTATCTCTATTGGAAAGCAAAAAAATTGTCTTCTTTCCTTTCAGAATTACATCCAATGCTGTTAGAACCAGTTTTAACGGAGCTTGCCTGTTATTGTTATGTTACAGTCTTGCAGAACAATAATGTGTGTGATATATGTGAAGCTAACTCAAATTTTCAGGTTACGCTCAAGCAAGCAATATCAGCATGACAGCTAATGATTTTACAAGTGACACAGGAAGAATTGATTACATAAGTGGCTACCTCAAATTTTTAGCCTCGGCGATAAGGTAATGTATCCAACTCTGGACACCCCATGTCCCCATGCATAGATTTGGCTTCCACCTATGCATTAGAATATTGGGTTAGCTGGGTTACTGAAATATTCCTCACTAACATTTGATAGCAATGTATGGTCACTTGACATTGTTTGAGAATGCCAAAGAGAAATCGATAAAATGCAGGGTTGTCCCTGCCAGATGGTTGATGACCTTAGCTGATGCTCTGTTCTAATGTTATAATTGTTGTTATGGCAGTGCTACCAAATTTTTATTATGGCTACTCTTACTTCACTTTCTGAATTCCAACCTGAGTTCTTGTAAAAAATAATTTTGAAGGAAAGGAGTTGATGTACGTGGTTACTTTGTGTGGTCTCTTCTTGACAACTTCGAGTGGACGTCTGGATACACAGCAAGGTTCGGGCTCTACCATGTCGACTTTAAGACGCAGAAGAGGATCCCGAAACTATCAGCTGAATGGTACAGGAAGTTCCTCAAAGGTTCATCTCTGACGAGAGAATTCAAAAATGGATCCCAGCCGCAGCAGTATGCTTCTTGAGCCATTGATCGTGGTTTACCTCGTGCTTGTTATTATGTAAACATGATGCTTCACATATTGATTAACCATGATTTCTTTACTTCTACACACTGGAAACGGTTATCATATGGAATCTGGTAACTGAATGAAAGGGGAAGGGGAAATGCTTTTTGACAGCTTCGTCTAATAGAAACTCAATCCATGTGCCAGGCAATGTAAAGTTGTAGTAATATGCAAGGCATCTGTATGTGTGTGTGTGTGAATAAATGACTGATATACAGGTCGTTGTTGTAAGATCGTGGACATTTATGTGCGTGAATAAACCAGGCATGGCGTCAGTATTCTAGCAAGTAAGGGCTATGAACAGATGGAGATGCCATATGAAGAGTCCCCTCTGAATTATGTCTCTTCCTAGAATTGAAGTGCTTTTCAATGTTCACATGTGTACAAGTTGTATGTACATGATTTGATAAAATTTATATCAAAATTACTTGGTTAATTCCTGATGTTGCTGTATAACTATGCTGAATAGAAGATGCAATATGATCATTCTCCTTCATGTGCAGCAGGTATGCAATGTATAGCTAAAGTAATTATAATTTAATGATAATAGGTAATAGACAAGATAATAAAACACTTCAGTTATATAATTACCTGTCACCTATCTTTGCATGACGATTTTGGTAAATTTTCAAGAACACCAGTGAATCACAGGTTTTGAATAGATTGGCATTTGATCTGCAAGAACTTCCAAAAATCATCTGCACTAGTCCGCGCTTCTGTTGAAGACCTGCACTCTAGGTACTCATAGTGGAGTAAAGCATCATGAGTTTGTGACACAAATCACAAATTCTTGAAATCATAGAAAGCACATGTCATACATGTATCAAATCTGCTGCATACACACTCCAGTTAGCCACAGTGCCACACATAGTTTCTCTGGGAACTGAGCATCAGTCCATCAAACTACATACTCCTATCATATTTCACAGAATAAAGACATCGAGAACCAGATGCAAATGTCACCAATAGAAAGGAATGGCAGTCCAAAAAATAGAGGGGAATGGCAGTCCAAGTTCAGGGTTCCACTGTTTCAGTTACTCAGATGTTTGAATCACTCTTTCACAAGACCATTCTGAAGTTTTTTCAAGAAAGATAAGGCGATGGATTTTGAAAGACAAGTGTACATCAAGATAACCACTGTTTCTGGTTTTGAGCAGTTCCCGGGAAACATGATACACAGAACGACATCATAGAGCTAGTACAGAAATTTTTCGCCCACCAAATTGTAGTGAACTAACATATTTTATTCCAGACATTTGTGAAACTGTACCACAGATATAAGTAACCGAAATGCAGAATATTCACTATCAACTACTCCCTCCGTTTCAAAATATAAGATGTTTTAGCTTCGTGAAACAAATGTATCTAGACTTCTTTTAGTGTGTAGGTTCACTCTAAACATGAATGAATCTACACACTAAAAGAAGTCTAGATACATTTGCTTCACAAAGCTAAAACATCTTATATTTTGAAACAGAGGGAGTAGTAAAGGACAATTTGATCGATACATATCTCATAAGAGAACTTCTTCACCTTGTTGGAGCACAAAAAAGCGTGTCTAGATGCAGCACTACCTCTTCATCATCAACTACAACTATTCTGCCTGTGTGGGAGTAGTAGGAGAAGGAGGGGACGTAGGTGCAGGCGTCACAACGTTTGTCAAGGTTCCCCTTAGAGTCTTTGGGCCATTATCATCGACTACCTCCACAGCAGCTCTCTCCTTGGCTTTTTGGGCCCTCTGAACTACTTCCTCCTGTATTTAGAGTTATCCCCCAAAAGGCAATTGAGAAAGCGTGAAATTCAGTGCGGGTTAGACAAGGAAATGAAATGCATGACCATGGCCAATTCTAAGCATAGATAAACATATGCAGCAACCAATAATGATTAATCACGGAAAACAGTTGGATTATGTGACAGCAACACCCAGGGGTAGGAATATCACAATTCAGTAGCTAGACTGAAGGCAAAGCCCCTTTCACAATTCCAAGCTATATCACGAATTCCCATCGGGAGCAAGGGCCAGAGTACAGTACCTGGAATTCCTGGACCTGCTTCTGCTGCTCCGCCTGCCACTGCCCGACGACGCTGAACACCTCGCCCACCACCGACTCCGCCCTCTCCGTCAGCGCCTCCGCCAAGGCCTTCCCGAGGAAGAAGGCGTCAAGGACAGCCTTGCTCTCGTTATCACCTGCAGTAGTACATGAACAGCAAGAAGCACCAGGGGAGGATACAGCAAAGTCAGCAGGGGACCAAAGGACCTAGTACGAAATGACTCTGCGGACCTACAAAGGCGGCCGCAGTTTCCTGACGCGCCTACCGAGAGGGCTTTACCTTCTTTGGGGTCGGGACGCGTGCCGCCGCCGTTGCCGCTGCCGCTGCTGCTCCTGGCCGCGAACTTGGGAAGGTTTCTGACGGAAGAAGAGGGGAACGCGCGGCGGGCGCTGCAGGCGGGGAGTGAGACGCGGGAGATGGGCGAGAGAGCCGCCGCCGGTGCTGGTAGCACTGGTGCCATGTCCGCTGGCCTTGCCCGTGCTCTCCTGGAGTCGCGGGTTTTTCCAGCAGTGGCTGGGAATCGCCGGCCAGGCTACCGGCGGACGCGAAGCAGCCACGGATTGGGGGCAATCGAGGTAACAGAAAGAGGCCTGTCCGGATTTGTTTTTTCTTATTCTTGTTGGTGGCGAGTGGCGACGTGGCGTACTGCAAGGGCCATTTCTGTAATTACACCGGCACATCGTCCTCAAGCCGAAGCTCCAGTTTAGCTCGTAGTGTGTCTACTCTCGCCTCTGGCCATCAACACCTCCTCTCCAGCGCCGGCAAGAGGAAGCACGTAGTCAGCTCGTTATCCCCCTCTTCCACCGTCGCCTCGACCACAAGATCGCGAGCGGCTGGAAGCAGCAAAGAGGAAGAGACGACAGGAGGGGTCAGCCCCGCAGACCAACTGTTTGATGAAATGCCGGCTTCATGGGAGGAGGCAGGTGATTAAGGTACTCTCTTCTGAAGAATCTAACAGCTGCGGTGTCTATTCTGATATTCTGTTGTGGCTTTCGGCGACCAGGTGCTGTTGGCAAGATTACTCTAGCTCAGTGCGTATACTGCCAGCTCCGAGTCTGAAGATGTGGGTACACTTGGATGTCTTGAAGCTCGTTCAAGGCCCTGAGATGATAAACTAACTGCAAAGTTGGTCCGGACAGCGTGTGGCAAAGACTACTCCATAGAAGATGAATAGTGTCATGCTGAAGATATCGCCTGCAACTACTTTGATGATGTTGTGAAGCGTTTTTAGAGATCATCATCTTGAGGAAAGGTACTGTGAAGTTAGTTATTTTGTACAAGTTACTGGAATATATTGATTAATGGCTCATAAGTATGGCACTACATAGGATTCTCCCTTAGGGGTTATGAGCGATTACACATAAGCATAGTGCACTAGCCCTTTCCATATTTTTTAACTATTTTTTCTTTAAAACGCAAAAAGCATTGTGTTTCAGTGCATTGATAGAAAGGAAGGTTTATGTACAAGTCCAAGATTGGACAAACACCATTCCATACAACTCAACCCAAACAAGCAACTAGGGGAGCAGCTGGCAAAGACCATTTTTTTTTTTTGAAACAATCACCGGGGGGGGGGGGGGGGGGGGGGAGAGGATCCCCACCTGAATATATTACTTCAAAGACCAGCAACAGGTTTCACGAGCATCGTGACAAGAGGTAGTCACGCCACAAGCCGGCGTGACTTTTTTGAACCTCATCCCTACAACGATGAGACCACACAGTGATGTCGTCCACAGTTTTAGAAATAGTTACATAAGAGGGTTGATCAATATGTCTGAAGATCATGCTATTTCTGGCATCCCATATTTTCCAAAGGATGATGAGCGATAGACGGCCAAATAGAGGAGTCAAGGCCAGCAGGCGTTGGAGTGGTCCATAAATCGGAGAAGTCGTGGAAGGTCGGCTGAATGTGGAGAGTATTCCATACCTCCATTGCGCGAGGGCAAACAAAGAAGAGGTGGTTCCGACTTTCCAAGGAGTGGTCGCATCTAGGACAAGTTGCGGAGGCAATGATAGTCTTCTTGTACAGATTCTCCCGTGTATTAAGTCTGTTCAGGGAGAGGAGCCAGCCGAAGATCTTCACCTTTTGGGGGACGAAGGACTCCCACACCTTGGCCAGGTGGGGGTGCTGAAGCTGTGTCGAGAGGGCGGCATAAGAACCCTTGGTGGAGAAGCTAGAGCCGTCGAGCAGTGTCCGGCGATCGTCCGCGTCTGAAAGCTGGACCCCCTGCAACAAGACACGAAGAGACAAGAGCTCGCTAGTAGCGGCCGAGGTCAGCCTGTTACGAAGGTCAGATTCAATCTCGCCCTGCAGAACCGTAGAAACTAAAATATGAGGTTTAGTATGGTGTGAGAAGATGGCGGGGAATGCAGTAGCTAAGGGCTCATGGAGAAGCCATCGGTCAAGCCAAAAGAAAGTACAATGTCCATTTCCTACTGTGCATTGAGAAATGAGTCGTAGTGTATCAAGGTTTTGCTTGACTATTTTGGCAAGGCACGTTGTGTTTGAGGAGTGGTGTATGGGGTAGGGCGAATGGTAAAGAAGCCAGTCACGCCAAGGTAGGTTTGATGCATGCATGAATTTGTAAGCGAATTTTAGCAGAAGGCAAGTATTCTGGATTTCCAAATTCTTAACACCTAGACCACCAGCATTTTTTGGAGTACAAACCTTATCCCACGCGACAAGACCATATTTTTTAACTATAACTTCCTAGATATCCGTATCATCCTATGGATATAAACAAAATTTCTGGTGGAAACCACCCTCTCATGAAAAACCTGGAAATCAAGTGTTGAAGTTCTACAAAAGCACATGTATGCGGACTGAGGAGTTTATATTTGTGAGCCACGGAGTTTTTCGCGGAGAAGGTGGTTTCCACCGGGTATCTTCTCAGAGAAAAATAGGCTTAGTATTCTTGAATTTAGCTGAACTAGTCATGCAATGATGGAACCTCCTCTTCAGGATGCAAAACACCTCTGGCAAGAAACCAACCGAACAGAGGAAGAAAATAGATGGCACACACATGGGAATCTTAAACCAGCATCTGATCATGGTTGGTTTGGATCGAGTATTTCTTGGAATATATCTTGTACATATTGGTCATAAAATCAGCAAGGTATTCTATCCTGACAGTAGTTCATCAATTTTTGTTAGCTTTTCAATATAGCATCTTATAGATTGGTAAGATGTTTTGATGACATGGAAAATGGTATTCTGATTGATGTGCAAGAACATGAGAAATAGATATTATGTAATCTGTGATTAGATAGGTACAAAACCATACTAGAAATTTTGAAGATTATATCATGTCGATGTGGGTCTAATTATATTAGAAGTAACCATGCAATTATGCAGCCATTCGAACTAATTTATACAATTCCGTAGCATCCACAGTTTCACCCAAGTATAAATGCTACTGGCACATGAAACTTGAATTTTGTGTATTGTTTCCTCAATGATTGTAATTAAGAGCACCCTGCAATTGATACCTCCTGATAATATTCCATAGTTTGGTTCTCTTCACTCTCAAGCCCAGTTAATTAGTCAGCATTTTTGTTGCTGGTTCGTACACCCTGCAATTTTTGCTATATGAGGATTTCTTATATTAATAACCGCATCAAGATTTTCTTATCTTAGCCATGCATATCTTCTATCTATCTTCCGTGTTAGGTCATGATATCCCCTTCTAATCATAGTATTCTTTAATTTTCAGGTTCATACTGTTTAGTGTTAAGGTAATGACAATCAGTTCTAATCATGCTCTTGTGTGTGTGTATGCTGTTCTAATGTTCGGTAATGACTACATGCTTTAATCATATTCCTGTTTTGATAGTTTATGCTTATTTAAGAACCTTCAGTATGTACCCTAGCACTTCTTACGACCAGCGTGTCATGATCTTTATCATGACTTGCTGAGTATGTATCAGCCAAAGATTTTTTACACGTATCATTAACTCCAAGGGAGGCTCACTCCGGTGAACGTATGCAATCCCATGCATCCAATAACCAATATTAAAATCATTCAATCACTCTAACCCGGAAACTGCGTTTATTTTACTGAACGCGAGGATTAGTTTATTTACTTACTAGAAAGGATGATGGAAAGATATTAATTAGTGCATAAACTTGCCAAGTAGTCTGTTCAAGTCTTCTGTGTCTTTGGGGATTCGGGATTAGAGTAATACGAGCATGAAGGGTGCCAAACTCGAAGGTGAACTCAGGATACCTTGCGTGCCTGGCAGAGCTAAGTCCCCTTGTTAAGTTGCATACGATAAACCTTATATGTCCCTGATTCTCAAAAAGAATAACCCTCATATGTCCCAACTGTCTTAGTGAATATCTCATGGGAACAAATTCTTCGATAATATAAGGCATTATGAACTATAAAGGGATAGCTGAACTTCTGCATGCCATGTGGAACTGGCAAATTATCAAGTCTCCAAACAATGGTCCGTAGTGATTAAAGGCAGTCGTGGCACTGCCGACAAGGTCAACCTCAGAGGAGAGCTGCACATCTCAGGAATTAGAATGTTACCAGGGTGCTAATTATATAGAAACTAGACGAAAGAAATCAAGATCATAAGATGAATTTTTTGTAGGTTGATACTCCACTGGTCATCCATTTGATTCCATGTTTGCTGATGTGGCATCTATGCTGGATAGCCTCAAATATCATCCTGATCTGGAAGAACTAGTTATGATGGTTTTTCCTGCAGTAGGTTCCTATGGCCTTTCCTTTCTAGAGCTGAATTCTTGTGAAAATTGTAATGAACTGACTTCTCCTAGTTTATTTTCTTTGTCTTGAACATATTTTGTTCTTTTCACTCACATGCTTAAAAATGTGAGGTGAATATCTTATTTGTAGATATGATGACACTATCTGCAGTGGCACTGGATCCAGCAGCAGCAGCAGCACATCAGAGCCTTTCCAGTGCTGGAGAATGGAGACAGTTCATAAACATGGTGTCTTTGGGATCAACGGGAGGAAACTGAAGCCACAGTATGTTAACAAACTGAGGAGCTTTCTCAAGAGTGGCAGCAGGTAGTCTGCCACGGGCACCGCGGGTCCCACGAGTCCACGTAGGCCGTCAGCTCCGGCATGACGACGTCTTCCAGGATGCGTTGCATGGTGGAGGCGGGCAGCATGTCCTTCCACGGCGCGAGGAAGCGGAGCATCCTCTCGGGGTCAGTGGCCTTCCACTCGGAGGCCTGCAATGCCGGAACGACGGTGTCGTTGATCAGCGCGGCGTACGGCGAGGTGGCCGACCCGTCGTCCATGGTGTTCTTGAGAAGGGCCGCCACCTCCAGCCAGAGCGTGGGGTCAAGCAGCGGCAGCCACCTCTGGAGCACCGGGCGAACCAGCGGCGCCAGGATCGCGCGCGTCTTGTTCGCGACGCGATAGGTCCTGTACAACTCCGGGAACTTCTCCTTGAGCCACGTGAACTCCCAGATCAGGTCGCCCGCCGTCAGCTCCCCCGTGTCGACTTCTTCCTCATGTACCGGCGCCCACAGGGCCTTTCTGATTGAAGCCAATGCATCCTGTATATTAGCATCCATGACCAGCTCCGCCGGCGTCTCCTGATTCTGTCTGGCCAGGTCTGCATCTCTCTGCTGGCGCACTTTGGCGAGGATCTCCTCGCAGAACTCCCGGCCTTGCTTCCGGGATCCGTCGTCGGCATCGCCCCGCTCGGAGTCCTGGCTTCTCTTTGCTCCTCCTCGGTCATCTCCCCACTTGTTCGGCTGTGGGTCGGTGCGGGGAAGTCCGTTGTCATAGGGTCTGACGGTGCCGAAGCCGGCCTGCGGTGGTGCCTTGAACGACGGCATGGCGCCCGGTGCCGGGATGTACCGTGTGCGCTTATCATGCCTAGGGTAGTGGCACCGATAGTTAGACGGACCTGCTCCAACGCTGGCGGCGACGGAGTGGGCGCGTCCGAGGAGGAGGTCGCCGGGGCCGCGTGGACGCTTCTTCGGCGGCAGCAGAAGGCCTCGGTCGCCGGCGTCCGACTCGGTGCCCGAGCCATCGTCCTCACCGCGGTAGGTGGAGCAGCTGTCTTCGCTCGTGCCAAACTCCGTCCCACCCATGGCGTTGCTCCACTCGTCAGCGCCGGCGTCGGAGGAGCCCATGACGCTCGCAGGCAAGATCGCTTTGTGGATGGAGATTGGAGAGGGGGGCAGGCAGGACTGGCGGCGGAGGTGTGTGTTGTGCATTTCCCCCTGTCGACATTGCCGCCCTTATCTAGGAGCGGTTCGAGTGTGAAACCATCGCAGAACCGTCTCGAAACCTCGCTAACGGTAAGGAATTGAGCGCGCAGCTAGCATCGTTCCAACGTACTGACATTTGCGGAAAGAAATGATCGAGCGAGAAATTCAAATCACGCCCGGCTGAATGGCGCGCGTACGGATGCGCGGGAGAAAAATGCCTACGCGTTTTGAACTCATATGAGATTTAGGAACTGCCATATTTCGAATATAAGGTCCTCATTACTAGTATTGTTGAAATTCCCGCTCTAATGCATTCGTTGTTTTTCTTTTTGATAATTTGCATCGCATGCATATATATGAGACACGCTTCCTAGCCCAAATATGTTTTTCATGTAACCCTGGCCCAACTCCCAATTAGCAACGGATACATGGTCACATCATCTGATTTACAGTACCTTTTGTTTTAAAGGAACTGGTGATGTGACCCGTGTAGACACCAATTTATACTACTCTCTCCGTTTCAAAATAGATGTCTCAAATTTGTTAAAATTTGGATAAATCTAGATATTATTTAGTATATAGATTCATTTAACTTTTGAAAAACCTAAGACATCTATTTTAGGACGGAGGAAGTACATAAATTTATTCAATCTATAACATGTTATTATTTGTGTCACAATATTACCCTCGAAAATGAGTTACTGATAATATAATGTGATATAATTATATTTTTTAGTTTATTAATATAAATAATGATATATGCCAGATAGAACCTTGTTCTGGGGGCCAAACTAGGCGTCAGGAACACTTATAGAACAAGCGCGTCATCTTCCTTGAGTTTGATATTAAACCCCAAATCATTCTTGTGAGGAAAAAGTTGCTTGCCACAACACTCTCCATGTGAGTCCCAATGAATTGGTACACATCGTAAATCATAGCCATCAAGCCTTTTTCTAGTGTCACTGGGGGAGGGGGGAGATGATCATCTTCCTTCCACCGTCAACATCATTTTCTGGTGGGAAGATAAGTAGTGATTTCTACTCTCTTAGATTTTTTAGTTATTTTAGTTGTCTAGCTTTCTAGTGCATTTTATAATCTTAAAATTACAAACAAAAAATAGTTTAATTTGTATTCTTGTAATTATCTATTCTTCTTGTAGTGATGTTGCTTTTCCTTTGGAGGATGGGATCCTCACCTTTAAACAATTTCATGGATAAAATCTAAAAGATATTTGGTCTAGGCTTAATGAAATTCATGATGTGGGTCCTAATAAGTATTCTAAGGTTACCTTTCTTAGAAATTTTACATTAGCTTGAATTTATGGTTTAAAACTGTGCATGCTTCCATGGTTGGCGGTAGCTTTTTAGGTGCATGTCCTAATAACACCTCTTTTATTTTTGAAATTATTTTACAACCTATCAAAAGGAAAAAAGAAAGAGGATGATTTGAAGATATTTGAAACACTCTTGCAGGGCTCTGCCAATGCAATTCATAATGTTCTTCATGAACTCCCTAGTAAATGAGTGTTGATTCTCTTAGTTATTTTACTCATAATAAGTTGAGTTGCATCGATAACTCTATCTCTCTTGTATGAAAAAACTTACCTTTCTGGAGGTTGATATTAAAATGGATGAGTATTCTATTGTTCTAGATGCACATGCTAAGATTGTTGGAATGTGCAGTACATACTATTACAAGTACCATAACCAACCTTCCCAAAAGGAAGTGGGTTCCTAAAGAACCTCCATCAAAAACTTTAGTTTCTAATTAATTATCTACTTATATTAAAATGCTTAGTGATGTATCTTCAGATCCTTCGGTTAATATTGATTATTATGACTTGATAAATGAAATTCTTCTTACAAAACTTTCCAACGATCCGTCTATTTAATGCAACAAAATTTGGTTTTAGCAAATACCTGTCTCACTATGTTTTAGATGAAAAGATATAAGAAATAGTCCATGATACCGTCTAAGCTTGGAGATGCATGGAAGCCCCTTGTGCAAATTTTGTATTGTATGTGATTTAATACAAAATTTATGTGATTTAGGTGCTAGTGTCTCGGTTATACAAAATCTTTTATATCATAATCTTGATAATGGTCATTTGTTACCTTGTTCTATAAACTTACACCTTGTTGATTCCTCTACTTAACAATTATTAGGTAGAGTTGATGATGTAATTATTTAATTGTATATGACATATGTGCATGCAGACTTTATAATTCTGCTCCATTATCTTGGGAATAACCTTTTTGTGAACTATATGTGCAATAATTGATTCCAAGGAAGATAATGTTAAGCTTCATTTTACCCGTAAGAATTCTACGTAGCATTTTCCTAGAAAGCCTAGACATACTATGGCAATAAAGGCCAAGGTATGGCACTCGGTGATGAGTACATCTAAGTAAAGGTACCATGCCTAGCTATATGGTTATAACGAAAGCACTTTTGGACAACAAACCACTTATATTTTTTTATGTTGGCTTGTTGTAGGTACTAAGTTTTATTTTATTCTCTCTTTTATTCATTAAAGTACCAAATTTAGGTTTTTAGGATTTCATTGTTGTTTAAGCCTTTTGTTTTTGTTGTTTATTTTTTATCATTGTTTTTGTTGTTTACTCAAGAGTTTATTCCTGCCCGCTGGAGACTCATAAAATCATGTACAAATTCACATAAGTAACATATATTTGTCCTCTTCCCACCCTATACTTTTTTAAAATTTTCTCTGATGAGTCTAAAACTGCCAAAAATTCAGTGTTTTAGTTGTTGTTTTCCAAAAATATATTTTATTGTATGAGTAGGTACTTTTTATGATGTTACTAAATAAACATCTTTTATTTCAAAATAAAAATTATTCTGATGATATATGTAGTAGCTTTGTGTTACTATTATTTGCACTAATGACTATGCTGAAAAGAAATGTACAAGGTATTGTGGTAAAAAAATTCAGAGAATGAAGCAACACCAAAATAAAGATGAAGGAATGGTAAAACGTTAAGCTTGAGAATGTTATAAGCATCCCACTTGCTATAAACCACACGGTTTGCGGTGACCCAGCATACCACTTCATGTTGTAGTATACTATAGTCGTTGACATAACACCAATAAAATACCGTTCACTAGTATTACATTCCTTAGAGTGGTACAACAGAAACACAGCAGGTCCAAGACATGACTAAAGGTTACAACTCAAATCTTTACAAAAGATTCAGAGAACACTCTAGGTTAAAGAGAGATAAAGAATCTTCTTACAAAGAAGAACCAAAAAATAATCAACTTATAATTATCATGCTAATAAAATTAGCATCAAACTATTTGGCTTGCATTGCTGCTATTGCAATACTTTATACAAATAGGTTCTATGGCTAGAGATTATACTTCTATCTAATCAGCAACTTCGTATTCACTTATGTTGATGTATATGTTGACTTCCTTGACTTTATTGAAGAACTTGAGCTTCTGGTGATGATTCTCTTGAGCATAAGTTAATGTAGACATCATCGGTATTGGCTTTAGAATCTAGTAAGGGTTAAGAAGATAAGTTGAGTACGAGCGTACTCAGCAAGTTTGCTATAAAGGATTGTTTGATGCACTAGCTATAGCCCTAGACCATAGGTCGTAGGCTATGCAGATTTTCGTAAATATTTCTTCAAAGGTTGTTTTTATTCTAAAAAGATATGTCCGTAAGCCTTCATAGGTTTACCAGAACTTTCGTGGAGTTCCTTTCCTGTTGTGTTCGTAGCTCCTTTCTGAAACAAGGAGTAACAAGTTACAGTTCTTACACTCTGCAGAGCTGCGTTATTTTATCCATGAGAGATCAACTCCTTGTTGCACAACCGGGCAGCTTACCCGTCCATAATTCCATGATGTGGGGCCCAGTAGGTGATCCAATCCAATCACTGCCCTCTCTGTGACCCCGCATGTCTGCACGATCCTCTGGGGCTGACTATACCTCCGTTAAGCCCCCTTCCGAGTAAGCTATAACCATGATGAGTCCCCGAAGACTCTATGAGCTGGTGATGTCCTGGCAAGTTCCATATAGGGTTGACTATACCACTGACAGCCACTCATATATAATTTAGACACCAAAATCGTGGGGCCTAAGGGTGCCCACCCATATGTTGGATCGTCGCAAGGAAACACAACGTCACGTTAAGGTCGTCTTGCCATACATATGGAAGGAAAAGGATACAACTGACTTATCCGTCCCATTCCAAATCTCATGGTTAACGCGTGATATACGACGCTAGAATCACTAGCAACATTAGTTGTTAAGTCCTAGATAATATGTTCCTATACCACTAGAACTGTCATAGTAGGTTATTACCTCCTGGTAAATAACCTATAATCATATTATTATGAAAATAGTGTTTTCTGACCTTTCTAAAATGCAGGTGATGACAACACTGGTTTTGCAAATACTTTACAAAAAAAATCAAAGGACATGAGCAAGTGTGAACTTGCGTTTTGTGATTGCAAGATTATGCACGCACGATCTTCGAGATAATAGAAGATCCAATATCTGAAATCATCATCATTGGTACGGTAAGGACTAATGTTTAAAGAAGAAATATGCAATGATGCATAAGTAATGCCATGCTTTTTGTAAAACTCCCGAAGTGAATTCCCCATGGTATAAGTGAAGTGAATTTAAATGACTTCTTTATGAGTTGGTTTATGCTTCAATTTTACTTTATAAGGAATATCATTTATAAGGAATTTAAGTGTTAACAATTTAAAATACGTTAGTAAAGTATAAAATAAGGTGATTATGATTAATTGTCATCTGGTGACTATGATGAAAGTTATTGGGTTAAGTTGTTAGGATTTGAAAGAACTAATATAGAGTTGTTTTAAGTGGAAAAAAGAATAACTTTTGAAGAAAATGTTTCTTTGATAAAGTTTAATCGATCTTTATGGTTGATGGATTACAATCGATGTTGTTTGTGTTTGTTTGATGATCTTGGGATTCATATGTTTTATAAGTTAATTGTAATAGACCAAAGTTAACTATAAAAATAGATAATTAAGATTTTAACATGATGTCTGTAATTATGTAGACCAAAGTTAACTTTAAAACTAGAAATGAATCTTAAGATGTGATGAGTTTAAAACATCATCAAATTTTAGGGTTTTAACAGGTAGAATTATAAATGCGGGATCATTCATTTTCAATGTAGGTGAATGATAAGTTTAATTACATGTAACTTATTAATGGGAATATAATTAGATGATATTAGTATTTTTTTAGGATTTCGAAGTTATGTTACTAATGATTAATGAATAAGGATTATTCACCACATTACATATGAGTGGTACACTGTATTTATTTATAAAGGATTTTAAAGAGTATTTTAAAGTTAATAGTTATATTTAAGTTTTATTATGAATTAAATTTATGGTTTTGGAATTAGGATTTGGATATAATATATTTAAGGTTTTATATAAACTTGTGATTGTTTCTTACTTAAGAAATGTTTATTAAAGAATTGATAAAATAGGTATTTTTATAAAATAGAGAAGGATTTATTTCTTTAAAATATTTAAAACTTCTCTAATAATATGTTTGATATTTTTCTAGTGTAATATTTATTTAAAATCTTAAAAATAGTTTTTATTTATTTTGATGTATTATTCTTATGTTTATAAAATTCCCTTAAATTATTAGATGTCTTTGAATATTTGTTTCAAGTTTTATATGTAAAATTTTAAGTTAATATTTTTATAAAATAGTAGATTAATTTTAATACACAAAAATATTTTTTACTATTTTTTAAGTCTTTTTCTTATTCTTATCGGGAAAGGACGCACGGAATGAGGATGTATAGTTAGATCCTCCATGTCTTCACTTAGAGCATCTCCCCTTGCCCCCCCCATATGGCATTCGGCACTTGGCCTTAGGGGAGGCGCTGATGCAACTACTTCCTGTCGGGGTGCACCGGCTCCTAGCCCCCCCCCCCCCCCTCAAACTTCGCTCCCAAATGGATTTTTTAAATTCAAACATAAATATCCCTAGATGAAATAGGGTTTTTCGCCATCAAACACATCATAGTATTGACAATCACGTCGCTACATTCAAGTCTAGTGATCAAAATAGGCACATGCTGGCCTCACATTACATAGACAATGGAAATAAAACAGCGGGATCATCTACCTCAGTAGGAGGCGCCTCTAGGGTAGACGACAATGGAGTAGTGGTGTTGGCCTAGGTGACGATCAAGGTCAGGGTCACAATTGACGGGTAAGCGATCGAGGTCGCCAGTGGTGCCCTGATCTTAGACAGGATCATGGCACACTGATCAATGCACCACGCCCTCACCTCGTCGGCCATGCCCTTGGGTCGACCATCAAGATAGCCAAGTCCTTCCTCTTCTTATTCGTCGCGACATTGGCATTGATGAGGCCGAGCTTGATGTATTGACTCTTAGTGACCGACGCCTATCTTTTTGTGGTGACCTCTTCCATCCGGACGGCTTGCCCTGCCCTCTTAGTAGTGTGTGAGGCGGCGTCGACCATGCATGCCATGATGAACGAGTGCAACTTCTCGATGGCCGGTGACGCGTCCCTCAAAGCATTGGGTTTGTAGACGGCGTCCTTGGCCTTGGCGATAGTGGTCCACGTCTCGTCCACTTGTTGCAAGTCTTGATCCTTGAAAATACGTGGATGAACTTGAATTCGACATAGCCATTGTTCTCTCGGTAAGCGGCAATCATGGTGCGCATATACAATGCATTTGGCACAAGAGCATGACAACGGCCCTAAAAATGGGCTACAATGTACAATGGACATCGGCCGCTAACATGGACTCGGCGTACCTCCTCCACGACGCCATGCCACTTGTTGAAAGCATGTTGGATCATGGCCCAACGGTCCGACATGCCCGAGTTGTTGCGATCATGGCACAAGGTCTTGAGGTAGTGATCCAAGAGCCGCCGCTCATCAAACGCCTCTTCACCCGCTTCTAATAGCAATCCGTGTTTTGGGTGGCTGAAAGAACATTTCATGATCCCTAGTATTTTGTGTGTTAGATAAAAATACCAAGGATTATCTAATGTGTGTTGAAGTGCTGCAGATCTTTACCTTGAAAATGAGCTTTAAAGTGTGTTTTTTGGGGGGGGGGGCGATAATCCGCCCCTAACAGGGGCCGGATAATCCGCCCCTCCCCATTTTCAAAAGGGAGCAAGGGCGCGACCTATTGTATGGGGGGATATCCCCCGAACTTTTTGTCTCTGGGGCGAATAGTCCGCCCCTTATTCGCCCCCTCAATGATTTTCACCAAGTCCATCTTGGCGCGACCCACCGTGTGGGGCGGATTTTCCCCCAGACTTTCCGTCCAGGGTGCGGATCTTTTCCCAGGGCAGATAGTCCACCCCTAGTGGGGGGCGGATAATACGCCCCCAAACTTCTCCAACGGCCAGTTCTGGGCAGGGAGTATTTAAACCCATCATCCCCCTCCTACCAGAACTCTTGGTTCATTCGAAAAAGACAAGGCCTGCTCCTCAAGTTCCATCCAAGAGATCTCTACCTTGATCCACCCAAAGGCCCCATTCCTTGGGGAATCGAAGGAGGAGGTCTCGATCTTCATCAACTGCAATCAAGCGCTTCATCTCCTCTCCATTCATTTGGAGAACCCTTGATCTGGTATTTCTTGCAAATATATAGATCCTTGTGTTGATTATATTGATAATCCTTGTTCTTGTGACAGCTTGTTGTCATTACATGAGACTCCAATTTGGTTGTGGATGTGTGCCCCGCTAGAGTTGTAAAGGCACTGATTCCCGCCTCGAAGGGTACCAATAGTGGAGAAGGTGGATCAGGCCTTTTGTGGAGAGATCCATCGGAGAATAGGGTGAGGCCTATTGTGGCATGGTGGTCTTAGAACCGCCCACCCCTCCAACACAGTTGTACTTCCCTTAACAAGGAAGGAACTGTGGTAAAACAAATCTCTGTGTCTCTGCGTGCTCCACTACGGTTTCCTCGCTCCTCTCTTTACATGCTTAGTAGCTAGGGTTGCATATAGGGAAATTCTCGTAGTTGCATATCTAGAGAATTTACTTTATGTCAATCCTAAAAGTGAAAAACAACTAAAAATTGAGTAGCACCTATTCACCCTCCCCCCTCTAGGTGCCCATACGATCCATTTAAATTGATATCAGAGCCCCGGCTCTTAATTTGGGCTTACCCCCTAAGAGAAGTATGGGTTCCAAGGGAGATGGGAGTGATGCTCCGGAAGTAGTCACCATGAACGATCACAAGACGTTGGAAACAACCTTGATTAGTTCCATGGAGGCTAAGATGGAAGAGATGCGTCAAATGATAATGCATCTCTGCCCATCCGCAGCATCACCTCCATCTGCCTCCGAGGCTACCACTCCGCAATCCAAGGAAACGGGTAAAACCGATTCCAAAGAGAATGAGGTGGTTGGTGATGGCACTAGTAAGATCTCCTCCTCGAAAAAGTATAGTGGTAAGGAAGGATACAATGAGGTTTCCCATGTGTATTCACCTGATTCACCTATCCCACACCCTCATATACATAATAGGGGTGATCCGCCCAAACTTTCAGCATCTACTTTTAATCAATGGCATTTTTTGATGAAGTCTCATGTGTGCAGCTCCTCCATTGAGTTGTGGAAAATCATAGAGAATGGTCTTCATGTTGGAGATCCTAACAACCTAACAAGAAGAGAGGTTGTAGACAGTCAACTCAATGCAATGGCTCTACACATGATTTAGCTTGGTGTGGGTACCAAAGACATGCCACACAGAGCATCTCAACACAGCTAAGGAAGCTTGGGATGCCCTCACCGAGATCTTCATTGGAAATGAAAGAATGAGAAGAAATAGGTATGATGCTTTGAGTAATCAAGCTGAAGGGTTCTATATGTTGGATGGAGAAGACCACGAGGACATGTATAGGTGGCTCAAGTCAATAGCCACCACTTTCAGAAATCATGGTGCCTCTCATGTTGATGACGCTTGGATCAAGCACAAGTATGTTAGTGATCTTACGCCTTTTGAGCCCACAGATTTGAAGAGTCTCCAGGGAAGGCATAACTACCACGTAATGACATCCAATGAGGTAATGCAAGAAATGGCAGCTTTCAAAGTGGCTGCCAAGAATGTCGAAGATGCAGGTGCATGAGCCATTGGTATGCAAAAGGGGGTCAACATGGCCTTGAAGACAAGTGTGTGTAGCACCCCGGGTAAAACCACTACTAGAAAATCGTTGTTGTTATACCTTGTGCATCATCATGACGTCATCATGCATCGTTTGCCTAAAACTATTTTCTCAAAGCCTCTATTTCTTTTCTAAATATACACCCCCCGGTCTGTTATCTCAAATCAAAATCGGGCTCGTCCAATTATGTTGTTTTGCCTAAAAACTATTTGTAAAAGCCTTTAAAATAAATTATAATATTTTTTATAATAAAATATAAAATATTTTTATTCGGGAAGGCAGCCTAGCCGTTTAGGACAGGCCACCTACTACCCAATAGGCCCAGCCCGTTTTAAACCAAACCCTAACCCTAGACCAACCTTTGACCAAACCCTAATCCTACCCCTCCAATCATATCCCTCCTTCCCGCCGCCGCCACTCACCACCCGCGCGGCAACCCACAACACTCACGCTCACCACCTCTCGACACACGCCATGCACGTAGTGCACACAACACACCGATCCCCAACCAAACCCACTTCCCACCTTGGTCAACTGCCAGCGTGGCCCCACCCACGTTGAGGCCACGCCCACCAACTCCCTGGGTCACCCTGCGGGTCCCGCTCCTCTCTCTCCCCCGGAAATTCCTCTTCCCCACCCGCGTCCCCTGCTCTCCTCTCCCGTCTGCCGCCATCCTCTGCCTCCCAGGTCGCCGCCTCGCGTGTCCTAACTTCGACCGATTCTGCGAGCGCCGCCCTCTCCCCGAGCGCTCCCCCGCCGTTTCTCTCGCGGACCCCAACGCCCCTCGTCTTCCTGGTACCGCCCTGGTGCCGCCCGCCTCGCCGCCCTACTCTGTCCGCCGCTGGTGGCCCTCCTCGACCATCCCGGTCGCCTCCCGCGCGTCATCGCCCGCAGGCCAGCACCGCCACCGCGGGCTTCTTTGCAAGCCGCCGGCCGAGCTTCCCCGTCGCTCGCGAACCTCTAGTCGCAGGCCTCATCCCCATCGATCTGCAGCAAGCTCGCTGGCTATGGGCCCCTACGCCTACCTCGGCCTCCCCAACGTCGCCGAGCCTCCTCCCAGCGACGTCGGTCGCGTGCGCCGCCTCCCGTGGGCCCCTACTCTCCGGCCGCCAAGGCCGCGCCACCGCCTCTGCCTCCTCTGTTCTCGCCCATGGCCGCCTTTGCCGCGCCATCCCGTGAGCCGCGACATCTGCTGCCTCCTGCTCGTTATTCAGGCCAAGTTCCATGTCGTGCAGTTGTCTTGTCTCCCTGTTCGCCTGCAGCGTACCCTGCTACCTCTGCTTGTATGTTTTGTTCCTGCAAGCAAGTTTTCATCTGAAGGTCTGTTCTCGATCCGGATGCTTGACTACTTTGCTTGTAAGTCTGGAACACAGAGCCCGGTCGGCGAAAACCCTAGCCCCAGATTTGGAGAGCGAACCCAAAGAACTTCAAGATCTATGTCACGGACGGCATGGAAGTACGCTAAGATCGACCTCGACCCGGTGAACCCATCGTCCATGGACGCCAAGACCGATCCCGGAGACCGACCCCGAACCCTCGGAAACCCCAAGATCGCCAAACCTCCATGTGTGACTCCTTTTCTCGAAGCCCTATTTTATTAAATGATATATCTTGTTGCATAGCTAAATTGTCATGCTTGCATACATATAATGTGGTTTTGGGGCCTTATGCCGATTCATCTCATAATTAAATATGGAGTCCATATACGAGCGAATCTAGTCTAGTATTGGTTCCATTTAAATTTGTGCATCGAACCGGTGATATAACTTTGCCTTGTTAAGCCAATATTTAAATTGCGGGGTATCTAAATAACATGAACCTATTAAATAATTGTCGGGACTCTGGTTCCGTTTAATATTGCCTAATCGCACCGCATCCTTGCCATGCCATACATCATACATGCATCATGCCGATCTTCTGCCATAGTATTAAATAGTGCATCCGGTGTTTCTTCTAGTGTTTCGCTTCTTCACGGATTAGGCCGATGAGTTGATGCGAGAGTCGACCCGATCTTCGGATGAACCTTCAACAATGTTTTCAGGCGAGCATTCTCCCCCTTTCTACCTATTTTACATTTCTAGTCTTTACTTCCTCCTATTGATCTACTGCTATCTGTGTTGCGATGCTATAGATTTCGTACCCCATTATACTTCCCTGCAGCCCTTATATTGCCATGGACACATCCTATTACCTATTGTTTGGTAGATAGTTGGACTTGCGTGTCGTAGTCTCTTGCTCAAGTGCTGTTGCGTGTTGTCAAGTACCACAGTTGTTGGAGAAATGCCTTATGCTTTATGTTGGAGATGATCATGGTGTTAATTACCGTTTAATAACTAAAATTGAAGTAGGTAAATAATGCAGAGGCACAGGTGGGCAATAAATGTTATTTGGTTTTTAACCGTCCACTTGTGTCTCGTAGGACCCCGAGTACTTGATACCTGTTCTTTGAATATTCACACTATCCGCATGTGGGACCATGAATCCCCCTAGCCAGAGCTTGAGTCATATTTATTTCTTGGGGCCACAAAGTAGTTTGGGGCTTTATTACTATCCTGTACTTATGCCATGCCTTACTGCTTTATTTACGATTGCGCGTGGAGCGCCTGTACTGTTTAGGTAAGCGGAGTGTTTTCGTGGTATCGACAAGCCCAGTCACACTTTCGGGTTCCCAGTCGTTTACAGCCATTGACGCAAACCTCTGGGTCCGTTCCGGAGCCGGCAAACTTCGTCGCGGGTAGCTTGGTGGGGTGGCCCCCTGAAATTTATATGAATCTTGCGATTGCTCTGTCGTGATGCCTCGTTGGGTTTTTATTTGGTTTTTCCCGAGGTTGATCGTGCGTGTGTTGCTATTTGTGCCCCCCTGCAGGGTAAAACTTTCTGAAAGCCGTGTCCGCGGTTATGGACGACTTGGAGCAGAGTATCTCGATCATAGACAACTATAACTAAAGTAGTGCTATAAATTTGACTTTATAATGACTAGTAATTAGCTTCACTATAATGGAATGGCTAAATAAAAGTGCCAACAATTGCTGTTTTGGATTGTCACCTGTTACCATTGTATCTGACTAGTAAGTATTGCAACTACAATGGAATGGCTAAATAAAAGTACCAACAACTGCTGGGTTTTGGGATGCCTCATGCTACAGGTATCTGACTAGTAAGTACTACAACTACCACGGAATGGTTAACTAAAACTGCCCACTGCTTATTATATCAGGATGACTCATACTATCTATATCTGACTAGTAATTGCCGCAACTATAACGAAATGAATAAAACTGCCAACTGTGTGAGTTCCTCGGTTGACTTCCTCGTTTGGTCTCGAGGGGGAAATACCAGGATGGGTATGCTTGGTGATAGTTTCAGGTTGGGTCCGAATAGGTATTTCTTATCCCTATCTGATAGCTGCCAGCTGTATTGAGTCTCTATAGGTTGTTTAGTGCATGCTGCGCTGCCGCTTCAGTCCACCATACCTATGTAGGCGAGGACCACCGAATTCTAGTCTCGCCGTGTAGTGGCCTCAGTACTGACCGCTCTCTTTTTCCTTTGTCCTTTGTCGGCACCCCTTCTGTTTAAGCAGGTTTTCAGATCGACGTCGTTAGCAGGGTTACCCTTCTGGCTTGGCCTGGGCAGGGTTATGGACCCCATTGGTTATTCTTCACGGCTCTTAGCTCAATTTTCATCTTGTCCGTACTCGGACGATGTATCGTTTTAAAGGTGATTTTGATCTTTGTATTGTATATCTGTATTCTTGACTCTTTGAGTCATTGTTTTATATATCTGTTCTGTGGTTTACATCGTTGACTATTGTGTAATGGTATTACTTCGTTTTCCACCCGCACGAAAGTGCCTGGTGGGCACCTTTGAATCGTTTCTATGCGGGTTTGGCAGGAATCGCTGAAACTTGCATAGGACTGATTATGAGGCTGTTACAGAGTGGTATCAGAGCTCAGCAGTTACAATACCCCACTGGTCCAGCCTGTAGGATAACCAAGCCAACGGACGTCGTAGAGTGTCAAAACTATTTTTGGAAAATCGGTTGGGTTAATCTTATTAGGTTTGCTTTTACTCCTTACCCTTTGCTAATCTCCTCTTACCTCGATGTGTTTTGAATCTGCTCGCTTATCTTTTCTTCGAGTCCAGGAATTCTCGTGGTTGGGTTTCTGTCGTACCTTCAGGGTTTCACTTTCATCCTTTGTTAACGGTGCTTCGATAACTGGTCTTCATGTTATCTGATGGATATTTCATATGTTGTACCTTTCAGTGGACCGAAGATTCACTAAATTTTTTCTTTCTATCCTCCGGTGTTTTTCGATACGACGAAGTCATCTACATCAGATCTGATGAGAATCTTCATACCTCCTTAGTTTTCGAACCTCGCTTGTCGAGATCTTCAGTCTGAATTCCGAGAGTTGGTTGCTTAATTCTCCTATTCATGTGTCGAGTAATGCTTTGGGTGCGCGATGGACTGATCACCATCCGACTACTCTTATCATTCGCTCTTGTACATTGAATCGATGGATTAAGCAATTTTACTCCTTCCATAGAAGTTAGAGGTGGCCTTATCTTTTGAGACCTCTACCTTCGTCCTTTGTTTTCTGGAGTGTACTCGCAACGAACATGAGCAACGACCCCTTGATGGTGGTGTCGCCGATTTCAAGATGAAGAAGGAACCCTTGTTAGTGGTGTCGCGAGGATCTACACGAAGCGAGAAGATTCAGGACATCGGCTTTCTTCCCCGTACTAGGAGGCGGATCTCGAGGGCGAGATCCATTGTTAGTGGTGCCGAATTGTAGCACCCCGGGTAAAACTGTTGGAGATATGCCCTAGAGGCAATAATAAATGTAGTTATTATTATATCTTTGTGTTTATGATAAATGTTTACATTCATGCTATAATAGTATTAACAAGGAAACATTAATACTTGTGTGATTTGTAAACTTAATTTGAAGTCCCTAGTAAAGCCTCTATATAATACTAGCTTGTTGGTTAATAGATGATGGTGGTTTCCATATCATGAACATTGAGATGTTATTGACAACAAGATCATATCGTTAGGAGAATGATATGGTGGACATACTCCTATAGATAAGCGTAGCATAAAGATCAAGTCATTTTAATAGTTCAATTGGTATATGCTTTCTGATACATAGTAATCTAATTCCTTCGACCATGAGATCATGCATATCACCTTTACCGGATGGATGCTTTGATGACATCAAACACCACACCGTAACTGGGTGGCTATAAAGGTGGCATTGAGTGTTCGGAAAGTATTGGTTGAAACACATGGATCAAGAGTGGGATTTGTCCATCCATATGACGGATAGATATACTCTGGGCCCTCTCGGTGAAATGTCATCCAATTATCTTGCAAGCATGTGACTGGATCACAAGGTATCACATGTCACGGGAACGAGAAAAGAGTACTTATCGGTAACGAGGTTGAACTAGGTATGCAGAGATACCGACGATCATAACCTCGGATAAGTAAACTATCGTGAGACAAAGGGAAATTGATATCGTATGTAAGTGGTTCATTCGATCGCAAAGTAATCGTAGAAATATGTGGGAGCTATATGAATTTCCAGATTCCTCTATTGGTTATTGATCAGAGAAGTGTCTCGATCATGTCCGCATAATTCACGAACCGTAGGGAGACACACTTAAGGATTCGACGTTGTTTGAGTAGTTATGGGATGATGAGAAAGAGTCCGAATGTTGTTCGGAGTCTCGAATGGGATTCGGGATATCACGCGGAGATCCGGAACGGTCCGGAGAATAATATTCATATAAGGAAAGTCCCGTTTCGGAGTTGGAGAATGATTCCGGTGTTTTCATCGGGAATGTTCTAGAAGGTTCCGGAATGTCCGGCACTCCGGAGGGGAAGGGTACATGAATGTGTTGTATCAAGTTGATATGATTGCATCATGTACTAAGTGTCATCGCTGAACAAAATAGAGGATTAATTCAAATCCTTGTTTGAAAAGTCAAACGCCTAGTTTGAAAGTCAAACGGCTATTTTTGGGAAGTGGAAAAGGAGGAGGAAACCGAGTTGGGGAGGAGTCCCTCCTCCCCACCGCCGGCGCACCACCAAGCCGAGTTGGGGAGGGACTCCCCTCCCTCCCCTTGGCCGGCCGGCCCTTCCATCTATATAAGGAGGGGCAGGGCTCCCTCCTAGAGACACACAAGATCCTCTCCTCCAAACCCTAGCCCCAAGCCGCCGCCTCCATAGCCGCCGCCGGCCCTAGGGAAAACCGCCGCCGCCTATCTAAACCCTAGCCGTCGGCTTGCCCCTCCTCGGCATGTCTAAACCCTAGATCATCGAGGGACTCTCTCATACTCCACCATACTCGCTCCGGCTTAAGGCGAAGCCCTGCGAGATCTCCCCTCTACTTCCGGTACCATGCCGTTGTGCTGCCGGAATCGCGAGGAGAGTGCTACAACCTCCGCTGCCTGCTGGAACAAGGGAGAGGAAGGTCTTCGTCGAGTACCGAATGTGTAACCGACTGCGGGAGCGCTGCCGGAACGCAGCGCCGGAAGGATCGTCTACGCGATCTTGAGATCGGAAAGAGTACGACTACATCACCCACGAGAATCCGCTCTCGTTAAACACTTTGGAATCTTCGAGGGTGAGTTATTCTATCAACTCGTTGCTACAATCTAGTAGATAGATCTTGGCTTGTTTGTTTGTATGCGGTAGAAAAATTTTGTTTTCCATGCTACGAAACCCTACAGTGGTATCAGAGCCGTGTCTATATGTAGATCTGTTGCACGAGTAGAACACAATGGTCATTGTGGGCATTGATGCTTTTATTGTCGATTGCTTCTTGTGTACTTTGCATCTTGCGGTATGTTGGGATGAAGCGGCCCGGGCTAACCTTACATGACATCATTCATGAGACTTGCTCCACGCTTGATATGCAACTTGTATTGCATAAGTGGCTTTGCGGGTGCATGTTTCTCCTAGCATAGTTAAGATTCAATTTACAATGGGTGATTAACAATACTAGTATCAATGTTGTGGTTCATGTTCGTAAGTTAGAACGACACTTATTGAAAGCCCCAAACCACGTAAAATATGCAAAGAAAGTAGAGGCGTCTAACTTTGTTTTGCAGGGGTGTGCAGTGATGTGATATGGCCATGATTGTGATTATATTTGATGTATGCAATGTTCCTTATTGTAAGTTGGCAACCGGCAGGAGCCATATGGTTGTCTTTAATTTATGTTAAGACCCACGTGTCTATTCAAAGTAGTTGTAATAGTTGAAGCCGGTGGACGACAACCATGGTGAAGCGTCATTGACCTTGATGCAATGCCGGTGATGATGGAGATCATGTTCGTGCTAGAAGATGGAGATCGAAAGCACAAAGAAGAAAGGCCATATCATATCACATATTATGAATTGCATGTGATGTTAATCCTTTATGCATCTTGTATTGCTTAGTAGACGATGGTAGCATTATAAGATGATCCCTCATGCACATGAATTTCAAGTCATAAAGTGTTCACCCTTAGTTAGCACAGTTGCTAAAGCTTGTTGTTTCGAAGCACCACGTGATGATCGGGTGTGTTAGATTCCGCAAGTGTATACAACGTGAGCAAGCCAGATTTGCTCATGCGGAAACTAAGGTTTGATCTTGACGAGCCTAGAATGTACAGACATGGTCTCGGAACACGGATCACTGAAAGGTAAAGCATGAATCATATGGTAGATATGATGAACATGTCGATTGTTCGCCATTGAAACTATATCAGCTCTCGTGATGATCGGTGTTGATGTGGTGGATTTGGTTCATGTGATCACTAAAACAATGTGAGGGATATTGTTTTGAGTGGGAGTTCACCTAGATTAATTTTATTATTAATTTGAACTCAATTTGTCATAAACTTAGTCTAAACTATTGCAAATATGTTGTAGATCAATGGCAGCCCCTACCATCAATTTTAATGCGTTCCTAGAGAAAGAAAAGTTGAAAAACAATGGAAGCAACTTCGCGGATTGGTTCCGCAATTTGAGGATTGTCCTCACAGCTGGTAATTTGACCTATGTGCTGGATGCACCGCTGGGTGACCCACCTACAGCTGATGTTGCCGATGAAGTAAAGAATGTTTACCTCACTCGGAAGACTCGGTACTCCACAGTTTAGTGTGCTATCTTGTATGGTTTGGAATCGGAGCTTCAGAAAAGGTTTGAGAATTCAGACCCATATGATATTATCGAGGATCTCAAATTGATCTTTGAGACTCATGCGGCAATTGAAAGCTATGAGGCTTCTGAAAAGTTCTTTAACTGCAAGATGGAAGAGGGCAGCTCCGTCAGTGAGCATGTGCTTAAGATGTCTGGGCACGCAAACAAACTTCAAAGCTTGGGTATAGTGATTCCTAATGCTTTGGGGATTTACCGCGTCCTCCAATCACTACCACCAAGTTACAAGAACTTTGTGATGAACTACAACATGCAAAACATGAACAAGACGTTGCCAGAACTCTTTGCCATGTTGAAATCTGCGGAAGTAGAGATCAAGAAAGAGCACCAAGTGTTGTTGGTCAATAAGACCACCAAATTCAAGAAAGGCAAGTCTAAGCAGAAGGGACACTTCAAGAAGGGTGGTAAGAAAGTTACCACGCCAACGAAGAAGACCAAGGCTGGACCTAAGCCTGATACTGAGTGCTTTTACTGCAAGGGAGAAGGTCACTGGAAGCGGAATTGCCCAAAGTACTTGGCGGATTTGAAGAATGGCAACATCAAGAAGAAAGGTATATCTGATATACATGTTATTGATGTGTATCTCACTAGTACTCGTAGTAGTGCCTGGGTATTTGATACTGGTTCGGTTGCTCATATTTGTAACTCGAAACAGGTGCTGCAGAATAAACGAAAGCTAGCGAAGAACGAGGTGACGATGCGCGTGGGAAACGGATCAAAGGTTGATGTGATCGCGGTCGTCACGCTACCCCTTCATCTACCATCAGGATTAGTTTTATACTTAAATAATTGTTATTTGGTGCCTGCATTAAGCATGAACATTATATCAGGATCTTGTTTACTGCGAGACGATTACTTATTTAAGTCCGAGAATAATGGTTGTTCGATTTATATGAGTAATATGTTTTATGCACATGCACCTTTGATAGATGGTCTATTCTTGTTGAATCTCGATAGTGGAAATACACATATTAATAACATTGAGGCTAAACGTTTGAAATCGAGCGATAACTCGACCTATATGTGGCACTGTCGTCTTGGTCACATTGGAGTGAAGCGTATGAAGAAACTCCATTCCGATGGACTTCTTGAATCACTTGATTTCGAATCACTTGAAAGATGCGAAGCATGTCTGATGGGTAAAATGACTAAGACTCCATTCTCTGGTATGATGGAGCGAGCTACGGACTTATTGGAAATCATACATACCGATGTGTGTGGTCCAATGAGTGTAGCATCGCGCGGTGGTTATCGTTATGTTCTTACCTTCACGGATGATTTGAGTAGATATGGGTATATCTATTTCATGAAACATAAGTCCGAAACTTTCAAGAAGTTTAAGGAATTTCAAAGTGAGGTAGAGAATCAACGTAACAAGAAGATTAAATTTCTACGTTCTGATAGTGGAGGTGAATATCTAAGTTACGAGTTTGGCGAGCATTTGAAGAAATGCGGAATAATTTCACAATTGACACGCCGGGAACACCACAGCGTAATGGTGTGTCCGAACGTCGTAATCGAACTCTCTTAGATATGGTTCGTTCTATGATGTCACTTACAGATTTACCGCTATCATTTTGGGGTTATGCATTAGAAACAGCCGCATTCACTTTAAATAGGGCACCATCTAAATCCGTTGAAACGACACCGTATGAATTATGGTTTGGGAAGAAACCTAGATTGTCGTTCCTTAAAGTTTGGGGATGCGAAGCCTATGTAAAGAAGTTACAGCCGGACAAGCTTGAACCCAAAGCGGAAAAATGCGTCTTCATAGGATACCCGAAGGAAACTATTGGGTATACCTTCTATCATAGATCCGAAGGCAAAATCTTCGTTGCCAAGAATGGATCCTTTCTAGAGAAGGAATTTCTCTCGAAAGAAGTGACTGGAAGGAAAGTAGACCTCGACGAGGTTGTCGAACCTTCTCTCGAAATTGCGAGTAGCGCAGCGCCAGAAGAAGTTCCTGTGGTGCCTGCACCAGTTAGAGAGGAAGCTAATGATGATGATCATGAAACTTCGGTTGAAGTTGCTACAGAGCCTCGCAGGTCAACGAGAACTCGTACCACTCCAGATTGGTATGATCCCGTTATGAGTGTCATGTTGGTGGACAACACCGATGACCCTGAGACATATGAGGAAGCGATGATGAGCCCAGATTCCAATAAATGGCAAGAAGCCATGAAATCCGAGATTGGATCCATGTACGAAAACCAAGTATGGACTTTGGTGGACTTACCGGATGGCCGGAAGGCTGTCGAGAACAAATGGAGCTTCAAGAAGAAAACAAATGCTGGTGGTAATGTTACTGTCTATAAAGCTCGACTTGTCGCAAAAGGGTTTCGACAAATTCAAGGAGTTGACTACGATGAGACTTTCTCACCAGTAGCGAAGCTAAAGTCTGTGAGGATTATGTTAGCAATCGCTGCATATTATGATTATGAGATATGGCAGATGGATGTCAAAACAGCATTCCTCAATGGAGACATTGATGAAGAGTTGTATATGATGCAACCCAAACGTTTTGTCGATCCTAAAGATGCTAACAAGGTATGCAAACTTCAACGGTCCATCTATGGATTGAAGCAAGCACCCCGAAGTTGGAATCAACGTTTTGATAAGGTGATCAAAAGTTTTGGTTTTATACAAACTTACGGAGAAGCTTGTATTTACAAGAAAGTGAGTGGGAGCTCTGTAGCATTCTTAATACTATATGTAGATGACATATTGTTGATTGGGAATGATGTAGACCTTCTTAATAGTGTCAAGGAATATTTGAATAATAGTTTTTCAATGAAGGATCTTGGCGAAGCAGCTTATATATTAGGCATAAAGATTTATAGAGATAGATCGAAACGCCAAATATCATTGTCACAAAGTGCATATTTGGACAAAGTTCTAAAGAAGTTTGGAATGGAAGATAGCAAGAAAAGGTTCTTGCCCATGTTGCCCAATACGACCTTGAGTAAAACTCAAAGTCCGACATCGGAGAAGATAGAGAAAGGATGAGTAAGACTCCATATGCCTCAGCCATAGGATCTCTAATGTATGCCATGCTATGTACTAGACCCGACATTGCAAATGTTGTTAGTTTAACTAGCAGATATCAAAGTGATCCAGGAGTGGATCATTGGACAGCGGTCAAAAACATCCTTAAGTACTTGAGAAGAACTAAGGATATGGTTCTTTCTTATGGAGGTGATGAACAGCTCGTTGTTAATGGTTACACCGATGCTAGTTGGAACACCGATCCGGATGATTCTAAATCACAATCTGGATACGTATTTATTTTGAATGGTGCAGCAGTTAGCTGGAGGAGATCAAAGCAAAGCGTTGTGGCGAGATCTTCAACTGAATCGGAATACATGGCTGCTTCGGAGGCTTCACAAGAAGCGATATGGATGAAAGAGTTCATTACAGAGCTGGGTGTGGTTCCTAGTGCGCTGGAAACAATGTCTATCTACTGTGATAACATGGGCGCCATAGCCAATGCGCAAGAACCAAGGTCACACAAGAAGCTGAAGCACATCAAGCTACGTTTTCACGCTATTCGAGAACATATCCAAAATGGGGATATAAAGATTTGCAAAGTACACACAGATCTGAATGTGGCGGATCCATTGACTAAACCTCTCCCGAGGGCAAAACATGACCAGCACCAAACTGCCATGGGTGTTCGGTATATTACCATGTAATCTAGATTAGATGACTCTAGTGCAAGTGGGAGACTACTGGAGATATGCCCTAGAGGCAATAATAAATGTAGTTATTATTATATATTTGTGTTTATGATAAATGTTTACATTCATGCTATAATAGTATTAACAAGGAAACATTAATACTTGTGTGATTTGTAAACTTAATTTGAAGTCCCTAGTAAAGCCTCTATATAATACTAGCTTGTTGGTTAATAGATGATGGTGGTTTCCATATCATGAACATTGAGATGTTATTCAAAACAAGATCATATCGTTAGGAGAATGATATGGTGGACATACTCCTATAGATAAGCGTAGCATAAAGATCAAGTCATTTTAATAGTTCAATTGCTATATGCTTTATGATACATAGTAATCTAATTCCTTCGACCATGAGATCATGCATATCACCTTTACCGGATGGATGCTTTGATGACATCAAACACCACACCGTAACTGGGTGGCTATAAAGGTGGCATTGAGTGTTCGGAAAGTATTGGTTGAAACACATGGATCAAGAGTGGGATTTGTCCATCCATATGACGGATAGATATACTCTGGGCCCTCTCGGTGAAATGTCATCCAAGTAGCTTGCAAGCATGTGACTGGATCACAAGGTATCACATGTCACGGGAACGAGAAAAGAGTACTTATCGGTAACGAGGTTGAACTAGGTATGCAGAGATACCGACGATCATAACCTCGGATAAGTAAACTATCGTGAGACAAAGGGAAATTGATATCGTATGTAAGTGGTTCATTCGATCACAAAGTAATCATAGAAATATGTGGGAGCCATATGAATTTCCAGATTCCTCTATTGGTTATTGATCAGAGAAGTGTCTCGATCATGTCCGCATAATTCACGAACCGTAGGGAGACACACTTAAGGATTCGACGTTGTTTGAGTAGTTATGGGATGATGAGAAAGAGTCTGAATGTTGTTCGGAGTCTCGAATGGGATTCGGGATATCACGAGGAGATCCGGAACGGTCCGGAGAATAATATTCATATAAGGAAAGTCCCGTTTCGGAGTTGGAGAATGATTCCGGTGTTTTCATCGGGAATGTTCTAGAAGGTTCCGGAATGTCCGGCACTCCGGAGGGGAAGGGTACATGAATGTGTTGTATCAAGTTGATATGATTGCATCATGTACTAAGTGTCATCGCTGAACAAAATAGAGGATTAATTCAAATCCTTGTTTGAAAAGTCAAACGCCTAGTTTGAAAGTCAAACGGTTATTTTTGGGAAGTGGAAAAGGAGGAGGAAACCGAGTTGGGGAGGAGTCCCTCCTCCCCACCGCCGGCGCACCACCAAGCCGAGTTGGGGAGGGACTCCCCTCCCTCCCCTTGGCCGGACGGCCCCTCCATCTATATAAGGAGGGGCAGGGCTCCCTCCTAGAGACACACAAGATCCTCTCCTCCAAACCCTAGCCCCAAGTCGCCGCCGCCTCCATAGTAGCCGCCGGCCCTAGGGCAAACCGCCGCCGCCGCCTAGCTAAACCCTAGCCGCCGGCTTGCCCCTCCTCGGCGTGTCTAAACCCTAGATCGTCGAGGGACTCTCTCATACTCCACCATACTCGCTCCGGCTTAAGGCGAAGCCCTGCGAGATCTCCCCTCTACTTCCGGTACCACGCCGTTGTGCTGCCGGAATCGCGAGGAGAGTGCTACAACCTCCGCTGCCTGCTGGAACAAGGGAGAGGAAGGTCTTCGTCGAGTATCGAACGTGTGACCGACCGCGGGAGCGCTGCCGGAACGCAGCGCCGGAAGGATCGTCTACGCGATCTTGAGATCGGAAAGAGTATGACTACATCACCCACGAGAATCCGCTCTCGTTAAACACTTTGGAAACTTCGAGGGTGAGTTATTCTATCGACTCGTTGCTACAATCTAGTAGATAGATCTTGGCTTGTTTGTTTGTATGCGGTAGAAATTTTTTGTTTTCCATGCTACGAAACCCTACAAAAACCACTACTAGAAAATCGTTGTTGTTATACCTTGTGCATCATCATGACGTCATCATGCATCGTTTGCCTAAAACTATTTTCTCAAAGCCTCTATTTCTTTTCTAAATATACACCCCCCCCGGTCTGTTATCTCAAATCAAAACCGGGCTCGTCCAATTATGTTGTTTTGCCTAAAAACTATTTGTAAAAGCCTTTAAAATAAATTATAATATTTTTTATAATAAAATATAAAATATTTTTATTCAGGAAGGCAGCCTAGCCGTTTAGGCCAGGCCACCTACTACCCAATAGGCCCAGCCCGTTTTAAACCAAACCCTAACCCTAGACCAACCTTTGACCAAACCCTAATCCTACCCCTCCAACCATATCCCTCCTCCCCGCCGCCGCCACTCACCACCCGCGCGGCAACCCACAACACTCACGCTCACCACCTCTCGACACACGCCACGCACGCAGTGCACACAACACACCGATCCCCAACCAAACCCACTCCCCGCCTTGGTCAACTGCCAGCGTGGCCCCACCCACGTTGAGCCCGCGCCCACCAACTCCCTGGGTCACGCTGCGGGTCCCGCTCCTATCTCTCCCCCGGAAATTCCTCTTCCCCACCCGCGTCCCCTGCTCGCCTCTCCCGTCTGCCGCCGTCCTCTGCCTCCCAGGTTGCCGCCTCGCGTGTCCTCACTTCGACCGGTTCTGCGAGCGCCGCCCTCTCCCCGAGCGCTCCCCCGCCGTTTCTCTCGCGGGCCCCGATGCCCCTCGTCTTCCTGGTACCGCCCTGGTGCCGCCCGCCTTGCCGCCCTACTCTGTCCGCCGTCGGTGGCCCTCCTCGACCATCCCGGTCGCCTCCCGCGCGTCATCGCCCGCAGGCCAGCGCCTCCACCGCAGGCTTCTTTGCAAGCCGCCGGCCGAGCTTCCCCGTCGCTCGCGAACCTCTAGTCGCAGGCCTCCTCCCCATCGATCTGCAGCAAGCTCGCCGGCTATGGGCCCCTGCGCCTACTTCGGCCTCCCCAACGTCGCCGAGCCTCCTCCCAGCGACGTCGGTCGCGTGCGCCGCCTCCCGTGGGCCCCTACTCTCCGGCCGCCAAGGCCGCGCCACCGCCTCTGACACCTCTGTTCTCGCCCATGGCCGCCGTTGCCGCGCCATCCCGTGAGCCGCGACATCTGCTGCCTCCTGCTCGTTATTCAGGCCAAGTGCCATGTCGTGCAGTTGTCTTGTCTCCCTGTTCGCCTGCAGCGTACCCTACTACCTCTGCTAGTATGTTTTGTTCCTGCAGGCAAGTTTTCATATGAAGGTCTGTTCTCGATCCGGATGCTTGACTACTTTGCTTGTAAGTCTGGAACATCGAGCCCGGTCGGCGAAAACCCTAGCCCCAGATTTGGAGAGCGAACCCAAAGAACTTCAAGATCTATGTCACAGACATCATGGAAGTATGCTAAGATCGACCTCGACCCGGTGAACCCATCGTCCATGGACGCCAAGACCGATCCCAGAGACCGACCCCGAACCCTCGGAAACCCCAAGATCGCCAAACCTCCATGTGTGACTCCTTTTCTCGAAGCCCTATTTTATTAAATGATATATCTTGTTGCATAGCTAAATTGTCATGCTTGCATACATATAATGTGGTTTGGGGGCCTTATGCCGATTCATCTCATAATTAAATATGGAGTCCATATGTGGGCGAATCTAGTCTAGTATTGGTTCCATTTAAATTTGTGCATCGAACCGGTGATATAACTTTGCCTTGTTAATCCAATATTTAAATTGCGGGGTATCTAAATAACATGAACCTATTAAATAATTGTCGGGACTCTGGTTCCGTTTAATATTGCCTAATCGCACTCCATCCTTGCCATGCCATACATCATACATGCATCATGCCGATCTTCTATCATAGTATTAAATAGTGCATCTGATGTTTCTTCTAGTGTTTCGCTTCTTCACGGATTAGGCCGATGAGTTGATGCGAGAGTCGACCCGATCTTCGGATGAACCTTCAACAATGTTTTCAGGCGAGCATTCTCCCCTTTCTACCTATTTTACATTTCTAGTCTTTACTTCCTCCTGTTGATCTACTGCTATCTGAGATTCCGTACCCCGTTATACTTCCCTGCAGCCCTTATATTGCCATGGACACATCCTATTACCTGTTGTTTGGTAGATAGTTGGACTTGCGTGTCGTAGTCGCTTGCTCAAGTGTTGTTGCATGTTGTCAAGTACCACAGTTGTTGGAGAAATGCCTTATGCTTTATGTTGGAGATGATCATGGTGTTAATTACCGTTTAATAACTAAAATTGAAGTAGGTAAATAATGCAGAGGCACAGGTGGACAATAGATGTTATTTGGTTTTTAAACGTCCACTTGTGTCCCGTAGGACCCCGAGTACTTGATACCTGTTCTTTGAATATTCGCACTATCCGCATGTGGGACCATGAATCCCCCTAGCCAGAGCTTGAGTCATATTTATTTCTTGGGGCTACAAAGTAGTTTGGGGCTTTATTACTATCATGTACTTATGCCATGCCTTACTGCTTTATTTACGATTGCGCGTGGAGCGCCTGTACTGTTTAGGTAAGCGGAGTGTTTTCGCGGTATCGACAAGCCCAGTCACACTTTCGGGTTCCCAGTCGTTTACAGCCATTGACGCAAGCCTCTGGGTCCGTTCCGGAGCCGGCCAACTTTGTCGCGGGTAGCTTGGTGGGGTGGCCCCCTGAAATTTATATGAATCTTGCGATTGCTCTGTCGTGATGCCTCGTTGGGTTTTTATTTGGTTTTTCCCGAGGTTGATCGTGCGTGTGTTGCTATTTGTGCCCCCCTGCAGGGTAAAACTTTCTGAAAGCCGTGTCCGCGGTTATGGACGACTTGGAGCACAGTATCTCGATCATAGACAACTATAACTAAAATAGTGCTATAAATTTGACTCTATAATGACTAGTAATTAGCTTCACTATAATGGAATGGCTAAATAAAAGTGCCGACAATTGTTGTTTTGGATTGTCACTTGTTACCATTGTATCTGACTAGTAAGTATTGCAACTACAACGGAATGGCTAAATAAAAGTACCAACAACTGTTGGGTTTTGGGATGCCTCATGCTATAGGTATCTGACTAGTAAGTACTACAACTACCACGGAATGGTTAACTAAAACTGCCCACTGCTTATTATATCAGGATGACTCATACTATCTATATCTGACTAGTAATTGCCGCAACTATAAAGAAATGAATAAAACTGCCAACTGTCTGAGTTCCTCGGTTGACTTCCTCGTTTGGTCTCGAGGGGGAAATACCAGGATGGGTATGCTTGGTGATAGTTTCAGGTTGGGTCCGAATAGGTATTTCTTATCCCTATCTGATAGCCGCCAGCTGTATTGAGTCTCTATAGGTTGTTTAGTGCATGCTGCGCTGCCGCTTCAGTCCACCATACCTATGTAGGTGAGGACCGCCGAATTCTAGTCTCGCCGTGTACTGGCCTCAGTACTGACCGCTCTCTTTTTCCTTTGCCCTTTGTCGGCACCCCTTTTGTTTAAGTAGGTTTTGAGATCGACGTCGTTAGCAGGGTTACCCTTCCGGCTTGGCCTGTGCAGGGTTATGGACGCCATTGGTTATTCTTCATGGCTCTTAGCTCAATTTGCATCTTGTCCGTACTCGGACGCTGTATCGTTTTAAAGGTGATTTGGATCTTTGTATTGTATATCTGTATTCTTGACTCTTTGAGTCACTGTTGTATATATCTGTTATGTGGGTTCCATCGTGGACTATTGTGTAATGGTATTACTTCGTTTTCCACCCGCACGAAAGTGCCTGGTGGGCACCTTTGAATCGTTTCTATGCGGGTTTGGCGGGAATCGCTGAAACTTTCATAGGACTGGTTCTGAGGGTGTTACAGTGTGGCTAATCAAGATGAAGATGACATAGAAGATATGGACTGTCCCGAGGATGTTAAAAGAGCTCATGGACAATACATGGCCTTCTATGCTAGAAACTTTTGGAAGGATCCAGCTAAAGCCAAATCTGAACTAGAACGCAAGAGTGGAGCAAATGGAAGAAGGGAGAACGGTCCCAAGCTAAGAACATGTTTCAATTGTGGAGACCGGCTGCACTTTGTAGCTGAGTGTCCTTATCAAAGTAGAGAAGATAATGGAGGAAGACTAATTCTCAAAGAGAAGTCAAAGGCTCCACGAAAGAAGCAATTTTTGAAGAAGAATGCTCCATTCAAGAAGCAACCAAAGATAGTGTTAGTAGCTCAATAGGAGTATACTTCGGGAAGTGAAGATGAAGATGATAACTCACGTGAGGTGGCTGCTATAGTCACCACATCTACACCGACATCTCTCTTTGACTCTCTGAACGAAAACGTCATCAACAAGAACTCTACTTGTTGATGACCCACAAGTGTAGGGGATCGCAATGGTCTTTGCAGGTAGTATTACCCAATTTATTGATTTGACACAAGGGGAGCCAAAGAATACTTGCAAGCCTTAACAACTGAGTTGTCAATTCAGCTGCACCTGGAAATAGTTCTTGCTCACAGAAGTTTATCAGTAGCAACAGTTTGTAGTAGTAATAGCAAAGAAACAGTAGCAGCAAAACAGGAGCTATAGTAACAGTAACAGTAAACAATAGGAAACGAGCGCGGTAGGCATAGGGATGGATGGACGGGTGTTGCATGGACAAGTCTAAACATGTAACTTCAAGATCTAGGGCATTGCAGATAAATAATAACAAGCATCCAAGTACTAAACAATCCTAGGCATGTGCTCCAACTATAGTCATACGTGCTCGCAATGAGAACTTGCACAACATATTCTGTCCAGCCAGCCCATGGCAGCGGGGCCTCTAGGGAACTACTGGCAATTAAGGTGCTCCTTTTAATAGAGCACCGGCGCAAAGCATTAATAGTCCATGAACACATGTGATCCTCACACCATAGCCATCTCCTCCGGTTGTCCCAATTTCTGTCACCCCCTAGGCGCGGGGCAGGGCCCACCCGCGCCTGGCAGGGCTGTGGGCCCCCCCAGGCCTCCACTCCGTTTCGTATTTTGGCTCCATGGTCCTTCTGGTGAAATATAATTTTTGGCATATTTTCCTGGATTTTTCCTGATAGTTGATTTTCTGCACAAAAACTAGACACCAAGGTAATTCTGCTAAAAACAGCGTCAGTCCGTGTTAGTTGTATCCAAATCACACAAGTTTAGAGGAGAAACAATAGCAAAGGTGTTCGGGAAAGTAGATATGTTTTGGATGTATCACTTGTCTCATGGCAAGAGGTTCCGAGGTATCATCTTCTAACACTTCTTTTCCTAAGGCTATGATTAACATGAATGATCCTGCTAGTGTTAAGGTTAAGGAAGAAATTATTGCTTTGGAATATTTTATCACTAACTTGCAAGGTGAGCACAAAATACATTTTGAGGCTCTCATGGACCAGCTGGCCCAAAATGAAGTGCTTCTTGAAGAAAATGGCAGGATTGAAAGGGAGGATGCAATTGAAATTGCATCCCTAAAAATTCTCTAGAAGAAGAGGAAGAGGCTTGTGTTTCTCTTTAAGAGAGACTTGAGTCTATTGAGGAGTCACATGAAGAAGTGGTGACAAATCTTGTTAAGGAACGTGACAATGCAGTAGCCAAAGCAAAGAAACTAAAGAAAGAAAAGGTTGACTTTGGGGCTGCTCATGCTAGACTCTCTGAGGAATTAGAGAAACTTGACATTGCTCATAAGGCTTCGAAAAGTGAATTATCTATTCTCAATGAGTCGCATGATCAGCTCCAAATTCGATTGACCAAATATGATGTCCCTAGCACATCTAAAACAACGGGTGGAAGATGAGCTTGTCAAAGACTCCACTCCCAAAGTTAAGGGTGTTCTTGATGATATTCTTGGCAAGCAAATATCAAATCTTGGAAAATAGGGACCTCGCTATGTTTCCAAGTCCAAGAAGAAGAAGAAGAAGACCAAGAGTGAACAAGCAAAGACAAGCACCATTGCGAAGAACATCACAAAAGACAAATCTGACCATATTGGTTTTGCAGGGTCTAACAATGCTATATTATGAACTATTTTGAGATTACTATGGTGATGTATATGAAAATTATGTTGGTCCTTTTGATGAATATGTTGCTTGGTCTATTTGGGTTCCAAAGACCCTTGTTACTAACATGAGAGGATGATGACTCCTTGTTAACATGGAGCACTTCATCGGGAAACCCCAAGAGCAAGGTGTGAAGCAGCATAGAATCAAGTCTTCCCTCAGTAAGAAACCAAGTTTATCGGACCAGTAGGAGGAAGGAAACGTCTCAAAGGTGTTGCAAGCAACGTGGAAACCTGCATAACACAAACTCAATACTTTGCCCCAGCGAACAGTGAGGTTGTCAATCTCACCGGTTGCTGTAACAAAGGATTAACTGTATGGTGTGGAAGGTGATGATGGTTTGACAATGCAGTAGCCAAAGCAAAGAAACTAAAGAAAGAAAAGGTTGACTTTGGGGCTTCTCATGCTAGACTCTTCGAGGAATTAGAGAAACTTGACATTGCTCATAAGGCTTTGAAAAGTGAATTCTCTATTCTCAATGAGTCGCATGATCAGCTCCAAATTCGATTGACCAAATATGATGTCCCTAGCACATCTAAAACAACGGGTGGAAGATGAGCTTGTCAAAGACTCCAATCCCAAAGTTAAGGGTGTTCTTGATGATTTTCTTGGCAAGCAAAGGTCAAATCTTGGAAAAGAGGGACCTGGCTATGTTTACAAGTCCAAGAAGAAGAAGAACAAGAGTGAACAAGCAAAGACAAGCACCATTGAGAAGAACATCACAAAAGACAAAACTGACCATATTGGTTTTGCAGGGTCTAACAATGCTAATTATGAACTATTTTGAGATTACTATGGTGATGTCTATGCAAATTATGTTGGTCCTTTTGATGAATATGTTGCTTGGTCTATTTGGGTTCCAAAGACCCTTGTTACTAACATGAGAGGATGATGACTCCTTGTTGACGTGGAGCACTTCATCGGGAAACCCCAAGAGCAAGGTGTGAAGCAGCATAGCAGCAAGTCTTACCTCAGTAAGAAACCAAGGTTATCGAACCAGTAGGAGGAAGGAAACGTCTCAAAGGTGTTGCAAGCAACATGGAAACCTGCATAACACAAACTCAAGACTTTGCCCCAACGAATAGTGAGGTTGTCAATCTCACCGGTTGCTGTAACAAAGGATTAACTGTATGGTGTGGAAGGTGATGATGGTTTGCAGCAAGTAAACAGTAACAGTGGAAGATGTATCAATGGTAAAGATTGGACCGGGGTCCATAGTTCACTAGAGGTGCTCTCCTTAGATAAACAAACATGGAATGCAGGATAAACAAATTACAGCAGGGCAATTAATAGGACTGAGCAAGGCATAACAATGCAATACTAGATACAAAGATCCTATGAGATTCGATTGGGCAATACAACAATATACATAGATCGCCATCCAACTGCATCTATGACTAGAAGTCCACCTTCAGGTTATCATCCGAACCCCCTCCAGTATTAAGTTGCAAGCAACAGACAACTGCTTTAAGCAAAGTGTGTAAGGTAAACAATCCACTTGTTCCATGAACAAGAGACTATTTTTTTCTCCCTAGTGGCAACAGCACATCTACAACCGTAGAGATTTCTGTCACTTCCCTTGGTAAATAGAGGCATGAACCCACTATTGAGCATAAATACCCCCTCTTGGAGTCACTAGCAACTACTTGGACAAGATAGCTACGAACAACGATGAGCATGCAAGATCACAAACAACACAGACATGATAGAATCAAATTGAAAAAACCATTAATCAATCTGACATAGTAGTCTCAATATCCATTAGTCCCCGCAAACACAACATGCATGCTTACAAATAGATTAGATCTTGACCATGAACGGAGCTCACAAGATCTATACATGAAAGCACAAGGAGGAGATACAACCATCTAGCTACTATATGGACCCGTAGTCCAAGGTGGAACTACTCATGCTTCATACCAGAGGCTGGCATGATGAAGAAGAAGGCCTCCGAGATGATCTCCCCTTCGGCAGGGTGCCGGGAAGAGCTTCAGATCTCCCCAATCTAGGGATGATGGTGGCCGCGGCTACAGACGGTTTCGTGGAATATTGATCGGGTGTTTAGGGTTTTGGCATCGGGTGGACTTTATAGGCGAAGAGGTGAGGCAGGGGGCCACTAGGGCGGCTGCACCCCCCAGGCGCGAGGTGGGCCCACCCGTGCGGCCAGGGGGCGTGGCCCCCTGGTGAGCATCCTCCGTCTCGTATTCTGGCTTCGTGTTTCCCATGGTAAAATATTGACTTTGGCTTTTGTCCCGTCCAATTCCGAGAATATTGATTTTCTGCCTTTCGAGAACCAAAAACAGAAGAAAACAGGCAACTGGCACTGTGGCAACTTTTTAATAGGTTAGTACCAGAAAACATATAAAAACACCTCAAAGTGTGGACAAAGCAAAGCAAAGTAGATAGTAAACAAGCATGGAGCATCAAAAATTATAGATACGTTTCCGACGTATCAGAGGACCCATTGAAAAATGGATACCTAAAACCAAGATGTAATTCTCTTGCAGGGCTATGCTTCTGGTGGGTCTAAATGGGTGCTGGACAGTGGGTGCACTAGTCATATGACCGGAAGCAAAGAGATCATCACGGAGATGAGACCCAATCATGATCATATTACAGTCTCATATGGTGATAAGTCTAAATCTGAGGTATTAGGTCTTGGCAAGGTTGTGGTTGCCCATGATATCTCTCTCATGGACGTCATGCTTGTTGAGACCCTCGGTTACAATTTACTTTCTATTCGTGCCCTTGGTAAGATGGGATTTGCTGTTTTTATTGATGGTTATTTAGTGGTACTCTTGTGGAGCAAGTCTCTAAAGGTCGCTTTTGTTGGGTACGTCGAAAATGACCTGCATGTGGTGGAATTTTCGGGGAAAACCACTGCGGGTCCGATGTGCTTATTCGGAAAGGACAACATGGGCTGGTTATGGCATCGCCGTCTAGCCCATGTCAACATGAGAACTTTTCAAAGTCTTCATAAGGGTGGCCACATCCTTGGACTAAAAGGCAATGTTTCCTTTGCCAAAGATCGTGTTTGCAGGGCTTGTGTTGAAGGAAAGATGCATGACTCACCCACAAGAGGAAAACTATTGTTTCCTCAAAGCGGATCTTGGAATTACTTCATGTGGACTTATTTGGTCCTCCATCTCATGTTAGCCTCGGTGGGAAGAAATATTGCTTGGTGATTGTCGATGATTACTCAAGATACACTTGGGTATATTTCTTCAAGCTAAAGAGTGAGTCTCAACAAACTATCATTGACTTTGCTAATGAGGTTCAGCGTCAACACAATGTCCCCATATTGGCAATAAGAAGTGACGACGGCTCCAAGTTCAAGAACTACACATTAAATGGATTTCTAAGTGAAGAGGGGATAAGACATCAATATTCCTCTGCGTACACCCCTCAACAAAATGGTGTAGCCGAGAGGAAGAACCGCACTTTGATGGATATGGATAGATCAATGTTGGCTGAATTCAAGTCACCATACAACTTTTAGGCTCAAGCCATATCTACCTCTTGTCACTCATCAAATCGGCTCTACCTCCGCAAGATCTTGGACAAAACACCTTATGAAATACTTACCGGTAACAAGCCCAACATATCGTATTTCCGGGTATTCGGTTGTAAGGGTTTCTTTCTCATCAAAGGAGTTCACTTGTCTAAATTTGAGTCTAAGGCTTTAGAAGGTATTTTTGTTGGTTACGGTGCCGAATCCCACACTTATAGAGTCTACAACAAGCTCTCTGGAATTGTTGTAGAATCTTGTAGTGTGGAATTCGATGAAAATGATGGCTCCCATGTGGGGCAAGTTGATGTTTGTGATGCAGATGTTGAAATACCCCTGATACGTCCAATTTGCATCACCATTCTATATCATAATTTGCCTATATTCATTGATATATTTCATATTAAGAGGTGATACTTATGTCTTTTCATCTATTTTTGCATGTTGGATGATTCTTGGAGGATGAACTGCTGGAGTCAGGATTCTGATGGAAAAAGCGGTGTTTTGATGCAATTTCATGAAGATCAAAAAAATAGCAAAAAAATACAGAAAATTCTATTTTCCTAGAAGACAAAGTATGCCAGAAGGGGAGGCGGAGTTGGGCCACAGGGGGCCCACCCACCCTAGTCGCGGGCCACCCTAGGTCGGGCCTACAGGGGGTGTGGCCACCCTGGCCCACCTCTGGCTCCGCCCTCTAGCCTATATCTTCTCCTCGAAACCCTAAAGTCAGGGGAGAGACCACAGAAAGATTCCGCCGCCTGTGTGGGGCAGAAAACACCGAGAGAGAAAGAGCTCTCCGGCAGACAGATTTCTGCCAAGGAAATTCCTTCCCAGAGAGAGGAGATCGTCGCCATCAACACCATCATCAAGCTAGACTTTGATCGGGATCATCATCATCATCCACAACATCATCTCCACCAGCACCATTGTCACCACTCCATCCCGCTGTAACAATTGTGTTGAATCTTGCATAGTTCTTAGGGGAAACTTTCCCGGTGTTGATTACTATTGTAGTTGATGCTTGTGAGTGGAACCATTGAATTATTGTTTATGTTCAGATTGTTATCCATCATCATATCATATCTGATCTTGATCCATATGATGTCTCGTGAGTAGTTCGTTTAGTTCTTGAGGACATGGGAGAAGTCATGTTGTTAGTAGTGGAATTGTGTTGAGGTATTATTCAATGGTTTAATATTTAATTTGTGGTGCTATTCTTCTAGTGGTGTCATATGAACGTCGACTACATGATACTTCACCATTTATGGGCCTAGGGGAATGCATTGTGTATTTGGCGACTAATTGTGGGGTTGCCGGAGTGACAGAAACCTGAACCCCTGTTAGGAAACCTTTGCACAAGGGAGTGTAGGATCTCAGAGTTTAAGGCTGTGGTTAGGTTTTTATCTTAATTGCTTTCTTGTAGTTGCGGATGCTTGCAACGGGTTTAATCATAAGTATGTATTAGTCCAAGTAAGGTTGGTACATTAGCATAGGTTCACCCACACAACACTTATAAAACCAAAGAAGATTAATCAGCTATATGAAACGAAAGCACTTGACAGTATTCCCATGTGTCCTCGAGAACGTTTGGTCCTCATAAGTATTTCCTCCGGCTTGTCCTTTGCTAAGAAAGTATTGGGCCACTGCTGCAATTATTTGCTGTCTTTATTTACTTGCACTTTATTTCCTTGCTTTATCAGAAAACCCCTAAAAATCTGTTTCCTAAGTATTTACAGATATTTCCTGCTCCATACCACTAGACAACACCTTCTGCTCCTCGTTGGGATCGACACTCCTATTTATCCAAAGTACTCCCTCCGATCCATATTACTTGTCGTTGAAATGGATGTATCTAGCACTAAAACATGTCTAGATATATCCATTTTAGTGACAAGTAATATGGATCAGAGGGAGTACTACGATACACCCCCTATACTTGTGGGTCATCAAGACTATTTTCTGGCGCCGTTGCCGGGGAGTGAAGCGTTATTGAAGAGTGGAACTGGTAAAGGAAACTTCTACTGTGAGTATTGTTTTTATTTTTGTTTGTTACTTTGTTTACAATATGGATAACCCACTTGGTTTTATGTTTGGGAAAACTACTACCACTTTTAGGGTAGTATATGAATCACCACCTGTTGAGATAGATCCTTTTAAGATACCTACAAGTATTGTTGATCGTGTTATGGATAATTATTATTTTGGGGATGGAACTGTCCATCTTGGTGCTCACTTGCTTTTTATCCATGAATTATGCGGGTTGTTTAAGTGTGCAGGTATCACAACTGAACAGGTGAAGAATAAGTTACTCTCTATATCATTGAAAGGAAGAGCTAAAGAATGGTATAAGCTGTTGAAGAATGGAAAATCCATGGAATGGGAGGAAATAGTACCTCTCTTTTATTCTAAATTCTATCCTCCCAGTGAGATTCATAAGGATAGGAATCAAATATATAAATTTTGGCCTCGTGATGGAGAAAGTACAGCTCAAGCTTGGGGGAGATTGAAGTTACTAATGCTTAAATGTCCTATTCATGAACTCCCTAACAATATTATCATTAATAACTTTTATGCAAGGCTTTCTCTCCATGATAAAGATTTATTAGATGCTTCCTGTGCTGGATCATTCACACGTATGAAGGAAGAAACTAAATGGGATCTTTTATGGGAACACTGAAGCATGGGAGAATGACAAAGGAAGAAAGTCAGGTATAAACTATGATTATGAATGCATTAAATCTTTTATGGGAACTGATGAATTTCGTGATATTAGTACTAAGTATGGTCTTGATTCTCAAAGTATTGCCAATTGTTTTAAGGCCTTTGCCTCTTATGTAGAAAATCCTAAAAAGAAGTGGAACAAGTACCATGCACCTTATAAAGATGTTGTTAATCATGTTCCTGCTAGAAATACTGAAGTTTGTACTATTAATCATATTTTGCCTGAACCTTATGTTGAGGAAATACCTTTTCCTGCTAAGGTAAAGGAACATTCTATCATAGCTAATGTGGTTAGCAAAAGTGCAAAGAAAACTGTGGAACCTGGTGAGCAAATAAACATTGAACCTGTAGTAGCCCTTGTAAAAGATCTTGTCACTAAAAATATAGAGGATAAGCACATTGTATTCTATGAAGACGCTTCTAATATTGTCTCTCATCCTAAAAAAATCTAGAAAAACTAGTGTCCATGTGCTTTCTGTGAGAATTGGTGATCATTGCTATTATGGTTTATGTGATATTGGTGCTAGTTATAGTGCTATTCCTTATGAGCTTTACAGGGAAATTATGCATGAAATTGGTCCTTGTGAACTTGAGGACATTGATGTGGTTATTCACCTTTCTAATAGAGAGACAGTCTGTCCAATTGGCATTGTAAGAGATGTGGAGGTTCTTTGTGGTAAGATTAAATATCCTGCTGGTTTTCTAGTACTTGGTTCAGAAGCTAGTAAAACATGTCCTATTATCTTTGATAGACCTTTCTTGAATACTTGTGGGGCTATTATATATTGTAAGAAGGAGAAAGTTTTAACTAAGTTTGATGGAGAATCTTATGAGTTTAATTTTTCCAAATTTGCTAAAACTCCTTATGAAAATGAATTGCCTAATGAGGATTTCAGGATTGAACAACTCTCTGCTATTTCTCTTGATCCTAAAAATGCCCTGCATCAGTATATGGAATATCATGAAAGTGAGGTCTTCATGAAGGAAAGAAATGAGATTGACGAGGTTTTCCTTTGTCAACCCGAATTACTTAAGCATAACCTACCCGTGGAAGATTTGGGTACCATACTACCACCTAAAGGGACCCTGTTTTTGATTTAAAACCTCTACCTGATGATCTTAAATATGCTTATCTAGATGATAAGAAAATATATCCTGTTATAATTAGTTCTAAACTTTCAGGGAAGGAAAAGGAAAGATTATTGGAATATTGAAGAAACACCGAGGAGCTATGGGGTATACTCTTGATGATCTAAAAGGTATTTCTCCTACTATATGTTAGCATGCTATTAATGTAGAACCTGATGCAAAACTAGTTGTTGAACATCAACGCCATTTAAATCCTAAGATGAAGGATGTGGTAAGAAATGAGGTATTAAAACTCCTTGATGCTGGTATTATTTACCCTATTGCTAATAGTCAATGGTTAGCCATGTTCATTGTGTCCCAAAGAAAGGGGAAATCATAGTTGTGCCTAATGAAAATAATGAGCTTATACCTCAAAGAGTAGTGGTTGGTTATAGGTGCATTTATTTTAGAAAGGTTAATAAAGTTACTAAGAAAGATCATTATCATCTGCCTTTTATTGATCAAATGCTAGAAAGATTGTCTAAAAATACCCACTTTTGTTTTCTTGATGGTTATTCTGGGTTCTCTCAGATTGCCGTGAGAGCACAAGACCAAGAGAAAACCACTTTCACTTGTCACTATGGAACTTATGCTTATAGGCGTATGCCTTTTGGTTTATGTAATGATCCTGCTACCTTTCAGAGATGTATATCTGCTATCTTTCATGGTTTTTGTGAAGAAATTGTAGAAGTTTTCATGGACTATTTTTCCTTCTGTGGAACTTCTTTTGATAATTGTTTGCACAACCTTGATAAAGTTTTGCAGAGATGTGAAGAAACTAATCTTGTTCTTAATTGGGAGAAATGCCACTTCATGGTTAATGAAGGGATTGTTCTTGGACACAAAATTTCTAAAAGAGGTATTGAAGTAGACGGAGCCAAAATTAAAGCAATTGAGAAGATGCACTGCCCTAGGGATATAAAAGGTATTCGTAGTATCCTTGGTCATGCTGGTTTCTATAGGAGGTTTATTAAAGATTTCTCCAAAATTTCAAAGCCCCTTACTAATCTTATTCAAAAAGATGTACTACCTCCGATCCTAAATAAGTGTCGCCCTTTTAAACTAGAGCTAGTTCAAAACCGCGACACTTATTTAGGATCGAAGGGAGTACCTTTTATTTTTGATGATGATTATAAGTAAGCTTTTGAAACATTGAAAAAAGCTTTGACTACTGCTCCTATTGTTTAACCACCTGATTGGAATTTACCCTTTGAAATTATGTGTGATGCTAGTGATTTTTTATGGGTGATGTTCTTGGGCAACGAGTAGATAAAAAGTTGAATGTTATTCATTATGATAGTAAGACTCTTGATGCTGCTCAAAAGAATTATGCTACTACTGAAAATAAGTTCTTAGCTATAGTATTTGCTTGTGATAAGTTTAGACCTTATATTGTTGATTCTAAGGTTACTATTCATATTGATCATGCTGCTATTAAGTACCTTATGACAAAGAAAGACGCTAAGCCTAGGATTATTAGATGGGTGTTGCTTTTACAAGAGTTTGATCTGCATATTGTAGATAGGAAACGTGCTGAAAATCCTGTTCCTGATAATTTATCTTGTTTGGAAAACATTTCTTTTGATCCTATGCCTGTTAATGATAGTTTTCCAAATGAACAGTTGGCTGCAATAAGGGTAAGCCCGCAAGAGAGTCCTTGGTATGCTGATTATGCTAACTTTACTATTTCCTAGTATTTGCCTCCAACCTTTACAACCCAGCAAAGAAGGAAATTCTTTTATGATCTAAGGCATTACTTTTGGGATGACCCACATTTATATAAAGAAGGAGTAGATGGTATTATGCAGAGATGTGTCCTAGAATATGAGCAACAAGATATATTGAGAAAATGTCATGGCAGTGCTTATGGAGGACATCATGCTGGGGATAGGACCGCACAAAAAGATCAATCTGGTTTTTACTGGCCTACTATTTTCAAGGATGTAAGGAAGTTTATTTTATCATGTGATGAATGTCAAAGAGTTGGTAACATTTCTAGACACAATGAAATGCCTATGAACTAATCTCTTGTTATTGAACCTTTTGATTGTTGGTGGTTTGACTTTATGGGTCCTTTTCCCCCTTCAAAAGGGTATACTCATATTCTTGTTGTTGTTGATTATGTTACAAAGTGGGTATAAGCCATACCTATAAACAGTGTTGATGGTAAGACCTCTTTAAAAATTCTTAAAGATGTCATTTTTCCTAGGTTTGGTGTGCCTAGATATCTCATGACTGATGGAGGTTCTCATTTTATTCATGGTGGTTTTAGGAAGACTCTTGCTAAATATGATGTTAACCATAGAATTGCTTCAGCTTATCACCCCCAAACCAGTGGGCAAGTAGAACTTTCAAATAGAGAAATTAAATCTATCTTGCAAAAGACTGTTAATAGATCTAGAAAGAATTGGGCTAAAAATTTGAATGAAGCCTTATGGGCTTATAGAACTACTTATAAAAATCCTATGGGAATGTCTCCTTACAAAATGGTTGATGGTAAAGCTTGTCACTTGCTGATACGTTGTAAACGTATCTATAATTTTTGATGTTCCATGCTTGTTTAGTATCTACTTTGCTTTGCTTTGTCTACACTTTGAGGTGTTTTTATATGTTTTTTGGTACTAACCTATTAATAAGATGTCGCAGTGTCAGTTGCCTGTTTTCTTCTGTTTTTGGTTCCAGAAAATGCAAAAATTCAATATTCTCGGAATTGGACGGGACAAAAGCCAAAGTCAATATTTTATCGTGGGGAACACAGAGCCAGAATACGAGACGAAGGAGAGCCACCAGGAGGCCACACCCCTGGCCGCGCGGCCAAGCCTGGCCCACGCCTGGGGGGCGCCCTGGGTGCCCCCTGCCTCGCCTCTTCGCTTATAAGAAGCCCCCAATACCAAAACCCTAAGGACCCGATCAATCTTACAAAAACAGTTCGTAGACGCCGCCACCATCGTCCCTAGATCGGGGGAGATCTGAAGCTCTTCCCGTCACCCTACCAAAGGGGAGATCATCCCAGAAGCCTTCTTCATCATCATGCCAGCCTCCGGTATGAAGCATGAGCAGTTCCACCTTGGACTACGGGTCCATCTAGTAGCTAGATGGTTGTCTCTCCTCCTTTGTGCTACCATGTTTAGATCTTGTGAGCTCCGTTCATGATCAAGATCATCTATTTGTAATCATGCATGTTGTGTTTGCGGGGATCCGATGGATATTGAGATTACTATGTTAGATTGATTAATGGTTTGTCTTATTGATTCTATCATGTCTGTGTTGTTTGTGATCTTGCATGCTCTCTGTTTCTAGTAGCTATCTTGGCCAAGTAGATGCTAGTGACTCCAAGAGGGGGTATTTATCCTCGATAGTGGGTTCATGCCTCTATTTAATCTAAGGGAAGTGACAGAAATCTCTAAGGTTGTAGATGTGTTGTTGCTACTAGGGGGAAAACAATTGTCTCTTGTTCATGGAACAAGTGGATTGTTTACCTTACACACTTTGCTTAAAGTAGTTATCCATTGCTTGCAACTTAATACTGGAGGAGGTTCGGATGATAACCTGAAGGTGGATTACTAGTCATAGATGTAGTTGGATGGAGGTTTATGTATCTTGTTCTTTTGCCCAATCAAATCTCATAGGATCATGAATGTAACATCCCATCATTAGAGCTTAGAAATAAGCTGAACACAGATGTGTGCATTGCATTCATGCATAGAAAATCTGAATAATTTTCGCGCTTTTAAATAAAAACTTGTCAAAGTGATCGAAGCTTCTCTTAACTTGATGGAATTGAAGTAGATCATCACGTTGACTACGATAAGTTTCAATAGGACCTTTGCTGTAAGGGTCCCAACCTTTTAAATAAGGTGGAGTCCCCTGTGTTTACAATGCTAGTCCCTGGATCAATAGCTAGCATCCACAGTTAAGATGTAATATCAAGAAACAAGGGTCATAATACAACTTTATAACCAGGAATAACATAATTTTATTACATCTTACATAGCTCATTTGGCTATTACATTACATTGCAGCGGAATAACTATAGTCATGGGGTCCTTCATCTTCAAAGTGCCACAGGCAAACATGTTGGTTGTAGACTTTGTAATCCAAAACAATCAATCTTCACTAAAATCAATCAAACCTGCAACATTACAAGTTACAGCCACAAGGGTCAATACATTTGAATTGTATTGGCAAGTTTCACTACTATGTAGAATATAAGTGGATTCTATCATTACATGCATTTTTGGCTAAGTAGGGTTTAAGGCTCATTTGCAGAAGAAAAATTTTATCCTATCTTTTCAAAATGGTTTTGGTCCTTTGTCAAATCTCTCTGAACTCCTTGGAATCCACCAAGTGTCTTTGTCAAAAATCTCTTGAGTTCCTTGGTAACCCCAAGTACATCAAGTTTTATCAAAAATCTCTTGAGCTCCTTGGTACCCCCAAGTGCATCAAGTTTTCATCAAAATCTCTTGAGCTCCTTGGTACCCCCAAGTGCATCAAGTATTTTGTTGTCACTTAGAAAGTTTTCTTTTAGAAATTGGAATGTCGAGATTTCCCATAGCTTCAAGCTTTAGTTGCTCAGTATTGTCCATAACCGGGGACACGGCTAAGTACTTAGATTTTATTATCTTCTGCAGAAGTAGTACACTTTACCCACATGTCACAATCCCATCTTGTTGCCACCAGTGGCCACTGGATTAGTACTCACCAAGATGGAGTACTGGCAGATTGAGAATGTGACGGAGTCTTTCCAGAGGGTCCTTCCATACACCATTGCTAGCTTGTCTTTAGTACCCATGTAGGATTCCAGGTCCTCATTTTCAGTAACCTGAAGACAATGCATGGGTCTTCCCAATGTAGTTGACTAAGCCAGAGCCATAAATAGCATGTGGTTGCACACGAAAGCCACAATTGGGGAAACATGTTCAATCTCTAAGTTTCCTGGGTGGTTTTCCTTTGGATCACAACACAAAGTGATTGCCATAGACATGGTTCCTTTTGTTGCCACCTTCTCCAAAACTCAAAGTCCTTGTCCACCCAGGTGGTTCATTGAGTCCTTGTTTTATTATGTAAAAACACAAGTCATTTTCTCAACTTCATAAAATCTCAGCATGTATCTCTTTTCAAAGTATAGCATGGCTAAGCATGTAACAACTACATTGTTTTCACTAAGGAATGCATAGGGTATCCTATTAGGATTTAGCATAGCATGAGTATAGAAATTCTTTTCATGCATGTTTCAAAATCCACTAAGTACAATGAAAATAGTAGGACTTTAGATGATAGTGTCACTTGCCTTTCTTTTGGTAGGGAATGTTGGTTCACTCCTTGATCTTTCTAGTCTCACACTTTTCTAACTTCACTAAAATCAATCAAGCAAACACAATATCAACTAGCATTCCAAACCAATAATCAATCAAACAATTCACACACATAAAACAATGGGATCTAAGTCATGCATGTCAGCATGCAAGAGATAGTTTTATTTGCAAAGATGGTCTCCACTAGGCTCTAAACTTTGTAAGGTTCAAAGTGGTCATTTTCCTAAGTGGCAATGTCATTTGCAAAAGGGTTTTATCTATATACCATTTTTAAATCCTTTCATTATTTTATGTGGTGGAAAATATTTTTATCAAAGCATCAACTTTATGTTGTTCACCAAATAAGTTGTTGTTTCTCAAAACTTGGTGTTTAGGGTCAGTAGGTTTGATCTAAATCATTTTCTCAAGGTTTTTACTCCAAAAACATTTTCATAACAAAACCAATATTTTTATTTGGCTAGAAATGGGCTAAATCAGTTTTCATTCCTAAACTTTACAAAATCCATTTTTAAATCCATGGGTTGGTTCCTAGGGTCAGTAAGTTCACAACAGACTAATTTGCCAAGATTTCAACCTCAAAAACATTTTTGAACAATTTTTCTAATCTAAACAAGCATACAAATGTTTCTGTGAAAACAAACAATCTAACAGATACTATTTACTAAACAAATTGCATGGTTGGCTAGGGCTTGTTCCACTGATTCTATTGATATAAAGTTTGTAAATTTTGGACGTGTGGATCAAAAGTTACAAGGGTTTCAATTTGCAAATCAAATCTGTTTTCAAATTTTGTTTTAAACAAAAACTGGCCACGCGTCGCTTTCTTATTCGCTGGTACCGGTTCGGGTGGATCGTGCTCTGTGGTTCGTTGGATCTAAGCAGATCGCACGGCTCAGGCTAGCTCATACCGCTTCGCTCAGTTCTAATCTTAGCCATGCGATATCGATCTAACGGCTACTATCTAATTGCCACTAACTGGTGGCGCTCGACGGCTGCGCGCGGCGGCGACGGTCAGGCAACGGGGAAACTGGCGATGCAGGAAGCTAGAAGGGAGGGGAGTATGCTCACCGTGATCGCAGAAGCCTGGGGAAGCTCAACGTGGAGTCGTCTTGGCAAGGGGCGCACGAGGACAGGCGGAATCGCTCACCGGAGTTAGTTCTGGCGACGGTTGCACGCGGTCGTGGTCGAGGGCGGTGCTACGGGTCACGAGAGGGCAAACAAAGAGCATGGTTAGATGCGCATGGTCGAGGCGATGACGCGTGCGTGAACGAGAAGGCGCGGGGTGGTCTGTCCTTACCAGGGAATTTCGCCGGAGAAGAAGGCAGGCATGGCGGCGCTCAGTCGGAGTGGTTGCCTACGTTCTGGGGCGCCCGCGGGTAAATGGGAGGTACTGGGAGAAGCGTCTGGGAGTGGGGAGTGTGCTCGTGTGCTCGGGGAGGCAAGTGGTGACGTGGGGTTGCTGGAATCCTCGCCGGAGCGTCGTCGGACTGTGGCGGTGTTTGAGCGAAATTCGACAGCCTGGGGGCGTGTTAGAGTGAGGCGACTGGGGGAAACCGAAGAGGAGATGCTGGCGCTTAAGAAGGCGAGATTGTTGAGCGGAATCACTGCAGCAATTAAGTGAATTTACTCAGGGTTTGATTGACAGAGAACGGCAGCGAGGTTTGGGGAGAAGAGGTCGCGGCGGGTGAGGAAGAAGACATGGGAGTGGGGCCGTTTCGTCAGTGGAGTGAGAGAGGGAAGAAGGGGCCACCAGTCAGTTGCTCTGCGGGTCAGTTAATAGGTGGAAAATGTTTCGCAAAGGAGAGTGGGAGTGGGCTGGTACTGGGCTTAGTGGGCTTGTCGACTGGGCTGTGTCTGATTCTTTTTTTTTTCAAATTGTTTTTCCTTTTTCTGTTCCTATTTTCTGTTTTGAAAATCAAACAATCAATCAAACAATCCAAACTAAAACAAACATTCACCAAACAATGCAAATGATCTTGGTTCTGTTTAACAACATAAACCAAGGTCCTAAAATAATAATAATATTTTTATTTTAGGGTCCATTATTAATTAAATAAATAGACCATTGTTATTAAATCAAATAGATTTTGATTTATTCAAAACTCCATTTTGAAATCTAATACAATAACAAAACCAAATCAGTAGGTTTTATTTGAGAATATAAAATACTTGGAAAACTTATTTGAATTAAATAAATAAGTTTTGATGGTTAATTAAAATAGTAAAACCTTTATTTATAAAACTTGGATATTAAATCCTTATTATTTTATTTTAAACCTTTACTATTTTTATTAAAACAAAATGTTTTATTTCAAATGCTTGACAAAGGTTTATTTTGGTTCCATAAAATAATCCTTTTTATAAATCTACCTTTTCTTTTGAAAACCAAATCTTTTATTAAAAGATGAAAAATAGAAATTTCCAAATATTTTTATTTTACCTTTATTAAATGTTTATCTTTTTAAATCCCTTTAGGATTTTATTTTATCAAAATAAGTTTGAAAGTTTCCAATTGAACTCAAAAAGTTTCTTCTCACCCTGAAAATCAACAAAGTTTTATTTTATTCATTTATTTTTCACATTACAAGATTTGGAAAATCTTGGGATGTGACATTTGCTAAAACCTTATTTTGGGTAAACATGATTTGATCTAAGGGTAGATCAAATGTAATAAAATTCAAACCTAATACATTACTTAATGATTTATATTTGATCCTTAGGTGATCATATCATAGTATTCATTATAATCACTCATGAATACCAAATTATAAATATAACACAAATAATAAGAATGTAACAACTATATATTAATCTCATCTACTTATACCCTGAGTATCATGGAAATACCTAACTTTAACTCTCTAGTAAGATTGAGTAGGAAAGAAACCAAATCTAGATCATTTACCATATATATTTCTTTCCATATCAATCTTTGTCATCTCTATTGAATCTTGTCCTTCTATTTGTTGTTTATCAATATTGAGAAATCAACTATTGATTCACCAATTCTTAACCTATCAATTCTTGACCTATCAACTCTTGTACTTATTATAGTATTACCTTAGGGTTTATAAAGAAAGAAGTAAGAAGAGGTAAATAGTGATGCTAGTTTAAGATGTCATCTATAGGATGGGAGTGATTGGAGGAAATCAAATCAACATGGTAACAAAGAAGATTACAAGGATGAAGTCTGAAGATAAGTTACCAGGAGTAGTCCTATTGGATCAAGTAGGTATAGTCAATGAATTATATCTCTTAATCCAATAGAGCTAAATAGAAGATACTTATAATACAACTATAATGTTGTATTGATGAAGCCTTGTTTAGCCAACTGGAAACCTGAACCATACAGGATCACAGGATTATAATGATCATGCCTTACTCATCAATAATTAAATGCTTATACCATGTATAAGTGACATTGGTGGATAAAACATGATTGAACCATAGTATAGATATATTATCCTAGATTAGTCATTACAAGTCACATTAATATAATGTGAGGTTGGAATGTTAGATATTGGAGTCAAGTAGAGACAAGATAGTATGATTAAAATGATGTTAGAGCAACATTGGATTACAGAAGTAATATTTTCCTCTTTGGAAATACTAAGCACTTGAGGTGAAGTAGGATTTGATGTATACATCTATTGAAGTGATATTAGTGAAGGATGATTAAGGAAGAGTATGATTGGAGTTAGAAGTAACCACTTGCTGGATTGGGGATTATCAGCAATAGAGTAGTTGATATAGCCAAGTATAGATATAAATGATTATGAAAGGCTTTAATGACAAGCTCATTGGATTTATAAATGGCTTTAGAAGCATAAAAGGTGGATAAGAATATTCTTGTGAAGCAAAGCTCATCATGTTAACACATGATGATGGATATAGAGAAGTAATATATCTAGGAAAGGAATTCCTTAATTAGAAGTCCACAATTATGAAGTATGGAATATAGGAATTCTTGGTAAACACTACACCCTATATCTTTAACAAACATATTATCCATTTCATCTAATTGATCTATCATCTTATTTACACAAAGCTTCATAGAAATATTTACTATATCAAATCACCTGAGCACATCTTTGTCATTTTCAATCATCATTATCATAGGTGCTTATGGAACTATCTTTATTAATTGTTTCTCATAAGTTATCCTAGAAAACAATTCCACTATTTTACTTTGAATGGTGATGTTATTAAAGATCGCAAACATAAAGACAATATGATTAACCATTAATCTTCATTCACATCAACAAAAGAAAATAAGTATAGTAAGTACCTTAAACCCTAGGATGAGTAATTACAATTCATGACTCTAAATTTATTAAAAAGTTTTCTCATTAACATTTCCTAAATATTCTATCTATAATCATTAGACAAAGTCTTTAATTCCTTTCTCTAACCACTTATCCCATATGAGCATGGAATAAGTGGGGATCCAATATTGTAAACCATTCTAATCACACTCATTAATAGGAAATAATGAAATCATTTTTATAGGATTATAAACAAATCCCAAACCCCAAAACCCTAGATTCTATCTATTCCATTTAATATAGTAACTCATTATATGTTAATGATTAAGGGAATGTAGAAGAGTAAATAAATAAAGTGTATAATAATAATAATTCTTACCAGAATATTAAGTAAAAATTTCTGGGAAAACCTAAAACAAAAGTGTGAATAATTCAAATTTGAAAAGAAAGTAAAATACAAACAAAAAACAGGAAAAAAATAAAGAGAAAAAAATTGAGAAATCAGATCCGGCCCACGGCCCATTCTCTCTTCTCTATATTCGTCGCCCGCTGGTCACAAGCAAACCTCTCCGCTCGCTCCGCAGCAGCCCACGGAGGCCCAACAGCAGCCCGCGTACCCCTTCGATCTTTTTCCTTTCTTCCTCCTCGCGACAGAAGGATGCCGCCGAGAAGCAGCTGCGTGTCAACGCCGGCGCCGTTCCCGTCTCGCCGTGATGCCCGCTGCAAGGAGATACGCGCTACCATCCTAGACGTCATCTACAAGTATCCCTGGACGCCGCCAGAGAACCCTAATCCTCTTCTCCCTCTCAAAATTCCTCTCTGCTCGAAACCCTAGCTTCGAATCCCCACCGTCCTACGCTCCACCGTGCTCCGTTGATCAAGTACACGGCTTCGCCGTGCTCCCCTGAGCCTCCTTGCTGAAGGAATTGAAGTAGGACGCCTCGAGTCGACGTGGCGACCTCGCCATCCCGAAGTCCGGCCACTGCTTCCTCCCTCGAATCCGGCATCTCCCGTGCTCGCCTCGCCTCGGCACCACCACCGTCATGCTCCTGGTGAGCCACCGGTGCTCAAGCACCTTTTTGATTTCTTTCTCTCCTTCTGAATCTTCCTCCCCATGAGAGCCCGACGCCGTCGCCGCTCGTCGTCGTTGCACCGCCGTCACCAGTGACCATTTCAAGGCGGCGCCGCCACTATAATGCACCCCGCGACGCCCTCTTTCCGTTAAGCCCAAGCACAGCCCCGCGCACGCAGCCGATTCACGAATCCAAGCTTGATCTGAGGATGATCTTGGAATGATGTCAGCGTGACATCACGCTGATGTCATATTCCTATTTTTTTTTTATTTTAGAAAATGTGATAAGATTTCTGTAATAAATAAAAACCAATAGAAATGACATGGCAATGGTCCCACCACTCAGTGACTCGGGTTATAATACACTCTGGTGAGAAAAACCCTTCATTCCATGCTGACATCAGCATTACCTAATAAACACATTTAGTTTATTTAATTAAGAAAATTCATAAAATGATTCAATTTTATAAAATCAATAACTTTTGATTTATAATTCAGAAAATTATGTGTAATATATGAAACTTTTTAGAAAAACAAAATCTACAACTTAAAACTATTCTCAAATATTATTATGGTGATTATTTAAATAAATATTATTTAATAAAGGTTTTATAAGTAATAAAACTTTGATAATTAATATTTTAATAATGGTAAATGTTAAAAATCTAAATAAAATACCAAAAATCTTAGAAAAAAAAAATTAGAGTTTAAAACTATAATCATACATTATTATTCCTCTTAAATAAATATTTATTATTTATTAAGTATTTATATAGTAAGAAAACTTATTAAAATCATATCTTATTTTTTATAAATCACAAAAATAAATGTAATATACCAAAATGATCACAAAAATAATAACTACTTGTTAAAAATATAATATTCCACTTCTGAATTAAATAAAAAGTTAAACACGTTCATAACTTGAATTTAAACCTATTTCTTTAGTTAATAATTCATAAAATGACAAATAAAATTTGTTAATATTTCTTAAATTAACCAAATAAATATAATAAATAGTATTAATATTAAATACTAACATTATGAGGTCAAAATAATTTAACACCATTTAAATACAATTTTATTAAATTATCTTTTAACTATAAGTATAAATTATTTTATAAAAAAATCTTTATCTAATATAAAATCTCCAAGAATAATTGTAATAAGATAAAACCCATTATTTATATTAACCACAAGTTTATAAACAAATCAAAACACTATAAGTGAGTTCATAAGTAATAAATAATATTGTTTACTTATTCACAAGCATTAACCACACCCTTACAGGGAGATAAATTTCTTTATACAAGTATACTGTAAAGAAACCACTACTCCAATAGAAGTAATGCCATTCTTAAGTAACTCTAAGGAAACAATATAAAGTGAACAAGATACAAGTATCATAAGTAATACACCCTAAGTTTATCTACATTCTTAAAGTTACTTATAGTTACCAAACTTTAAGTATAATGCTAAAGACTTTATTATATGTTTTATAGTTAACTTTGGTCCGTTATAATTAACTTATAAAGTATCTTAATATCAAACCAACCAAGTTAAAAACCAAGATAGATAAGTCTCAAATACAAATGTTGTCATTACTCAAATGGAGTAATTCTTTCTTACTTACAGACTATAACTAGAAAGAACACTTCAAAAGATTAACTTAAAAGCTTAAATGCTTCTGCTTAGTTGAATAAGATTTTCTTCAAATATTATTCTTTTTGCCACTTCAAACATCAGATGACAACTAATCACAATCACATTACTTTATACTTTACTTGTATAATAAGATTGTTAATACTTAAATCCTTTATAAGTGACATTACTTGTGAAGTAAAACTTGAAGATAAACAATTAGGATGTAAGCAACCTTGAGTAGCACTCCATACTGTGTATTTTGTTGTTGTATAAATACATGTTGTTTTCCACACACTCACAAGCCTTAATAAGAAGCATGTGTGAAACTTAAACTAAAAGGGGAACACATTCCAAGGAAAAACCCTTTCCAGTATCCAAACCCATGACAACGTTATTCTCGGGATTCGCGTTTATCAACTTGCATTACATTACTTATGCATAAAAGCATCTTGCTTCTTTAAACATTAGTCCTTACCGGACCAATGATGCAGATTTCAGCTATTGGATCTTATATTGTCTTGAAGACCGTGAGTGCATAATCTTGCAATCACAAAACGCAAGTTCACACTTGCTCATGTCCTTTGATTATTTTCTGTAAAGTATTTTGCAAATCCAGTGTTGTCATCACCTGCATTTGAAAAAGGACAGAAAACACTATTTTCATAATAATGTGATTATAGGTTATTTACCATGAGGTAATAACCTACTATAAGAGTTCCGGTGGTAAAGGAACATATTATCTAGGACTTAACAACCAATGTCGCCAGTGATTCTTGCGCCGTATATCACGCGTTGACCATGAGATTTGGAATGAGACGGAGAAGTCAGCTGTATCTTTTCCCTCTCGCATGGATCCGGATGTGCGGGTCATGGCTGTTATCACTCGTAGCATGCATATTATATGGAAATTCATAGAGGATATGCAGCATATGGGTGGGAACCCTCAACGTCCCACGATATTTCCGGCATCTAAACGGTCTGTACTGCCAATGGCCGTAATTCAGTAGGTGGGATGGCGTACACCAAGGAGACATGCGGGGTCACGGAGAAGGCAGTGATTGGCTTGGATCTTAGTTTGGGCCTCACACCAAGGAAGTGTGAACGAACCTGCAATTCGGATGTGCAACAAAGCTAAGATCTCTCATGGGTAAAGTGACGCACCTCTGCAGAGTGTAAGAACGGTAACTTGTTACTCCCTGTTCCGAGAAGGAGCTGGGAACGCGGCGGGAAAGGAACCCCATGAAGGTTCTGGTAAACCCGTGAAGGCTGATGGACATAGCTTTTCAGAATAAAAGCAACCTTTGAAGAAATGTTTACGAAAACTTGCATTGCCTACGACCTAAGGTCTGTGGATGTAGCTATAGTGCATCAAACACTCCTTTTCTAGTGAGCTTGCTGAGTACGCTCGTACTCAACATATCCTCTTAACCCTTGCTAGATTCTGAAGCCAGAAAGCCGATGACTACATCAAGTTATGCTCCAAGAATCATCATCAAAAGCTAAAGCTCTTCAATGAAGTCAAGAAAGTCAACATATACATCAACTCAAGCGAAGACGAAGTTGCTGATTAGATAAGAATAGAATTTCTAACCATAGAACCTACTTCTGTAGAGTATTGCAATAGCAGCAATGCAAGCCAGTAGTTCAGCTACTAGTTTTATATGTATGGTAGCTATGAATTATTTATTCCTGATTCTTCTTTGTAAGAAGTTTCTTTCTCTCTCTTTAACCTAGAGTGTTCTCTGGATTTTGTGTAAAGAGTTGAGTTGTAACCTATAGTCATGTCTTGGACCTGCTATGTTTCTGTTGTACTACTCTGAGGGATGTAATACTAGTGAACGGTGTTTCATTAGTGTTATGTCAACGACTATAGTGTACTACATCATGAATTGGTATGCTGGGTCACCGCAATGAATGTCCAGTATTGCATTGTTATGCCTTGCTCAGTCCTGTCAATTTTCCTGCTGTAATTTGTTTACCCAGCATGCCATGTTTGTTTATCTTAAGGAGAACACCTCTAGGGAACTATGAACCCCGGTCCAATCTTTACCATTGATACATCTTCCATTGTTACTATTTACTTTCTGCAAACCACCATTACCTTCCACACCATACAGTTAATCCTTTGTTTTCAGCAAACCGATGAGATTGACAACCTCACTATTTGTTGGGGCAAAGTCTTGAGTTTGTGTTGTGCAGGTTTCCAAGTTGCTACCAACACCTTTGTATCGTTTCCTTCCTCCTACTGGTTAGATAACGTTGGTTTCTTACTGAGGTAAGACTTGTTGATGTGCTCATCATACCTTCCTCTTGGGGTCTCCCAACGAAGTTCTACATTGATCTGAGTCACCATCACTTGCCTCTAGAATTAGAACACAAAGCTTATTAGGCAGTGAAAGAACTGAATAGAGATTTTAAACTTGCTGGTGAGAAAATATTGCTTGACTTGAGTACCTTAGATGAGTGGAGAAGTGAAGCTTATGAAAATGCTAGACTCTTTAAGGAAAAATTAAAAAGATGGCATGATAGGAGAATTATCAAAAGGGAGTTCCATGTTGGTGAGAAATTTCTTTTGTATAGGTCTCGTCTCAGATTTTTTGCAGGGAAACTACTCCCAAAATGGGAAGGACCTTTTGTTATTGAGGAGGTGTATCGTTCAGGGGCTATCAAAATATATTCTTTGAAGGACAACACTACACATGTGGTGAATGGTAAAAGGCTCAAACATTATATTTTTGAAGATTCTTATAATGAAGATGTTGATATTATTCAAATAGTGACTCCACAAGAATTTATTAGAAACCAAACTCCAGAATCTGCAGAGTCTGTCTTTGAACAGGTAAAAGTGCTGCAAATAGAAGGTTCGCGAAAACCTTATATTTTTATATTTTTGATGTTTTTATTACATATGGAAGGTTACGAGACGAAAAAGAGTAGGAAACGGAGCCCAGGTGGGGCACACCCACCAGTGGCGGGCCCCAGCTGGTTGCTCCACCAGGGGGTGTGAGCCCCCTGGAGTCCATCTCCGCCTCGTTTTCGCACAATACCTTCCTTATGTAGTGGAACTTGGTAATATATAACCCCCAGATTCTCCGAGGTTCGTATATCGTGTTCTCGTCGTGTTTTTGTTTTGATCTATTTCTGTCAGGCAGATTCTCAGTTTCTGATCCACAATGTCTTCCTCTGGATCACCCATGGAGGATTCCTCCGTGGTTGTCATCAACCCGTACATGTATGAGTTGAAGGTTCAACCCAAGGAGTTGTTACTCAAGGATGGGATGGTACAGATAAAATAAGTATAGGGCCCTAAAGGAGAAGGCAGCCTGGAAGATAGGATGGAAGCACTGGAGTAGGAAGTTTTTAGGTACAAGAAGATGGCGGAACGTGAAGTGGACGTCATACATAAGATGAGTTTAGAACTCATAGACATGCACACGGAGGAGGTTGCTGAGCTTCGAGATGAAATCCTCTCACTCATTCAAACCACCAATCAATTGCAAGCACAACTCTATGACATACAAAATCAAAACTATGAGTATGAGGCTAGGTTTAAACACATAAGCTCTACCGCTAGTTTCAAGATATTTGAGACCAAGACATCCTTTGTTGATGTGGAGCTTTTACCTTGGAAGTCTGATGATGACAAGGGAACACCACCACCACCGAATTAGTAATTCGTCATCAGGTTTGGCATCCCCTTGGCTTGTTCCAAGCTTGGGGGAGTTTCGCGATATCACATCATTATCTTTTATCCTTTTTACCTTTTTAGTAGAGTCATATCTTGGATTGAGAAGTTATCTTATAGGCCGGTTTGCACTGTGGAAGTATCTCTCCTTTAGTTGGTTATCTATGTATCCCTTTGTGTGAATGCCTTTATGGAATATTAATGAGAAGTTTCATATTTTACTTTTTGCACTTCTTATTTTAGTTTGCAATATCTATTATATGATTGATCTTGTTGATCAGTATTGGTATCACTTTGGGAGCATCAAGTAGATCTAAATTGGTTTTTGCAAACCGAGCTCTGGTCAGTAGCAACACTTTTTGAGGTTTGAAAGGAAAAGAGAAAAGTGCTTACATGTATTTTATATTGTTTTCCTTCTTTCTTGTTTGGCTCATAAGCTTAGTATTCTTTATTTAAGATCTTTTGTTTCTTCAAGGAAGATTGCATGTGTGGCTTTATCACTTGTATGTTTGCTTGTTTCCTTCAACTCTTTTGCTTGCTACCCAGCCTTGCTAGCCAAAAACCTGTGCTGAGAGGGAATACTTCTCATGCATCCAATTCTTTAAACCAAAACCTATGCCATTTGTGTCCACCATATCTACCTATTAGCATTATTGCTATTCCAAGTAAATTCTCAAGCTTCATCTATCTTTCAAATTAAAAATTATTTTGTTATGTGAAAACTAGTTAGTAAAGCTCTCATGAACTTGATGGCACACCTTATTTTCTTACCGCTAATAAACTTGAACCATTGTGTCATCGAAGTTGTATATGCTTGCATATATAAGTTGGGATTAGCAGAACCGTGCTATCACGGGGAACGCTTTCAACTCCTATAAATAACTACCCAGTTGATATCATGCTCTTTTGTTTGCGAATGTCATCGGTGTGAAATAAAAGGGGAGCTTGTAAGTCCATGGAGTTATGTATGTGTGTTAGAGAAACGCCTGGGCCGCTAGCCTAAGTCATGCCTAATCATGGTGGAAACTTGTAGCATCACCATAATGAGCAATCTATGAAGCATTCTTCTTAAAAAAGAGAGATAGGGATTGAGGAAAAAAAGAGACATATTGAAAAGAGGAAAGAGAGAAAAAAGCACCATTTTCCCATGGTAAATAAGAGATTGCTGAGATGCTCATTGTCTGCTTGCCTTGTCATTTTGATTATGGGATAGATCCCATATCATGTGCAAGGGGTACCCCATTGGCGGTTCTCTATGATATACATGTACTTACTATGACAAGAACTTACCTATAACTAAAGTTGAGTGGCATGAGGAGCGGCCCTCGTACTCAAGGGACATGAGATTGCCAACTTATATTTTGTCAAGCATATACTCCATCCTTGTTCACTTTAACCTTAATCACCTCAAGATGCTTATGATAGGGGCAATGAGAGCTCAAAGCTAGTAAGTACCATAATCTTTTGAAAGCTCTTTATGATCTTGAAATCTCAGCTTCCCTCTATAAAGGGCCTTTCTTCTACTTCTAAGTTGAGTCAGTAAACCTATTCCTCTCTATCTCCAGCAAGGATTTGAGTTGTTGTGTTTCAAGCATTCATATGATGATTTATTATATCATCTTATTCATCTTCCTTTTTTGCACAAGACTCTTATCTAAATGAGTATTACTTTGAAAGCCATCTTTATGAAAAGCCTTTTATGTTTGAGCAAAGAGTACTCCTGTTTTAAACTTCTTTACAAAAGCTTTGCTTGAAAACTGTTTGCCAACTGTTCTCTGACCAAGAACAAAGTTTTCCAATCCCAATTATGATTTATCTTTATGCATCTTTATTGTGACTCATATACTTGTTGCAAGCTAAGTTATATAATGGTGAGTTGCTTTCTTCTATGCGTTGTGTATTGGTAAGTGTGATGCCTCTTTTCCGTATTCTTTTTATCGACACTTCACTCCATAAACCTGTGGACATGTTTACTGAGCTTAGTTTTCGCTTGGGGACAAGCGAGGTTTAAGCTTGGGGGGAGTTGATACGTCCAATTTGCATCACCATTCTATATCATAATTTTCCTCTATTCATTGATATATTTCATATTAAGAGGTGATACTTATGTCTTTTCATCTATTTTTGCATGTTGGATGATTCTTGGAGGATGAACTGCCGGAGTCAGGATTCTGATGGAAAAAGCGGTGTTTTGATGCAATTTCGTGAAGATCAAAAAAATACCAGAAAAACTACAGAAAATTCTATTTTCCTAGAAGACGAAGGATGCCAGAAGGGGAGGCGGAGTTGGGCCACAGGGGGCCCACCCACCCCAGGCGCGGGCTACCCTAGGTCGCGCCTACAGGGGTGTGGCCACCCTGGCCCACCTCTGGCTCCGCCCTCTCGCCTATATCTTCTCCTTGAAACCCTAAAGTCAGGGAAGAAACCACAAAAAGATTCCGCCGCCTCTGCGGGGCAGAAAACACTGAGAGAGAAAGAGCTCTCCGGCAGACAGATTTCTGCCGAGGAAATTCCTTCCCAGAGAGGGGGGACCATCGCCATCAACACCATCATCAAGCTAGACTTCATCGGGATCATCATCATCCACACCATCATCTCCACCAGCACCATCGTCACCACTCCATTCTGCTATAACAATTGTGTTGAATCTTGCATAGTTCTTAGGGGAAACTTTCCCGGTGTTGATTACTATTGTAGTTGATGCTTGTGAGTGGAACCATTGAATTATTGTTTATGTTCAGATTGTTATCCATCATCATATCATCTCTGATCTTGATCCATATGATGTCTCGTGAGTAGTTTGTTTAGTTCTTGAGGACATGGGAGAAGTCATGTTGTTAGTAGTGGAATTGTGTTGAGGTATTATTCAACGGTTTAATATTTAAGTTGTGGTGCTATTCTTCTAGTGGTGTCATGTGAACGTCGACTACATGATACTTCACCATTTATGGGCCTAGGGGAATGCATTGTGTATTTGGCTACTAATTGTGGGGTTGCCGGAGTGACAAAAACCTGAACCCCCGTTAGGAAACCTTTGCACAAGGGAGTGTAGGATCTCAAAGTTTAAGGCTGTGGTTAGGTTTTTATCTTAATTGCTTTCTTGTAGTTGCGGATGCTTGCAAGAGGTTTAATCACAAGTATGCATTAGTCCAAGTAAGGTCAGTACATTAGCACAGGTTCACCCACAAAACACTTATAAAACCAAAGAAGATTAATCAGCTATATGAAACAAAAGCACTCGACAGTATTCCCATGTGTCCTCGAGAACGTTTGGTCCTCATAAGTATTTCCTCCGGCTTGTCCTTTGCTAAGAAAGGATTGGGCCACTGCTGCAATTATTTGTTTTCTTTATTTACTTGCACTTTATTTTCTTGATTTATCAGAAAACCCCTAAAAATCCGTTTGCTAAGTATTTACAGATATTTCCTGCTCTGTACCACTAGTCAACACCTTCTGCTCCTCGTTGGGATCAACACTCCTATTTATCAAAAGTACTACGATACACCCCCTATACTTGTGGATCATCAACCCCAAGATGCCATAACAAGAATGGGCGTGGGATTTTTCCGCCCCATTGAGGAACCCCTTGTGACAGATCGGGAAGGACAATGCTGCACTCAAGTGGAGCCCTCATCTACACAAGATCAACAAGCCCCTACTGCTGGAGAAACCTCTACACCAACACCACAATCTCCTGAAGATCATCTGTCTTCTAGGCAAAATGGTAGTCCCAGGCCGGACTCCAAGGGGCGGAATATCCTCCCCTGGCACTCCAACTCGCTCCAGGGGAAGTCAAGAAGAGTAGGAAAGTTCAGAAAATCCCAGGTCGGATTCTCTGGCCCCAAGGGGCGGATTATCCGGCCCTAGCACTCCAAGTCATGTCAGGGACACTTAGGAAGAAGAAATTGTAAGCGCGTCTCCCAGGCCAGATAGTCCGGCCCCACCCAGGGGCGGATTGTCTAGCCCTGAAGATCCAGAACAGCAACAGTATCCTATTATAAGTTCAGATCAAGATCAAGGACAAGGTAGTGGCCAAGACAAGGATCCAAATGTTGAATCAACTCCTTCAAGAAACAATAAGTAAATGAAGCTCATCGCAAAGCTCGCGCTGATCGGAACCTTGAGTTAAGGGGCCACACTCTTGACAAGGTTGTAGGTTATCTAAGAAGAAGAGTTTCTACTAGAAGAGAACTTGCTAGCTTCTGTGATCATCAAGCACATATATCAATGGTTGAACCAAAGAAGGTCTTTGATGCTATGGAAGATCCTGATTGGTTGGTTGCAATGCACGAAGAACTGAATAACTTCGAATGCAACAAAGTTTGGAAGCTCGTATAGAAACCCAAAGAATGTCGCAATGTTATCGGCACAAAGTGGATTTTCAAGAACAAGCAAGATGAAAATGGCATTGTTGTAAGGAATAAGTCAAGGCTGGTGGCTCAAGGATTCACTCAAGTGTAAGGCATTGATTTCGGCGAAACCTATGCTCATGTGGCTCGCCTTGAGCCCATCCGTATCCTTCTTGCTTATGTTGATCATTAGACAATGGATGTTAAGAATGCTTTTATTAATGGTCCTCTACATGAGTTGGTATACGTCAAGCAACCCCCAGGGTTTGAGGATCCCAAATTTCCGAACCATGTCTACAAACTTGATAAGGCTCTCTATGTCCTTAAAAAAGCCCCACGTGCGTGGTATGAGCACCTTAAAGAGCTTTTGTTAGACCCTGGATTCGAAGTTGGGCAAATCGATCCCACTCTTTTTACTAAGAAGGTTAATGGGGAGCTTTTTGTATGCCAACTATATGTAGACGATATTATTTTTGGCTCTACTAACCAAGATTTTAATGATGAATTTTCAAAGCTTATGACTGACAGGTTTGAGATGTCTATGATGGGAGAATTAAGGTTCTTTCTTGGATTCGAGATCAAGCAACTTAGAGAGGGAACCTTCATTAATCAAGATAAATACATCCAAGACATGCTCAAGAGGTTCAAGATGACGGATCTCAATGGCGTTGCTACTCCAATGCAAACTAAATGTCATATTGAGTTGAATCCAAAGGGTAAAGATCTGGACCAAAAGGTATACTGATCCATGATCGGCTCTCTCCTTTACCTTTGCGCATGTAGACCCGATATTGTGTTGATTGTAGGAGTGTGTGCAAGGTACCAAGCCGCTCCTAAAGAAATCCACTTAGTGGCGGTCAAGAGAACCTTCAGATATTTGGTTCATTCCCCAAATTTTGGTTTATGGTATCCCAAAGGGTCTAGTTTCTCTCCATGCGGGTACACTGATTCAGATTGGGCTGGTGACAAGGATGATCGAAAATCAACTTCTGGTGCATGTTAATTCTTTGGCAGGTCTCTAGTGTGTTGGTCTTCGAAGAAACAAAATTGCATATCACTCTCAACCAATGTTAAGGATATCGCTTATCGGTAATTTATCGGCCGGCTGAAAATTGGCGATTTTTTAACATGCTCACAAATCGGAAAATCGGACGATAAATCAGAAAATCGGCATATCGGCCACCCTCGAGTAGCGATAAATCAGACGATTAATCGGCATATCGGCCGATTTTTTTAATAGTGCTCTCAACCGCCGAAGCTGAATATGTTGCTGGTGCAAGTGCGTGTACACAATTATTATGGATGAGGCAAACTTTAAAGGAATATGGTGTCAATTGTGACAAAGTACCTCTTTTATGCGATTATGAAAGTGCTATTAAAATTGCTTACAATCCGGTGCAGCATACAAGGACAAAACATATTGAGATTTGCAATCATTTTATTCGGGATCATGTTGCTCATGGCGATATTGCCCTGTCTTTTGTGAGCATGAAGAACCAACTTGCTGATATTTTCACGAAGCCACTTGATGAAGCAAGGTTTTGTTATTTGAGGAATGAGCTAAATATCATAGATTCAAGGAGCTTGTCTTGACTACCCTTACATACTCACTTGCACTTCCTCATGTATTTGGTTTAGATGCGGGTGTAGACATAGGGGGAGTGTGGTCCTAATTGATTGGGATAACCCTCCCCCCATAATGCCGAAAGCAAGACAAATTCATTTCTCTTAATATTTTTTGATACGTGGGTCATCGATGAGCATTGGTTTTGAACTCAAGATACATCTTCGTTGTGTGATGTCATGCGCTCCAACATGGTGGCTTCGGCCACCGCCCTATTCCTTGAGAAGAGTTGGTTTCTATTGGCACTTTTTGGATTTTCTTGCATATCTCTTGTTCTTATGGAAAACACACCCAATCTTGGCTTTTAGTTGATTTATTCGTGCAATTTTGGGTGTGTAGTACCATCTCAGTTTGTTGCTCTGAACTCAAGCTTTTTTTCCTCCTTGAACCATCTATTCTTGCACACGGGTCCTTTGTATACTTGCGAGGGGTTTTGCAAGGGGTGCTCCGACCTGATTCTGTGATAACAGAAAATTTAGAGGGGCGGACTATCCGCCCCAAGTGAGGGCCGGATAATATGCCCCAGGCGAATCAATCCTTTAAGGACTCGGCTCGGGGAGGAAGGGCTCAAACAGAGCAGCCAGTCCTCCCCCAACTCGTGTCCTACCCCAAGTCGCCGCCGGAGCCTCTGCCCCTCTCCGAAGTCAATTCGACCACCGGATTCTCTGCCCCCGGGATCTTCTTCCCCGCGCCTCCGGGTACCTTCTCCTCTGATCTTTTCCTCCAATGAGTGAGGGTAACTCCCTCATCCATCTCCTTTGTATGGAAATCGTTGTTGTTGGTGGAAAACTTGTTGTAGAAGATGTTATGTGTTTCCTTGCTTGTTAGATTCCGTAGTATTGCAACCCTAGTGCCCGATCTATGTTTTTATGGTGAATCTAGGACGGAACAAAAAAAATCGAGGGGTGGATTATCCGCCCCTTCCAGGGCCGGATGATTCGGCCTGGAGGTTCACTGTCTGTTCTGGTTTGTCTCAGATTTTCCTTGTGCGCATCATTGGACCATGGATTGTTTTCCTACCGTATCTAATACTCCTCTTGGACTTGTGTGTGTGCTTATCCCCATGCTACTTATCCCTTGATTTTCACAGGTGGTTCCAGTGCTCCTAAGACCTACAAGCGCCGTCCCCGTGCCCGTTATTTCAGGCCCAACACAGAGGGTAAGCTTGTTGACGAGACTGAAATCAATAGGTTGGCAAGAGAGTCTGAACGGATGGCCGAGGCAGCAAGGAAAGCCAAGAGGACCACCTCTCGCAAGGGCAATGGCAAGCAGTCCCGTCCCAACTACAAGACCATGGACAACATTGAGTACTCCACCATTCGCCACATTGATTATTATGTCGAGGCTGACAGTGATGGTCCTTAGGAGGATCCCATGTTTTGGTGCTCTCACTTTTGGTCCATTCATGATGATGTTTATGCTACTCTCAAGATACGCCCTATGCATCCTCTGAATTTGACTGAGGCTCATAACAAGGAAATAATTCGTGAGACCTTGGATGTGACTGGTAAGATGGGGATGCATCACCTTATGACACTTCAGTGCCACTATGACTCCTCTATTGTGAAGTAGTTTTCTCTACCCTTGTGATTTGCGGAGATGAGCTTCGCACCATGAAGTGGATGACCGGGACCACTATGATTCAGCCAGACTTCCGCACTTTTGGTCAGGTTCTTGGGTATTCCTTTCATGGGCGTGAAACACATTCCAGCCACCACATCATTTCTCCTATCAAGTCATAAAGGACACTGTTCTTGGTCCTTGCCTGACGCCTGATGGTGTTACTGGTACCTTTTCTGGTCTTTCTCCTTTGTATGATGAACTTGTTGGATTGTTTCGGAACAGCATCTCTCCAAGCGGGGGAAACAATGATAATATCTGTGGTCACCTGGTTCCTTTGCTTGCTTTTGCACATGAGTGTGCCACCAATTCTAGATCAGCTACATGGTACAAGTTGGATGTCATGGATTATATTTTTCATGAGATGACTGATGCTATGTTCAACCGGCTCTCCATCCCGTATGCTCCCTACATTATGATGCTCATCAAGCACATGCTGCCACATGAGGATTTTGGTACTGGTTTGGATGGCGTCCACAAGCCCAAGAAGATCTACAATAAGGCACAAAAGACCTCTCACCTTCCACTGCCCCCGATTCCTTCATGCATGATGCACGGGCTAGTGGTCGCCGGCCCGCGGTGTCCCCAATGGCACGTGAGGTCAAGTAGCTCAACTGGTTTCAGCGGCATACTGTTTGCATGGGCGTCAACACTCACAAGGGCCAGTGTGATGCCTACAGGAGGGGCCATGAGATAGCCACACCCAACAGCTCATTCTCCACCATGTGTCTGGGGCGTCTGGCCATCCACCACCTCCTACAGCTCTGGAACCATATGCTCAGTGGAACACCTCAGGGATCAATTATGGCGAGCTCGAGAGTCACATGTTTCCTACACTGCCTAGGGCGTCTACTCCTCAAGTCGATGATGATGATGAGTATGATGAAGAGGAAGGGTACGGAGATGACTACGATGAGGACGAGGACGAGGAGTGATCTTCTGGGGTGCTAGCATCGTTGTTCTTCCTTTTTGGCATTTCGATGCAAAAGGGGGAGAAGTAGTTCTATTAGGTCTCGGATTTGCATGGCTCAGGCGCAAGCATTTGCTTATTTATCTTTTCTTTTCTCCATCGGTTGCTTATGCCCTTTTAGTGTTGAACTTATTTGTGCTTGGTTTGTATGAGACTATATCGTGTGTGGTACTATTTGTGCACTTGTGTGGAATTCTGGAATTCTGGATTTATCTTGTGAAACTATCCGTATGGAATTCTGGATTTATCTGTGGAGTATGGAATTATCTTGATGTCATATGGAATTATGGAGTTATCTATTGATTGCATCAATATGGTGGGATGTGTTCGAGGCCTAATATTCTCATTGTTCACATTGGCTATTTCACATCCCGGTGGTATGACTTATGTTTCCTAACTCATCCTTGTTATAGTTGTCAATGTTATGAAATTGGCTTGCTCTTTAGTGTGTGTGCATTTGTATTCAAATGTAAATTACTAATATGCACATATTTAGGGTGAGCTTCTTTCATTTCTTGAAGATGTTGTAGCAGGTTTCATTGCAAATCCCAGTATTGTCTGATGTCTACGCACTTCTATTCTTGTAGACAGTTGTTGGGCCTCCAAGTGCGGAGGTTTGTAGAACAGCAGCAAGTTTCTCTTAAGTGGACTACCCAAGGTTTATCAAACTCAGGGAGGAAGTGGTCAAAGGTATTCCCTCTCAAGCAACCCTGCAATCAAGATACAAGAAGTCTCTTGTGTCCCCAACACACCCAATATAGGTGCACTAGTTCGGCGAAGAGATAGTGAAATACAAGTGGTAACGGTGCCAGAAAAGAGTTGATGGCGTGGAGGAACAGACTAAAGGCAAACTGATGGAAGCAAGCAAACATGCAACAGATCTAGGAGCAAACGGTGTTTCAATGTTTAAAAACAAGGCCTAGGGATCATACTTTCACTAGTGAACACTCTCTCATATAAATATCCTCTCTTCATGATACTAATCTTAACTACTCTCCGGTTGGACACTCTAATCCAAGGTAGGGATAGAACAACACACCTCAAAGTCCGCCTTCCCCAATCTAGATAACCCCACACTGTCACCTTGAGCACTAGATGGTTCCAACAAACACCACAATTTCATAGAGACATCCAACTCCAAATATAACTCATAACAAATATTCAATCTAGCCAAAGTGCCACACACGGTATGGACGCTATCACTTTCACACACGTGGGGAAAAGCATAGATCTATTAAAGCACAAAGAGTATTTATGTAGACTCAAACCTAAGTGCCACCATGGCATGCATGCTGTCACTTTCACACACATGGTGATAGCAGAGATCTATTAAAGCACTTGAGTAGCAAGGTAGATCTACTTGATTACAAAGCTCATGACCACAAGATCATGCATAGAGAGAGAGAGAGATGAACACATAGCTACCGGTAGATACCTTAGCCCTGAGGAAAAACTACTCCCTCCTCATTATAGGAATAAACAATGGTGATGAAGATGGCGATGGAGATCGATGGAGATAGCTTCGGGGGCACTTCCCCATCCCGGCAGGGTGCCGGAACAAAGACTTTCTGTCCCCCGAATCTCCCCTTCGACGGCGGAGGCACTGCGGAGGTTTTCGTGGATTTCTTCTAGATGCCCTAGGGTTTTTGGGTCGGAGGCTTCTTATAGGCGCAGGAATCAAGGTCGGTGGGGGTCCAGGGGGCCCACACCCCCTCCAGGCGCCTCCAGGGCTTGCCCGCGCCTAGGGGGTGCGGACACCCTATGGCCCCCCTCCGGCTCTGCTTCGTAGTTTTGTGTTGCTCCGGGAAAAATAATAACTTTGGCTTTTGTCCCATCCAATTCCGAGAATATTGATTTTCCGCCTTTCTGGAACCAAAAATAGAAGAAAACAGACAACTGGCACTGTGGCATCTTGTCAATAGGTTAGTTCCAGAAAGTGTATAAAAATACCTCAAAAACTAGACAAAACATAAGACAAATGATAGATAACAAGCATGGAGCATAAAAAATTATAGATACGTTTCTGACGTATCAAGCATCCCCAAGCTTAACTCCTGCTCGTCCTCGAGTAGATAAGTGATAAAAAGAATAATTTTTGAGGTGACATGCACCATCAAAACCAAGATTAAACCATTTGCAAGCATTGAAAGCTGGGATCAAAGAACTCTAAACATGTGCATGAAAGATGGAGTTCTAACAGTAAGACAAAGTAACTATGCATGCAACATGAAAGGCTACAAACAAAGATCATGAATAACATGCATTGAAAAACGTTTGTTTGTTTCACATACAGAAAACATAGCATAGTGGCAACCTGCTTGTCCCTCGTAGAGTAGCAAGTAGATGCATAGGACACCTTCAAAATTCACAAGGGTGACTAGAAACAAATAGCACAAGAACAAGTAATAACACAATATGCATCAATCAATAAGCTTTGGAACACTGCACATAGAATGACAACTATGCTCTCTTAATGGTGCCTAAAGGTAGAAGGTGGAGACTCAATAGTGGTGGAAGAAAAGCCTATTGTAAAGGAAGCAGGGATTTCAAGTTTCAAAAAGAGCTTCCAAAAATTATGGTACTTGTTAGCTTTCAGCCCTCATTGCCCCTATCATAAGCATCTTGAAGTGATTAAGGTTAAAGTGAACAAAGATGGAGTATATGCTTGACGAAGTATAAGTTGGCAATCTCAAGTCCCTTGAATACGAGGGCCACACCTCATGCTACTCAATTTTAGTCACCTGTAAGTTCTTGTCACTGTAAGTATTTGCATATCATTGAGAACCGCCAACGGGGTACCCCTTGCACATGGTACAGGAGCTTTCCCATAACCAAAATGACAAGGCAAGCAGACAGTGAGCATCTCAGCAATCTTTTTATTTACCATATGCATGGCTTTTTTATTGAGGATGCTTCATAGATAGCTCACTATGGTGATGCTGCAAGTTTCCACCATGATTAGGCATGGCTTAGGCTAGCGGCCCAGGCGTTTCTCTAACACAGGATACAAACTCCATGGACATACAAGCTCCCTTTTTATTTCACACCGGTGACATCCATAAACAAAAGAGCATGATATCAACTGAGTACAAAGTACAAGTGCAATGTTGAAAACGTTCCCCGTGACAACACGGTTCTGCTAATTCCAACGTATAAGTGCAAGCATATACAACGTAGATGACACAATGGTTCAAGTTCATTAGGGGCAAAGAATATAAAGTGTGCCATCAAGTTTGTGAGGGCTTTAATCACTAAGTTTTCACATAACAAAATACTTTTTAATTGGAAGATAGCTGAAAAAAGAATATACTTGAAATGGTGTAACACACCATGCATAGAAATTTATAGTGGACACTTTGGAATAACTTGGTTTCTTGGGAGTTGGAAGCATGAGTAGAGCTTACTCATACAAGTGGAGGCTAGCAAAAGACTGGGAGCAACCAACTAAGAGAGCAATAATGGCCATAATCATGCAGAGCGACAAAACATTACTAATCAAAGCATAGAGTGGTGATCATACAGACTATGGTGACTTGTTCATAGTCATAACATGGTTTGAGCATGTGCCAAGTCAACCCAAACAAATCATCAAAGAAGAATACCACAATATTATGCTTTTGCATGCTAAAACAACACATAATTCTTTCAAGGCACACGAAGCAATCCCAATTGTTTGGAACAAGACATGTCACAGCAATAATCACTAAGCATAAGGTCAAAGCAACACCTAGCATGTCATGCTAAAGTCTAAGTCATAGTCAAGCAAGCTCCTCTTGTACCACTACAAGCAAGAACTTTCTACTCTTTTCCAACACCAAACAACTTATTTGAAACAACTCACAAATATAATAATCATTAAAGATCAGTGAGCTTGTATCACAAATACACAAAGAAGAACAAAAAATTTCTAAGCTAAAAGCACAAGAAAACTAAGGCTGAACGCAGTGCTAGCAAAAGTGAACACTCACAAAACAATTAGAATGAAAACTAGAGTGTTCTAGGCAATGGAAACAGAGTGTGTCTCTCTCCAAAAGAAGTGTGGTGTAACCAACCAACTTACTCAAGCAAACTAAGCAAACGAAAACCAAAAACAAAAACTAAGATGCTCCAAGAACAACACAACAATGCATGAAACAATAAAAACGAAGTGTCTAGAAAGACCTGAGATTTTTGTTGATGAAGAAGGGGATGCCTTGGGCATCCCCAAGCTTTGACGCTTGTACCTCTTGAATATTTCTTGGGGTGACACGGGGTGGCATTCCAAAGTTTGATATTTTGTCCATTCTTCATCTCATTACATCATTCTCTCTCTACACCTGAAAATTTTCCTTCATACAAAACTTCACACAATCTTCATTAGCAACATTAGTGTATTCAAAAGATAATAGACCCTTAGGTAAAGCTTTGGAACAACAAAACTTTTCACTAAAAACACATGCTACTGTAGCAACTCCTTCAAAAATATCAATTCCCCTAAAGAGAACTCAAAAAGGAATCAATAAGAAGCAAATGCAAATAATGACAGAAATCTATCAAAACAGACAAGCATGTAGAAACCGATTTTTTGGAACATATTATGTTGCTCAAATCAAAAAGTGTAGAACTAACGAAAGTTAGATAACATGCTGGGGGATTTATTCATAAATTTTTAGCTCAATCCGAGTTACAAAGACTCCTCACGAATATTTTTGGTGGAGGACAGAATTATGTTTCGAGACAGCAACTCCCCAAATCTTACTTCCCTCTCATTAGAGGTCATTATTGGCACAAAAAGCAAACAAAAAGGATAAGGAGAGGTCATTACAGAAGTAATAACTTCCAAGACTCAAGAAAACTCTTGGGTTATCTCCCAACAAGTACTTTTCTTTAACGCCTTTAAGTTAGGCTTGATAGTTTGAGAAGATGCTCACATAAGAAATATGAATTGAAGTAAAAGAGAGCATCAAGAACCAAATTCAAAACACATTTAAGTCTAACCCACTTCCTATGCATAGGAATCTTGTAAAGAAACAAGTCATGAAAGCACAAAGCACCAAGCATAGGAAAGCAAAACAAGTGCAACTTTAAGACTTTCAACATAAAGAGGGGAAACTTAATATTATTGAGATGCATAAAACCATGTTTCCCTCTCTCATAATATTTTTTAGTGGTAACATGAACAAAATTAACAATATAACTATCACATAAAACATTCTTATCATGAGCCACATGCATAAAATGATTATTACTCTCCACATAAGAATATCCATTCTTATTAATTGTAGTGGGAACAAATTCAACAAAATAGCTATCACTATTATTCTCATCACCATAATCATCAAATATAGGAGGCAGATTGTAATCATAGTTAATTTTCTCCTCAATAGTAGGTGGACTGAAAATACCATATTCATCATTGTAATTATCATAAATTGGAGGTTTGGTATGATCATAAGCAATAGAATAGCTATCTTCCAAAGCTGGGGGACTAAAAAGATCATTTTCATAAAATCTAGCTTCCCCAAGCTTAGATATTGCATAGCATTAGCAACAATGGTGTCCAAAGAATTCATACTAATAACATTGCTATTAGCATGCAAATAAAGTTCCATAGGTTTTTTAATTTTCTCTTCAAACACTTCATGTACTAACTCAATATAAATACTATAAAGCTCTCTAATTTTGTTGTTGTTTTCCATTAAGCCTAACTAGTGAAAACAAGAAACAAAAAGATAAAATTGCAGAATCTAAAGGAAATAACTTCGAGCACTCACACCGGAGGATGTGAGTACCTTTTACCTTACCTCCCCGGCAACGGCGCCAGAAAAGAGCTTGATGTCTATGCACTTCTATTTTTGTTGACAGTTGTTGGGCCTCCAAGTGCAGAGGTTTGTAGAACAACAGCAAGTTTCCCTTAAGTGGATTACCCAAGGTTTATCGAACTCAGGGAGGAAGTGGTCAAAGGTATTCCCTCTCAAGCAACCCTGCAATCGAGATACAAGAAGTCTCTTGTGTCCCCAACACACCCAATATAGGTGCACTAGTTCAGCGAAGAGATAGTGAAATACAAGTGGTAACGGTGCCAGAAAAGAGTTGATGGCGTGGAGGAACAGACTAAAGGCAAACTGATGGAAGCAAGCAAACATGCAACAGATCTAGTAGCAAATGGTGTTTCAGTGTTTAGAAACAAGGCCTAGGGATCATACTTTCACTAGTGAACACTATCTCATATAAATATCCTCTCTTCATGATACTACTCTTAACTACTTTCCGGTTGGACACCCTAATCCAAGGTAGGGCTATAACAGCACACCTCAAAGTCCGCCTTCCCCAATCTAGATAACCCCACACTGTCACCTTGAGCACTAGATGGTTCCAACAAACACCACAATTTCATAGATACGTCTAACTCCAAATATAACTCATAACAAATATTCAATCTAGCCAAAGTGCCACACACGGTATGCACGCTGTCACTTTCACACACGTGGGGAAAAGCATAGATCTATTAAAGCACAAAGAGTATTTATGTAGACTCAAACCTAAGTGCCACCATGGCGTGCACGCTGTCACTTTCACACACATGGGGAGAGCAGAGATCTATTAAAGCACTTGAGTAGCAAGGTAGATCTACTTGATTACAAAGCTCATGACCACAAGATCATGCATATATATAGAGAGAAATGAACACATAGCTACCGGTAGAGCCCTTAGCCCTGATGAAGAACTACTACCTCCTCATTATGGGAATTAGCAATGGTGATGAAGATGGCGATGGAGATCGATGGAGATGGCTCCAGGGGCATTTCCCCGTCCCGGCAGGGTGCCGGAACAGAGACTTTCTGTCCCCCGAATCTCCCCTTCAGCGGCGGAGGCACTACAGAGGTTTTCGTGGATTTCTTCTGGATGCCCTAGGGTTTTTGGGTCGGAGGCTTCTTATAGGCGCAGGAATCAAGGTCGGTGGGGGTCCAGGGGGCCCACACCCCCTCCAGGCGCCTCCAGGGCTTGCCCGCACCTAGGGGTGCGGCCACCCTATGGCCCCCCTCCGGCTCTGCTTCGTGGTTCCGCGTTGCTCCGGGAAAATAATAACTTTGGCTTTTGTCCCATCCAATTCCGAGAATATTATTTTTTGCCTTTCTGGAACCAAAACAGAAGAAAACAGGCAACTGTCACTGTGGCATCTTGTCAATAGGTTAGTTCCAGAAAGTGTATAAAAATACCTCAAAGTGTAGATAAAACATAAGACAAATGATACAAAACAAGCATGGAGCATCAAAAATTATAGATACATTTCCGACGTATCATTGTCATCTAACACCAAAAAGGGGGGGATTCAAAGAACATTTCATTATCCCTAGTGTTTTGTGTGTTAGATAAGAATACCAAGGATTATTTAATGTGCGTTGAAGTGCTGCAGATCTTTACCTTGAAAAGCAGCTTTAAAGTGTTTTTGGGGGGCGGATAATCCGCCCCTACCAGGACCGGATAATCCGCCCCTCCCTATTTTTAAAAGGGAGCAAGGGCGTGACCTACCGTATGGGGGGTGGAATATCCCCCGGACTTTCCGTCTCTGGGGCGGATTTTCCCCCAGGGGCGGATAGTTCGCCACTTGAGGGGGGCGGATAATCCGCCCCCTCGAGGATTTTCACCAAGTCCAGCTCATTGCGACCCACTGTGTGGGGGCGAATTTTCCACAGGACTTTCCGTCTAGGGGGCGGATCTTTTCCCCAGGGCGGATAGTCCGCCCCTAGTGAGGTGCGGATAATCTGCCCCCAAACTTCTCCAACGGCCAGTTCTGGGTAGGGGTATTTAAACCCATCATCCCCCTCCTACCAGAACTCTTGGTTCATTCAAAAAAGACAAGATCTGCTCCTCAAGTTCCATCCAAGAGATCTCTACCTTGATCCACCAAAAGGCCCCATTCCTTGGGGAATCGAAGGAGGAGGGCTCGATCTTCATCAACTGCAACCAAGCGTTTCATCTTCTCTCCATTCATTTGGAGAACCCTTGATCTGGTATTTTTTGCAAATATCTAGATCCTTGTGTTGATTATATTGATAATCCTTGTTCTTGTGATATCTTGTTGTCATTACGGGAGCCTCTAATTTGGTTGTGGATGTGTGCCACGCTAGAGTTGTAAAGGCACCGGTTCCCGCTTCGAAGGGTACCAATAGTGGAGAAGGTGGATCAGGCCTTTCGTGGCGAGATCCATCAGATAATAGGGTGAGGCCTATTGTAGCGTGGTGGTCTTAGAACCGTCCACCCCTCCAACACAGATGTACTTCCCTTAACAAGTAAGGAACTGCGGTAAAACAAATCCCTGTGCCTCCTCGTGCTCCACTACGGTTTTCTCGCTCCTCCCTTTACGTGCTTAGTAGCTAGGGTTACATATAGGTAAATTCTCGTAGTTGCATATCTAGATAATTTACTTTATGTCAAGCCTCAAAGTGAAAAAGAACTAAAAATTGAGTAGCACCTATTCACCCCCCCTCTAGGTGCTCATACGATCCATTTCAGTGGCGCCGGTGAAAGGGTCTATGCTCATGGCCTTCCAAGCTTCGGCGAGGCACTCGTCCTCCCTCAAACTCCACTTGGGTTCACAGCCACCGCCGCCTTTCTTCTTATCCACGGCCACCGCCTTGTTCATCCCTTCTGGGTCGGCCACGATGTGCACCGACACCTCCTCCACCATATCCTCGTCGGCCTAGGCGTAGGCGTAGGCTTCGTCTTCCCAAGGCTCCCTACCATCCTCTTCTTCACTGCAAGCCTCGGCTTGTTCTTGTGTGTAGGTGTGGTTGGAGCCGCCGTTGATGATGTCGGCCATGAAGGAGTCGCCATTTGACATATTGCCGAACAGTCTGCATGCACCCTGACTGCTGCTGCCTCCAGCGAACTGGTGGAAGTCGGCCTATCATGGAGGCATGCCACCGTTGAAGAGAGGACAACGATGGGCCGACGAGGCGAAGGCGAGGTCATTGGTGAAGGTGTTCGGGTGCAAACCGCCGACCGATCGAAGTCGTTGCAGCTCAACGACAAACGCAAGAGTTGTGGCGTCATATTCCGTAGGCTCTCATGGAACATTGCTGGGGAGGCCGGTGACACACTCGACGACGAGGGAGACAAGACGCTGCCTTATCTCCCCCACGCGCCAGGAATGTGTCTGCCAGTGTTAGGAGGCGGCGCCATCCCTGACATGGCCGCGGCCATGTGCGCCATTGCTCCAGCGATCGCATACGCCTCCGCCGCCTTTCACAACCTTACCTTCTGCTCCCTCTGCCGGCGGCCGATGTTCTCAACCTTCCGGCGCTGGATGTCCAAAGCCGACTTGGCGTTGGTCACCCCCTCCGATCGCTCCTTCCCGGCCTTTCCCTTCCTCTTTGGGGCCGGCACGAGTGCGGCCAACGAACATGGAGCTTGGTACTTTTTTAGCGGCATGGCGACGCAGATCTTGTCTTGTAGGGTGAAATGGCAGGAGTGGGTGGAGGGGGGGGGGACAAAGTGATGTGGAGGAAGAAAAGGTGGGAGTGGGTAGTGAGGAGGAAGGAAACTAGGGATTTCATGCCGACAAGGATGGCCCGTCCAACTTGTCAGCTCCATCCAATGCCCCTGCTGGCCCCACTTGGGTTGGGGTCGACATTGGGATGCCGGATGATTAGTTGAGCCACGACGGCGCCAAATCAGTTTGGAGAGGTGGGAGGGAGGGGGAGGAGCGACGGGACGAATTTCTTTGTGGTAGCGCCCCTATAGCGGAGTCTTTAGGTTGGGGTCGAGTGAAGATGTTCTTATATATCAAGGATCAACATACAACGATTACAACAAGACTCAGATACGAAATACGTACGCTAGACTAACTTTAACACCTTATCCAACCGATAGTTCAAGATTGCTGAGGTATGGATTAGCGATGGCATATGCACTCTGAGTACAAAAGAGTAGAAGAATGAGAGTCGGTTTCAGTGACAATTTTCTGTTGTAGGAGGGGGAGGTCAGAGAGCGCAGCCGGGCTCCAGGTAACTCGTCACTGTACGTATACAGAACGTATATATGGACGTTGTAAACGATGGAACCGATCCAGAACTACTGCTTTTTTTATATATATCGTGGATTCGTAGGTGCTTAGTTTTATACTGTCAAAAAAATTGCAAAGCCATAGCACCCAAGCTGGTACAGAGTTAACAAAAGAAATTCGAGGATGTACAGAGTTAACAATGACTTTGGTAGTTTCTCTAACGCAATGACGGTTGACAACTTGACATACAGGTAATTGTTGTCACTTAAAGTTGTACAGTAGCAATATAAAGCTAAGTTCTTTGCTTACTTTATATCCCCGTCGCGTTCTTTCCATCAGCCGAAAGTTCCGAAAGTGAACGATCTTGTGGTGAGGAAATACGTAAGGCGGCTGCATGAGACAGAATAGGATCTATACTCCCTTCATCCCATATTAACTGATTTCAATTTATCTAGACACATGTGTATATAAATACTATATTAAAATACGTTTAGATATATACGTATCTAGCAAATGGAAGTTAGTTATTTTAGGACCGATAGTAGCTTTTTTCCGGCACTTAGATTGTGTTAAGAGTGTTGCTACAGTAGAACCCCTGTCCAGACTCTGCCAAACTCATTAAAAGTAAATTGGTAGACTAGATAAATTAGACATGTCTAAGCCCATATCCAAAACTTGTATGTCATCGTATAGGCATACGGTATTCCTCTCTCCCACCAAAATAGATAGCCGACGTCCATATTAGCTATCTATATACTTCCTCCGTCTTAAAATAGATATCTCAGATTTGTCAAAAATTAAATGAATCTATATACTAATAGTGTCTAGATTCATTCAATTTTGACAAATCCAAGACATCTATTTTGAGACAGAGGGAGTACATATAAGTACAGGTATGTGCAACGCCCAAGTCTGACTTGGCCCAACTATGCATGGATTAGGGCAAAGCTGGTTCAGAATTTTGTCTGAACAAAACATTCCTCCGCAAACCACCCCCACCCCCTTCAAAAGGTGATGGCCCGAAAGCCGCCAGCCCAGGAAAGGAGAAGAAAAACGCACATGGCTTGAGTCTCGTAAACCTCCATAAAAAAGAGTCTCGTGAACAAATTTGCTCCTGTAAATGGGGTGAGGAAAGTGACTCCCTAATGTTTGATGTTTCTTAAAGATGAAAAATGTGAAGTTTGGTAGAAAAAATATTACAAGTGCACCTTGTGAAATGAATCATAGCACTTCAAAGTTTTGCTTTGTTAGGCATGCTGCCTGGTTTCTTGCTTTAGAAAAATGTTTATTTTTTCTAAAGTTCAAGGACTTGAGTATTTACAAATGTCAATCTGAAATATCAAATTTTAGTTTGCAATTTCACTTTTTTAGTTTACCTATTCACCGAGTGAGCTATCTCATGGCTCTCAAGTAAACCAGTCCAAAGGCCGAACCTATAGCCTTAATTTGTACAAAGCACGCCAATGATGAGGATGCAGATCGTATCATATGCTCCCACCTCTGGAGCGCTCCCGATACTCCCACACCTCAAGCATCTCTATAAGGTTACAAAATATTCAAGAAACAAACTAAGAACATAGATACATAATTATTTATGTTGCCACAAATTTTGAAACCAAGAATCAATCTATAAATCGAGGAAAAAAATCAAGTATGTATGGTGATAATGGGTTGAACTGACAATTGAGTTTGGAATTATTACTATTCATCTCATTCCAAAGTTATTAATCAAACTTGGATTTGTATTCTTGTGACATAGGTTATTGATGTTGTATCAGTATGGTGATTTTGCTTTCAAAGGTTTTTGTGAATTGTATATATGTTATTTAAGTTTGGGAGTGCCTTGAGCACAAAAGCACGCGGGAGTTGGATACATCGTCTGTGTAAAATATATTGTAGAATTATTATTCTCAGCTATTTTGTTTTCATGAACTATTGATCAAACTTAGACTTGTATTTTTGTGACATAGTTGATTGATGTTGTCCTGATACTTTTTTTAACTTTTATTTACATGTTTTAAGTTTTTAGAGTCGGGATCTCAGAAAGCACGAGAGCATTGTATACATTTTCAATGGGAACAATATCATCCATTCACCCCTTTTCACTGATTTAATATGATTGACAAGATTGACGCGGTGGGATCATATAAATTGATCTGATTGGGTCTATGGTATTTTACGGACAATAGTACCCCCTCCATCTCAAAATAGACATCATAGTTTGTTAAAATTTGGATGGATCTAGACACTATTTAATATATAGATTCATTCAAATTTTGTCAAACTTAAGACATCTATTTGACGGATGGAGTAGAAGACACGCACACCATGGTCTGGTTTTACTTCATGTATTTACCTTGTGTTCCCTCAGATGAATAAATGGTATAAACTATTTTAGAAACTTCTAAAAATAAAATGTATCATGCCCTAACTAGTCTTTAGTGAAGGAAGAAAGCTCTCAAATAAATTAAACAATTTTATCTCCGAACTGTTGTGTACTACTCCCTCTGTTTCAAAATATAAGATATTTTAGATTTGTGAAGAGAATGTATCTAGACTTGTTTTAGTGTGTAGATTCACTACAAACATGAGTGAACCTATATACTAAAACTAGTCTAGATACATTTGCTTTATAAAGCTAAAATATCTTATATTTTAAAACGGAGGAAGTATAAATTTTATTTCGGTAGTAGTATATCTGGATGCCTGAGAAAGAAAATTAAGTTTTTTTTAGGGAAGAAAGAAAAATGAGTTGGCCACATCGAAGAAAAAACTGGGAAGTAAAATAGGAGTGCGCTGGTATAGTTTGTCCGGGCCCATACACCAGAGGCCTGAAACGTTAAAATAAATTTTACACAGAAAGATTCCCACGTATGTACCACTGACGGGTGGCCCTACTGTATACCAAGCCGCAAGATCGCTTGCGTGTACAAGCTCTCTGGAATTTCCCTTCAAGCCCCTCACCCTCGCCGCACAGCTGCACAATCACACATCCCACCATCGACCCGAATTACAAGGATGCCCTCGATATCTCTCCGCAACCACTAGAACGCCCTTAGTCTTCGTTCCTTCATAGCAAACGTGCGGTGGCATGCACGTAATTCCCAGGAAAAGCAGTGGCACTCCCGCACGCCCCAGTATAAATAGGGGGCAGCCCCCATCCTCCCGGCCCCTTCTCTTGTAAGCCAGAATTTTCTCTCGCTTCCTCTCCACCCCTCTCCGGGTCTCTCCTCCCATCTTTCTCTCCCCCTCGTCTTCTCCTTTGGCTCTTCGTGCCGTGTGAAGTTACCATCCTGCCCCCGGTGGGCCCCACCACAGTGCCATCCCCTGAGAAATTTTCTTTTCTTTTTTTCTCCTTGCTCGTTTTTTTTTTTTTGCCTCCCATCAGAAACCGCTTTCCCCTCTTCCACTCTCAATTTTATTTTTCGACGGTGTCGCTCCCTGCTGACGTGGCTGTTTGGGCTGGCGAGAGGTGAGCCGTCGATATGTCTCTGAGCGAGATGCTGGAGGCGGCGCGTGCGGCACTTGGTAAGCGCAAGCGTGAGCTGGGTCCCACCCCCGCCCCCGCCCCCACCCCCGCGGCGCCTGGTGGTGCTACCGCTAAAGCCGAGCTGTCGTCCAAGCCGGGCAACATCAGCAGCAACAACATGCTCCTAGCCGGGAACCTGGCCCACGAGTTCCTGACCCACGGCACGGTCCTGGGCCGGCGGATCGAGGCGACGACGAGCACGGCCCCGGGCCGCCGGGTGGAGGCGACGTGGCAGCCCGCCCGGGCCGAGCCCGAGCCGAAGCGCAGGTACGCCGAGATGTCCTGGCTCCTCATGTCCGACGGGGCCCACATCCCCGGCGTCGTCAACCCCACGCAGCTCGGCCAGTGGCTCCAGATAAAGGACTGACGCCCGCCCGCCCGCGGCGCCATTGCTCAGCCCAGGAAGGAAGGAAGGAAGGACAACGCGCCAAGACAAAGCGGTTTCGCCGTTCGATCCCCCTTCCCCTCGTCATTTACTACAGTAGTTTTCTTTAGATCTAGCGAGAAAAGAAACTTGTTGCTGCGGCAGTTGTTGTTGTTGTACTTAGCTAGTATCTCTTCTCGATGCATTTTAATTTGTACTACCGTATTAATCTGCTTTTTTCGAAAGTCGATAGATGAAAAGTGGATGGGATCGGGCGGAGAACGTTGCCATATATGGCGACGCAGCGAGCATGGCGTGCGCGTCGTTGGCATCGGTAGATATAGCAATGGCTCTTCCTGCGGTGGTGTGGTTGGTCCCCGTTTCTTCCCATCTCCATGTCAGGAACGCATGGCCATGGATGGGCGTGGCTTTGGCTCGGAACTCCCGTCACTAATTACACGCAGCTGGCGCCCACCGCGTGCCAGAGGGAAACATCAGAGAACCACTACTAGATATATTAGATCTGTGCAGATCTCGTGTTGATTATTTCAGACAGGCTTTCGCTGCGAATGAATTAATTCATGATATGATGATACTATATGCAGAGTTGGTACTACATACAGTACATGAACTCGTGCAGGCCGGTTTAGTGCATGGAAGGAGCGGCTTCGGTTTTGCTGCTTCCGCATACGTATGTCGTTGCGATTTGTTTATAGGAGGAAGGGGGTTGGGTTAGGTCTGCCCCAGTCTTTGTGCCCAGGCCCCAGAGGAAGCTTAATTAGTTGGTCGTTGTTGTTCCCACCGATTGATTTGCTTCTTGCAGCTACGCCTGGTCCATCTCCTGGCCTGTCATGATTGCATTTAAATATTAGCGGAATCGCTGCTGAACCGGTCGATCTTTTAGTTCCCGTTCATCGTCTACGCGGGTGTGTTGGTCAATGGTCTCTATGAGGGCCAAGTCGAATGTGCGAGCAATTTTGGGGACAGGTTTGAGCCGCCAGTGAAGAGGAAGTTGCCTCTCGTGACGTACGTACACTGGTTGAGCCGCCGGGGTAAGCACTCCCGGCAATTTCCCGGCATGGTCTCCGGCGAGACCTCAAGACTAAACACGCCCAAGATCGTACTCGCATCCACATATTCCTTTTCCAGGACGAGATGGAGTCAGGTTGCCATGGACAGAATTTACAGCTCAGAGGCGTTTCTCAGATTTTAATTCTTGCCTTGGTTGGTTGTCCGCAAGAATGGCTAGCCACCTAGACAAAGCGACGGTTCACGTAATTGAAGACAGCCAACGCCCGTCCGGGTGCTCTGTGCTGTGTGCGTCCGAAAAGGATAACACTACGTCGTCGAGTCGAGTTGTTTTCTGCCAAGAAAAAACATACTCCCTCCTTTGAGATGTAACTGACTTAGGTTTGTCTAGATTCGATGTATCTAGACAAACCTAAGCAATTATTTCTTGACTGAGAGAGTAAATTATTTCCTTCTCTTTTCTTCTTATCTGTAACATGTGTTATCCTGTTTGATATTCTCATAATTATGTAGTACTCTGAGTTTTAGAGAAATCTAGCGCACATCTTGTGATGTTCGGTTTTTCTAGGGATCCAAGGAGGACGGATCTCACAAAGATATGAGTAGATGAGGTAGGGAGAGGGTGAAGCGAGAGCACCAACGACATACAAAAGGGAGGGGGGATTGAACAGTGACCGGTTCACAGGCTAGGGCACAACTACGCAAATTATGCAGTATGAATTTTAGAGAAAATCCAACACACATCTTTATGATGTTCGGTTTTCTAGAGAGCAACTCGAGACCCTAGTATTGGACAACCCAATGGGGAAGAAGAGTACAAGAGGACGAAACTTAGAGAAAAGGAGCGACGAGGTAGGGAGGGGATGAAGCGAGAGCACCGACGACATAGAAGGGGAGGGGGAATGGACTCAAGACTATGAGGTCTTGGCCTCATCGGCTAGGCGGCCAATAACAACAGTATGTTGACTTATGGCTCACCGAGCGAAATGAGTCTATGATTGGGATATGACGACGTCTAACCTTAAATCCATATGTAGTGGGTGGTGGATGATGTGACGAGAAGTGCATAAAGAAGGGAGGAGGAGGAGATGGTGTTGGGAGAGATGAATGGCTTAGGGGAGGGCGCAGCGAGGGAGATGGGAGTGAGGCGAAGCCCGGGTGTGAGGAAGATCACGTCATGAAAAAGGTCAACTTGCAAGGAATAAGGCCAAATGGTAGCAATTTAGTTTACTTCTTTAATGTTTTATTATTGCTATTGCTATGAGTCTAGAACTTTCTTCGCGCTCACGCCAGGCTGGGCTTAGTGGTAATTTCGCTCAGTAACAACCTTGTGGTGGAAGTCAGCACTGACATGAAACGACAAGATATAGTTCGTGCTAGTAATGCCAAATGAGCAGAGAAGGTGCCCCAACAAGACAATGACATAGATAGAAGACAAAATACCATATGATATAGCTTAGAAGGCACCCATGATGTCGAAGCTCACATACAATGGTTGCTTGGGTAGTAGGACTTAGGGGCATATGACATTCGAGCGAGGGGTGGTGTGAGGATGCACTAATTCCTTAATTGTGTAATTCCATCGGAAGTTCAAGTTGACATATTTCTCTAATTTATGATAATAGAATGATGTTCGGTCGTGATTCATAAGTTCTCATGTCTAGAATGTGCTTTTAGTGTTGGAATGTTATTTCACTCTATTTGTGATGATAATAGGAGGGAGGTATACATGGACTCACCCCGTCTATGTCAACTTTCCCTAACGTTCCCGATCGACTTTCTATTTTTCATGACCAATGATATCTCATGGTGATGTTTATGCCAGCCACCATATTGTTTGTTACTAATTGTATTGATGATGATAATTAGGATGTAAGGTGAACCATAGAATAAATAAATAAATTCATGTTTTTTTGGAACTTCGACAACTTTATTACTGAATCAAAACACGGTCTTGTACAAGTACAGGGAGAATAAAAGGAGGATCTAAACTCCCTAGCACCATGTGTCGAACAAAACTGAGCAAGCTCATGGGTGGCACCATTAGCCTCCCGTGGACAGTGTTGGATTGTTGCCATGCCGAGCATCATAACTAGATGCCGACAATCATCGATAACCACCGCGCTAAACCCTCTGTAAGCCGACAAATCAGTGACAGCTTGTACAACCTCTAGAGAGTCAGATTACACCACTAGTGACATGGCCCCAAACAGTTCTGCTAAGCGGAGTCCGTCAAGTAAAGCCAGGGCCTCCATAGCTGTAGCATCAATTGCATCATCATTAAACTCATAGCAAGCTGCAATGAAATTCCCACCAAAATCTCTAATTATAGCCCCAATTGCACCAATGCCAGAGTCCTCATCATAAGCCGCATCGACGTTCAGCTTATACACTCCAGAAGCTGGTTTCGACCAACCTACACGACGGATTGCATTGCCATTTCCTCCTAGTTTAATACTATTTGCCAGGATTCCCAGAATATTAATAATGGACCTCTTTGACATAGGCACTGCCTCTTTATTCTTAATCTGTCTCCCAGACCACTATAGATACCAACATGTGATCATAACTGTTTCCAACCAATTTTCCATACTGCATGTAATCCCACCCAGGGTTGGTGAACACAACAGCTCTTCTAGGACCATAGACCCTGACCGGTCAATTGCAACCACTGATCTAATGATTTCCCCCAAGTGTAGACCATCCCAAACCTCCAACGATCTAGGGCATTGAAAAAGCATATATCGGAGGTCCTCAACATTTGTTGTACATACTAGACAATAAATAAATTCATGTTGGTTAATATATTCACGTGTTGTGATGTTATTTCACAATATTTCAAAGCATACCATGTCACTCTTTGTAATATGCATGTCCCGTACTCCTATTGAGCAAGGCATGCATGCATACGTGAAAGTAAACCAACTCGGTGATAACAAGAAGACCCTCGTCCATCCCATATCTTTTATCCATACTTTTCGCCATTTTATTGACATAAATGGCAGCAATACTTCCATATTCATAAAAAAGTGCTTAGTTCGGTTACAATGATTGCCAAAAACAAGCAAAAATATCACAAAATATTACTCTAAGAGAGAGATAAAAGACCTCTCAGCCTTTTCCTCAACCAATAAACCAACATTTTTAGAAAAAATTGTTACTCATTGATCATCACCAAATTACACCGCCTCAAGGACGAACATACCGATGTTGAAATATGCGTCGATAACACTCCTTCCACACACTATAAAAAATATATGAGTAGCCCATAGAAGTGTATGCGCAACTCCATGGAACTAGCGTGCAAGAAGAAATCCCGCAAAAGTTTAAGAGTGAGAGTGTATGCTATTGCAATGTGTATTACTGGTGATTAGTGACAATCCATATGGACTAATGGTTTTTACTGAGCTGAAGGGATGTTCCATAGACAGTGCATGAAGATCATTTGATGGAAGGAGGAGGAGGATATGGTGTTCGGAGAGACGAATAGCTTCGGGGGAGGGCGCGGCGAGGGAGATGTGAGTGAGGGGAAGCTCGGGTGAGAGGAAAGATCATGTCATGAAAAAGGTCAACTTGCAAGGAATAAGGCCAAATGGTAGCAATGCAGTTTACTTATTTAATGTTTCATTATTGTTATCGCTATGAGTCTAGAACTTTCTTCGCGCTCACGCCAGGTTAGGCTTTTCAGTAATTTCGCTCAATAACAACCTTGTGGCAACCTTGTGGTGGAAGCCAGCACTGGCATCACATGTTTTGGGCGGTGAAGATGATGTTACAAAAATAATCAAATACGATGGAACGACAAGATATAGTTCATGCTAGTAATGCCAAATGAACAGATAAGGTGTCCCCAATGAGACAATGACATAGATAGAAGACAAAATACCATATGATATACTCCCTCCTTTTTAAAATGTAAGATGTTTTAGCTTTGTGAAGGAAATGTATCTAGACTATTTTTAGTGTGTAGGTTCATAAAGATTCACTCTGAACCTACACACTAGAAGTAGACTAGATACATAAAGCTAAAACATCTTATATTATGAAACGGTGGGAGTATCTTAGAAGGCAGCCATGATGTCGAAGCTCACAGACAATGGCCGCTTGGGTAGTAGGACTTAGGGTCATATGCCATTCGAGCGAGATGGTGTGAGGATGCACTAATTCCTTAATTGTGTAATAAAGTTCAGGTTGGCATATTTCTCTAATTTATGATAATAGAATGATGTTCGGTCGCGATTCATAAGTTCTCATGCCTAGAATGTGCTTTTAGTGTTGAAATGCCATTTCAATCTATTTGTGATGATGATAGGAGGGAGGTATACATGGACTCACCCCGTCTATGTCAACTTTCGCTAATGTTCAGATTGACTCATATTTTTCTATTTTTCATGACCAATAATATCTCGTGGTGATGTTTATGCCTGCCACCATACCTTTTGTTACTAATTATATTGATGATGACGATAATTAGGATGTAAGGTGAACCATGGAATAAATAAATAAATTCATGTTGGTTAATCTATTCACGTGTTGTGAAGTTATTGCGCAATATTTCAGAGCACACCCTATACCTTTTTGTAATATGCATGTCTCAGACTCCTATTGAGAAAGACATGCATGCGGTCGTAAAAGTAAACCAACTCGGTGATAACAAGAAGACCCTCGCCCATCCCGTATCTTTTATCCATTCTTTTCGCCATTTTATTGGCATAAATGGCAACAATGCTTCTGGATTCATAAAGAAGTGCTTAGTTAGGTTACAATAGATTGCCAAAAACAAGCAAAAATATCACGAAACATTACTCTAAGAGAGAGAGAGAGAGAGAGAAAATACATCTCGGCCTTTTCTCAACTAATAAACCAACATTTATAGAAAAAGTGTTACCCATTGATCATCACCAAATTACACCGCCTTAAGGACGAACATACCGATGTTGAAATATGCGCCGACAACACTACTTCCACACATTATAAAAAAAAGGATGAGTAGCCCATTGAAGTGTATGCGCAACTCCATGGAACTAGCGTGCAAGAAGAAATCCCATAAAACTTTAAGAGTGTAAGTGTATGTTACCGCAATTTGTATTTTTGGTGATTAATAACAATCCATATGGACTAATGATTTTTACTGAGCTGAAGGGATGTTCCATATGCAGTGCATGAAGATCATTTGATGGATTCATGTACTTATGTCATGAAGATAATATATGCATTGAGTTTTGGTAATGAATGACAATTACTATGGATAAAACGTTTAATCAAATTATATATAAATAAATGTGTCATAGAAGATAGATCAAGACTATTGGGTGGGTTAAATGATGAATGCCATCAAAGTTAAAATTGGTATCAAGATCATATAATTGAAGATATGAATATGTTATGTTCAAGAAGAAGGAGGTGAAGAGAACTTAGAGGTACGAACGATTGTGTCAAGTGATTAATATCATTACAATTAATATGAAGTCAATGGGGGATAGAGTAATGACTAAGACAAAGTTCATCGGAGGAACTAAAAGATAGTCATGATTGGGCGATGAGCTAAACCATGGAGGATTAAGGTCTTGAGAAAATGAATACACCATAAGGATCCAAGACATAGCTTCAAGAAGGTTATGAGAGCTCATAAATCGAGGGGTGGTTGACCTAACCTTGAAGCAATTACCCAAGTGAAGAATTCATAGTGTACCGTGTGAGATCATAATGGAGCACGAAGAAGTCAAAATTGATGTTCATGGTGAACCCCAAAATTATTCGTGAGAGTGTTTGAACCTTTGGTGACCGAGTCTTGAAGAATTGAATTGAGTGAATAGTTCATTATAGCGTTCATGTCAAAGGATGGATAGGCGTTTTAAAACTCAATGCGGATCTGACTTTATCCTAATGCAGAATTAAACTATGGTGTAATTTTCAAACAAAAATCCTAAATATGATTGTAATTCAAACTCTACACAAGATATACCAATAGTAGCAAGTACAAAACTACAAGATGTAAAGTGGACAAGAGAAAATAAATGTATTTACAGGAGTTCGAATATCCACTAATATTATACTCTCTGTTTGACATGCCGCGACAATCCCACTGCAATCCCTCTGATATAGCTTTCTTCCCCCTTACCCTCGCCCCATAAAGTATGAGAAATTCCACTATACTTCTTCGTTCACCACGGATATGGCGGACTCTTCAACCACTTCACAAAAACTTGGCGACATGGGTACAACCTATCGGGTATCAACTGTTGGTATACCTGTCTTGGCCTAACTATATAGAAACCCACATGATGATTGGCAAAGGACCACAAATCCCAAAACAAGTTGGCAGCTACAGAGCATCAGGAGCCCAGATTTCTGGCGGGTGGAGTAAGAACAAGCTCAAAATTAGGAAATTTTAGGGTTCGCCCTTAGCTTGTAACTGACTCGGTCATGGTACATGAGACCTATCCTCCCATATATACACTAGGTGGGGCTACCGAGGAGGACTCTCAAGCTTCCACACAATCTTCCCTAGACAAGATCCAAGCTACATCACCATAGCCATTACAACGACCTGAAGGGTTTCGCAGCATAGTAAATCAAAAAAAATCTACGGATGCGGACGGGAAAGCCAAGATCTAATATAGTAGATGCAACCAACGAGAGGGATAAATGAGATCTTCATACCCTTGAAGAAATCACACAGCGGAAATGTTCAACAGAACGTGGTTGATGTAGTCGTACTAGCCGTCTCCTCCTCGTGATCCGATCCGATCCTACGCCGCAAGTGGCGGCGCCTCCGAGAGATGCACACGTACGGTGCCGCGATATCTCCTCCTTCCTTGGTCCAGCAAGTGGGGTGGAGAGATGGATTGGATCTGCAGCACGACGGCGTGGTGCTATGGTGGAGAGTTTCTGCAGCAGGGCTCGCCTACACGCAGTCGGGAGAGAGAGAGAGAGAGAGAGGAAGGGCATCAGCTGGCGGCTAGGGTTTGGGGTGAGGGTAGGGTGCGCCCCCTGCCCACCTTATATAGGGGGCTGGACGGCCCCCTTGGCCCCTCCTCCAAGCCCTAGGGCGGCGGCCCCACGGGTGGAGTGGGGGGCAAGTCTTCCCCCCCTTCTAGAAGGTTTCCCTAGGGTTTCCCCTAGGGTTTGGCCGTCTGGGCCTATGGGGCCTTGTGCCCCTGGCCCAAAGCGGCCAGGGCACTCCCTCGTAGGCCCACGCACCCCTCCGACAAGTGGGGTCACGTTGGTCCCACTCCGGAAGCTTCTAGAACCTTCCCGTATAATACCGAATACTCCGAAATGATTCTGAAATCCAAAAACTGCTTTCCTTTATATGAATCTTATTCTCTGGACCATTCCGGAACCTCTCGTGATGTCCTGGATCTCATCCGAGACTCCGAACTAAAACTCACAAACCAATTATCCATTCTATCCTAGCGTCGAGGCACGTTAAGTGTGTGACCCTACGGGTTCGAGAATATGCAGACATGATCTTATATCAATAATCAACAGCGGGATCTAGAAACCCATATTGAATCCCACATATTCATCGATGATCATATCGGATGAACCATGATGCCAGGATTCAATTAATCCCATATATATATTCCCTTCGTCACGCGATATTTTACTTGCCCGATATTCGATCGTTGGTATCGGCATACCTAGTTCAATCTCGTTCACAGCAAGTACTTTACTCGTTCCGTAATCCGATATCACTTTGTGATTAACTCCTTAACCATGTGCTTGCAAGCAGTGTTGATATCGATTACCGAGTGGGCCCGAAGTATATCTCTCCGACTCGGGAGGGACAAATCCCATCTCGATACATACAACCCAACAAGTACTTTCCGATCACCTGAGAGACACCTTTATGATCACCCTCACATAGGTTGACGTTTGATGACCTCAAAGCTTTCTTCTGATACCAGGGAGTTGCATTATCTCATGGTCTAAGGAATATAATATTTGACATAGGAAAAAGCTTCGCAAAGATGAACACGATGACACGATCTAATTGCTCTGCTTGATTTGGGTCTGTCCATCATATCATTCTCCTAATGACATGGTCTCATTATTAATCGACAACTCATGTCTATGGTTAGGAAACCTTAACCATCATTAATCAATGAGCTAGTCCATAGAGGCGTACTAGGGACACGGTGTTGTTCATAAACCACACAAGTATCAAAGTTTCCGCTTAATACAATTCTAGCATGGAATATAAACTTTATCACGAACAAGAATTATAACAACAACATCTTTATTATTGCCTCTAGGGCATAATTCCAACAGTCTCCCACTTGCACTAGAGTCAATAATCTAGTTTACATCTGGCAACAATCTAACACCCATGGCATTAAGGTGCTGATCATGTTTTGCTCATGGAAGAGGTTTAGTCAACGGATCTGCGACATTCAGATGCGTATGTACTTTGCTAATCTTCATATCTCCATCTGTTATATAATCTCAAATTATATGAAAACGGCGGTTGATGTGCTTGGTCTTTGGATGATATCTTGGTTCCTTAGCTAGTGCTATGGCACCAGTGTTGTCGCACAATATCTCCAGTGGGTCCAAGGCACTTGGAACCACACCAAGCTCAGTGATGAAGTTCCTGATCCAAACTCCTTCACTTGACGCTTCTGCAGCAGCCATGTATTCCGCTTCTACTGTAGATCCCGCGATCACGCTTTGCTTGCAGCTTCTCCAGCTCATAGCTCCTCCATTCAAAATATAAACATATCCTGTCTGAGATTTAGAATCATCCTTGTCGGTGTCGAAACTAGCATTGGCGTAACCTTTTACGACGAGCTGCTCATCACCTCCATAGACCAAGAACATTTCTTTAGTCCTATTTAAATACTTTAGGATGTTCTTTACGGCTGTCCAGTGTTCCACTCCTGGATCACTTTGGTATTTGCTCGTCAAACTAAGAGCATTGGACACATCCGATCTAGTACACAGCATGGCATACATGATAGAACCTATGGCCGAGGCATAAGACACTTTGCTCATAGTTTCTCTATCATTTACCGTAGTCGGACATTGAGTCTTGCTCAATGTCTTACCTGACAACATGGGCACTGAATTTCTGCCTTATCCATTCAGAACCTTTTCAGAACTTTGTCTAGATATGTACTTTGGCTTAAAGCTATTAGGCGTCTTTGTCTATCTCTATAGATTTTGATGCCTAATATATAAGCAGCTTCTCCCAGGTCTTTCATTGAAAAACATTTATTCAAATAACTCTTCACATCGTGAAGCATACCAATGTCATTTCCAATAATCAATATGTCATCCACATATAGTACTAAAAATGTCACTGAGCTCCCACTCACTTTCTTGTAGATACAAGCTTCATAGCAATTTGGAACAAATCCAAAGCTCTTGATCAAAACGAAGGTTCCAACTCCGAGATGCTTGCTTCAGTACATAAATGGAATGCTGAAGTTTGCATACCTTATCAGCATCCTTAGGATCGACAAAACCTTCGGGCTGCATCATATACAACTCTTCATCAATGTTGCCATTGAGGAACGCAGTCTTGACATCCATTTGCCATATTTCATAATCATGAAATGCAGCAATTGCTAATAAAATCCGAATGGACTTAAACATCGCTACGGGAGAGAAAGTCTCATCGTAGTCAACACCTTGAACTTGCCGAAACCCTTTTGCGACAAGCCGTGCTTTATAGACAGTAACATTACCATCCTCGTCCGTTTTCTGCTTGAAAATCCATTTGCACTCAACGGCCTTACGGTCGCTAGGAGGGTCCACCAAAGTCCATACTTGGTTTTCGCTCATGGATCCCAATTCGGATTTCATGGCCTCTAGCCATTTCTCAGAGTCTGGGCTCATCATTGCTTCCTCATAGTTCGCAGGTTCATTGTTGTCTACCAACAAGACGGTTAAGACAGGGTTGCCGTATCATTCAGGAGTGGCACGCGACCTTGTTGACCTGCGACGTTCAGTAGCAACATCGTTCGAAGTTTCATGATCCTCGTCATTAGCTTCCTCTCTCGTTGGTGCAGACGGCACTGGAACAATTTCAGGTGTTGTGCTACTCTCCAACTCGAGAGAAGGTTCAATAACCTCGTCTAGCTCTACCTTCCTCCCACTCACTTCTTTTGAGAGAAACTACTTCTCAAGAAAGTATCCGTTCTTTGCAACAAACACTTTGACTACGGATCTGTGGTAGAAGGTATACCCAATCGTTTCCTTAGGGTATCCTATGAAGACGCATTTCTCCGCTTTGGGTTCGAGCTTGTCCGGCATCAACTTCTTGACGTAAGCTTCGCATCCCCAAACTTTAAGAAATGACAACTTAGCTTTAGCACCAAACCATAGTTCATACGGTGTCGTCCCAATGGATTTAGATGGTGCCCTATTTAAAGTGAATGCAGCGGTTTCTAATGCATAACCCCAAAATGATAACGGCAAATCTGTACGAGACATCATTGATCGCACCATATCTAATAGAGTTCGATTCCGGCGTTCAGACACACTATTGCGCTATGGTGCTCCGGGTGGCGTGATTTGTGAAACGATTCCGCTTGCTTTAAGATGTGTGAGAAAATCATAACTCAAATATTCACCTCCACGATCGGATCGTAGAAATTTAATTTTCTTGTTACGATGGTTTTCCACTCCGTTCTGAAATTCTTTGAACTTTTCAAATGTTTCAGATTTATGTTTCATTAAATAGATATACCCATATCTACTTAAGTCATCAGTAAAAGTGAGAAAATAGCGATATCCACCACGCGTCGATACACTCATTGGTCCGCATACATCGGTATGTATGATTTCCAACAAGTCTGTTGCTCGCTCCATTATTCTGGAGAACGGGGTTTTGATCATCCTGCCCATGAGGCACGGCTCGCACGTGTCAAATGATTCAAAATCAAGAGACTCCAAAAGTCCATCGGAATGGAGTTTCTTCATGCGTTTTACACCAATATGACCTAGACGGCAGTGCCACAAATAAGTTGAATTATCACTATCTACTTTGCATCTCTTAGCCTCAATGTTATGGATGTGTGTTTCATTGCTTTCGAGATTCGGAAGAAATAAACCATTCATAGCAGGTGCATGACCATAAAAGATGTTATTCATATAAATAGAACAACCATTATTCTCCGATTTAAATGAATAACCGTCTTGCAATAAACACGATCCAGATATAATGTTCATGCTCAATGCAGGCACATAATAACACTTATTAAGGTTTAAAACTAACCCCGAAGGTAAAACTAAGGAGAGCGTGCCGACGACCATCACATCAACTCTTGATCCATTGCCAACGTGCATCGTCACCTCATCCCTTGCTAGCCGCCGTCTATTCCATAGCTCCTGTTTCGAGTTACAAATATTAGCAACTGAACCAGTATCAAATACCCAGGCACTACAACGAGCGCTAGTAAGGTAAACATCAATAACATGTATATCAAATATACCTTTAATGGTGCCAGCCTTCTTGTCCGCTAAGTATTTAGGACAGTTGTGATTCCAGTGACCCTTGTCCTTACAATAGAAGCACTCAGTGTCCGGCTTAGGTCCAGACTTGAGCTTCTTCTCAGCAGGGGCAACACGCTTGACGCTGCCTTTCTTGAAGGATTTCTTTGCACCCTTACCTTTCTTAAATCTAGGGGTCTTGTTGACCATCGACACATGATTATCCTTCTTGATGTCCACCTCTGTAGCTTTCAGCTTACCGAAGAGCTCAGTGATCGTATCAGTGGAACCAATTTGATTGTGAGTAACTACAAAACCTTTGTAGCTAGGAGAGAGTGATTGCAGAACTCTGTCAATCTTGAGATCTTCTCGAATCTTGCAGTCCAGTTGCTCAAGATGTTGAGTGTAGCCCGACATCTTAATGGCGTGCTCACTAATGGAACTCCCTTCCTCCATCTTGCAGTTAAAGAACTTCTCAGAGATCTCATCTCTCTCAAAACGGGCCTAAGTCTGAAACATGGTTTTCAGTTCCTCAAGAATCTCAAAGGGCCCGGCGAACTCCTCAAAATGATTTTGAAGGTCTTCCATAGCAAACAACATGGTACTCTTAATCACTCCATAATCATCTTTGCGCGACTGATAAACAACTTTTTCATCAGCCAGCGCATCTATAACAGTGGCATCACCTAGCGCTTTCTCAAGGACATAGTCCTTTTGTCCGCCAGCGAGAATGATTCTCAGATTGCGGAACCAGTTGGTGAATTTAGACCCATTTTTCTTAAGCTTTTCTTTCTCAACAAAAACATTGAAGTTGAAGTTGGACTTAGCCATTTGATCTACAAATTTTTCAAGTACAATTTAGACTATGTTCATGATAACTAGTTCAACTTAATCAAATTACTAGATGAACTCCCACTAAATTCAACATCCCTCAAGTTGTTTAGTGAACACGATCCAAATTCACCACACCTAATCTGATCTTCACGAGAAGAGATGTGGTTTCAATGGTGGACAACAAAGTGTCGATCGTATCATTCATACGACTCATGCTTAACCTTTCGGTTCGTGTGTTCCGAGGCCATGTCTGTACATGCTAGGCTCGTCAAGTCAAACCCAAGTTGTAACATCCTCAAAATCATGTTTCAAACTCATGCATATCATCCATGCATCCATAATCATTTAGGGTTTCAATTTCAGAAAACCATTTCAAAATAGGAGCATATGAGCTCATTATTTTATGTGATCAGCATTTGAAACAAATGCTACTCTCTAATGAGAGATTGTTGTTCATGAAACCAAACTTTGATGTCTTATTGCTCTCAGGTTGTTTTGCTAGATTGCTAAGGTTTAAACTAAAATTTCAAAGCAAATACAAATTTGAAAACCAATTTCAAAACAAATATAAAACAAGTGCTATGTCACTGTTTATTCTATTTTATTCCAAATGACCAAGCCAATTCAAAGTGACCACTTGGTTTTATGCCCAGATTTGTGACTATTGCACACTGCAAAAATCCTGAAAAGATTTGAATTCAAATAGCTTTTGAAATCATTTGAAAATCATTCCAGAAAATCAAAACAGAAAAAGAAAAAGAGAAAGGAAATAAAAAAAAGGCCGTCGCCAGACTTCTAGCCCAACGACGGATCCAGCCCATTAAGCCCACCCGGGTTCCCCCTCTCTCTCTTTCACTTGCAGACGCACCCACAGAGTCGCTGACGCCCGGACCCCACCCCTCTCTGTTTTATTCGCTGACAAGTGGACCGTGACCATGTCGTCGTCTTCGTCAATCACGCGCGCCTGCGACGCTCACTTCGCCGTTACTCGCCGCAGTCACTGCCGCGTTGATTCCCATTGATTCCGCGAGTAACTCCACGCCCAGCTCCGACTACATAAACCTCTCCCCCTCGCGGCCATTTCCCCCAACAAAGCCAGACAGAAGCGCCACCAGGCTGCGAGTATTCGCCCTTGCACCGCCGCAGACAGAACCTACTCCGGCGACCAATCCTGGTAAACCCCGTGCACCCCTTCCTCTATGGTTCATGCGAACAGCTTCGCAACCTCCTTGCGCTCCTACTGACACCTCTAGTTCGTCATGTACTGCTCCAGGCCGTCGACTCCAACGATCACTACAAGTACCCGACGCCGTCTCCAACTCCGGCAAGAAATTAAGGTTAAAACCGACCGCCCCGTGCCTTCCCTTTGACGCTGACTTGTTCGCCTGACCTATGTGCACCCACTGATGCCCTCCGTTTGCGTTAGGGCGGAGCAGAACGTCGCCAACATCGCCGTCCACCCGAGCCCGACTCTGTCATCCACTCCGACGAGATCCCACGACCACTACAGCGCGCCCCTTGCCAAGCTACCACCACGTTGAGCTTCAGTGCGTCGCCGCGAGTCTGGTAAGCATTTCCACTGACCCCAGCCCTCTCTGTATCCACCACGATGCCGTAGACCGAGCGCGCCGCCGCTCGCCGTCGCCGCGCGCCGCCAGACCTTGGTCATTTGATCAAGAGCCGTTAGATCTAGATCTAACGCGTGCAACAGAATCACTTAACGAAACGGTACGTTTAGATCTGAGCCGTGCGCGAACACTTTAATCCAACGATCTGCGTCGACCGATCCGTGCGAACCGGTACGCGCCAATAGGATAGCGCCGCGTGGCAGCTGTTAGAGTTTAAAAACAGAATTTGAATCTGATTGTTATTCAAATTTGATTGGGCTATAACTTTTGATCCCCACGTTAGAATTTGACAAATTTTATACCGTTGGAATCATAAGAGCAAACTCTTTCTAAATATGCAATGTTTTTAATGTTTAGCTTCTGTTAAAAAGGTTTTATTTGCAGAAACTTGTGTAGGACAAATTTGAGTATATGAAAAGTTTAGGAAATGATTTAGGGTTTAAACAAATGTTGTTTGGCAAGTTTTCAACTTGTTTATGAATCAGTACTGAATACATGCCTTGTTGAGTTTTAAAAATCATCACATATCATCTTGCATGCATGCAAATATTTTTGATTGTATATGTTTTGTGTGTAATTTGTTGCTACCAATTTTTGTGTAGATTTTGGTGTTAGTGACTGTGATTGTGAGGAGTGCTACTCTCCCAACTACCAAGGCAAGTGGTACTTCATGAATATTATCATTCCTATGTTTTCTACTAAGCATTAGAAATATTTTGTTAGACTTGCATGCTATATTTTTTGCTTATATGCCATGTTGGGAAATCCTAGTAGTTGTAGAAATGCTAGGGAATTTCTAAGTTAAGTTACTATCTATGCCATGCTTAGCCTAGCTAGTAGTAACCAAGGGTTGGTGAAATATATACATGCTATGATGGAAATATTTCTAAGTCCTTTGGACTTGTGTTTTGCCTAATAAAACAACTAAGTTAATGAAACACCTGGGTGGAATGGAAGGAAAGGTTTATGTTGAGTGGTTAGACAAGGCCCATTTCTATGGTTTACCTTGTGTATCTCACTTGTGGTAAGCCACCCAGTAATAGAGAGATTTTAGAGGACCAGTGTTAAGAAGCTTCTAGTGCAGCCACTTGGCAATATGGGCTCTGCCTGGACCATATAGGTTGCTAGAACTTAGCCATTTGGACAGTTGGTGGTAGTGGGAATGATAGGTTGGAGCGCGTCCATTTGGTCTAAGGGAAGGCTTCTGAAAGGTCCTGTCTTGGTAAAACCAAGTCTGGTGGGGAAAGTGCACAACCTCTGCAGATGGAAAAATCTAAGTACTTAGCCAAGTCCATGGCAATGGACAACTTGATCATCAAGGCATGGAAGCTATCAAGAATCTCCTCATCCCAATTTCTAAGTAAAAACTTGTGGGTGAACAAGGGTGAAGGACCTCAATGTCTATTGGTGGTTCCTTGGGAAAAGTTTTGACAAAGAAAAACTTAGTGATTTCAACTAATAGGAAAAACCTATTTTGAGCAAAGCAAGCCAAGCTACACTTAGCCAAATTGCATATAGTATCTAGTCCACATAAAATTTACTAAGGTATCAATTGTCAATACTATTCCAAAGTATTGACCCACTATGGCTGTAACTTGTGATGTTGCAGGTTACTCTGATGAGGATTAGGTGTCATGAGTCTACACTCAACATGTTTGCCTGTGGCACATGAAGATGAAGACTTTTATTTATTTACTTATTCAAACTCTTGTATTAGGCATGTGGCCTTGGAGTTGTAAAGACAATGTTTATCTCTGGAATGGCTGTAATAAATGACCTTTGTATCTGTGTACTTCATCTTAAACTGTGGATGCTAGCATTGATCCAGGGACTAGCATTGCAATCACAGGGATCCTTTTCCTTTATAAAGGAGGGATCTTACAGATGGTATCAGAGCACTATGTTGCCTGTAGGATTATGACCCTAGGATTGGAAACCACTAAGGAAAAAATTTCAACTTCTACACTTGTCTATTCTTCTCGTAAAACTTTTCTAATCTTCTCTCTCATCTCTATTTGTAGATGAACTCCATCAACGAAGCCGTGAGGAAAGGACCACTCATGACAATGACTTTGGAGTGTGAGACAGAATTCCCCAAGGCTCTCAAGGACCTCATGGTTGCATTAGAGATACAAGGTGCAGCTGTGTATATGGGTTTTCCTGTGATGGATGAAGGAGTGGAATACTGGTGGGTGCAACTTCACTTGTATAAAAACAAGGAAGACAACCACCAGGAAAAAGGATTCTGCATGTTCACCAATTCAGTGGTGCACACTACATTCTTTGAATCAGCAAGGGATGCATCTTGGAAGACCATCAAAGAACTTGATGATAGAGTCAAGTGCAGAATGCTCAACCTCCAAAATGATCTAAAGAAAGAGAAGGAACATACCCAAGAGTTGGAAGCTACCAACCAAACCTTAAGAGGAGACATTATAGACGTAGTGATGGAGTCATGTGAGCAAGATAGGCTGATTGCTTCCAGAAACATTGTGTTAGCCAACAGATCCAGTGAGATAGGATTGTAAACGTACTTCGTTAGTTGGACCACCACTTATCACCTTATTTTCCAAAATGTGACTTTAAAATAAGTTGAACCTTGGTTGTTGTAATGGATCCATGTATGCCATGACTTGTGTGTTTTGATTTCCAAGGATATGTATGTGATTTTTTGTCTTTTGTTTTATCTTGAATTGTGTTGTTCTAAATTTTCTATCTTATAAATAGATGCCTACTGTTACCATCAGCACTGTTGAGGAGTTCCAGGTTACTCGCTTTGGTCCTCGTATTGTTGAGCTTACTACTTTGCTCAATCTTCCTCTTCCTACCATCATGGTGCTTCCCCTCACCAAGTTTGAGAGGAAGGACCTCTGGGGCTTCAAGGTCAACCAGCCCGGACGCCAGACAGAGCCTACCACAGAGGCCATCGTCTTCAAGCTCATGCATGATGACAAGGAGAGAGGCCTTGAGGTAGTTATGCAGGATCTGATAGGATGTCTGCTAGGGAGACACTCCCGACAGGTTAGAGGTACTCACTTCCACGTCTTTGGTAGACGTGATGAGGATGGAGAGTCCATCGACTTCGAGGACGATTCGAGGGACACAGCAGAGCCGATTCACCTGTACCTCCAGGACTTAGAGTCTCTCATTAGGCACGTGGACACTGACAGGACCATCGTCATGCTCAACAATAACGAACTCCAGGTGCAGCTTCATGAGAAGGACAAGCTCTTCGCGGAGCAAGATGAGATAGTCAAGGAGATGGAGGCGAAGTTCGAGAGCCAGGACAAGAAGTTCAAGAGTCAGGAGAAGCGTGTCCAGGATAGGAACAAGAAGATCTGGACATGACTGAAGAACTGCAGGCCAAGGACTTCGAGCTCGAGCATCAGCAGACGGTGATTGAGAGGCTTCGTTCCCAGAAGAGGGCTCTCAAGGCCAAGATAGAGACCTTGACCACTAGTGTCGAGGAATACAAGACCGCGATGGAGAACGCAGGTCTTACCTTTGTCGAGGAGGAGATTGATGCCGAGGAGTAGATTTGACTACCCATTTATCATTTATTATCATACTTGTGGTTTGAGAACTTGTTATTTGACCATCCGACATGTGGATGGCTTGCTACTTGTGTGTTTTACTTTGCGAACTTGTTATCTTGTTGTTGAACCTTTATCATTGTGTTGCATGCTTCGTGTTTGTTTATGTGATGTAATGTGCATGAAAGCATCTATGGGTATATCTAATTCTTATCTCTATTGAACAAACCACAGATGCCTCCCCGTCGTGCAAACCCCAACCCCAACCCCAACAACAACAACATCACTCCAGAAATGCATCAAATGATGACCGCTCAAACTCAGCTGATGCAGATGATGACGACGTTCATCCAGAACCAAAACAACAACAATAACAACAACAACAACAACAACAACCCACCGGGTTTTGATATGCTTACCAGGTTCTTGAGATTGAGGCCAGCAAAGTTCTCAAGAACAACTAATCCCATGGTGGCCAATGATTGGCTACGCTCAGTGAACAAGGACTTGGTAACCGTGGGCTGTACTGATGCTGAAAAGGTCAGATTCGCAGCACATTTGCTGGAAGGACCAGCCGCCACTTGGTGGGATAACTTCCAGATCACCACTCCCATCGAAGATATGACATGGGCTATCTTTGAGGATGGCTTTTGTACTGCTCATATCTAATCTGGAGTGATGAGTCTGAAAAAGAAGGAGTTCCATAACCTGAAGCAGCGCCACCGCAGTGTGGCTGAATATATTGAGGAGTTCAACAATCTGGCGCGATATGCACCGGATGAAGTTGACACTGATGCTAAGAGGAAGGAAAAGTTCCTCGAAGGGTTGAATGATGAGCTGAATCTGCAGTTGGTTGTGGCCTATGTTCCCACTTATCAGTCTCTTTGTGACAAGGCTGCTATTTTGGAGAACAAAATGAAGCAAGATGAAAGCCGAAAGAGAAAACACTCAGACAAGCACAGCTCGGGATCATCTCACAAACGTTCCCATTATGATGACAGTGGAAGCTCATGATCCCACAAGCATGGGAAATTCAACAAGCACCACAACCACAACTGTCATGACAACAAGCATTGTGAATTCTGGTTGAATGAAGTTGGATTTCTTGGACTTGTTATGACAAAGGATGGTGTAGCAGTTGATCCTGCTAAAGTTTCAGCTGTAACTGAATGGGAATCTCCCAAGTCCGTGAAAGAAGTTCGTAGTTTCCTTGGCTTAGCAGGGTACTACAGAAGGTTCATTGAAAATTTCTCCAAGGTAGCTAAGCCTATGACTGAATTGCTAAAGAAAGACAAGAAGTTTGCTTGGCCTGAAGGTTGTGAACTCAGCTTTCAGGAATTGAAGAAGAGACTTGTGACAGCACCAGTCTTGTGTCTGCCAGATTTGGAAAAAGATTTCCAAGTATATTGTGATGCATCTCATCAGGGTTTGGGTGCAGTACTTATGCAAGACGGTAAAGTTGTGGCGTATGCCGCGAGACAACTCAAAACTCATGAAGTGAACTATCCTACTCATGATTTAGAGTTAGCCTCTGTTGTCCATGCACTCAAAACATCTAGACACTATCTTTTGGGAAAGCGTTGTGAAGTGTTCACAGATCACAAAAGTTTGAAGTATATCTTCACCCAGAAGGAAATTAATATGAGACAAAGAAGATGGCTAGAACTTATCAAGGACTATGACTTAAGTTTGCAATACCACCCCGGTAAAGCAAATGTTGTAGCAGATGCTCTAAGTCGTAAGGTTTTTGTGAATGGCCTTACCAAAGGAGAATTGCCAGATGATCTGTGTACCCAATTTAGAAAACTCAGATTGGAGTTTGTGCCTGAAGGACATCTCATGACTTTGGATGTTCAACCCACTTTGTTGGACAAGATCAAAGAAGCCCATAAGATTGATAAGGAAATTGAAGAGATTAAAGAAAAGACTGGCAAAGGAAAAGCCAAAGGGTTCCATGAAGACGAACAGGGTACTTTATGGCATGGGAAACGTATCTGTGTTCCACAAGATCCGGAGCTGCGGAAACTGATTTTGCAAGAAGCACACAACTCACCGTATTCCATTCATCCGGGTAACACCAAAATGTACATGGACATGAAGGAAAGATTTTGGTGGAATAATCTCAAGAAAGACATCGCCAAACATATTGCTTTGTGTGATATGTGTAGTAGAGTGAAAGCGGAACATCAGAAACCAGCAGGTTTGCTTCAACCACTACCTATTCCTGATTGGAAGTGGGACAAGATTGGTATGGATTTCATTACTGGATTACCAAGGACCAGATCAGGGTATGATTCTATTTGGGTAGTAGTGGATCGCCTAACTAAAGTGGCTCATTTCATACCCGTGAAGACAAGCTATACAAGTGCTAAGTTAGCCAGAATCTACATGAGTAGAATTGTATGTCTACATGGAGTGCCCAAGAGTATTGTGTCTGATAGGGGAACTCAATTCACTTCCCATTTTTGGAGGCAGTTACATGATTCATTGGGAACGAGGTTGGAATTCAGTACTGCTTTTCATCCTCAAACCGATGGACAAACCGAAAGGAGTAATCAAATTCTTGAAGACATGTTGAGGTCATGTGCCCTAGACTATGGAGCTAGTTGGGATGAAAGTCTGCCTTACGCAGAATTTTCTTATAACAACAGCTATCAAGCCAGCATTGAGATGGCACCATTTGAGTTTCTCTACGGAAGAAAGTGTACCACCCCATTGTTATGGAATGGTGTGGGAGAAAGAAGTTTATTCGGACCAGATCTTATCAAAGAAGCCGAAGAGAAGGTCAGGTTGGTTAAGGACAGATTGAAGATAACACAATCCCGACAGAAAAGCTACGCAGATCCTAAGCGTAGAGAAGTCACCTACAAAGTTGGTGATAAAGCTTATCTTAGAGTGTCACCACTTCGTGGAGTGAAGAGATTCGGAGTCAAAGGAAAATTGGCAACAAGATATGTTGGACCATTCAAGATTCTGAGTCGCAAAGGAGAAGTTGCCTATGAAATTGAACTGCCAGAATCCCTTTCAGCTGTCCATAATGTGTTTCATGTGACTCAACTTAAGAAATGTCATCCAGAAATGGAGGAAACTTCTTTGAAGGATATTATACCTTTGGAGGAGGTTCAACTAGAAAGTGATCTCACTTATGAAGAGAAACCTATCAAGATTCTTGAGACTGCAGAAAGAGTCACACAGACTAAGACTATCAAGTTTTGCAAAGTTCAGTGGAACCATCATTCCGAAGAGGAAGCAACATGGGAAAGAGAAGATGATCTTCGGAAAGACCACCCTCACCTATTTGCTAGCCAATCCGAATCTCGAGGGAGAGATTCACCTTAAGGGGGTTAGATTTGTAACATCCTCAAAATCATGTTTAAAACTCATGCATATCATCCATGCATCCATAATCATTTAGGGTTTCAATTTCAGAAAACCATTTCAAAACAGGAGCATATGAGCTCATTATTTTATGTGATCAGCATTTGAAACAAATGCTACTCTCTAATGAGAGATTGTTGTTCATGAAACCAAACTTTGATGTCTTATTGCTCTCAGGTTGTTTTGCTAGATTGCTAAGGTTTAAACTAAAATTTCAAAGCAAATACAAATTTGAAAACCAATTTCAAAACCAATATAAAACAAGTGCTATGTCACTATTTATTCTATTTTATTCCAAATGACCAAGCCAATTCAAAGTGACCACTTGGTTTTATGCCCAGATTTGTGACTATTGCACACTGCAAAAATCCTGAAAAGATTTGAATTCAAATAGCTTTTGAAATCATTTGAAAATCATTCCAGAAAATCAAAACAGAAAAAGAAAAAGAGAAAGGAAATAAAAAAAGGCCGTCGCCAGACTTCTAGCCCAACGACGGATCCAGCCCATTAAGCCCACCCGGGTTCCCCCTCTCTCTCTTTCACTCGCAGACGCACCCAAAGAGTCGCTGACGCTCGGACCCCACCCCCTCTCTGTTTTATTCGCTGACAAGTGGACCGTGACCACGTTGTCGTCTTCGTCAATCACGCGCGCCTGCGACGCTCACTCCGTCGTTACTCGCCGCAGTCACTGCCGCGTTGATTCCCATTGATTCCGCGAGTAACTCCACGCCCAGCTCCGGCTACATAAACCTCTCCCCCTCGCGGCCATTTCCCCCAACAAAGCCAGACAGAAGCGCCACCAGGCTGCCAGTATTCGCCCTTGCACCGCCACAGACAGAACCTACTCCGGCGACCAATCCTGGTAAACCCCGTGCGCCCCTTCCTCTTTGGTTCATGCGAACAGCTTCGCAACCTCCTTGCGCTCCTACTGACACCTCTAGTTCGTCCTGTACTGCTCCAGGCCGTCGACTCCAACGAGCACTACAAGTCCCCGACGCTGTCTCCAACTCCGGCAAGCAATTAAGGTAAAAACCGACCGCCCCGTGCCTTCCCTTTGACGCTGACTTGTTCGCCTGACCTATGCGCAGCCACTGATGCCCTCCGTTTGCGTTAGGGCGGAGCAGAACGTCGCCAACATCGCCGTCCACCCGAGCCCGACTCTGTCATCCACTCCGACGAGATCCCACGGCCACTACAGCGCGCCCCTTGCCAAGCTACCACCACGTTGAGCTTCAGTGCGTCGCCGTGAGTCTGGTAAGCATTTCCACTGACCCCGACCCTCTCTGTATCCACCGCGATGCCGTAGACCGAGCGCGTCGCCGCGCGCCGCCAGACCTTGGTCATTTCATCAAGAGCCGTTAGATCTAGATCTAACGTGTGCAACAGAATCACTTAATGAAACGGTACGTTTAGATCTGAGCCGTGCGCGATCACTTTAATCCAACGATCTGCGTCGACCGATCCGTGCGAACCGGTACGCGCCAATAGGATAGCGCCGCGTGGCAGCTGTTAGAGTTTAAAAACAGAATTTGAATCTGATTGTTATTCAAATTTGATTGGGCTATAACTTTTGATCCCCATGTTAGAATTTGACAAATTTTATACCGTTGGAATCAGGAGAGCAAACTCTTTCTAAATATGCAATGTGTTTAATGTTTAGCTTCTGTTAAAAAGGTTTTATTTGCAGAAACTTGTGTAGGACAAATTTGAGTATATGAAAAGTTTAGGAAATGATTTAGGGTTTAAACAAATGTTGTTTGGCAAGTTTTCAACTTGTTTATGAATCAGTACTGAATACATGCCTTGTTGAGTTTTAAAAATCATCACATATCATCTTGCATGCATGCAAATATTTTTGATTGTATATGTTTTGTGCGTAATTTGTTGCTACCAATTTTTGTGTAGATTTTGGTGCTAGTGATTGTGAGGAGTGCTACTCTCCCAACTACCAAGGCAAGTGGTACTTCATGAATATTATCATTCCTATGTTTTCTACTAAGCATTAGAAATATTTTGTTAGACTTGCATGCTATATTTTTTGCTTATATGCCATGTTGGGAAATCCTAGTAGTTGTAGAAATGCTAGGGAATTTCTAAGTTAAGTTACTATCTATGCCATTCTTAGCCTAGCTAGTAGTAACCAAGGGTTGGTGAAATATATACATGCTATGATGGAAATATTTCTAAGTCCTTTGGACTTGTGTTTTGCCTAATAAAACAACTAAGTTAATGAAACACCTGGGTGGAATGGAAGGAAAGGTTTATGTTGAGTGGTTAGACAAGGCCCATTTCTATGGTTTACCTTGTGTATCTCACTTGTGGTAAGCCACCCAGGAACAAAGAGATTTTAGAGGCCAAGTGTTAAGAAGCTTCTAGTGCAGCCACTTGGCAATATGGGCTCTGCCTGGACCATATAGGTTGCTAGAACTTAGCCATTTGGACAGTTTGTGGTAGTGGGAATGATAGGTTGGAGCGCATCCATTTGGTCTAAGGGAAGGCTTCTGAAAGGTCCTGTCTTGGTGAAACCAAGTCTGGTGGGGAAAGTGCACAACCTCTGCAGATGGAAAAATCTAAGTACTTAGCCAAGTCCATGGCAATGGACAACTTGAGCATCAAGGCATGGAAGCTATCAAGAATCTCCTCATCCCAATTTCTAAGTAAAAACTTGTGGGTGAACAAGGGTGAAGGACCTCAATGTCTATTGGTGGTTCCTTGGGAAAAGTTTTGACAAAGAAAAACTTAGTGATTTCAACTAATAGGAAAAACCTATTTTGAGCAGAGCAAGCCAAGCTACACTTAGCCAAATTGCATATAGTATCTAGTCCACATAAAATTTACTAAGGTATCACTTGCCAATACTATTCCAAAGTATTGACCCACTGTGGCTGTAACTTGTGATGTTGCAGGTTACTCTGATGAGGATTAGGTGTCATGACTCTGCACTCAACATGTTTGCCTGTGGCACATGAAGATGAAGACTTTTATTTATTTACTTATTCAAACTCTTGTATTAGGCATGTGGCCTTGGAGTTGTAAAGACTATGTTTATCTCTGGAATGGCTGTAATAAATGACCTTTGTATCTGTGTACTTCATCTTAAACTGTGGATGCTAGCATTGATCCAGGGACTAGCATTGCAATCACAGGGATCCTTTTCCTTTATAAAGGAGGGATCTTACACAAGTATTTCCACGTGTGCAAAACTGGCTTGCACCCGTTGTATGTGAGCGTAGAGTTTATAGCACCCGATCATCACGAGGTACTTAAACACGACGTACTTTCACAACGGTGCATACATCAGGAGAACACAGTTTTATCTTGATCTTTAAGTGAGGAATCATCTTATAATGATACCGCCGCGATCTAAGCATAATAAGATACATAAAAGGATAAACATCATATGCATATAATTTTATGTGACATGGTATAGCCAATCTCGGTGCAATGATCTCCATCTTGTGCGCGCCAACATGATCTCCATCACTCCACCATGATTGCCTCCACCACGAATAGCAACTACAACTATTGCTAACTACTTAGCGATAAAGTAAAGCTATTACATGGCATATAAGAAGTTGACACACAGGTCATACACAATTATAAAGACAACCATATGGCTCCTGCCGGTTGTGTACTCATCGACATGCAAGTCGTGAAATATTACAAAACATGATCATTGCATACAACATACATATCATATCTTGGGCCATACCATATCACAGAAACACTCCCTGCAAAAACAAGTTAGACGCCTCTACTTCGTTGTTGCATGTTTTACGTGGCTTATGGGAGTAACAAGCTAAGAACGATTCTTACCTACAGAAAGCCACAACGGTGATATTATGGTTTCCAACATCCGGTGTAAATCCCATGACTACTATAGTGAGAGAAACTGGCATCCACCAGCCGCATGTGTGAAACAAGCCACACGTCAAGTGCGGAGCCGGTCTCGCGAACGAGGTCGCGTAAAGTTGGCCTGGACCGCTTCGATCTCTCCATCCCGCGTCATAAGAAGTACACAACAAGAGGCTTGCAACAGAAAACATCAATGCCCGCAACAAGCATGTTGCGTTCTACTCGTGAAACACATCTACGCATAGATCTAGCTCTGATACCACTAAAGGGTTTTGCAGCATAGTAAATCAAAAAAAATCTACGGATGCGAACGGGAAAGCCAAGATCTAATCTAGGAGATGCAATCAACGAGAGGGATAGATGAGATCTTCATACCCTTGAAGAAATCGCACAACAGAAACGTTCAACAGAACGTGGTTGATGTAGTCGTACTAGCCGTCTCCTCCTCGCGATCCGATCTGATCCTACGCCGCAAGTGGCGGCGCCTCCGAGAGATGCACACGTACGGTGCCGCGACGTCTCTGAAGGGATTTGTAGCATAGTAAATCAAAATTTTCTACGGATGCGAATGGAAAAGCCAAGATCTAATCTAGGATATGCAATCAACGAGAGGTATAGATGAGATCTTCATACCCTTGAAGAAATCGCACAGCGGAAACATTCAACAGAACGTGGGTGATGTAGTCGAACTATCCTTCTCCTCCTCGCGATCCGATCCGATTCAACGCTGCAAGTGGTAGCGCCTCCGAGAGATGCACTCGTATGGTGCCGCGACGTCTCATCCTTCCTCGGTCCAGCAAGTGGGGTGGAGAGATAGATTGGATCTGCAGCACGACGGCGTGGTGCTATGGTGGAGAGTTTCTGCGGCAGGGCTTCGCCTACGCGCAGTCGGGAGAGAGAGAGAGGAAGGGCAGCAACTGTAGGCTAGGGTTTTGGGGTGAGGGGAGGATGCGCCCCTTGCCCACCTTATATAGGGGCTAGCCGGCCCCCTTGCCCCCTCCTCCAAGCCCTAGGGCGGCGGCCCCAAGGGTGGAGTGGGGGGCAAGTCTTCCCCTTTCTAGAAGGTTTCCTAGGGTTTCCGCTAGGGTTTTGGCCGGCTGGGCCTATGGGGCCTTGTGCCCCTGGCCCAAAGCGGTCAGGGCACTCCCTCGTAGGCCCACGCACCCCTACGACAAGTGGGGCCACGTTGGTCCCACTCCAGAAGCTTCTAGAACCTTCCCGTACAATACCGAATACTCCGAAACGATTCCGAAATCCAAAAACTGCTTTCCTTTATATGAATCTTATTCTACGAACCATTCCTGAACCTCTCGTGATGTCCTGGATCTCATCCGACACTCCGAACAAAAACTCATAAACCAATTATCCATTCTATCCTAGCGTCGAGACACGTTAAGTGTGTGACCCTACGAGTTCGAGAATATGCAGACATGATCTTTTATCAATAATCAACAGCGGGATCTGGAAACCCATATTGACTCCGACATATTCATCGATGATCATATCGGATGAACCATGATGCCAGGATTCAATTAATCCCATATATATATTCCCTTCGTCACGCGATATTTTACTTGCCCGAGATTCGATCGTTGGTATCACCATACCTAGTTCAATCTCGTTGGCAGCAAGTACTTTACTCGTTCCGTAATCCGATATCACTTTGTGATTAACTCCTTAACCACGTGCTTTTAAGCGGTGTTGATATCGATTATCGAGTGGACCCGAAGTATATCTCTCCGACTCGGGAGGGGCAAATCCCATCTCGATACATAGAACCCAACAAGTACTTTCCGATCACCTGAGAGACACCCTTATGATCACCCTCTCATAGGATGATGTTTGATGACCTCAAAGCTTTCTTCCGATACCAGGGAGTTGCATTATCTCATGGTCTAAGGAATATAATATTTGACATTGGAAAAAGCTTCGCAAAGATGAACACGATGACACGATCTAATTTCTCTGCTTGATTTGGGTCTGTCCATCATATCATTCTCCTAATGACATGATCTCATTATTAATCAACAACTCATGTCTATGGTTAGGAAACCTTAACCATCATTAATCAATGAGCTAGTCCATAGAGGCGTACTAGGGACACGGTGTTGTTCATAAACCACACAAGTATCAAAGTTTCCGCTTAATACAATTCTAGCATGGAATATAACCTTTATCATGAACAAGAATTATAACAATAACATCTTTATTATTGCCTCTAGGGCATAATTCCAACAGTCTCCCACTTGCACTAGAGTCAATAATCTAGTTTAGATATGGCAACAATCTAACACCCATGGCATTAAGGTGCTGATCATGTTTTGCTCGTGGAAGAGGTTTAGTCAACGGATCTGCGACATTCAGATCCGTATGTACTTTGCTAATCTTCAGATCTCCATCTGTTATATAATCTCGAATTATATGAAACCGGCGGTTTATGTGCTTGGTCTTTGGATGATATCTTGGTTCCTTAGCCAGTGTTGTGGCGCCAGTGTTGTCACACAATATCTCCAGTGGGTCCAGGGTACTTGTAACCACACCAAGCTCAGTGATGAAGTTCCTGATCCAAACTCCTTCACTTGACGCTTCTGCAACAGCCATGTATTCCGATTCTACTGTAGATCCCGCGATCACGTTTTGCTTGCAGCTTCTCCAGCTCACAGCTCCTCCATTCAAAATATAAACGTAACCTGTCTGAGATTTAGAATCATCTGGGTCGGTGTCGAAACTAGCGTCGACGTAACCTTTTACGACGAGCTGCTCATCACCTCCATAGACCAAGAACATTTCTTTCGTCCTATTTAAATACTTTAGGATGTTCTTTATGGCTGTCCAGTGTTCCACTCCTGGATCACTTTGGTATCTGCTCGTCAAACTAAGAGCATTGGACACATCCGGTCTAGTACACAGCATGGCATACATGATAGAACCTATGGCCGAGGCATATGGCACTTTGCTCATAGTTTCTCTATCGTTTACCGTAGCTGGACACTGAGCCTTGCTCAATATCTTACCTGACAACATGGGCACTGAACCTTTCTTTGCCTTATCCATTCTAAACCTTTTCAGAACTTTGTCTAGGTATGTACTTTGGCTTAAAGCTATTAGGCGTCTTTGTCTATCTCTATAGATTTTGATGCCTAATATATAAGCAGCTTCTCCTAGGTATTTCATTGAAAAACATTTGTTCAAATAACTCTTCACATCGTTAAGCATATCAATGTCATTTCCAATAATCAAAATGTCATCCACATATAGTACTAAAAATGTCACTGAGCTCCCACTCACTTTCTTGTAGATACAAGCTTCGTAGCAATTTGGAACAAATCCAAAGCTCTTGATCACTTGATCAAAACGAAGGTTCCAACTCCGAGATGCTTACTTCAGTCCATAAATGGAACGCTGAAGTTTGCACATCTTATCAGCATCCTTAGGATCGACAAAACCTTTGGGCTACATCATATACAACTCTTAATCAATGTTGCCATTGAGGAATGCGGTCTTGACATCCATTTGCCATATTTCATAATCATGAAATGAAACAATTGCTAATAAAATCCGAATGGACTCAAACATCGCTACGGGAGAGAAAGTCTCATCTGTGGTAGAAGGTATACCCAATCGTTTCCTTAGGGTATCCTATGAAGACGCATTTCTCCGCTTTGGGTTCGAGCTTGTCCGGCATCAACTTCTTGACGTAAGATTCACATCCCCAAACTTTAAGAAACGACAACTTAGGTTTAGCACCAAACCATAGTTCATACGGTGTCGTCTCAACAGATTTAGATGGTGACCTATTTAAAGTGAATGCAGCGGTTTCTAATGCATAACCCAAAATGATAACGGCAAATCTGTAAGAGACATCATTGATCGCACCATATCTAATAGAGTCCGATTCCAGCGTTCAGACACACCATTGCGCTGTGGTGTTCCGGGTGGCGTGAGTTGCGAAACGATTCCTCTTGCTTTAAGATGTGTGAGAAAATCATAACTCAAATATTCACCTCCACGATCGGATCGTAGAAATTTAATTTTACTGTTATGATGGTTTTCCACTTCGTTCTGAAATTCTTTGAACTTTTCAAACGTTTTAGATTTATGTTTTATTAAATAGATGTACCCATATCTACTTAAGTCATCAGTAAAAGTGAGAAAATAGCGATATCCACCGCGCGTTGAAACACTCATTGGTTCGCATACATTGGTATGTATGATTTCCAACAAGTCCGTTGCTCGCTCCATCATTCCGGAGAACGGGGTTTTGATCATCTTGCCCATGAGGCACGGCTCGCATGTGTCAAATGATTCAAAATCAAGAGACTCCAAAAGTCCATCAGAATGGAGTTTCTTCATGCGTTTTACACCAATATGACCTAGACGGCAGTGCCGCAAATAAGTTGAATTATCACTATCTACTTTGCATCTCTTTAGCCTCAATGTTATGGATGTGTATTGTTTTCGAGATTCAGAAGAAATAAACCATTCACAGCAGGTGCATGACCATAAAAGATGTTACTCATATAAATAGAACAACCATTATTCTCTGATTTAAATGAATAACCGTCTTGCAATAAACACGATCCAGATATAATGTTCATGCTCAACGCAGGCACATAATAACACTTATTAAGGTTTAAAACTAATCCCGAAGGTTAAACTAAGGAGAGCGTGCCGACGACCATCACATCAACTCTTGATCCATTGCCAACGCGCATCGTCACCTCATCCCTTGCTAGCCGTCGTCTATTCCGTAGCTCCTGTTTCGAGTTATAAATATTAGCAACTGAACCAGTATCAAATACCCAGGCACTACAACGAGCGCTAGTAAGGTAAACATCAATAACATGTATATCAAATATACCTTTAATGGTGCCAACCTTCTTGTCCGCTAAGTACTTCGGACAGTTGCGCTTCTAGTGACCCTTGTCCTTGCAATAGAAGCACTCAGTGTCCGGCTTAGGTCTAGACTTGAGCTTCTTCTCAGCAGGGCAACGCGCTTGCCGCTGCCTTTCTTGAAGGATTTCGTTGCACCCTTCCCTTTCTTAAAGCTAGGGGGCTTGTTGACCATCAACACATGATTATCTTTCTTGATGTCCACCTCCGCAACTTTCAGCTTAGAGAAGAGCTCAGTGATCGTATCAGTGGAACCAATCTGATTGTGAGTAACTACAAAAGCTTTGTAGCTAGGTGGGAGTGATTACAGAACTCTGTCAATCTTGAGCTCTTCTGGAATCTTGCAGTCCAGTTGCTCAAGACGTTGAGTGTAGCGCGACATCTTAATGGCGTGCTCACTAACAGAACTCCCTTCCTCCATCTTGCAGTTAAAGAACTTCTCAGAGATTTCATATCTCTCAGAACGGGCCTGAGTCTGAAACACCGTTTTCAGTTCCTCAAGTATCTCAAAGGGCCCGGCGAACTCCTCAAAACGATCTTGAAGGTCTGATTCCATAGCAAACAACATGGTACTCTTAATCACTCCATAATCATCTTTGCGCGACTGATAAACAACTTTTTCATCAGCCAGCGCATCTATAGCAGGGGCGTCACCTAGTGCTTTCTCAAGGACATAGTCCTTTTGTCTGCCAGCGAGAATGATTCTCAGATTGCGGATCCAGTTGGTGAAGTTAGACCCATTGTTCTTAAACTTTTCTTTCTCAGCAAAAACGTTGAAGTTGAAGTTGGACTTAGCCATTTGATCTACAAAATTTGCAAGTACAATTTAGACTATGTTCATGATAACTAGTTCAACTTAATCAAATTACTAGATAAACTCCCACTAAATTCAACATCCCTCAAGTTGTTTAGTGAACATGATCCAAATTCACCACACCTAATCCGATCTTCACGAGAAGAGATGTGGTTTCAATGGTGGACAACAAAGTGTCGATCATATCATTCATATGACTCATGCTTAACCTTTCGGTTCGTGTGTTCCGAGGCCATGTCTGTACATGCTAGGCTCGTCAAGCCAAACCCAAGTATTTCCGCGTGTGCAAAACTGGCTTGCACTCGTTGTATGTGAACATAGAGTTTATAACACCCGATCATCACGTGGTGCTTGAACATGACGAACTTTCGCAACGGTGCATACATGGTGAGAACACAATTTTATCTTGACCTTTAAGTGAGGAATCATCTTATAATGCTATCGTCGCGATCTAAGCATAATAAGGTACATAAAAGGATAAACATCACATGCATATAATTTTATGTGACATGGTATAGCCAATCTCCACGCAATGATCTCCATCTTGTGCGTGCCAGCATGATCTCCATCACTCCACCATGATTGCCTCCACCATGAATAGTAGCTACAACTATTGCTAACTACTTAGCGATAAAGTAAAGCTATTACATGGCGTATAAGAAGTTGACACACAAGTCATACACAATTATAAAGACAACCATATGGCTCCTGCCGGTTGTGTACTCATCCACATGCAAGTCGTGAAATATTACAAAATATGCTCATTGCATACAACATACACATCATATCTTGGGCCATACCATATCACAGAAACACTCCCTGCAAAAACAAGTTAGATGCCTCTACTTTGTTGTTGCATGTTTTACGTGGCTTATGGGAGTAACAAGCTAAGAACGATTCTTAACTACAGAAAGCCACAACGGTGATATTATGGTTGCCAACATCCGGTGTAAATCCCATGACTACTATAGTGAGAGAAACTCGCATCCACCAGCCACATGTGTGGAACAAGCCACACGTCAAGTGCGGAGCCGGTCTCGCGAACGAGGTCGCGTAAAGTTGGCCTGGACCGCTTCGATATCTCTATCCCGCGTCATAAGAAGTACACAAGAAGAGGCTTGCAACAGAAAACATCAACGCCCGCAACAAGCATGTTGCGTTCTACTCGTGAAACACATCTACGCATAGATCTAGCTCTGATACCACTGAAGGGATTCACAGCATAGTAAATCAAATTTTTCTACGGATGCGAACGGGAAAGCCAAGATCTAATCTAGGAGATGCAATCAACGAGAGGGATAGATGAGATCTTCATACCCTTGAAGAAATCGCACAACAGAAACGTTCAACAGAACGTGGGTGATGTAGTCGAACTATCCTTCTCCTCCTCGCGATCCGATCCGATCCAACGTCGCAAGTGGTAGCGCCTCCGAGAGATGCACACAAACGATGCCGCGACGTCTCCTCCTTCCTCGGTCCAGCAAGTGGGGTGGAGAGATAGATTGGATCTGCAGCACGGCAGCATGGTGCTATGGTGGAGAGTTTTTGCGGCAGGGCTTCGCCTACGCGCAGTCGGGAGAGAGAGGAAGGGTAGCAGCTGGCGGCTAGGGTTTTGGGGTGAGGGCAGGGTGCGCCCCTTGCCCACCTTATATAGGGGCTGGCCGGCCCCCTTGCCCCCTCCTCCAAGCCCTAGGGTGGCGGCCCCAAGGGTGGAGTGGGGGGCAAGTCTTCCCCCTTCTAGAAGGTTTCCTAGGGTTTCCCCTAGGGTTTTGGCCGGCTGGGCCTATGGGGCCTTGTGCCCCTGGACCAAAGCGGCCAGGTCACTCCCTCGTAGGCCCATGCACCCCTCCGACAAGTGGGGCCACGTTGGTCCCACTCTGGAAGCTTCTAGAACCTTATAGTACAATACCGGATACTCCGAAACAATTCCGAAATCCAAAAATTGCTTTCCTTTATATGAATCTTATTCTCCGGACCATTACGGAACCTCTCGTGATGTCCTGAATCTCATCCGAGACTCCGAACAAAAATTCATAAACCAATCATCCATTCTATCCTAGCGTCGAGACATGTTAAGTGTGTGACCCTACGGGTTCGAGAATATGCAGACATGATCTTTTATCAATAATCAACAGCGGGATCTGGAAACCCATATTGACTCCCACATATTCATCGATGATAATATCGGATGAACCACGATGCCAGGATTCAATTAATCCCATATGTATATTCCCTTCGTCACGCGATATTTTACTTGCCCGAGATTCGATCGTTGGTATCAACATACCTAGTTCAATCTCGTTGACAGCAAGTACTTTACTCGTTCCGTAATCCGATATCACTTTGTGATTAACTCCTTAAACACGTGCTTGCAAGCGGTGTTGATATCGATTACCGAGTGGACCCAAAGTATATCTCTCTGACTCGGGAGGGACAAATCCCATATCGATACATACAACCCAACAAGTACTTTCCGATAACCTATGAGACACCTTTATGATCACCCTCTCATAGGATGACGTTTGATGACGTCAAAGCTTTCTTCCGATACCAGGGAGTTGCATTATCTCATGGTCTAAGGAATATAATATTTGACATAGGAAAAAGCTTCGCAAAGATGAACACGATGACACGATCTAATTTCTCTGCTTGATTTGGGTCTGTCCATCATATCATTCTCCTAATGACATGATCTCATTATTAATCGACAACTCATGTCTATGGTTAGGAAACCTTAACCATCATTAATCAATGAGCTAGTCCATAGAGGCGTACTAGGAACACATTGTTGTTCATAAACCACACAAGTATCAAAGTTTCTGCTTAATACAATTCTAGCATGGAATATAAACTTTATAACGAACAAGAATTATAACAATAACATCTTTATTATTGCCTCTAGGGCATAATTCCAACAGTATCCTCCTTCCTTGGTCCAGCAAGTGGGGTGGAGAGATGGATTGGATCTGCAGCACGACGGCGTGGTGCTATGGTGGAGAGTTTCTGCAGCAGGGCTCGCCTACACGCAGTCGGGAGAGAGAGAGAGAGGAAGGGCAGCAGCTGGCGGCTAGGGTTTGGGGTGAGGGGAGGGTGCGCCCCCTACCCACCTTATATAGGGGGCTGGCCGCCCCCCTTGGCCCCTCCTCCAAGCCCTAGGGCGGCGGCCCCAAGGGTGGAGTGGGGGGCAAGTCTACCCCCTTCTAGAAGGTTTCCCTAGAGTTTCCCCTAGGGTTTGGCCGGCTGGGCCTATGGGGCCTTGTGCCCCTGACCCAAAGCGGCGAGGGCACTCCCTCGTAGGCCCACGCACCCCTCCTACAAGTGGGGCCACGTTGGTCCCACTCCAGAAGCTTCTAGAACCTTCCGGTACAATACCGAATACTCCGAAACGATTCCGAAATCCAAAAACTGCTTTCCTTTATATGAATCTTATTCTCCGTACCATTCCGGAACCTCTCATGATGTCCTGGATCTCATACGAGACTCCGAACAAAAACTCATAAACCAATTATCCATTCTATCCTAGCGTCGAGGCACGTTAAGTGTGTGACCCTACTGGTTCGAGAATATGCAAACATGATCTTCTATCAATAATCAACAGCGGGATCTGGAAACCCATATTGACTCCCACATATTCATCGATGATTATATCAGATGAACCACGATGCCAGGATTCAATTAATCCCATATATATATTTCCTTCATCATGCGATATTTTACTTGCCCGAGATTCGATCGTTGGTATCGGCATACCTAGTTCAATCTCGTTCACAACAAGTACTTTACTCATTCCGTAATCCGATATCACTTTGTGATTAACTCCTTAACCACGTGCTTGCAAGCGGTGTTGATATCGATTACCGAGTGGGCCCGAAGTATATCTCTCCGACTCGGGAGGGACAAATCCCATCTCGATACATACAACCCAACAAGTATTTTCCGATCACCTGAGAGACACCTTTATGATCACCTCACATAGGATGACGTTTGATGACCTCAAAGCTTTCTTCCGATACCTGGGAGTTGCATTATCTCATGGTCTAAGGAATACAATATTTGACATAGGAAAAAGCTTCGCAAAGATGAACACGATGACACGATCTAATTGCTCTGCTTGATTTGGGTCTGTCCATCATATCATTCTCCTAATGACATGATCTCATTATTAATCGACAACTCATGTCTATGGTTAGGAAATCTTAACCATCATTAATCAATGAGCTAGTCTATAGAGGCGTACTAGGGACACGGTGTTGTTCATAAACCACACAAGTATCAAAGTTTCCGCTTAATACAATTCTAGCATGAAATATAAACTTTATCATGAACAAGAATTATAACAATAACATCTTTATTATTGCCTCTAGGGCATAATTCCAACACGACCTTGTAATCTTCATCAATAATAAAGAACGGACAAATAGAAGTAGGGTATTACCTTACGAGGGCCTGAATCTGGATAAACCTCGCTTTCCCTCTTGTTTGTTAGCCGACGAATCCACCAACACACTCATCTTTTCTAAAACCCAAGTCCATCATTCATGAACATTGCCATGTAGATTCCACATCACTTGGCCTTCTAACAATCTTTGGGGAGGTCATCAATCTAACAACTATATGTCTCTCTAAAATCACACACATATTCAATAAATGCTATGGGGAGATGATAGGAAGATGGACATATCATGGACGAGGTCAACAAGTGACTAGATCCAACCACAACCTTCCCCTGGCTTAGATTGGAGATTGTGGGTTTGAGAACGTGAAAATATTTATATATAAAAAAGAGAACGTGGAAATATATCGAATGGATGGGAAAAAGCGAGATCCAAATGCTTCTCTTCCGTGGGAAAGATTTGTCAAACATGAACAATTTTTTAAACCTTAACATTCTTTAGATTTAAATATTTTTCAAAAAATGAATATTTTTTGAATCTATTTTTTTTACCTTTTCTAATTTCAGAATTTTTCAAATCTGAAAATAAACAAAAACTAAAAAAAAAGAAAAAGAAAAAGAAAAAAAGAAAAAAAGGAAAGCTGAACTAGGCGGCCCATACTACGCGCAGGGGTTTGCGCCGCGTGGTACCACCTTACTTGGTCGGCATATAGGATTTTTCCATATCAGCATGTTGGATGGAAGGGAGTACTAGTTGTTTACGGGTTAGTTGGCATGAAAAATTTGAAAAAGTTTAAAGTTTGAAAAAGTCCAGATAAAAATATTCAAAAACAAAAAAATGTTCAGATTTATAAATTATTCAACTTTGAAAAAAATCTAGAAAATGTACAGATTTTAAAAAAAGTTCAAATGCAAGAGATGTTCAGATCATAAAAATTGTTCGCATTTGAAAAATAATCAAATCTAAAAAATACACAAACTCAATAGGTGCATGTTTATATTTAAAAATTGTTCAAATTTGGAAAAAATCAAACATGGAAAAAAGTCAAAAAATTAAAACATGTTCAGAATTTAAAAAGTCATAACAAAACCAGAAAACAGGAGGCGGAAAACCACCAAAACCCGAAAGAAATCGAATGAAAAAGCCTAAAGATAAAACCAGAGGAAAACGTGTCCTGGGTAACGGGTCTGGCCCAGAACTCCCGCCCGCCAGATAGCGCCCGCTGAGGGCGGTGAATAGGATTTGCCGGTGCATCCAACATGTCAGCGTCCAGGCCTCTCGAGAGGCCCAAGACCACAGGATGATCAAGCCAGCCCATGGCCGAAAGCAACCGCTTTCCTTGTTCGACATGGCCCAAGCCCGCGTCTCTGGTAGGCTTAGGTCTTCCAACCAAGTCTCCAATTGGACTCCCTCCCTCCCTTCCTCCAGAAAAAGAAAGGAACACGCTTGGCTTGACCAAGCCGCCGACCCTAACGGACGGAGGAGGGCGCGTCCGGCTCCAAAGCAAAGCAAGCACCTGCCATTTCTGTCCGCACCCAGAACTCCCCGCCGCGCCCCGCCCAAAATTTCCCGCGGAAGCCATGGTGTCCACACCACACCACGCGCCCTCAAATCGTTTCCACCTTCCCGCCACCCCCTTCCCCCCATTTCCGCCCGGGTATTTCAGCGCAGCCAGAGCCGTCAAGGCAGGCACAATCCTTTTCCCTCAGACAGTCGAGCCTAGGGAGGTACAGGAATCAGTGCTAGGGAGAAGGGGCGCGGTGCTCGTGAGCGGAGATGGAGAGCAGCATGAGGAGGTTCCTCAACCCGCTGGTGCTCAACATCCAGAAGATGGAGCTGGAGCTCACCTGCCCCGTCTGGTACACACCATCTCATCCCCTCTTGTCCCTTTCCCCATTTCTATTTCCTGGATCTAGAAGCGGTTTGTAGGATCTGACTAGAGCTGTAGGAGTAAGCCTGTAGGACATAAACCCAAAGGCGTTATCTTTTTAATTCTTGCGAGGATCCCATATACGATTACCGGGAATAGGATCTGTGCGGCGCCGCGATTGAACTTAGCTAGCTTATAGCAAGAGTTGGATCTGGTAAAACGGCGGGGTATTTGGCCTGTTAGAAATATGAGACGGTGAAACAAATGGATATGTCCGCCGCGCCTTCTGGATCTGTGACGACTGACCATCTCATTCCTTTTTTCCTGTTTGGCAGCCTGAAGTTGTTCACCGCGCCGACGACGCTACCATGTTCCCACACATCATGCAGGTTAGTTACTTCCTTCACCTTGACAACCCAACCGATGCGCCATTCTCTCAATTACCGCATCCTGACGAATTTCTTGAATTCTTTCAGCACATGTGCCACTACACAGACTATGGATGGCTACAGCTGCGCAATCTGCAAACTAGCCTACCGCACTCAAGGTACATCATCGTAGAAAACTGACATGTTTGAGAGTAGGTGAGCCCTGACCAGCAACTTAGCTAATATTGGAATCACTTGCAGATTTGAGGCCTGCTAATCACCTTGAGGCAATAGTGAACATCCACAAGAGCCTCAGCTCTACGCTCAGCAGCATGGTTGCACAGCAGGGGACTCAAGGCGACATTCCTGGTATGACATTGCCCACAGATTCTAGTTTTTTTTCCTCGGAAAATCAAGCACAAGTTTTCTAGTAGTAGCAGGCCCAAATGTTAATTAGTTGGTAAACTCTTTTTTCTCCCAGTTGCAACTCAACAAACTCAAGAACCAGGAAACAAAAATCCTTACAACTCGGTTGCTTCAGTGCTGCTGTACGGCCAATCAACTGGACCTGCAAATGCACCTGTCGATGCTGACAAAACAGCGGATCCTACATTGGAAAACCAAGCTAATGATGGGACCACCGAGATCCTTGTACACAAGGGACCATGTAGGTCGTCTCAATCTTCCGATGGCACTAGGGATCTGGACTGTGACAGCAATGATCTTGAAGGAGAGTTGGTAATATTTCTTCTTACTCAGAGGAACATTTCCTGCTAAATTGAATTGTTTTTAAAGAGCTCCAATCCTATAGTCTGGCCAAACAAATTAAAGCATGTACCAAATGCTACACTTAATCTGCCTTACGAATCATTACCGTGATATAAGCATTTAACATTAGTATGTGACATGACACATGTATCTTCACTTAATTAGTCTATACTTTTCAGTTATGGCTTTGGTTTCAACGTACAGGGGCTGTGTGGCAAGCCGGCAACTGTAATAATCATGTTGTGGCTATTCGGAAAGGTGTAAGATAGAGTATATCTATCTTTAGAGTATATCTAAAGATAAGAGTTTTAAGTATTCACGTTGGTTACAATTGAGTCCTTAAATTAAGTAGTCTCTGATTAAACCAGGGAAATATGTTTTTGGTCTAGCCAAGAGTTTATTTTGGTATCTTATTTTTTGCAGGGAGATTTTATTGATATCTGACCTGTGGATCAAGTTAGTTGTCCTATATAGAGGGCTAGCATGCAACCCTTTAACATATAAACCAATAAGTAAAAGTTACAGTAAGCCTCAAGCTTCTCTTCCACATCAGGGACAAACCTTGTTTGCTGGACAGTAGAGGGTGATTTCCCTATCCCTGGTCTTTGGACCTACCCAAATTACTTGTGGATGAAGGTCCATACATTTCACTCCTATATACACGTATGTAAGATTTTTGTACGGAAAAATGATGATATTTTGCTGGTATTTAAACTTAACTTATATAATTTTGTTATTTGGATATGAAATTTGGAATTTTATGTGTTGTCTTCTTAAATTTTACATAAAATGGTACCACTTCTTGAAATTCATAGTGAATGTTCCCAGTTTACTTTATTAACAACCTTGCTATTTACTGAAGATCTTCCCATTGTACACTTCATTATTTGCTAGTATGTAGTAAACTGACTATATTATTTTTGAAAAGGAAAAGGCTTTTCCAGTAATATATTAATACAGAGCGAGAAGGTGTTGATGGCTGGACAAAACGGGTGCCCATACAAAATGAACGGTTCATAGTAATTTGGGATCATCTTAAAATTCATTTCTAAAAGCATTAAATTTGGCAACCAAAAATAGTTGTGTGTAATAAATTCAGTTTATTTTTCTTGCATCTGGTATATCCTTTTTATAGTAAAAATCTCACTCCTAAAATTGGCCATTTGTCAGATAACAAGCAGATCACCTCCTCAAAGTGTGTTGAAAAGAGTACCTGATGTAACAGATGACCATACTAGGGACCTGAAGAGGCTAAAGTCTGAACATCAGAGTGAAAGTAAGTATATTTTTTCTCTAACTCGTCATTTCACTGGGATTTGGAAATGAAATGCAAAAAAACTGATGTGGTTCTGACCATCAATGCAGAACAACCAACTATGACTGAATCTTGGAAATGCATATTTTGTCACTCTGAAACCACCGAGGTCAGACAATCAGCAAATATTGATTGTTGTATTCATCGCTAGTATCTGACTGCCACTTTTTGTTTCTGTACTTTGATATTCTAATGTTCTTTTCAAACTCAGTGTGCTGGCCCGTTGTTGCATTATCTGAATGGAGAACCAATGAAGGATGATCAAGCTTGGAAATCTGATGTTCTGCATGTCCATGAGAAATGCATTGAATGGTATGTTTCATGCAAATTTTGAGCTTATTTTTCCTGAACCTATAAATAAGCTTATTTCTCTGAATGAAAACCTACTTTTCATCTGAGTAGCATCGGCAGATGCTAAACTTCATTTTTTTTGTCATCGTTTGTCTTTTGGCTTTGTCGATAGTATCTCTGTTATTATTTTTGGTATCATGTTTCTCAAGTAAAAAATATATATCAGTAATTTATCATACATATATAGGGCTCCTCAAGCATTCTTCGATGGTGATAATGTGATGAATTTGGAGAATGAGTTGGCCCGTTCTTCGAAGATCAAGTGCAGTGTTTGTGGATTAAAAGGTGCAGCACTGGGTTGCCTTGTTAGGAGCTGCCGCCAAAGCTTTCATTTCCCATGTGCCCATGGGATCCCAGGCTGCAAATGGGACGAAGTAGGTCCTTAAATCTGCATTCTCCATTCTGTATTAAGTTAAAATGCACTTCATTATTTTGGAAAAACATTATGTCAAGTTAATTGAATCGTTCTGATGTGCTTCAGGGAAAGTTTGTTATGTTGTGTCCTTCCCATTCATCAAAGAAGTTGCCAGGTGAGAAACCGAAGTCGAAAAAGAAGAAGGCCCAGCTGCAAGGGTGTGTTCTCTGTGCATGTTATTTGTAGCTGTATTTTGTTATAATATTTGCATCTGCATGTGCTTCTCAAGTTATCATGAACCATTGTCTTTTCCTTGATTTGCCAGATCATCTTCGGATACTATTCTTGGTGATCTGAACTCACCTTTTCCATTGGAAAGGAATGAACTTTGGACAGCCTCACCTTTTTTGACAAGTGAATGGGTGATATGTGGATCTGCCCTCTCTGGTCGAGACAAGGTAGTTATTTGTTATGTGATTATACCCTCTACATACTATTACTTGGTGTAGCTGTTTTGATGATGATGTTATGTTGGTATCTTTGGAAACTTCACAGGACGTCTTCGATCAGTTCCACTCTCAAACTGGCATCACAATAACTAATACCTGGAGGTCAAATGTGACGCATGTAGTTGCTAATACGGATGAGAAGGGAGCATGTGGTAGGACACTAAAGGTTCTCCTGGCTATACTAGCTGGGAAATGGGTTGTCAACGTAAACTGTAAGTACAGTCCTCTGAGGGCTAAGTTCTTCTCATATAAGTTCCTAGTTCTTTTGGTCGTTTCACATGACTGTTATTTAAGCTTAATAGAACATTACATGCTGTGTGGACATTGTGCCTGCACTTTGTTTGCTCTGGTGTTAAATTGCCTTATTTTGAAAGGCAGTTCTTATACAATTCTTTTTTACATTTAGGGCTGAAAGCCTGTCTGGAGGCTAGAGAACCGGTCCCTGAGGAGCCCTTTGAGATCAGTTTTGATGTTCATGGCTCCGTTGATGGCCCTCGCACAGGAAGACTACGAGCAATAGAAAAGGTTTGTATACGAGTTCTTTGAGAAAATCAGCGACAAAATTCTTAACAGACTATTGAGTGCATACATTTTTTTTTGTTCTGCAGGCACCAGGTCTATTTTCAGGGCTGGCCTTCTACTTCATCGGCGATGTCCTGCCCATATTTAAGGCGGACCTTGAAAACTTGATTGCCACGGCAGGAGGATCTATCTTGGACAAGGCTGGTCTCTCCAGCACATCCTTGATTCTTTACAACATGGAGGTTCCGCCAGGAGGTGACCAGCGCAACATTGAGGAGGTTCTGGAGAAGAGAAGGGCAGAGGCTGAAGAACTGGCAGCAACAGTTGGCTGCAAGGCTCTTGCTCATACATGGGTTTTGGATATCATCGCATCCTGCAAAGTGGAGTTTCCCATGTGACATTGCACCCAAGTTTTAGGGGTTAGGATGCGGCTGGCGTATACCTTGATACAAAATAGGATCCAAATGTTGTAACCTGAGTGGTCAACTAAACTATGTCACTGCTTTCAAAAAAAAAAAAAAAAACTAAACTATGTCACTGTCGGTGACTCCTCGATGCTGTCATATTCATATATTTCTTGCCTAATATCAATAATCTGTTTCTCACCTGCCAATAAAGTGCAGCTGGTCTAATTTCTCTTCTAAATGATGAGATGGAACTTGTACACTGGGTTTTGCTCTAAAATATGTCGGATCCGAGGGTTAATTTTCTCAAAGAATCTCAAAAGGGTGAGGGCAGATTTTTTTTGAATGGTCAGGGGGGGGGGGGGGGGGGATTTTCATTAACAAAACCAGCAGACCCAAATGGTTGGATGTTTTTTTTTTTTTGACAGGAATGGTTGGATGTTTACAAGGAAAGGGGAGGGTAGATTTTTTTTTCAGTCTGGAAATTTGTTTTACATCTTTGGGTGCTCTTCAAGGTGGCTTATGCAGTTCATTACTCGTTTGCTGCTACAGCAACTGAAAAGGAGAGGATGAAAATGATGGTGGAGTGCATTGGAGAGAAAGCAAGGTGAAAAGGGCTGAGAGTCACTAAGGTTAGGTTGCTTCTGAGACATTCTACCAATCAACAACAGGAAAGGTCCCCTTCAGGCAGCAGGTTGCCCATTGCTGGTGCAATGTAGTCTCAGCAAGTTCTCACCAGACGCCCTCGTGTCAGTTAGTATAGTGAGTAGCACATGCACCTCCACTACTTACCCACCCTCACCGGCCACCGAGACCCTCTGATAAAAGGGGCTCCCATGGATGGATCCTCGGCGGCGGTAACACTGCCGTGGCGCCATGGCCTTCTTCAACAGCGGGTCGCGGGCGCTGGTGGAGATCCTGACGAGGCTGCAGAGGTGCGTCACTCGCTGTTAGCTCATCTTTCCCTTTACATGTGTAGTGATTACTGAAGCATGTTTGGATGTTGGCAGCGCTGAAAGACCATTGCCGGTCGATCACACCTTCTTCGAGTTCGGATCAATAAAGTACCATATACAGGTTGCTTTCATTCGAAACTGAAGCAGTCACTCAAAGAACTCTGTACTACCATGTAATTTTGTTGTCAGCAGCACTGCCACTGACACGGTGTGCCCGAATCGTGCATATGCAGGCGTCGGCGGAGGACCCCGAGAACGTGCAGCTGTCCATCTCGACGCCCTCGCTGTCCCACGAGGCCGCGCCGTCCACGGGCCTGCCGGAGTTCACGCTGGAGGAGACGAGGAAGACGTACGGCGCGTTCGCGGAGGTGGTGGAGCCGGCGAGGGACGGGTACGCCCTGACGCTGCGGCTCAACTTCTCCGGCCTGGCCCGGCCGAAGGATCGTGGCAGGGCGATCCGGCAGGTGTCGCTGCTGCAGTCCGTGGTGCTGAGCTCGCAGCTGAAGCACATCCTCGGGGGCCTCGGCCCCTCCGGCGCCACCAAGCTCGTCTACAACCACCGCCACCCCTTCTTCGTCAGCAGGACGGTACGTACGTCGTCGGATTGCCAAGCTCGATCGTTTTTGGTTCGATTGCTAGCTAATGGCCGGTGTGTGTGGGTCTTGGCGGGTGTTGTGTTGCAGGCGGGGAAGATCAACGCCATTTTCCCGATGCGTTTCCGGGACGACACGGACCTGGCCGTCGCGACGTCCTTCTTCCAGGTTGGTGCCCCGATCGACACCGTGGTAGCTCGCCTACTTTCCTTCACGTACGTACAACTCCATCGTCCGGTGTGCACGGAATGAACCTGAGGCAGAGTGGGGTGAGGTGTGTGAGGGCAGGAGCTGCAGGAGGCCGGGAGCTCGCATTCGAGGGCGCCCAGGTGCAGCTGGTCGCCGATCCCGCCGCCGGAGCTGCGCGGGGAGTCCGTGCACCACCTCACCACCAACGGCGGATTCGTCTCCTTCGGTACGTACGCTCCGGTCCGGTTCACCCACCTCCGCTGCCGCGCTAGGCTGTCTCGTCCTCTCCCCCGATGATCGAGTGGAATTTGACGTGGTTGCTCCCATGCATTATTCCGCGTGGTGACGGACGTACCGTGCAGACATCTTGGAGCGGCACGTGAAGAGGAAACGGGCGGCCAAGACGGCGTGGATCCTGCTCAACTTCCAGTCCTACGTCAAGTACCACATCAAGGTTAGCTAGGTCGCTCACTACAGTACGCTGATCCCTGCGTTTAGCAATTGGACTTGCTGTACGTGCTGATGGTGTACGGTCAAAACGTAACTGTACGTGCAGTGCACCCGAAGCTACATTCAGAGCAGGATGAGGAAGCGGCAGGAGAGCTTGACTGAGGTACGTACGGACTTCTTCGACCACCTGCTTCGCTCGCCTTTCGATACACAAACTTCCTACGAGTACGTGACAAAGTTGCAGTTTCGTAAGCTAAATGACAGGAAGTTATCCTTTCCAGGGGTGGGGTATTGTCTATAATAATATCCTGATAATAAATATATAATTTCTGGAGAGCCAAAATAATTTTATGATAATTTGCACGAGCAACCACCAATTTATTGAAAACAAAAAAAAGCCGTACGTGTACCAAATTTGCAGTCAGCAGGGGTGCTGTACTACGGAAAAGGTGTAATTTCCCACCTAAATCTAGAGAAAACATGGGCCTTATAACTTTCAAAACATGATAGATTTCGTCCCATCAAACCATTACGTTCTACTTCTACCGATGATATGAAGATATTTTTGCACACATAATAAACAATTCAATAAAAATAATTAAATTTTTAACATTCAAACAATATGAAGATTTATCAAAATGATTAACTCTGTCTTAACGTAGATATTTTTTTAAAAATAGGAACATTGAAAAAAATTAAACAATATTACGAACATATACTACCAATATCTAAGGATTTATGTTAGAAAAGGGTTAATTTCCATAAACACAGTTTAAACATGATATTTAGAAGTATTATGGAAAACAATACACAATTTAAACACCGTTCATGAAAAAAAATCAAGAAATCCATATATTTTTATTGTTGTTCCTAAACATTTTACTTTTCATTTTTTTTGTTCCCTCAGAATATAGCATTTTTCGAACGCCATTTCTTCGGAATTTTGATTCTTCTCAAATCGTCTACAATTAGTTTACTTTCCCATTTTTAGTTTTGCTACCCTTTCTCTAAATATTCTAAATTTTGGTGTTGGACTAATGTAAAAAAAATGTTGCCAACGGGGTAATGATCCCTCCCTTGGTTATACGTTGTTATGTAGGTGAGGCTCCCAGTTTATTCGAGTATGCCTTAGCTAGGACTGGATTTTTCGAATATTGCCACAGCTGGGACTCGAACCCGGGCCGGCTGGCTCCACACCCGGAGCGTGTTGGACTAATGTATGGTCAACAACTACCATATCATCCATCAGACCTCCCATCCTGTACCGGCCAGTTTTAGGTTTTGTCCTCAAACTTTAAAGCTAGACAAACAAGACTCTTAACTTCCAAAACTTGGTAGATTTGGTCCCTCAATCCATTCGATATCGCTGATGTTATGAAGATAGTGCTGTGCTATCCTATTCAATAAAATATTAAAAAAAATATAAATTTAATTCGAATGAATATGAATTATCAATCACTCTTTATTTAATATTGACATTTTCATGAAAAATTCTATTATAAATATTAGGAGGATATTGGAAGGAAAAAAATAAACAGTCAAGCATTACTAACAATATATATGTGATTAATGTTAAAAGGAGTATTTCCATAACCACACTTTTGAAAGGGATATTTAGAACTATTCAGGAAAACCATGGAATTGGATAAAAATCATAACAGTTTAAGAATATTCATGAAAAATTACCAGAATTCTATACATTTCTTGGGTGTTCTAACATTTTTTCCTTGATAATATTTTCCGTTGTTTCAAAATTATGAATTTTCAGTATTCTTTATCTAATTCCGATTTCCCCCTAATCTTCTACAATTAATTTCCGTTTTCTAAAAATAACATTTTTATGAAGTTTGTTGATTTTTTCTAAGTACCATATTTTCTTATGAGTGAGCTATATGCATGCTCAACAACTGCCATGTCATTCATCAAACAGCTTTGAGTCACACAAGAGATCAAATATGTTTGGTTTTGAAAATTAAGTCGCGAGTTTTTCTAGTTTACACTGAGGACCAAAACTAAATTTGGCCCATAACTGACACACCACAAGATTATAATATTTCCTTGTTGAATGCAGGTGATCCAAAATGCAAGGTTAAGAGGAAGCGACAACCCTAAGAAGTTACAAGGTACACAAACCTACCGTAGAGTGCGGAAATTTTTACTTGCATAGCGCAGTTTCTCGTTCTCTACTTGGACAGAGTAAGAAAAAAGAGCCTTGTATACCGCAACTTGGTATGGCAGTGAGGAAGAAAAGCAAGAGGACAAAGAGAGTCTTGTTGTGATTAATTGATCCACATATGATTTTGTAAGCTCTTCTGTTGTCTGGCAGTGAGGAAGAAAAGCAAGAGGAGGTTGATCAACCTTGGCAAGGCCAAGAAGCTTCAGAAGGGTTTTAGAGCCGTGATCGACAAGATGAAGCGGTTGCGGCTGAGGATCAGAGTAAGAGTCCTGGACCGGCTCAGGCGGCACTACCGCCAGTGCTTCACAATGCCTCGTGTGAAGGGGAGCAATCGCTACGACAAACTGGAGTGAGCTGCCTTTGCTCCATTGTTATTAGGACGAAATACAACTACAAGTCCTTGAATCGATCATGGCCATAGATGCCAAGCATACCCAGCATTCAAGCTGTCATCCTTGAGAGTTTGTGATTGTTCCCCAGCAAAACCGAACAGTACTGTTTAGGAAAACGATGAAGCTTACATTGTACCCGGTTATCTCTACATACTACTAGATTTTTTGAGGATTAATGTAGGCACTTGCATCCTAGAATATCTTAATTGCCAGTAGAAGTTAAGGAAGGGGCTTCACCACATCCTGTACGGCTGTACGTCTTGAAAGCAAAGGAGAAGAAATAGATCTGTGCATGTATCTTCCTGCTAAAGCTCTATCACTGTACGTCAGCCCAAGTACAATGTTCCCATGAGAATCGAGAAGCATTTGCCGGTGGCAGGCTGGCAGATTCCTGTCAATATATCAGGCATACTGATGCAAGATGCATGCTAAACTACTGCCAGGCCGTCAGAGGGACCAAAATCTACCCCATGCTGAAAGTTGAGGAGCAATTTTGTCTAGGTTTAGAGCTTATTATTAATAAGAAACAAATGGGCCCATTATGAAGGGACCAAATATATAATATTTGTTCACTGATGATCCAAGATGAGAAGAGATTACAAGGCATACAAACGCTCCCTCTACGCTAAAAAATTCTGTCCTAGGAAAAAAACAGAGTAAATTGCAAAAAGCTATGATAATTGGGGCTAGAGTTTCAAAAAACTACGACAATTCATGTTTGCTGCAACAAACTACGAACTTTCGGACTACCAACTACAAAGAGCTACCAACTTCATGTAATCGGGCAATTAGCTCGTTTGATCGCGTTTTCGATACAGGTGGACCCACTGTCAGGCTGATGTGGCAGTATTTAATGGTTCAAGAGGGTATTTTTGCAAAAATATAGTGAACCCACTTGTCAGATCTTTCTCCCCTGCTTTAAAATAGGCCATGTCTATCACAGGTCATCCCTAACCTCTAGCCACTGACGCCATGAAACCAAAATCAATAGCTCCATTTCAGCCGCGGCGCCTCGCGCCCTTGTCGCCCCGCAGAAGCTCGCCGGTCCAGCGTCGTCGCCGCGCCGCCCCGCGCGCTCGCCGCCTCGCAGCAGCTTGCCGGCCCCGCGCCCTTGCCGCACCGCCCCGCACCCTCGCTGACCCACGCGCTCACCGCGCCGCCCCGCACCCTCGCTGACCCGCGTGCTCACCGTGCCACCCCGCAGCAGCTCGCCGGTCATGCGCCCTCGCCGCACCACCCCGCTCCCTCGTCGCTCCGCAGCAGCTCGCCGCCCCGCGCCTTCGCTTCCCTCGCGCTCGTCGGCCCTGCGCCCTCGCTGGCCCGCGCGCTCACCGGCCGCGCCGTCGACGGCCTGCAGCAGTTCGCCAGTCGTCCGCGCGTTCGCCGACCGTCTCGCCTAATCCCCTGAGGCTCATGGCCAGCGAAACGGACGGCGGGTTGAACACGTGGCACTCCATGTTGGCGCCCTCCTTGGCCAGCGCCTTGCCCACCTGCAGCGCAAACCCGGCGCCCAGAGAGTGCCCGCCCACGCACACGTTGCCGGCGCCGAACCTGCGCGCCACGTCCCGCAGCGCCACCAGCGCGCCGGGAAAGCGGACGGAGCCTTTGAGGCTGTCCCAGGCCAGGAACCGGAGGTCGTCCACGACGTCGCGGCGGAACGTGGGCGCCCTGAGCAGCATGCCGCGCAGCACCACGACGGCCGCCGGCGCGCGGGCGGGCCGGAATGGGATGTAGTCCGACAGCGCGGCCTGGTGGTCCCACTCGAGGACGGCGCCGTAGATGGATCCGTCACGCTCGTCAACGAGCGGCCGGAGGAGCCTGTACTTGAACGGCCGCCACCACTGCGGCGCGAGGCCGGTGCGCTCGTCGCGTTTCTCCTGCCGGTCCAGCTCCAGGAGGTACGCCCCCTGGATGAAGCAAGCGATCACCAGAGCAGCGGCGACGGCGGTGGAGTAGCCCTCCGGCAGCGGTGGAGCGGTCCTCCGGCGATGACCTCCCTCCCAGTGGATTTGGTCAACACGGCTCAGTTAGAAAAAAAATATTTTTTAGGGAAAAGAAAGGATAAAAAATAAAGAAAAAGAATAAGTAAAAAAAGTGGCACTAAGTTTGGAATTATAATGTTCGGGAGGACTATTTGGCAAAATGCACATGACACGTCAGCTTGACAGGTGGGCCAGCACTGTCAGAATGACGATCAACTGGTGTTAAACGAGGGTTATAGCGAACTGGTAGTTTTTTGCAACAATTAGGCACGAAGTTGGTAGTTTTTTTGTAGCAAACCTGAATTGTCGTAGTTTTTTTAAAGCCCTAGCCTCAATTGTCGTAGCTTTATGCAATTTACTCTGCACAACACGATTTTTTGAGCATCACGTTTGTTTCTTATACGCATGTCATAAAAAAATGTCTTTCTTCCTGAAACATCACGTGCAAGCATGAAACATGGACATTTCACATTTTAAATTTTCCAGATTATTTTGACTTTTAAGGTGTCCTTTTTCTTGGGCGGGAGGCGGGAGCGTGTGCTTCGAGAGCCGTTTTGAATCAAAACATAGCTGAACAACTAGGCCTGTATATATACCGCAACACGGCACATGTGCATCATCCAATCCAATTACAGATATTTGCTCTGGACAAAGAGGATGTCGGCCGCGTGATTATTTGGGCATCTGAATTAAGCTGACGAAGCCATCAAACCACCACACTTGGCATATTCAGAATTCGCAATGATAGTGAGTCGTTGGCGCTGCTGACAAAAATGGTCCAGTGATTTCTGCCATCTTAGGACCATGCAAACAGATGCTACAGATGCCGGTTGCTATCTTCCATGCATGCGTGGATGGAGTGATCATTGATCAAGAAGAGCAAGAGGAGTTTGATCAGCCTTGGTGACAGACGTCTATATACATTCAATTCACAAACCTAAAACATCTTATATTTCTGGACGGAGGGAGTACAACAAACTATAGTGAGCTTTGCTCCGCTGTTGATCGGTCGAGCATGGCCCACGGACCAATAGATCGAGAACATGATCCATATTTGTACTGTGATGTCTCAAGTTGCTTGTGATATTGAATTGCTGATGAGCCTGGACATATTTGTACCGTGTGTATCTTATTTATTGTGAAGTAGTAATATATTGTTCTTTATCGAAAACATTCATAGTGTCATCGGATGTGCATTTTAAGCAATTGTTTGCACTGCGTTGTTGAAGATATTTTCTAGGAGGGACTAGGAGCAGCTTTGTAGTCGCACGAGCCGTACCCGTACGCCCAGCATTCAAGCCGTCATAAGAGTTTGGAGTTATTCCTCAACAAAACCAAACGGCATCTCACCCAAAAAACAACAAAGGTACTGTTCAAGAAATGAAGCTGACATCGTACCTGATCGATTTATCTCTGCCCAAGTATGGACATATAACCAGTCAATTATCACAGCGGCAGCATGTGGCAACGCTGCTTACATTTCATTGCGGGGGTAACTGAGATCGAAACATTCTAGGAGCTCTGGACAAGGTTAAGTTTCGACCTAACAGCATTTCAGTTCCCTACAAGCTCTTGATTGTTTTGATCCCTAAGCCTCGTCAGTAGTTCCTCCAATATCTTGATGAAATACAGTACAGTACGAGTTTATGTACTCTGTGACAGTCTCACATGACAAACTTTGCTTACAAGACTTGCAGCACGCATCGCACAAAATTTCACGCACAAAAAAAAAGAAGAGATGATCTCGCATTCTAATTTTAAAGTGAGGCCTGAGGGGGCAACATAAAAAAAAGAACTCCGAGACGAAACCGTCACCAAACAGTAATGTCACTGGCAAGCAGCAGCACGTTTTGTGTGACCCGAACACCCTGAAAGCATGTTCCGTGATTTAAGACCAGATTGCACTTGGAAGGACCAGTAAAATACAGCTGGGGAAGTGAACATTCTGAAGAAATAAAGATTGGTAATGGACAGTGGGAAGGATAATGTGTACTGTACAAGTGAAGGGTGACAACTTTGTTTTGTTTCTGAAACAGAGGCAGAATATTTACCTCATTCCATAATTAAGAAGGGGTTTTCATATTTAAAAATAATAAAGGGTAATGTTTCTCAAAAAAAAATAAAAAAAATAAAGGGTAACAAACTCCGGTAAATTTCCCAGGATATATGCTTTACGTCACGCGCTAGTAAAACCGACAAACAAAGGTATCCAAATATATCAACACGCCTGCCCCTAAAGAACAAGCGACGAATTTGTGTTAAGCAAATTCATCTTCCTCCCAGTAAACTGAGCTAATGAGTGAGTAACTCCTTTACACTCTCTTTGCCAGTGAGAAAACCCAAAGAAAATCTTAGGGTGGCATCGAAAAACATCGCTAACTAGGGGTTGCTTTTGTAATATCCGACCGTCCATGAGTATAAATTGCGACAGGAGCTAGTAGCACTTAGCAGAGCTAGCTGAGGCCCAAGGGACCGTCCATCCATCCATCCATCACCATGGCAACGCAGCCGGGCCCTTTGACTGAATGGCCATGGCAATGGATGGGCAGCTTCAAGGTATGATGATATCTTGCTTGCTCCTTCATCTCCATGTGCTGTTGTGTTTCTCCTTCCTAATGTTCGTTTTGGGTTCAGACATAAATTAGACCATCCTTTTTAATCTTATAAGCTAATGACATGGTCACGGTGGTCAAGAAGGCAGAAAAATCATTTATTTGAGTGGCCAAGAGAAGAAATAGACTAAGTACTTCAATGATACGTTACTTTGAGAAGTTGAGCTATATAGGTTCTATATATACTGCCTTATACAAGTATCAAAGCAGAACAGGAATTAATGGTATATGTGGCCGATTAGTGTTTGCAGTAAAATATCATGTCAAATGAATGATGAGACCACCCTATATTACTGCTTAAAAGGGAAAAAAATAGTGCCTAGCTTTCAAACAGTATATATTATATACGTACTACCTATTCTAGCACAAGCGTTCACATAAAAAGGCTGCCGGTTCCATGGGTAATTTTCAGTTTTCTAGATCTTCCAGCATAAATTAATTCAAGAAACCGATGGAAGTACTATATTACCATGGTGCCTTATTACAATCTAAATAATTCTTAAAACAAACAAAAAAAATAGAGGAGGATAGTGACCTTGACAAACTCTTTTGCATGCTCTGTACTGTTCAAAGGGGTGCCCAATAAAATAAAATCTGTCTCATACTACAGGTTCTCTGATTGCATAAAGATGTACTGAATTGCTTAGCAGTTCATGTCGCTCTTGTGGAACCTTCAACTGTCCGTGTATCTTTTCTTTGTGATCCAAATATGACCTGCTGACAATAGCTGCACTTTTACGTACGTCACACACATACCCAACTGAACTGAGATAGGCAAACTTTTTTGTCTCTTTGAAACGGAGACATTTGCACCCTTACATGGCGATAGCTTCCGAACAGCCAAAGATTAGAGATACCACCTCTTTACACCATGCCTTCATTTAATTTATCATATATTCATCAGTACCTATATTCAATCCGGTGCACTATCCATGAACACAGTACCTGGTCCTGGCGCCTGCTGCGTTGCACACCGCACACAGGGTGCTCACAAAGGGGTGGGGAGACATTGACCCAGCGTACGCCACCATGTTACCAGCTCTGCTGCTGAGGATGATCCACAACCAGATCTGGATCAGCCTGTCTCGCCACCAGACCGCACGGAGGAAGCACATCATCGTTGACCGCAGTCTTGAATTCGAGCAGGTGGACCGGGAGAGTTCCTGGTAAGTCATGTGTGTCCAGCCAGCTATTTACTTCTATTGCACCTGAGAATGTTGCACTGCTGAGCAGAGTCTCCAGCACAATCACGTATCTTGTAATGCCAAGTGATCCTTGCTATTCTGTACAGGGATGACCAGATCATCTTCAATGGGTTGTTCTTCTACATGGCGTACGTAGCCGTCCCAAATGTAAGTCGCATGCCAGTGTGGAGAACCGAGGGAGCCATCATCACCGCATTGCTTCACATTGGACCTGTTGAGTTCCTGTACTACTGGTTCCACAGAGCACTCCACCACCATTTCCTATACTCCCGCTACCACTCACACCACCATGCCTCCATCGTCACAGAGCCCATAACCTGTAAGTAATAGCGCTTAGAACAGTTAATATGATGATGAATGATGCCACCAACTTAAGCAATTCTTTATTTACTGCTTTAAGAAAAGCACCATAACTTTTAAGAATATTTTTGCAGATCTACTATTTTAATGCTTTTGCCCTACAACATTACATTCACATATCTGGATTGTGCGTATATCACCATTTTCACCTAGTTCATGGAGCTCAGGCACAACTTCCTTCACCTATTCTGTCAAAAAAAAAACTTCCTTCACCTATTCATGTTCTGAAAACTACCAGTAGCACTAAGTAAATGGCAGCTGAGAACAACTCAACATATATCAAATTGCTCATAGGTTGACAAAATATACATGTTCTGCTTTTGTGAGCATGAGAAATTCAGATCATATATATGTAAAGAGAAAAAGTACAAGCTTACACGGGCACTTGTCTGAAACTGCAAAAATACAGTTTGGAGATGAGAAGTAATTATATTGGCCCTTCCTACAGACAACCTAGGTCACATTTTTCCGAATGTTTTTTGCTGCAATGAATCTCTAAATGCTCTATTCTCTTCTTTCTGTTTTGTTTGTTCCGACTCCAGGGTAACATAGGTTTTTTGTTCTCTCTTGTCTCATTGATTACCATAGGTTTTGATTTCGTTGTTTGCTTTTTCTGTGTTTTTGCCTGTAAAGTTTTGTCACCTTCTTGCATGCTTCTAATACAAATGACATGCAGTGTGACACGTGCTCAAAAATAAATCTCTAAATGCTTGATATGTTGACAATCGGTGTACTTACATTTAATTCTAATGCAACTTTACTATATGTCTGGCAGCTGTCATCCATCCATTTGCTGAACATGTGGTCTATTTCCTATTATTTTCGATCCCCACGATGACACCAATATTTCTGGGGTGTGGTTCTGTCCTGTCAGTTGTCTTGTACATCACGTACATTGACTTAATGAACAATATGGGGCACTGCAATTTTGAGCTGGTGCCAAAGTGGATCTTCCAAGTCTTCCCTCCTCTCAAGTATCTCATGTATACTCCCTCGTAAGTGTAACATTTTACCATCAAGCTTACAATCTAGTTACCTTTTTGATAAAGTACAATCTAGTAGTTAACATGCAACCAGGTTTCATTTCTTAATCAAAGCTGAGTTAGTGGATTCTGCACACAGTGCACAAGAGGTTGAAATGATTAGTCATGGCTTCACAAAAACACAAACCAAAATATTCACTGTTATTTTGTTCCATATTTTCACAGGTTTCATTCTCTCCATCATACAAAGTTCCGTACAAACTACTCACTGTTTATGCCGTTCTATGACTACATATACAAGACCATGGATAATTCAACTGACGAGCTGTATGAGAGAACGTTGGAAGGAACAGAAGAAACACCAGATCTTGTTCATTTGACGCATATGACTACCTTGAAATCAGCTTACCATCTAAGGGTTGGGATTGCCTCTATAGCCTCTAGACCCTCAGATAACCCTGTATGGTATATGTGGATGATATGGCCCATGTCATGTCTGTCAATGGTATTGGCATGGGTTTATGGATCGTCTGCGTTTGTCGTTGAAAGTCTTAAACTGAAGAAGTTAAAGATGCAAATATGGTCAATACCAAGATACAACTTCCATGTAATGGGTTTTACGTTCTGTATGAATCATATGCTTTAACAGTTTTGCAAACTGCTAACATTTTATTCATGTCCAGTATGGCTTGATTTGGGAGAGAGAATCCATCAACGGATTAATTGAGAAGGCAATACTAGATGCTGATGAAAGAGGGGTCGGAGTGCTCAGTCTAGGACTGTTAAATCAGGCATGATGGCTTTTCTCAGATAATTCTTTCTCTATGCTTGTTTTCACATTACCTTCTGATCTGATCAAAACTATTCAGGCATATTGACCAGTTAGATGTAGGGACTACCTTTTGATTGCATTTAACCAGTTATGGAATTAATGTTTTTTTAATAAACGTGTTGCCAACATTCAGAGCACAGTACAACAAATTGGTCAAAGCAAAGTTAAACCTTTACTGTTATGCTGTTGGTGCAGGCAAAACAACTCAATGGCAGTGGCAAACTATTTACACAAAAATATCCAAAATTAAGAGTTCGAATTGTTGATGGAAGTGGCTTAGCAACTGCAGTGGTGCTCAAAAGCATCCCGTTAGATACAGAGCAAGTTTTTCTTTGTGGGGGCAGTTCTAAGGTAGCCCATGCGACTGCTAAAGCTTTATGTGAGAGAGGTGTCCAGGTACCTATCAGACTGTTCCTTTGCTGAATTCGTTTGGTAGCACTTTTTTTTTCATTGGAAGACTGTCTCTAAATGTATTCTAAGTATTCCAAGAAATTAATTTTGTGCAGGTAATCATGAACCAAAAGAAAGAATATGACATGCTCAAGTCACGAGTTCCAGTGAGTAGCGCTGTCCATCTGAAATTCTCCAGTGATGAAATACCCCAGGTAAAAGTTATCACAAAAAGGGATCAACATCCTCGACAGACCTTTAGCATGATATATCGTAAGTGGGTATCATTTTATAGAGACATGGCAGGATAGTGAGTGCTTCTACAAAACTTGATAAAATCACTCACATTTTTTGTTGGTAACATAGTATGCTATATCATTTACCAACAAATAACTAGCACATCACAAATAAGAAATAGCTAAAGGAGCAAACACCTCAACAAGCAGAATATTCATGATTACTCCTTCACTACAACAGATCTGGATAGGAGATACCATAGATGATAAGCAACAAAGGAGGGCACCAAATGGAACTATGTTTATTCCTACATCACAGTTTCCCCTTAAGAAGACACGTAAGGATTGCACTTACTTGAGTAGCCCAGCAATGAAGATCCCAGAGACAATGCAGAATGTCCACACCTGTGAGGTACTAATAATATGTTTCCATTACCTGTTTATGAAAAATTTGAGCTAAGCATAGGACCATTTAATATACATAACTTCTTGTGGAGCACTGGAAATGATAATGTGATTGACATTTATATGTGTTGCTACGCGCTGTATGAACAGAACTGGCTTCCAAGAAGGGTGATGAGCGCATGGCGCATTGGTGGGATAGTACATGCTCTGGAAGGTTGGAACATTCATGAGTGTGGAGATGATATGATGGACATCGAAAAGGTTTGGTCGGCAGCTATCAAGCACAGATTCATTCCTCTGTCAAAAGCTTGATACTCCTGAATCCTCACAGATATGTTAATAATGATGGAAGTTAAGTTTTAGTGTTAACGAATAAGAGTGTCCGATACTCTTATAGGATTGCTAGCTTCATTGAGCAGGTCGTTATATATTTGGATAGAAGGCCATAAGCGCAATATTAATAGCTAAGTACTCATACGTATGGATGTAATGCATGAGTAATCAGCTTGTAGAAAATACTCAAATCAATATCAGTTATCTTCAGAGATAAAGTTCCAAATGGTGTACAATGACAGGGTCCAGGAATGGCATAAGCTGGAGCGAGATCTAGTAACTTTGAATTTTCTCTGCATTTGTGGTTCCTCTAGATTGTGCAGTAAGTACAAGATATCCGACAGAACTGTTAACCTTAATCGGCATCTGGGGTTGTCAGTCAATTATGGCTAGTTTACAACTCAGGCAGTATCTAGGACAACAATGTTACGCAGAGAAATCACACAGTTTTTTTATAGAATACAAGGGGGAGTTGCAATGTTGCATATCGTCATCACATTTACAGAAAGGGGACATCGGAGTGGCTCGGTGCCCTAAGTAGACTAGATAGGTGTAGGCAAACTTCGCAAACAATACGTTTGCTCAAGAAAATGAAGCCGACATCATACCCGATCGATCATCTCTGCCGAATTAGGCGTATATACTTGTCAATCATCACAGAGGCAGCATGGTAACGCTGCTTACATTTCATTTCATTTCATTTCATTGTGAGGGTAACTGAGATCGAGATACTTGATGAGCTATGAACAAGCTAGGTTACGTCTTGAAGTATGCATTTCAGTTCCCTACAAGTGATTGAGTGTTTGATCTCTAAGCCTTGTCAGTGGTTCCTCCATATCTTTATCTGTACTTTGTGTCAGTTTCACATGGCAAACTTGCTTACGAGAACTGCAGCTCGTATCACACCCATTTTGCGAAAAAACAACAACTGAAACAAGGATCCCACATTCTAAATTCGAAGTGAGGCCTGGGGGTGCAACACAAAAAGACCTCTGATTTCCAAGATTGGAAGCCAGTCGCCAAACAGAAACGTCACTAGCAAGCAATAGCATGTTTTGTGTGATCTGGACACCCTTAATGCATGTCCAGTGATTTAGATTTGAGTACCTCTGCCCAGATTGTAGCTTGGAAGGACAAGTTAAAGTAAAATACAGATGGGGTGGTGAAATATTGTCAAGTGTTGGTAATGGGCAAAAGGAACCTGCGGGGGCTCATGAAAAAACGACACCCTTTCCACAATTTATCCCAGTGGAAAATGTGTGGAGTGATGGTGACAAAACTATTTTTGTTTTCAAAACAGAGGCAAACTTATTCATTATAAGAGGGGGTCTCTAAATACAAAATTAAGTATTATAAACTCCGGTTACTCTCCCGGGATGATGTTTCCCAAGTATTTACCCTGCACGCCAATTTCCATTGTGTCGGCTCAGTGTTGATTTTTGCCAAAATTACCTTTGAGGCCTTGTTTGGTGAAAGTGTTTTCTAATGTTTTAGTGGGTATTATTCCTGGTGTCTTTGGTGAAAACACCCGGCTCACTGACTACCTGTGTCGCCGTCGCGAGTAAGAAACGCGAGCCATACCTCGCGTCTCCACAACTCCTCAACCTGACAGGTATCTATGGGTTTACTCGGGATTACACAAGTGGAAACTGGGCTGCCAACAGGTTATGGAGTGTTTTTTTGAGTAATAGACTGGGCCGGTAATTTACACGTGAGACTGCATACAAACTGGGCTGCCAAACGAGGCCTGAAGGAGATGAAAAGGAGCAAGTAACAATTGGTCATCCAAATGAATTCAGCTCATGAAAACTAAACATTTCTCGGCCTACCATGTGCTAATAAAACCGACCAAGCAAGTTATAAAAAAAAAATGCAACATGTACCCGAAGAGAACACCGAATTTGTGTTAAAGAAATGTGTTAGTATCAGATGCCCAAATCTAAATACCTCATGATGCAGAGGGTGGGGGTTATAAAGCTCTATTCTAAAAAAAAAAGCTTCAAAGGTCGCCACGGTAATAAAGCTATATCATGGATTGCTCTGCCAATCAATGCAAGAGAACTTCATGCCCCTTAGGAGTTGGGGTACAATCCAACCCTCTAAACCGGGCCTAAATGTGCATGCCACATAAATGAGAAACTTCAATAAAAGGGCCCGGCCGTGTTGACATGGTGATAGATAGACGGATATAACTTCTACATTTGGGATTGTTTTTTTTTGGAATGGCCATGGCAATAGATGGGCGCAGCTTCATGGTATGCTATTTTGTTTGCTCTTTATGTGCCACTGTTTGATGTTCGTTTTGGTTTGAGAAATAAAGGAGGCCATGTTTGTTTTTACTTAAGCTGATGACATGACCAATGATCAAGAAGCCATGGAAATTCATTTCTTTGAGTAGCCAGAGAAGAAAATAGACTAAATGCTATGGTAGTGTTTGAGGGCTGGTTGTATAAAGTAGAACAGGAAACAGAAGGTACCCATGAGGCCATGAGCCATTAGTGATTGCAGTAAAAGTTGTATGTCACAGTGAATATTCAGACTTATCCATGAAAAACAGTTTCCATGGTTGCTAGTTCCACGAGTACTGTTTTAACTTTTAAGTTTTCAAGATCACCCAGAATAATCTGCTTCAAGAAAACGCTGGAAGTAAACTATGTGCACCATTACGCTAACTCATTTTTATAAGAGATAAAAAATATAGAGGTGGATATAGACCTTGACAAACTCATTTGCATGCTGGTTCCACAGGGCCTGTTGAGTTCCTGTACTACTGGTTCCAAAGGGCACTACATCACCATTTCCTCTACTCCTGCTACCATTCGCACCACCATGCCTCCAACGTCACAGATCCCATAACCTGTAAGTCATAGCATTCAGAACGATCGTTAACACAATGATGCATTATTATCACTAACTTAGACACAAACAGTGGACCCTGCAATAGCCCATTTCATTACCTTAGTGTTACTGCTCAATGAACCCAACTAGTGTTCCTGCCGTCAACTCTAATGCAACTTTACCATATCACTCGCAGCTGTTATCCATCCATTTGCTGAACTTATGACTTATTTCCTGTTATTTTCAATTCCCACGATGACACCAATTTTTATGGGTTGCGCTTCTATCCTGGCCTTTGTCTTGTACAACACGTACATTGATTTCATGAACAATATGGAGCACTACAATTTTGAGCTGGTGCCAAACTGGACCTTCCAAGTCTTCCCTCTGAAGTATTTCATGTACACCACCTTGTAAGTGTACATTTTAACATCAAGCTTACAGTCTAACATGCAACCAGGTGATGAGACTTGGGCCATTGAATTCTTAATCAAAGCTGATCAGTGGATTCTGCATGCAATGCACAAATTGAAATGGTTAGCCCTAGCTTCATAGAACCACAAACCAAATTATTCACTGTTATTTTTGCCACAATTTAACAGGCTTCATTCTCTCCATCATACACAGTTCTGTACAAACTACTCATTGTTTATGCCATTCTATGACTACACATACAACACCATGGATGATTCAACTGACGAGCTGTATGAGAGTACACTGAAAGGAACAGAAGATACACCAGGTCTTGTTCACTTGACACATATGACCACCTTGCAATCGGCTTATCATCTACAGATTGGGATTGTCTCTAGACCCTCAGATAAACCTGTATGGTATATGTGGATGATATGACCAATGGTATTGGCATGGGTTTATGGATCTACTGCATTTGTCATTGAAAGTCTAAAGTTGAAGAAGTTCAAGATGCAAACATGGGCAATACCAAGATACAACTTCCAAGTAAAGGATTTTCCTTTCTGTATGAATCACATGTTTAAACAGCTTCGCAAACTGCTAACATTTTATTCATGTCCAGTATGACCTGATTTGGCAGAGAGAATCCATCAACAGCCTAATTGAGAACGCAATACTAGATGCTGATGGAAGAGGGTCAGAGTGCTCAGTCCAGGACTGTTAAATCAGGCATGATGGCCGCACTTTTCTCACATAATTCTCTCTCTATACTTGCTTCCATATGCCACTTATCTTCTGATCTGATTAGAACATATTCAGGCATATTGGCAAAACAGATGTAGGGACAACCTATTGAATATGAGAGAATTCCTTATTTGACACTACTTGAAAATATGATTCCCTATTTGACCCTCAAAAAGTTTTTCTTCCTTATTTGACACTTGGTCTAAATTTTTTGCCTTATATGACACTTTAGTTCATTTTGAGCACTAACGGTGTTAAGTAGAGGTATGAAAGGACGCTTTTGACCCTGGTGCATCAGGTCAGCAAAATTTGTACAAAACAAAATCAACAGCCCTATGAATGTTTTCTTGTAGTTTGTTTCCCTAATCATCAAGTGTACGTCTTGTAGACAAAAGCAAAATGTATTTTGTGGGCTCCGTGTGTACTTCCAGGGCACGAACCATGCTCCGTGTGTGTACTTCCAGGGCACGAACCATGCTCCGTGTGTGTACTTCCAGGGCACGAACCATGCTCCGTGTGTGTACTTCCAGTGCATTTTTTTATTGTGTATACTGAGTCGCCAACAAGACTGTGTACTACTACAATGCAATCAGGTCGTCAAAGAAAAAATGAATTAGATTCAGAAGAGGCGCTCGGAGCAGCACCTTGGAACAAAATGCCAGGAGCGCTGGGCGGTACCCCAGAGGTCTACGTGCAGCGACGTTGCACATTACAATAAGTGAAGCCAACGGTGGGGCAACCAATCGGGATTTGGTTTTATTTGGGATTAGAGGTATAAATGGTTTAGTGGCTTAGCGACCTACAGAGGATAGTTTGGTCCGCCAGAAGAAAAACTAACAGAAAGAGGTAACAGAACCAATGGCAGTGTCATATAAGGCAAAAGATTTAAACCATAGTCTCAAATAAGGAAGGAAATGTTTTTCAGTGTCAAATAGGGAACTAAATTTTTAAGGAGTGTCAAATAAGGAATTCTCTCATTGAATATTCTAAACAGTTTGTAGAATTAATATGGATGTTTAACAGAAATGTTGCCAAAGTTCAGTGCACTGCACAGTACACACAAATTGGTCAGGGAAAAGAGTTAAACCCTTATATTGTCGGTGTAGGCAAAAACACTGAATGGAAGTGGTGAATCATTCACACAAAAATATCCGAAGTTAAGAGTTCGACTTGATGGAAGTGGCTTAGCAACCACAGTGGTGCTCTCAAGAGCATCCCCTTAGATAAAATGTAAGTTTTTTTTTATGTGGAAGCAGTTCTAAGGTAGCCCATGCCACAGCTACAGCTTTATGTGAAAGAGGTCTCCAGGTACCTATTAGACTGCTTTGTTGGGTTTGTTTGATAGCTCATTTTATGTCATTAAAAGATTGGCTCTATATGCATTCAACAACTCAATTCTGTGCAGGTAATCATGAACCAAAAGAAGGAACATGGCATACTCAAGTAGCGAGTTCCAGAGAGCAGCACTGTCTATCTGAAATTTTCTAGTGATGAAATACCCAAGGTAAAAGTTATATGGAAACAAGGATCAAAATCCGAGTCATGATCGTAAGTGGGGTATCAACTAGTAGAGATGTGACATGACAGTGAGTGAATGCTTCTACAAACATTGTCAAAATCATTCACACAATTTTGGTTGCTAACATTATAGTGCTACACCATCTACCAAGCAATAAATTACTCGGCAAACCTATGTAACTCTGCATAGTACAAAACTATAATGTGATTGGCACTAACATGTGTTGCAACTCGCTGTATGAACAGAATTGGCTTCCGAGAAGGGTGATGAGTGCATGGCGCAATGGTGGGATGATACATGCTCTGGAAGGTTGGAGCATGCATGAGTGCGGAGATGATATGATGGACATCGAGAAGGTGCGGTCAGCAGCTATTAAGCACGGATTCATGCCTCTGTCAAAAGCTTGATTCTCCTGAATCCTGGGAGATCCGTAACTCGACAATGATGCAAAGTTAAGTTTGGGTGCCAAAGAATACGGAGTGTCAGACGTTCTTATCGGCTTGCTAGCTCCATCGAGCAGGGTCCTGATATATGCTTCATTTTCTTTCTCAGAAAACATAATAAAGTCTTAAGTCCAATCAAATTGAATATGTATGGATGTAATGTGTGAGTAATCAACTTGTAGAGAAAATTCATCAAAGGAAGCGTCACAATATCGGTGATCTCCAGAGAGAAAAAAGAATCCAAACAGTGAGCAATGCAGGGTCCGGGGATGGCGTAAGCTGGAGGGAGATCCAGTAACTTTGGTTTTTCTCAGCCGTTGTGGTCCCTCTAGAAATGTGCAGATATTCCACAGAACCGCGAACCTTTAATCGGCATTTGGGGCTGTTACAGGTCAATCATGGCTTGCTGGTCTACGAGAAAAACGAGCAGGCTTCAGGCACGCTCAAAGGGATCAGCAGGAGACGTTGGACTAGGAAGTCGGGCTTCTAGGTGCAATGCCCCATTAATGGGACGAAACAAACTGCAGGTGCATTACAGTTGCTCTTACCGCGAGTGGCCGCCGGCGCCTCCGCCGCAGGTTCCCCTCGCGTCGCCGGCGCAGGGAGGACGGCCATGGTGCGCTTCCACCTCCTTCTCACAACTCCTTCCGCCGCCGCGACGGAGCTGGCCGATCCCGGCGGGCGGCGGCTAGGGCTTTGTGTCGGGGCCAAGCGTATTGGGCCTCCAGTGTTCGGCATTGGGCTGAGCGAACGATTGCGTTTGCTGATTCGCTGGCTGAGCATTGGGCCTCGAGTTCTGGTCATGGTCAGTGAACAGTGCAGGCCACTGCGTGAGCACGATGACGACGCCGCTGCTCCTCCACGTCGTGGTGAGCGATCACTACCAAGCAACGGCATGTTTTGTGTGATCAAGCACCATGAGAGCATGTTTTATGATTTCGATTCTGGCACTGTTGGCCACAGAAAAATACAGTTGGGGAAGTGGATATTGTGAATGGAAAAGGAAACACGCATGGGCACATGTGAAAACGACTTGTGTTCTAGTGCATCTAACCGTGGATGTGTATGCGTATAAAATGCAACCGGAGCTAGCTGCTTACATCTTGGGAAGGGAGAAAGGGCACCATCGTTCATCCATTATACCACCATGGCAACACGGCCGGGCCCTTTGACCGAATGGCCGTGGCAATGGATGGGCAGCTTCAAGGTATGATGATATCTTCTTCGGTCTATGTTTCGTCTGATGTTTACTTTGATTCAGAAATGTAGCAGGTAACATTTTATTTATCTTAAGCTATAACCACGTTCACGAATTTGGGAACACCCGTTTGATTGTGTGAACAAATAAAAACTAGTACTTCAATCAATGATATGCTAGTTTGAGGGTTGCTACAAGGTTACTCATGCATTTATTTTTTTCCTTCAAGAAGGTTGCGTCTATAACAAAGAAGTTTCATATGCATCATAATATCCCACAATATATTGAAGTATATAACAGGAACTGCAGCCGAAGTTGCATATCATGGTGAACTCACAATCGTGTTATCCATTAAACAATTAAATTACTTGTATTTGAAATACTAAATAGTATTGGCTCCAATCTCAATGATCCTACTTTTTCTGGCGGAGGGAGTAGTATGTTCTAGCATAAGCGCTCCAGTCTCATGATCCTACTTTTTCAGTTTTCCATACGATCAAGAAAAACTGCTTGAAGAAAACAATGTAGGTAAGGTAAGTATATATTATCATTCTACTCTTCTCCTGACTCGGTTTTTTAAAACACGGAAGTATAGAGGATAGAGAACTTTGGCAAATCCACTTTTATGCTTCTTCGACGGCGGATAGCGACCTAAAATCCTGAATAGTACAATAACATGCACCAATACTATTCGGAGAGGTGCCCAACAAAAACTGTTATCAGTGATCAAATCGTAAGGAGTTACTGAATACTATTGATAAGCAGGGCATGCCCTTCTCATGAAACCGCAAACTGTTTCATGACCGAATATGAACTACCGACAGCAGCTGTGCTCTTCAAGTACTTCACTCACATACACAACTGAATTGGCATAGTATTACAACTTATTTTCCTCTTCAATATGAGGGGTGGACTAATATTCGCAGAACTGATGCCACAACAATAGCTTCCAAACGATCAGAGATCTTGTCTGCATTTAACAAGATGATCTATTCATGCACACAGTATCTGGTCCTGGCACCTGCTGCGTTGCACACTGCGCACAGGGTGGTCACCAAGGGGTGGGGAGACATGGACCTAGCGTACGCCGGCATGTTGCCACTTCTGCTGCTGAGGATGATGCACAACCAGATCTGGATTAGCTTGTCTCGCTACCACACGGCCCGCAGGAAGCACATCATCGTTGATCGCGGTCTTGAATTCGAGCAGGTCGACCGGGAGAGAAACTGGTAAGTCCTATCCACAGCTAGCTATTTATTTCCACCATACTCAGGAGTACCACATACTCCATCTGTCCCCAAATATATGGCGTATATAAACTTGCTAAAAAAGTTAATGTTTTATAAGTCTGACCAACATATATTGGGGAATATCAATAACTACAATACTACACAAATACGTTATGAAAATATATCTTATAGCAGATTTATTGATATTGATTTGGTATCGTAGATCTTCACATTTTTGTATATATACTTGGTCAAACTTAGAAAACATTGACTTTTTTTACTAAATTTATACGCCATGTATCTGGGACGGATTGTGTACTTGAAATCTAATGATCCATCACAATCACATGTTAATATATTATCATGCATGTAAAGTGAGTGATCTTACCATTCTGTACAGGGATGACCAGGTCATACTCCTTGGGCTTGTATCCTACCTTACCTATGCAGCCATCCCGAGTGTCAGACTCATGCCAATGTGGGACACCAAGGGAGCCATCATCACAGTGTTGCTTCACATAGGACCTGTTGAGTTCGTGTACTATTGGTTCCATAGGGCGCTGCACCACCATTTCCTCTACTCCCGCTACCACTCGCACCACCATACATCCATCGTCACAGAGCCTATAACCTGTAAGTAACAACATTCAGAATTAGGATTGACGCAATGATTCACAATTCCACAAACAATAGATCGCGTGAAAACCCATTTCATTACTTCAGTGGGATTGCTCGAGGAATCCAATAGCTTGACATGAGAATAAGGATGACTACATGAACCAAGTATCACTTCTATAAAACAAAGACACATGGAGTATAGTACCATTTTGTATGAACTGATTCAAGAAAAGCGCGATAACCTCGTCTACATGTTCTGATGTTGTAATGAATTTTTTAAAGTTTTCTTTGTTAAGATTTACTGTAATAGTGTTGCATAAAACATGTTGATGTGCTTTTTAAAAAGCTAATGTGCAGCTTTCCCCAAGTCTAATGCAATTTAAACATATGACTGGCAGCTGTCATCCATCCATTTGCTGAAATTTTGGCTTATTTCCTGATATTTACAATCCCAACGGTGATACCAATTCTTATGGGCTGTGGTTCTATCCTGGTTTCTGGCTTGTACTTTGTTTACCTCGACTTCATGAATAATATGGGACATTGCAATTTTGAGTTGCTGCCAAAGTGGATCTTCAAAGTTTTCCCTCCTCTCAAGTATCTCATGTATACCCCATCGTAAGTATACCGATTTAAGATCAATCTTACAATCATGTTAACATGCAAACAGATGATGAAACTTTGGGTTCATTGAGCTGTTAATCAAGGTTCGCCAGTGGATTCTTCACAGACTGCATGAAAAATCTAAATGGCTAGTCATAGCTTCACAGAACCAAGAACCAAATTATTTACTGTTATTTTTCCACACTTCCACAGGTATCATTCTCTCCACCATACACAATTCCGTACAAACTACGCATTGTTTATGCCGTTCTATGACTACATATACAACACCATGGACAATTCAACTGATGAGCTGTATGAGAGGACAGTGAAAGGAACAGAGGAAACACCAGATGTTGTTCACTTGACTCATATGACCACCTTGCAATCGACTTATCATCTAAGGATTGGGATAGCTTCCGTAGCCTCTAAACCATCCGATAATCCTGTATGGTATATGTGGATGATATGGCCTATAGCGTGGCTGTCAATGGTGTTGGCATGGGTTTATGGATCTTCTGCGTTTGTGACTGAAAGTCTCAAACTGAACAAACTCAAGATGCAAACATGGGCAATTCCAAGATACAACTTCCAAGTAATGTATTTTCTGTTCCGTATGAATCATATGCTTCAACAATATGTAAAGCTGGTGTTCTCAGTCTACTCTATTTGCTTTTTATAAAAAGCAGGGCCAAGTGTCTTCTCTCTAAGAAAAATATGCTTCAACAGTTCCGCAAAGTGCTAACATTTTCATCATGTGCAGTATGGCTTGATTTCGGAGAGAGAATCCATCAACAGGTTAATTGAGAAGGCGATATTAGATGCTGATGGAAGAGGGATCAGAGTGCTCAGTCTAGGACTTCTAAATCAGGCATGATGACCAAACTTTTCTCACGTGATTTTGTCCCTATGGCTACACTTGCTTTCACATGCACTTAGCTTCTGATTTGATCAGAACACATTCAGACATATTGGCAAAAAGAATGTTGGGACAACCTTCTGATTACATCAAGCCAGATTATGGGATTAATAGGATTTTGACTAGAAATGCTGGAAAAGTCAGATGCACATTAATTGCACACATAGTCTAGGAGAAGATATTAACCCTGATACTCTTGGTCCCAGGCAGAACAACTCAATGGAAGTGGTGAATTATTTATACAGAAATATCCAAAATTAGGAGTTAGACTTGTAGATGGGAGTGGCTTAGCAACAGCAGTTGTTCTCAATAGCATCCCTTCAGATACAAAACAAGTTTTTTTCTGCGGAGGCAGTTCTAAGGTAGCACATGCCACAGCTACAGCTTTATGTGAGAGAGGTGTCCAGGTACCTAACAGCCTGCTACTTTGTTGCCTTCGTTTTATAACCCCATTATTGTTATGAATCATTTCACAAAAATATTGACTATCATTGTACGCAATGTTGATTAGGTAATCATGAAGCAAGTGAAGGAATATGACATGCTCAAGTTGCGAGTTCCAGAGAGCAGCACTGCCTATCTGAAATTTTACAGTGATGAAATACCTCAGGTAAATTTTGTCTTTAAAAGGGATGAAAATCATCAAGAATCTTTTCTAGAGGAAAAAGATTGCAAGTGGGTAGTAAATATATGAGGCAGAGCAATGGAATGCTTCTATAAACCTTCAACTAAAATAATTTATACAATTTTTAGTCGCTAACACGTTATGTAATATTACCCCAGCAAATGACAAGAAACAACACCTTAAATCTATGTGGCTAGCATTGTACCAAAAACTATAGGAACAAACACTCCAGGAAACAATATAATGACAATTACTTTTTCACTGCAACAGATCTGGATAGGAGACAACATAGATGATAAACAACAACTAAAGGCACCAAAAGGAGCAACATTCATTACTACATCACAATTTCCCCCTAACAAGATACGCAAGGATTGCACTTACTTGAGTAGCCCAGCAATGAAGATCCCGGATACAATGGAGAATGTCCACGCGTGTGAGGTATCAGTAACATGTTTACATCATTACCTGATTGAGTAAATTTTGAGCGAAACAAAGAAGGATAATTTGTTGTACAGAACCTCTTAGCCAAGATTGAAATAGATAATGTTGGTTGATATTGGCATGTGTTGCTACTCTCGCTGTATGAACAGAATTGGCTTCCAAGAAGGGTGATGAGCGCATGGCGCATCGCCGGAATGATACATGCACTGGAAGGCTGGGACATGCATGAGTGCGGAGATGATATGATGGACATCGAGAAGGTTTGGTCGGCAGCTATTATGCACGGATTCGTTCCTCTGTCGAAAGCTTGATGTTTCTGAATCCTGGTAGAGTAGATATATTGTTCAATAAATGATGATGCAAAGTTGAGACTCAGTGGAAGGAGGGTCAGACAAAGCTTATTGGCTTGCTAGATTCAGTGAGCAGGGTTCCCATGTATCTGGACAGAATAGCTAAGTAATTGCGAGTACATGAAATGTATGAGTTACCAACTCACAAAAAATCATTAAAGCATGTGTCGCATTATGAGTAACTTTAATCGCCCCGCGGCCCTAACCTCCTACACATTAACTATGAACCTAACTCGGCATTGGGCGCTTTCACAATCGACTCTGGCAACAACTGAAGGAGTAGCGAGGCGAGATTAGAGGGAAGGAGGCGGGATTGGTGAACCTGCAGCCGGTCGCTCCGGATTCAGAAGATGGTCGTCCATGATCCACCGGAATCCCCGCTACCACTCCGTGGCGTCCGAGCATCGCGAAGAAAGAAGGTGGGGACGAAGAGGTGGAGGTTTATCGGTCGCTTATGGCTGGGCCTGGGCGTGCCATGGCCGGTGGCGCCGCTACCCGTTGGTAGTTTTTTTCCAGGGGATTGGTCTTGGGGGCGGACGCATGGGCCTCACTTGGCACGGGCATGGGCCGATCCAATTGCGAGTCAGATTTTCCTCAAATCTCCCTGGCCGATACTATTGCCGATGCCTCGCTGTTTATTTCAATCTCGCTTAATCTCGCCTATAACTATTTTCATTGGCGTCGTCTATTTCATATCCACCTCGGCCGCTGCAGCCTTCGCCACCACATCCACCCATCTTCTACCACAAATCACTAGGTGAAGGACGACCTCGCTATTATCCAATGGATCTACATCTGCATCTCCATCAAGCTCTTCAATCTTGTCTCCAACGACGATGCCACCGTTGTCGAGCTTTGGGCCTCTCTCCAACAACTATTCTAGGACACCTCCGATGCACGTATCAACACTCTCCACACCGAACTTCGTACGATCAACCAAGGCGATTTTGCGGTCACCATCTTCTGCCAACGGATCAAGTCCATGGACAACGAACTACGTGAACTTGGCGATCACGTAGAAGACCGCACCCTCATCAACGTCCTCCTTATCGGCCTCAGTGATCAATTCGAGAAGCAGCGGGCCTTCATCCCTATGCTCAAGCCTCACTCCACTTTCGCTAAGGTTCGCTCCATCCAGCTCGAAATCTCAGAACCAAGCTTGCAAGGAATCTCGGCCTCCTTAGGTGTTCCACGCCAACACCGCCAGGCCGCCCGCCCCGACACCACCTGCGCTTCCACAGCCTCCTCCTGGCTGGCTCCCGAGTCCAAACTACCGCGACAGGAACCCAACGTATCGGCTCCCGCAGCCTCGTCCCACTACTTCTTCATCCTCTGTGCTGCCATCAGTCATGGCTCTCATGCCCTCGACGTAGCACCCGCAGCACAACCCTTGGACATGGCTTGTTCGGGCATGGTCAATTCCCTGGTCGGCCCCTCTCTGTACGGCGCCCCTCCTGCCTACACGGGCACATAGAGCCCGGTGTTCGCGCGTCCCGCCACCGGCTCTCCTGAACTGCTCGGATCCCGGCCGCCGGCTCACGTCTACAGTGCAACGCCAACGCCAACTACTCCTACAGTTGCACATGGACCCCCGCCAGGCTACCCCAACATGATGGTCCCCTATGCACATGGCTCTACTTTCACTCAAGCGCCCTACGTGTACGGACCTCCTACACCGTACGCGCTAACACATGTGTCCGGGCCGTCTGCTCCGCATCACAACCTACCTAGGACCAGGATGTCTTCATCGCCGCCATGAACAACTTCACCTCAACCACGAAGGAATGGATTAGATTTTTTATTCTGATGCATCCTCGCATATTTAGATATAAATTTTCTATCAGCTTGTTTTCCCTCTTCACTCTTCTATCACAGTTGGAGATGGATCTACTGTCCCCGTTTCTTTCACCGGTCACTCATCCATGCCTAATTCCAATAACAATTTTCTTCTTTGCAATATTCTTGTCATTTCTTCTTTAATCAAAAATCTTATTTACGTTCGACAATTTACCATTGATAATCAAGTTATTTTGGTTTTTCACCCCTTTAGTTTATCTATGAATGATCTGAAAACGGGGCAGATTCTCGCTCGCTACAATAGCACCGTGATCTCTACCCTCTTTAAAGCACGCCTACTTCCACTCCACGTGTCATGCTTGTTTCGGTTCATCTTTGGCATCACCGTCCTGCTCATCCCAATAAAACTACGTTATCGTCTCTACTACAAGATTTTTCTATTCCTAGTTCTAGTATGCCTCATGATTCCACCTTATGTAACGTCCGTCAATGCGGTAAACACGTTCAATTATCTTTTGGCATGTCTATTAACTTTAGTACCTTTACATTTGAACTATTTCATTGTGATTTATGGACGTCACCAATTCCCAGTGTCTCAGGTCGCCTGACTACTTCCAGGTCCTGGAGAAGGCCTCGAAGGATGGCTCCCAAGGCATGTCGTCGATGCGGGCCACCTGTACTACCCTTCACCGGGTGGCTGTGTCTCTGGGTCAGCGGAGCAAAGACACCTTTGGCTCTGTGGGTTGGAAAATTCGGAAGCTCGATCGGCGGCTGAAATTCATGCGATTGTCTCCTTGGGACAGCACGGCTGAGGATGCTAGATTGGTGGAGCGTGAGCTGTGAGAATTGTTTGAAAGGAAGGAAATAATGGCCAAACAACGCTCACAGGTGGAGTGGTTAAAAGAAGGATACCGGAATACAGCCTTCTTTCATGCACGAGCTTCGGCGAGACGACACATAGATAAAATAAAGGCGTTGGTCCAAGTGGATGGCTGGAGGTGCACCGATTTAGCAGAGATAAAGGTCCAGGTAGAACATTTCTATGGCAATCTATTTTCTTCTGAGCCTATTACTAATTCTATTGGTGACAAGGTTACTAATGAAATGAATATTGATCTGTGTAAACCTTACTCCAATGATGAAATAAAAGCTGCCTTGTTCTAGATGGGGCCTACCAAGTCGCCTGGGACGGATGGTTTTCCAGCTTTATTCTACCAAACCCACTGGGATATCTTTGAGCATGAGGTTTGCACAGCGGTGCGTGGTTTTCTTGAGGGGGAGTCTGTTCCTAAAGGGTTTTGTGATTCCATTATAGTGCTAATCCTGAAGGTAAAAAATTCTGATAATCTCAAGAATTTCCGCCCTATTAGTTTGTGCATTGTCCCGTACAAAATAGCGTCCAAAGTTCTTGCCAACAGACTGAAGCTAATTCTTCCAGTTATCATTTCCGAACAACAAAGTGCTTTTGTTCCTAGCAGGCTGATAACTGACAATGCCCTAGTGGCCTATGAATGTCTCCACACTATTCGCCAGCAGAGAGCTAAGAAGCCTTTCTTTGCTCTGAAGATTGACATGATGAAGGCGCATGATAGAGTGGAGTGGAGCTATCTCCATGACTATCTAGTGAAGTTGGGCTTTGTCCCGTCCTGGATTAGGTCTGTTATGAGGTGTGTCACCAATATGCGCTATGCTGTTAAGGTAAATGGTAATATCACCAAGCCAGTAATACCCACCCGTGGAATTCGTCAGGGGGACCCCATTAGTACTTATTCTTGCTCTGCACGAAGGGTCTTGCTCTGCACGAAGGGTTTATCTTGTATGCTTTTTCAAAAGGAGAGTGAGGGTAGCTTGCAAGGAATTCTGAATGGGCGACAAGGGCCTGCAATCTCTCACCTTCTTTTTGCTGATGACAGTATCTTCTTTGCCCGGAGTGACCAAGAAAGTGTTCAAGCCTTGCAATCTACTTTGAGAACATTTTGCGAGGGTTCGGGGCAGAAAATCAACATTGAGAAGTCCACTACTTTCTTCGGAAATCATTGTGGAACGGTGCTCAAGAATGGAGTCATGGACCGAATTGGTGTTCATAATGAATCCCTGCAAGAAACCTACCTAGGCATGCCTACTGATGTGGGTAGAGCACCGATCGGCACATTTCGGTTCCTTACTGACAGGGCATGGAGGCGGCTGCACATTCTCTTGGACAGGCCTCTTTCTCGGCCAGGCAAGGAAACGTTGATCAAGTCTGTTATCCAGGCGATACCCACTTATATTATGAGCTGCTTTCTAATGCCAATTGGGAACCTCACTGTATTGCGACAGGCTATTGCTAATTTCTGGTGGGGGACAAAAAATGGTCAAAAAAAGATGCACATGAAATCATGGGACTGGTTATCCACGCCGAAGCCTCTTGGGGGGGTGGGGTTCCGTGATCTGGTGTTGTTTAATAAAGCGATGTTGGGGCGACAGTGTTGGCGTCTCTTAACTGAACCTAATACACTCTGCGCTCGGGTTTTAAAGGGGCGGTATTTTCCGAACTCTGACTTCTGGAACGCTTCTAAACCAAGGCCATCCTTGTACACATAGAGCAGTATTCTTTCTGCTAAGGAGATGGTTACTGAGGGTGTCAGATGGGGGATCGGTGATGGTCAGAAGACGAGCATCTTGAAGGACTAAGTGCGTTCGTACCCTGTGTCCGCTGAACACCGACGCAACAGTTAGCACTTTGATGGATGGTGTTTCTAGGTCATGGGATCAGGAGGTGGTCAGGAGTTTCTTTAATGATCATCTCTTGGATAAGATCCTTGCTATCCCGCTGAGCCGCTTTGGGGGTGAAGATTTTATCTGCTGGCCTCATGCTCATTGTGGTGTGTACACGGTTCGTTCGGCATATAACCTTGCCAGGACGCAATCTTTCATCCACAAGCGGAGCCAGGCTAGTGGGCTCAGCTCTGATATGACTGACGAATCTTCGCTTTGGAAGAAATTGTGGAAGTCCAAAGCACCGGGGAAAATGAAGATTACTGTTTGGAGATTTTCTATGGACTGTCTGCCGAGTGGACACCAGCTTCTCCATCGTCGGGTGCCTGTCACCAGGGCTTGCTTCTTCTGTGTTCGGGAAGAACGAGCAGAGCACACGCTGCTCTTCTGTCAATATGCCCAGGAGGTGTGGCGCGCTGTCAAGGCTAAATTTCCTCTCCATCTTCGTCGGAAACGTATCTATAATTTTTGATGTTCCATGCTTGTTTAGTATCTACTTTGCTTTGCTTTGTTTAAACTTTGAGGTGTTTTATATGTTTTTCTGGACTAACCTATTAGCAAGATGCCATAGTGCCAGTTGCCTGTTTTCTTCTGTTTTTTGGTTCTAGAAAAGGCAGAAAATCAATATTCTCGGAATTGGACGGGATAAAAGCCAAAGTCAATATTTTACCCTGGGGAACACGGAGCCTGAATACGAGACGGAGGGGAGCCACCAGGGGGCCACACCCCCTGGCCGCGCGGCTAACACTAGCACGCGCCTGGGGGTGTGGCCGCCCTGGCTGCCCCCTGCCTCGCCTCTTCTCCTATAAAGACCCCCTGATGCCAAAACCCTAAGTACCCGATCAATATTCCACGAAACCGTCTACAGCCGCCGCCACCATCGTCCCTAGATCGGGGGGATCTAAAGCTCTTCCCGGCACCCTGCCAAAGGGGAGATCATCCCGGAGGCCTTCTTCTTCATCATGCCAGCCTCCGGTATGAAGTGTGAGTAGTTTCACCTTGGACTACTGGTCCATGTAGTAGCTAGATGGTTGTATCTCCTCCTTTATGCTATCATGTTTAGATCTTGTGAGCTCCGTTCATGATCAAGATCATCTTTTTGTAATCATGCATGTTGTGTTTGTGGGGATATGATGGATAATGAGATTACTATGTCAGATTCATTAATGGTTTTGTCTTATTGATTCTATCATGTCTGTGTTGTTTGAGATCTTGCATGCTCTCCGTTTCTAGTAGCTATCTTGGCCAAGTAGATGCTAGTGACTCCAAGAGGGGGTATTTATGCTCGATAGTGGGTTCATGCCTCTATTTAATCTAAGGGAAGTGACATAAATCTCTAAGGTCGTAGATGTGCTGTTGCCACTAGGGAGAAAACAACGGTCTCTTGTTCATGGAACAAGTGGATTGTTTACCTTACACACTTTGCTTAAAGCAGTTATCTGTTGCTTGCAACTTAATACTGGAGGGGGTTCGGATTATAACTTGAAGGTGGATTACTAGTAATAGATGCAGTTGGATGGCGGTCTATGTATCTTGTTGTATTGCCCAATCGAATCTCATAGGATCATGAATATCTAGTATTGCATTTTTATGCCTTGCTCAGTCCTATCAATTGCCCTACTGTAATTTGTTTACCCAGCATGCCATGTCTGTTTATCTTAAGGTGAACACCTCTAGTGAACTATGGACCCCGGTCCAATATTTATCATTGATACATCTTCCATTATTATTGTTTACTTTCTGCAAGCCACTATTACCTTCCACACCATACAGTTAACTCTTTGTTTTCATCAAACCAGTGAGATTGACAACCTCATTGTTCATTGGGGCAAAGTCTTTAGTTTGTGTTGTGCAGGTTTCCAAGTTGCTAGCAATACCTTTGAGTCATTTCCTTCCTCCCACTGGTTCGATAACCTTGGTTTCTTACTGAGGGAAAACTTGCTGCTGTTCTCATCACACCTTCCTCTTGGGGTCTCCCAATGAAGCTTCCACGCACCACCAAGATTTTCTTGCGCCGTTGCCGGAGAGGCTAAGGGCGGCTTCACAAGGGGAGTCCTTCACAACCTTTCTCTTTACTTTGTTTTTGTTTTTCTTAGTTTCTTTTGCTTGGTTTTGTTTGCCTCTTTTTATCAAAACTCCAAAAAAATAGTTTAGTTTGGTTTGCTTTCTCTTACCAAAAACACAAAAAAATTAGTTCCTGCTCTAGTTGTTGCTGCTGTTGGCTTGCTCCACTTCTGCCAAAATGAACTCTGCTGAGAACACCAAGTTGTGTGACGTCACTAGCAGAAACAACAATGATTTCCTAAGTACTCCTATTGCTCCACCTGCTCCTGATGCTACCTTTTATGAAATTAAGCCTACTTTGTTAATTCTTGTGATGAGAGAGCAATTTTCTGGTGCTAGTTCTCATGATGCTGCTGCCCACCTCAAGAACTTTGTTGAACTTTGTGAGATGCAGAAGTATAAGGATGTAGATGGAGATATTATTAAGCTCAAGTTGTTTCCTTTCTCCTTGAGAGGAAAAGCTAAAGAATGGTTGCTATCCTTGCCTAGAAATAGTATTGATTCTTGGATTAAGTACAAAGATGCTTTTATTGGAAAATACTATCCTCCTGCTAAGATTATATCTATGAGAAGTGAAATAATGAAATTGAAACAACTTGATAATGAACATGTTGCTCAAGCTTGGGAAAGAATGAAATCTTTGGTTAAGAATTGTCCCACTACTGCTTGGATGATTATCCAGACTTTTTATGCAGGTTTGAACTTCTCTTCAAGAAACCTGTTGGATTCAGCTGCTGGAGGTACCTTTATGACCATTACCTTGGGTGCTACAACAAATCTCCTTGATAATATGATGGTTAATTATTCTGAATGGCACACTGAGAGAGCTCCACGTGGTAAGAAGGTAAATTATGTTGAAGAAACCTCCTCTTTGAGTGATAAGATTGATGTTATCATGGCTATGCTTGTTAATGGAAAAGCTCCTATAGATCCTAATAATGTTCCCTTAGCCTCTTTGGTTGCTCAAGAAGAGCAAGTTGATGTGAACTTCATTAGAAACAACAATTTCAACAATAATGCCTATAGGAACAATTTTGGTAGTAACAACAATTATATGCCTTATCCTCCTAATAATGGCAATACCTCTAGAAACTCCTACAACAATACTAGAAGTTCCCCCTCTGAACTTGAAGTCATGCTCAAAGACTTTATTAGTAAACAAACCACTTTCAACAAGACTGTGGAGGAAAAGCTTTTGAATGTTGAGAAAAATATTTCCTCTTTGTCTGAAGCATAGTCATCTTTGATTAATAAAATAGCTGCTAAACCTGAAACCTTGGAAGTACCTTTGCTGCTACACATGCCATATAAGTTACCGTTGATGAAAATGTTAGACTGTTAGACCAACTTCATGCTAAGTGGGAAAGAGAAGCTGAAATTGCTAGAAACAATAGTCCGTGCACTATCACCACCACCAATATGGATGCCACTAAACCACAAGAAGTCCCTATTCCTCCTACCACAATACCTAAACCCAATGAGTCTACTAATAGTGATGCTAAGTTTGATTTTGATCTTGATGGTTGCAATATTTCTAAAGTGATTATGTTCCTACACAAACTTGCTAGAAGTCCTGATTCTAGTGATATGAATGTGGCTTTCACCAAACACATTACTGATGCTCTTATTAAAATTAAGGAAGAAAAGTTGAAACACAAAGCCTCTATTCCTAGGAAAGTAGAAGATAGTTGGGAACCCATTATTAATATGCAAGTGAATGACTTTGATCTCAAAGCTTCATGTGACCTTGGTTCTAGTGTCTCTATTATTTGGATGTCCCACTTAATGATAATGCTAAAAAGAAACTCATGGGGAGAGTTAATGATGTTCTTATTATGGTTAACAATGCTTATGTCCCTGTTGATTTCTATGTTTTAGATGTTGAATACAATGCTTCTTGTCCTATTACTTTGAAAGACCTTTTCTTAGAACTGTTGGTGCCATCATTGATATGAAAGAAGGCACCATTAGATATCAATTTCCATTTAAGAAAGATATTGAACACTTCCCTATGAGGAGAGAGAAGTTGCTTTTTAATCCTCCTTTGAAAGCAAGGTTTGATGTTAATGCTTCTTCATTTGAAAATACTTGATTCTTGCTTCTTGTGCCTAACTTAAAGGCGTTAAAGAAAAGTACTTATTGGGAGATAACCCAAAAGTTTTCTTGAGTCTTGGAAGTTATTACTTCAGTAATTACCTCTCCTTATCCCTTTTGTTTGCTTTTTGTGCCAAGAATAACCTCTAATGAGAGGGAAGTAAGATTTGGGGAGTTGATGTCCCGAAACAGATTTTTGTGCTCCACCGTAAAAATTCGTGTATTTCTCTGTAAGTCGGATTGAGCTGATATTTTCTGAATAAACCCCCCAGTATGTTAGATAACTTTCATTAGTTCAACACTTTTTGATTTGAGCAACAGAAGGTCTTCAAAAAAATCGGTTTCTACCTGTTGGTCTGTTTTGACAGATTTCTGCCATTATTTGCATTTGCTTCTTATTGATTCCTTTTTGGGTTCTTTTTTGGAAATTGAGATTTTTGAGGGAATTGCTACAATAGCTTGTGTTTTTAGTGAAAGTTTTTCTGCTCTAAATCTAAACCCAAAGGTTTATTATCTTTTGAATACACTAATGTTGCTAATGAAGATTGTGTGAAGTTTTGTATGAAGAAAAAATTTCACGTGTAGAGAAAGAATGATGTAATGAGATGAAGAATGGAAAAAGCTCAAGCTTGGGTATGCCACCCCATGTCACCCCAAGAAATATTCAATAGGTACAAGCGTCAAAGCTTGGGGATGCCCAAGGCATCCCCTTCTTCATCAATAAAAATCTCAGGTCTTTCTAGACACTTCGTTTTTATTGTTTCATGCACCGTTGTGTTCTTCTTGGAGCGTCTTAGTTTTTGTTTGGTTTGCTTAGTTTGCTTGAATAAAGTAGTTTGGACCCCCATTATCGTTGTGTTGTTTCAAACAAGTTGATTGGTGTTGGAGAGGAGTAGAAAGTTCTTGCTTGAATAGTACAAGAGGAGCTTGCTTTGATTGTGACTTAGACTTTATCATGTCATGCTAGATGTTGTTTAGACCTTATTCTTAGTGATTATTGTTGTAGCATGACTTGAAGGGAATATGCCCGAGAGGCAATAATAAAGTGGTTATTATCGTATTCCTTATTTATGATAAATGTTTATTTTACATGCTATAATTGTATTAATACGGAAACGTTAATACATGTGTGTTTAATAAACAAACAGAAAGTTCCTAGTTATGCCTCTCTCATAAACTAGCTCGTTGATTAACAAGATGATCAAGGTTTCCTGATCATGGACATTGGATGTTGTTAATAACGGGATCACAACATTAGTGTAATGGTGTGATGAACATTCATCCGAAGTATAGCATTACGATCAAAGTCATTGAGTTTATATTGCTATAACAACTTACGAAGTGATCCTAATCCTTAGACCATGAGATCATGTCAATCACTAACACCGGAAGAGTTTCTTGATAACATCAAACGTCACACCGTAACAGGGTGATTATAAAGATGGATTCAGAACTACTAAAGTGTTATGTTGAGGCCCATGGATCGAGAGTGGAATTTGTTCATCCCGATGACGGATAGATATGCTCTGGGCCCTCTCGGTGATATCACATTGATTAGCTTGCAAGCAAGTGATTTGATCACTAGAATGTTATATCACGGGAACGAGAAAAGAGTGCATGTCAGTAACGAGATCAAACTAGGTATGGAGATACCGATGATCGAATCTCGGACATGTAATATATCGCGAAACAAAGGGATTAAGATACTAGCGTAAAAAGGTTCCGACGATCACAAGAAAGTCATCGTTGAATGTGTGGGAGTCAGTATGGGTCTCCAGATCCCGCTTCTGATTATTGATCCGAGAGGGGTCTCGATCATGTCCGCATTATTCACGAACCGTAGGGTGACACACTTAAGAGACACCGACATCCAATTGGAGCAAAAGTTTCATGCCAAAAAGAATAACAAGCGCAGGAATTTATTTCACTAGATACCAAAACGGGTTTTCGGGTGAAATTGCAGAAAGTGTTTCTGCATGTGAAATGAAATACTAGCAAGGGGTTATATGTGAATGTTTGTCATTAAAGTAATTGACAAAATTCTGAATAAATAAAAGGAGTTTTATTTAATGAGAGCTTGCATTAAATTTGGTGGAAATTTAATGGGAATTTGAGTGGGTTTTTGAGTGGAGGGAATTGAAAGGCCTTTTATGTGAGTGGAGTGTCCACCCACATGAATGAAAGGAAGGGAGGGGGCAGCCCCATGGCTGGGCGCATGGCCCCTTGGGTGCCCCCCTCTCCCTATAAAAGGAGCCCCCCTCCCTCTCTCTCACTCACACCTCCTCGTGAAGGATCTCTCTCCCCCTCTAGAATTTATCCCCCATGGTCTCGGACTAGCGAGATACATGTTCCCGGTGGCTTTTCGGCAAGAAAGAGTTGTGCTTCCGCTGCATCGCTGGAGCGAGGAGGCGGAGGTTGCTCGGTGCCTCGAACGTGTGTGCGGCACGGATACGCTGCTGTTTTGTGGCGCTAGGACTTCCTCTCGATCTTGAGATCGGCAAGAGATCGTCTACATCAACCACGAGTTTGGACTCGTTAAGCTTTGTCGGTCTTCAAGGGTATGTTCTCTACGGATATACATCCGCCCGTTGTTTGTATCTAGTAGATAGATCTTGGTACATAGTTGTTCCCATCGTAGGAAAATTTTTGTTTTCTATGCTGCGAACCCTACAGTGGTATCAGAGCCGGATCTATGCGTAGATGCTTTGCACGGGTAGTACACATATGAGTATGTGGGCGATGATGATCATTTTATTGCTTCTTAGTTGTACTTTGGATATTGGTGGCATAGTGGGATGAAGCGGCCCGGACAAACTTTACATGTCCTCGCACATGAGACCTGTTCCACGCTTGACATGCAACTAGTTTTGCATAAGTGGCTAGCGGGTGTCTGTCTCTCCTACTATAGTCAATATCTAATTTGCAACGAGTTGTCAACAATTTGGTTATCCTCGTTGTGGTTCATGTTCGTAGGTAAGAACGGTTCTATCTCGAAAGCCCTAAGCCACGTAAAATTTGCAATGGATAAATTAGAGGCGTCTAGTTTAGATTGTTGCTGGGCTAGTGTTATGATATGGTGATGTTGTAAGTAGAAGTATGAGATGATACTCTTACAACATACATAACGTGTAAACTCCATAGACCTTGGATTTACACATAAAGGTATGATAGTGATCATACCACCATGCACATGATAGAGACCATATGCGAGAACCATATCATTCCACTAATAAACATGTGATGTTTGATAGCATCTTATATTGCTTGTTTGGCGTTTTATTAGCATAATAAGATGATCCCTCATTTAGATATCAAGATAAAAATGTGTTCTTCCTTAAGTATGCACCGACAATGTTTCGTCGCTTCAAGACATCACGTGATGATCGGGTGTACTTGAATCCACGAGCATATCTCGGGTGTAAGACAGTTACACACGCGAATACTAAGGTTCTTACTTGACGAGCCTAGCATGTACAGACATGGCCTCGGAACACGGACCGAAAGGTTAAGCATGAGTCATATGTTTTGATATGATGACCATATGGATGCTCGCCTTTGAAGCTATACCGACTCACGTGATGATCGGACTTGGTGTAGTGGATTTGGTTCATGTAATCACCAAAAAGACACGAGGGATGTCGTTTTTGAGTGGGAGTTTATTTCTAATTTGGATTAGTAGAACTCAATTTATCATAAATTAAATCAAAGTGAATTTTCATAATTTGTTGTAGTCATTGGCATTCGTTCACCTCCTTATGCTTAGTTATAATTGAGATAATAGAACTATAGAATTCTGGATATATACTTTACGAACTGGTATCGTATTGTGTTGAGTGTCAATCTAAAGTTTAAAGTCCTATTGCAAACTTTCAGCAAACTCTATTTACTCCGGGAAATTTAATAGTTGGTATTAAATCGAGAGTAACAATTCCATGTTAGTATCTTAAGTATCATGTTTGCCTCCACGATTCTTGATTGATTTAAATATCAAGTTTATCTAGGAGCTGAAATAATTGTTTCAGAAACCATCATGTGTGGCAGATATAACGATATCTGAAACAATGTTTTGGTTGCAATATGATAGAGTATAATATATGTTCTCATATTGGATGAGAATTTACGAAGGTTGGAGATGCTAGACATCTTAATCATCCAAAAGGGTTTTGGAAAGTAATGTTATACTCATGATTCGCCTTTATAAGCTATAGTAGCTTGATCATGAAAGTCGTCATGATAAGGGTGAATAGAATATGTATGTAAAATGTTTACTACACTATAAGATTACTAAAGAATGGATTTTAAAAGAATACCGATCATTTGATGATGGTGATCTACTTCAAAGTGCAAGTCCAAAGGTATTATTATTTGAATATACACGCTTTGAACTATGTGTCATGTATATGGCGCCACTTTTGATGTTGATAGATTCTTTTTAAAAGGAAAAGGAAATGCTGAAAGAGAATCTATAAAATATATTTGGCAGAAAAGAAAAGATTGGAAATATCCAATTTAGGTATATGGATGATATACATGTTATGGTTGTATTCTTTGCTTGTTAAACAATGTGGTTCTTGGGTATTGGATACCGAATTGGTTGGTATGAAATTTCATACGGAATAACGCAATTCATGAACCACAATGGCCTAAGTAACTAGCAAGAGAATATGTGATGATGTTCATCGAAAACAAACAAACCGTTGTTTGTATTTCTCGTTGACATCAAAGCTTGACTTCAAGATTTGTTTTAATAATTGTTATTTGAATCAGGTATTATAAGAACAAAGGTTGTTCAAATAATTACCGTATTCCATATAAGATGGATGATTTACAAATCTAGTTGAAGAAATCACATCCATAAAACCTAATGCTAAAATGTCGCAAGACAAATGATTGAAAGATCACTTATGAAGTGACATCGCTGTTTAAATTATATTGGAAAGAAAACATGAAGAATCTCCATATTCATGGATTTTTGGAGTCTTTGATTTGATCAAGTGACGCTTGTGAGACTTTCCACGTGATAATTAAAACTTCGTTCAAAGGCCAAAGAAGAACGAACGACTAAATTATTGGAATTTATACATATCGATGTATGTAGTCCATTATGTGTAGTCGTAAGCGGTGGGTTTCAACTTCATATGCTTTCTCCGGAATTTTGAGTGAATGTTCACTTAATGAGAAAGAAGTATGAAATATTTGAAAATGTTTCAAAGACTTTCAAGATGAAGTGGAAAATCATTGTAACAAGAAAAATAAATAAATTATGATTTGATCATAAAGGGATTTATTTGAGTTACAACTATAACAAGAAAATAAATGAATTATGATTTTATCATAAAGGGATTTATTTGAGTTGCAAGTTTAGCAAAACACCTAGATTTACATCTCCCGAAACACCATAGGAGTATGGAGTGTTTGAGATTTGTAATGAAACCTTGTGAGACATGGTTGGATCAAAGGTGTTATTTATAAAACTGCCATTATGTTTTAAAAGATTAAAGCTTTAGAGACTACCGCTTTTACACTGAAAAGAGCTCCATCTTGATCCGGTGAAATGACACCATGGAAGTTATGGTTTGGGGTAAAACCCAAGTTGTCATTTCTTAAATTTTGGTATGCTAAACATAAGTAAGATGTTTACAACCGAAGTCGGATGAGCATGTCTTTGTAGGTTATTTCGAATAACAATTGGTTATTCCTCCATAACACCGAGGACAAAAGGGTTTGTCGCTTGAAATGTGAAGTTTCTTGAAAAAGGAATCTTTCGCAAAAAAAAGTTAAGTGGGAGGACAATAGAACTTTGATAAGGTTAACGAACCTTAGCTAAATGTGCTGAGTTGCGCAGCGCCGGAAATCGTTCTGGAGGCTGCCATAATGCTCATAGCTTATGTGCCTCAAAGGTTGTGGTCACGGAGGTCTAAAGTTCCTATTGAACCAAGAAGGTCGGTTAAACAATCGAATGCTAAGATTTGAGAGTAAATCATTATTGTTTGACAATGATGAACCGAATACATACAAAGAAGCGATGATGGGCCCTGACTCCGTCAAATGGCTTGAAGCCATAAAATCCGTGATAGTTCCATATACGAGAAATCAAGTTTTGAACTTGGAAGACCCTCCGGAAAGGTGTAAAAACCTATCGGTCGTATTTGGATCTATAAAGAAACATACATGGATGTCTCACATCTATGAAATATTCGACATGTTGTAAAGTATTTTATGACAATGTTCAAAGAGTTGACTATGACAAGATTTGATCTTTCATAGCGATATTTAGTCTGAACGGATTAAAGTAGCAACCACTACATATAATTTGGTATATGGTAGATGAATAAACAAAACAAAGTTCTTTTAATAGGATGGTTACCAAGGACGTGTACATGACACGGTCCAAAGGGTTTTGTTAAATTCAAAGGATGCTAAAAGGGCATGCAAACTTCAATGGTTGAAGTAAGCATCGCGGAGTTGGAATCTTCACCATGATGAAAAATGAGTTTTTCATCTGGAGACGATGAAGATGCTTGCATTTGCAAGAAATTAAGTGGGAGCGCTGAGACATATTTCTAATACATTATGTGAAGGACATCTTGTTGATTAGAAATGATGTATCTTTTATTGACAAAGGTTAAGAATTTCATTTTGATGAAAGACTTAGGCAAAACCCGAATATTTAGCGTGAATGTCTATAGTGGATAGACTGTGACGCTAATATGGTTGTGCCAAACGTACATATATGAGATATTGAAGGAGTTCAATATAGAAACGACTAGAAACGGTTCTTGTCGCATGGAAAAGAAATTGAATCAAGATTCAAGTGTATCGACACTTGATAAGTGAAACAAGATTCAAGTGCTTTGACACTTGATGAGTGAAATCACGAGAATGTTTTGATTAATCATACCATGATATGTACACATCCAGATATGTCCTATGCTCTAAGTGTTATGAGCATATACCAGAATGAATCATAAAATGATCATTGGACGATAGTAAGGATATTCTTATGATCTTTTGGAAGAACTAAGAATATATTTGTGTAGAGGTGACAAACAATTACACATAGTTCATTGTAAAGCGTTACATTGATACTAGGTTTGTCACAAGATACAAATTAAGTTTATCTCAATTTAAACTATGGGTGGCACAATGTAATGGAAAGGAGATTCCATGATGGATTTGGAAGAGTTCCAAAGTTAAGACATTGTGACGAATACTACAACAAAAGGCTAAGTATATGACTGCTATAGTAGCAGCAAAGGAGGGAATTTGTGTCAAGTAGTTTATTATCAAACTAAGGTGTGGTTCGCAATGGGCTAACACTAAAGATATATTGTATGACAATAGTATCAACGTGTTTTAACCCCAAGGAACTAAAGGTCTCACCAAAAGACCAAATTTATACAATGCCGTCTCATTGGAGAATGAGTGATGCGTGAAGACGCAAAGACATGCAAATACACACGGACCTGAAAGTGTCAAATCCGTAGATTATGTTAACCACTTGCAATTACGTATATGGAACACCGGAAAGCCATAGGTGTTCAATACGCAAAGTTTTCAAACTAGATTATTGTCTCTAGTGCAAGTGGGAGACTGAAGGGAATATGCCCGAGAGGCAATAATAAAGTGGTTATTATCATATTCCTTATTTATGATAAATGTTTATTTTACATGCTATAATTGTATTAATACGGAAACGTTAATACATGTGTGTTTAATAAACAAACAGAAAGTTCCTAGTTATGCCTCTCTCATAAACTAGCTCGTTGATTAACAAGATGATCAAGGTTTCCTGATCATGGACATTGGATGTTGTTAATAACGGGATCACAACATTAGTGTAATGGTGTGATGAACATTCATCCGAAGTATAGCATTACGATCAAAGTCATTGAGTTTATATTGCTATAACAACTTACGAAGTGATCCTAATCCTTAGACCATGAGATCATGTCAATCACTAACACCGGAAGAGTTTCTTGATAACATCAAACGTCACACCGTAACAGGGTGATTATAAAGATGGATTCAGAACTACTAAAGTGTTATGTTGAGGCCCATGGATCGAGAGTGGAATTTGTTCATCCCGATGACGGATAGATATGCTCTGGGCCCTCTCGGTGATATCACATTGATTAGCTTGCAAGCAAGTGATTTGATCACTAGAATGTTATATCACGGGAACGAGAAAAGAGTGCATGTCAGTAACGAGATCAAACTAGGTATGGAGATACCGATGATCGAATCTCGGACATGTAATATATCGCGAAACAAAGGGATTAAGATACTAGCGTAAAAAGGTTCCGACGATCACAAGAAAGTCATCGTTGAATGTGTGGGAGTCAGTATGGGTCTCCAGATCCCGCTTCTGATTATTGATCCGAGAGGGGTCTCGATCATGTCCGCATTATTCACGAACCGTAGGGTGACACACTTAAGAGACACCGACATCCAATTGGAGCAAAAGTTTCATGCCAAAAAGAATAACAAGCGCAGGAATTTATTTCACTAGATACCAAAACGGGTTTTCGGGTGAAATTGCAGAAAGTGTTTCTGCATGTGAAATGAAATACTAGCAAGGGGTTATATGTGAATGTTTGTCATTAAAGTAATTGACAAAATTCTGAATAAATAAAAGGAGTTTTATTTAATGAGAGCTTGCATTAAATTTGGTGGAAATTTAATGGGAATTTGAGTGGGTTTTTGAGTGGAGGGAATTGAAAGGCCTTTTATGTGAGTGGAGTGTCCACCCACATGAATGAAAGGAGGGGAGGGGGCAGCCCCATGGCTGGGCGCATGGCCCCTTGGGTGCCCCCCCTCTCCCTATAAAAGGAGCCCCCCTCCCTCTCTCTCACTCACACCTCCTCGTGAAGGATCTCTCTCTCCCTCTAGAATTTATCCCCCATGGTCTCGGACTAGCGAGATACATGTTCCCGGTGGCTTTTCGGCAAGAAAGAGTTGTGCTTCCGCTGCATCGCTGGAGCGAGGAGGCGGAGGTTGCTCGGTGCCTCGAACGTGTGTGCGAGCACGGATGCCCTGCTGTTTTGCGGCGCTAGGACTTCCTCTCGATCTTGAGATCGGCAAGAGATCGTCTACATCAACCACGAGTTTGGACTCGTTAAGCTTTGTCGGTCTTCAAGGGTATGTTCTCTACGGATATACATCCGCCCGTTGTTTGTATCTAGTAGATAGATCTTGGTACATAGTTGTTCCCATCGTAGGAAATTTTTTGTTTTCTATGCTGCGAACCCTACATGACTTGTTCCAAACAATTGGGATTGCTTAATGTGCCTTGAAAGAATCATGCCTTGTTTTATCACACAAAAGCATAATATTGTGGTATTCTCCTTTGATGCTTTGTTTGGGTTGACTTGGCACATGCTCACACCATGTTATGACTATGAACAAGTCACCATAGCCTCTATGATCATTTATTCCTTGACTTGTAGTACCACTTTATGCTTTTATTAGTAATGTTTTATCGCTCTGCATGATTATGGCCATTATTGCTCTCTTAGTTGATCGCTCCCAGTCTTTTGCTAGCCTCCACTTGTATGAGTAAGCTCTACTCATGCATCCAACTCCCAAGAAACCAAGTTATTCCAAAGTGTCCACTATAAATTCCTATGCATGGTGTATTACACCATTCTAAGTATATTCTTGTTTTCATCTATCTTCCAATTAAAAAGTCTCTTTGTTATGTGAAAACTTAGTGATTAAAGCTCTCATGAACTTGATGGCACAATTTATTTTTCTTGCCCCTAATAAACTTGAACCATCGTGTCATCTATGTTGTATATGCTTGCACTTATACGTTGGAATTAGCAGAACCGTGATGTCACGGGGAACGCTTTCAACATTGCACTTGTAGTTTGTACACAGTTGATATCATGCTCGTTTGTCTATGGATGTCGTCGGGGAGAAATGAAAGGGGAGCTTATAAGTCCATGGAGTTATGTATGTGTGTTAGAGAAACGCCTGGGCCGCTAGCCTAAGCCATGCCTAATCATGGTGGAAACTTGCAGCATCACCATAGTAAGCAATCTATGAAGCTTTCTTCTTGTATAAAAAAGAGACATATTAAAAAGAGGAAAGAGAGAAAAAAGCACCATTTTCCCATGGTAAATAAGAAGATTGCTGAGATGCTCATTGTCTGCTTGCCTTGTCATTTTGATTATGGGATAGCTCTTGTACCATGTGCAAGGGGTACCCCATTGGCGGTTCTCTATGATACACATGTACTTATTATGACAAGAACTTACAGGTGACTAAAGTTGAGTAGCATGAGGAGCAGCCCTCGTATTTGATGAGTGCAGCAGCACTTCGTTGGGAGACCCCAAGCGGAAGGTATGATGCAGTATAGCAGGCAAGTTTCCCTCAATAAGAAACCGATGTTATCGAACTAGTAGGAGGAAGGAAACGTCCTAAAGGTGCTGCAAGCAACGTGGAGACCTGCACAACACAAACTCAAGACTTTACCCCAACTAACAGTGAGGTTGTCAATCTCACCAGTTACTGTAACAAAGGATTAACTGTATGGTGTGGAAGGTGATGATGGTTTGCAACAAGTAAACAATAATAGTGGAAGATGTATCAATGGTAAAGATTGGACCAGGGTCCATAGTTCACTAGAGGTGCTCTCCTTAGATAAACAAACATGGCATGAAGGGTAAACAAATTACAACAGGGCAATTGACATGAACTGAGCAAGGCATAACAATGCAATACTAGACAAAAAGATCCTATGAGATTGGATTGGGCAATACAACTATATACATAGACCGCCATCCAACTACATCTATGACTAGAAGTCCACCTTCAGGTTATCATCCGAACCCCCTCCAGTATTAAGTTGCAAGCAATAGACAACTTCTTTAAGCAAAGTGTGTAAGGTAAACAATCCACTTGTTCCATGAACAAGATACCGTTGTTTTCACCCTAGTGGCAACAACACATCTACAACCAAAGAGATTTTTGTCACTTCCCTTGGAAACTAGAGGCATGAACCCACTATCGAGCATAAATACCCCTCTTGGAGTCAGTAGCAACTACTTGGCCAAGATAGCTACTAACAACGGAGAGCATGCAAGATCACAAACAACACAAACATGATAGAATCAATAAGACAAAACCATTAACCATTCTGACATAGTAATCTCAATATCCATCGGATCCCCGCAAACACAACATGCATTATTACAAATAGATTAGATCTTGATCATGAACGGATCTCACAAGATCTATACATGAAAGAACAAGGAGGAGATACAACCATCTAGATACTACATGGACCCGTAGTCCAAGGTGGAACTACTCACGCTTCATACCGGAGGCTGGCATGATGAAGAAGAAGGCCTCCGGGATGATCTCCCCTCCGGCAGGGTGCCGGGAAGAGCTTCAGATACCCTGATCTAGGGACGATAGTGGCGGCGTCTACAGACGGTTTTGTGGTATTTTGATCGGATGTTTAGGGTTTCGGCATCGGGGGCTTGTTATAGGCGAAGGGGCGAGCCAGGGGGCCACACCCTGCCTAGGCGCAGGCCAGCCCTAGGCCGTGCCTGGGGGGTGTGGCCACCCTATGGCGCCCCTCCGTCTCGTACTCCGGCTTCGTGTTCCCCACGGTAAAATATTGACTTTGGCTTTTGTCCCGTCCAATTCCGAGAATATTGATTTTATGCCTTTCTGGAACCAAAAACAGAAGAAAACAGGCAACTGGCACCGTGGCAACTTGTTAATAGGTTAGTACCAGAAAACATATAAAAACACCTCAAAATGTAGACAAAGCAAAGCAAAGTAGATACTAAACAAGCATGGAGCATCAAAAATTATAGATACGTTTCCGACGTATCAGTATTCAAGGTACATGAGATTGCCAACTTATAATTTGTCAACAATATACTCCATAGTTTATTCACCTTAACCTTAATCACTTCAATATGCTTATGATAGGGGCAATGAGGGCTGAAAGCTAACAAGTACCATAATTTTTGGAAGCTCTTTTTGAGACTTGAAATCCCTACTTCCCTTTATGAAGGGCCTTTCTTCCACTATTATATTGAGTCTCCACCTTCTATCCTTAGGCACCAATTAAGAGAGCATAGTTTCCATTCTTAGTTCTATGTGCAATGTCCCAAAACTTATTGATTGATGCATATTGTTGATATTACTTGTTCTTGTGCTATTTGTATCTAGTCACTCTTATGAACTTTGAAGGTGTCCTATGCATCTATTTTCTACTCCATGAGGGACAAGCTGAATTCCGCTATGCTATGTTTTCTATATGTGAAACAAACAAATGTTTTTCAATGCATGTTATTCATGATCTTTGTTTGTAACCTTTCATGTTGCATGCATAATTACTTTGTCTTATTGTTAGAACTCCATCTTCCATGCTCATGTTTAGAGTTCTTTGATCCCAGCTTTCAATGCTTGCAGTTTGATCTTGATTTTGATGGTGCATGTCACCTTAAAACTTATTATTTTTTATCACTTACCTACTTGAGGACGAGCAGGAATTAAGCTGGGGGATGCTTGATACGTCGGAAACGTATCTATATTTTTTGATGTTCCGTTCTTGTTTAGTATCTACTTTGCTTTGCTTTGTCTACACTTTGAGGTGTTTTTATATGTTTTTCTGGACTAACCTATTAACAAGATGCCACAATGCTAGTTGCCTGTTTTCTTCTGTTTTTGGTTCCAGAAAAGGCAGGAAATCAAATTCTTAGAATTGGACGGGACAAAAGCCAAAGTCAATATTTTACCGTGGGGAACATGGAGCCTGAATACGAGACGGAGGGGAGCCACTAGGGGGCCACACCCCTGGCCACGCGGCTAACCCTAGCTCGCGCCTGGGGGGTGCGACCGCCCTGGCTGCCCCCCGCCTCGCCTCTTCGCCTATAAATACACCCGAATGCCAAAACCCTAAGTACCCGATCAATATTCCACGAAACCGTCTGTAGCCTCCGCCAGCATCGTCCCTAGATCGGGGGGATCTGAAGCTCTTCCCGACACCCTGACGAAGGGGAGATCATCCCGGAGGCCTTCTTCTTCATCATGCCAGCCTTCGGTATGAAGTGTGGGTAGTTCCACCTTGGACTACGGGTCCATGTAGTAGCTAGATGGTTGTATCTCCTCCTTTGTGCTATCATGTTTAGATCTTGTGAGCTCCGTTCATGATCAAGATCATCTTTTTGTAATCATGCATGTTGTGTTTGCGGGGATCCG